>VCII01000102.1:185000-1543750 GCA_006030095.1 Triplophysa siluroides | reverse complement strand
TTCAGTCTGAAAGGCGTGTCTAGTGTACTTTTGCACTAGGGAAACTCAACAGTCAGAGTAAACATGTATTATTGTGTTGTGTGGTGCAGTAGAATGATGTGGAACATTGGATGTGTTGAGGATATTTTATCGTAGCCTTACGATGTTGGTTTTGGTTTTTGAAAAACAGCAAATGTTTTCCATTTTGGATGTCTGGGTTTTATGAATGAGATTCTTTCAGTATGACCATCACTGAATCATCAAGTTTTCAAATGTGGTTGTTGCTCTTATATCCACAGATATCTGATTTTATGCTACTGTGACATTTTAGATACCAGACTTAAGTCCAAAATGTTAGCGTACTAAAATAATTGTGATAGCAGAAACCCAAGTGCATGGAGTGTGGATATAGTCCTCGCCATTTCCTCTGCATTTTAAAATTGCAATTTGTGGTTGTCAGTCATAGACATCCAAACAAGTTGGAATTCCAGCAGTCTGCAAACATTTAGAAATGATTGTCACTTTATTACTGTGGTAATCCGTGTGTAGCTACAGACTATTAAAAAGTATTTTTTTTTATAGTTGCTGTAAAATTGTTTGTCTTGGTTCGCATATTGCTGGATACGGTCTCTGTATGGTTCAGTTGTACATGTTTTCAACTTTTGAGAAAAGTTTGCTAGGAAGCTTTTATTTTTTTTGTTGGATATTTTAGATGAAGTTTTGATTGATTAATTCTGGTTGAATTAAATCTGATTGCCAAACTCGCTTATAAACCATTCCGTTTTTATTCAAGGAAAGGCATGCAAATGTGGCTAAAGAAATCCAGGAAGACAAACATTTCAATGAGGGCCAAGCCAGTGTAGATTATTAACCAATATTGATCATTTATCATTACACTGCTTTGGTCATTAACATTTGTTTTATGTATTTGTTTAGTAGATTCCTCAAACCACTTTTCAAATGATTTTATTTTTATCTTTGTACAGAATTGCATTTTTCATGAGGATGAGATGAGTGAACCATGACTGTCCAAAGATAATTCTGGTGAATCACAACTAGGTCAAATTGTGCCAACGAGTGTCAGATAAACTGGACTATTAGTGACGTGGTGTTTTCTTGGATGCCACCATATATTTCTTTGTGGGAAATTGTTTTTCGTTTTTAAACAATGGCTTATGTGAGCAGTTTCGGATCATAGCCTAACTGAAAATGTTATTTGTCACAATGTCCAGTCCAGTCTTTCTGTTATCTACTTCTGTTTACATTTTCTTAGCTTATTTATTTCCAGTTGAGCAGTTTAGTGGGTGTCCTGGTATATGGATAAAGAATGAAGTTACACTTTTATCAGACTGCTGAATGGAGTTCCATCAAAGTTTATTAACTGTTAGGGTTATGGTCCATTTTGAGGTGTATTTATACTGAAACATGTTTGTAGTCATGGCAAGATCTCTGTTCATGAGGTTGTGTTTGGACGTATTTTGGTTTACTGTGTTTGAATACAGAATTCAGATATGTGTGGGGACTGGGGAAAACATAAGCTATATTAATATTAATGTTTCTGTGGTTTAGATTCTCTTCCAGTGTTTTTGTTCCATCCAACAAAGTCTCATTTCTCAAAAGCTCAGTATTGCAGATTTGTCAAAGGCTTGATATTTTTGCTGGTTTTAAATCTGTTTTAGTGCATACATTTTTTCTTTAAGCATTAAAGTAGCACTAAAGTCCTGGGGAACCGTAAGTTGCAATTGTTTTTACTTTAGTATTCTGACACATTTCCGAGTGAAAATTAATTTAAAAGGAGAAAATTAGTGACCGTAGCTTGCGTTTTTCACTGCGAATTGATTGGATGTGTAAAAACAGCCGTTTTTAATTGATTTAGAAAAGCTGGCAGCAGACTGACAGTTGAAGGGGAGGAGTCAATGGATGCTCTGGCCAAGCCGTCTAATTTAAGTCATTTGAGATGGATAGTCATTTCTGGGCGGAAGTGCATTTTCAGATTTTAACTGAAGATTATGAAGGTACCCTTTAAAAAAAAAGAAATGACTCACATTGATAAGCTATTTACATTAAATGCTGCAATATTGATTAATGAAATAATAAAAATTATCTTTTTTAATTTTACTGGGACTTTTAATATTGTCTAAAACATGACCGTGAGTTAGAAATGACGGAAACATCTTGGCATATAAAACACAAGGTTCTGAATATTTATTATGTCATGACATGAGTCATCATCTGAGGTGTGGTGGATAGTGTTCAGACAGTAATATGAGTAATTTTACCATAGACCACTTTTAAGCTCTTCATTTCACAGTGAACATTTGGAAGACATACATTTTTCCACTGGGAGAATCAGTTATGTCGTCATCCATTGAAAATAAAGGTGGTTTGCTTGGTTTACCTGCCCACATGCTGGGCTGTTGCATGGCGTCCCTCCCCCATCACTACAGCCGCAGCGTGTGTATTATGATGTCATTCTGCTTTGGTGATGTTGCTATAGCGAGGGCACTGAGTCTCACATGATCATCAGGAGACACCGCCATTTCAGAGACATCACAACTGCTTGATAGACTGGGGTCAGGGTGAATCGTGAATGTTATGCGGTGCTAAAGAAAGACCCTACATCCCCATGGGAATTTAGAGATGGGTAGAATCACAGCCAAAGAGGAATGTGAAAATACAAAATAAAAATAACTTATGTAACAAACTCACTGTTATTTGCCCTGTTGAACTTTGTTATTATCAAATAATTACTGCATAATAATAATACTTCCCAGTGTCATTCTAGTGAATTTAGATAAACAATTTTTATCTCAATTGTTTTTGGACATTGAATATTTGTGGGTTTTCCTCACCCCTGAACCGTGACTTGCAGTTTATTGTGATATATGACTGCAGTTAATCAGCAGATATCTGGCCATTTTGAGATTTGCAGTCAACAACTGATAATATATATTACTAAGCACACAAACAAATATGACGATATAAAGGATAATACGCATTGTTTTGGTGTCTTGATTTCACAGCACCTTGTAGCTTACTTAAGGGAACTGCGGAGAGAGCTTTTCTTTAGTCCGTTAAGACATGAAATGTGGTGTATTTTTAGCCCGGATCGTGACACAATCTCCTCATAACATAAAAAAAATTCCTGCTGTGTGTGTTGGAGTGCTTGCAGTCCATTGGATTTCCTCGAGCAGTTTACAAAGTCACAAGCAAGTGATGGTGGGTAGTATATTTATCTCATTGGCTGTTTATTTAGGTGGTCTTGCTGAAAACGCTCGAGTGGATTTGAACAGATTGCGGTTTATTGTTTCCATGTGTCTTGTCCTGCTTCAAGTAAAGCTGTTTATCAGCATGCCAGTAATGATGACTGTGTTCTGTTCCTCTCATGTCACACAAAGTTCAGTGTGTATTCATAGCTGCTGTATCGCTAACACCACAGTGCCGAGTGGCAAGGTTAAGATTCCTGTTTCTGAAATCCAATATGCCCATAGTGACAGGTCCCACCGTGACAGAAATGTGCGCTGTTTCCTGCGTGAAATAGTGATAGTGGGTTCAGTTTAGGAGGTGCTGAAGCATGCTGGAAGTTTGTATTATGTTTTACTGGAGCTTGAACATAGCCGTAAGGCACAGAGTAACAGAGACCCGGCTTCTCATCTTTCCACGAGTCAATGGCATGAGAAACAACTCTAAAGAGACCATACGTACTTCAGCATTTTATAATGTCATTCACTGTTGGTTTAGAAAGGGATCCAGGTTCTGAGGTTCTTGAGGAAGTCCGAGAAGTTGTAAACTTAGAACTTTATGAGGGTAAGTGTTTATTACAGGGTTCCCATAGCACATAAAGCATAAATCAACTTTCTTTTTCGTTCTTTTTTAAGTTTAGAAACCGTTGAAAATTATTAAACCAGGTCAGTCAAGTGTTTCCCACAGTATTTTGAGAGGCTGTGGTTAACATGTCGTGTTTGCGTTTGGTCTAGTTTTGGCACTTGAAATCTGTTTAGCTTCTGTTTTCGGATCACATTATATTGTATTTTAACACAGCTGAATGCTATTCTGTTCTGTTTTCAGACAGAAAACGAGTATAAAATAGTGACTAAACACGACCCGATAATACCTCATGTTTAATCCAACCAGCTGTTTGTTCTTTTGCTGCTAAAATCCTGATTTATAAATGGGACATCGTCTGACAAAATCACCATACATTTAAATTGAAGAGCGGATATGAGCTGATTTTGGCTATATTAACCTACTTGTTTGTCTCATGCAGTGTAACGCATATTGAAAACACTGCCACCTTTTAATTTGTTCACTGTCTTATGAGAGAGAGGCGCTGGCCGCCATAGTCTAATTAATGAATGGGTAATGCTGCTGAAGTTGTAAAATGTTTCTCTCTTGCGCGAGTAAATTACATACAAACTCCCAGGCACTTTGAAAAATAAATGAGAAAGCAGTGCGGCACGCATTTTCCACGCGGTTTTAGACGCGAAATGTGAATCACCTCTAAGGCCAGAATTTGCTTTGTGTAAAATTTAATTTTTAAATGCTTCCCCAGTAGTAATATACTATACTTTGTTGATTTTGATAGAAAAATCTTCTGCAAAAATGTTCCTGCAAAGACAAGGGTGAAGGGTTTAGATTTGGTGTGGCTCTAGTTATGGCTGACCTTGGTTCTAACTACTAAAAGGTTTTGAACAGGTTAGGCTGCCTGCATTGATACATACAACATTTTCATATGATATTTGTTGTTACCCAGACTTGTACGTGCTGAATTTCTCGCCTTTACATATTATTTATCTCTTAGTTATAAGGGTCAATTTCAGCATAGTCGGCTATAGATCGGTTACATGTGTAATGTGTGTATGATGTATATATGTATGATAAAGCAACATGCTTATGTTGCGTGTCTGATAAAGTCTACAAAACACTCAGAACTTACATATTTGTTTAGGCCTAATATAACAGCACAGTGATGTCATTGTACTGTATCACACGACCAAGGTTTTCATTGGTTGGCTGTGGCGTTGAACTGTTTGCTGGCTCAGCAGTTTTTACCGCAGTACGGTCAGGAGAACGTTTTCACTGCACAAAAGAGCCAATCATGCTAACCCTTCACCTACCTTTCATCGTCTTTTTTGTGAGACGGAGATTTCCTCTATATAACCACACCTTGGTTTAAAAAGGAGTGTTTGTGTGTACATGTCCTTGGCTCTTACAAACTGCTAATTTGTGATATTTTCACTGTTCCATTTCAGTTGCTGACAGCTAGCTGTGTGGTCACTTGGGGTGAAACCATTTTCAATTGCCCGAATAGAAAAAGTTGGAAAGAGAAGAATGTTTTCTTTTGATGGCTTTGTGTTGTGTTCAACTTTTTGTTTGATCTGTCATAATGCTGAAAGATCTCAATGGAGAATTTGTGCTTTGTGTGCTCTTATAATGAGATTATAATTAGTATTTTGGCAAATGTGAGGCATCTAGTCACTAGGTGAAGATGTGTCTTATTCTGAATAAATACATATGCACTTTTGAGGATTTGAAAGTGAAAAAAGTGAAAGTGACCTATATTTGTCAGTTATGGTTACCCATACCCGAAATGTGACCTCTGCATTTAACCCATCCAGTGAGTAGTGAACACACGCACAGCAAGTGGTGAACACACGTACACCCGGAGCAGTGGGCAGCTGCAGCGCCCGGGGAGCAAGTAGGGGTAAGGCGCCTTGCTCAAGGGCACCTCAATCATTACCTGCCGGCCCTGAGGATCGAACCGGCAACCTTCTGGTCACGAGTCCGACTCTCTAACCATTAGGCCACAATTGCCCCATTTTGAGGATTTAATGAACAGCGAAACTACATTAAGCTACAGGTTTTAGACATTCTGGACCAGAAAGATTTATGAAACTATTTTGTGTAAATGTGACCAGTTGTGAAGACCAACATTTTGTTGTTTACATTGTTTAAGTTGGTTTCTTGCATCCGGCTCCACATAGTTTCATATGAGATGCGTTCTGGATGAGTGATCCTGGTTAAGACATGCTGTAAGAAACGTAAAAGAAATGCTGTTAACCACACACGAGTATCTCCTCCATAGGAATGCACAGACTTCCAGTATGTTTGAGCGCTTCCGGTTTACTTCCTGTGGTCACTTACTTGATAAGAGATACAGATAAGAGATGGGCATGGAGCATTTTCAGTTCTTGCTGATGCCAAGTCCTACACTTATGAGGTGGCCATTGAATAAGAATGCTGCTGTCTGTTATTTTCTTTTTTTGGAAAGTTATTGGCTTAAAAACATGATGTTTTCCGAAAGAGAGGGCTCTTACATCTTCATTATATTCTTTAGTCTCTGTATAGCTGTGACTTTATTGGTTGCTTTGTGACTGTTTTTTTCACGATGTCGCCGTGGTGCTGTGTACACGGATCTGAAACAAATCCCCCCATATATAATCCCACGGGCAAAAAATCCCTACACTATATAATGTTAAATATGTTCTCATTGGTTGTGATTGTTTTTATTATATCTTAAAACTTGTCACGTTGTGCCTGCAAGACTGGAATGCTGGACATTTTTCAATATTCACTTTTTTCTTAAACACAAATGTTACTGAAGTGTCTTCTCTTGATCATTGACAGAAGCTGATCAATTATAACTGACCTTTTCCCTCCTCTCATTTTTTAGGGTAAGAATGGCTAATGCTGTAAGCTGAACCTCATACGCACAGACTCTCTGTGAGTTGGACCGGGGCTGTCCCACAATCCCCGCTCATCGGGTTAAGGGGGACCATGGGAGACGGAGGATGCAATGCGGTGGGAGAAGGGATAAAACAGTCCCATGTGCTGTTTGATCGCTTCGTCCAGGCCACCACCTGCAAAGGCACTCTCAAGGCTTTTCAAGAGCTTTGTGACTTCCTGCAACTCAAGCCCAATGAACACTGTGTGTTCTACCACAAACTCAAGTCCAAGCTCAACTACTGGAAAGCCAAAGCCCTCTGGGCCAAATTAGACAAGCGCGCCAGCCACAAGGAATACAAAAAAGGACGGGCTGTGCCAATACCAAGGTATCAAAGTTTCCCTGAGGCAGAAAAGTGTTTTGTTATTAAGTCTCTAACCGGCAATGTGCTGATATGGATTGTTTCTTTATGAACTTAAGGATGTTTTGTGTTTCTCAGTGTCTGCTCATTGGAGCCGGGCCATGTGGTTTACGTACAGCCATAGAGCTGGCATTCTTGGGAGCCAAGGTGGTTTTGCTGGAGAAGAGGGATGCTTTCTCTCGAAACAATGTGCTCCATCTTTGGCCTTTCACTATTCAGGATCTGAGAGGTCTCGGAGCAAAGAAGTTCTATGGCAAATTTTGTGCTGGAGCCATCGACCATATCAGTGAGTAGTGAATAGTTTTTCAAGTTTTGCATTGTGTTTCATCGATCACAGTTAAATTACTCTACCTTTTACAGATTCATTGTTTGTTAGACCTTCTCGCAGACCCTCTTTCTAGCAGAAACTGTCGTTAATAATCTTGAAGACGGCCAATCATAAGTGGATAGGCCAATCATTTGAATAGCAGTTTTTCTCAGCAGACCACTTGTGATGACCATAGACCACATGAGATGTTAACACTTTGTGTAAATAGTCTAATTTGTCTTTGGGGAATCTCTTCCTGCAGGTATTCGACAGTTGCAGCTGATGCTGTTAAAGGTCGCTCTTCTCCTCGGCATTGAAATTCACGTCAATGTGGAATTCAAAGCCCTTGTTGAGCCACCAGAAGACCAAGAGAATGAGAGTAAGATCACTTACTCTTACTCGAATGTTCCATTCATTTGTTCCCACTAAACATAAATATGGCTGGTCAAAAGCGCTTTAGCAAATCCCAAGCGCATACCATGTCTTGAGGTCTTTTGAACACGCTGTTGGTTTTTCCAGGAATTGGGTGGAGAGCCGAAGTCCACCCCAGAACACATCCAGTCAATGAGCTGGAGTTTGATGTTATCATTGGGGCTGATGGGAGGAGAAACACTCTGTCAGGTAGGAATATAGTACTTCGTATGATATTGTAATTATGAACATCCTCTCTAGATGGTCCTGTTTGGACAGGTGAAAAAACGTAGCTGTGCTTGTTAAGGTGTTCAACGCATGTACAATGTTTACCATGGGGCTTAGACTGACATTGTTTGTCTGGTTTTGACTTTTAGTGAAAGAGCAGAAAATTTGAAATGCTAAAGGGGGCCTCTTTTGACTCGGGCCAGTAAGCAACAAACTTGCAAGATTCACTGTTATGTTGTTATCCATGAACTAATTCTTGCGAATATTGATGCTGTCTCCAGGGTTCAGAAGGAAGGAGTTCAGGGGAAAACTGGCTATCGCTATCACAGCGAACTTCATTAACCGCAACACGACTGCAGAAGCAAAGGTGGAAGAGATCAGCGGAGTCGCCTTTATTTTCAACCAAAAGTTCTTTCAGGACCTTAGAGAAGCTACAGGTATGATCTCTGATATTTTCACATTTGTTTTGTGTTTTGATGCAGTTTGAGAAATATCAAATTTGGTGTCGCCTATTTTTTTGATCGAGAAACGAGGTTGTATTTGTAGGGTCATCAAAATATGGCCAGTTTGCAGAGTGCTGCACAAAGACGAACACACTCTCTGGGCTGTGTTGCTAATATTTATCAAGCGTTTAAAATGCTTGATCGTGCGCCGAAAGCATTTTTATTCGGATCGTACTTTTAAACCGATCACAATGCACCATGTTAACTCATCTACTGTTGGGATATCACTGTCTCTAGTTGGTGGAGGTAGTGGGCGCTTCTCTGCTGCACAGATGGAGCTTAATTACATCAGTGAAAGGATGCAAACAACTTCCTCTCTCCCCCACTCATCACGTCTCTGTTCTCTTTGTCATTTTTCAGGAATTGACCTGGAAAACATTGTGTATTATAAGGATGACACGCACTACTTTGTCATGACTGCCAAAAAGCAGAGTCTGCTGGAGAAGGGCGTCATTCTGCACGTGAGTGATCGATGACTGGTGGACAGACTCTGGCTACCACTCACTTCTCTATGTCTTTGTGTCTTAGACTTAGGGGTTTGAAAAAACCTTAGTATTTATTAGAAACTAGTCAAAACACATTTGGGCCTGGAAATAAATAATGAATTGTGTGGACAGTCTGTTCCTGTTTACTCTTTAGCTCAGTTTTCAGTTCTGCCAAGTTTGTTAAACAATTGACAAGGAACCTCAATCTCTCGCTCTCTTTGCATTTATGCATATTCATAACAGTTGATCTAATGATGACGCCATTTATGGGTGCAAGAGTCATGCTTAGCTTGCATTCTTTTTCCGGGATAATTTAACGAATCCCTTTGGGCCTCTGACTAATGCTTCAGCATCATGCCTGGCCTGTAATGGACTCACAACAAAGCCATTCTAAATGGCGAGCTGTGAGAGGCCTCTTCTGTTTTAAAGAGGTTGCGGAAACAAACAGTGCTCCATAAATCAGTAAGAAATTAACCTCTCAGGTATCCCATTATCATACCCGAAGCCACTCACAAATGTTATTTGCTGCATCGTGTTTCCCAACAACAGACATCTTTGATTGCTGTTTGTGAAACATCAAAAAGACATTTAAGACACATCCTCTCCAGTGCCACTAATGCTTATTGTGTCAGCTGACAAATTTTCTTCTGTCAAAGCATGTAACAAATTCTGAATGATGTCATATTTAGTTGTTAACGTAACATCCTACAGCGTCAAAGTAAATTTGACATTGTGTGGCTTTTAGTCTTTGTGAATGAGCTTTGTGGGCATTAAAGTTTGAGTTTACTATTAATCAAATATAGTTTTTACAGATATCAGCATTTTTTATTTATACACTTACAAGTAATTACATTTAAAATATATTTTGGCCCGGTATCTTATTTGTATACGAAATATGCAAGGAAATTGTGCTTTGTTCTTTGCACTCCTCTCCTTAATTTTTTTTTCTTTCTTGCAGGACTATGCCGACACAGAAATGTTGCTTTCCAGGGTGAATGTTGATCAGAAGGCTCTGCTATCCTATGCCAGAGAGGCTGCCGACTTCTCCACCAATCAACAGCTTCCTACGCTAGACTTTGCCATCAACCACTACGGTCAACCCGACGTTGCAATGTTTGACTTCACCTGTATGTACGCCTCAGAAAACGCCGCATTAGTTCGCCAGCGCCAAGGTCATACGCTGCTAGTAGCCCTTGTGGGGGATAGTCTTCTAGAGGTGGGTAGAATTTTTTTGTGAGAACAGAAAAGACACATGAATTTCACATGTTTTTTTCATGATTTTCACAAGTGATCACATGTGTACAACCTGGTTAACGTGCAATAAACACATGTGAAATGTGTGTTTTTTGGAACATTTTTGTGTGAATCCCATGTGAAACACATGGAATGACATGTGAAAACCCATGGGATGACATGTGAAGAACATGTGATCACTTGTGGAGACATATCACCACATGTTGCACGTCATCCCATGGGTTTTTACATGTTATCCCATGGGTTTCAAATGGGAATATAAATGTTCCAAAAGCACACATTTTACATGTGATCACATGTGTTTTTTTGCACATGTGGATCTCGTGTGTCTTTTCTGGAAGGGATTTTTATCCAAATATGCGGTTATAGAACCAGATCATTTTCATCAAGTAGAGAAAATAATGTGTGCTGTAACAACTTCGTTTTTGAAATGACAACATTTTCTCACATAAACCAGAAACCACCAATTTAACATCTGTGGCAGATTTCTGTGGATAATGTTTCTTTCCTTATAGAAGTTGACTAGTTTAACAAATATTAATTTTTATTGCCTATAATATATAAAAACAAGTTAGACAAGCAATATGACTGATGCAGTTTTTCTGGCATGTAGCCTTTCTGGCCAATGGGCACTGGAATAGCAAGAGGATTTTTGGCCGCCATTGATTCAGCGTGGATGGTGCGGAGTTGGGCTCAGGGAAAATCTCCTCTAGAGGTTTTAGCAGAACGGTAAGGAAGATTCTGTGTTTTAAAAAGAATAATAGTGCTCTGTTTTTGTCATACTGCATAGATTGAGTATACACTAAATCTATGTAAAATTAAACATTATGCTATGAGAAGAATGTCAAAAGTTGCCTTCACTGTGTCGCGTGTTTATTTTAGCGAGTGCTTTCCAGATGCAGTTATTTTGCTTTTTTCTGTCCTGTTTGGAAATGGAAGACCAAGCGCATTGCATTGTGAAATACAGTACAAAACAAAGAGTGCTCCAGTTGCAAATTTTGGCTAATGTGTTTGGACACTTGGGTATTTCGTGCACTGAGACTATTCCAAGTTGTATGGAGTAAACGGCATTTTTGTGGGGAAGCAAAAGGCATTAAGCCTCTAGGATCTCATTTTGTGACTAATAGGATGAAAGCTAAGCTGATGGCAATTTAGGTCTCATCACGATGTGTTAAAATCATGACCGTGGCTCCCTCGTGTTTCAGGGAAAGTGTCTATCGACTGCTGCCTCAAACAACACCAGAGAATGTGAGTAAGAACTTCAGTCACTACAGCGTCGATCCATCTACAAGGTACCCAAACATCAGCCTTCACCAAGTGAGACCCAACCAGGTTGGTTCATGTAGATCATTTTACATCCTCCTTTGTAAAGTTCAATTATTTTACCTGTTAAATCTGTACCCGATTGACAGACGTGTCGCCAACCTGTTTGTCAGTTTCAGAATCAGTTTGGTCAATGGATAACCAACCATTCGTCGGTTGTCTGTCTTAGTCCTTTGAGCTCTTATGCCAGTTTACCTTTCGACAGGTACAGCATCTGTTAGATACCGGAGAGACCAAAGATTTGCGAGTCGATTTGGAGAATGTGGTCAACTCCTCGACTTCTAAGCTCACAAGAAATGGTAGGTAGACTTCACACAGTTTTGAGTAGCAACTGTGGATATTTTTACTCTCAACTAAAGTTTACAACATGGTTATATTTTCATTCTAGAACTTCTCCTTGAGAAGCAATTGCAAGGTAACTGTGGATTGCATGCCGCCATGTTTTAAAGACAGTAAAACTTGTTTTCTACAAAAAGTAACTGACCCAGGGCTGCACGATTAATTTTTTAAAAATGATTTATCTTGATATAATTATTTTGGTTAGTGAAATTGGTAAATGAACCATTTTGACGCATCAGACGTGAAATGAAACGCAGTGTTGAATTCTTGATTATCTATTTGTTTAATTGTGCAGCTCTACTTTGATATAAACTGGAATGGAATCTTTCAAAGCTTTACTATTAAAAGCACCTGTTGCACTACTGTTGTTAATATTATGCACTAACAAACATGTGGATGTTTAGAAAATGGAAAACAAAATGGAAAACTGTCTTAACTATCTCCCGACGTCTTGAATGTTCCGTAACCTCTCGAAACAGAATGAAGTGCATCCTGAATGTTTTTCAGAGCCTGATCTGATCACGTGACTAACCGCCTGGATGCCGGAGCATTGAGATACTGAATACTCTACACTTCAGAAAGCTTGGGAGGAAATGCTTAACTTTACTCTGTCCCCCATAGAATCCATCGTGCGCTCCAGTAAGCTGCTAAACTGGTGTCAGAGGCAAACGGAGGGCTACCGAGGTGTCAGCGTGTCTGATCTCACCATGTCCTGGAAGAGTGGCTTAGCCCTGTGTGCGGTCATCCACCGGTACAGACCAGACCTCATGTAAGTGCCACATGCCGGTCCGAACAAATGCCCTGTGTTTTTATCTTCTATATTTAGAGATGCAGGAATGGAGGACAAAGAAAGCCTCGGAGATTTGGTTCAGGCAAAATAACAAACCTATAATTTGAGAGGAGATTGGAAGTATGATGTCTCTGCCGTGCAAAAAGGCAGCAGACGAAGGCAAAGTTTAAGAGAATAGTATGAGAGTAATATAGTGTTTTTATTGTGCTTTGTCGTTTTTATTAACAGTCTAGTTTACATAGAAATGTAACCACAACTTGTATTTTGTACAGTACCTTTGTGTAAAGGACAGACCAAAATTTGGTTGTCTGCTATATCTATTCATGTTGCTTCAGCAGTTCTTGACGTTTGACAGCCCTCGATCACTACATTGCTTGCTTTGTATCTAAAACAGCCGCTCAAGACGCTGTGTTTCCACCATTGTGCATCTTCATTAAGCGATAATATCATTGCAACAGCTTAAGAAACATTTCTGGGATATAAACAATCAAGTTATCTTCACCTCATTACCTTTGTAGAGCTATTTCCAGCTCTGTTTATTACTATACGGTATTATTTACTTGGCTTACTCATGCATTTGGTAAAGCACACTGTAATAACAGTTCAGCTGGGGCAGTCGCTCTCGTCCAGCGGGGCAGAAGGGCAGGACCACTGCTGTAGCTATTCTTAATCTGTGTCCCGGTCTGTAGAGCGGCAGAAAGCATATTATCATAACACTTATAGCAGACGCCGAGGGACCTTTAAAAGCTTCTTCTCATGAGCTGTTTGCTATGGTCAGCTGGGCTTTACTGCATTTGTGTTTGTAAGACGGCATTAGTGGAATTCTCTCAGGAGGATACTGTATGCCGGCATTTCCTTCCATCAATGGCTCGATCCAGACACTTACCAATGTAATAGTGTGATTTTGATATACTTACCATAGTAAACACTGGAAATGCAAATAAAGCCTTACGTTTAATAAAGCTGTTATGTATATTTCTTAACCGAGTATGCGTTTCTTACTGTACGCCTCCTTTAAATGTCAAGTTTTATCAACCTATCATGCTTCTGTAATTAGCATGTTTGTACAAATGCAATAGTTTTATGATATATTTACATGCACATTAATTTATTCACATGCCACATGAGCATAATTGGCACTATGGAGATGTTTGTCTCATCTGTTATATGTTGTTTAACCATAGTGACTTTGAGTCTCTGGAGGAGAAGGACGTGGAGAAAAACATCCAGTTGGCTTTTGACGTGGCTGAGAAGGAGTTTGGGATTTCTCCCATCATGGCCGGGAAGGAGATGTCCGTCGTGCTGGAGCCTGACAAGCTCTCCATGGTGATGTACCTCAGCCAGTTCTACGAGATGTTCAAGGACACTGTGCCACCTGGTGGTGAGTTGTAGCCATAACATGCTTCTTCTTAAGAAAATCTGAAGATTGAAAGGAATGTCTATTAGCTGATGTTATGATGCCTTGGTAGAGGCACTTCCTTAGAAAGACGTAATCATTTATTTGTAAGTTCTGATCATTTGTCATTCATATATTTGTCCTGTAACAGAAAACCACAACTTAAGCCCAGAGGAGAAGGCTGCGTTGATTGCCAGCACTAAATCGCCCATCTCATTCTTCAGTAAACTGGGTCAAAGCATCGCCATCTCCCGCAAAAGAAATCCCAAGGTATTGTGGGCCATTTCTTAAAAGAATCATTTAGATTTAATATAGAACCTTAAAATATTGTTGTAAATGCTCAGCTTTTCCTACAAAATTTCTCGCAGGACAAAAAAGAAAAAGAACTGGATGGAAAAAGACGGAAGACCAGCCAAGCAGGACAGTCAGAAGATGTAAGCCCATGTTTTGGTTCTGTGATAAATGTACAAAGTATTCATTTACATTGAGAAACTCACTCAAAAAACTTTTATTTCTGATCTCTAAACCTCAGGAGGAGCTGCAGAGGGTTATACGAGACGACAGGCCGTCTATAGCCACAGCTCTGGTCGATCGTAAAATCGACACAGCGAATAACAAAGTCAAGTCAATGGCCACGCAGCTTTTAGCGAAGTTTGAGGAGAACGCTCCGGCGCAGTCTACAGGACTCAAGAGACAGGTGAGCTAGAGATGTAGTTGAAAATAACAACGCTTGGTGTAAGGGCAAGGAGGTGTAGTATTGTGTGTGCACAACACAAGCAGGTCTAAGTAATATTTTGTTATTAACTCTCTCCTGAGAGTCGGTTTTACTGATATTGTTTGTGATTTATATGGGAAGCATGGTAGGAATGGTGCTTGTCTGAAGCTACAGCAATCCTAGAACTGTAGTGAATGTGTAATGGCCAGTATTTATTTATGCTGTGATCTGTTGTAATGGACAAATCGACAGGAATGATTGACAACAGATAGGATTTGTGAGCATTTGGGTGCTTGTGCGTTGGAGCAAGGTGGTGCTGATGCTGCTGTCATTCGGAAACCTTGTATCTCCATATTTCGTGATTTAGATTTTTTGCCATAGTCACCCTTTATGTTTGTCACTGGGTTCTGCACATGTTTTACCAGTAAAAAGTATTAAAAAGTGCTTGTGAACTTTGACAACACAGGATGTAATCATGAAAAAATCCAGTGTTTTTTTAGAATTTGGTCATTCGAGGTTTCAGAAGGACAGCGACGATATACTTGTTAAGAGTTAATCTTTATTTTTGTGTGTCTTCGGTCGAGAATTTGGTAACTGAATTGTTTTTTGCTCATTCATCTGT
Organism: Triplophysa siluroides; assembly: GCA_006030095.1. Taxonomy (NCBI): domain Eukaryota; kingdom Metazoa; phylum Chordata; class Actinopteri; order Cypriniformes; family Nemacheilidae; genus Triplophysa; species Triplophysa siluroides. The sequence continues at coordinate 1,528,313 of VCII01000102.1, read as the reverse complement.
TTCCTTCTACTTCCTGCATGAAAATGGTTTAAACTGTTGACTGACTTTAGAAGTTATTTCTGTTCTGTTAAATTTGTTGTTCTCTTAAGTTGCGTTTCATTTAAACATATATTGCTAATACTTTCTTACAGTCTTTTAAATGTCTCTATATTTTAGTTTCAACACTATGTGCATGCTTGCTTTTTCATTCTTTTCTTTTGCATTTCTTCTCTCACTACTTTCATGGACATTGACGGTGGCACATGTTTCGCATTGGCACTTGCTTTCGTTTCATTGGTCACTTCAACTGTCCTGTACATGACACGGGTCACAGGGGGACTCAATGCCCAACCTGGGGCTCCTGATGGGCCCCCCTTTGGCCCACCCACTTTAAGAGAGTCAGCATGGCTCACGCCGGTCCCGGAATGGAGGAAGGTAAAAAGTGTAGAAGACCCCCATTTTCCCAGATTCCCATTACACAAACACCAACTTACCCCTCCCACTCCCCTATTTAATGTCATTTTTATTTTGTTTAGATTTTTTTATATATAAGTAAAAACATTTTTTTTTATGAAATACTTTTTTAGAGTGCAGACCTTATTTACCTTTTTGGATTTTTTAAGTAATACATCACTCACAGGTTTACTATAAGGAGTTTATGAGTTAGTTTGCCCGAACAATTACAGCTACTTCTGTTTAATTTTTTTTAGTTTAAGTTAATTTCATTTAAATTGCTTTGACAAGCAAAATGTGCTGGCAAGCAAAATGCTTGTTGCACTTGTAATTTTGGGAGATGTGTGAAACTGAATGTGCAGAATTGTGTATAGGAAGAAAGCCTATGACATGACTATGTTTGGTCTGTTTGTACATGCGTGTGTGTGTTCAGAGGCGCACACAGTTACAGGAGCAGATGAGTTTTCGTTATAAGGAGAAACTGAAGCATCAGACTCTGCCCATGAGACAGGAGCAGGTACAGATAGCTGGAGTAATACACGTCATGTTGTCACCTGTGGTTTCTCTAGTGTCTCTCTTCATGTGTTGTAACGTAGAAAAACTTGAGATCTACAAGGTGATAATTGATACCCCATTAACTTGTGTTTACTTGTGCTGTTGTTGTAGTTTCCCGTTTAATTACACTAGAAACCTAGAAGCCGGGCGGGTCTTTCAGCGCTGTGCTTTATTTGCATTTCCTGTTTGAATAAAATGAATGAACCAAATGCTTTGCTTATTGTTCTGGTGCTTTGATAGAGAGATTGTTGAGGTTTAGATGTGGTTTTGATAGCTTTGCTATGCATTCCGTGCGCATGGGAGGTCTGTGTGTGTTTACGCAATCCTAAGTGGCACTTTAAATCTCTTGGTTTGAAAGGTATTTCCCTTTTTTATGTTTTACTGTTGTTTGTCATCCATTAACAACATTCCTGTCACTCATCATGTGTTATAAAAATCCCACGTGTGAGAATTGCTCAACTGAATTGAATCGATTTACTATAACAGGCACTGAGTTATGAAAATGATTAAATGTATTAAGCTTATCAACAAGGTTTCTTCAAAACACTTTACGGCCAAATGAAATATCCTGAATCTACAATATATATTACACAGCTCTAGATTGAAGTCTGTCCTTTTTGTGTGAAGTTTTCATTACGGTCTCATTTCTCTGAAGGCCACCAGCGGTACTGAGGTCTGGAGGAGCTGCCCTAAGAAAACCATTTTTCTCTCTTCTTCCTCATCTTCCTCCTCATTCTCTTCATCGTTTCTTCCACACTCACAGGTGACACTATGAGCATCATTCTGTCGTCCGCCTGTACTAACTTCGGCATCTCTCTTAGGGTCTGACTCTAACAGAACATACACTTATAGAGTTCACATAAAATCTAGAAATAAAAAATAGGAAGAATATGTTCGGAATTTGACCTTGTCTGCTTTTAGTCACACAAACATTGATCCGTCTGGTGGTAAAAATGAACATTTTCTTAATGATCTCATTCAACCTCTTTCGTTCCTAAGCAGTAGCAATGTTAACACTGTGAATCGTCTATACACATTCTATATGCAGATATTACATATGTAGATTTATACTCTATATTCTGTTTGAATTTAGTTCAGTTTTCAAACTGCATAAAAATGACCTTCTTACTTGGCATTAGTAAAAATATCAATATAATTAATATACAATTACTTGACAAGGAAAATGGCCTTAGATATCAAGTCTTGTTTTATGAAAAATAATATAAGAATTCTGTAAGTTTATGGTAAAAACAAGCAAAAACATCTGCCAATGGGGTGAGAAAAATAAACGTGAATTTAGTTTGACCTTTTTCTCAAGTACCTAATTCAAGTTTATTTGTCTCACCCCATTGGCAGATGTTTTTGCTTGTTTTTACCATAAACTTGCTTTATTCTCATATCTTTGGCCTTAAAGCCACAGTTTTTAAAATCCGCCGCTAGAGGGCGCACATTCTCAACAATGGCGTAGCTTGATGACGCTGTGAAGGAGCGTGGAATGATGGGATCTGTTGTCTTCAACTCCATCGCTTATGGCCATCAATCAGACTGGAACGAGAAATCATGTTTCTACGTCTGTAAAGGCGGTCACAAAGGGTAACGTGGATATGACGCCATTGACAGGCAACTGCCAGGCCCCGTGTCACTGTTTAAAATAGAGATTTTCTCACGATTTACAAGTAGTTGGAAACATTTGAGATATTGTGCTCAACTGAAAAAAAAATATAACACTCGCATAGTCCTTTTTTTTTTTTAGATATTTTACTGCAAAATTGTTACAAACTGTACCTTTTAAAATGGACTAAATATCTTAGGTCACTTTTCTTGTCAAGAAAGTGCATCTTGATTGAAGAATGTTTCGATATTTGTTTAGATACAAAACAAGACAAAAACACTTAGTAAGAATGTCATTTTTTGCAGTGCATTGACAAGTGTTGTCATTATAAATCCCTGCACTGGGTGATTGTGTGATAAGAGCACGATACCTGTGATCTTGCAAACTTTCATGTGTTTGTACGTAGAGAAAATGTTAAAGAAATGGTTTATTTTCTAGGATTCTGTATGCGAAACCCCATAGTTTGTATTCGAGTTGAGTTTTCATCAGCCTCTTCATTTACAGGAACACAGTCTGCCTAATGTGGATGATTTAGAGCCTGTTTACATCCCTAGTGTTCATGAGAGAGCCGAGACGCTAGCTGCTAGATTTAAAGGCAAATCTGAAAGGAAGAAGAAGCCTCAGGTAGAGCAATTCACAGCAAAGAGAAAACATGGCGTGTTCTAAAAAGGATAGCTTACCCCAAAAATGATCAGTTTTCCCAGAATGATTACTTGTTTTTTTCACGCAACGAAAGTTGTGATAATTGGTCATTTTTACTTTTTAACTAATTGACCATTAGTGGAATATAAGTTTAAGGAATCTATTTTCTACATTGAAAGTAAAAGCTGTTTTTTTCTTCCCCTCATTCCCTTGGAGGTTATGAAAAAGCCATCACGGTTCTTTATTGAGCAGTGGCTTTTGACCCAAGGTCTGAGTCCTGAGCAGCCTCTCCATCCCTCTGACCCCGAGCATCAGGTAGCCCTGCCCGTGCATGCCATGAAACCCCTTATCTGTGGAATAATTTCAGTGTTGTGCATGCGATTTAGCTCAGGTACGATAATCTTCATTATGTTAACACAGTGACATGAGTGCGTCTCTCTCAGCAGAGGGAAGTTTTGCGTTCTGATGATCATGTGCCTTTACACATCCCCAGTATTCAGGAAAGAGCCGAGAGGTTAGCCTCTCAGTTTAAAGACAAGCCAACCCAGCCCAAGGTGAACTCTCAACACCAGCTGTCCTTGAAAACAGGATTTTTTTGTTAATACAGAAAGAATGAAAACAACCACACAATTATTTTATGAAAAACATTGTTAAACATTTGACATAACCACGGGACATAGCTGCAACTAAGATGTGCGTTTTTTTTCTCGTCATCTTTTTGTTATCGTCATCTTTTTGTTTGCCTGCACTTGTTTACCGTTTCATCAATGTTCAGGCACTTCTCCCCAGCGCTGCCTCTCTCACGCTATGTGTTTCTTTCAAAGTCAAAGAAACAGACGTCACACTTCTTCACAGAGCAGTGGTACAGAGCGTGTGATGCAAACGCTGATACCCCCCTGTACTCCCCCGGATCTTTCCGGCAGGTAGCAGAGATGTGCTTGGATGTGTTTTTCTAACTCTCATGGTGGAGGCATCTGGTCTGCCTTATTTCACAGAATAACCGAAGCGTGCACGTGTGTGGCACTTTATAGCAGATAACAGTTTGCTGTTTGAATATGGAGAATGCTGTAATATACTTTGAAAATGCTGTTCATACTTTGTCTGGATGTGACCTATATATGTGCTGCGTGAAGGATATTTCTGGAAAGCTTTATCTGGGCTTCAGATATCTGTACCACATATAATGAGCTGAAGTTACGTAATAGTGCATTGAGGAATTGAATTGAATCTGCTTTGGGAAGAACCTACAGTAGTTATTGCACATGCAAATGCGGATCTTCATGGTGCTGTTTTTTATGTTGGATTACTGTGATTTTAAGTCAGAGATTTTTCGTTCTTTTTCTACTAATTGATTTTCTTGCCAATTCTGTGTTAAGCACCTTGTGCCTTCTAACATCTAAACATCTGAACAACCAAGCATGCTAGCATCTTTTATTCTCCAGCATCGTTCATTTTTCCTAAAACATCTACCGTATAGCTTTTCTTGACCTTTTCATTATGTTTATCGATCCAAACCTTTTTCCTGTTTCTTCTCTCAATTATTCTTTCGTCCTGTTCATCACCTGTAGAAGTATGTAAAGATGTACACAGGGGGTGTGAGCTCACTGGCTGAGCAAGTAGCCAATCAGCTTCAGCCCCAGGACCAACCCAGGCCCCCTCTTGAGAAAGTGGATTTGGTAAGAATGATGGGTGTTGTAGTGTTGCCTATAGCGCTGTGTGAACCACTGAGAATGGATCTTAATACATTGGTTACTTAAGTGTATAGGCATGTGTGATCACTTTAACGGTTACAATGTCGAGCATCTGGAGCACAAAATAGTGTACATTGATTTGCTGTGTACATAGCTTTCCAGTTTAATAGCGTGCCAACCCTGCCTTGCATCTTTTGGATCTTCAACTCAAGTTGATGGCTTTCATTTCTTTGTATCTTGTATTTCTTTGTTCTCACTGGAAGCAACTTGTGTCTCTGCAGGGTTCTTTGCGTAAGGAGTTTCCTCAGAACATTGGCGGCAGTGACGTGTGTTTCTTCTGTCGGAAGCGGGTCTACGTCATGGAACGCCTCAGCGCAGAGGGAAAGTTTTTTCATCGCAGCTGCTTCAAGTGTGACTACTGTGGCACCACCCTCCGCCTGTCCTCATACGCCTTCGATGTTGAGGATGGTACGAAATCTATGCAAACATTATCATCCCTCATGATTATATCATTTGTTATTTCATAAAGAAAAGAATATGATGTTAAAAACATCATAAAATGTAGACCTAAATATCGCTGCTGTCCTTCTGGAACCTCATATCTCCTTATTTTGTGATTTCAATTTTTCACCATAAGTAATTATAATAAGTCACCCTTTATGTTTGTCACTGGGTTTTGCAAATATCTAACCAATAAAACGTATTAAAAAGTGCTTGTCAACTTTGACACGGTATGCAATCATTTAAAAGTACAGTGTTTCTTCCATTTCCTGAAAAACAGCAAATTTGGACATACGAGGTTTCAGAAGGACAGCAACGATGTTTCATTTAAAAAAAATCTTGGCTACCGGTTTCTACTTAAATTCCTATATTAATAACTGCTGGCATACAGAGTGGGACCTATATACCATGAATTAACTACATTAAATCGATCCTAGCATTGGAAACAAAAAAAATCTCATCTTATCATTTTCCGTTGCTATATAATATAGACAAAAATTGTATCGCCATGAAAACAGCCATGGAAGCTGGTATAGCGAAAAACAAACAAACAAACTGGTTTCTACTCGGTTGTTTTTGATGTCCTGTAAGGACATTTTTGATAAATGTGAGAATAAAGCACTCTCTTCAGTTTTTCATAATTGCTTGCTCATAGTTTGTTGACATGACTTGGTCTTTGTGACCAACACACTGGGATATTGTTGTTTCAAACAGACTGTTTTGCAAGCTCCCACTTGGTGCAGTAACAAATATTCAAGCCAGGAGGAAATCGACATTCGTGCATTACTTTGTTTTATGTGATTTGGCCATATGGTAATTGCGTTTTTATTCTTGTAGGGAAGTTTTATTGCAAACCGCATTATTGCTACCGACTGTCTGGTCTGGCGCAGAGGAAACGGCCTGCACCTGCCCCAGCTCCTGCAAACCCTAAGGTACTAAATCAAGCGGGTTTAATAGACCACACAGTTTCAATGTTGGCACAGTTTTTCTGTTTTGGAATGTAAAAATCAATAGTGTTTATCTAGATGCGTTTTGTTCGGTTTATAGGAGCCCCAGATGTTAGCAGTAACCCCCAACACAGTGGACGCCCCAGGCCAAACCATAAGCTCTCAGACCCCTGTGGAACGCCGGCCCTCAGGTACCCGCCTTTCCTCTGTAGGCCCTGTCCTGTGCTTCTCTCGAGGAGTAAGGGCCTCTCTGCGTTCATTGCGTCGGGCAATGTCTTGGACTCGCCACCAGGTGGCGCACAATCCCTTAGATTCCCCTTTTCTCCTTACCTACTGCATATATATTCTCTCCTGCTTTACTCTCAACATCCTGCTCAATATTCTCTAGCATGAACCCTTCAGCTTATGAGCCGACCGGGCACCTCCCGCCCACATGTGCTATGACTTCCTGTGTTGTGCTTGTTGTGTGTACACTGATGATGTCACAATGATTAACATTAACACTATCTTGGATGTTTAGTATGCTTTTTTTTTTGAGTGGTGTAGCCTAATCCAGTTTCTTTGGATGTTCGTGAACCATCCAGGCAAAAAAAGTGTGTGCCTATATAGTTGTATTTATTAAATAACCTATTAAGATGAAGTAGTTTTTTGCCTGTATGTGTTAGTGTGAATGTTAGATTGTGTTTATTGTCTGTTTTTGCTTCTCTTTTAGTTGAAATCCCTTCTATCTGTGTAGATATTCCCTCTGATGGTGGATTTAATTTTGTGATTGTAATTTTTGATCTTTGCACCTTTGTGATGTAGTGCTTGTATCAGTGCTTGGTGAACTTTGTGAGCTTTACCTTTCCCCTCTCCTATCAGAGCATCTTATTTCTGAGCTAGTGCCTGCATCAGTGCCTGTGATTGGTCTACACTTCCATTTGTCCTTGCATCTTTATCCCGGTGTCTTTTCACTCCTGTTTCACCTCAGCATACTAACAGCACTGCTCTCACACCTGGCATGTGTTTATCGTAAGAACGAAGTTATTGTAAGTTTATGCTACACAGGATCAAATATTTAAGATAGCTTGATTAAATATAGTTATGGATGGTTGCAGTTAGATATCTAGTTATACTACAGCTGTTTTTAAGACGTTTTAGCAAAATATGTGCTACATTTTAGAGGTTGAATTTTATGAAGAAATGACTAGGTTGTATTTTAACAGGAATCGCAGCAAAAATATAATGGTCCTAAAAATAGATTGAATTGTCTTGCAAACTATTGCTTTTTGTAGTTGTATAGATTTTCAGACAAAATATGACTTGTGTGAGATTCACTCTTAGTGTTTGAGTATTTATTCTATATTTTAATATTTCTTTAGCAGTGGAAAGATTAGATTATTTTGGAGTCATAGATATAACACGATTTTGACGATACTTTTTTGATAGGGTCACTTCATTATCACTTCACAGTGAGGGGTGCTCACAGATATGAAGTAATTTCTGAAAACATTGTTTATATTTCAGTTATGGGCGACAAAGTTTGTTTTTGCAAGTTTGGATTGCATGCTTCACCTTTCTTACCACTTTCACCTACACAGTCATAGATTTTTGTGTCATTACATGCACATAATATTGTTCTCACTGGCTTGTTTTAGGGATTTACTTAAGGGTCCACATGTTCATTACTATATCCACAAGTTCATTTTATAAATAAATTATTCAAAGCTATTCCGCTTTTCTGAGACTTTGTCTTATAGGATGGGAAAAAGGCAAAGTAATTAAAACTTGTATTTATTATGAAAATGTATTTTATTGACAACATTATAATATTTAAAGTCTATTTAATTCTAGCATACATGTAGTAGTATGAAGGCTACATATTGTTTGTGTTAATAAAGTGAGCCGTTACTTTGACTGTGTTTGTCTGGTTTGTCTACTGCTAAAATGCTCAAAATAAGCATCCAAATGTACATGTTTGTTAAAATTGAGAGTTTAAAGCAATAGAAATTGGAAGCGTGGATAATATATAACTAAGCGTCTTGACTTGTAGTCTCTTTTTGACACCCGCTCCTTTAACCAAATTGAGGTTAGTTGGAGTAAATTACTGTGTTGTGATTTTAACTGCAGTCATTTGTTCCTCTCTGTAACTGTAATAATACCATTTTTACATTAATGGCATTTTGTTTTTTCCCCTGATTTCACAGTGTCAGAGGTGAACGGAGTGACGGAGCCCAGTGTGGCCAAGCGGCTCAAAGGGACTCCAGAGAGAATCGAGCTGGAGAACTACCGCCTCTCCATGATGAGAGAAGAGGAGCTAGAGGAGGTTCCAGAGGAGACGCTGGCGGAGCACAACCTCAGCAGCGTGCTGGACAAACCCACAGATGTGGATGAGGGATCCAGGTATTTTACGCGCACACCCATGCTCGGCTAACTTTCCTTTATAGCTGACATCAGCTTTTTTGTATCCCCTGTTCCTCCATCAACCAGCTGTTTAGAGAAGATTTTTCATGTATCCCTGATGTATAAAAATAAGTATATAAACCTACTGTATGTTGCAATTTCGAACGAAAATGTAATGTGAATGCTGTTTTTAAGTAACGTACTCATTGACCCCCGCAGCAGCTCAGAGTCTGATATGGAGGAAGAGGATGAAGAACAGGAGGCGGCTGGTCCGTCTGATCTGGGTGGAGTGCCCTGGAAAGAGGCCGTGGAGCTCCATGCTAAACTTAAAGGAGAAAGCGACCCTGGTGCTTCTGAAGATGACGATGATGATGGAGAGATGGAGGATGAAGAGGAAGATTATGAAGAGGAGGAGGAGTCAAGTGAAGGTAAGCTTTGATTGGGCCAATGAAATATGAATGATTACATGTCAATGCGATTAAAGGGTCATTGTGGGTGATTGTGATTTGAGTCAAAATCAAAGTAGCTTATGTTCTTTTTCATTGTAGCCGATAAGTTTGAAGGGCTTTGAAGATTGAAACGTGTTGGAGTCTCATTTCCTTTTGTACACTTCATATCATCTTTATGTACTTGATGTCTCGCACGCCTGATTGAGTATTATACGTTTGCTAGGATTGTCTGTCGTCTCATATTCATAAAGTAAATTACATTTTCCCTTTTGAATAAGACAATTTTAAGGCGAAAGATTTCCTTAGGGATAAAACTAACCCTAGAGCTTTAGCCGCCGATATATGAAAGTTTCAAACCGGATCCGTCTCATCAGCAAGACCCTATAGAATGCTAAACTTGTTTATGGTAATGTGCTCCATTATTTGCCTTTTTAACCTAAGGCGTTTTTAACATCTTTGAGCAAATTATCTGGTTATTTTCAACTGTTTGTCTTTTCTTATTTTATGAAATTAAACTTCCTTGGCTTCTGCTTAGATGTGGCCTCAAAGCTAACAGGCATAAATCCCAAAGAAAGCATCAAAAGCAATGTTTAGGGGGGTTAATAAAGTACTCATTGCTTCTATCTTTGCATGTATGAGAGGTTCCTTGTTCTTCGTGTCATCTTGTACTGTGTGTGTAGGAATTATTTTTCATCTTTTCCCTGTCACTTGTCTCTTGATCCTCTGCTGTGTTTCCATCGTTGTGTGTCTGTGTCGATGTGGCGGGGTAATTGTGTGGGGTGACAGAGGGAGATTATTTGCCCTGGCAGTGTGAGCTTCAGTTAGGTCTTTGGCTGGAGAATCTGGCACATGAAGAGGATACGGGTGTGTTTAAAGGTATTATGCCCGTGGATGCGTTTGGCTACAGCACACACCAAAAATCTATGAACGGAGAAAACTGATCTAACAAAATAGCCCGTGTTTTTCCTCTGCTTCTCTTTGTTTCAATCTTGTTTTGATTTTGCTATGCAGTATTTACCAGGAATGTCTTTTTTGCCTTGTTTTTGTCATAATATTGTGTAGGATTGAAATAGTGTGCATTCTGAACATGATGTGTTGTTAAGTTATGAAAATGCTTTCTGCTTTTTTAATTACTATCATTTTTAGGTGCCGTCTGCATGATGCTTTTCACGACTTGACACTAGGACTGAATCAAATAGCTAAAAATGATCAGTTTATTGTATTTACCTATTGGCATTTAACTATATTTAATGTCTTGTATTAAAACGCCTTTTTATTTACATGTAAATTTACATTTCACAGATTAAGAAATAATACATGTTGCTATCAGGGAGTTTATTAAAGATTTGTGTAATGCATCTTGTAAAATACTGTAAAAATCTAGTTGAAAATATCTAAATGGTCACACTAGGAGGACCCTTATGAAAATTGTCTATTGCTAATACTAATACAGCTTAGAATCAGAGTTTGAATACATCGAACAAATATGGTCAAACCCTCCTGTAGAAGTTGAAAATGCAATTAAAACGTAAAGAGATGATTTAAATCACAACTATGAATATTCAATAGACCACCCAGTCCGCTTTACATCTTACTGTATATTCTTAACTATCCTGTTCTCTCTCTCGTTTGTCTTCTCTGTTTCCCTCTGGCCATTTATCTGTTCACATTGCCGCTCACTCACTGGGACTTTACATGACCGGATTGTTTTCCTTGTGGATTTTTGGAAATTGGATTTTCTGTCCTCAATTTGCCAATGGACATACAATTCCTACCGTTGAATTATGCAAATTCAACTACTTCCTGTAAAATGCCACGATGCAGCTAGGAACCTGCATATCCAGCAAGCCATACAGCCAGTGGACCCTCTGGACATCCAGATGGACAACCACTGGACATCCAATCAGACTGAAGGGATGAAAGCGTGCACCTCAGTGGCACATGTAGGCTCTCAGCCTTCGCTGAACACCCTGATCACGCAACCCACCTCCTCCACAGGTAACCCGTGTCGAGGAGTCACGACTGGGCCATGAGGGGTTGGATGCGTGTTTACTGTGTGTGTGAGAGTGCATGTGGGATCGGTTTTTCCTTTTCCTCTTATCCACTATAATCTTTCTGTTGCACTGATCTATTTTATCCTGGTTCAGTTTTTGATCATTCAGTTATTTTGTCTGTCACTGTTTATTATTGCTTTGGCATATTAGGCCAAAATTATGCCTAATTTGATTCTTTATTTCCAATGTGGATACTCGGGCAACATTTCTTTTCTCTATTTGTTATTCGTGTATTATTTTGTGTGTGTCTCTTCTTTTTATGTACTCATGTGTCTCATCATTTTATGTACCTGTTTCCATTCTCATATTCTGTTGGTTTAATTGTAGCCCCCTCCCACAAGTCTGTGCGCCATGAGGCTGTCAGAGCCTGGTTGGACTCAATGACTGGAGGTAGAGAAGATATCAGTTCAATATTAAACAGTCCAACTAATTTTCTCAGTGCTTATAAGCGCATGCATACACTATGGTGCTTGACAATTGAGCTTCTAACACCACCGCAATCATTAATTTGTTAAATACCGATCGCATGTTGCGCACTTTATAAACTTGTCACAAGCGTGTTCACAAGTCAAGCTTACTGCAAGTTGGAGTCGCACAACAGAGCCAAACCAGCGTCTGGCTTGAAAGCTATTGTGATCTTGTAACCCTATTCAAAACGGTCTGACTAATGCATGCAATTGTGTCTTGATCACCGTACGTCTATAATAATGTTAATTGTGAAAACTGTGACAGATTCTTCTAAAACCAGTGAACAGATTAGAACACTTGAAGTTTATCTTAGGATGTTCTGGTGCATGGGGGGCGTGTGAGGATCTTTTTCTCTACAGTGCCGTGAAGAGGTCAGGTTCAAGAAGCGCTTAGCATCTTCATGGTGCAGAGAGCGGGCACGCAAAACGTCTGTAACTTGTTGGTCGCTTGCATGTCACAGTTGGTGCAGGACAAAAATCCCTGCAAATTTTGCTTTGGAAATGAGCAGATTCTAATTCTGTCGTTTCATTGCTGTTTGCCAACAGAGGAGTGGCATGTGGAAGGGGGTGTTTGATTTTTGTCTTGTTTGATTTTGTTGCTTTTTACTCTTCTGTACTCATTCACAGCCCAATCCATTTGACTGTGTGCAAATGGATATATGCATGTGTTTAACCACTAATGCCATTTGTTAATATATTTCTGTGTCTTATTCTATGCTCTTATTATATGTTTTAATATAAGGTTGGATTGTTATGTTCATCCATGATAATTTTTTTTTTTGACCTCTTAAAAGTCCAGTGTGTAATTTTTTTGGAGGATCTATTGACAGAAATGCAATATATTATACACAACTATGTGTTCAGATGTGTATAAAGACCTTAAATAATGGAGTGCTATGTTTTTATTACCGCGGGGTCCCCTAACATGGAATTCTCCTTGTTGTTTTTATCAGTGGCCCTAAACGGACAAACTTCTCTACAGAGCGCGTTCCGTAAATACGTTATCTCCTTCGGCAAAGAAGCAAAAACGCGACGACATCTTCGTTCTGTGTCAGCCACGATAGTGCTTTGAAATAGAGGGGTCTGGGTAGAGTGACCATTGGTTGTTATTCTCAACCTCACTGCTAGATAATGCTAAATTTCATACACTGGACCTTTAATTTAGCCATGAAACATGTTTGTTGTTTGTAATTTCACCCAAACATGGCAGATTTTCTAATACTCACAAGTGTAGTTGAGTGGATTTGTTTTTTTTACACTTCTGCCCATCTGATTTGTCTTATTCTTCTCTTGCTATCCCAGAGCCCTGTGAAGAGGAAGAGGAGCCTGAAGCTGAAGCAGGCAGTCCTGACTTTGAACCCGGTACTGAACTAGATCAAGGTTTGTCAAATCCAGAACCGGTTTACAAAGTTTTCATATAAGCTTATTGAGGCCTCTGTCCTGTAGCCCACCATGGTTTCTCACAGTGATTTCATTCTGACACTATAGACGACATTCCCTCGGACGCTGAGGCTGAAGCTCGCTCACATTGCATAGATGAAAGTGTGACTCTTCCAAAGGAAAATGGCAAACCAGAGATCCAGGAACATGTTTCCAACACTGGTAATCATAAGCGTATTTTTTATCTTCAATTGGTCATGCTCACTTTCTGAGCACATGGCATCAATCTTCTATAATTTAAATGTAATAGATTTGATGATTAAAATCTGTACACGAGGATTTTTGTTTTTGTTGTCCATCAATAATTGAGCAGTTTTGTTGTCGTTGCAGAGAAAACATCTACAGGTCCAAGGGAACTGATTGTAGATGTTATAATGTCTCCAATCCAAAAACCTGATTTACCCATCGATGAGGTAATACGGGATTTTAGAATTCAAATGTCTAGTATGTTGGGGTCACTTCCCCAGAAGTGGCAACAAAAGACACTGCATTCTTTAAAATGTAAAACTGTTTTTGTTTTGTTTTATACAGGTGAAAGAGATTTCACCTATAATATTAGTGAAATCTCCAGGTACACGATTCTTCCCTGAGCCCTACCTTCCCGAAGTCGGCGAACCAAACAAATCCTTACCACAGACTCCTCATGATAAAAGTCCCCGTTCTCCCGTTGATCAAGTTCTTGCGGCAGCCCCTATCTGCACACAACCTGGTCCGCATCCTGAGACCGTGTCTTCCAAATCTCCGATCCAGCCTCAGCCTTGTGCCTGTTCTCCAACAGGTAACCCTTTATCTCCAATCTGTGCCCAGTCACAACCCTGCCACGAACCACCATCACCCATCTCCACAAGCTCTCCGGTCAGGACCCAACCGGTCCCAGCTGTCACGTCCACTCCTGTGGCTAAAACCTCTTCTGAGAAGAGAACCGATGAACCTATAAAAGCACCAGAGGAAACACCTGTCAAGCAAACAGACCTCATTGAAGAGTTCTGGTTGAAGAGTGCAGAGATTCGAAAGAGTTTAGGACTCACGCCTATAGAAAGAAGCAAAACCATGGCAGAGAAGAGCATCGTGAAAACTCCGACCCCTGATTCGTCAACGTCTCCCAAGTCTTATACCCCAGAGGAATTGTCTGAAGAGCAGAAGCTTGCCTTCACGGGACGTTCTGTCATACGCAGGATCAACATTACTTTGGAGGGACAGGTTATATCCCCTGTGGAACCAAAGAGTAGTGGTTCTGAAAAGAAAGATTTGAGCAGCAGTTCAGGGTTGGGTCTAAACGGTAGCGTGACCACTAGTCAGACAGGAGCTAGCGACAGCTACAACAACTCTGACTCCACCATGCTCACCCCTCCATCCAGCCCTCCTCCACCACCACCCAATGAAGAACCTGCCTCTTTCCAAAACAAGAAAGCTCAAGTTTCCTGGGACAATCTTCTCGAAAGCACAGAGGAGCCCAAAACTGACACTACACCACCTAAACTCAAAACCCCCGAAAGTCCGCCTCAGCCAAAACCAGTCCCAGCCCCAGCCCCAGTGCCGGCTCCTAGAACTAACCTACCTGTTGTGATGAGGATAAAAGATCCGAACAAACCACGCCGGGAAGAGGCACGTAAGTCTTTCGCGGAGTGTGTAGACGAAATACCGTTCGCTGACGATGTAGAAGAGGCGTACGATGACCGAACCCCTGACACAAGTGCTCTGGAAAAGTTTTACACCCCGCCAACCAGTAAGGTAAGCAGGGAAAAGCCACCTTTGCACCTGGCGCTGGCGATGGAAAACGGCAAACCCAACATTCCCGCATCCCGAATGGCAAAGGGATCTCAGGAATTCTCCTCTGAAGCCAAGGAGATAGCAGAAAAGCGATTGAGGGCTCGCGAAAACTCTGTTAAGAGCAAAGCTCTGAAAGACGCAATGGCAATGCAGATCACCAAAATGAAAGATTCAGAGCCTTTCAAAGGAGCGGTGGCAAAAGCAGCTTGGAACGTTACGGAGACAACTGGGAAGCGCAAAAAGCAATCGGACTTCCCTAAGGACTCTGCTGTCAAGGCCTTGGAGTCCAAAAAGCAAGCAGAGTACTTCACCTCACCGGTCAATAAAACCTTGGACAGTTCTGTCACATCTTCAGAGAGCTCCACGGGCGGTAAGAGCAAAAAACGCAGCTCGCTGTTTTCTCCCCGCAAGAACAAAAAGGAAAAGAAAGCCAAAAATGAAAGTAGACTCTCTGGTGCCGAGGAGACGCCACCCAAACACAAGTCCCTTTGGAAGACGGTGTTCTCGGGCTACAAGAAAGACAAAAAGAAGAAAGACAACAAGTCGTGTCCGAGCACACCCTCAAGCTCTACAACTGTAGATTCGGGAAAGAAAAAAGATTCGCCCCTGGATAAGTCCTCAGGTCAGTTGTTTTGTCAAATCTTTTTGCCAGAATTCATGTTTCATGCTCATTCTTTCTCTCCCTAATGGGTTGCGATGTAAGAATCTTAGCGTAGTTTAACTTACACATGTTGCTTTGAAGTCTTTTAAACTAGTGATGTTCTCTTTTCCGATTTAGATTCACGTTTGAGAAGAAATCTCAGCTTTTCCGAGGACTCTGATCTCTCCTGCGACGATGTTCTGGAGAGATCCTCTCAGAAGTCGAAGGGTGATGTACGTTTTTCTGATTTTCGAGCTTTTTCCATTCAAGTCCCTCCCTTTGTAACTTCTTAGGTTTTTAATGAAATCTTTTACTCTTCTCAGCGGCGCGTGGACCTGTTTGACTTGGTGTCAGATTTGAATAAAGATAAAAAAGCTAGGGCAAAGGAAAGAGTTGCAGAGAATGGAAATAAGAAAGTAAGCGCAAGAAGAGTAAAGGAAAGAGTGAAGGATGAAGGGCAGAAGAAAGTTAAAGATGATGAGGTATTTTAATGAGGTATTGCACAGCAGGACTGTTTGAAGCCACTGGGTTTCAGACAGAGCTTGAGTACCAGTGTACAGCATTGTTTCATTCGTGTCCTGTGAGAAATTCAGTCACTTCAGTCCTGCTGTGTTTGTTTGGCGGTGAATAGAGAGACGCAATAAAGGACAATAGTCTTGTAGTTTTTTGTGTCTGGTAGTTTTCAGCGGAATGTATGGAATTACAAACAGGCAATAGTAAACGCTTTCAAGTGGGTTGCAAGTTCGCCTGGCGGATCCGGTGTGTGATTCTTTAGTGTGCACTATTCATCTGGATGTGCATAGATGTGATTGTATAGATGCAGGTAGTTGGAGTTAGATTTATGTGTGCACTTAGTATTTTGTATTTAAAAAAAACATTGTATTTTAATCCCGTTCAACAAAACACAATCACATTAATTGTGTTAATGCACTCATCCCATCACCCTTAAATGTGTAGCGTTTTTGTTGTTGGTAGAAGCCTGATTTGATTTAATGGTGCCCATTAACCCATCTAATCACATCATTTGTTTTGTGTTTGTTTTCTACTTCTTTTTGTTTCATAAGTCTGTTTATGTACCTCATGCATTGGCGTTCAAGAGATCGTATGCCACAAAGGTAGTGTGTATGTTTATTCCCACTAGATCACTTGTTTAAAGCATGTTTTATGTATTACATCATATGTCTTAACACGGTCTGTTATTTTTTCATTTTTATTACTAACCACTTTCTGCAGCATGGTGAAAGCTAAAGCGCCCCTTTTCTGCCGGAATATATAACTGCATCACATGACATGGTCAAAAGGCTTTTGGCTGTGTTATCCTGCATACTGTTCTGTGTACTCTGTGTCTCACCTGTTTTTCCAGTGTTTCTGTAACGTAACGGATTCCTGAAGCATCGTTTCTTTCCAGACTTGAGCTTTCTTTCCTTATTTATCTTATGATATAAGCTCTCCGCAGTATACTGATGGAGCACACAATAACAACAGCAATGGTCATGATTCTTTTCTGAAAGAGAATTGGTTTTTGGAAATATAATGTATTTTTTTGAGTGAACCTCTGCAACGTTGTAACAAATGTGTAGCAGTTTTTTTCCAATCCTGCTTTCTTGGATTTGCAGTATATATCAAGATAAGGCCTGGTGGTATGACGTTATATACTATGTAATGTATGCTAGAAAGTTATTTTGCTTTCCATGTTTAATTTATTTGAGTGGGCTGTCGCGGTTATTATACAATATATTGATTTAATCACAGCAAAAATAGTTACCATGATTCATACCCTTACGGTGACTCATACCATTATACAAACTTCTAGTCATACCACCCACCCTTGTTTAAGGATATCGAGATGATATAGAGTCACAGGTTATAAGTACTTTAGACTTTTGTGCTACTGTAGGTTTGACATAGACCCTAGGATCTGGTTTTAGCATCCTGTAGTCATACATTACACAAGCCTCTATTGTAGAATCTCATGAGACGCCAGACAAGGATCTGTCTTTAGTTGACCCAGACACGGGTTACAGGAGTGAATGCTGGATCTCATGTTTAATATCCCATTGCAGAAAACCTACACGGAGGAAGAACTTAATGCTAAACTGACGAGAAAGGTGCAGAAAGCGGCACGCAGACAAGCCAAGCAAGAGGAGCTCAAGAGACTCCACAGAGCTCAGGTGAAAGAACACTGCTGACTTATACTCGGCTTTCTGACAACCACATGTGAATAAGTCACAGTCATGCAGAACTGTAGAATAGGAAATGAACCAGATGCTGTGATTTGAATCGTCAGATCATTCAGAGGCAGCTGGAGCAGGTGGAGGAGAAACAGAGGCAGTTGGAGGAGAGGGGTGTCGCTGTGGAAAAGGCACTGCGGGGGGAAGCAGGTAATTCTCAATTTCAGTGTGTCACTTCATTGATCCTGTTGGCTCTTGTTTCGTTGCAAAAGTGTTAAACAATTAGCAAAACTCACACTTTACTCTTTAGTCACAGTGCAGCTTTTAATACTTGTATGTAGATTGGTCATTTTTATACCTTAAAATATATACAATATATCTTAACTAGTTTTATGCTACAGTGCAAAGTTACAACATTAAACTTGCGGTCAAGATGATTACATGCAGGGTTCCCATAGTAAAAAAATGTAATTCCCAGGCATGGAAAATGTGTAATATTTTTACTGCCCTGGCAATATAAAAAAAATGATTATATATTTTTCAAACTACACACAAACATCTCAGACAACTGGGAAGTTCATGTAAATTCATTAGTAGGTGTGGGAACCCTGTACATTGTCTAAATTGCACGAATATTCTGTTTTCCTCGGTCTCATGACAACTCTTCTCATGTTTTATATGTTTTCCGCATATGTATCCGTAATGCAAGTATCACATGACAAGGGACTATCAAAAAGTGAATTAATGGAAAGTCATTAAATGCTAAAGCAGAGCCACCGTAGTTGAAACGATTTCCATTTATGAATTCTTGTTCTTTTGCATTCAAAGCATTTTCTTTTGCACTTGAACAACTAATTTCCCTGACGTTGCGGTTCAGTGCATCTACAGCCTTGACACAAATGAAAATCAAATTGAAGGAAGCTGATTTAATTTTCCGGGGTTATATGTAATAGAGAAGAATTTTGCAATTTTTGCTTTTATTCTAACCTTCCCCTCTTCCCTCCTTCATCTTTTGTATGCGCTGTTACTTAATCTTTTTCATCCTTTACTCTCTCTAAGGGTTGTGTAAAGGTTCTAGTGTTAGTCCAAAACAGCATAAGAGACGCTCAGGTATCCATGGTGATAACTCAAGGTGTTTGTAGTCGTCTCAGCGTAATGTACCATCTTCATGCTGGGCATCGTCTCTGCTGTGTCTCAGTTGCATGCCACGTCAGTCTGCTCACGCTTAGCATAGATTTGTGTGCTGTCTCGCTGGATGTGGTGCAATGCTCATGACTGATGTAGGAGAACATTTCTACAGTTTTGTGAAGCTTAAGCACTTTAAGATGGCTTATAAGCGTCCGGTTTATTACTTAGTTAAAATGTCCAATATAAATTAAATTACAGATGTTTTTATCACATTCACATGAATGTTATCACAATCCAGAGCTTTTGCTGCCCCTAGTGGCAGACCACAGCAGTGCAGCAAATCTATGCACCCATTTACCATTACAGGACATGCAAAATTGATTTAACTACGT
This sequence comes from Triplophysa siluroides, assembly GCA_006030095.1. NCBI lineage: Eukaryota > Metazoa > Chordata > Actinopteri > Cypriniformes > Nemacheilidae > Triplophysa > Triplophysa siluroides. The sequence goes on along the minus strand of VCII01000102.1, from coordinate 1,509,040 downwards.
GTGTATACATGCCAAATAACAAAGTGTGATGAGTGTGTATTCTGCAAACTTTACTGTGTGAGAGTGTGTGTTTTTATGTGCAACACATGCATGATTTGAAGCTACTGGCCGTGCCTGTGTATGCAGTAACATGTTTCTAATATATCCTTATTGTAGACTATTGGGGAGAGTCTAATTACAGTGAGATCCTGGATTTGCATCTGGGCGGTATGTATTTCAAATCTGTTGCTTGAACTGGACTAACATCTGACGCTGTCTCTCGTTTCCCCCTGTACTACTTGAGCCTTTCCTATTACCCCCTGCCTAAAAACACATTTGCCCCTGTAGTGTTTGATCTACTGTAGCTACAATAATAAGTCAGTTTATATTCATAAAAAGTATGATTTTGAAGTTGTATTTAATTTCTATGTAATTTTTATGTGCTTTTCATCAGCTCTTGGTTATGTTTTTGATATATTTATTTATGTTATAAAAAATTATTTAATAAATATATATATTGTTTTATTATATATAAATTATAAAAAGTGTAAATAATAATGTAATATATGTGAGGTATATTATTAAATGTAGTATTAAAGCTACGTCTTGCGTAAATGCAGTTAAAGAAATGCTTCCATCATTTACTCAAGTTGTTCCAAATGTGTGATGAACACAGAGAAAGATATTTGGAAGAATTCTTGTAACCGAACAGCTCTTGGCCACCATTGTCTACCATTGTAGGAAAAATTGCTTTATAAATTTCTTTGTTCTGTTGAACACAAAAGAAGATATTTTGAAGAATGCAGGAAAGCAAACAGTTCTGAGGCACTTTTGACCACCATTGTAATTTTTTAGTCAACGGTGGCCAAGAACTGTTTGGTTTCAAATATCTTTCTCTGTGTTCATCAGAACAAAGACATTTATTCAGATTTGAAACAACTTGAGGATGAGTAAATGTTGCTAGAATTTGTATTTTTGGGCGAACTGTCCCTTTAATGGATTTGATTATTAGAAGCATTAATAGCTTGAGCACCTTTTGCTTGATTTGTTTGTATTGGCCTTATTATTGAGCTCATTTGCAAACTAAATTCTTCAAAACCACAAGTGTGTGTTAATATATAGCGGCACACAGCCAAATCCAATAGAAATAAACAATCCGTAAAATCTAACAGATTGCTTGAAATTGTAATGAAACCCCTCTAGCCTCTTGTAGAGCCAATGGCTGCCTGCTTTATCTTGCCAGTACATCAGCTTTACATCTTCTCCCGTACCGGCTCAGTTGCATACGGCCCCCGGGTCCCACAAGGGGCCAGTGTTCAGTACATCATCCTCACATTGTGATTGATCCCATCGTTTGTGCCTAATCCTCAATGTTTTCATATCTTACTAGTGTAAGTGTGTTGTGTTGTGATGTTTGGATAACTTAGTTACCGGCATGCCACGCTCAAGGCAACCGCACAGACAGGAGATAGCGTGGAGTTTAAATAGCCCATTTATAAGAGTCAATCAATTACCTGATGCTTGTAAAGGACATTGAGGCATTGTTCAAAAATTGGACGACTCTCTTTCAATGCAACAAGATGCTTCTTACGTGTAGCATATCAAAACGTTCTTAAGAGGTATAACAATTGCTGTAGTGCAGAGTAGAACAAACCTGTGCACCTAACAGGTAAGTATTACAAATCATGATTTTATAAAGATGTGAGATCGTTATTTTGAGGAAAAAGCATTTGAAGTCCAAATAGGAAAGAAGTGGAGCCGCAAGCTTGCACATGCAACCCACGTAATTGCTGCTTGCGGCTCCACTTCTTTTGTATTCGTTGGGCAGAGATTAAGCGGCTGACATTTGAGCTGCTAACTGGAGGGATTTTACGTAAAGCTCATCCGTCTAGATGGTGACAGACCTGCTCAACAGTTGGTGGATTTTTCAAAGCCTGACTCAAACATTAGTGTAATTACTATGTAAGGTCTATAATCCATCTCAGCGCTGGAAACTCCTGGTCATCATTTCCAGAACAATACAGTTGTGCCTTTGTAATTTATTAGAAATCTTGTTGAAAAGCTGTTGCTGATTTTTGTGATACTCGCTCAACTTGTTTGTTTGTGACCTGTTCGCATGGATCTTGTCCATGCATGTCTGCACTTACGAATGCCAGCATGTTGCTTTTTATAGGCGGTGTAGGATATTGAGTTCTCCGGTCATTATGGCAGATTGTCCAACGACATGTGATGCGTTAGAGGTGGGGTTAAAGGGACAGTTCACTCAAAAATGAAAATTCTGTCACTGTTTACTCAGCCTCAAGTTGTTCCAGATCTGTATACATTTCCTTGTTCTGATGAACACAGAGAAAGAAATTTGGAAGAATGTTTGCAATTTTCAGTTTGGGGACATCATTCAGTACCACAAGAATTGTTGTAGGAAAGCAAACAGATCTGGGGAATTAGATTTTTTCCTACTCTGGTAGTCAATGATGTCCCAGAACTGAAACTTGCTAACATTCTTCCAAATTCAGTAGAACATCAAATTGTTTACACGTGTGAAACAACTCGAGGGTAAGTAAATGATGAACTGTCCCTTTAAATATGCAGAAAAACAAATGTATTGTTATACACACAATCCTCACAATATAACAAGATCTTTGGCTTTGTGCGTTTGAGGTGAAGTTGGTAGCGATAGTCCCTTGTTGTGACCTATCATTGTTTCTGTATTTTAAAGCCATTCTATCATCGTAGCTTTGCAGATCTGTTTTTATCCATACTGAGCACAAACGTGTGAAAATGAGTATTTAAAATACGTTTATTTAGTTTGCTCCCATGCATCATTCACAAACTCACTGACAGAATGAGAACATGCTCAAAGATTAAAAAAATAATCATCAACCCAGCGTTTCTATTTTAAATGTAACCTTAGGTCATAAAAACATTTTTAAGAACATTTAACCCCACTTTGAGGAGCTACAGCTATATGCTCTTCTTTAACCTTAGTGCTTCGAAGTCCTGTGAGGCGGCAGATGTTAGGTTTGCTCTCGAATCGTCGCCTGTTTACCCGCAATAGCTCACATATGAAATGTTCAAAGAGCAGATGATGTTTTGCCCTTTGATTCATTGGTGCTGCTCTCTGTCCCGTGTCATTTCCCCTCACTGTCGCATCTCGCTGCTGCTTTCACTTCCTCCTCAAGAGTTCTTTATCTTTATGATTTCCCTCCTCACGATTTTCTCTTCCACATCTCTCTCTCTCTTTCTGCCTCAATCCTTTCACTTCTCTGGCCATCTCTTTTCTTTCTCGCTCTCTCTCTCTCTTTCTCTTTTTTTCCTGTGTTGTGGAAGTTGAGCCCTATGTCAGGACCCCTCGCCGAAGAGCCCTGTACCTCTGCCCCTGCTGTGCCCCTGAAGGTAACGTAAACCCAGTCACGATTTTTGCCGGCCAGCTGTGTTTCCATAACAACATGGCAGCAGCATCCTTTGACAACTCACTGGACCTGTGGAGTATTGCTTTTGCCCTTCAACTACAAAGTCTCCTCCTCTCACTGCCCCTGTGTGTTCAGGCTTAGAGGATTTCCCCCAGCACATAACACTACTGATGATATACACTGTATGAATACTGATATGCAGCGGTAGCTGCGGAGATTTAGTATAATCATATTTTTATGTTCCCTCCGTAAGAGGTCCATCCTAAAGTGTAATGAGAATAAACATGCATTTTCAATTAGTACATCAGAACGGTCCTGATGTTTGTCTGTAGTCGTTTGAATCTTTAAAGGCATTAAAGGCATTGAAAGCCCCATGAAAACAAAATCAAAGTTTTTGATTTAAAACCCCAACGGGAAATATGTCAACTAAAGTACTTGTTAAACAATGTCATGGGGTCTTTAACATACTTTAGGTACATTTAGGTACACAGCTATAAATTGGGGGAAACTACTCTGCTGTCTAAAAGTTTGAAATTAAATAACAGCATGAACATCATTTCCCGTTTTTGAATGAAACGTCTTAGTCGTATAGCTCTTGTACAGTATCATAACACTCCGACTATCTTGACTTTGCATTTTGTGTTCGAAAGACTGATGAATGTAAAGGAAAGTGAGGATCCAGAATGAATAGCTCATGTATTTGTCTTTGTTGTCCCATCAGATTTTAATTTAAAGTCAACATGAAAAATATTTTACCCTTTTTACTTTCTTTATCACTCGTTTGTGGTTTTGTTGTTTTAATGCATGTTTTAAAAAATAAGTACAGTGTCTCTTTAATCTTTATTTCTTTGAGTTTCTTATTTGGCTTTCATGACCTTGGATGTGTGGGATTAGAAAATAATGTTAATGAGTTTTTGTTTTTGGTATTTGCGGCTATTAGTTAACAGTAATTTAATGCTTGAGAATAAATACATTTACTAAAATAAATTAAAAGCAATTATATCAAATAAAATAGTTTTTTTTATTATGGAGTAATTTTTTTATTTTTGCTATTATTGCCCACAGTAGCTACCGCCTTATCTTTAATTCTAGTTGAATATTTCTCTCATAAATATAATTTGGAAGTAAAATGGGAGACGGACGATTGTTTCACGTTGACTTTAAATGCAATAGTTGAAAATGAAAACATACGCTAACGTGAGTGACCAGCCCTGTATTGTTTCTGTCATTTTGTACTCTGGTGTGCGTAACTGCCTGTGAATAACAGCGCCCCTGGTGGCGTAGCGTTAACGTGGCTGTTCCACGACTGTTCTAACTGTGGTTCTTTTTTCTCTGTGTTCTTCTTGGGAAAAGCATGGGGCTGAGTTTGGGGGAGGACACGCACAGTGCGTTCCGCCGGATAAGTTTAGCCTCCCAAAACCTGTCGTCTGTTTATCTCTGTCTCTCTCACTGTTCTTGTGTCTGAGGACTTCTGCTTTGCCTCTGTGTGTTTAAAACAGTCAAGGCCAGCAACCACGAGCACGGCCATTCGATATGTGTGTGTACTGTCTTATTCCCTTTTGTGTTGCAAGAGCCGCCTCGCCGTCAGCTAAGTATGTCATAATGCATCTGGGTTTGCCGTAGGATGGCTCATTGGCACCGCTTGGCTTCACTTGTGTGTGTGTTTATCTATGTCTCTGTAAGGATGGGAGGTTTTCATAGATATGCAGGATTGTACTAGCACGTACAGCAGATAACACGTACAGCCAGGGATTGTATTGACCTGCATTGACTATGGACTTCATCCGTGCATGATGCAAGGTCGCTCTTAGCTTATGAACTACATTAGAGAGGATGTTATTCAGTATTCAGAGATTATTTTTTTATGGAAAGTTCTGGGTTATGCTCTGTTGACCACATTCTTTGGATGTTGAAAACCATAGGAAATCATTTTCACTTTCCTGTCACGTCTTATACACTTAAATTACGTTGATAACTAATATATATTATAATGCATCTTTTTTAAAGCTAGTGTAGTAAATTAATACTGCACAAATTTTGTTCATAGATCTTAAATTGGTTTAAACCTGAAACAGTAATTTAAGGAAAACTATTGTTATTGAGTTAAAATGAGTAACTTGTCTAACAGTTATAAAGAATCGCAATGACCAAAAAGTCAAATCGTTTTTTTAAACGCATGCACTTTTGTGACGTTGCCTTAGAATTTGTGAAAATCTTTCATAATTGCTACATATAGTTGTGCAAAGTCAGGCTTTGAATTTTAAAGCAATATCCACTGCCTTAAAAAAGACCAAATGCCTCAGAAGTCCAGACTGATCAGCATTGTTCATATGCTGTCCGATCAGAAGCCGTGCCTCCACGCCATCCTCTGTGAAGCCGGCAACTCGACCTCAGGTCGACGGCTTTGCCCTGGCCTTCCACCTTCCCCGATAAAGACATCCTGGCTTGGCTGTCATCACATTTGCTGTGTGGGTGTCTGTGTCGGGTCTGTGTGTCAGTGTGCATTCGACCGTCAGGTTCCTCATTTCTTTTTCAATGTGCTTCTTTCAGGAATGGGAAAAAAGGACGATCCAAAACTGATGCAGGAATGGTTTAAGCTGGTCCAGGAGAAGAACGCCTTAGTGCGATACGAATCCGAACTGATGATATTGTGAGTGTAACTCATTGTCAGTTCATTTTGATGCATTCTGCTGCGGTGTACAAAAGGGAAAGACAAGGAGTATTTGTTTTCGAAATGCAAACACATGATGGGATGCCACAGGCACAATCCCTGTAGGCGAGCACATTATGCTGAAAGATTATGGCAGATACATTTATTCGATTCTCTTCTCTTCCACTTACATCGCTTTAAATACAAGATGCAATTACACTGTGACTGCGCCTTAGATACAATCAATCCCATGTACGTTTGTAAAGGTCTGAACTGAATGGACCTTACATTTCAAATTACAAAGGTTTGAACGATACCTGAAATACCAAGAGGCTGTTTCATTAAGGAAACTCAATAGTATTTCATCAATTAAGCCTAATAGAATTGAATCTGTTGTTTATATTTGTCAACAGGTATTTTTCTTCCAATGCTAGGACTGGTAAACAAGATTCATTACAGTCCGAGAGAGTTATGCCTACATTACCACATTGAATAAATTCTTCTCCTAACAAATTGGTGCAACTCGCTTACCATTATTTACATTTACTTTCACATTTTCATTTAGCTGAGACTTTTATCCAAAGTGACCTTAAAATTACAAGCATAAGCAATTTGTCAAATGAGTCAACAATGTGTATACATCTACAAGCTTTTAAAGGGATGGTTCAGCCAAAAATGAAAATTCTGTCATCATTTACTTACCCTCAAGTTATTCCAAACCTGTGAAACTACGTTGTTTTGCTGAACACAAAGAAAGATGTTTGGTTCAGTTCTGGGGCACTATTGACTTCCATAGTAGGGAAAAGAAACGGCTATCCTCGTCAATGGTGACCCAGAGCTGTTATAGTTTTCCACATTCTTCAATTCTTCCAAGAATTTACACAGTTTTGGAACATTTGAGAGTAAATAAATGATGACCGAATTTTCATTTTTGGGTGAACTATTTGATTTATTTCAAGAGCAGAAATGAGATGCAAAAAAAAAAGAGAATTCGAGAATTTTCCACTGCATAGTACTGCATGTACGGTGCGGTACAGCTCACTTTTAGGAGGTTTTTCACTGGGTACAGTGCCTAGTACCTGATACTTTTTTTACTACCACCTCGGTTGAGGTTCCAAGCGTACTGTACCGATGTCAAAATGTGACGTGTTTACACACAGATCACTGATTGGGCAGAGAGAATCATTACCACCGACATTGAATTTGCAACACATGAATACGCATTTTAATACGTTGTATTGGCATTTAGTTTTATGCTTTGTGACAGTAAAATAGAGATCGAGACCCTTAACCCAATGCTCAATGCTACTTTAGTTTACCCTCGTGCGCCGTTGAGAAAACCAAATGATCGTTGTCTGCTCTTTTCTTAAGATTTCCCAAACTCTCTGGTATTTTAGCGATATGCTCCATTACTCCTGCGTTGTGCGTGTGTTTGTCGCGTTCACTACGGCAGTAGATGCGGCGCAACAATGACGATACGTTTATAATTGCCAGCTTTCCTGTAGCTCAGTGGTAAGAGCATTGCATTAACAACGCAAGGTTGTGGGTTCGATCCCAGGGGATTGCAAATACCTATGTATTTAATGTAAAGGATAATGCAATGCAAGTCGCTTTGAATAAAAGCGTCTGCCAAATGCCTAAATGTAAATAATCCCCACCCACTTTGAAGCGCCACTAAACTGCTGTGGAAAAGCAAAATGAGCCGAAGTGAAATGAGCTGAACTGAGCCGAGTCGTACTAAACCTGACGGTACCATGCAGTGAAAAAGTTCCATTAGATGAGAGATTGTGCGGAAGCCTCAAGCAAAAACTAGGAGTTGTAATACCTTGTTTCGGATGGTACCTTGATGTCTACGTGGGGCATCAAAGATTTCTATGTCTTGAAACATTCTTTGATGTTCAAAGTACCTCATACAAACTCTGCAGTATAACCATCATTTGTTCACTCCTTCCCTTCAATTCGACTTCCTTTATGTGCTCTATAGTGCTCGTGAGCTGGAGTTGGAGGACAGACAGAGCCGACTGCAACAGGAACTGCGAGAGCGCATGGCAGTAGAGGGTATTTTACTCTTGTTTTCTTCAATATAGCTCCAGTATAGACCCTGGTCACGTGCATATATATAGTTTAATAGTTGACCAGAGTCAAGTATTCCAAAAAGTCGTGTACCATGAGGTACTGATCTTCTGTGTCATTCTTGTACTTGTTTCTCACACTCACTGTCTCTTTCGTTCTCTGCAGACCATCTGAAGGCTGAGGAGGAGCTGGCAGAAGAAAAGCGAATTTTGAATGAAATGCTGGAAGTAGTAGAGCAAAGAGATTCGCTGGTGGCCCTACTGGAGGAGCAGAGACTCCGAGAGAAGGAAGAGGATAAAGATCTCGAGTCAGTGATGCTCTCCAAGGGATTCAACCTCAACTGGGTTTAACAAAACAGAGCAATTTCTTTTATTTCCAACCGTTTCCAATTTCAGTAATGTTGTTTGAACGAATCTGTCTCGCCTCTCCCCTCGTTTTATTGGGCCATGTCAGCCACGTTTACAAATCCACTCATGAGCACGTTCGACGGTGTTTACGATGTTCTCCTGGCACGACTCAGGGCTGACCAGCGTTTCCTCTCTTGGCAGCCGAAGCATTTCTTCAAAACGTTCTCTCCCTTGGAATGGGAGAATACATCAGTTGGAGATTTTGTTTATTTGTTTTGATCCAATGCTTTTGGTTGAAAGGGACATATCAATCCTGCTGATGTTGAGGATGTCTGAGACTAATGACGTAAAATGAAAACAAAAGCCAGTCTTGGTGTTTAGCGAATGTCTGGTCAATCAACTGTTACGCTTCGAGTGAAGAGAGGTCATCCGACTTTTCTTATAATGCTTTTCTACCTACTTACTGAGAGACGGTTAATGGAGGAGCTGTTCTCCCCTCCAATCACACTCCCCTTCAACACAACACGCTATGAGCATCAGTGACTTTCACGCAACTGACAGATGAAGTGTTCATTTGTTGCGTATCACTGAATAAGCAGGTGACGGACTTTGTCATTTTCAGACTTTAGCAGAAACCAACACATATCTTGTGTTTGTAGCATTGACAAGTGTAGAATGTTATTTCCCAGCTAATATTAGAGATACCGATGCAAGCTGGGAGCAAAACATGTTACACACATTGTTAGGAGTGCTGGCAAAAGCTCAGGCTCTTTCATTATATCCTAAAAACAGTTTACAATCATTTAATTCATGAATATCTGATACTTTTATTATAAGTAACATAACACAGTATATATTTACATCACTGTAATTTGTTAATGGGAAAATATATTCACACTACACATTGATATACAATCAAATGCATTATGCATTGTGTTGGTTGGTCAGGGTATCAAGAACATTTAAGGCATCCACAGTTTATGTGGATAGTTCATGTACAGTAGTACTTACATGGTGCCCATTTTCACGTTTTAATGGTTTGGCTTTGCGTCCTTCCATTTCCTCCAGCTTTCGAGCAACATGCCTTTTTCATGCAACTGCTCTTCACATCCGCAGAGTTTACTTATGTTTGCAGAGTTTGTTGTTAATTTATAATCGTGTTTGTTTGTAAAATGATTTTATATCACATGAAGGCTCACATGCAACTGATATTTTATGATTTTCACGGAACTGGAAACATCGATGTTGCATATAAACGTATGTTTGCCTTTTTTGTACATTTCATTTTAGTCACTATTAGATGTGTATATATAGATGGGCACGGCTATGTTCTTTTATTGGTTAATTTCTCCTTGTAAGTACAGATAACTGTGAATGAAAACATACACATGGTCAACGCTAGTTGTTTAGACTGTAAAATGTTTGACAGATTTTATGGTATTTATTAACATGTGTGAAAATGTATTATATGTAAAGTAAATGAATCCTAATTTTTAAGAAATATGTTGTCAGCTCTTGAAAATGCTTCTTTTTGCTAATTTGCATATAGGGTGTTGGATGTGCAGAGGCAATAAAACAATGCAGTTGTTACAAAACAAGGCGCATTCATTTTTATAATATGCCTTTATAACAGTTTCTAAAATATCTAATTGGACTGAAATGAATAGTGTTAACTAGTGCTGTCAAAAGATTAATTGCGATTAATCGCATCCAGAATAAAAGTTTGTGTTTACATAATATATATCTGTGTGCTGTGCATAATCATTTTGTATTTATTAACACATATACATTCATGCATTTATTTAAGAAAAATCTAAAAATGAAACATTTTTATATAATTTTAATTGTTGGTAAATATAAATAAATACATGTAAATATTTCCTAAATATGTATACATGTGTATCTGTTTGTATTTATAAAAACATAATTTATATGCACAATACATTGACATATATTATGTAAACACAAACTGTTATTCTGGATGTGATTAATCGCGATTAATATTTTTACGGCCCTAGTGTTAACTGAACCTTATCTTTTATACTTCTTATTGTTGCTTGTGGTACATTTAAATTTTGGTACTAGTATTATTTTACAAGATTTCTATAATGTAGTCACGAAAACTACATATGGGACACAGTAGTGTGTAAATTAATATTTTTTCTTCACAAATTGTGCAGCGCAATAATCCACTCCTGGATTTCCCAGCGTCAATGTTTAACCCGAGTCTGCGCATTCACTAGTGCGCTCGACTTCACGCAGCGCTGCGCAGACTGATCACCGTACGACATCAAAGTATCGCGAGAGCGATTTATACATGGTGGGTCTCGCGGTAATATGATGTCGCACGCTGTACGGTTTGCCCCTCACGAAGTCAACAAAACGCCTACCGTCAGCCTGAGGAAATAACTTGCACCGAGAATGAATCCCGCTGCCTTCCGTGACTGCAAGGTATGTTACTTATATTGATGTATTCGCTTTGAATATATTAACTTGAAGTTATAAGCAACCTTTTTACACCTTTCGTGGAACATAAAAACCGTAAATGATCTCGGAAGTTTCACCTCTAATAACCTTGATCACCGTATTGAGTTTAAAACTACATCAAACTAAACAATGAAATAAAACTACATTTATAACAAAAAACAATATTCAACGTCACAAGTACATTATGTAACTAAATAAGTATTAATACATAAATATAAAACCAAGAAGATGGGAATACATAGCAAAACTGTCTGCTGAAAACAGGTCACGTTACTTAGTTCGTGATTTGTCAGCATTTTCAATAACAGTTGATCAAAGTTTCATCTTTATCACCTGGCTAACAAAACTTTGCATTCTTTCATACTTTATTAATGAGGTCATGTGTAACTGTTATACAGTGTTATTTTTTATACTTTGTAGTAATAGATAATCCAGTATGCAATGCACATTGGGATTACAAAGTATTGCCAGAGCAAGCTTTCTTGGCCAACACATTTCTTATGATCTTTGTCCTCCTGCATTTTTCTTCAGGCGTGGAGATCTGAGGGTCTGTCGCTGTCCACCAGCAGCAATGAAGCCTGTAAACTATATGATGCTATACTTTCTCAGGTAACCGACACTAATAGTTGACTAAGTCGGTGCAGTATTCTGAATAACTAACTGTTTTATCTCCCTGTTGATCAGTATGTGACCTGGCGCAATGATGAAACACTCGGAGGAATTGAAGGTTGTATTGCAGCCGTCAAAGCTGCAGATCCTGACTTTGGTATGTGATCAAACTGTACAATGTTGAGTCACTTTTAAAACATTGCATCATTTTGTGGGTGTAAATAAATGTGACATATTGATTTATAAAAGTTGCATTGGCTCAATAATATGGAATATTATTACTATGACATAGGCTGGACCATACATCTGATACTTTTGAAATGCATGAACAATAACTGAACAATGTAATAATTCAATGCACAATACTCATTGTGGTTGGCCATTAACAATATATAGTTTATATATGATGCAGGATATCTGATATATTCACATTTGCGTAGTGTTGATGATGAGGTTCTGTCATGCAGTATGTCAATGCAGAGATATAGAAAGTCATATTATTCATCTTTAATAGTTTGCTTTTACTAACACACATTTCTGTCTATAAGTCCACTAAATATGCTATGCATAATTGTAGTTATTTGCATTTTTTTATAAGCGTTTTTTATTATTTTGTGCTGGCCAGCACACGCCTGTGAGCCATTTTTGGGTGGTGACTCACTGTTCTGCATAACAATTAAAACTTTAATAGAATTTGCAGAGAAAGCATTGCTGGTTTGTACTTTATCATCAATGAACCCGGCACAATTAGATTGCTTCTGTTGCAGTTCTTGGATCTCATTAATCTCTTTACTGTGGTGCAGTGATGGGTCATGTGATCTCTACTGGACTGGAATTGGTGGGCACAGGAAGTTCCGTCCTGCGGAATGAGAGACTGGCCAACGCCGTAAAGACGACCGTGGTGCTGGCAAAATCTCAGGAGCTCACACCCAGAGAGAGGAACCATGTGAAAGCCGTGGAGCTCTTCTCTAGAGGGTGAGTTTGCACAGACCTGATTCCCCAAACAGACTAAAGAGCAGCCGATGTTTCACACCAGTGTAGTTCTGTGAACAAACCGAGCATATATTTCAGAATAGCATGGACATGGACTGAATTGGTTCTTTTAGGATTCATGTTTATTTTACTTCAACCTTGAGCAGTATAGTTTCTGACTATCATATGACCATTTGGGTTCTATCAAAGTTCCTGAACAATGCACCCTTCATACCAAAGATTTCGCAAGCAAGGTCATGGGTTCAATGTACTGTAAGTGCTTATGCTAAAATGGAAGTTATACTATACATTGTGTTTCAGAGCCATGCATAAGGCCTGCGAGGTTTGGGAGGATATTCTAGTGGATCACCCCACAGACATGTTGGCACTTAAATTTGCCCATGATGGATTCTTCTACCTGGGTGAACAGATTCAGATGAGGGACTCGGTGGCCAGAGTTCTACCCCACTGGAAGCCACATATGCCGCTTTACAGGCAGGTGCAGAACGCTCTGACGCCAATCTGTTTGATACAAGCGTGTTTTATCATGTGATGGTAATGAATGGAGCTTTTCTGTCTCTGCAGTTATCTAAAGGGTTGTATTCCTTCGGGCTGCTTGAGACCCAATTTTATGACGAAGCTTTAAAAGTGGCAAAAGAGGTATTATTTGATTTCAGTCTTATGACAAAGCAGCAGTTCAGCTTTTGTATATTATGCATTTAATCATTGCTGGTGAGAAACTGGTGTGATAGAATAGTAGACTGTGCAATGCTTATTTTTGCTGGGATGTTTTACATAATTTAAAGACTCTCGTTTAATTGAACTTATAATAGATGAAATGTGTTTGCATCATTAATCTTATTTGATTTTATTCACCATGTCTTTTAATGGTGTATGTGTGTAGGGTCTGGCTTTGACCCCTCAGGATGGCTGGAGTGTTCATTCTGTGGCTCACATCCATGAGATGAAGGCAGAGGTGGACAAGGGGCTAAAGTTCATGGCTTCTACCGAGAAAGACTGGATGGTCAGCCTCAAAAACATTTCAGTATACAACATACTGTACAGTGTGGTTCTCAAGTCTCGGTCGTATTTATTTTTTTCGAATACAAAATTAGCATGTAATGTTAAAACGTTTACTTGAAAAGTAAATTAATTTGAGAATGTCTTAGTATTTTGCATGTGTTTGTCCAAAAACGGATTATTCAGATTATCCCAACATGACTTGGGAATCTAGAGAGCGTCTAGTGTGCTTCAATGGAACAGACAAAGTACATTTATTCTTTTGTGAAATGTTCATATGAAAACTCACTGTACTGTATTTCTTTCTGAAGGTGTGTGACATGTTGGCGTGTCATAATTACTGGCACTGGGCCCTTTATCACATTGAGAAGGTAAAAATTCCAATAACACATGGAAGGCAAACAAACTACATCCAATGAAACGTCATATACATTAGACGGTTTCAGCGGCAACAACATAAACGTCATGTGGCCCAAACGTAACTTCCAGTAGACCTCCGCAAAGAATCAATAACTGTTGAGTAGTTTAATTTAATTTAATACAATTAATACACAATACAATGTTAAAGGAGTCATATGACACGGCTAAAACGAATATTATCGTTTGTTTTAGACGTAATGCAATGTGTATACACGATTTAAGGTTAAAAAACGTTGTATTTTCCACACACCGTGCATGTTTGTATCTCCTCTTTGCCCCGCCTCTCTGTAACGCACGGATTTTTTAAAAGCTCATCGCTCTGAAATGATAGGTGTGCTATGATTGGCCAGTTAACCAGTGCATAGCGATTGGTCGAGTACTGCAAGCGTGTGACGAAAATGTAACGCCTCTTACCATATTTGGAACATCAGGTTCCAAAGCAATTGTACTGACAGTACTTACTTGCGTATACATTTGGGCGGTCTTAGTGAATTCATACCATGAACTGACGTGTATTTGTGGGGGTGTGGTTACACGAGGCGTTTCAGGCAGGTCTGGGTGAGTATTCGCTTTAAGATAGAATGCATGTTTTGTTCCGACACTTAAATTTTTGCAGTTTTACATGTCTAATACATGCACGGGCAACTTATAACACACCAAATACACAGAAAAACACGTGTTCGCACCATATGACCCCTTTAATATAATTTAAACATAAAATAAATTGTTATATTATAACCAAATGAAACCGTCTATAAAACATGATGCTTTTATTAAACAGTCATGTTTAGATAAAAACAAAATGTATTCATTGTTAGTACAGTCAGTGTGTATACTTCAGGCCATAATCAACAGCCACATGATAAAAAAATGCAATGCACATTTAGTCAATTAAATAATTTGTTCATACTGTTTGTAAATCTTTATATTTTGTATATTTTATATTATCTACACAGGGGGAGTATGAAGCAGCTTTAAAGATTTTTGATGAGCAGGTTAGTGTGATGTCGTGTTTACAACACCAACCCTACAGGATCCAATGTGTTACCAGAATTTAAATGTATGATAATAAAGATCTGATATTTGTTACCTCTTTTCCAGGTTTCTCAGCGCAGTGTGAAATCTGGAGCCATGCTGGACACCGTGGATGCCTGTTCTCTACTCTACAGACTAGAGCTGGAGGGTGGGATATCATTCAGTCTCAAAAAAAGATTCCTGTTGAGTCATCTATTAAAACAAGCAGTGCATCCTAAACACATTTGCATTTGACAGTTTAATCAAGGCGTACGGTGAAAAGTGAGGTCTTTGCTCCATATTGAAATATAACAAGTAAATCTGCTGTTTTCACTATAATAGCATATCACAATGACTCGAAAACAGAACTGTTTACAGAAGGCAAATCTAGATTAATTTTACAGAAGACAGGCTGACCTGTACATCATTTGCTAACCAGAAACAAGAGCCTTTGATTTAGGCAGGCATAGGATGTCAATGGAGAGATCCCACAAAAAAGTGCCTTACACAGAGAAGAGAATGAGTGAAATATCTCAACCTTTCCGGGTTTGTTATTAAAGCGAACCCGTCCAGTTTAATGGAAAAAAAACATGATTCTATTCACTGCCTCAGCAGCCCAGACAAGGTGGAGATAGATCTGACACATTTGCCCAACAGTCCATTACCCAAATAAGCCATTTTCCTGTGTTTCCACCACAGGTGTGAGCACGAAAGACCGCTACCGAGAGTTGCTCCAGGTCACCGAGCCTCATACAGAAGACCACACGTTGCTTTTCAATGATCTGCACTTCCTGATGGTTTCCCTGGGTGGCAAGGACACGAGCATCACTCAGCGACTGCTGGGGAGTCTGCAGGAACTAGCTAAGTAAGTCGTACGCATTATGTAACACACCCGGGAGATTACAGCACGGGGTCTGCACAAGGGCGGGAGTTTGTGGGGCCGTGTAAATGCTGTTCAGGGGAAAACTAGCCATCTTCAGACTTCGCCGCTGAATGCATATTAATTCAAATTTACAACTGCAGCCTAAACACTTGTGTGATAAAAGGTTGTACAGAGGGAATGAAGTGTATCTAAAGCAGAACCAAGCACAAAGATGCATTTCTTGTCCGTGTGCCATGTTTTATAAGATAACATGGTGGAGAAAAATCCCCTGGGCGCCGCTTTTTCAACCTTGCAGTATTTTACATTACCCTCTGGGTTACTCTATGCTTTTAGCAACAATTTCACACACAAACCTTGAGCTGAACTTGCTGTCAGCTAAAAACAATTTCCTTAAGACAAACCATTAAGCTGTTGTCTGCTTTGATTTCAGATTTCAGAGTTTTCAATTCAAGTTTATTTATAGACGGTTTCAGCGGCAACAAGATAAATGTTATTTGGCCCAAACTTAACTTCCTCCGCAACGAATCAATAACCGTTGAGTAGTTTTAATTTAATTTAATACAATTAATATACAAAAAAATATTTATATTTGAATTAAAATTAATAAGTAAGTAAATTGTTATATTATGACCAGACACAGACCAGAAGTTAACTTCGGGCCAGCATGTGCGTCCGATGAAACCGTCCATATAGTGCTTTTTAGCATCCAAAAAGATGCATTCTATCTGCATTCAAGCTAATGCACACCCAGACCTGCCTGAAACACTTTGTGTAACCACACCCCCCCAAATCTACGTCAGTTCCTTGTATGATTTGACAAAGACCGCCCAAATGTATACGCAAGTAGGGTGGGCGTACCTGTCAGTACAATTGCTTTGGAACCTCATGTTCCAAATATGGTAAGAGGCGTTACATTTCCGTCACACGCTTGCAGTATTCAACCAATAACTACGTGCTGGTTAACTGCCCAATCATAGCACACCTCGCTTTTCAGAGAGATGAGCTTTGTAAAAAATCTGTGCGTTTCAGAGAGGCGGGGCAAAGAGGAGATACAAACGTGCACAGTATGTGGAAAATACAGCGTTTTTTAACCTTTAATAGTGTTTACACATAACAATAATGTTTGTTTTAGCCCTGTCATTTGACCCCTTTAAGATTTCACAATGCAAGAAATTCATAGCTTTGAAACTAAATTTGTGAAATTAGTTAAAAAGATTTTTTGTTCATTTCTTTGCAGAGAGCCAGCAGATAACCATCAGCTCCATATAGCCGAGCGTGTGGGTCTGCCCATGTGTCAGGCTCTGCTGGAGTTTGACCAAGGGAACTACAGCCAGGTTGTCCAGTTGCTCAAACCCATCAGATACCGTTTTGTGGAGATAGGGGGCAGTGACGCACAGGTCAGTCTCCAGAGAACCTCATTACTTTTACATTCAAGGGTCTGGCAGACACTTTTATCCTAAGCTTACAGACAGTGATTTTTACAGTATCTGTACTCCTTGTGTATCAAATCCACAACCTTTGCACTGCTAACACAACTCTACCAAGTGAAGCACTGCATCAGGTCCTGAGCAGGAAGAAATTACAAACCCTTTTTTCATTTTGCAGAGGGATATTTTTAATCAACTCCTCATTCATGCCGCCATGAAGTCAGAGACAAACACCACCAAAGGTTTGCGAGGTATTGTAGTTGTGTAGCCCTCTTTTTGTTTCACAGTGCATTGTTTTTTTGATTTTATGCAGCAATTTTAGGGAGAATTCTTGCCTAATAACTGCTGTAAAGCAATTTTGTTATAAAATAACTTTATTAGTCATTATGTTGATCAATTCCATCTTCTGACGCTAGCAGAAATAACACTCTTTAAGCAACAGCCAAATACCACAACTTTACCTGTTTTCTGTCATTATTCTGGAACATGTCTCTCACTGAATTTTTGAAAAGGCCTCATTTCGAGAGTTATTGTATCCTGTAGGGATTTCTCGGACACTTACTGAGGAAGCAGGTGTTGTGTGTTTCTGTCCCTAGATGCATGCTGATTGAGAGAGACGCAGTGCGGCCAAACTCGCCGCTTACAGACCGTCTGATCCAGAGAGCTCACGCCTTACACGTTTAAATACAGAGCCCCTATTCTTTGGATATTTAACATGGCCTGCTTTCTATCTTTTCAATTACAGGCCCCTTTCTTAACCAATTTAACCGCAGACTTAAGATCAGAGAGCCGGTCCCTGAATACAGCCTGAGATTTTGCACAGAACAAAATCTTTTCAATACATTCCCTTCAGCAGCAAATGGCTTCTGTTAGTTGAGACACTTCTTCCCAGACTTAAATGAAATGTGGAAGAGATGCTTTGTATGGATATTTTGCACTACACATTATCACGGAAAAGCGCATCCAGTAGTTTTTACATATATTCTCTTGGCACGCAACAAATGACCATGATTATTCAACGCTGTGTGCATTAAAAATGAGCTAACAAATATGCCTCCAGACTTCTGAATTAGTAATGAAGAAATAACCAGGATCCCGCAGGCTTTACAGAAAAAAAATTTCAAACAACGGAGCAAAATGTAAACTGAAGCAGAAGGAGAACTGGCTCAAGGCAGGTGAAATGAATCTTTTGGAAATATGTGGTAGGAAAGGTGCGGGATAAAAGCATCGCTGGTGGATGTGGGTTGGTACGGGGAGCGCTGCAGGTGTTTGCAGAATGAACGCTGGTGGAGATGAATGTCTGCTTGCTCTACCACACTGAACGGATCTCTTTCTGGATCTCGGAAATGAGAATCTGTGACACCGCAATGCAATCTGAGGATCAAACAGCAAAGCAGTCTGCATGCAGAGGGTTGTAATTTCAGTTTCATACCCACACTATGAAAAATGCATGACTGGAAATGCAGCACGCACGGGATAACAATGCACAGGGTTTTTTTAAGCAGATCACAATCCTTAAGATGTAAATTTGTGGGTTCAGAAGGACAAAACAATTCATCTTATTGTGTCCAGAGGATTGGTAATTTAGGTTTTATCTGTGGAGCTGACCTTGTTTAGTGTTAACAAAACCTTGTTAACTTTTTTCTTAAGTTGTCAGTGAATAAACTACCAATTTTAAAGGCATGTTGAAAACAAATCCGCTCACCGTCACATGATACCAATTTATTGCAATTGCTACTGTATCTTTTCAGCGTTATCTCACCGTTAAAAAAAAGAGAATGCATCACTGAAATTCTGATGGCAATAATGGTTATAATGGGAATTGTATTTTTTTAACAGAGGCTGTAATGGTCTCTGTTGATTTGTACTGGTAGTGTTGAGTTCTGTTGGTTCCCATCTGATAGATAACATCCAACCAACAGAACTTAACACCATTACATCCTTCTTGAATAAGGCCTAAAATACACTACAGAAAATATTTGTGTCATGTTTTAAATGGTAAATATCTCTTGGTTAAAAATGGTGTGCGTAATGAAAACCATAAGATCCAGGGGGTTCTTGTTTGTTTTTCCAAAACTGAGGCACATGGAATGAGTGAGTGGTACAGCATGCCACAGAGTTTTTGTTTTGAACCCAGAACATTCATTTGTAATCTAACAACATTTGGAAAGACATAAATTCGACACAGAAATCATTAGCAATTGCTTTCAGTCAGGTATGTTACCTGTGGTAAAACAAGACCAAACACCAGCACTCCCTCTAACAAGATGAGATTTAAGCTATGTCGTACTCTGATAAATGGAATTGTTGGCTTCCAGGTAGTTTGGGGTCCGGACACCAAAGTCACACATGATGTTGATGTGAAACAGTGAGAATGGATGATGGAGCATGTGTGTCGTGAACAGCAGGGGGCAGTAATGTTTTATCTTCAGTTGTGTCACAGAGTGCATTGCGAGGAGCTGTTTGTTTCATCTCAGCACTTCTGAGATAAGAGAGCAGTTCACCATAATTTTTTTGTCACCCTTTACCAACAATCATGTCACTGCCGCCATTAGTAAGCACATGTACAATAAATGTGATGTGTTATTTTCATAACTTTTCTCACAGTTTTTTTGAACAGACAGTAAAGACATAACAAAAATACAGCATGGATATGAAATACAGCATAGATACATTATAGATGTAAAAGAATACAGTATAGATATAAAAGTACATGGTATTGTTGCACACTTTTCTTGAGATGTACATTAGCATTACTAATTCTAAAAAAAAATGATAGGATTGTGATCAGACTGCTATAAATTTAAAAAGTATATATGTGTTATAATACGGTCATATAGGGAATGGGAATAATCTAAAATTGCATTAAAATGGCAAACAAAAGCTGCTTTTTTCGTTATTTTGTAGAATCCGTTTTAAATGATCTTATATTGATCTGTCATTTGCTCATGTTATCATATGAACTTGCCCTCACCCATTGGCATTATTGGGAAACCCACCCAGACTAACAGGACCCTCTCACTTGCGATCATATTACGTTTTTAAATGAGTCTATGGCTCACGTCAGTTCCCCTTCAGCTGGTCACATGCTTTCTGCCAATCTAAGGCGGTTGTATTCCCTGTTGTTTTGTAGGCAACAGATGTAGCACTGTATAGGTCAAGGTTATTTCAGATAATGTACAGTTTTCAGTACTGTCTGTACGCCTGTTTGTTTGCAGACGCTGGTGGGCGACAGGAATACATAAACTTTTATCAATATTGTAACTTTAAATCGCGCATTTTCATTACTGATTTCTTGTTATCAAGGGTCATCCGTGTAACTGGAAAACAACTCAAACATTAGCATTTAGAAAATTAATGATGGCTAAAACTGTTAAAATTGAATAAATATATCACTCTTAACTAGTATAAGTAAGTGTCGCCGAATAAAACTTGAAACGCATACAGTCCCCCAAAAAGGTCAAAGTGAAATCAAGTTGCGTCATTTTAATATTTCTCAAGCAGATGCCGGTGTCATAGTCTTCACAGCTGTTATTATGAATCACATCCCATTCATTTCACAGCAAACAATGTGTTTGAATCTTACAGTGTGTTTGAAAACTGTTAAAGTATATTTTCACTTGCATACATACAGCCAAGCTATCCGCCCTCAGCATCTTTACATTTCTTTTCCCTTTTTGTTTATAATAA
This sequence comes from Triplophysa siluroides, assembly GCA_006030095.1. Classification (NCBI taxonomy): domain Eukaryota; kingdom Metazoa; phylum Chordata; class Actinopteri; order Cypriniformes; family Nemacheilidae; genus Triplophysa; species Triplophysa siluroides. The sequence continues at coordinate 1,488,059 of VCII01000102.1, read as the reverse complement.
TAGCTTTTCGTCCACATTGACCTGTTTAAAGAGTGTTTATCCAGCAATCACTGAAGACATTTGCCAAGGGAACAGGGCTCATAATATTTACTCTAAACTTTGCATTTTGTACTACGTTTAATGTTGGTTCTTTTATGAGACATTGCTTGTGGTGTTTCCTCATTTGTAAATCATTTTGTATAAGCCTTGCTAAATTAATAAACGGAATGTTAACGTAATATTTAGGTCTGCCAAGCAGTTGTTATAAACTAGTGAATTATGCTTTGTTGGAGTATCTTATCAGTATTTAAACGGGTCTTATGAATTGAATTGGAGAGCACATTTAGCATTTGAGCCAAGCAGCTGCTTTGGACGTCACACAAATGGCACCGCTCCGTCATTTAGCTTCTCGGGACGCCAGCAAACAAGTCAAAATTGTTTTCGTATTGCTTCTTTGTCAACTGTTGAAATGCAAACTTTGGATCACTGATATTTTGGGTAAAGCAGATCTGTTTAATTTAACTGAGCTGTTACTGATGTGATTATAAGAGCTCATTAGATCACCAACAGGCCATCATCATCATTACAAGTGCAGGCACAGTGATAGGACAGACCGGAAGGTCGAATAAATGCTCTGAATTTATCTTTCATGGCACTTTGTTGCAAAATGTGCAAAGGTTATGTTTGGCTGACGGGAGGAAAAGCGATAGCCTACAACGTTGTCCTAATGTGTAGCTACAACAGGGCTGCCAACTTTTGAGTTCAGCTTGGAGTGAGATTATTTGGCTCGGGGGGGGGATATGTTTAAGGAACTGCAGAGGGTATGGGATGGCGGAAAGTTGTTTAAAAAACATAAAAACCTTGCATTTGAAGTATTGTGATTGTCAAAAGAGTTCATTCTTACCTTGAAATGTAACTGGTAATTAGAATTTATTGTTAATACATTTATTGTTTGCAAATAAGTTTTTCATTTTTGTGGTGGTGCTACTACAGCTTTCAAAGCCACACAGTTTATTATGTACACATTTATTCCCAATCTTATCCCTAATAAAACGCTGAAACGCCACCGTTACTATCTCAGTGTCTTGTTGTCACACTGATCATTGCGAATTAAGTTACGTGAATCACGTAAATGACATATTTTCCATTTAAAACAGTTTTTTTTTGTATTATTGGATACTATTGCTCAACATTTATTTTGCTACAAAAAAGGTAAAATAGAGAACGTGAAGTAACGTCACGCCGTGTTGCTGCTAGTGCGTTCAATGCAGTGTTTTGTTTTTCTTGTTTGATTAGGAACTATGGTAGGTCGGTCTCTGTGTTATAAACAGCAATGGCATTACGCAGAGTCGTTCAGGAAAAATCCCCTGGTTCTTTCACTTTCAATTTCTACATTAATCAAACAAAACAAACGGTACATATCAAAACAATAATAGCGGTGGAGTACATCCTCTCAAGATGGCGTCGCCTGCAACATGCAACATAGGGCGTGACATTGGCTTCACATTGTCTATCTTGAATGTTTAGCCACTAATGTTGTGCGTTGCACTCGAACCTTTACAATCTTCTTTGATTTTATTGGTCAACAGGCTCAGTGACTGTAATCAGAAATTCCCGCATTCTTACCTTTGATTGGCCAATGACCACCTTGACATTGAGGTCCACTGCTAGATCGCTGAGGAACTACCTCGGGTCACGGGGAGCCTGCGCCTATCTCAGGAGTCATCGGGCATCAAGGCAGGATACACCCTGGATGGAGTGCCAACCCATCGCAGGGCACACACACTCACTCATTCACTCACGCACTCAAACCCTACGGACAATTTTTCCAGAGATGCCAATCAACCTACCATGCATGTCTTTGGACCAGGGGAGGAAACCGGAGTACCCGGAGGAAACCCCCGAGGCACGGGGAGAACATGCAAACTCCACACACACACAAGTCGGAAGCGGGACTCGAACCCCCAACCCTGGAGGTGTGAGGCGAACGTGCTAACCACTAAGCCACCGTGCCCCCCTCCCAAAGTCTATAGGTTTTATGTAAATAGCCCGAAAGGAGGTCTGTGGTAAACAAAACCTCTAAATATTTTCACGTTTTATTATATGACATAAAACACACACATTTTTTTAAGCCTTAAGTTGCTAAAAGTTTACGGCGGGAACGTTAGACGTCATCGTGCATATAAAGCTCACAAATAATGCAACGTGCAAAAATCTCTTAAAACACAGATGTGGATTCATTCACCGAGTAATTTCTCACCAGGGAACACATTTTTGATAAAGTTTGAAAGAGTTGTGGGGATGTTGATATTGAGCGACCTGTAGTCTGTTTATAGCATCGTGTGAGCTTTTTACTTCAGCCGATTGTATTTCGGCTTCAAAAGCAGCAAATGTTGTGTTAATTGGTAACGATTATCTTGATATACAAAACGTGTAAACATCATAAACCTTGTTGATCACAGAGCTTTTTGCGATCTTCCAAAAGTCTAAAGGCAAAATGCAGGAGAAATGCTGGACTGGGTGTTGAAGTAGAGATTTCAGGACCAGTCCATGTGGTTCTTCCAGCCACAGCATTCGAACTCTATGAGCAGCAGGAACGAAAGAGGAAGAAAATATTTTTAGATTCTATCTCACGAACCACATATTCATGTTCGGTCTGCTGGACCCGTGAGAATTCTCGTTGTGAGGAGGACACAAAGGAAGGCAGAACATCTGGAGAGCCAGTGGGGAATACTTCACCGTACCGTACTAGAACACTAACTGAATCCTGCATGTGTTAAACATTATAACCACAGAGCAAAAGAGACATTATTTTAGACATTATTATACATTCACTTATTTATTATATTGTTTGATTGACTACAAAAAAGTGAGCCACGTGAAGAAAATGATGCTAGAAATGCAATGCACTGCTTCCTATGGCAGACATAGGATTGTATGTTTGTCTGACATAAAATAACACCCTTACCTTGTTTTGTATGTGATCCATTTGCTTTCGAAGGTCTAGGTCATCTCGAAAATGCACAATGGCTTTTTTCACAAATTTCCCAAGAGCATCACGTGTCTGTGAAAAGGGTTCGTGGCCTTACACTTCAAACGGTCCAGCAGAAAGTATTTATATACACCTAAAATCCAGCACTGACATCTGGGTTATATATGCATATGTAATTGTCTTACGGGAGAGTGTTGGACAGCTCTGATTCAATATGGCGGCTCTAATAACATATGCTTTAGTGTGGTAATTAGCTGCTGGAGTCCCCATGGGTTCCCTCCTTCTCCCCTGTCAGTTCCTCTAACTTTGGCTTGTTTGAGCACCTCTGAATGTCATTAGGAGGAAGCCTCGTAGAACGGCTCGTTCGGAACGGAACATTTAGTTCCACTTTGATGTGGCGAAGCTCTTTAATCATTAAGTAGCAAAGATGCTTGAAGTGACGTTGTTAAACTGCCCTGTTTAACCGAGTGTGCTGTGCTCCGACAGTCTGCTGGTGAGGTAACTGACTCAATGGGACCTGCTCGCGGTGGACTGCAGAACTTCAAGAATTCATTTACAGAATGAGGTAACGGTCGAATTGGGGAAACTTCTCGGGAAAGACGAACAGTTTAACAAGTAAACGGGTGAATGGTGGGTTGTTCTTAAATTGACGAATTATTCCAAGATTTTGCCGTTATGTTGAGAAATGATGACTTTCATTAAAGAGTTCAGCCTCAACCCAACTCTAGCCTAATGATACTATTACTTTTAACAATCTTCAGGGTGGCAAAGTCATAACAATGAAATAGAGTTCATACGATAGCCCATATCATGTGTCAGGCCTGTAGAGCACTAAAATGGTTTATACATTTATTCTGAGCAGGCGGGCTTTCCCCTCGAAACTATAAAAGAAGCTTATTTTTAACCATGCTCATCGCTCTGAAAAACGAGGTGTGCTATGATTGGCCAGTTAACCAGTGCGTATGATAGGTCGAATACTGCGAGCCTGTGACGGAAATGTAACGCCTCTTACCATATTTGGAACATCGGGTTCCAAAGCAATTGTATACGCCCACCTTACTTGCGTATACATTTGGGCGGTCTTAGTCACATCATACCACGAACTGACATAGATTTGTGGGGGTGTGGTTACACGAGGCGTTTCAGGCTGGTCTGGGTGTGCATTCGCTTTTAGATAGACTGCATCTTCTGTTCCGACACTTTATTTTTTGCAATTGTACGTGTCTAATCCATGCACGGGCAACATATAACACACCAAAGACACAGACAAACACGTGTACGCACCATATGACCATTTTAGAATTCTTAGCAAATAGGATTTTAACTTTTTCTTGACTAGTTTTTGAACTCGCCGTATCCAATTGCAACAATAAGAAAGAAATAATACTTTGAAATGTCACATTACATTGAACTGTGATTACTCGATGGATACTTTGAAGTTTACTTTAGACTGCTCAACATACAATAGTAAATTCAAATGCATCGCTGATGACATTTTTGCCATCAGGCAAAACATTTTTTACGAGTGTTTGTGCGTTTGAGTGCAACAACATTACAACATTGAACTGCCATTACAACCCTGATAAAAGTGTTTCGATCATCAGCTCGCTCTTCTGCAGTATGACCTTAAACATGTATTAACATACTTGGCTTGCATTTAAAATTGACTGAATTCATTTGACGAGTGTTTAATTGCTGGTTTGATGTCGTGTGAAAAACAGCTACTCCACATATACATATCTGTGTGCATTTCTGTAAAACCCAGCACAGCAGTCCAATGAGGCTACAACAAACTAATAGATTATGCTGTTGCATTGGGTTCCAAAGGCCGTCTGCAGTGCATAAACATTGGTTGTGTGTGATTTGGCAGTAGTCTGTTGCCATGTTTGTCACATTCCCAGCACAACACATTGCAACTCTCCACAACGACAATAATTGCTGATCACACACAACGTATATCAAGACTGCTTTTAAAGCTTTCAAAACTGTGAAACCCATCAGATTTTAGAATTGTACTGTATGTAAATGTTTTGTTTCGACAGCTGCCCCACATGTGCACTGTTCCTAACGCGATGTAATGAAAATATCTGGAAATGCATTTTGCACTTGAATAAGGCAGATTGTATCATAAACACACGGCACTCATAACATATACAATACAAACAGTATGAATAGCACCGATGCTTTTGTTTTGATTGTGCATTTCTTCTGAGATTCGGACCATCTGCAGCATCATATGCAGTTGGATTTACAGAGAGATGTTTTGACTCTTTTCATAGTTATAAAATTCCTTCCAAATTGTATGCAAATAGAGTGCTTTGAAAACAAGAGTTGTTGATCAGTGACAGATGTGAAAGGAAAACATTACAGTTGCAGCAAAATTGCAACAGCTAGTCTAGTTAAAGACTTTATTATAAGCACTTATGTTTTATTCATTTCAAAGCTGGCCAAAAAGATTATGTTCAGAATTTTGGAAATGTACTTTTCCCCAAAAACCCATTTGGAGTTGGCGTGCTTCACTAAGCCAGAATAAAAAGCTGAAGAAGAACAATGAAGGACAAAAGAAAACGTTTCTGTCCTGTTAAGGCTCACCTGCCGGTCTATTTGACGGAGAATACTCAAAAGCAACCCCCCAAAAAGTTATACAGAATGTTTTTTTTAGTTCATGAAAGTGCACTGTGAAGTATACTCTAGTTAAGTTCTTAAACTTAGTATATACTCTGCACATACAGTCCAGAATTTTCGTATGGGCTTTTTTGCATTTGGCGCTCGTTTGTACGGTGTCTCTGAATTGTCAAAACGCCTCTTAAAATGCTGGCTACGGATTCAAAAAAATGCAGAAAATGGAACCCAGTCTGAATTTTTATGACGGACGCATATTCAATGTGCAATGGCCTTTATACTTTGTATATATACTTTCTGAAATATACCTAGACTTTTTATCAGCATTAGTCAAAATAGTATTATATACAAAGGACAAAAAAAATGAATTACTTACTTAAATACTTATTTAAAACTAAATATAAGAGTGTTACTAGTAAAGTTCTTTTGTTAGGATCACACAAACAAGAGTGCTGTTGTACAGAATGATTGTAAATATGATGTTCTAATAAAAATAATAATATCAAATACAGTTTTCTATTTTTAATTATGCCAACAATTGTTAGAAAAACCAAAGAAAGTGTTTTTCTGTAAGGGTTAACTAAGCGACAGGTGATTGTAGACAGATACTCTGGAGTGAGAGAATGTGATACCTCATATCAGACCGTCACCTGCTCGCTCTCAGGTTCAAAGCGATGACTTCATTTGCTGTGCTGCTGTGGCAAGACTCTCGGTAGATCAAGGACCATGAAAGCAGGGCACCGCGATTGCTCTTCTGCTGGAATGGAGTTCTAAATATAAATGACCCATCATGAAACTGCAGTTTCAGGAGGTATGCTATAGTTGTCTAACAGCCTTTTCCTATCGGAAGCTCTGTTGTCTATAAATGCCAGTGAACACTTCATGCAGAAGAGATGGAGAGACAATCAATGGGGTCAACTCACAGGTTAATTGCAGACCCTAAAAGACTTCCTCTAAAGTTGCAGGAAGTAGATCCCTCCAAGTGTTTAACATGAGAACAAAGTAATTGATTTGTTTGCCCTCTCGGATGCTGGATGCATCCGCAATATAATCGGTGTATAGTCTATCTAGAAGTAGTTTTTCAAAATACATACTATTGGTCTGACCAAAGCAGGGCTCATGAAGATTGACCTTATTTTATAGCCATAAAACAAAACATTCTGCACAATGATTTTTTTGGTCAAGTTCAGGAAGGCTTTAACGTACAAATTGTGACATGCAAAAGATAGCTTTGTTATTATTCTATAAATCTGTATTGTACTTTGTTCACAATGTAAACTGAGATTTTTCATGATTCAAGACATTAAAACATTTCACAAAGTGAATTTAAATTAAGCCGCATATTATCTTCCATATTATCTGAAGCCACTTTCTTCTTTTCTTCACCCGAACATGAAAACTCGGTATTCATTTAGTCACCCTCAAGTTGTTCTGTATACAATTCTTTGTTCTGATGAGCACAGAGAAAGATATTTTTAAGAATGCTTGTAACCAAACAGCTCTTGGCCACTATTGACTGCCAAAGTAGGAAAAATTGCTTTATAAATGTCTTTTGTTGAAGACAAAAGAAGATATTTTGAAGAATGTTGGAAAGCACACCGTTCTGGGGCACTTTTGTCTACCATTATCATTTTTCCTACAATGGTGGTCAATGACGGCCAACAACTGTTTGGTTACAAGCATTCTTCCAAATATATTCCTCTGTGTTCATCAGAACAAAGTAATGTATACAGATTTGGAACAACCCGATGGTGAGTAAATGATGACAGAATTTTGCTTTTTGGGTGAACTGTCCCTTTAAATCTGAAAAAGAAAGATAAGAAAAGGTGACAGGGAGTTTGGCAACACACTTTCCTTTATTTAAAAAATAGTAGGATTTAAAGAATGTAATTTTAGTGCACCACCTAATATATTTATAGTGCTTTACATGTAGCAAAATACTCCACAGGACAAATCTGGGTTCACAAGATATCCGATAACCGCCACTCACCAGGACACTACAGTAAAACACGTCACTCAAGAGCATATTTTAACAGCTTGTATATGCAGCTTACTGGTGGTGGTTAAGATGGCAGTACAAAAATACCGATAGGGCAGAGATGACAGAAATCTGTTACTTCTATCCCCAAGCAATCCAAATTCCTAAATCGTTTTATGGCAGTATCTGTTTGTAAAAGAAAATTCAATTCGTTGATGTGGTCACTCAGATCAGCCAATTAAAAAGCTTCCCTCACAACTTTCACGCAACACTGTCAAAAATAAAATATTTTCTTGAACGAACAGGTACAAAAAATAACTATAAAACAACTGAAGTATGTCAAATTAAATGACAATAAATGGGTACAAAATGATATCACACAATATAAGCAGATAAAGTAGATGTGCAAGCATTGTGATGTTCTGGAGATTTTTCCATACTGATCTGGGACATCTTCAATAGGACAGAAGGGAAGAGAAAATACCTTTCAGAAAATGGGCTTAGCTGTAGATAATGCATTATTCATTAACTTCAAATAAAAAAATCGGAATTGTGTTGTTAGAAACTATAACGTGAATTTAAATGTGCATGTGATGTACTGTATGATAAATATTTTACTGCATTCGCCGGTTCCATTATGAAAAGCCAACAGATTTAAAGACATTAGGACAGTAAAAAAGAAAAGAAATAAAAGGTTTTCTAATAGAAAAAAACAATGCTTAACATAGCCTTGTTCTAACAAAATATCTGACAAACAAAAAATGACAACTTGCAACAATGAAAAATGTACAAAAAAGAAAGATAACACAAAAACGACATCACAACCCTTGAGTGAAAAAACAGGCATTTATCATTTAGGCGATTACCCTCGCACCTTTAGAAATTTGACGGACACATTAAAACAGGTAAAAAATAGATACACCAAACCGCTCTATTCATGTTACACAACAGATACAGTATGCCCTAATGTCAAACATATTTGCAATGGTACAGTCATGAGATGATTTGTATTAAATTGTTTACATGCATTAAGCTTGACACACAGTGCAAAAACATGGGAAAAAATAACAAAACATAATAAAAGCGCTACCCTCAACCCAGCGATGGTTGTTTTTCATCATAGTGTCATTGAACACTTTATCTGCTGTACGTTTAAAGCATCTGATAAATTCAGGTTCACATGGTGGAAGCCAATAACAGCTCGAACGGATGAAAGGAAAGTGGGTATTTACGTGGGTATCTAGTGTACGGTTAAAAGAGAAATCTTTACTAAATTAAAACCATAGGAGCGAGGAGCAAACAAACAGTTCCATTCTTTTAAACAGCGCCTGACCTTGGAAAGCTTTCATGTCAACATAGTTCACAAATTTCATTTTGCAGTCTGAGTTCAGTGATTCAGTTTGATAAAAGCGTTAAAAAAACCTTAGTTAACTCCACGGTGTTCTTCAGAGGAAATTGGTTTGAAGCCAGACTGCTAGGTGTAACACAAACACATTTCCATTTCTGATGCTTGTTATGTTGACTGTGGCTGCTTTGTTTCTTTTTGCTTATCAATTTGCAAGGCTGATTGAAGGTCGTATTTAACAGATTCCTTTAAGTCAACACGCAACGTCATTCGCAACCTAGTTTACTCCTCTAATATGATGCATTTCCATTGTATAACACTGACGAATTCTGCCTGTACTAAGTAAATAGGATCAGATTTGCTTTGATGTCGACTTTAAAGAAACAGTTCATCCACAAAAAAAAAATGCTGTCATCATTTACTCATCCTCAAGTTGTGCCAAATCTGTATAAATGTCTTTGATCTGATGAGAAGTATATTTGGAAGAATGCTTGTAATCAAACCATTGCCATTGACTCCCACGGTACGAAAAAATACAATGGTGCTCAAAAGTGCCCCAGAACTGTTTGCTTTCCTACATTCTTCAAAATATCTTTTCAATTTCTATCAAGTATTTCACCACCTCTGATCTGGTAATAACTATGGGCGTCTCTTAAAGCAGCAACATACAGTGAGAGAGTTCCTTTACTCATTCACAGCAGAACCCGATTTACTCTTTACTCTCAGTTTAACCACCAAGAGAGGATAACCATCAAAAGCAGCAGTCGCTTCTGGTCCCAACTGGTTCTTTATACACAGCTATTTTTCTAAGGTACAGTAAGCCGAAAGATAGCGTGACAGTTAGTGCCTGACGGAATGAGAGCTGTTATTATTTTTCTCTCTATCTCCAGTGCTCCTTTACATCTCTCTGACACTCAAATGAAACACACACACACACAGAGAGAAGGTTAAAACAGAAGGCATGCGTCTCTGTGACAGTCTAGATGAGAGCCCATCCGACGACCCCACTTATACTGGCCGCTAACAGCCATCATCACGCCCTGATCTACAGCTACATGACTTTAAACCCTCCAAACTGTCGGCTGGTAAACACACTTTCGCTTCAAAACTCCTTCATCAAGACGCATCTTAAAGCAAGTCCCCTCAGGGCATGTGATACAGACGCATTAACGCCTCATTCAGCAGGAATGTTCGAGAACACAAACCGTTCTAGCCCGATGCTCGAGAAGTGAACGCAGTGAAAGCAGATGGAGAGAGAAAATAAGGCGAAGAACAGCAGAGGCGATAAAGCTGAGGTGTGCGGAAACAGAAACGCAGCGGGCTGTTTTTCTCCGATGAATTATGGAGGGTGGATTGCGCTCCACAAACTTACACAAGTTGTACAATCATTTTTGTTCAGCACTCCGTGGTTCTTGACGGCGCTTGTCCTAATTTATCAAATTGTTTCGTTTCATATTTTTATTAGTTCTGGTGATTAATTGGGGTTTAATGTTCTGCCTCCAAGTCCTCATGGGAAGTTCCTACTTATGACATCAGCTTAGTTTTATTTAGTACTAAGGCAATAAAACCATGAGCATGGTCTATAATTGATGCTTTATCAGGGGAATTTTTATCATGACCTCCGTTTTCGTGTCGTCCACAAAGGATGTTGGGAAATACAGTCGCGCAAGCCAGTCCGCTCATAAACAGCTAAATGAGTCATTTCTGGAAAGCTTGACAAAAATATGTTCAAGGAAAACTGTAGTGAACATTCACAATTGAAACCTGTGCAAAAACCAAATAGCGTTTTAATACAATTCTCATAAATACAACCAACTATTGACTTGAAGGCAGCATCTCTGCTGCACCAGAAGGTGACCGTCACTTATTTTCTCGATGACATGCATTAGCTCTGAAAAGAGGAAAGATGCTGTTCCAAGCTCTGTCTTAATGTTTATTTGGGTGTTCAAATTCTCAAAGATCTGCCCTCTTGAAATGCTTGGCACACTTTCCTTCCACCGCTTCTCTCAATAAAAACTGACCTTTTACTGGTTGACAACATTTTTGCAGGTATTAGGCACCATCAGTACTCGGAAGCCTGGGTAACCTGACAGACTGCATAAGGTGACTTTCTATTCATAATACTGACGTTAGGTTGTATAGTTCTCAATCGTTCAGCACTTTTCAATGCCCTCTCAAATGCCCAATCACAAACCTTTACACACAAGAAAAAACAACGCACACAAACTCTGACCATCCAAAAGCACATGGATTTCCTTCTGTATCTCGCTCAAGTCGGTGTCTCGGTTGTAAAAATGAAATCGACAGGATTGGGGAAAAGTCACTTGTAAAAAGAAAACAAAAAATAGTTGCTAAAATGACAAAGATCTCCGTCTGGTATAAAACTGCTAAACATGCTAAAAAAGAAGCTGTTTGTCATTAACACTGCAGACAGGGACGATGGCAATGCCTTCCAGTTCATCACACCCTGAAAGTTTCTGAACTACCAGTCTCACGTCGTCCTCGCAGGGCAGGGGGGATTTACGCATTAGTAAAGCCACGCAGACCTCGTCTCCTTTCTGCAAACGATAGTTAGTTCAAGCATAAAATGAAGGTTCTAGAGGAGATGGTGGGAGAAAGTCAGTTAGAGGCCTCATGGGAAGGACGCCGGTCCTCTCGTTCCTCTTTGTCCCCGGGTCTCTTTGGCAGATGAATGGAGGGGGGAAAGAGCGGAGGAGAGAGTGACCGTGGCTGAGGTCTTTACAGGATGGTATGGTGTGAGGAGCTCGGGAGTTAATGGGAAAACGGGTCGGCCAGTGGTGGAAATTAGATACAAGAGGAGGATATGCAAAAGCTGTCCTCCAGAGTCTGTCCCATAATGCACCAGGGCGCCTCCCTCGAGCGGCGGCCTCGTCAGGCGTCGTATTTCTTCCCGCTTCTGTGGATCTGATGAAAGAGCGTCATGGAAAAAGCCATGCCCAGGAGCTGAAATGACAACGTTCAAATGTATGAATAAGAGATAAAAGCGACATATTACTCAACACAGATGGACTGGAAAATGGACGCCTTATCGCTCGAACACCGGGAAATTTAATGGGTTAAGAATTGGTTGGTTAACACAGCCGGGTTGCCTCCGTTGGAACGGTGAAAACACTATTTTATATGCAAAAAGTATCTTTCTTTAAAGAAAGCCATACATTTGGACTATTTCTGCAATCCTACTGATTGGCCACATGGCATTTTAAAGCCCAGAAGACAGGCTCCAAAATATCAATTCCGGAGGAAAAATAGGATCCATCGGCAGACAAAATCATTTTCTGAGGAAGTAGATCATAGTGTCACGGAGGTAAACAAAATGCGCTGTAAATATGCCGCCTCTTTGAAGTTCATTTTTAGATCCATCCTGATACATCAAACGCACAACAGTGGTCCACATTCCACAGTTATTATCTTAAAGCTGCAGCCACAGCTTTCATGAGCAGAAAGACGGACGTACTCTGTGCATGTGTGGATTTAGTCTCCTGCCTCTTTAAGATTTAGAGGTATCACGCATGTGTTGTCTCAGACTTTAGCGTGAGGACGCCGATGAGGTCTTGGCCTCGAGATACGACTGACGCACAGAGATTCACAATCCATTTGTTCTTGAGATGAGAACGTTATGGTTGCTGACAACAAAAGTAATGTGGTATTAGTACCCTGAAGTACCATGTAGACACTGGGGTACATGGATATAGTAATCTTTTATTACAACATTTATTTATTTATCTCTCCCACTGTCTTGCATTGTAAATAAATTCGCCTTCAATTCGCCTTCTGCAAAACACAAAAGGAGGTTTTAAAAAAAATGTTGGTAACCAAAAACTGTTGGTCCCCATAGACTTCTATTGTATGGACACAAAACCAATTCAAGTCAATGGGGACCAATGGTTTTCTGTTAACAACATTTTTCTAAATATCTTCTTTTGTGTTCTGCTAAAGAAAAAAAGTCATACAGGTTTGAATTGAAAAGAGGGTGTGTAACATATCATGTTGATAAGTGATATTATCTTTCATAAGTTGTCTTTTAAAAATAAAGGAAGAGTTTGCCCAAAAATTTGAATTATTTTATCCAAACCTGTATGATTTTCTTTTTTCTGCAGAGCACCAAAGAAGATATTATGTAGAATGTTGGTAACCGAATAATGGTGGTACCCATTGGTTTTGTGTCCATAAAATAGAAGTGAACACTTTTGTTTGGTTACCAACATTCTTCAAAATATCTTCTTCTGCATAGTCTGTCATACAAGTTTGAAATGACATGAGGCTGAGTAAATGATGACAGCATTTTCATTTTTGGGTGAACTATCCCTTCATTCGAAAAGTTCAGTTCTGACATGCTTTCAAATAATGTACAAATGTTAGCTCATTTTTATTAGTCTGAGCTTTGAGCATCAGTTTATTGCTCCTGAGACTAGGACTATGGACTAGCATGCTTGCTGTATAATTTAGCCTCATTCTATAAAGTTCTTCAGTCTGAGGTTAATTCAAAGCGCCTCAGCAGGCACGTCTTCTAATATCCAACCGTCTATGTTAGACCTGACGGGATTAATCATTGAAAATGGTTTTATAAAGCTGTAATGAACTGGTGGCAGACATGATGCTAGACAGTATCACTTCTTCATTTTCAAGAATCACCAAATCCTAGTGAGCAGTTCGTACTCCCCCTCTCTCTTTCTCTCTCGATATTTCTCTCACGTTCTCCATATACTGTACATTCAGTATTCAGCAATAGCCAGTTTGACACACAGAGTGACGGGAAAACACGTGCACACACACTCACCTGAACTACCAAGACACACATGCCGATTGTTCCGAGTAGATGCTTGTTATCGTCAAGCCACTCTTCCACCTTCTCGTAACAGCCCTGTAAGACATGAAAACACGAAGTCATTCGTCTTCTGGGTAAGACCACAAATCTAAACTGAGCTGCATTTACAGTGTTATTTAATAATTGTTCATTCACACCCAGAGAAATGAGCTAAACAAGAACAGCAGGGAAATGCGTTTGCGTGCGCATGCACGAGTGACTGCTGCACAGATTGCATTTTCAACACGCTCTGAAAAAGTGCATTCAGCGATATGCGGCACACATGTGAAGAAATCCATTTCTAGCAGCGACTGCAACAACAATACGATACCTTTGAAGCCGGCACGCTTCCGGCACGGCAAACTCTTCTGTGGTTTTCTTTATTTTAACAACACAGCTATACAAACTGCCTCATGTCACAATTTGTGACTAATTCCCGTGTTCGCATGATTTTAAAGCAATTCAAGACACTTTTGTTGGCTAACTGTTTAACGTCTGGGGAAGAAGATCAATTTAACATTCAAACAGTTTATAGTTTCGGGCTAAGTTGAATACAAATGTGTTCTGCAGTGTTTCCCTTCCCTAAAAGACAATATAAACAATCTACAAAGTGCTTGTTTTTGTAGCGGGGAACCTTCCTTCTTCCCAAGGACATGTCCGTAATATCCATCCAAAAGTTTCAAACACCAAAACAAGAGTACCTATCTCCGCTAAAATGTTTGGTGACATTAAATAAAAGTTGTTTAACCTTTTTTTATTTGAAATAATGTATCGTCGCTGTAATTTTGAAAGCTTGGATGTCCAAATTTGCTGTTTTTCAGGAAATGTAAAAAACACTGACAACACAGTATTTAATAATAAAAAAAAAATCAATTCTTCATACTTTGAATTTGTGAGATACCTGCAAAACCCGGTAGCAAACATAAAAGGTGACCAATAATAATGATTAAAGGCACAAAAACAAATCACAAAATATGGAGATTCAAGGTTTCAGGAAGACAGCAGCGACATGATTTATCACAATAAAAGTCTCATGTGTATCATCTACGTGCTGTCTAATAAACAACCAGTCCACACTGATACCCCTATTTAGTTTTATAGACGTCTGAATGCACAAAACAGTTTTTGCTTTATTTCAACACGCGCATCAGTAAAGATGTTTGGTTTAGTAAGTGAGGTTGAGCAGTTGAGATTGACTAGTGTAGAAAACCACTGATATTGTGCAATTTGAATTCTCTCTCCATTTTTACAAATGGGTCTTAGTGTGGTCCAAAGATCCAGTTGTTTAACTGAAGTAAAAAATACTGCAAGTTGGATGTTGAATAAAACATTGCTATTTTACATTAAGAAGAGATGTTCATAAGTCAAGGTAAATGTAACTCTATTCACGAAGGGAGAACGCTGAAAGTCCCAAAGAAACGCACGACTCTGGCACTTCACAGACGCTCTTCAAAGTTTTCCACTACTGTCCTAAAACGAAAGCTTTTACTGTATTACATCTATTATTTATCATGTCTGTTCAAGGACAGAAGACAAAAATCCACTCAATTAGTGTCTTCAGTCTTTCCTTTGATCCCGTCTCCATTCAGAAATGTTCTTTAATGAATGCAGGAGCAACGTTTTGAGAAATGGGAATTACTATATACATTTGAAACGCAATATAGGTCGCTGCACATGGAGGGAAATTGAAGGCTTAAGAATGACAGCAACCTTGGACCCGCTGCAAGTGCTCGAGTCGCTTACCCGTGTCCAAAACATGTTGGTGGAATTGCGGCCACACTCCTGATAGTGTTCCTGACAGCAGCGGTCCGGCACCACCTTTTCTTTCAGAGCCTCGTGCCAGTCTGTGAACCCAGTTACTCCACAACACTTCCACTGAAAGAAAGAAAGAAAGAAAGAAAGAAAGAAAGAAAACAACAGTTCAAGAACTGCCATGAGGCTTATAGTGCATTTTTCTGTTTGTGTTATTTTCATAAGCACCTCAGCTTGGATGATGTTCCAGGCGTTTCTCAGCCCAATGTTGTTGTCTGTGTTGTAGAGAGCAAGACCATCCTTTAGATCCTGCTTGGCATTCTCACTGACCTGGGAACGGTAGGACGAACAGTTGGGAATCAGTCACAGGTAAACAAATAACACATTTTCAGAGATATAAACCAATAATTCAGCCTGGCCCATAAATCACACAAGATTTTGACAGTATCATCATTGGTCAATAAACACATTCCAGAAGCACCGACCCTGTTAGTGCTATAATATAACAACAGCCTTGTCAAAGAAAAATCTACTTTCAGACATTTAGACATTTTGTGAAAAGATTGTGTAAAAATAATTTCACTGCTGCAAAGTGAGCGGTCATTCACATTTCGCTTTATTTTAAATGTAGACACGCGGCAGGCACCCACAAATAGGGAGCGATGCGGTCGCGTCGCGCATACGGTGCGGCACGCACATTTTCTAGGCGTCGAGATGGATATATTTTAACTTTTCAGAGCGCCGCCGCGCATCAAGTTTGAGATTTATTTGATCACTTACTCACCTTCATGTCATTCCAAACCCATATGACATTCTTTTACATGCAGTAAGAAGACGTTTTAAAGTACACTGGTAACCAAACAACACTAGCCCCCATTGACTTCCATTATATGGAAACAAAACATTTCTCAAAATATCTTCTTTTGTGTTCACTAAAAAAAGAGTCATATACAGGTTTTGACCGAATTGAGGGTGAATAAATGATGACAGAATTTTTCATCTTTGTTGAACAACCCCCTAAAGTCTGGGTGAATACTAAGAGAGAGGTATCGCTTGCCCACCTCCCTAAATATAAAGAAATGATGGCTGCTTTTATCAAATCAATACCCGCCATCAGGCCGTTGACTACCCTGCCAAATAAAAGTAATTAACCATCATTAACTGACTGCCATAGTTGCTACAGCGTTAAGAATGATGTGGGAGAAACATCCTGAGATATGTCACTCCACGATCACTATCATGTCCCTCTTGGCCGGGCTAGATGAATATTTCACTGGCTGTTTTAATGAGTTATACAATCACACATTAGCTGTTCAGTGCCCTCTGTGTATGTGTGTGTTTTATTACAGACAGAGAGATCTCATATATACAAACAGTGGATTAACATCACAGCTCTGAAGAACAAGAAAACAGTGTAAGCTGGAAATTCAGACATATTTCAGTAAAAGGTCTCTCATAGATGTGAGTAAGACGTATTGCGATAATATCTGTGCTTGGAGCAAAACAGTATGATGTATTGCCTCTTGCTGTTGTATTTATTAGATTATTAAAACACTTGCTGGTCTTCTGAGCGGTTTCTTTATTCAGAATGCCAAAAGAGACCACCCTCAATGTTTACAAGATATCTTTGGGTCTCTCTCCGCCAGCGTTTTATAAATGTAATTTTTTTGTTGTAGCTGAAAATCGCATATGGGTAGTTCACAAATATACCGTACATGTCCAAGACCTATGGTGTGACATAGCAAAAAGGTACTTTTGAAATATATACTATTTTGTATTATTAATATAGTCGAGATAAATAAAGATCTGTATACACACTAAAGTTAAAACGAGTTGGGGATGCGATCCTTAGTATTGAAAAAGTTTGCCAAAGCAAATAATCCTGCTGCGAAAATCATTCATTAAAAATCTAATTGTGATAGTCTGTCAATTATCTCTGAAAAATATGACTTTAGACAGCCTTAAAAGCTCAGCTGGAGATGCCTGTCCTTCTTCCAAAGTCTTTTCAACGATATCTTGATTAAATAAATTTAGCCAATGATGCATGAATCCATCGATAACATCAAGTCAAGACACAATCATAAAAAGATGGGAGATAGACATGTACTCTCATTAAAGGCGGATATTTGCCGGCTGTGTTCTGTATGAGTAACGGTATTTTAGAATGAAATGAATAAAATTAATAAAATGAAAGATGAATAAGCATCATCCATCTTCCCACTCCTGAAACATCTTGAGAATGTCTGCACAGCGAGTCCTATTATACGCGAATACATGAAAACACACTCTCGGCTCCATCAGGGTACAGCTTGACATCACTTCATTGACTTCCTATGTGTAACACATGATGGTTGGTACCGTTTGGTAATGACTTTTCATTCACGGCTAAAGAAAAGCGCCCAAATTACCTCCGCACATGATATTTCCGTATCCCGTACGGTCCAATTACAATCAGCCTCAGACTCAGATGTTGTTCCTTAAAAAGTCACGCTTCTCTGTTCACCTTGTTCTGCCGCTCTGGAGTAAATAGCATGTTTAATGGAGGGATGTTACAAGTTTCAATAAGTCTTCTTATTACCGTGAGCTTGTTAAAGGTGTAGTTCACCTTCAAAATGAATATCCTGTTGTCATTTACTCGCCCTCTTGTCATTTCAAATCTGTATGACTTTCTTCCACAGGACACAAAAGAAGATATTTTTAAGAATGTTGTTAACGGCCCCCCATTCACTTGCATTGTTTACAATAGAAGTGAATAGGGGGGCTGTGCTGTTCGGTTTTTCAAAATATCTTCTTTTGTGTTCTGCAGATTAAAAGAAAGTCATACAGCTTTTAAAAAACGAGGGCGTGTAAATGATGACAGAATTTTCATTTTGAAGGTGAACTACTTACAAGGTTTATGGGCGAGAGCTTTTTACAGTATTTAAAGAATAGAGATTCTCGCTTAAACGGACTTCTAAAACTAATATTCATTTAACATAATGTTATAATATAATTTAATAAAAATATGTGATTTGTGCTATTGGAATGAATAATACATAATTGAGAGGTTTCTTAAAGAAAGACTTGTTATGATTTACAAAAAATATTTTTCAATAAGATTTTTTATAATAAGTAACATAAAATGGGTGAAAAAATCCCACACATCCCAAAAATTCATTCACACTGGGTTAGGTTTATTTGACTTTCAAGCTACCACCAGGATACATTCAGAGCACGCTTGCAATCCACTGAAATACGCTAGCAACCATCCAGGACACCCTAGCAACTGAACAAACATAAAAGGACTATGAGGTTGTAGAGTTGCAACTCCCTGCTGAATAAAACCCAATATAAACCATTACAGGATTTCTGATGTATTTAATGGTTATAATAGGAACTGTATCGGTGTTAATTGAAACCAATGGTCCCCGTGGGTGTCTACTGGTAATGTGTTTGGTTCTATTGGTGGCATCTTATCTGGCAAATAGCAACCAATAGAACACCATTAAATCTTACTGGAGTAAGGCCCAAACACACTACATAATGGTTTTAATGGTGAACATGGTTCAAATAATGGTACTTGTAATGGACTTATAGTGTTTTTTTAGCATCAGGGCCACATGATGAGCTAATGAGACATGCTGTTATAAGCATCAAGCTATGCAGATAATAAATGCGCTCCTCTCCCAGACATTCACAGAGTTCATTGGCAACCTGCTGGTGTGAATGTCAGGACATCATGCTGAGACTGCCGATCTACATCTAAGTAGTATTTGTAATTACAGGAAGGGGCAGGAACTAGTTGGATGGATGAACAACTCTATGACAAGAATCAACTATTCTGTATTAATGATCAGACGGGGTCCAAATAACCTGAATAATTCACACTCTGATATCTGAGCCCGTGCAGTACAGCACACATGACTGCACATTCTTTATTAACATGAATCATTTCTAGAATATTGTACACGAATGCACCACCTGAAGAAATCTATTGATAAAAAAACGAAAAAGCAGGAAATTGACGATGCTTTAGTTTATTGTGCCCTCATAGACCAACATGTGAAATGCAGACCCCGGCTCTCCGAAAGCACATGTTCCACGTGGCCTGCGGTTGTTTGAAGCTTACGTATAGCTCATTAGGAGTTTGTATACCTGGCCTCTGGTTCGGTCTAAATAATCTCCGTCCAGTTGGATACAGAGTGAGATTGCGCGGTCCCAAGCAATTTCGGCTAGCGTAAGCATATGGTTTGTGTGAAATGACCTAGCGACTCTTTGTGTTTGTTTTCTAGTCATTTCTCTTGTCGGCGTCAGATGTTCTCCCGCCGCTTGTGAATGTAAAGACATTAGTGCTTGTTTGGGAATGTGGTGGGTTTGATATGAGGGTCTGCTAAAGTTCAGGGTAGCTGTGAGATCTAATAGGTGACATCATTAAACCCATAATTCTTGGGGAGAGGTGGCAGAAGGATGGAGTAGATGTCAATAAAGAGGAAAAAAGTATGCTTTTCTTTCAGTCTTGTGTATGTGTGTGTGTTTGAGTCTCCGGAGTGTGGACAGGTTTGTCATTTCGTTGCCCTGGGGGCTTCAGTTTGTGGAGTTGTGTCAGCACAATGTGTGTGTGTTGAAGTCTAGTGTTTACCGAACTAGAGGAAAAGAGAGGAAGATAAGGTCAAACCAGAAATTCTTCACTGTCTATCAAGTCTCTCTATGTTGACAAGAAGCTCCAGAAGTTTCGGGCAAATTATAGACTGCAAACACAATGTCCGCAAGAAGGGACATACTCTGTGAGAATGGGAAAAACCTGTGTGGGGGAAATTTGCAGGAAGATGAAAGATTCTCTTGCTTATGCAAATCATTTCTATTACAGAACAGAACTTTGTATCAGCGCATATAAGAGAATTCTGACGCAAGCTTCTGTCACAGAATGGAAATTACCAGTCCAGATGAGGGTCCAGACTCTCAGATCAGTACAGGAAAGCCTGGCCGTGATGTGATCTGGCACCATACACACAGCATGAGTCCTGCTGTCATGCCGTCAGGTGCTTTAAAAGTTGGCCCAGGTGCCTGAGAAGCCCTGGCTGACTGCCTCACCTGATCAGTTGCTCTGCAACACACAGCCGCTACCTTAAGCCCACCGGGCGACAAAGGGCCCTTAATGCTGTCATTTGCGAAGCCCGACGAAAATAATTTAATGCTGGCAGATGCTTTGTTTATCTGTTTAATGAACGTACATTTATTTAGACTTTCGGACAAAAGCGATAAACAAATAAACAAGCAGCCCGCACAAAAGCGCAAGCTTTACTTTTCCCGAATTGCCTCGTAAATCAGAAATAACGAGAACCCCGTGGGGACTGGTGTGTTGTGCCACTATTAAATTATGATATGTGTTTGGGGACCTTTTAGAACACTACTAAGAGTTAACTTTTATAAAAACAAGGGATGTTTGACACAAGAAGGGGACATCAAGGATGCTCCAAAACCATTTTCTGCACATGTAGGGCGCTACTCAAATTGAATAACATCCCTAATTGTATCGCTTTTACTCATGTAATGGCACAACATTAGAGGCGAGAAAAAAATCTGAGTCATCCAGGCATTGCTATGGTCCAACAGGCCAAAGTGCAGTATGATGGTAATGCTTTCATTTGTCTGTAAAAAAAAAGAAGACCTATAATGCTACCGTGGTTTCCCCTTTTTAAAGCAGCTGATATAGCTTTATTTGGCCAGCCTCCTGAAGCACACGCTTTGGAATGAGGTCATGGGTGTAAAGACGGATGCTCTAATCTGGTGCCCGGCCCCTGCCATCTGCCGCAGTCACTGCGGGTCCTGTATGTGCAAAGCACCGTGTTTAAATCCACAGCCACACCTCCATTTTTCCAACATACCTGCTGGGAAGAACCTTGCTGGATAGAAAATCCAGACTGGCCACAAAATAATACAAACAATACCATTGGAGCTTTACATTTACCGTTTGCATTTGGCAGACGCTTTTATCCAAAGCGACTTACATTGGATTGTGCTATACATTTATTTCTGACTATCTGCAATCCCCATGGATCGAACACATGACATTGGTTTGCTAGCACCATGCTCTAACCACTGAGCTACAGGAAAGCTTTACAGTTCTACCTGGTACAAAACAAAATGTTTACCATTGTTTTCTAAACAGAAGTCCCGGAAGATAAAGCATAGTTAGGACCTTACCGCAAAACTATTATGTTGTTGATGCATATCATCGCTGTCCTTCCAAAACCTTGGATGTCCAAATTGGAAAAAAACAATACCTTTTAAAACTTTTTATTGGTTAGATATTTGCAAAACCCAGTGCCAAACATAAATGGTGACTAATAATAATGATTTACGGCAAAAAATATGGAGATGTGAGGTTTGAGAAGGACAGCAACGATCTAAAAAAAATATATATTTATAAAATATATAAAAACAAAATGTATTTATTTAAATTTTCATGTATCATTTAATTTATTATGTAAAAATAAAATATTATCATTGTTTATAGTTTAATAGTAAAGTTGAAATCTTTAAAATCAGTTAATAAAGAGTTACAAAGTCTCCTTAACCCAATTCAATACAGTAACCTTATAATATTGATTTATAATTTGAGCTGTTGCGTACCATTTTGCATGAAATGTATTTGCAATACAGATGCAAGTTTTTCAAATACTGTTTGCATGTTTTTGGCTAGCCTGTTTTCATACAATGCCAGCGTGCTTTTTTTTCTCAGATGTGATAATGAATGCTTTCTGATTTGGAGATCAAATACTCGAGTCAATTAAAGATTCCTATGATCGCTCGCGTCGTTCTGCGCGGCTGAAGGGCGGCGGCACCCCTGCTGCCCGCTTCACACGGCAGAGAAATGAAAGAGACATGCTGAAATCTGTGCTGTTGATAGAAATCTCATCCTCCATCTCTATCCTGTCTGAAGCATCTCCCTCATCCCTCTGTGCTAAAGGTCAGAGAGATATCTTATATCGCCCGTGCAAACAACATCGATACGTGGCTGGGGGTCTACGAGGGATCCTTAAAGATTAATGCAAGTTAGGTAGACTTTTAGTCTGGCTCGCTTTATACGAAGACGCAAACTTGAGTTTACTTGAGGAATATGTAGACACTAGATTTAAGTTTCTAAGAAAGTTCTGTTCATTTTGCCACAGCGTCTGTTTGTGCTCTTCGGTTAAGTGTGAGTTACATGCGCAGATAAGACAGCCAGGCGGTTTGGAGATAGGCAGATCCTAATCTCTAAATGGATTGTGTGTAAGTGAATTACTTTAGTTTCCACCGAGAACGTGGCGCACGAAGTGAACGATGAGCCACCTAGAAAGCCGTTATGGCGGTTTAACACCTCCTGCCGAACGTGACTTTGGAAAGCGCCTTTTAGACACAGCGTGCCCTTGAAAATGAACCCATGCGGTGCATCTGTTTAGTGACACTTGTGACTTCATCAAAGAGGAAATATGACCTCTGAATGTTCCGGTTGGGTTGTAATCTATCAGGATCTGCATGGTGTCAAAAGGTCAGATTGAGCCGTTTTAAACATTCCAGTCGGCACAGTATCATTTCCCGTTCTGTGCATGTGCTCCGTCCTGAAGGCCGTGAGAAAGAGCGAGCTGAGGTCTGACCACTGAGGCAGGTGGAGGGATTGACCGAGAAAAGCTAAGTGTCAATTACTTGGTGACAACTGGCTGGATCAATCCTGGTTGTGTGGGGAGACCTTTGACCTTCCTGTGCTCGCCGGGTGATGAAAACTCTTAACCTCCACAGCCAAATACAAGAGCGGAGGCTGTTCCCTAAAGAGGCTCCTGACACTATTGAGCAACTGGATCAAACTGACACCAAACAGCGGAAATTTGCATTAAAGTGTAGAATAAAAATAAAATACTAAACTGTTTAGAGACAACACTCGACCACATTTGTTAAATAAGGTTTTGAAAATTTTCTGTAGAAAATGTAAGTGGTTCTTGGCCATTAAAGAAAAGTGATAAGAAAGAAGAGCTTCTCTCTTAAGATTAATACCAAGGGGTGTAAACCAAAGTTGTCTAGAGATTAGAAAGTATTTTTTGCATGCATATTCAGCACAATCTTTTGTGAAGTATACAATTTAAGAACGGACTTACCTTGTCAGAGTAGACGAAGAAAAGAATGAGTAAGATCAGCTCGGCCAGCAGAATGATCAGCAACACAATGAAGAACTGGAAGAAAAAAGGCACAAAAATAAATTAAGTGATGCGATCGACCGATCGAGCGAGCGTGAGAGGGAGAGAGAGAGAGAGAAGAGGAGAAGAGAGGGATGGAGGGAGAGATACCGATATGTATAAAAAGACAGAGAGCAAAGAGAGAGAGAAAGAGGGAGAGAGATGGAAAGCCCTGTCTGAATGAAACATCTCTGCTTTCTACACTCATCCTCTTCGTCTCATTCCATTTCACTTCTTCGGCTAAATATTTACACTTCCTTCCACCCAGCATGCGCCTGTCAGCCAGTCAACATTATTCAGCCAAGCGCTGGAAACACTTTCCAGTCGTCGTCTGATGACCGTTCCTGTCAAAGTCCATCTGAGCTGCAGATTCAGGCCATCTGAGAGCAATCCAGACGCTTGTTTATTGAACTTCAACTGACAGCTTTACAAAATTCTGTAAGTTTATCAAATTCCCTTCCATCATTAGAGGAGAGCGAGAGAGCACGACCGCTGAGTGATGGTGTGTATACGCCGGCTCGTGTCACTTCCTATACAGGCTGGTTTGGCCATATGTAGTACATAAATAGGGCAGCGCTGAAGAATCTGATTTGAGGAACTCTTTGGTTTTGAAAGAGTTTCCTTTCTTGATCTCCAGAGAAGGGGGGCTACATCAGATCTCAAACGTTAAAACCCTTCTCTGATGTCTTACTCTCCATCAGAGCCGGTGACAGCGGCTATATACAGCACGGCTAGATAGCTCTAAAGGTCAGGCAATTTGAATCTACACCAATCCCACCTAACAGGCATTTAGAGAACCCCAGGAATCAGAGATTGGCATTAAAAAGAAATGACTTTCGAGCGTGATGATGAATCTGGGTTTGAATGGGTTATGAAATTCTCTAAACATCTCTTATTTCACTCGGACCGAAAGAAATGCGTCCCCTTTTGCCAATTAAATCACGAACAAAGGAGCTCTTTTATTATTTGCTAATGCATGTTAGTATGCACAACGCAGATCTATAGGCAAACAGCGATGCATTCAATAATAATGTTTATTTTCTGCAACAAAACAACATGACGTTGTAATGGACGCATTACTCACTCCTGTAAATAACAGAAAAGCGACAGCCGTGTTCAATTAAGCCGTGTCTAAAACCATTAGCCAAATTCTTGCCGCGGATGGACAGAGAAAGAGAGCGAAATCAAAGAGAAAGAAAAAACGGACAAAGGAAGAATAAAGTTTGAAAGTAAAACCCTGGAGTGCAATAAAGAAACTCATTTTGCCGTGCGGCTAATTAGCAACAGTTGTATTGAGGTCTGTATGTATAATGCATTATAAAGTAAGAGAAAATGCCTGATCACCCCGGCAGGGTTTATGTCGGGATAATGACCGACTGGATGCACATTATCCTACATATTACACGGCTTACCAAATAAACAAAGAGACATGAAATATTGAGAGAAATGAGTTTAATATGGGAAAAGTGATGCAGGAAACGTTGCTATTGGACGCTCGGGACATCAGTGATTTGAATAGAATAGCAGCTATGATATAATTTAATACCTGAATGCAGAAGGCAGTGATTGAACAGAAATGAACCAATATTTTTTGGGGATGGCTGTGGCTGGGTCTATCCATCTCTTATTTATAATAAATTATTTATTTATAACGATTACAACTGTTTACAAGAACACACAGATTAAAGTATTATATTCATAAAAATGATGTAGAGTATCTGTAATAAATATACAAATTATATTAAAAAATGTGTAATATAAATACATAATATATTTAAAATGATAAAATGTCTCCTATGCATCGATACAAATAAAGAAGAGCACTATAAAAATATATGTTTTTAAATAGTTATCCAAGGCATCAAAAGTATGTATAATATTTACAATATTATAATGTATAGTATATTTAAAAAAAATCTGCTATATAAGTGTATACTAAATTTAATCTTCTTTATGCAAACACAAAAACACTATTTTGATAAATATCAAAAGCATCGAAAATGCATTCAAATGCACTATATTACAGACTTTGTTACAAAAAAATACATGAAATATATATGCCAAAACATGCTTATTGAAAACAAAATTTCTAGGCTTGCTGTTGTTTTACATTATGTATAGGTGTGGCATAACTCACGCTCAGAAGCAGGCACTTGTTCTCCTTGATGGCGCCCAGGCAACCGAGGAAGCCCGTCACCATGACGATGGCGCCTATGGCGATGACCATGTTGGCAGCGGAGAGGGATGGAAAGGAGGGAGAGAAGGTTGCGAAGCTGCCCTGAGACACAGACAGCCAAATCCCAACACCCAGCAGCCCGCAGCCGCACAACTGCAAAGAGAATCAACAGATGATGAGATATTGATGCATTCCCTAACACTGATTCAGCAAGGAATGTGTTGTTTGTTAAGTCAACATTCATTACAGCCAACCACAACAAACTGAAAAGTGTTTTTCCGCTCTGTACAGGCCACCACAAATAGGATGCAATGTTTCTGGCTTAACATCAAACTATGTTAAGTCTGCCCGACGGAACAGTCAACAAATAGGATGTTTTGAATTTTGGCAGAGTTTGGACACAACACTGCCTTACTTGCAGATAGGACAATCATTTGCAATGCTAATGCGTGCCTCTAGGGGGCATACACCCCATCGTCTTTGTCTCTATAGGGCCAACATCATCATTTTGACAGAACACCGTGGATTGATAGTTGCGTGTATATATATGCATGTGCAGACGTGCAAGAGACAAGCCAAGCTGACCCAGCTGTGTGTATATGACTGCGGTGGTGTATGTTTGGTGTTTATAGAGGATTCCAATTGACAACACTGGAATTAAAAGCTGTTTTTTCCGTCAATCAGAGATAAGGGCACGGCACAGAGAACGATGCCTGCGAAGAGGCAGAAGTAGGGACAGCTGACATTTCCGTCGCCGTTATTGGAATGGAATATCCAAAGCAATCTTATGAATAAGGAATCACGCCCGGCTGTGATAAACTGTCAGGCTCCATGCGGCAAATCAACATCACAAGTATTTGCCCAACGTGACTGATGTCACCATGCATGAGTTGCCATGTTCGACAACCACCCCATGACGGCACAGTGATAAGAGCAAACTCAACGCTTGCACATTTCCAGCATCCAGTCAATGTAAATAATTCATCGCCTTGCATACACTTCATCTTAAAAGCCTCATCAGGGCATTTAAATGAGCCGGTGCTTTTAAGAAAAAAGCAACACACTTGACTATGAGAAAGCGGTTTAGGTAAAATAAAATAATTCCTTCGGTTATTGGCGTTTAAATGATCAGCACGCTCTTCGGCCGGGGTATCTTTCCTACCATGGGGCAAGAAGAAGAACACTGCGGGAGACAGACAGCCTGTGTGTATCTCACACTTGACAGGTTAAAAGTGGCCGTCGATTCTGTGTTTGGTGAGGGAGCACATTAGCCGGAGGGTGAAGGACATTTTTAATGCCCTGGGAGGTGAGAAATGGCTCTGCACTCATGTAACATGCAACAACATCCACATAGTAGAGCAGCGTGTCGCTGAATAACCGGAGAGGTGGAAGACTCAATGAGCACTGCAGGAGACACCCATAAAAACAAGACACATTGCTTTGTGTCACGATGCATTGAACTAAAAAAAATAAGATTTGTAAAAGTGTAAGCTTTTTTTACCAAATCATCAAAAGAAATATAATTAAAACCCAATATCCCTCATAAAGTTCAGAATGCCCTCGAATATTCGGTGTGAATGTTCGTCGCGATAACATGCTAGAACAAAAACAAAATATTCCTATGAAGGTGCACCGAAAATGCAAAGGTTTTTTCCATCCAAGGTGACAAATCTTTTTCGGTTCGCAAAGCGAAGCAACGGGCCGTCCAATTAGATTCGAGCCTTACGTCACGTGCTAGGAGCCGCTGCTGTTACAGAAACGAACCAAGCGGTGACGGTTATTATAGTTTACTATATTATAGTTCATACTATCGACTTTTTTTGTTAATTGAAATAAAATATTGCACTAAATCTTTTTTTTAAATGTTAACTAAAGAAATGTTGCATTAGGAAGTTGAGGCAGTAAATTATTAACTGGAAGAATAAATAAATGAAACTTGAATAGGAATATACAAAAAATAAACAAGTAATTAATAAAATGGCAACAATATTGCAACAAAGTAAACAAAAAATGTATATGAAACTAAAAATATAAAACTAAAAACAAATGCAAACATTCATAAAACTACTATTAGATTGAAAACAAACCTATAATAACTCTGGTCTGTCAAACCTTTTTTCATTTGCTTATTTTTCCAATCCAATAACTCTTAAATTACTATTAATCAAGTTGCACCGTACATTATTTAACTTATCTTGTTCAATTCTAATGTTTTTGCATGACTACATATAATTTACCAAAAGCGTTTCTCAAACCACCAATCCACCTCATGTCAATCTTCCAGAATTGATGTACAACATTGACTGAAGGTCACAAGCGTTAGCCTTTACACACTGAATCAGCGCTGTTAGAGAACAACCTTAAACGCTTATAGAGTCAGAACACGCCTGGAAACGGCTTACCGTCAGCTCAGACGCTCCTTCAGACATTTTTTTTTACCTCATTTGCCTTATTTGTAAAAGCTCCCCTGCTGTTGAAACGAGAGCTTCTGCCATCGCATCAAAAACCCGAGGCATAGGTGAGAGCCACGGAGAGAGCTTACAAAACGTGAGAGAAGACATTAGTGGGCAGGAACATGAAATAAAAGACAGGAGCTGGGGTGGAGCGTATAGAGAAAGACCAAAAAAAAGTTCTTGCCGCTTCAAGAAAATCCTGAAAGGCCAGGAAATAGACATCAGTGAGGAGAGGTGAGTATCTCCTAATGGTGCATTAGCAGTCTGTGCCGTAGAGGACGACACAAATGGAAGCTTTGTTCTTCGGGGGGAAAAGATGAGCAGAGAGAGACTGCGGTCCTTGAATCTGTACTCGCAGTCCGGACGGCGCAATTATTTAATGTCCAACTGTACGCAGCATGTCAAGGATCTTCTCTTTACTATTCTGTTTCTGTTTTTTTTTCAATTATTATAAGAGAGCTGTGCTGACATGTCGTGTAGTCTTGGGTTGCAAAAGTCTTATGCCGCCAATAGATTTCAGTGGTGGATAGTGCAATGGTGTTCAAGCAAAGCTATAATGGCCATATATAATTATTTCTAAGTCTCTTTATTAAAGTGAAACTTGAAATAACATTGACGTTGTATGTAATTTGCAAATCGTTTAATTTGTGTTTGGTGTGAACGTAGCATAAGACTTTTGCATAGTACCGTACCTTGGTACTGAATTATCATGTTCACATACTGTACCATGGTAAATATATGACACTTCAATGTACATTAATTACTATAGAACGATTACAAATATGTAAAAATATTTTTTTATTAGTAATAAGACATGAAATATATTAAAGATGGGTTAGAGTTATGAAAAACATAATATAATACATAATAATAGGCGAATTGTACGCACACACACAAGCACACACACTATTTACTTCATTAATATTTACTTTGCATGTCATATGACATATTAACATTGAATCAATATGCATGTTTAAAACAGTATCATCATTTCCATAAGAATAAACATGCTGTCCGGATTGGAAGTGTGACTCACAGTTCGAGTAGTAATGAGAAGCTGAAGGACAAAGATTCAACAGTGTGTGAACGTGTAGGAGAAGCCTCCCACATCACTGGCCAAACAAAGTTTCCAACAGATACGCTTCACTGAGGCACCTTAAATATGTCTAAGCATATCAGTGTTCTGCAAGATTTCAGGATACGGCTCACATTTAATGCGTTACACGTGTTTATTTTGAAAAGTACTTTGCTATATTCAGAGCGGCACAACTCCGCTGAACTGCTGCTACAGTTGAAAGAGGACATGGCAGTTTGCAGACTTCTGAGAAAACGACGTGTCTCAGCGAGAACATTTATCACAAGAGGCCTGTCTTTAGACGCCGTACCCGACTCCATGTGCCTTAAGCAGGAAGCCTCTGAGGAATAAACACTAGATGGTTAAACACACCGTCTTTCCCCTCCAATTTCTCATGATATAAGAGTACGCCAGGATTAAAAACAGAGGAGGTGTGGCTATGAAAGTTCCGGGGGACAGCTGGCGGGAGATTGTGTCGAGAAGAGCACTGCTGGAGCTCTGAGGGATGGCTCAATTTGACTGGATAAATGGGGTTTGTGGAGAGACACGTGGCTCGTACTCAAGGTCAGTGTAATTGAAACTATGGAACGGGTTGTACAGAAAGCTGAGAGGAGAGAGAGAGACTTATCCATCACTCATGCTGGCCACTTTATCAACTGCAGCCGTAACATGTTTGTCATGTAACGTCAGGCTTCTTGAAGGAGGGTTAGCTACATGTGATTAACCTTTGCACGTCTCTGCATCAGATTGGGCTCAAAGCGCGTGTGTCCGGCAAACCGGCCTTAATGTGAGGCTATCACCCTGACCCATGTGATTTATTAGAACACACAAACTCGACTGGAGAAACTTAAATGGTGTGCATGCAGGTGTGAAAGACAAAGGAATGTTGTAGGTTTAAAGTTACGGTTTATTACTACAGAAAATAAATTTGTTTAAACCATAGGTTACTAAGATGGTTAAAATTAAATTAGAAGTTAAATACAAGCTTGAATATTGTTTGAAAAACTTAAAATAAACCGAAACAAGTTTAATTTGAGACACTAAAATGATTAACTGAAGATAAATTAAACTAAATAAAAATTTAAGTAAAACTAAAACCGAAATAAAAATAATTTTAACCTCATAATATAAACCTTAAAATCTAACGATAAATAATAAAGTGCATAAAAAATCTGCTGAATTAATAATTGCAAATGTTAAATTAATAAACAAGGATTTACAGTCATCTACAACAGTTACTGCTCTTAGGTAAGTTTTCAAAAACAGAAACGTACATCTTAAATGTTTGTAAAAATGTAATTCTCTACAAAAGATAATAATAATAATGATAAAAGACAATCAATAGCAAGTCACAGATGCAATCGACATATACTACAGAACAAGGCTTTAAAATAAGGTCAAGTCAAGAAGAGGCTATAAATGCTTGACTGCCAAAAATAAAACAAGAAAAAGCTAAAGCTAAAGAAAAAGACCAAATCTAATTTAAACCACATATTGAACTGTATTCAGCTCTTTGAAGTTTTTTGCTGGCATGCAGCATTTATAACTCTTCCTATGAGAAGGGAAGAACAAAATAAAGATATTGCAAAAGAGAAACACACAGTCATAGGGACAACGGAAATTGTTTTAATGCCCCAGGGATTGCAGACCTCTGTTTACGAAGGCAGTTAGCTGTCATTGATTTTACACTAAAACAAAACAGTCTGTTGTAATGAAGACATAAAGACAGGTATCCGCTCAGCGCTGAAAGGGAAATGATACTCCATTACTGAAAAGAACCATCCTGCTCAAATGACCGCTAGGCTTTTATTGTTGAAATAGGCTGCAGAAAGCCTCTCGCGTCAGGTAATGTAGCTTTAAATCACATTAATGAGTGTAAGTACTGTTTGCACAGAAGGACTCAAGTCCTCTTACATACCTGATATCACATATATATATTGAATTAATTAATTTGATATCAATTTAGGAGATTTGGGAGATTAAAATAAGTATGTGATAGCATGAGTACATCAAATGGATGAAGATGAACAGGCAAATTTGTCCTTGGAGAGTGATCGATTTCTTCCTCTCATTCCTTATGCCACTAGCATCAATCTTAGACAATGAGTTATGAATAGATATAAAGTCGAGGCCAAGAGTAAATAATAAAATAAATCTGTTGTCACTCATTACATTAATCGACAAACACATCCATGCTAAAAACACAATAAACAATTGAATGGATTTAATGGTTATAATGGGAATTGTATTAGGTTAATGGAAACTATAATGGTATATACTAGGATGTGACGGATTCTATTGGTGGGAACTGGCCAATGGAAACCAAAACACACTGCCAAAAGCGATTTTGTGATGGTTTTAATGGACAAAGCCAATGGTTTATATATGATATCTATGAAGGTTTCTGTTGGGTTTCTATCGTGGTTTTCAGCTGGATTTTGACTTGAGAGACAGAACCAGAATCCAGCCTTGTCATTTACTTTAGCAAAGCTTTTCACAAGTTCTGAAACATTCATTCCTATGAAGACATTTATGCATTTGGCAGATCCTTTATTCAAAGCTACTCACAGTATATTAAAGGTATATTATACTCACTGTATACATTTTGTTTCAGTAAGCGTGTTCTCTGGGAATCAAACCCACAACCTTCATGCTTGAGCTACAGAAACACTACTATATGTCAATATTGTTAGTCATAACAGGGCACAATTTGGTAATGTCTGAATTAAAAACAAGCCAAACCCTTTCAGAAAGGTTTTCAGGAGGTTAAACTGCATCAAAATGAGTGTGTATTTGAAACTCTAAAGAATAATTAAAGAGCTGAAGCCATCCAAACCAAAGAGATAACAATGGCCAGGATAATAGGTCCAAATGACTGTTCTTCACTTGGGGTGCCTGGAGCTCGTGGAACAATTACTGAAGAATTAATGAGGAGCGCAACATCCTGCAGTTTGGTCAGAGGAAAAGCATGCTTTATTTCCAGCCAGCCTGATACCGTCTATATCTGTCCTCGACTCCTTCAGTAAACTAATACAAAAACAGCCGTAAACCACCATGATGAATTCATATTGTCTTTGCTTTCCACTAAACCCTCCGTCACTTGAACAAGGCACAGCTCTCCACCCGTGGTGTAGAAGAGAGTGCCGGTGTAACGTCTCAAAGAGAGTCTGGTGGTGAATAATGCAGTGAATCGGTGTGAAAAATGTGCCGCTGAAGAGAATCTGCACCGATCCTCAACACAGCACAAATGCGCTGTAGAAGATTAAACAGGAATTCTGCCTGTTTAAAGTTTCATACGGGACAGCACATCTTTTGGGAAGACCAAATTGGATGAAATTATACTGAGAATTTTGTCAGAAAAGAGAGGAAATGTTTTTTTATGAAAAGCAAAAAATGACATTGAGATGGATTCAATGAAAGCAAAACTCTCAAAATTAATATAAAAAGCCTGGCTGTGCCTATGCCTAAATAGCATTCACTGTGAATTTTTAAAGCAAATGAAATGGCTCTCACTGTACATACAATAAAAGTTAACGGTGACCATAACAGTGGCTCCTAGTCACCATTCACTTTCATTGTTTTATACGAAAATGTAAATCATACAGATTTGAAGTGACATAAGTAAATGAGATAGTTGGCCAAAGATAAAAATTCTGTCATCATTTACTCAATGGCGGTACCCATTCACTTCTATTGTATGGACACCAAACCAATGCAAGTCAATGGGTACCGCCATTGTTAGGTTACTGACATTCTTCAAAATATCTTCTTTTGTGTTTTGCAAAAGAAGAAAAAAGGCATACAGGTTTAAAATGACAAGAGGGTGAGTAAATAATGACTTTTAATTTATGGACGAACTATCCCTTTAAATAATAACCATATTTTCATATTTGGGTGAACTATCCCTTTAACTTGCATCATGTGATGCCCATTTCTGAGAGAAACAAACAAAATATAATACAAGTTTTATTGAATCAGCGTCTTACAATTAATGTTTGAATCAGTCTTTCAGTGCTTGCCTTGGATCTCACATCTGCACTGAATGGGCTCACATCTCTGCCAATCGGAAAGCGGCTCTCAGCTGACACCTGCCGCCACGACTCGCTTTCTCACAGCGGAGGATAAGAAGCAAAGCGAGAGAGAGTGAATTGGAACAAGAGGGGAAAGAAGAA
This sequence comes from Triplophysa siluroides, assembly GCA_006030095.1. Taxonomy (NCBI): domain Eukaryota; kingdom Metazoa; phylum Chordata; class Actinopteri; order Cypriniformes; family Nemacheilidae; genus Triplophysa; species Triplophysa siluroides. Next base: position 1,454,501 of record VCII01000102.1, on the reverse strand, counting down.
AAACTATTAGATGCTGTTGGCTAATTTGTGCTGCTCTGCTCCAAAGATTTCTGGCAGCTCAACAGACTACTGAAGTCAGGGGATGAGGATTACAGGCTCTTTATTTATGGATTGAAAGGGTAGAAGACGATGAATCTAGCCAATGATAAGGTCTTGATGTGTGATAAAACAAACACGCACGCACGCACACACACACGCACGCACGCACGCACAGACACAGGGACCAGCAATGGGAACCAAGCGGCAGGGACAGCTGTATGATCTCGACTCTAATGCACGCCCTCTCAGAAGCTGTATAAATGAGATGATTAAAAAAGAGTTAAATGTGAAAAAATATAAGAGTCCTAGATAAACATCACAATAAACACAGCATATCCTTTTATTATTTCCCTGCTGTCTCATAAAAAAATATCAGCCCCGATGAAAGACCGCAGGTGTCCGTATGTGCACTAGAATGTAAAAAGTGTTGAACAAAACAAAATAGCTCAGCAGGGCCGTAAATCCCCACAAATCCAAATAGTGCTAGAATTACAAAGCTCTCGTTCCTCAGGACAAACATATGCTGCTGGTTGGGGCAAATAAACAGTAAACAAAGACTGTCCTGGATCGTGCAGGAGATGATGGGTATCTAAAAAGCAATGAATTGTTGCAAAGCAATCGTTCTATAAAACGTATGTCATCATGTCAACCTGTATGATTTTTTTTCTTCTGCAGAACACAAAATAAGATATTTCGAAGAATGTTGGTCACCAAACAATGGCGGTACCCATTGACTTGCATTGGTTTTGTGCCCACACAATATAAGTGAATGGTTACCGCTGTGGTTTGGTACCAACATTCTTCAAAATATCTTACTTTGTGTTCTGTGGAAGTAAGGCCGAGTAAATTATGACATCATTTTCCTTTTAGGGTGAACCGTCGCTTTAAAAGTCAAGCCTATTTATAGAGCTAAAGTAAACACTTACTCTACCAGGCCAGAAGTCAACAGTATTAGATAAAAACAACCCAGTGCACCTAAAAATAAAAATATTGCCAGCCATGTCATTCCAGAGTATGATTTTCTGTCATCTGCTGAAACCACCAGAGACTTCAATGCCGTCAAACCTGGCACAATATTGTCATATCACATTTAAGCAATAAGGTATGAAAGGCTGTGATATATTGCCGTGAGCGTTTTATAATTTAATGTACCCAACAGCATATTCTATTCACTTTCACTGTATGGACAAAAACAGCCAAAGCATTCTGCAAAAATCTCATCGTCGTTCTGCGGGAAACCAAGTAAAAATTCATATTTGTTTATAATGACATAAATGTGAGTAAATGATGACAGGGTTTTCAATGTTGGGTGGAACAAATGCTGCCATTGAGGCACATTAGAGAAATATTACAGCTCACATTGCTTTGATGAATCCAGAAAAGTTTTCTTAAAACTTTTCTTTGTCAGGGACAAAAGGGGTATGGATGTTACGTGATGAATTAAGACCCTCGCTCATTAACATTTTCAAATGAGTTTACATCCAACCACTTCAGAGCCCTTATAAATCACATTCTCACTGTGAACAACAACCAACAGCTCAAACCTTTACATAAAAAATGGGTCTTTATGATAAAAGCCACCGCGGTTTAGGATCAGCTCTTGTTATTTGAAATCCTCCCTTATTTTAGGAGTTGTGCGCATCATCCGTCTTCCTAATCCAGGACCGGCTAACCTCCACGCCGCTCTCCAGAACAACATTTTTAAGTGTAGCCCTACCTCATCTAAAGCTGCAAGGAAAAATATAGTGGGCTGGGATCCAGGAGTCGAGAAGCCAATATTCTTATTCTTTCTCACCTTCTCTCTTCTGTCAAGTCATACTGATGTAGTCATGAGAAGGACACGTTCTGCCAGTTTCATTGCTTGGACCCGGCACTCCTGACACAAAGATTTCACATCCAGGGTCAAACACTGGCCTTCTCCGGCCCCACACGCAACCATTTGGGTTTTCCAACTTCCATTTCTAATTCAAAGACACCGGCAGGCCTGTGTTGTCTGGGTCACTGAGAAAATAAGTTATTAAAAGAAGTTCACTTTCAGACAGACATCTGTCAAGCCCGTCTCAAGTCAACGTGTAATATTTCATCAGAAAGCAGTACAGAGACGAGCTGGACTCGCTCACCTTGGCTTTGTGGCACTACGGAGCCGAAGTGATGAAATATTCCGCTCACAGATTCATTTGAAGTACTGCTGATTCCCACCCTGGTTTCATATCGACACTCAACTGAAGAGTACTCGACATTTATACGATTTCAGTTTTAAAAACATACATGCTTGAGGTCTAAGTGGCTTCAAGCTCAATCCAAATGAATGGTAAACGTGCCATTATAATAATCCTCTCTAGAGTTTAACGGGCGGGTGGGATTTCCCTTCGCCAGAAATGCAATAATCCTGAATGATCCAAAAAACTTTCGCTGAATAAATGGTCCCGTGTGCCTTACATGCACACCGACGGGATGCAAATAAATGCATGGTTCATCATAGCCCCTGAAAGTACAACAACGTGCGGAAATGCACATCACAACACATTACACAGCCCTGCGGCGCTCAAGCTGCTAAATATGCACATCCGCTTAAGCGCTAAAGCATGATATCTCTCATTCTCTGGGAACCGGCTATCAAAGCCATACAGATAAATCAATAGTCACTTTGCATGACTCGGAAAAGGAGTCCGGCAGAGACTTCCATCCAATCCGGAGAGAGCCGAGGTCTTGGAGAAAGCAATTAAGTCCTTTAAATGAGAAAGCATCCACCATAGCATTAGTATTATAGCTATAATGTGCATCAGAGAGAGAGAGAGGGATTATTCGAAAAAGATGAGTGACACTGACACACTAGTTCTGCTTAACACGGATGATACGTCAACGTGACAAGCCTCAGTCTGTCACCGTTCGCTGCTTTTATGCTCATTTTCAACTCGACACTTCTTTTTTTTCTGACTAATTGTCTCTCTCCTGTACGGTACACGGCACCAAGAGATCGCAGTCCTGGCAGGCGCTATTTGTCATGCGTGAAGCATACACGGACCCCTCTGTTTTACTGCATCCCTACCTCCCTCTGCGCCCATTTTCTCACTTTCTCCATGTACGCAGATATAGAGATTCGGTTTTATTATCGAACACGATGTTCAAGTTGAGCTGCTATTCTTGTGTTGTATTTGCAAGTGTGTGCATTATTGCAGTATTTGCCGGTCTGGTTGTTTACCTCAGATAATGTCTCCTAGATGATTAGACCAAAATCCGTTTGCAGAAGGAAAAACCAGACAAAACATTGCTTAATTTATGTGAAACACAAAACTAGGTTAATTTTAAGTAAAAAATGTCCAAATCTGTATGCATGAGACACGTACACCTCCGTGTGCACTTGGTGAGGGCTCGGCAGGCTTAAGCCGCGGTCACACTTGACTTTTCCCTCCCTTGAGCTCCATTCATACGCATGCAAATGCAACAGACCAGAAACGCAAGCCAGTCCAATGATATTTTGCATTTCGCTGCGTAGCAAAGCTGAACTCTGCCCTGCGAATTCGCTTCACGTGAATGCGTGAGACCAATAGAAGATTGATCGGTACAGAAAAGTAAAAAATGGAGGTATCGCGCTGCCCATTTTCGTACCACCGTCAGAACGATCTTCGCATGCTCAAAGTCAAGTCTGACCGCGGGTTTAGACTGCAATAAAAGAAACCCCACAGGCAGACTTTCCCAGCCTCAAGGACCTGAGAATCCACCTATAATCATTCTATTTTTTTATCCGTTGAGGACAAACACAATCCTTCACAGAAACAATCAACAAAATGACTTTGTCATAGTTTTCAACGCTAGAGTTAAGATTTGATCCCCTGCCGTTCTATCTGATAAGGTTTCCTAAGGCAAACAGAGGCTCCTTCAGTGAATCCAACGTCCAAATATTTAACATGAAGTCCTCCTATCCTATCTCCTATCTCTCTCAAGCCCTTAGTCGTTGTGCCCATTTTAGTCTGGCCCATTTTTTATTCCCAAAGGGCTGAAATGGGATGAGAAAAAGATTATTGCCTGCATGCGCGTTTATGCGTCGTCCTGAAGATATTTCTCCCGCATCCGGGTTTTCCCATTAGAATTGGCCTTAGAGTCAATTCATAATCTCTTCTGCTATTGACTGACACACACGGCTCCCAGTTTCAATGCCCCCGGGCTGACCTTTGACCTGAGAGAAGGTTGCAATAAATGCATTGATGCAGTCAGAAAACAGCACTATTTAATGCACAAGCCAATGTGTTTGATGCTTGCTACTGTGAAGACACAAGGGAACTGAGGGCTGTCTATCACGGTGATAAAAATGTGCTCAAAACACATGGCTCAGAGACTGGAAAGCTTTCATTAAACGAAGTTTGGATGAATCACCGGGCTCTATTCATGAGGTATAAAAGGGCCATCAGAGAATAAGACGGGGAAAAAGGGTGAGCTCATGCGTGTCCGCCTTGGCAGTTACGTCTGGACAAAAAGAGCGTCCGGTAATGTGATATGAAGGGTGACCTCCACCGTGGGATGGCGGGGAGGCTAAGAGGATCATGCACCTACTGATGGCGCTTTGGCTTATATCTCATAGACATAGATCACCTGGGTGGATGAGCAAGAAATCGGCCATTAAATTTTTTAAAAAGGCATGCGTGTGTCCTGCGGCTGTTTTCTGCCCGTGTCGATAACTTCAACGTCTGGCGTACAACAATGCTTTGATAGCCTCATTGTAATAATACAATTCCATTTTATCGCTGCAAGGTTAGCAAGCCAGCGTGTGATGGTTGTGAGCGGGGAGTTAAGAGAAATTTATGAGATTCCTGTTCTCCCGTAAGACTGATCCAAAATAAATCAATACACTTTTTTTTCCCGCTTCCACTCCAAGGCAGAATAATAGGCGAAATCTTAAAATATTCTATATCTCAGCTTCATTTGATATCTCATTCGGTCAGTCAGCACTCGTACGCTGGAGGCCAAGGTCAGCTGGCTCTTTAACGTTTTATCTGTCTAGCGTTCAGATCAAGCTGTTGCACAAAGAGGGATGGATCTGGGGCAGGAGGAGAGGTGAAATTGGTCAACACTAAATCAACAAGCGTTCATCTCCCCCAGCCTTAAACAAGATACACAAACACACACACACACTAACAGATACTCTACCCAACGGTATTTCAAAGCAAGCTAGTATACAAGTACAGCAACCTTGAAACCAACAATAGCCTGAAAGCTTGCAACAGTTTTCTGAGACAAACTTCAGACAATTTTCACAACAGTGGTCAACATTTGTACAAAGTTATTTTTTCAATTATTGATTATTATTATTTTTAATTAGTAAATTTGTTCCCTCTCTGATCTTGAATGTTTGTGACCCTGTCTGAAAAAACAGGCTCATGTCTCAAAATCTAATGATGAGATAACATGCATCAAAGTTTGATTTCAGCTATTCATTTCAGTATGAAATACCTGATTGATCAATATTAAAGAAAACCAAATTTTATTTAAGGATTATTTAAGTAAAAACAAATCCTCCTGAAAATTATTTTAGCTAGATTTTCACATTTCGTTGCATCCTTGGGCAAACACATTTCATAAAGTGACATCATTTACTCACTCTCAAGTTGTTCCAAATCTGTATAAATTTCTTCGTTCTGATGAACACAGATATTTGGAAGAATGGTTTTGACCAAACAGTCATTGGTCATCATGTATTACCATAGAAGGAAAAATTACAATGGTAGTCAAAAGTGCCCCGAACTGTTTGCTTTCCTACATTCTTCAAAATATCTTCTTTTGTGTTTAACAGAACAAAAAATGTATAAAACCATTTTTCATCAATTGCAGACAAGAACTGTTTGGTTACAAGAATTCTTCCAAACATCTTTGTTTGTGTTCATCAGAACAAAGTAATGTATACAGATTTGGAACAACTTGAGTATTTGAGTATTTAACCTGCAAATACTGTTTTGATATGAAGCCATTTCTGTTGGCAGCGGTAGGCAACAGTATTTCACACTTAAAATTACTGTTACAGTGCATTTAAAATTATTTACATCAATAACAGCTCACTTACCCTTTGCAGTATTAATATTTGCCATTTATTTTCTTCCAAATACATTATCGTCTAAGACATTTAATCTAAAAACTCTTTTTTCCACAAATAAGCAAACCATAAACATGAAAGAGTTGACTGTAATTTGGGTGACTGTTAAAGTAAAGGGGCTGGATGATGTTTTTCTCATGCAGGGGAAGATAAGCCACTGCAAGGCGAAATGATTCATACTCATATCAGCCCAGCTCAATAAGCCGGCAAAATATGAAAGAAATTAATATTCATTGCATACCAATAGGATAAGGTGCATGGAGCGCAATATACAATGCCTTCAATATTGCAATATATGGAACTCCAACTATTCTCTATCATCTCCAAGCCTCTGCAAGGGTTTTAAATTCAGGCAGAAAATAGTCCCCCAGTCGCATAACCTTGGAATGACTAACAGACGCCCGGAGGGAAATATTCGGCTGTAGGTAGGTACCAGGGTGTCTGGAATGACAGGCCTCTAATTCCATATCCGCCTGATACCGTTGATCTATTCTGATACGCCCGCATGCCCGCTCTGCCTTTCCATCTCAGCAGGCTGTGTGAGAGTCAGACCGCCCGGCAAGCACCGGTCCCACGTGAAGCGAATGTAACGCACATCAAGTAACCATGACCTGACGCAAGCCTGTCGGCACTCTAATCTTCAAAGGCCCCAAATGCGAGGACACATGTTGTCCGCGCTGGACATCCACTGCCGGGATGAAACCCTTGGGCCTGCTAACCTACTTCCTGGAAAGGAAAGGTTGTGTGATGGGACACAATATTTCATTGTCACATTGATAACACAGAACTGGAACGATTATGACCTTCTGTTTAACTAGAGTCAGATATATGCAAGTGATGGCTGGTACCAAATAGGAGAGCTGTTAAATGGATAGTTTACACAAAAATGAAAAAAAATCTTTCTTCAGCAGAATACAAACAAAGATATTTTGAAGAATGTTGATAACCAAAAAGCATGGGCACCTATTGACTTCCATTGTATGGACACAAAACCACCGAGACATTTCTCAAAATATCTTCTTTTGTGTTTGTGTAAAATAAAGACTGTGAATAAATGATGAAAGATTTTTTAAACTATCCCTTTCCTAATACTTATTATAAATGATGAAAGATTTTTTAAACTATCCCTTTCCTAATACTTATTATTAGTTAAGGGATAGTTAAAAATATAACTACTCAATTATGAGAACATTGTCTGATACTCCAATTCTCAAAACCATGATTTTGCATTGAATATATATTATATTCAATATACAGCCCTTATATTCCCTCTTTTATCTCTTTAGAAGAAACAACTGAACCGACAACTGCCAAATCCAACGCTGACAATGTGCAGTTAAGACCCTTAAAAACAAGTGAGTTACAGTAAACATTAACTCTGAAAACAACATCAAAATGCAGCTGTGTGCTCTGATGTGTACTGTTTTCAGGATTGTGAAAACACACGCTGTCAATCGAATCAGTAAAATCTGACACTTGTTGTTCACAAACCGGCACAGTCACCGCATCTATATTATCTATAGACGCATGCAATATATATTTGGTCTAAAGCTTATTGGTGTTATGAAGATACGAGTCACGATCAGCATGGGCTGCATGAACAGAAGAGTCAGCTGAGGTCTTACTCATGACAGGCTCACGTGTCAGAGGTCAGGGGTCAATCCCCTGTGCTTCCTGTCACTGGGCCTCTTGGGAAAATTCCTGGATGTGTGTTCAGTTGGCCGGCTCTGTCATTTATGGCCTTGCCCGCCCGCCCTCTCTCTCTCTCTCTCTCTCCTAGGCCAACAATTTGTGGAACATGACAAACCAATGACAACATGTTACATTGTAAGACTGGCCAGACATAGACTGACACTCTATAAGAAGTCTCGAGTCATGACAGACACGGTTTCAATTGGTAGCATCAGTCTTAATTTAATCCTCACTTTTACATCAATTTCAAGTGAAACGTACAATTTCAGGTCAATGTTCCTAACAATACAAGATAAAACCTTAACTAAGACAGACAACCCGCTTTATCATCATTTCTAACTTCTCCTTGAACAATTCAGCCAAGCAGGCGTTCTTCTGAGCAGAACTTCAATTACCGTTTGATAGTAGCAGAATAGATTTATCTCGGTAGCCTTGTTGTAATTGAGCGGATGATACCGGCGGTCATTAATATTCAGGTCTCTCGACGTGATTACGCCTTTCCAAGTTTGAAAAATTGTAATCCATTAGAGCAAGTTTAAAGGCGTGATTCAAACAGAAAAAGGCTATCGAGATACACTTTCGAGACCTTAAATAAACTCCTCAAATGTTTCCACATTCTCAAAGAGCTATGAATGACTGGATTATGGTTTTATGAAGAGATTAATCTTAACCGAGTTTGAGTATGGAAGAAACCTACAGTCGTTTCAGCAAAATCAGCACTAGGGCTATTTTAATAGGGACGGTCTCAGTGGATGTACATTTCACTGTAAAGCTCAGAGCTCTCTCTAGCTCACACTGTAAGGTCATCTGAAGTCCAGCCAGACCCTCAGCTGCGGTGGGTTATATTTAGATCTGAGCGTGGACGGGGTTGAAGGGGCCAAACAATAAATCTTTGCACATGGGAACCGCTCTCAATTTTGGAGGTCACCATGCCTGAGCTTCTAATGTATTGTCAATAGACAACAATGTACCATACAGTACATTCAAAATGAGGGTTTGGTTAAAATAACAGGCAAAGGGTTGAAGAAAAAGATTTTGTGTGAAAAACACTTTGCTTAGTGTGGAATTAAATATAAAGACGTAAGTCTATGACTGGAGCAAATATGGTGCAAACTATGATAATACCATAAGACCACTTCAGAAGAAACAACGCTGGTCCAGAAGAACTTCCCGTTTCAGTTTTTTAACACTACAAAATACAACCTACAGAAAATTTATAACTGAATCAAAAAACAAATTTCTTTGATTTTTATTATATATATATAGATTAAAAATAAAGACGTAAGTTCAAGACTGGAGCAAACATGGTGCAAACTATGATAAATATATATATATATATATATAGACCACTTCAGAAGAAACAACACTGATCCAACGCTGGTCCAGAGGAACTTCCCGTTTCAGTTTTTTAACACTACAAAATACAACCAACAGAAAATGTATAACTGAATCAAAACCGGAAGTGCTTCTGGACCAGCATCTTGAATCAAGCCAGCATTTTGTGAAGAGAGATGTAGACAGAGCTCAGTAAGTAGCTGCCCTAGGGTCAACAGAATAAACAGAATATTTTTTTAGCATTATGGGTAAACAGAGAAAAGAAAAAAAAGAAAAATTTCTCTAAGTACAGAAAACTCAATATGTTCACTTTGAACCTGTAAAATACGAATTAGAAAATCTATTAAAACATTCCTCTGTCGACAGCATCACACATTAAGAGGTAATTAAGAGACCAAATGTATTTTTAGGCCCTCAGGAGAAATTCCAAACTGTATCTCACTTTGCGCTGCATGTGATTTTCAGGTGGAAAACGTCTTTAACCACATGCTTTGATAACGGGAAAAAAACATTCGGCTTGCATTCAACTTGAATTCAACTTTTTCCTCTTCATTTCTTTCCAAGAAAGAATCCTGAGATCAATAGGATTCCGGTTAAATAACGACAATGAACATTCTCATTAAGTGCTTTTGTGATAAAGCGAAATGCAGAGCCTCCCCACAAAAAGCCAAGTTTAAGAAAGAAACACAAAGCCCTCAAGGGAAAGCAGTTAACAATAGACAGGTGAGTAATCGTGTCAGGTTAGAGCACTTCTGTTCTTTCAATGACTGCATAATTGAGAGCACAGATGTGTGGAAAGAGAAAATTCATGCTTATTGTCACTTGGACGTTGTGAGTGAGACAGACAGAGACGGTACATTAATTCTCTGCCAAGTTTTATAGGGCAGCACCTGTCGGGCAGGTTGCTCACGTGAGGTCTCTAATCTGTCGGCAGGATTTCTGAGACTGTGTTTGATGCAGCAGGTGAGACGCTTATGCTAGATGTTGCCTGAGTGGTATGATGAAATTCAGATTGCATTTACCGCACATGAAAGATTCAAAGCGGTTTGATGAGATTACAGCAGTACTGTGCGTCAGAATCAAATCTACAACTGTAATGATAATGCTTGAGGACGTTCTGAATCAGATTTCGATGATGTAATGATACAGAACCAAATCTGAGATTAAATACAGCACAGCATGTTTTTATATGGACAGGCTTGTTGTCTCTTCCACAGTGGATCTCAACCTTTTGATTTTGGGTTGTTTTATCTAATTTTAATACTCGTTTTGTGTAATTTTATATTTATTATTTTAAATAATCTTTACACACCTGCTTGAGAAACACGGCACTGAATGATCCAAGTTGAATAAAAATTAAGTTGTTGCGCATGCAAACAATAATGCGCGATTTGGTTACCTCTGGAAATGACTTTGTGATGATTTTTGTTCATAGATAAAAAACACAAAAATACACTTCATTTAATTACAATTATTACATGTCCAAAATGTACTTAAAGCGCCGTATTGTCACACATTAATTTATACTTAAAATATAAGTTTTACATACCAAATTACATACTGTACTATACACAATGCACTTAACCATCTAGTGTATGAATTTAAGAAGAGTAGTATCATCCCAAATGGAATTGGTTTTATATAAAACGGAAGTGTAAGGGCAAATGACGTACATTTAATGTACTTCCCATTTGTTTCGCCCAGCATGACTTCAGTCACCATCAGATAATCACGTTATCAGGTGAACTTTGTAAGCGAAACTGCGACCGTACAGTGAGTGAACTTCATATTTTCGGTTGGACGAGTGCATCAACCAGGTACTTAAAGTGCACTTCTTTTTTTTAGCATTTTCAATGTGAACGCACTACTATTTATACTACAAAATGGCGTAGAATAGTACGCAAGTTCGCGATTTGGGACCGTTAGTACTTCTATTCATGGTGTCTCAAAATAGCTAGTTGAGTACACTTAACGGTTGAGTACACAGCTCTGTGACAAAGTAAAAAGTTTGTGTTTTTAGTTGTATAGCCCTGTGCACTTTATATCAACTGTATCTTAATATTTATTTAACCCAAGGGATAAGGAAAGCATTTTGCTCTGATAATTACCATAATGCACAGACGCTGTCGACAAAGCTTACCTTGCGTTAAATCCAGAACATCTGCTTATTTAATTCCATTCAGTTCACTAACAAATGTGATGGTAAACTAAAAGCTCCTTCTTCTAGATGATCATCTTCATCAAGCATGTTGGAGCTCATACATTCATTAGTGTTTATGTATGCTACACAAGCTCTTAAAGTGTTACAATAAGACATGTCCAAAAACCATCCCTGCTCTAATCCTTAAACATGAATAAATTATGTTAACATAAGAGCCATCACACCCAGTCTTCACCTCACTCACGCAATATATAATGGACACTAAGCCATTTAACGTCAGACGTCCGATACACTAAGCCAAGTGACGCTTCAAACCAATAAAGAACCACTGTTATAAATAAGCCAATGCATCACACAAGCCAAACTGCAAAAAAATTATTTCTTAAAGCAGTTTAATATGCAAGCCCTGTCTCTGTGGTGGAACTAAAGAATACTAATAATATTAATTCAAGTGGTTCATGAAGCACAGAGCAGAAAAAGATTAGAGTAATTTCATTATAAAAGGCCTTATCTGCTCCTCAGTGGACTTTCATTATGAGATGATCTCGACCCCACTCATCTAAATATTCCCTGTATTTTCTTATAAAGGTTAAGCAGCAACCCACTGGGCCAACAAGATGATGTCACCTACTGAGCATCCTGGTGGTCAGGTCCTACTCCTGTCCGATTTAATATTCATGGCATGTCTAATCGGGAAAAGGCAATGGTGGCTAAATAAGCTCAATTATATGAAGTCTAGAAAAAAGGATCAGTTTTCATACAGGTCCAGCTTTATTTCTGCCTTATCCATACCAAACAGCAAGTAGGTCACGTAACGGCAGCAATTTGTCCACTTGCCTAAGAATATAGAAAATAAGGCATCCATTTTATAACAATGCATTTAACTAGATATATCTCCTGTAATGTTTTTTCCCTCTATACTTCGGACAACAGGCACAAACATCCATCGTGTAGTTTACAGAAATTTTCAGATGATATAGCCCTTTTAGGATTGATCAATCAAAGTAATGACGCAGAATATCGAAGAGAGGTTGAATTATTTGTTTTATGGTGTGAAGAAGGTTGAAATTAGAAAAAACTAAAGAGTTGATTATATATTTTAGACATAATAAGGAAGTTATAACTAATTAACTAAATAACTAACCAACTAACTAACTAACTAACTACCTATTTTAACAATAAACTAACTGTTAGGATTCCTTTTTCTTGAATTTAATCCAAAAATGAGTTATTTGATCTAGGTGCATATAACCAGGTAAAAGGCTGCTTAAATGGCATTGTATGGACAGAGGAAATAATAATAGCAAGAGAAAAAATTATATCAGGATATTACAATCACTTTTCTCTGGGTACAGAAGGACCCAAAGGCCACCAAATTTGACAGTTCTTTATGGCAAATACCTCCCGTAATGCCCCAAAATTCAATCATTGTATGATTATTGTAGAGCGCAATTTTACACCGGCACTGCCTAAAATCTGGACAGAAACCAAGCGAACTTCCGACAAGAGCCCTACAGGATGAAAACCCCTGAAGAGAGAGAGAGAATTCTCATGTTTCTGCCTAAAAAGTTATATGTATAGGAAAATCAGAGAAATACTGGAAAATCAAACATTCTAAAGGATGTATTGTACTTTTACCAATCTGATAAAACATTCTTTAACAAGTGAATAATATGTGTTTTACGTAGATTGACTGTAGTAGACTGTGAAGATTGTAAAGCGTCTCAATGGTCTTCTCCTGACGTGTCTATCTGAAATGACTTCTACTGATGTCCTTGCACAGCTTTTATTACCATGAAAACACTTGCACCTCGTGGCAAGTCTCTCCAGAACTCCCCAGGCCCTTTATGTGTCAAGCAGTGTCATTTCCTGAGGCATATTGTGGACACATTTGTAATAGGTTTGAATTCTGAACCACACAGCACAGGGAGTGAGTGGGGAACAGCTTTCAAAAGCGATGGTTTTAAAGTGTGTAATCAAAAGGCAACACCATAAGACGGGCTGAGCCACTTTAAAATCTCTACCAGCTTAAAAGTGAATTTGCAAACCCATAGTGGTCTTTCTGTGGTTATTCTGAGCAAACCGTGAAAGTAATTACTCATACTTCAGGGAACCTGAAGTTTTTGTGGTGAATGGAATCAAACTGGATGAATGTGATGGGTCAACTTTAAATGATCAGAAGTATGAATGTTCTTGGGTGATTCCAAGAAGAGTTCATTGGTTTAAGTAGAGTTGGTTAGTAGGGTGACCCCTGCGGCGTTATAAAGTGAGGCACGTCTTTATACAATGCGAGCTGCGCAGACACGCGTCTTCTTTGTACAACGCGGGCTATAAACGCGGGAATAGAATAGAGCAAAATTCTCATCACCAGAATATCTTTAAAGGTCCAGTTTGTGATATTTAGCGGCATCGAGCGGTGAGGTTACAAATCGCAACCAACAGCTCAGTTCACCACTCACCATTCTTTGCACCTCTGAAGACATATGTATATTATATTGCATTTCTTTCAATAAATTCTCAATATCACACACTGCACCTTTAAGTTTTGGTGTTCTGGCGTAAAGCCTTGAGCTCCTGTACGGTCTCTGAATGATGTTAATGGTGTCGCTGTGTCAGCCTCCAAGGCTGGTTTCTCAAACTTCTAGGTCTTTCTAAGAGACACCCGCTGTACTCACGCTACACTAAAATATATTACTGGAAACGGGACCTCCTGTGATCAACCGGGCCGACGGCCTCATCCATCACACATTCACTCTGTCACGACATATCACTTCTAGGCGGCCGGGCAGATTTCAAGGCTATATTTGCAATTGGACATTATACGTTCCTCATACACCGTCTTTCTCTCTTTGAAGTCTGCACATTTCCCTGAATTTCCTCAACTAGCACACAGCTTTCTTCTGCATACCGCTGCTTGTGCAACTCGATGTATGTGAGGAACTCAATGCCATCCTAAACGCAAACTATATACAAGACCTTCAGGCCCGACATTGACACACATGATCTCCGAAGCAAGTTAACATGCCCGGGTCTTTGAGAGTTGTTTGGCCCGTGTTTCCACAATCAAATATGAATTAAAATGAGATCATAGACTCCAAACACTATTTCATGAACAAGATCGATAGCGTTTGAGCTCTTAAAGGTAATCAGATGTAAGGAGACTACGATTTTCCAAAATAAATTCAAACTCTCCTGGAAAACCCAGTATTGATTAGAGGAACCATTATGCGTTTTCATGATAGCAGGCAAGCGTTCCGTCCACATGGATGTAACATTGATTTTTATGGGTCTCTGACCAAGGTGATGTTGCTTAGTGCACAGTGTGATGGTCTTTCAATCTTACACATGCCATTAAAACATTTCATACAAGATGGGAAGAGGAATAGAATGGATAGACACATTTCCCATGATGCTTCATGTTTTAATCAGAGCGATTTCCAAGCAAACATGTAATTTCTATCTCCATCTATTTTAGAAAACTAACTGTTAATAACATGTTATTTTCCATAATGTATAGTATAAAATTGCATAAAACAGATTTTTTTTCATTGTTAGTTTTCTTTCTACATTTTTTGCTTGTCACACCATAGGACACATTTTCAGTTCAGACTATTTGTCAACTGCACATAAATATATGACTAAATGAAGGAATGTGCATTTGTGCATGAATTGTACCACTACTGCATTACTACTTGAGGTTTAAAAGTCTGAGATTGGAAATGCTTTTTTACATGCAATAAATAGATGTTTAACTAAAACGTAATTCTTTATTTTACTTTTTGTCACAACATTCCTGTTGCCTTATATATAACTTATACTATAACGCATTTAGTTTCTAAATAGCTGTACTTCATTTGGTTTTTTTGTAAATCATATTTATAAATAAAAAGATTTACAAACTTATAGTCACCTATATACAGGTCTCAGATTTTCAGACCTCACTATATAGTTGTTAAAACATTAATAAAACCTCACACAAACACAAACACCCATGAGCATGACTACATACTGATTTATGAATCGATGTGTACAGTAAACTTAAAAAAGAATACCAAGTTGTACAGTGGTAAAGGTGTTATGAATTCTTGAAGTTGTGCCCCTAGTCTTTTACACACTGGAGACATCAGTATGTAAAGAAAGTCTGCTTAACCCAGATGTAGAACACTGAAAGAGGCACATATCCCTCTAGATCCCAACCTGCTGTCTTTTCATTAGTATTTGTCTCCTGATCCGTGATGCGATTTTAATTAAAACTCCTGGAAAACGAAAGGATAATAAATAAACCGGGAATGTGAAGTACTACGTGCCAGACAGATTCCCAAATGACTAATATCCTACTCAATATAAAGTCAAATCAATAGTCTAATATGTATTCCTGTCAGGGGTTGGAAGATCATTATGGAAGATAATTAGAACATATGCACTCTGGGTTTCTCAACATGATGATTATTTCCTTTTATTAAACTGCTTATTGGAATGCTTGATACTGATTGGCCAGTCGCAACTTTTGCAGGTTCGTTATTCCCTTATAACAACCTCTCAAAACAAATAACACACGGTAACCCGGATGCAGCAAATCATTTTGACAGGTTTTTTGACAAATGAAATGTAAATATATCTTTTAATAACATATATGACATTATATTTACAAAAGATTCAACCAAATTGCCTGTTTGTGACATCTGAAAGTCGTTTCTTAAATTCCTCACGGAAGGTCTGTATTCGGTAAAAATTAGCTAATAAAATATTACAAATTGACATTTCATGTACAGTTTTTTCTCATGTGGCAAGTAGCTGTGTAATAAGCAGAATAATGTACAAGGAGCCGGCTGTTATCATGAAATAAACCATTTCAGTGTGATCAGGTCCTTACGCGAAGCGGAGAAATAATCGGTGATTATTTCTGCGATAACCACCGGCTGCCTGTACATTATCCCTTACATCGTGATGGACTTATCCATTTCTCAACCCTCACATCTTTTCCATATGCCACAAAACCAAATGTTTGGATGAATTCTGGAACTGAATTCTTATGAATGATTAACAGTGCCTTTGATGTCAAATGACACAATGGCGTTACAATGTAAAGATTAAACTTCACACACCGCCCCTGTGCTGAGAGAGATACATTATCCACGTCTCCATATCTACAAGGAGATTTCAGTTTTATGCGCTTCTGGGTCATTACGAATCAAGCCAGTGCTAAATCCTGGCTTATCTCCATCCATTCAGCCCACATTCGCTGCGATCCCCTGCCACATGGGAATCCTCAAAGCACAACTAACCTTATCCTCCAAATGAAATATAAACTTTATTCATTTATCAAACAAAAAGTGCCTCCCACTCCCTGAAGGCAAATCAACCTTTTGGTTTCTTGAACCTCTTTATTTGATGAAATTATTTGATTTCTCACACCTGAAGCACATACCATCCCCTAAACCTTCCGGATAATCCCCTCTGCAGTACTGAAGGAGATAAACAATGGATTCTCCCTGGATTTAGCCAAATCCAATTTAGGACACAGCGGCTGGCTACCTGCCTCTCCTGTTAGTCACAACGCTTCTCTGCCTCCCCGCAGCAGCCAGCGATTAATACTCTTTAATGGAAGATAAATTACAGGCAGAGTCATTTTCTGTACGTGAACATAGATGCAGTTCGGCCCATTTAATCATCTTCACGAGTGCACGGAGTGACAGCGCAGAGATTTCACGAGACTTGCGGAGATCCTTACGCTGGATAATTAATCTTGCAAGAATCTGAGTCATAATGAAACAATGAAATTCATTATTCATAGTTCTCTAATGTTTGAGTGTCTCGTCCGCCCCTGCGCTACTAGCAATTTTGAGGAAGCACAACAGAAAGTTTGCCAAGCTACTGTGCAAAACTGCTCGTGTTTTAAATTAGTTTAGCGAAATTGAAAGGAGGACACTGACGCTGCGCTTCTGCAGAGCGAGTGAGCTCCACCACAAGCTACTAACATAACAAGCTACAACGCACGAACACTGCAGCAAAATAAAAATGGAAATTTATTTGAGAAAAATAATTATAGATTATAAAATTCAATTAGGAGAACAGAAGGTAGAATAAATACGCAGACATTTACACGATGACTACAACAATATAAGATCGTGAGACAAAGTCCATTATACAGTCATCAATGTTTACGAAAAAACGAATACATTTTATTCGATTTTTAAAAAGATGGACAATATGCATGAATCTATGAACAGAATCTGACTAGAAAGGCTGAAAGGGATGGATGGACGGATAGATAAAACGATAGAAAGAAAAATTAGATAAAGATAGATAGATACACGAGAGAGAGAGAGAGAGAGAGAGAGAGAGAGAGATCCCCACAAACAACACTGGCAATGTTAGAGATCATGAATGCTGCACCTTTGAGAATCTCTGTGTACATGTGATAGATGTTAATTAACGGCAAACAGAGAAAATTTTGGCACACAGGCAGCACATGAGGTGCACCTAACGGGGGTTGCCTAAGAGACATGGACAGAGATGTAGAATCCAAGTCAGCATCTTGGGCAAAACATACAGCAGTATCTCCATGTCTTTCTATCGCATTCAGTCTCTCTCTAGAAACAAATGAAGGACATACAGTAAAATCAAGGAGGTGCTCTGCTAACAACACACAGGAGACACGTTCAACGTCTGTTTACCCACCGTCTAATGTTCAGAAAAAGGAAGCCAACCAATCTGCCCGACCGAATTAGACGTGCTGTGCACCGGCGTTCACTAGAACATGCACAGCTGAATCCAGCTTTTAAATTCAACTATGTTTATCCTCCGGTGGATCTTCCTGGTGATGATGCCAGCAGAGGTGCTGCAAGGATAGCGCTTGGGTTAGCGATCGTCGCACACGATAAACTTCCATTAGTAAACAAAAAGAGGGCCAGCAGTGCTCCATATAGTTCCCACCAGCAGTCCCATTGGCTCTTTACACAGAGATGTTAGCCGTTGTGTTGTTGTTTTTGACAGTGTGTGTTCAAAATAGCACAATGCCACACTATTTATCAATGTTTATAAGAAATGTACAGTTAGCAATATATTTTGTTGGTTAGCCGAAGAAACAAATTAAGAGACCATTACACATTTTCATTTCAATTCAGCCTTTCTAGATGTATTGTGGCCATTAGAGTTCAGTGCTTGAGGGGTTTCAACAAAATCAAACCTCATTAAGTCATCCAACAGCAACAGCAATGTGGAACATTGACAGCATGACAAGACACAGCCAATGGTGGCCAAGAACTGTTTGGTTACAAGCATTCTTCCAGGTGTATTTCTCTGTGTTCTTCAGAACAAAGAAATGAATACAGATATGGAACAACTTGAGGGTGACTAAATGATGACAGAATTTTCATTTTTCAGTGAACTGTTCCTTTAACAGTGTATGAAAGTGTTCCCAAAGGCTATAGATCAAAGTCAAATGAAACTTTTGAGGTTCCACTGAATCACCTAAATATAAATCGGCACGCTTGATATGTGTGTTAAGTGCTAAGATGAAGTGTTGAAGTCAAGCCGATATGAAGTAAAGCTATTAATGACTTGCTCCTGCTGCTTATGATGGTTAATTATAAAGCTAATAGGAGTGAAAATAAGCCCTTGCGTCTTTGACGGTTGCAGCACAAGAGGTGTCGTAAATGCAGCAATGGAGCGGATATTGATTCACACATGTTTTTCACATGTTTTTTCAACTCGCACTCCAAACTATCGGAGTGGTAAGCACAACAGGATGACTGGGAAAAATGTATTACACGGCTCACAACCGTAGAGATCCATGTGTGTGCCATGTGGGTCGAAAAATATCATCGGCTCAGACTCCAGAGACTAGCCCGGCTGGTAAAATATGCTCGGCACACAAGCACGTGCACTGCGTGCACTCTATGTAGGGTAGAAGGTGTTTGCCTGGACCAGATTGGCACTTATCAGTATGCATTTGATATCAGAGAGGGGTTAAGACACACCTAGAGTGAACTGTTGTGTGTGTGTGTGTGCAATCCATTATAAAAGAGATCAAATGAGAGGAGGATAGATGGCACAATGCAGGTTTCAAGTGTTGCTAAGTGAGAAGTTGTGATAAACAGTGGGGGTATCTTAGGGATATTTGTGTATTTAACAGTAATTATCTCTGACTCGTATGTCTGGAAATCTGTCTGTCAATTAATTAGTGGAGAAATGTTCACCCTCCACTGGGCTCAGCTGTTTTTCTGGTGTCAAACGACTGGAACTCACACTTATAAAGATTGCTGACATTATTTTGCCGTCACTTAGGCTTCTATATTCAGAATGGATGCCGCTTGAATACACACTTTATTTTAATAGTATGCTAAGAGGTATGCACAGACATTTTAAACATAGTTGTCACATGACCTTGCGTTATATGCCCATTTAGCACTTTAGCATAGTTTAGTTCTATGTGTTTAACAGTAATAATACCATATATTTTACAATCACATGTATATTTCATAATTTCCTTTTTTCATTATTTATTATTTTTTAATGTGCAGCATTTAATTTTAAGCTGAAATGAGGGACTATACTGGAAAATATAATGCAATATATTCAATTATACATTTCAATATATTGTTACCAAGTGCTTAGCCTATACTTTTTAATATATTAAAAGTGGCAATGCATTATTCAATGTATTGTAATATATAATTATTAACAATGTGTTATTTTATTTATTTTCAAATATCTATTCAATTCTTTAATATATTGACAGTTAATAGGAAAAATATTTTTTTTTGTGAGGGTTGCAACAACGCCAAACTGGGGAAAGCGCTAAAGAAAAAAATGAAATGAACTAAACTTGTCTTTTGTCTTATAAGTATGTTCAAGTATTAATAAAATATTTTCATTTGTGTTCTGCAGAAGAAAGTAAGTCATACAGGTTTAAAATGACAAAATGGTGAGTAAATGACAAACTTTTGGTGAACTTTCCCTTTGAATGGAGGTGTGGAAATGATCTTACTATAGATTAAGTGTTAAGATACCGGATCTATTAAGATACCATTTCACTTTTTTTCTGAATTTACTATTTATAAAGTAGGTATGTGTTCAGATAAAATTATTACTTTTGTTTCATTCTGTGAACTACTAACAATATTTCTCGCAAATTTAAAATATAAATATTGCATTTTTTGTTTTTTGCAGAAAATGAAAACTGGAGAAACAGGTCAAGATAACAGAAAATAAATACTGTATACTTTAGACCTCAAATACTGCAAAGACAACAATTTGAGATTCACTTTTAAGCAATACAACAGTAATATTTTTACATGTGTTTAGGAAAAGTTTAAAATGATTTTTGATGTGATAACCTTGATTTTTATCAAACTTTTCAAAGGTCACAAGGTGATCCGATTACAGCTTCATTAATTACCATTAAAATCCCTTTAAGTCCGAAGTAAAACTTTCTATAAGAATAATAATTCGACTCTATATGAGCGGCGAGTACCTGATGTAGTTCCCGCCCTCTCCGAGACAGACTTCAAACAACTTTTTCATTTGCAAATCAAAGGAAGTCATACGCCCGTGTTGTTTGCTCACACAACGCATTCATCATCCATTTTTCAGATAAACGGCATAGATGTTTGTACAGACACAGACCTTTTGCGTTAATCATGAAAGGGCTGCATGCATATATTAAGGCACAGAGCTGGCAGTGAGGTTATTTTCATGCCAATGATGAGAGAATCCTCCGAGGTTGAGGTGGGGGAGATAACAACACTGTATCCGAGTGTCAATGAATCTAAGAGTCCCCGTGGAGGACTGGGAAAGGCCAGTGATGTGTGAAGCTTCGCTGAGTGGGATCAATATCACCCAATCTCCTTATTCTCTCCCAGGACTTCACATAAATCTGTAGCTGTTCTACAGCAGAAGGTGCAAAACCTAATTAGCCCAAACCTCCAATGAGAGAGAGAGAGAGATGAACACGGTATGTTTTAATTTGTTAAAATCTGACACAAACTGTCATCCAATGGGTGAAGCGCAGGCATCGATCCAGCCAATTATTTGCCGTCTAAATGTGAGCTGACCTTCGTCGCTCTCAAAAAGGTCAGCAGCCACTTGGCTGAAAAAATGCAGGATAAAGGGCAAACTCATACTTCCGAGACAAATAAGCGCCAGCTGTGCGCACACGGGCTCGAATCACGTAGGAGATTATATTTCGATGAAGGACAATGCTGTTAGATTACTTTATTAAATGTTTAAAATGTCTTCCGGTTTCCGACTCCTTCCTTCCCTTTTAATGAACTTTGTTACACCGACTAATGCCGCACCATGATGTAATATCTAACACGCATTAAAAGCAAAGGGCTGGTGTTAGCACTTTTTAAAACACTTTTCTTGTGGTCCTGTGTTTTAGCTACAGCATGTTGCGGCCTTGAGCGAAACACTGCGTCTCTTAAGAAATTCAACACAAACAGAGACGATTCCATTCTGCTTTTGCCCTACGGCTGATGCAATATGAGCTCGAGGGTGGATGAAGTCTACACTGGTTGGTTCGTCCTCCATGAAGCCAGTTCTATTATCGTTAATAAAAATGAAACTAAATACAAATATTTTCGTGAACAGAAATGAAAACAAAAACATAAGAAAACTGAAAATGTAAAACTGACTTCATGACTCTTTATGTATAAAAGTGTAATTAGACTGCGCTTACACAGACGGCCATTCAAAACGTTGTAGCATTGAATTTATTTAAATGACACCCGCATTACCTTGGGCAGTCATAAAATGAAAAAACTAAATGAACTAAATGAAAACAAACTAAAAACTAATAGTCCAACTAAACTAAATCTGAAAATGAAAGAGCTAAATTCATAACACAGAATTGAGCCCGGAGGTGCTGGCAAACAGATGTATCCTGCCGTCCACTCCAAACGCACGACCCCATCTGTTCCTATCATCGCATTCACGTCTGTTTCTGCTTTGTGCCAGTTTGTGTCATTGCCTTTCATTCAGTTTCCTCCACCGCCCCCCAGGCAATGTTTGGAGACCCCTTTGTGACAGAAGACTTGTGGAAAGACAGACGTTAACAATGTTAATGAATTATTACTGAGGTCTGTTCCGAAAACACTTTAAAGTGTTTTGATCATAAGGCGGTTGAAAATGTTTAGCCTATACTTCTGGAGCGGAGAAATAAACAAGGCAAGAAGCGAGCGAGTAGAGATGCAGGAGGAGTAAACCACCATTTCCCTAAGGCCACTGTGAACTCCTGCAGATTCACGCAATGTTCCTGCAACCTTGTGCGCTTTCTGATGGGCGCCGAGATCAGTCACTGCTAAACCCAGATTCCTCGTCTGATCTCATTTGAGACACAAAACAACCTTATTTTACATGGCATCACGCTGTGCTTCAAATGTATGCGATGGAAAACGTGGGAGACATGCGTTCAAAATGCCTTAGAAGAGTCATTGAGTGTACGTTTCAGCAATTTCATTCTGATTTGGGTTTCAAATATAAGGGTCTAGAAAGCTTTTTCGTGATATTTGAAGTGCAGGAGGGCAGAGAAGCTGTACTTAAGATGGAGGTAAAACTAATAGGACACATTCTTTTCAGGATGTGTGCTATCAACTGAAATTAGACCAAAGTACATAACATTCAATACATGAACAAAAATGACTTCTCCAATAAAGCTTAGTGGTTCACTTGAGGGAACATGTAAATGATCAACATGATGTCACAAGAATTTGTAACTATTACGAGGTGGCTAATTCGTATGGACATGTTGTGAATCTTACACAAAAGCCATGTTTGGAAAACAGCAATAATGAAGCCCCTCCCTTAACCCCACCCCTAAACCTAATGTCACTGACGCTAACGCACATTGTACTAAAACGTATGAATAAGATTGCACAAATTTATACGAATTAGCCACCTCGAAAAAATCTGTTAGCATACCCTACATTTTCAATTATTTAGTAAATATTATAATAAATGACTGACATTCTTCTGCCAAATCATTTACAGAATTGTACAGTATACATCTAAAAATTAAACATGTATAATAGCCTATAGGCAGATGTATTGATTAACATCCGACATCTTACCTACAAACCCGACTCTTCCTCATACTCTGAGAAACCACACTGTCATCCAAAGTGACTCCAAAAGCTAAAACAAGTAGAAAAATGACCTGCAATAAAAAAAAGTACACAGAATCTACCAACAGTGTGTCTCTTGTTCAGTGCTCGGAAATAATGTACTGTACACTAACCGCTGTGTAGGTTTTACGATTTACGCCCACATGGTGAAAAGCAGTCATATCCAGGCATTTGTAAAAGGCACAAATGCCATCCATCACACGGCACAGAACGCCAAAGGCATACGGCGAAACAGCAGAAATTATTAAAATGAAAAGCTAAGATGACTTTCTCTTGACGATAATTTCATGAGAAAGAGACAAAAACAAGGCTATCCAACCCATTCCAAGTGCAATTCTTTGTCCTTGTGTTTGTTTGTTCGTGCGTGTGTGTCCCTTTCTATTTTCCCAAATAGCCATTGTAATCCTGCCAACAGGCTATCAAGCTATCACCTAAGCTTGTAAAGCTCCCCGGGGACCGAGGTGTGCTGGGATATTGTAATGAGTTGGTCACCTGTAAACGCTCCGTCAATTACGAACACAAAGGGCCAGGAGAGAAGCTAATGGGTTAGAGGATAAACGCTAAACGTGACTGCAAAGAGCATATCCAAATTCATTGATATGAAATAAAACCAAGTAAGGATCACAAATCCGTTCCAATGTGTTTCAATATCAATAAGTTGCCAAAGCGTCTGTTGCGGATGAGTCATCTCTGCATATAATAAGGCAAACATTATGTGGGTGTAATATTCAGCTCAAGGGATGATGAAGTTGGACCTTGCAGCTCATCAGAAACTGCACAGTATTGAGGAAATATCAGCTGGCTCTTCTGCTACTATTACGCAGCATACAACCGTCTTAATAACTCGCTCCGAGCGGGACGTAAGGCTGGTCAGCGCCACAAATAGGCTGCCACAAGTGTCAATGTACCAACCGCAGAGGATATGATTATACATTATGCTCTGAAATGACCAAGCTTTGGTTATTCATTTTCCATGCCTCAGCTAAACAAGCTGGTTTAGATATCATGGATGTCTCTAGACATTATCCATTTTAAAAGGGAAAGTTTTAATTTCTTGTTCAAATATTTTGCCTAGTATCAGTAAAGGCCCATTTCACACATACCTTGTCAGAAAAAAATGGTGAATAAAAGTGCCCAAGCTGTCACGGGGTTGGTACCCCTTTAGAAAGTAAATAAAGAGTGCATATTAGAACATCAAAGGTACATATTAGGACCCTTTAAAGTATATACCCTCCCAGTGACAGTTTGGGTACATTTTTGACCATTGACTTTCTTCCGCGAGTAAAGATGAAGATATTTTGAAGAATCTTGTTAACCATACAACGGCGGTACAACGGCCAATTACTTCTATTGTATAGACACAAAACCACTCCAATGCAAGCTTAAGTAAGTAAGGTAGGCGGGTCTATCAGACGCTGCTCGAGCAAAACTCTCCTGCAGAGTGATAACGCTTCAATCTGATGATGACTAAAGTGATGCTGGGCAAAACAGATGAAAACTACATTAAATGTACAATGTACAAGTTGATTTTTATTCACATGCATTGTGCCGTGCGGTTGACGTCATTTGCGCTCGTCTGGGAAACCGATATAGTTCCGGTTAGTATAAAACCGTTTAGTATTCCATTTGGGACGATACTACTATTCTAAAATGCATACACTACATGGTTGAGTGCATAGTGCATCGTTTAAGTGCATAGTATGTCATTTGGGACACAGCTGTAATTTCCTGGAACTACGGCTGTGTCCCAATTCGGGAGCTGCGTGCTTTGAAGGCAGAATTTTAAGACCGATTGCGTCACAGCAGCGCGACTGAAGGCTGGTAAGGCTGTCTCGGTTCAAAGGTTTCTACAAAAGCAGCCCATAAATGCGACCTAATTTTCGCAGGTTTTTAAGGAAAGAACGAATGTATCCTTCACAGCTTTGGCTATCCCGTGATTCATTGCGTGCCTTTAACGGCTTGACATTTTTAAATAATCTATCAAAACTTTAGTTAAATAAAAATATGTAATTCACAAAAACGGTCAATTTCAGTGTTTTAATATTATATATGATGTTGTTAATTAAGCATAATTGTGTTTTTGGGATTTGTAAGGTTGGGCTGTTTTAATCTACATAAACGTGTCATATTGTCGAATTATAAAATTATCTTGAAAATATCATTTTTCTAGCTCCGTATTTGTTTAAAAAAGTCAGAAAATCTCGTTTTTAAGTCCGCGACCTTAAAGGTTGCAGCCCCTGAATTGGGCCACGTGTGTAAATCGTTCTTATTCTCTTTCACATATTCAGAGTTTCTGCGCAACAGCACCCTCTGGCTTTCGGATGTGGCGGCATTTAACCGTTATGAAACTGAGAGCATTAGAATCGCACGATATATCGTGCCAGCAGTAATATTGGAATCATTATATTTGCAATTACAGATCGGCCTATAAGATGACTGTAGAGACTGAAATATCATTTGGAGCTATTGGGTGGTCAGGTCAGGCTATTCTCAACAGAGGCTGCAGTGACCCTTCTGCAATTATATTTCCAACAAAAATGAAGTCCCAATTACAGTCCTTTCTCCCCAGAACGCTGTCTTTGTCATCTCTTTGTCTGGGTTTTTATAGCACAGAGAAAAGAAAACAGCACTCAGTAAGCTGTAAAACATAATTTGGAGGGTCTAAGACATCTGCTGCTACTCCTAGAGCTGAATGAGAGTCTCGAGAGTAAATCGATATACAATACAGATGGGCAAAAAGAGCACCCACAAAATTCTGTCATTACAGGCCGTCTCAGACACAGCTAGTTATGCTAATAGTCGATTCCTCTGGCGAGCAATGTTTACCTCGCCTCCTACTTGACAAGTCCCATGTTTAGACAAGCAGTTGTGGGTGAAATTCTCCGATGGTTTCCACCTAAGACAGACTTACGCTGAGAGAGCGAGAGCGCCGGGGCTTTCGGATGCTCAGTCTGCTTTGCTACATTTACCTGGCAATCATGTGATCTTTAACAACGAACTGCGACTTGCGGAAAAGTATCTTTGTGCACGACCTCCTCTGTGTGCGATGCATAGCGTCTGCTCGGCTCATGATTTTCTGCTGGCTGATTTTAGGAACGTCGATGGTTAATGGCATGGAGATGACATGCTAGGTGATCCACATGTGGTAATTGCGCACAAAGAACACAGGTGCCCCTTTGAAGCACATATCACCGTCATGTGAAGACTGCACAGATTCACAGACCCACGAAGACAACGGGATGCGGTGATAACAGCACATATAAATCTGGCTCGCGGAGAACAATAAGACCTGGTGGCTTTGTGTCAAGCTTATCCATGTTCTGTTGACTTATCAGGCGGCATACAGACGCGTACCGAAGACTCGGTGGATTACAGCAACCGCCATCCAGCTCTGAAGTGCTATTGCCTGTTTCTCCGCTGTAATCCAAGGCTGTGAACGCAGGAGTGTGTATTACAATTAC
Organism: Triplophysa siluroides; assembly: GCA_006030095.1. Lineage (NCBI taxonomy): Eukaryota > Metazoa > Chordata > Actinopteri > Cypriniformes > Nemacheilidae > Triplophysa > Triplophysa siluroides. The sequence continues at coordinate 1,427,600 of VCII01000102.1, read as the reverse complement.
ACTGATGAGTACATCTCTTGTCTGTAAAATGGCCCTAAAAAGCCTGTTATGCTGTTGTTTGGGTGTAATGAATGCTGGGAACATAAAAATGAGAATGCCAAAGCGCATACCCTTTTTAGAAACTGTTGGATAATTCAGACAATTGTTAAAGTGTGGGGAGCTCTGCGCTGTGCTATAGATATGAACGGTAGCTTGAATGGTTCAGTTTATTGAGAAGCATTATTCTACACAACTTTCTGTTTTCATGACTGACTTTCTTCTGTGGAACACAAAAGAAGATATTTTGAAGAACGTTGGTAACCAAACAACATTGACCCCCATGGACACAAACCACACATACTGTATATTTCCCAAAATATCTTCTTTTGTGTTTCACAGAAGAAAGAGTCATACAAGGATTCTAAACGACGAGAGGGCGAATAAATTATGACAAACATTTTATTTTTTTGGGTGAACTATTGCTTTAAAGGGATAGTTTTTTCTTCTGCAGAACACAAAAGAAGGTATTTTGAGGAATGTTGGTGACCAAGCCACGGCGGTACCCATACACTTCTATTGTCTGGACACAAAACCAAAGCAAGTCAATGGGTACCGCCGTTGTTCAGTTACTAACATTTTTTTTTATATCTTCTTTTGTGTTCTACAGAAGAAAGAAAATCATATAGATTTGAAATGACAAGAAGGTGAGAAAATGATGACAGAATTCAAATTTATGGGTGAACTATCGCTGTAAGGAGACTTGACAAGCATTAATATAGAATCATTATAAAACATATTTAGTTATGTTTGGATATTTTTTAAAACAAATATAAATATTTCTGGTCAAACATTTTATTGGGTGGAAATATTGTTGTGGACAATGCTCAAGTGCACATTACCAATAACTTTGCAAATAATAAAAATGATCAGGCTAAAGAAATTGCATAGAAAAAACAAATTTTATCTTCTTTAAAATATTGAAATATCTGGTTAAATAGAGGCTACATCCATTCTACAGGTTTCTTCTCATTGACAACCTTTATAAAGTTGACGCCGATGGTTACACAAATCATGCCATCAGGTAAAAGACAGCCTGTCACCTTACGCTAACCACAGGCTGACACCAAATTCATTTTAAATAAGAACCATGCCTTGAGGCATAATACACGGATACACATCATACTGATGTAATGAATTCTGGTTTAATCTCTCTATGGCTGACTCCTTCATACAGGAGGCGTCCTTGCATATCAATGCACAGCGCCAGGAAAAGCAGGTTATGATTCATGAAAACGTAGCGAAAGCATGTCTGCCATCCTCAAAAGTCAAACACCGAAACGATGCCTTAGGCCAGACGCCTCTAATTACCAGCGTGTATCCGGGTTGCACGTTACTCAAAATAGCTGAAAAAGGGCAAACGCTTCATCTCACAGGGCACGGGGCACATGACACGCACGCGGTCCTTCTAGAATAGGTCACCCTGGCTGCAACAGACCTGAACGAAGCTGGCGTCCTTCCTGCGAAAAAACTGAATTTTTAGCTTTTGTGTTTATTTCGCATCACACGACTTTTCTTCCAGGAGGCTCCTCTGCTCGGCTAACCGATCAAACAGCCATACAAAGACAACAAAAAGTGACTGGTGAACCAGACAATGTCCATTGTAAGAGGGGTTCCAGAGGCCATCTGGAAGAAAAGCACCAGCGGATCTGCTCTATTAGTCAAGACCGAAACGCTGGGAGACGCACGCCTGCGTGAAAGCACTGACAGAGCGTTTCTTCTTATGCCATGGGCACCAAGGGCTAAAGATGCTATACTTGACCTTCAGAAGGCTCTATGTTTATGCATAAACATTGTGTTTTTAAGCATGCCCTGCACTGTCAGCTTGACATCTGTTTGCGAAGAGGCTAAAAAAATCCACTATTTGCATCTGCCAAAATCATTTGTAATGCTGCGCAGGATTTCTTAAACCTTCTCAACCTTCTGTCAAACTTACTGTGGCTATTGCCCGCAAGTTTCAATGCCGTATTGACGTGTTCATGCTATCTTGGTTCCCCCCTTGTTTACTATACCTTATTATAATGACTCAAAACAACAATATGAATTTTCTGTGAAACCGAGAAGGATAAAGAAGATAAATAACAAAACAATTCACTCCAATTCCCTCATTATTTGCCAGCCTTCATGTTGTTCAATACCTCTATGCTGGTGTGTCACAAATGTTTAAATGTTTTAGGAATCTTAATGCAGCTCCCTAATGAGGGTTGTAAGAGACAAAATACGTCAAGCCCCAAAAGACAAAAGATAGTAAAAGTAGTCAATACGATTTATCAGCTAGTCTTTCGAAACTCGACGAAAGTTTTGTACGACGAATTCTGATCGTTACTAATAACCTTTAGCTATGGATTTAGTAAAGGTACATCACACGTAGGAACCATTCACAGTTTTAAATTCTAGGCAAGAACGCAGGCTGTATGTCAAATTAAGTTAATGGGAATACAATTTGTAAATACAGATTACATTACACAACCGATCACATGTTTAAAGTGCAACATTTACTGTGGTTTTTTGACAGACACTTTAAACTGTCAATTTAGTGAAATACCTTTATAAAAGTCCATAAAATGTCTACATATGTGCTTCAAAATAAAATAATACAGGTTTAAACCTAAAGGGTTTAAAAAAGTAAATATGATGACATGATCATCTTAGATTACTACATACCTCTTCAATATAAAACACAATTCAATTCTTTGATTTCTATTCTCACAGATAACCACAAATGATTAAGTCATATTTTTCTCTTCCTGCAGCGTCAGACTGACTGCGAGCCCAAGAATAAAGAAAGATATTACTCCCAAGACATTGCATGACTGTATTTAACCAGAAATCCCCCGTAGTGCTGTGCAAGCGTTGCCGTACCATTAAACAGTCGTTACACTGAAATATTCACAGAGCACTTGACAGGAGCAGAGGTATTCCTGTCATCTCTCCCCCAGATTTTTACATGCTCAGAAGAACGTGCGTCAGGTTACAGTGCTCCACACACATCTGTTTCTCGCTGATGTAGCAGTTTCAGCTTAGAGGGTCAGTCGTTCAGAAGCTCTGGGGATGGAGGGTCTCTTCCTTCAATTATATATGAAAGAAAAAACGTTTCAAGGTTGGTGATAAATACATCAATTCGGTACATGTGAGATCATGTGATCCTTTAAACTTCAGCCGCACCGCAGCTTCTCTAGTTACAGACGCCCGTCCAGCTGTCCGCTGATATTTCTGGAGAATGGCATCATAAATTGCGTTTGGCCCAATTATCTGCTTTGACTATGTTAAGAGCTGTGCTCGACGCAAACTTTGGTCGCCGAGTATTTATATGTAGATATGCATATTAATAAATACTAGTATAATAAAGTGCTTAAAGTTCACCCAAAAATGAAAGTGATTTCAGAATTGACTCTCCCTCTTGTCATTTCAAACCTGTTTCTTTCTTTCTTCTACACAACACAAAATAAGATATTCTGAAGAATTGTTATCCGAACAATGAATGTACCCATTTCACTTCTATTGTAGGGACACAAAACCAATGCACAAAACCAAAAGTCAATAGGTACAGCCACTGTTTAGTAACCGACATTCTTCAAAATATCTTCTGTGTTCTGCAGAAGAAAGCAAGTCATACAGGTTTGAAATGATAAGAGGCAGAGTAAATTTTCATTTTTGGGTGAACTATCCCTTAAAGTAAGAAAACTTTGTATGTAAGTGTATGAAAGTAAATATTACCACACTTTAAATAACAAGCAATATATTAAAGCAAAACGCCATGAGAGGCTGTGTGTTATAGTTACACCAAAAAACACTAATGTTCAATTCAAATATGAATAAAACTCACTACAGACTTTTTGCAGATGCCAGGTACAAAACAAATGACAGGACGTTAGTTCGGTTTCTTTTCTGTGATGTCATGCGGGGTAGCCCCGCCCACAATAAAATCTCATTGGTCCTCAATCACACCCAACATCATTAAACACTAAACTAAATATTCTTATAAGCTGTATTTTTTATTTTGTTTTTAATGGGATAAGAACACGATCTTCTTGCAGAAAACGTATAGCTTCGTGTGTGGTTAGGCTGTAATGTGGTCAAAAACCCAATTGGTTCCTAACAACTACAGTAATTGAGAAATGAGCAGTTTGGAGTAATTAGTGAGATTGCCTGAAGCAATGAGTTAAAATAACAGCATGAAAGTACCAGTAAAGTAGTTAGCAAAGTCACCCTTTCTATTTTTCTCCTAAACAGCCATTAAGCGGCATTGATGTATTTTATTACACACTTTCATTATCATCATTACATCTTTATGGTGGATAAGAGTTCCACCAGCACAAATAACAAACATATCTTCCTTGTCTTATCAAATAAGGGCAGTCGGGTGGTACAAAATGTGTGTCATTTATGGGCATGCACACCTTTATGACAACCTGATCAAAGCTGTCAATTTGATCAGTTAATTACTCAAAATGTCAATCTCTTTTGACCACCCGTTGCCTTTATAACGATTAGCAAGCTTTCCAGCTGTCTTATCTGAAAAGAGCACAACATGGTAGCAAAAGTCCTAGACAGCTTCAGGCTTTAAACAAGGGTGCGGGCTTACTCAGCCTTTCTACGCTCCAGAAGTCTTGCAAGGGTTTAGACAGAACACAGGCCAAAGGCTTGAAGACTATCAGGGCATTTTCTAAACAGTGGACTTTTTTCTAGCCATTAGCATGCAAGGCTATAACAGCCAGAAGAGAATAACAAGGTCAAAGGTTCCAAAGTGACCGAAACAAAATGTTTGAGAATCCTCTCGGCTTTCAGGCAATATTATGCTAATCTTCTGAACCCTGTGAAGGTTTAAGGAGTTAGAAATATAAACTTCTAGTTAAACGTTTAGATCACTTGACTGAAATGCTAAACATGTGCATCAATTTATATACATCAATAAGATATTCACAATTGACTGGACAGCCTGTAGACAGTTTTATCAGACGTACACGCCTGGCCGGAAGTTAACTTCCGGTCTGTGTTAGTTTGTTGATATGTCTGACTAGTGGCTAATAATATAACTTATTTTTATTTTATTTTATTCAAATTCATACTTTATTGTATGATAATTGTATTAAATAAACAATTAATTAATTCTATTGTATATATTGAAATTATTTTTTAAATAAACAATTTGTGGAATGGGTCGTGTAACTTAATCGCATTTAAGTTCAGCAAATAATGGTTCTTCTACTGGTAACCCAAAATAATACTGGCTAGACATACTTTTAACCTGCTAGCTAATGCAATTTACTTGTTATTCGTAGAAAAAATCTACAGGGACTCTATTCTTTGCGGATGTGTAGCGGAAGTTTGGACCACAAAAGTAAAATGCCAAGAGTTTCTATTTTAAACAAGCAACAATTCTAAAGTTGAAGTCACTCTATACTATTATTTAAAATGTCCAATAATAGTCAATAAAAAATAAGTGAATCAAAACTTTTGGTTGTTAATGTAAATTCACATATTATCTTAACATATTACACAAACTCAACGCTGTTCTCTTTTGTCTCACTTCTACAATCCATGCAATTATCACTTCTGCACACCTGACTGCTTTTACAAGCCAAATAAGAGCAACTGCAGCATCTGTTCCAAGACAGAAACCACTTTCATCACTTAAATCCTGCAGTTAAACATGTGGCATCTGTCTTATATGCAGTAAAACTATATGATCCATTTCTTAAGGATTAAAGTATGGCCCTGTAAATGGATTTGTGTGACGGACGACATCTTGTTAAACGAGATCTCACTTCAGATGCTGTGGATGACCTGCGGCTCGTTTAAAAAAACCAGCTGATAAACAAATAAAATTCCATCATTTGAGATCCACAAACCATTATGTCTTTTTATGGAGCGCTTTATTGATTGTGCACAGTTGCGTTGTGAAATGAAATGACGTGACAGCAGGGTTCCTGGCCTTTGATAAGGATCTGCAAAAGCTAAAACAACTTAAATACTTCAGTAGAATGTATTTATTCTTCTGTATTTAAAAGTAAGAGTCATTCAGCCTAGCTTGCCAGCATATGCAAACAAGTAGATTCAACATGGAGACTTAATAGCAATCATTTTGATTGACATTGGCCTTAAAGTGGACAAGATTACAATGATCCCACTTAAGAATAATCACAAAAATGAGTGATGATTCATGCCAGGTTATTTTCTCTGCAGGACACGTTCCTTTCAGCTGCTTAATCCACAACGCACCCAAACAAGATGTGAGTTATGGCGCTGAACTCTTCCATGGCGGTAAACGATAATGAATCAATATCCACAACAATTATTTGGCCATCTTAAATTCAAATTACTCAAGAATGACACGGCTGCGTCGGGCGTTCACAGCGTGGTTGGAAAGGGCCCATTTTGCCGTTGAGTGCGAAATGCGACTTGGACTCGAATCCATTCATTCCGATAGTGAAAACAAGTCACTCAACAGCACAAAAGCTGACAGAGCAGCCCTTATCAAAACGATGTGCAAAAACCCGTCTCCTGAATGCACGATACCCCGAAGGACCTAAAAACGAACTGCCGAGCTTTTTTCCTCTCTAAGAACAGATTTACAGAGCTGCAAATCATATCTCGACTTTTGAGGTTTCTGAGAAATGCAATCACATCCGATAGATCTAATTGAGGTTGGTGCCCAAAGGACACGGTGTGCAAATCCTGTTAACCACAAATGAGTCTCCAGGAGGACCTACTGGAGGCATATAAAGAAGGCAGATCAGTCTGAGATAAATACAATGTTACTGGAGGTATATCCATCATTACCCTAGAAACAGAACCATTGCTGTGAGATCGAACGGAGGGATTCACGCTCCCCTTTGGGTCATTAGACGGCAATCCCAAAATGCATTTCTGCCGCCGTTTCATTACCCATCCAGTTCATGTTAATTAAAAAGGAAAAAGGTAACTAAGACAAGGTCTGGTGTCACATCCCAGGCAGCAGGTGAGAGGTGCAAGCGTAGAGAGTCGGGCACGATCCGACATGTTGGCATTGATTTCCTGCATAATTTGCTTGCGGGTGACACGGAAAGTGCTGACTGGGGCATGCTACTCCTGCAATCTGCATTAATTCACAGGTTAGGTGAAGATTAGCATCGATTCTTCTGCCAAGAGTTGAGTTGGGGGTGAGATGGTGAATGTTTCACCGCTCAGGAATGATCTATGAAGGGCTAAATCAAGAGGACTTTGAAGGAAGCGCCAATCCTGCTACCCCTGAAGCTAACCTGTAATGGAAACAGTTACTCAGTAGCCCGTGAGCCTAAAATAGAATATGGTCAGTTAATTTCATTAAATTGGAATTGAACTATTGTATATAAACTGCTTAATTTTAGGAAGCAGGAGATATATTTGCCTTTATTTCTTTTTATAAGCTATGATGTAATCTTCTGTAAATGCTTCTCGATGAGGCATGACTTTTTCCATAAGGCTGCATACTCCCTCTCTTTTTGCTTCTGATAACCAAATAATGATCTTTTTGTGCTAGAAAAAGTGAATAATATTAGCTTTAAATTGCAGTGCTGCATATTTCATTTAGCTATTTTTGGCACTTCATAAAGCCGACAAGAGAGCTTGCTTTCTGCATATATCTGGTACTCCACACACCTTTTGATTTGTCCTGAATCCGCATTCATACAAATACACGCAGTCAACTGTTACATGTGATGGTGTCTTTCTTAAATCATATGAAGAGTTCAGATGCAAAACCCTCTAAAATCCACATCCGTCAAAAATGAGATTTCAACGTTGAGTGAATGCTCTCCACAGATAGTATACGTCCATCCATCCATTTTCTACCGCTTGTCCGAACTACCTCGGGTCACGGGGAGCCTGCGCCTATCTCAGGAGTCATCGGGCATCAAGGCAGGATACACCCTGGATGGAGTGCCAACCCATCGCAGGGCAGATAGTATACGTCGATCTAGTAATTTTGCTTCAAAACCTGCTAAATACCACACTCTGTCCGGTCTGAAATATATGATATTGCTGAAAGTGAATGCAGGAGCCTGATGAAAAATGCTCATTTAAACGAAAAGTCACCTCACGGATTTAGGGCATTTTTGCAAATGAACTCTTCGTATCACATTAAAGCAAGCATTATGATGAGATACTATTTGTGACCCTGTCTGTGCAATCCAGGCTAAAGTATAACAAGCATCAAGGTTTGATTTCAAACATTAATTTCACTACATGTTATTAAGTCAATCTTAAAGACAGCAAGGTCATATTTTCACAGAATGTTCTTTATGAAGGATGATTTTATGTAGAAAAAAGGAAATCAAAAAATGACTTTAGCTGGGTTTTCAGGATGGGTCACATAAATCCTGCATACAATTCAACAAGAACATGATGTTATTCATCCGAAATCACAGTAGTAAAAAATGCCCATAGATGGAGAAAGGTGCGTCGTGCTTCCAATAAAGGTGAACTTTATGATTTCTAACAGCCCTGAATTATACAATACTCCAGGATTACAATAGTTAATAAAACACTCACAGGAAAGTGCTTCATACCCTATATTTCTGAAACACATCATTCATCAAAATCGGGTATTAAAAACAATTTAGACGACAATCCCGCTGGGATCTTAAGGTTTTCATTGTGATGTTCAAAGGATTACGCTGTATTATGGTTACCTTTGTTACACCCTGCACATTTTAATATACGAAAGTCTGAACTGTATATTCTTATATCAAAATATAAGAAAAAGGAAATGTTTCTTATGCTGTTATAGAAACTGGAGGACTTGAGGGTAAATTTATTTTTAATTGGGCCAGGAACTGCTATGAATCACCGGCTGAGGTGAAGGTAAGTGGGCATAAACAAACTAACGTTCAAGCTGGGCCAATTCTCAGTCCTCTGAAAAAAAACAGGCCTGTGCCAGCCTCTCAAGATCAACCACCACTGAGCCTTTATCAGATTCTTCTGTTTTCCAGCCAAACGGATGGTTAAGTATTTATCTAAAAAGAAAAGGAACGAAACACAAATAAGGTACAAACATAAAATAAAACGGACCATTAGCAGTCACAGCTTTGGATCTTGTGTGTTTAAGTAATGCAGAGTTGTTTAGAACTAATTCTATACAAAGAATTTTAACCACACCACTGCTGCGAAACACCAACTGATCCGACCAGACCCGAGAGCTAATGAGCCCGTTCAAAGACAATGGTGCAGGAAATCGAAGCGATGGGAGACGTGCTTATTGAAAGACTTTTCCCCAGACGCAGAAATCAAGCAACCGAGTAAATTATGTTAAGAAAGTGGTAAACAACTATATTAGACGCTCAGACTGGGACTAATTACAAAAGTCTGTCTAATTCCTCGTACAAACGAAAAATTCACGAGCAAAAACACTTTGTTTCAAAGAACCCATTTAGGATGAAGAAGAACGATTTTTCTCACATCCGTGCATACCAATAACCGTCACTACCCGCATGCTTCAAATCTCTTCAGAAGAAAAAGGTGGCGATTAAGAAACTTGTCAAGAGAAAGTGTTGAATGCAAAAAAGATGTGTTAAAATGTAACATCACCCACAGCAAAAAGCTTTTAAAGGTCTTTTTCATGCACTTTGTGAGGAAGAGACAAGAAAGCGAATGAGATAAAGCCAAATTGCCTTTCCAATTTTTATTTACATTAGCTAGAAGTGTGAGGGGGGTAGTGTTGCATTGCAGCAGCGTGCCCCTCAACTCCACCAGGGCATTCGTTCGATAGCCCGCACCTTTCTTTCCTTCACAAACACATTGAGACCTGCCTCCATCAACATATCAAACACCAAAATGTCAACCCAGGTGATTAAATCGATAAGATCCTAATCTTTTGTTACCTCGGACCAAATGGCAGACAAATCCCCCACAGTCCCTTGCGCTATTCATGTTTTCATAGAAGCAAAGCACGAGCTGGAGTTGAACAAGAACGATGCTTTGATAAGATCGTGACACACCTTTGGAGGATTCTGCTGAGGTGGCAGCGTTGTCTGAATAAGAATGGGTTTGATGTTACACGTTACGGCCGTCAAACGAGCCATGAGTGTAGCAGCGGTGCGTGTATTTAAATAAATATATAAAAGGATGCTGTTTGGCATCCTGCACTGTCGGGAAAAAAAAGAACAAAACTGTACCTTATAAAGGTACAATAGCCGTCACTGGGGTGGTAGCCGTAAGTGCTCCTTTACCTTTACGGGTATAAAACATATTTTTTAGGTTATTTTTGGGACGTAATTGCACATTAGGTATTTAGGGTATATTTGTGTACCCAAAAAGATCAAATATTTGGAGATACGAAAGGAGCATTGAAGGCTAACACCCCAGTAATGCTAAAAGGTACAGATTTGCACTTTTTTTGACTGTAGTGCTTTATAGCTAGATGTAAGACTGAAACATAAATAGATAAATGGCGGTGTAAAAGCGCAGTCTATGAATACTCCTGATTCAGGCTGAGTCATAATTCACAGATGATATAGACTAATTATATCAGTTTGTCTATAATAAATAAGGATGTAATGAATGTGGCGAGCATGAATGAATCAGGCTGTTCAAACTATTTATGAGAAGACTTATCAAGTAACTGGTACAGAACTGGTACATATTGAATAGTTCAAGAGGTTTTGTGTTAAAATACTTTTGTTTTTGCACTTTACAATAAAGTTGTGGGCATTTTTAAGAGCGAGCCGAATATTCTGGGGTGACAAATGTGCATGCAGAAAGCTGCAAGCCATCTGGGCTTGCCATTATTTAGCACAAACTTTATACTTAACTGTATACAAACTTGTATATATATTTACATTCCCTTGGTTCTTATTATAGTGTGTAGCTTCCTGTATGATCAATGACTGTTTGCGTGTTTCGTGATAGTCTGCACATTTTAGTTCGTTTGAACGGTGGCTACAGTCTGATGTTGAGATCTCACGACTATCATAAACGAATGTGCAATCATTCATTGATGCTCAAAAAGGTCATACAAAATACCACAGGAATGTAAACTTAAACAGAATTCAGTTATGATGTATAGATTATCTTGTGTAAACAACGTATGTGTCTTCTGAAAGGCGGTAATAAACAAAAATAAAGAGAAAAACATGATTTATTATCCCCCACAGAAGCTACATAAGTTATTTTTTAAATGAAAAATAATATATACAGCGCTTAACACATTTATTAGACCACCTGCGATAATAAAGAGAAAACACAAATATTAATAGGAATCTGTCAAAAACTAAACATTTTATTGTCATTTATTAAGCAAAAAACAAAGTGTAACAAGCAAATAGCCGCCACATCCAACTTCTCTCAGAAGTCAGAAAACGAGTAATATTCAACCATTAAATTTTTTATTATGGACTGCAAGTAAATAACTGTATTTTTTTATTAAAAAAATTAATGTGCATTACTATTTTGTATTCTTCTTGTAAAACAGTGAACTAGAAAATGAATGGACAACAATAATTATATTTTAACATAAAAAATACTACAATGACTACATTTCCATTACATATACTTGCGAACGAACCATTACAGAAACATAAAACATGGTTTTGGTAATCTGTTAGTTTAGGGCAGCTGTGGCACAAACCTTACATTGGGTGTTGGTCTCATAAATTTGCTAAGAACTGTGTATATTATATATTTCATGATTTGACTTTTAACAAAGCAGGTAGGATTAAGTCGAATGAATATTAATAACATGAAGTCACAGTTCACACACAAAATTAATATTTAATATTCTCTATTAATCATTTTCAGTAGGTCATTTGGACATGATGGAGCGGTGACAGGTTACAGAGTAAGAAGCACAGCATGGTGTGCCCAAGCATGGCAATAAATGCTCTAATCTCGGCTGAAGCTGTCCTGCTTAGACCAAGCTAATCCACATAGGAAAGACAAGCCAGATGGTCACAAGCAACTGCTTAAATCCCGTGCAGGAGCCTTGATGACATGCCTGAGGTTCTTGCTATTTACCTTGCGCCTCAAATTACAACCGTAAGCCTAGTGAAGAAGCAGCAGGCGGCAGCACCTGGCCTCGCGTTCTCAAAAGTGGATGGGATGACAGGCTTACGTATTCCTGGAGCGCCGAAGCAGAAGCAGTCCCAGGGTTGTAGTAACACAGGCGTGCTCTCCGCTATGGAGATCGCCAGCTCCAATCGGCATTATGCTTTGAGGCATGCCGTAGCCTTAAATCACACCACCCAAGCAGGAATGACCGCATCCAAGTCCATCTCAGGTCGTGAGGAATCGTTAAATGAATATTACCACCGATAGCAACTAAATTATCTCGCAGCGGGAGCCACATGGCCCGAGGAAGGTGCTTCTCTTTCACATTCATCCCCTATTATTACTTCTGTCTTGGAGAGTAATTAAGGGATTTCAACATTTCACCTTCGGCATGTTGTATCAAAGCTCACCACCCACAACGCAATCCGCCTTCTGTTCTCAGAGCTGCGTACGGGGTTAGTGCCCCGCTGAGCTGTGCTTAGGGTTCATCTCCCTGGTGAAAACCGCAGGATCGCTAGAGCATAGTGACCTACAGAGATGATGCTTGTACCTACGCCGTGACACCACCACATGTTGTGCTCTCTGACACGCACGCACCTTTTGGACCTAAGCCCCCTGCTATGATCAAAACAAGCTTCAGGACTCTGGTAATGCAGAATGCCGTCTGTCCTACACTACATTTCACAGCTCAGTAGGGTTTTACTGAAACTCTGTGATTCGGATACAGACTCACTCATCATCTCTTGCCACAGACAGAGAGATGGATGGATGGGGGGCGGTGTGTCATGTCGTGGTAGACGCTGTAACTCTGATACGCCAAACAGCGACTCAGACGCGCCCCAGATATTAGTTTTTGAGAGTATGACAGTGAGGCCAACACTGTTAGCTTATGGGATTAGTGTTTATGCGTGAGTGCCTCTGGACAAAGGATTCTGCCCAATGTCGTCCACACACACGCACATACACACACGCACATACACACGCACACACACGCACATACACACTCACACACACGCACACTCTCTCACACACACACACAAAATTGACCCTTTCTTTTTTCCGTCAGTGCTTAATTCACATCCTCAATCTTTCTGAGACATGTTTTCAGTGGAAATGATAAATCATTTAAATAAAAATATTCCCATACTATAATTTTACATTATAATAAAAAGAGTATGAATATATACCTATTTTATGGTTTATAATATCTTTAATATTATATATAATACAAAATAAATAAAAAATTTGTATTGGTCAAATATTTTCTTAAAAAATTAATAAATAACACTATTAAAGGGATAGTTCACCCAAAAATGAAAATTCTGTCATGAATTACCCTCAAGTTGTTCGAAACCTGTATACATTTCTTTGTTTGGTTGAACATAAAGAAACATAGCCTATTTGGAAGAATGTTAGCAATTAGGATTTCTGGGGCACCATTGACCACCGTAGAAGAAAAAAATATTTATTTTTGTTGTGTTGAACACAAAATATATTTTGAAGGATTTAGGAAAACAACCTGTTCTGGGTTAACAACTGAACAAAGAAATGTATAAATTGTATAATTTGGAACAACTTGAAGTTGAGTAAATGATGACAGAAGTTACATTTTTGGGTGAACAATCCCTTTAACTAAATACATACTGTGATTATTTACTTATACATAACAGAAAAATGATGCATCTTACACCAGTTCTAAACAAGATACAATTTTTTGTTGAGGTCAAATGACGTCAATGTCTCACAAACTTTACAGCTGATAGACCAAAAAACTAGGATGTCTTTCTTTGTGCATACATTAAAGCATCTCATCAAAGTAAGATGCAGGCCAAACTCATTTCAGGAGCGTGATACACTTTTTCCCAGGACACCCCATGGGACTCAAAGCCAAAAATAGTAGTAAGTAATTGAGAGCGCATGTCATGGCAAGCCTGACGTAACACAGAAAATTCACATGACAGGAAAGTCCCATTACAGATGCGATCGCTCTCAGGAGCAATATATCACTCTCATCATCCAATGCCGTTAGAAAACCAAATTGCGACAATATGGCTTACTCGCATCACCTGCAACCTCCGCGTGGAAAACACAGACCAGAGGAGAGAACTGAAAGTGTGACTTACCCAGAAGATGAGGTTGAAGACGAACATCGTGTATTTCAGACAGCACAGGCAGCCTCTCGCCATGTTGAACTTCTTGAACTCTAGAAGGAACACAAAGGATAGATCCAGGTAAAAGACCACGTACTTGCTGCCTTTAGGAGCCTTGTACTTATTGTTGCTTTTGTCTTCCCCGCTCTGAGAGGCGGTTTGCGCACGGGGGCCCGTGGACCCGTAGAAGGCGCCGGCGGTGAAGCCTCGTCCTCCGAACGGGCGTTCGGAGGTGGAGGCTTGAGCGAAATCGGAGTCGCGACTGTCCACGGAGGGGCTACGGTGGATGGCAGATTCTTCGCTACTTGACTTCTCCATGTTCTGAAACGGAAGGCGCGTGCTTTAATTCATTCTCTATCATGTCTCTCGGATAAACCCTCAAGAACCTTGAACTTGTGCACTAATCCTTAAAAAGCAGTTAGTCGTTTTACTTCACACAAAAAAGTTGTCCAGACACTGATGCTGTGGAACTAAAGATGGAACGGCTCAGTGGCCCCACAGCCCCCCCCCCCCCATCCGAGCCCACCGGCAGGTGCGCGTCGAATTGAACTTTTAGCACCTTAATGCGTCCACCCCAGCTCATCCGGCGTCCCGGTGGGTTCAGCTGCTTCCCACACTTCTGCTTGCTGACCTCGGCACAGCCTATCCTCGGAGAGAGCTGATGAGTTCCCACAGCTTTCTAACTTCCACCCCCGTTCTCCTCTCCTGAGGATGAGACGCTCTCAGTCTTTCTCACAGCTCTTTCTCTAACTCTTCTCCCGAATCAATCTCGCCGCTCTCATTCAAAGAGACCCCTGTGTTCTCTCCTCTCTGGCTGCGCTCGCAGTCACCGCTCTGCTGCTGATGCACGCTATTATCGGCAACTGCATCTAGTGGACATTCCCTCCCAACCTAGCGCAAGGCTCTATCTCCCACCTCTCTCTCCCTCTCGCTCTCTCTCTGCCTGTACTCCCCTCAGCCCCTCCCCCTCACACCAATAGGGCGACAGCTAGCCCCTCCCTGCTGATAGCACAGCTTCAATCCTCTTATCATCACCGTGCTATATGCCTATACAAGTTCAGCGCTCTTTACGGTGATGGTCGGCCAGAGGAAGTCTGGGAGGGCAATGATGAATTAAGAAATCATGAGCTGATGGTGGTGTAGGTGGGTGGGATGGAGATGAAACGATGCACGCAGCTGTGCGGTTTTCTTTTGCATGAGACTGTACGTAAACTGAAACCATGAAAAACGACTGATCTCTTGACCTCCTTAATAAGCCAATTAGGTGGAAAATAAGGCTGTAGATTCTCAGTTCGTGCTCGTGGTTTTATTTCATTAGTCGACCAGTTCTAAGCCGTCTGTACATTGCATTCATGTGCTAATCACATATGATTACGTGTCATTTGCAGTGAAATGGCTGTGATGTCAAACTTGTGATCGTAATTGGAGGTTGAGTGGTTGCAGTGCGTGACCGGCGTGTACTGCTTTTACAAAGCCCAGTATCCGCGCTCTCTCGTTTCTGCGTAAGGAGCACGAAAAAATTGGCATTGGGAAATATAGCACCATTTCAAGCATGGGAACAGGATAGGAGCTCGAAGGTACTATAGGCTTTCCTACGCAAAGCAAGGGTTACATCTTAAGTACCTGCTGCGTGCCATTCGCTCACATGTGTTTTATAGATTACATGAGTTTGTGAAAATGTAAATGTACATCGGTGTGCAAATAGTTTGTAAGTGAAATGGTCTGACAATTTAATGTTTGGCATATCTGGATCTTTAAAGGGATTTGCGGGATTGTAAAAATGTCCATTTTTGTCTTTCCAAATTATTATTTGCTGTTAAGCCGCTTTGGAACAATGCACATTGGGAAAAGATTTGCACAATTTCTGCTCTCTTTTATGTTCAATTATGTGAATAACATCTTAATCTTGAGTGTTAAAACTCAAACCCTTTTTCTTATCTCGGAACATTTTTTAGGTCTCTCCTTATCAACATTTACATGAGACAAACTAATAATAGAAAAAAAGGAAAAACTGTTGTCGAGTGCTGTTGTCAGATGACAAAAATCAATATGTGTTAAATATTTAAACCAATGTTTTGCTGGCTAAGGCAATTATTATTGCTCAAGGGCTTCTTTAAATCACAGTATAAGTTAAAGTATTAGCTGTGGCACATAATGTGACCTGTGCCGTTGATGCTACGGACAGGAAAGATACTTCAAATCATGCAACTTATTTATTACTTTCTAAGCAAACACAATATTGATTTTCACATGGCAGACTTTAAAACACTCAAAAATGCTGTAGACTTTAATTAAACCACCAGAGTAACATCTAGACCGACCTGACTTTGCTACTGTAGTAAACAACAACCCAAAGCACATACGCAACACCCTGGCAACCACCCAGAAGACCCTATACCCTCTGCATGTCAAGGCAACTTTTCTCTGAAAATGTAGAAATTCAGTTCACTTTATTGCCATGCCAAAGAAATGCTTGAGTGAATCCAGAGAAATCTGGCGAATCAGCCGGCTGACATTGATCACAATTTGGCGTTTGGTCACAATACTGCCTCTAATTCGAAGCATCTTAGTCCTTCAGACATCCACGATGCAGCATTTATTTTGAAGCATGAGTCACGACCAAACAGCTCGTAATATCAATGCTATCGACAGCACTCTGGAAGGTGTTGATTGGAGAACCAGGCTCGATTCAGACCTGGAAACCCCATGTGGAAAGAACCAGAATCCAGTGCCTTTCAGATTAAAGTCATCAGTCTCCTGATCCCAGTCTGCGTCAATACTGGTATTGGGACCGGCTGGCATTCGTTTGGCCACCTTCAGAGCAACCTACTCCTGATTGTGTCCTGCGACTAGAGGACACGCTCAAAACCACACACACCAAACACGATATCCAGGAGAGAGAACGCTACACAATTGATAGGCACAATACAGAATGAAGCACACACGCATACACAAAGACTTGATTCGGGAATTAATGAAATTTGCAGCAATGTCCTAAAGCATCAGACATACATTTGAGGAAGGACTATCCATTACACTGGACATATACTTCAAAGATTAGTTGTAAAACAATCTACTGAGTTTGCTGGATGGGAAGGTGTTTTATAGTGAAGCCCAGATTATACTGTATATCATCTATATGATCTTAAAACCCATCATAAAGTGTGAGTGATGGGTGAATAAGAAGGCCATTCAGGAACATGTCTAAAGTTGAAAGAACCTATAAGGAATTGTGTTTTTTCAGTTGTTAAAAGGGATAGTTTACACAAAAAATTTAACTTCTTTCATCATTTGTTCATTGTTATTCCAAACCTGAATGACTTTCTTCCGTGTGAAATATTATATTCTGGAGAACATTGGTGTAGACACAAAACCACAGAGACATTTCTTAAAATATCTTCTTATATGTTTCGTGGAGGAGATGGTTATTCAATGAGGAAAGAATGATTGTTTTTGGCTGACCTTTAAGACCATTTCTGCATTGCAACACTTTTTTCATTTAAATATACTGGAAAAACAAAATTTTGGTAAATATGTTCAATGTATTAGAATGTTTATCTTTTTTTTTTTTTAAACTCACATTTTGGAAAAGATTAGAAAACACTCTTGTCAGTGCAACATTGCAGCATATTACATACATTTTATATATAAAGGTATAATTAAATTATAGAATAATAATAATCTACAGTATGTTAACATATTGCTACAATACGGGAGCATAAGATTAAAGTAATGAGAGTAAAAGTGGGGGTGCTGAAATGTAACAATTTTGCAACCAAAAAAATGTAATGGTTTAAATCCACAATGCAATAAAAAATAATATATTTTCTGATGTTTTTGTTGTGAATCATTTTGTCATGGGATTAGTTTGAGGGAGAAGTTGGCATTGGATGTTCATTTCATTCAGGGTCCAAACCCTGCTGTGTTTTCTGCTTTGCATTACTCCGTGACAGATAAATTAACACATACACACTAATATGTGAACACATGCAGAGGAAGGGCCACATCCAAGAGAGAGGTGAAACGTTACAAACACTGAATTGAAACTGGACTGAATGCCAGCTTCAGTCTGATCAACACTACAATCAGTTAAACCCCATACCAGCGTGAATCATTAAAGCCCAATTGACACAGAACTGAATGAACTCTGCCTCAGTGGTTTCCTCAAAGTCTGAAAGTACACATTCCACAAAAGACCAACAAAAAAGGATTTCGGGAGGTGGGTGCAGGATCACACAGTAGTTGTGAGATCCACTGAGAACCATTAACAAAACCAAGTTCTAAGTCTGAATTATTCTAAAGCAACACGCCACGGTGCAACAGTTACATCCAAACACATAAAGCGAGATCAATTCACACCCAAGCATCTCGTCTCCACTACATTAAATCTTCATTTGTTGGATTCATAAACTGGAGATTGTTCATTGCTGTGTTTGGTAATATCTTTCCACAGTCAAAAGATTAAGCAATCGCATTTTTTCTGTGATGAAGTTGGCAATGTTGAGGTGGTTTGTCAAAGCTTAATTTCAGAAGCAGGCTCTCGGTTGTTAACAGACTCTCCCTGTTGGGTTTTAGCAAAGCAAACTTCCTATGAACCAATATACAGTATGTCATTTTTTGAATTGCTTCTTTGGTAAGAGAATCTACCTCGAGAATACTAATCTGCCCAAGCACGACAAACTGTTGCAAAGAACCAGAAGGAACAGCAAGGATTTGTCACTGAACTTCTTGATCTTAAGATAAGAAATTCCAAAAATACCAGAATTAACCCAGCACTTGATAAACTTGATTTTTAGTGACGCAAACATCCTATCAATTTGGTGTGGTTTTTTTATCCACTTCTTAAACCTACAATCGATTCTCACAGATGTTGTCAAAAGCTTACTTGACCTCAAGAACTGAAGGAAATGTTCAGAAGTTGAGGCAGGCAAACAAGTCATGCAAGAAAAGCGTTCCTGAGGTCAAGGCATTTCTCTGCATGTGTACATGTCATTTTGTTCAGAAAACTAATTTGTTAGCGAGGGTCAAGACCTTAAAACTAATAATAAAAACTATTTTTCTATTCCTCCTTTATACTATATGAAAGCACGAAAATGTTGATCATTAAATGGATAAGGCCTACAAAATGCTCTAGTTGTTCCAAGAAACACATGCAGCGTGTACATACGCAGGTGTAAAAACAGCAAGTGAATTCTGAACCCCCTAAATAGACCCCACACCTCAATGAAGAAGAGAAAGACCCCTCTGAACAAACAAATGACTGTCTGCCATTTTGTCCCTATTTACAGACAGTCTCCGGAAAGTCTGACAATCTGCAGAATAGCGTCTCAGCAAAGGTTATACTTGTTTAACAAATATCAAGCCCATACTTAAGCCGCTTGTAGATCTCATTTGAATCTTTCTGATAAGCCGGGCTTTTTTTAACAGCCACATAGTTTGTCTCAGAACCCTGTGGACTTCACACATTACTAACACATTATACTCCCATACAGAGTAAGTGATAACTGTTAACCCTTACATTGCACATTATTACTTTATTATCTTTTCCAGAATAAAGCGAGAACACATGTTGGACAAAAACTGACAATGCCAGCTTGAATTTTACAGAACTGCTCAATTATTAAGGAGTGTTCCAAGTTTCAATTTTGCTTACCACTCAAAATAGTTTTGACTTGTCCTTCAGTTTTAAGCTATTCAAGTAAATAAATAATGAACTTAAAGGGTTTAAAAACAAGAAACATGCATCTTGCATTTCAGTTTGAACTTGAAATGTCTTAAAAAAATATTTAAAAAAATCTAGTTAATAGATATAGATGGGATTTCTTGAAATATTTTATCGCTATATAAATACTTTAGCATTAAATGTGTCTTACCAGCTATACATTTCCTGAAAGAAATTAAAACCTTAAATTATTTTACGATTATAATTTCACATCGAAGTACAGTATGTATTTCAATCTGTGTGTTTTTTAATATTCTACATCCCTTTAAAGTACTTTTTTATTACCGCATAAAGAGTGTGCTTCAGCATAAATCAAAACTATTCCCAGTGAAAATCAGCATAACGGCAACCAATCTTAACATTAAACTGTATCAAGCGTAAGCGAGGCCACCAATGAAACCCGCAGAAATGCATTCACACTTCATGCGCTCCTCTGAGATCTGCTGTGAAAATATAGTAAAAGTTTAGTTCAGGTAAGTTTGAAATCAGGTTCAGATCAAACTCTTCAGCAGGCAGCGCGACTCCCTGACCTCAGATCTCTGAACAAACACGAACAGCGCCGTGAGACAAACGACAGGGTCGAGCCTTCTGTCAACTCGGCACTGACGAAGCAGGAGACCACACAGGTAGGCAGGGCAAGAGAGAGCAAATGAATGAAAGCAAGAAGAAAACATAGACCCGCCACCTCAATCTTCACTTTAAACAGTAAACCCAGGGTCCCATCCATCAGCGTAACAGCAGATAAGCGTGTATGAGAGCAAGAGGACAGAACAACCTAAACATAATAGCGCAAACAAACGTCAAGCCTACATTAGCATGTATGCCCTAAGAGGAAAAGTCCGGAATGTGGAACGTAACTGAAGTTGACTTTTTACCGCACTGTATGAATTCTCTAAGAAAT
Source organism: Triplophysa siluroides (assembly GCA_006030095.1). NCBI lineage: Eukaryota > Metazoa > Chordata > Actinopteri > Cypriniformes > Nemacheilidae > Triplophysa > Triplophysa siluroides. The sequence continues at coordinate 1,406,788 of VCII01000102.1, read as the reverse complement.
GAGATGAAAAGCCTGGAAGCATGTACAGATTTATGAGCAAAGTGTGGCTTTCCGCTCATTGGTCAAAAAAGACTTCTCATCCCTTCAAGCTAAAGACTCAGAAATTTGGTGAATCATCTCCACGAACAAATTATTCACTGTTATTAAAAATTGCAGATGATAAAAAATCTACTAAGATAAAGTGTTCTTGATTATTCATTTATTGGTAGTGAGTTTATCTGAAGTTCAAAATGCCTTTGGAAGTATTCTGCACTCCAAGACACTGTGACATGCACATCAAACCATCGCCTTGGAATTGCCTTGGTTCTATTTGCGATTTTTGTCAAAATTGAGTTACCACATAATAACTTATTTACATTATGTGATGTTTTTTTCTTTACATTGTGTACATTTTGAGCATTTCTATAGAAAACAAAAAAAAGGTTTTATCTACAAAGTCAAATGGAATGCAAAAACTTTGAAGCTTCTTGTCTCAAAAAGGCAACTGTTAAACAGTGTCGTCAGCCATTCACTAGGGGTACCAAAATATACCAATATTAAGAATAACCATGATATTAAAAACCACAATTATCAATGTCATGTTAATTCTACACATCTGATAATAAAATAATTAATTGATCGCCTGTTGAATCACAATGAGTGAAACCTCTCTCTATGCCTTCCACTTGTATTTAGAGTATGACTCATTGACCAAAAGTAAACACAAAATAAACAAAAGTAAAATAAATATGACTGATAACATCATTACTTTCAATAAAAAGAGATCAATAGACAGAATAATAATAGCGTTATCATGAATCTATGATAATCATGTAGTGAAAAATGAATATTGTGACAGCCCTTTATACATAACTGGTCCAGTAAACATATAAGTTTAAATACCAAGATAAACAAGAAAAAAAATCCTGTACAGTCAGATAGTTATTATAGCAATAGACAGTGTCACCCTTAAGGGGTCTACGTGGCGATAATGACCAGAATATACTTTATCTTGCTCATTACATGGCTAACGGCCAAATAAATACTGTAAACACATGGTGAAAGCAATTGCATTAGGGTGGAAATAATTTACTATGCGAGTGAAAAGAGACCACATGATACAGGCATGAAGATATTGCAGCCTAGCATAGGAGCTTTTAGAGGTTACATTAGCCCATCAGAATCAAGTATTCTAAAAAGCAAAAAAATAGCATTAAATGTACAAAAATACCACAATTAGTTTTTACTATTGTGATTAGCAGCAGTGTTTGGGACCGAAAGGTAATGGGTTTGATTCCCAGAGCACATGGATACTCACAAAACATTTTGCTTGGATACAAAAAAAGCGGAAGATACTGTACAAGACAAATTACTTGTGGATGGAACCTCAATTTCTGCAGCCATTACCTCTCAGACGCATGACATATTACATTTGAGGATGACGAACACACACCGAGAGCGCTCGCATAGCCTACTATGAACAAAATAACCAAGAATATACAATCTAATCAACTCATATTCATCCCCTGGTATTTCTGCCTTAATTACCTCCAAAAACCAGAGCAGCCAAGACTACGTTCAATGACTGGATTACTTGAAGGTTTCTTAAAATGCATGAATGATGAAGTCAGTGGCAAATTCTTTTTTCAGCACAGGTTGTCATGGGATCAGTCAAATACAGTCATGGCCAAAATTGTTGGCACCCCTTAAATTTTTCCAGAAAATCAAGTATTTCTCACTGAAAAGTATTGCATTAACACATGTTTTGCTATACTGATGTTTATTCCCATTGTGTGTATTGGAACAAACCAAAAAAAAATGAGGGAAAAAGCAATTTTGACAAAATGTCACACAAAACTCCAAAAATGGGCTGGACAAAATTATTGGCACCCTTAACTTAATATTTGGTTGCACACCCTTTGGAACAAATAACTGAAATCAATCGCTTCCTATAACCATTAATTAACTTTTTACACCTCTCAGCAGGAATTTTGGACCACTCTTCCTTTACAAACTGCTCCAGGTCTCTCATATTGGAAGGGCGCCTTTTCCCAACAGCAATTTTAAGATCTCTCCACAGGTGTTCAATGGGATTTAGATCTGGACTCATTGCTGGCCACTTCAGAACTCTCCAGCGCTTTGTTGCCATCCATTTCTGGGTGCTTTTTGAAGTATGTTTGGGGTCATTGTCCTGCTGGAAGACCCACGATCTTGGACGCAAACCCAGCTTTCTGACACTTGGCCCTACATTGCGACCCAAAATCCTTTGGTAATCCTCAGATTTCATGATGCCTTGCACACAGTCCATGCATCCAGTGCCAGAGGCAGCAAAACAACCCCAAAACATCTTTGATCCACCACCATATTTGACTGTAGGTACTGTGTTTTTCTTTGTAGGCCTCATTCCGTTTTCGGTAAATAGTAGAACGATGTGCTTTACCAAAAATCTCTATCTTGGTCTCATCTGTCCACAAGACGTTTTCCCAGAAGGATTTTGGCTTGCTCAAGTACATTTTTGCAAACTGTAGTCTTGCCTTTTTATGTCGCTGTGTCAGCAGTGGGGTCCTCCTGGGTCTCCTGCCATAGCGTTTCATTTCATTTAAATGTCGACGGATAGTTCGCGCTGACACTGATGCACCTTGAGCCTGCAGGACAGATTGAATTTCTTTGGAAACTTGTTTGGGGCTGCTTATCCACCATCCGGACTATCCTGCGTTGCAACCTTTCATCAATTTTTCTCTTTCGTCCACGTCCAGGGAGATTAGCTACAGTGCCATGGGTTGCAAACTTCTTGATAATGTTGCGCACTGTGGACAAAGGAACATCTAGATCTCTGGAGATGGACTTGTAACCATGAGATTGTTGATATTTTTCCACTATTTTGGTTCTCAAGTCCTCAGACAGTTCTTTTCTCCTCTTTCTGCTGTCCATGCTTAGTATGGCACACACAGACACACAATGCCATGACTAAAGCAACTTCTCCCTATTTTGTCTGCTTTCAGGTGTGCTTTTTTATATTGCCCACACCTGTTACTAGCCCCAGGTGAGTTTAAAGGAGCATCCCATGCTTGAAACAATCTTATTTATCCACAATTTTGAAAGGGTGCCAATAATTTTGTCCAGCCCATTTTTGGAGTTTGTGTGACATTATGTCAAATTTGCTTTTTTGACTCCGTTTTTTTGTTTTGTTCCAATACACACAAAGGGAATAAACATGTGTATAGCAAAAAATGTGTTAATGAAATACTTTTCTGTGAGAAATACTTGATTTTCTGGAAGAATTTCAGGGGTGCCAACAATTTTGGCCATGACTGTATGTAAAAAAAAACCTGTAAAGACTGTCAAACTGTCAAAAAAGTTGTGAAATGGTCAAAATGACCTTGACTCATCCAATTACACGGGTTCCCGTGTGCACATCCAGCCAAATTCTGCCCAGCACAGAACAAGTCCCTTAACTGCAACCGGAGGCATTAAACCGCACATTTATAAAACATCCATCAAATAAATGCAGATACGGACACGAGGTTGCACATTTCCGTGCCATCTCCAAAGTCAAACACAAGCCAGAGGACCACAGCCACGGTCACTTCCCCCATCTATAGATAGAGATGAGGCATCGGTTACCTCCAAGATTAGAGGAGAAAGACAGAGCAGGTCATTTTATTTTGGGAACCTGAGGGGGGGAATAAAAGTGATGTGGTTTATGGCCAAAGTTCCCCACCACGTGTGCATCCCTGGAGAGGTTGACGCCGGCCAGCCGGTTCACATCACCTTTTCCGAAGAACCTGCGGATGCTGTGGTCACAACTACGGCCTATTTCCAGCTCTGGAGCTGCGTGATTATAGCAATGATCCCTTCCGCCATCCCTAAAGCCTAGAAGGGGCAGTATTCATGTGGCGCCTGTCGGGCAACGAGACATGCACTTAATCCTCCTCTGTGCTTCATGGAAACAGCAACAGAAAACACACCGGGGTCTGGAGATAGAAACACAGGCACAAAATGTCCATAGAGGGACTGAAACCTTTTGTGCAGGTCGTGTTACTGGTGCTTAAAGGTTCAGAGTATGATATTTAGTGGCATCTAGCGGTGAGGTTGTGTTGCAACCTACGGCTCACTCCACCAATCGCCTCGCCCTTTTGAAGCACCACGGTGGCTGACGCATAACTAAGATGACGTCACATTTTCGTTTCTTCGCCGAAGGAGATAACGTATTTTGAAAAGCGCTCTGCAGAGCAGTTTCACCGTTTAGGGCTACTGTAGAAACAAATTGTCAAATTCCTTGTAAGGGGACCCGCGGTGTATGTAGATAGAATTAGCTCATTCTAAGGTAATAAAAACATAACGCTTCATTGTGTAAGGTCTTTATACACCCCTGGAAACATACAGTTATGTATATTATATTGCATTTCTGATAATAGAGCCTCCATAGGACATATATGAATGACGTCAACAGACTATTTACAATAGGTATCAATGTTCTTTATCTTGGTGGAACACCTGATGCCAATTGGCTCCAACATCAGCATTGTGGGTTGTTAACGTTGACAACCAAACATGTGGTTTTTTAACATGCAGTCCAGTAGAAGCAGCAGGTCTGTGAGATGCTCATGCAGCTTCTAGAGGTCAAAACTCCTATAACAATACATCACTGCCTGCACAACCACAGACGCAAGACAGCAGGGCAGGTTTGTGGCTTACCACTCTAATTTCTAAAGCACTATTACACTGAGGATTTATGTGACCATTAGGTCCGTTTGGATGAGGATTCATGCTTCTAGGTGAAAGGGAAACGTAGATTAGACTTAAGACGACAGATGTGAGAGCTTTTTCGTTGTACATCAAGTACATCAAGATGCAAGGTTTAGTTGCCTCTTATTAATAGTAAGGAAGCCTATTAAATGTGCAGGTACATCGAGAAAAGCTTGACATGTCTAACCTGGATACATTCTCAACTTTTTACAGAACAGGAAAGGCAAAAGCATTGCAACTCGGTTGATATCTGTTTCTGAACCTCAACTGGTAGAGCAATTCCAAGGTAATGCACGGGTTTGAATATGAGGGAACAGACAAAGTTATAAAATGTAGGGATAGTTTACCCAAAATAGAAAATTCCAGAGTGAGCCGTTGGTTGTAATTCGCAACCTCACCACTAGATACCGCTAAATTTCATACTTTAGATCATTAAGTTGTCTACCAATTTGAAGTATATACTGTATATATATTTACCATATATTGTGTGCATTAGTATTGGATGTGGATCTAGTGTTTTTCTGGAAATAAGATGACTTATGAAACACAATGACTTATGAAAAACTGTACAGCTGCAGTAATACGTCATTAAATGACTCATTACATTGACCACTTGTCATGATTATGAAACTATGCTAACTAAGATAAAAATAGCTTCAGGAGAAAAAGCCACTGATGTCAAGGCTGCAAACCCACCAGTTGTCCTTCACAGTACTGCAATATGGCCAGATCCTTATAGTCTACGATCAAAGCTGGCAGAACACCAGAGATAGATTCTACAGCAGACGTTGGGCCCAGGGTACCACCATCCTCCGACTTCTGATGCCCGAATGAGCTACCCGTACAGTACAGGGTCCAAAGGGCTACAGATGGTGTGGAAAGCAGGACAGGCCTATCATCACGCTCTATAAACCTTCAATTCCGATTAGCATCAGTGATCTCATCCAACGGAGGATTACAGATTCTCTCAAGGGAGGGAGTCAGGCTTCCCTGATCAAGATGATCTTAACGGGAGTCAACACCTTGGGAAAATTCCCATATGAAACATAGTGAAAAACTATTTCTGACAAAAACATTTTATTTTTATAAATAATTAAACATTTTATAACTATTTTTTTTAAATGTTTAAATTCATGATAAGTCTCCGATATTAGCACCTCATTTGAGTGGAAGATTTTATTATAACAATGATTTCAATTTTAATCTGCTCTTCACACAAAAGTAGTTTCAGAAAACATATCTGTTCCGATGAGTTCAGAATGTGGTCCAGAAACGATTCACCATACCTTGAATGTATACTGAATGTATATGAGTAAAGCAGAACCATGCAACCGTGAACCAATGAACAGACACCTGCTGACAGCTGAGAAACATGGGGAAAGGCCACTAGCACATATAATATCTTCTGCATGCATTGACACATCATTCTAAATGTTAAAGAACAGCGTTTCAGATGTGATACGACAGTTCACCCCAAACTTCACAGGAAAGTGTGCACGAGGAAAAATATTCAAGCTTTCTCCACCATAATACCATCTTTCCTAAATCATTCTCCGGAGGCAAAGACCCTCACAGAATATGATTTATAGCCAAAGAATAACATCCCACAACCCACCGGCTATGGATTACAATATCTGCCTCCCATGTGCAAAAATCATCATCTATGTCATGAAAAATTAAGCCAGTTAGATGGGGAAAAGTGTTTCAGCCAAACTCTCGCCTCTCTTTGATTGTTTGACTTGTGGCTGGAAGTCTAATTTCACGCCGCAGACTCTCCGCCATAAAACGGCTTCAGTGTGGGGCTCAACCAAGAGGCTCAAAAAGCAGACCCTTCTAGTTTAATGACATCAGTCATTTCATTTTTTTCAGACGAACACCTCGGATACAAGGATTTGCAGACGGGTCTCTTAAAAAACTGTTTCTTTATCGTAGAAGCACTGGATGATTTGTGACTGGAGCTAAGGCTGGGCAATCAATTGAAAAATTATATAATTTATATTACATTGTTGGCTATATAAAATTAATGTTGCGAATATTGTGATCATTTAAAATGTGGTCATAACTCACCCCGTGTCATCCAAGATGTTTATGTTTTTTGTTTCTTTAGTCAAAAAAATTTAGGTTTTTGATAAAAACATTCCAGGATTTTTCTCCATATGGTGGATTTCAATGGACTCCAAATGGTTGAAGGTCAAAATTACAGTTTCGGTGATTTCTTTTCGACTAAAGAAAGAACAACATAAACATCTTGGATGACATGGGGGTGAGTAAATTATCATGAAAATGTATTTTGAAAGTGAACTACTCCTTTAAGCTTCTTACATTGCAATGGAGTAGATTGAACATTTTGTAAGAGTAAATGAGAGAAAAGAGATGTTTTAAAGGGCAATTTTAGCCTCAGGAGAAGGTTCAATTAATTTATTCTTATTTATTTCGCTAATTTATTAGTTTTGTTTAGAAATATATTTAGAAAACCCCCTCTCTGTGTTTGTCTATTTAAAAAATGTAGCAAAAATCCATATGAAATTATTTTAGAAAAGGCAAAATGTTAAATGCCATTATGCTAAATGAATAAATGTAATGTAAATATATAAAAATAAACTATTATTAAAAGACTGAAAAAACAATACAATATAATGTAGGTATATTGTCCAGTCTTAGTGCTGGAAGCATCAAGCTGTTTTCAAACCCAACATCCTCATCATTAGAAATCAGACACCGGGTGCTGCCTGCCCACAGAGGTGCTGTATTTTTAATGCCCTACAGATCATCTGCCCACATTGACCTTCAATAGAAAGCAAAACATCTCCTAGCTAATCTCTGCTTTACCACATCACCACATTAAGAAAACATGTGGCATATTTACACCTGAGTGCATATCTAACCTTTGGCTCCAGGCCTGGAATGTTACAGTTTGGAGAAAATATTGCTTAAAATTATACATGGTCTTTGGACTTTACAGAGAACTGCAGTGCATGAGGGTATAACCAGTCATTGCTATTTGTGGTTTATGATAATAGCCTCACAAATAATCAGAGGGTGGGAAAAAGAGAGTGAGAGAGAGAGAGAGAGAGGCAAAAGCGTTTGTAGGTTTAGTTAAGGCTGGAATACACACCACGTCTTTAAAAATCTTAACAGATTAAAAACTAGACATCACACACTTGCAGACTTTTAAAAAGTTTGCAGATAAAAACATGATGACATCACACATTACGCGATGAAATCTGTAGACTAGGGAAGACTTTCTGCAGCAAATTGAAAATCTGGGCAAAATCTGAGCAAAGTCTTTACGTTAGCTATACTTTTGGATAAAAATGTCTGCTTCTTGTCGATGCTGATAGCCTAGCGGCTACCTCCGGCGAATCCTGACTCAAATTCCTTAGCCGCTCCCGTAGCCTCCTCTCCACCCCACACTTTCCTGTCAATCTCTACCACCCTGTCTAAAAGTATACTCTTTTGGGTGTGTGTGTGGGAAGGAAGGTATCTATAGACGGATTTCACTCCGCTGCCATGTTGAAATCGAAAACGAGGCAGAGGTTGGAAGAAACCCGGGAGGACAGATAGATTGCAATTGTTTGGACTACCATCAATAAACAACTGAGTCAGATTGGCTGTGTGTGCGCGAATGAAACCCGTTTATTGCAGTTTAAACAGTCGCTAATATGTGATGGTTTGGCTTAAGTGGTCAAGTAAAACACGCATCCTATGCTTAAATAGTCACATTTAAGATAAATTGCTTTAATAACTCCAAAACCTAGCAGTCTTTCTGGTTTTCTTCCCACCTCTGCCTCGTTCTCAACATGGCGGCGGCGGCGTGAAATTAGTCTAACGAAAACAAACATTATTTGGGCCAAACTTAACTTCCGGTAGACCTTTGCAAAGTATCAATAACTGTTGAGTAGTTTTAATTTAATATAATTAATGTACAACATAATATTAATATAATTTTTTTATTTTATATTATAGTCAAACACAGAACAGGAGTTAACTACGGGCCAGGTGTGTGCGTCTGATGAAACCTCTATAAAACTTTATTTTAAAAGAATAGAAGCCTACACTATGTTCTCATTTGGATAGGTGCAGTAAGTGAGTGTGTGTGTGTGTGTGTGCGTGCGTGCATGTGTGTGTGCGTGCGTATGTGTGCGTGTATCTTATATACAGGTCTTTAAATGTCCAATTTGGTTCGCTTGGCTCCAGGATGTCTGTAACTCGCTGCTATTCCTGCCTCTCCACAGGTGTGTGTGTTTGTGTCTGCTTGGGCACCTGTTATCTGGAGTCTTCAGTAGCCTCTTATATCTACAAGCACTCGCTGTTGGAGGTGAACTCGAAAAAAAAAACGCTTCTTGATTTCTTTGATTTATGGTCTCCTTGGGATTGGTGTGACCTTAAAAATATGCCCTGGAAAATATACTGTTAGTGGGTGATCTGATGATTCATTGCTCGGGACTGTTCGGCGATAGAGTCACGTCTTTAATTCAGAGTCTGATCCAGGGTCATCTTTTCAAGGCCCTGCTGACTTTAGAGTCCTCAGAGTGCCTCAGCGGCTAATTATGCCAAAGCAGCCATTGTTCATGGTGCGCGTCGCCCAAGGTGAAGTGGCCATAATTTCTCATTTCAAATAGTGAGGGGAAGGAGGTTTATAATTACTCCTGTGATGCCCTAAGTTAAGGGATCGTGTCAAAAAAACGCAGGCACTTTTTTAACAAAAGCGTAAAGAACTGGACAGAAAAGGTCAGATAGTTGAATTAGTGAAACACCTGCAACTCCAACTCACATTCACAGCATTTTGCAGGTTCAACAGCAAGACATATTTGATTGCGATCCATCTAAATCTTTAAGGCCAAGGAGGGTGGAACGCACCTAGATTGAATTCTCTTTAAGGACTGCTGACAATGCAGAGAAAGAGAGCGAGAGAAAGAGTGAGAGACAAAGCCATCCACAGGAGTAATACTAAATATAGAATCTGTGAAGCAGGAAATTGTATGTCATAATGCATGTTGAAATGAATAATCAATCAGCTGGAAATCTCTAGAACACTGTGGCATTCATCTCAAGTGAGTATTTTGAAAATATTTACAAGCATAACAAAATGTAATTTGCTCTCATTGATAAATCACATGCATCCCATGAGCAAACATGTCAACCCCTGGAGCTCAATGTTTACTCGCCGTGGAGCGAAAAGCACATGGGTATTTCATTTAAATAAGAAATAGACATATTTCAGAAATCCTCAGTGGTCCCTAGACATAAAATGAACAAGATAACAAGGATATTGCCTTTTCACAAAAAAGAAAAATCATGTTTGATATCTCATATACAGTACCTATCGTTTGTCTTGAAAAGTAACAAGAATAAATTGAGAGAATATTGAGTGTGTTGCTCTCCCTGTTCTTCGTGGACATTTGCTCTGTGGCTTTTGGTCGGAGTCACTGAGTGCAGCTATGACAGGTCAGAGGAGACCTGGCCCTCCCGGCTGAGCCTGGTTTCTCCCGAGGTGTTTTTTCATTTATTCATCATTGGAGTTTGGGTTCCTCGCCACAGCACGGCAATGCTGGCTTGCTCACCGGGAGACTGCATTTATTCAGTTTTTAAATTATTTATTAGATATTATTTATTAGAATGATCTTGCTTGGTCTATAAACACCATGCACTGTGCTGAGTTTTACCTTTCTGTGTTTTCGTTTTTTCTTATTTTCTCCTGTAAAGCTGCTTTGGAACAATGCACATTGTGAAAAGCGCTTTAAAAATAAATTGTATTGAATTGCCGTCTAAAGAACAAAACATTTGTTCATAGAAAAGACTTAATTCATAAAAAGACTAAATTATTTGGAGTTTGATATTCATGTAATGTCACAGCTTTACAATATTACTATATGTAAAAAAAAATGATCAGGGCGAGTAAACTTTAAAAAAAAATATTTTTAGTGTGAACTATTCCTTCAAGTTAAAAAAAAATTCGCTGGGATTTCAGCAAAGCTTCAGAGAGCCGCTGAGTGAGTTCCCTCCCCACTCGCGTTAAAAACAAACTTCAACGTGTGAACAAGACATCTTTCGCGCAGCTATTAACCAAACCGTGTCAGACCAAAAATTAAAGCTGACAAAAACTGAAAAATGACAGCCAAGTGTAGCAATTTAACAGGCAACTGCACACTGTAACACAAGCTATGCTTACAGTAAAAAGAAAAAGACACGATGCAGTTTGACATCAAACCGAGTGGAGATGTGGAGGGGCGAGGAAAGGCGCTCTGCCCTGGAGGTGATGAGAGAGAGGAGGTTAGTTCTCACACTGCCGGTGCGAGCAGAGCCCTTCGAATCTCACATTAAGGCTGTGATTTATTGGCTTTGTCAAGAGCAGCTGTTGCAGGGACACAATAGGACTCAAAGCATCTTGCTCGGAGGAAAAAGTCTCTTAGCATGTAATAGAACCAAGATCACACCTTCTACCTCAGGGCTCAGACCCAGACTAGTACACCAGTTGTGGAAGGAGACAGCTCTGGTGTGCCTACAAAGACTTTGGAGGAACGCTTAAGATGTGCAGGGAGAATATGACTTTTGACTTTAGGCATTGAGTCTGATCCACTATACAGCTTACTTTAAGCCAAACATGAGAAGCGACCGACCAGATGTGCTGTTGAAGAGATTTATCTGGAAAACACTGACATTACCAAAAAGATCGATTAGCCACAAATAAAGAAGGCAATATACAGTTCTACTTGTGAACGGATAGTTAACTATTGCTAACCCATATATGAAAACTTTGTCATCCCAAACCTGTACTGTATGAATCACTTTCTTTTGCAGAACACAAAAGAAGATATTTTGAAGAATTTTGGCAATCGAAGACAGCGTCTACACAACAGAAGTGAATGGGTACCACCGTTGTTAGATTACCGACATTCTTCAAAATATCTTCTTTTGTGTTCTGCAGAAGAAAGAAAGTCATTCAGGTTTGAAATGTCAAAAGGGTGAGTAAATAATGACAGAATTTAAATTTTTTGGGTGAACTATCACTTTAAAATATCTGTTACTTTATATACACATTGAAGTATATACTGAAGGTCCCAAAATGTTAAAGCTTCAAAAAGAATGCATCCTTTATAAAAGTAATCCAACCAACCCTTGTGGCTTGATAAATGTCTCCTGAAATGAAATGATGTATGTGTGAGAGAACATTATTAATATTGATCTTATCTAGCAATATTAAAACCAAAAACAAACCCACGAGAGTGCTAAATTCATATATGACGATATGTCAAAAACGAAAGATCTCATTAGTTCTAACATGTCTTGTGAGCGGTTGCCATATGATATTTAGTCACAATATATCACCTTTACCCTCACAAACGCATCATCTCGCTTCAAAAGACATTCATCAACTCAATGTAGTCATTCAAATTACTTTTATGATTGATGTATGTGTGTTTTGGAGCTTTAATATTTTCAGACACATAACATACCATGACGGCATTTTAATACAATAATTTCTTTGTGTTCTGAAGGAGGTCATACATCTGGGATGGCATGACGTGGGTGAGTGAATAATGAAAGAATTTCCATGTTTGGATGAACTACACCCTGAAGTAACTTTCTGAAATTTTATGGCACTAACATGGCAAACTTTACCAATTCATTTTCCTTACTATCAATCCAAAATTTCCAGCCGGACTGGCGCACCCGACTTTCGTAAGCTGTCTGAAACCAGCCAATTAGATTGGAACTGCTGACTTCAGCCAGAACTTGTCATCTTTAAATGCAATATGCACCAGACAGTTAATGGGCGATGAACAGACTGATGCTGAGAGTAGAGGGGGGGGAGAGAGAGACAGGTAAGAGTGAGATTGACGGACAGAATGTGTGACAAAGACAGTCATGATACGTCTATCTTGGAAAAAGCACATGAACTGCAGATGCACTTACACAGAAGTCTTACACACACACAAACGCACGAACAGCCGTTGCAAACGCAGCTGCAACAATGCTGTATACAACTGCTGAGAGACATCAGAGACCCTGACGTACTGCCAAGCTTTGACCTCTGGGAAAACAATGGCGATGGAAACTTGCTCAAGTTTCTGCTTAATTATTTGTTGGATAAACAGGGCACAGCGCTTTGAGGCATGCTGGGAGTTTAACTTTGTAAGGTCACAGCGTTCTGACTGAGGTCACAGCGTTCTGACTGAGGTCACAGAGGTCTCAAGTCAAATGGAAGAGATTGATGCAGACTAGAATCTAATACTAGGCTGATATTTGACATGAGACAAGTAATCACTGTAGCCAAGAAGAGACCCCCTGACCTGCACCTTACGCAAGTCATTTAGGGGCGCGGTTATCCAATATAGATTGTACAACAGAAATAACCCGTTACGGAAAAATAATTTAAATAGTGACACAGCAGTCGCAACAAACAGCAACAAACACCAACACACAGTTTCACTTAAAATAGCAAAATTATGTTTAGACTTCAAATTTGCACTGGTTATTTTAGGAGTAACTCAATATATATACAGTTCTATAAACAGTGTTGCTTATTGATATCTGGTTCTGTATTCTGTAGAACAGCAAAAAAAATAAGAAAGTTGCCAACCGAACAACACTGGCCCCCATTAACTTCTATTGTATGGACATAAAACCACTGAGACAAAGAAAATGTCTTCTTTTGTGTTCCACATACACAAGTTTTAAGCTAAATGAAGGTGAATGAATGACTAAATGTTTATTTTGGGGTGAAATATCCCTTCACTAGCTTGTAGAGCTTCCAATGCATTGTCATGAGTTTGATTCCTAGCACAAATGTATACCTTAAAAGCACTTTACCTAGTCTAAATGAGAAATGTTGTTTGGACAAATGTTTCTTTCACTTTCTTTCTACATGACAAGTACGTACACACAGCGAGTGGAACAACTTCAGGCTCTCTGCACGACACCACTTACAGGATAATGGCTCTGTTACTGACGGAGGAGAGTCCTAAAGGAAATTTCCCGACTCTTGTTTTCAGTCACACCGAGAAGGATAGCGTGTGGGTGTCACACTGTCCAGACGAAGAGCGGCAGAAGAATTTTAAGACACTTGAGAAAACCAAGCTGTCATTTCTCTGTGACAAATACAGTATTCATGAGGGCCCTGTGGTTTCGCAAACTGAATGGCTGAGAGATTATGGCAGTAGTCAATGCCTGTCTTAGTTTATATTCAAATATATCCCAGCAGTCTTCTTCACTCGGCCCTGAAGTACACCAAGATCTCCAGTGACAGCAAAGACACAACAAAAATCACACAAAATGAAACAAAAAAAGGAGTAAAAAGAGTGGGTACTAGGGGCTGGTTGCATAAACTGTATAGACTAGTCTTACATGTTAGTCATCCAAAAAAATTCTTCAAGACTGGTCATAACTTCTCCAAATCAGTTACATAAACATGTAGATTGGTCTAATGGAAATCTGAAAAGCCAGACTAATTAGTCCTAGCTTATTGTTAGTCAGTCAGAATAGTTGTTAAGACACAGTCTTAACTAAGCGACTATGTTTATGCAACAAAGGTCAGAATCTTTCCTATGTTATGCACAGGTTTCATTTTGTACTGTACGTAGAGGGCAAAATACCATAAATTGTGATCTGATAAACCAAGCAAGTGTAAAATAGACAACTGGATTTTATGTTAATATAACAAAAAACAACCACTGACAACACTGTAGACACTGCAGATCAACCACTGAGAACAAAAACAGTCACTGAAAACACTGTAGCAACTGAATAGCGACCACTACAAACAAAACATATCCACTCAGAACACTGTAGTCACTGAATACCAACCACCACAAACAATAAACAGCCACTGAAAACACTGTAGCATCTGCATAGCAACCACTACAAACAAAAAACAGCCACTGAAAACACTGTAGCATCTGCATAGCGACCACTACAAACAAAACATATCCACTCAGAACACTGTAGTCACTGAATACCAACCACCACAAACAATAAACAGCCACTGAAAACACTGTAGCATCTGCATAGCGACCACTACAAACAAACATATCCACTCAGAACACTGTAGTCACTGAATACCAACCACCACAAAATGCCACTGAAAACACTGTAGCATCTGCATAGCGACCACTACAAACAAAACATATCCACTCAGAACACTGTAGTCACTGAATACCAACCACCACAAACAATAAACAGCCACTGAAAACACTGTAGCATCTGCATCGACCTCACAACACACTATCAACACAACAAAAACAGTCACTGAATACACTGTAGCAACTGAATAGCGACCACTACAAACAAAACATATCCACTCAGAACACTGTAGTCACTGAATACCAACCACCACAAACAATAAACAGCCACTGAAAACACTGTAGCATCTGCATAGCGACCACTACAAACAAAACATATCCACTCAGAACACTGTAGTCACTGAATACCAACCACCACAAACAATAAACAGCCACTGAAAACACTGTAGCATCTGCATAGCGACCACTACAAACAAAAAACAGCCACTGAAAACACTGTAGACACTGCAGATCAACCACTGAGAACAAAAACAGTCACTGAATACACTGTAGCAACTGAATAGCGACCACTACAAACAAAACATATCCACTCAGAACACTGTAGTCACTGAATACCAACCACCACAAACAATAAACAGCCACTGAAAACACTGTAGCATCTGCATAGCGACCACTACAAACAAAACATATCCACTCAGAACACTGTAGTCACTGAATACCAACCACCACAAACAATAAACAGCCACTGAAAACACTGTAGCAACTGAATAGCGACCACTACAAACAAAACATATCCACTCAGAACACTGTAGTCACTGAATACCAACCACCACAAACAATAAACAGCCACTGAAAACACTGTAGCATCTGCATAGCGACCACTACAAACAAAACATATCCACTCAGAACACTGTAGTCACTGAATACCAACCACCACAAACAATAAACAGCCACTGAAAACACTGTAGCATCTGCATAGCGACCACTACAAACAAACTGAAAACAAACACTGCAGATCAACACACACTGGCAACTGAATAGCGACCACTACAAACAAAACATCCACTCAGAACACTGTAGTCACTGAATACCAACCACCACAAACAATAAACAGCCACTGAAAACACTGTAGCATCTGCATAGCGACCACTACAAACAAAAAACAGCCACTGAAAACACTGTAGACACTGCAGATCAACCACTAGTCACTGAATACACTGTAGCAACTGAATAGCGACCACTACAAACAAAACATATCCACTCAGAACACTGTAGTCACTGTAAACAGCCACTCCACAGGCCACTGAAAACACACTGTACCACTGAACTGAATGGAACACTGTACACTGACACACACTACCGACTAACACTGAAACAGACACACCACATAGCACACTACTACCAATAGTTGCAAGCACATAGCACTGTAGTCACTGGGTAGTCACTCTGTTACTTACCACCCACACTTGCCTGGTGACACTTACTACTACACATAGCCACTCACTGACTGTCTGCATAGCGACCACTACCACTCAAAACACAGTCACTGCTGAAAATAGAGACTGCTGCACAGTGACAACTGCGAACCATAAACAGCCACTGAAAACTGTAACAACTGCATAGAGACTACTAGAAACAAAAACAGCTAGTCATTACACTGTAGTTACTGCATAGCAACCACTACAAAAACGGTCACATAAAACACTGTAGCAACGCCATAGCAACCACTACAAACAAAACACAGCCACTCAAAACACTAACAACTGCACAGTGACAACTGCGAACCATAAACAGACACTGAAAACTGTAACAACTGCATAGAGACTACTAAACAAAAACAGCTAGTCATTACACTGTAGTTACTGCATAGCAACCACTACAAAAAAGGTTACTGAAAACACTGTAGCAACTGCATAGCAACACTGAAAAGAAAAAGAACAACCACTCAGAACACTGTAGCAACCACAAAGTGAGAACCAGTGAAACCACTATAGTGGCTGCAGAACAACATAGGAACTGCATAGCAACTTGTTAGCAATGACCCTGAACACACAAACAGGCATTGCATATGCATTGTTAATGTACACGATAAACAAACACGAAAACATATTTTAAAACATTTAAAATCGTAACAAAACTGGACTGGAGAAAGTTAACAGTGGTGACAGTGGTACACAACTGTTGTGCTGTTATTTGCTCTCGAGTGCCTGCATACGATCACATTCTCAAACGCAGCGCTCGGCCACAGGGGGCGCACGCTTTCAACACAGGCAGATGTACTCAAATCACTCCGCAAAAATGTTGATAATTAGAGCTGTTGTCAGAACGGGAAGCAGAAACATAAAGTGCTGGGCCAAAGGCTTCAGATGTGCAAATCTGGCACCCTGCCTTGGGTGCAAATGCCAGCCACAACTGCATTTTAATGAACAGCTGCTGTGCGCTCCTCTCTCAATGATCTGTGATCGAGCGTGTAGTATATGCACCTCGACAGGCTTTGCTTTCTTGTTAGACCATTATAGTACTGCATCTCAGAAAGCAGATCCACAGAACGCCCACTTCATCAATTTCCCAGCGTTTATTTTCGGCCTCTGGCCTTTTCACACACACATGCACATACAAGTTATACTGTAACTCATTACTCACGTGAAACTTCTCCTGTGGTCAAGATCAGTTTGCATGAAAGAGGTGGAGAGAGGATGAGACAATATGCACAGATGCTTTACAGAGTGGACTTCTTTGACCAGATGGCGGTGAAAACGTGAGGTGTGACCGAAAGGACAGAAGGTTCATTAAAGAAGTAAAAAGTGCTTGATGACGGAGTGTTTAATGATGGGATAGATCGGTAACCGTAGATAGGGATCACTGAGCATGCTGTACTTAAATGTGCTGTAAATGTGTTTTATTCAATGCATAAAAATGTCCCTAACTACTTTGCTGAGATGACTAAAATAGGTGTCACTCCTCTCTCTGTAAATAGCAAAGAAAAGTGTGTCCTTATACCTGGAAGTTCTACAAAAAAGTAAGTCTAGGACAGGCCAAAAAGGCACCCATCAGAAATGCTCTCTGCATGTAAATAACTTTGTAATACTGTTTGGATTTGCGGATATAAGGTTTGGATATAAAAACAAGGCATAAAATTACAACAGAAACTACCACACTATTTTATAGTCTTTTCAACGACTCCAACAAACAATCCTCTCTCTCTCTCTTTGGGATTTTATGCCCAAATAATCTGCCAAAAACACTTCTGCAAAGCTGCCATTTTTTGTCATTTGGACAAAACTCTTTCAAAACTGTATCACGCATTGTCTTACTGGTTGTGAGCGATGGGTACGTCTTACTGGTTGTGAGCGACGGGTACAAATGAGGTTTATAAGACAAAGAAAGTGCTTGGAAAAGTAAAACTGTGTATGTTGTGTACACAGTGGATGATTGAAGTCTCTACAGTATTATCCTGCAGTGCACTGTGCTCTTAAAAGCAAAGTACCGGTTTTCTCTGAGGTGGCCATCACCTATATTTATAGTCATGTCAGAACAAGCAGCGGCAAAACTCTGCAGAGTTCCCAACCACCTTCAAGGTTATAGGAGGTAGTTGCACTCTGATTCAGCCATGTTCTCTCAGTCTGATCTCCCCGGGGGTAACGACTGTAAAGTCAGTTCCATCTTCATCTTCCATTAGTATTCCAATCATAACTACATAGGATCTAAAGCCATTCCCAACACGGTGCACAGAATTCCACTGCAACTTTGTTGGATTATAACGGATCTTGGGATCAGGGATTCTGCACAAAAATGATCCTCCTGATCAGTATTTTTCTCTTGTACAATCCGGCACCTTTCAAATTCTTGAAAGAAGAAAGAAAGAGTTCATCTGCAAAAACAGATGATTTTATAAAATAAAAAAACATGCCTTTTTGTGCATTTCGAGTAATATCAATTAAACCGCAGTTGGGTTGTTTTAATTAAATTAATATAAAAAAAAAAAAACATGGTCACACAATAAAAGCATGACTTTTGAATTTTTTTTATCTGTTTTTGCAAATGGAATTAAAGGGACAGTTTACCCAAACATGGAAATTCTCTCATCATTTACTCACCCTCGTGTGATTCTTAACCTGTATGACATTCTTTCTATTGCAGAACAATGAAGATATTTTGAAGAACATTGGTAACCAAACACTGGTCCCCATTGACTTCCATTGTACGGTATGGACACAAAACCAGAGACATTTCTTTAAATATCTTTTGTTTTCTGCAGAAAAACAGAAGTCATTCAAGTTTGGAATGACATGAGAATTAATATATTGTTAGTAAATTCTGAAATATATATATATTTTTTTATTATCATGGGAATCATTAGTGATTTAGTCTCTGTGTTTTAAACAAAAAGAAACAATTATTGTTTTGCCAGAAAAACAATATTGTTTTGGGGTGATTAGACATTTCTACTGAATAACAGCACAGTGTTCGTGGTTTATAATTCCTTTAGTCGTTTTAAAGAGACGAACAGCTGCATACAACTGATTACAACATATTCCTATACATCCATAAATTCAGGGTCACTTCTTTACACCCATTACCTGTGTGAGACTGTTTTCCTGTTACCAGGGAATTAAAGGTGTAAATTATTGCAGAACTGCTCAAACTCATCTGTGCTGAACTAACACACCTGTCTCTGCCATCCTGAACAGACGGATGGCATATGGAAGGCATGCGGCTAAATTGACGAGAATGATGATGTTGAAATGCACCTGTGGCAGGAAACAGCACATCACCGATTGCTTTAATTTAAATTCATACCACTTTTTGTTCCATTATGTACGTTTTTTTGAAGTCCTGAGATGGTATGGGACAACAGGTTCTAGACTGACGTCCTCGGTCATCACCACAGAGGAATGAGAAACATCTGCAGATGAGCAAGCATGACTCAGGGATTTATGGCTAAAGTATGAGGCCCATTACCAATGCAGAGACAATTTGCAATTTAATATCACAGGTGTGACTGCGTGGGGGGGGATATATCATTTTACAGAGAGTGAAAGTCATCAATCACTGCTCTATGTTCTCAGCGCTGTTTGAAATGCTACATGGAGCCCAGGTCTGCGCCTGACGCCTGCTCTGAATCATAAACGCACACAAAACACGCACTGCACAGAAAATTATTCTTGTGGCATGCGAAGAAACGAGAAAAAGACACATTTAAAACCCCTTTGATCATTTAAAATCCTTACGATGGTAGAACAAAGATTTGGTCATTTTGATTACTAGTGTACAAGACAGATAAATCCATATACACAGAGGACGAGAAGAGAGAGAGAGGGAGAGTTCTAAATGATACAATTATAATATAAATAAAAAAAAACTTCTTTTTCAAAACAAAATTACTGCACCAGTGGGACTTCAACCCGCACACCTTCTCCATTGTACCGCCAACCACCCACGTCATAATGATTCAGCCCGGCAATGTTTCCAAGCTAATTAAATCTATTAAGCGCGCAAATTAGGCTTGGTGAGAAGTAGACGGCAAGAGATCGAAACACTAAAATAGAGGAACGCAAGCAATGACCCACCAGTTAGAGAACAGCTGATGTACCTCCTTTCATAAGTGCTCTAAAAAAGCTCCGATCACCTGATGTTGATGACGTCATCAAGCGGGTCTGAATTGAACCATTCAATCACACTCAATTTAGTGAAGGGTGGTGAAAGCGCTTGAGTATAAGTGCCAAACCTCTGAATTAAATCCTTTAAATGATTTAATAGAAAAACAACGTATTCTATAATGGTTTAAACATGTTAGATGAATAGACTCTTAACCTAGAGATCTGGAATAACATAAACATGCTATGAGGGAAAAGGAGACCTTAGACTTCGGTTTCTTTTCACTTTGTGGATAAGTGCAGACATGCACCTGTTTGTTCGGGAGTTTTTTTTCAACAAATGAAGCTGAGAAATATAAAGGTAATGCAATTATTTAGTTTAAAAAAAGTAAGATTCTGCACATTTAATGTGATCTAGGTTAATAATGTATAAAGAAATTTGTCATATTTTTTATATTGTATAATTTGTTGAAAGTTTAAAAAAAAATGCATAAGGTGTATTGTAATAAAAACAGCATAAACAAAAAAATCTCGGTGTCTTAACCACTTACTTTTACACTTTAGCAAGGCGTCTGTGACTATTTCCTTATACGTATTTCTTATAGATCTAACTGTTCTCTCTCTGAAATCATTCCACAAATTTCATCTCAAGCCTATGAAAAGACTCCACAGTAACTCCCCATCGTGACCGAGATCAAAGCTAGAGAAATTTTGTAAGATATATCAAGGCAATTCACACATCCAGACACATCCAGATCTATTAATGTTCGTATCAGGCCTACACAAGACCTTGAACTCCCACCCTTAACACATGTATTTCTTACAGCTGTTTAATTGATTTTGCTAAATCGTTGCAGTGCCAAAAACATCACAGCACCTTCTGCTCAAAACTAAGTTCAAAAGATCTCAGCACACGTCAATTGAATGCGTAAATCCAAACCAGAGCTAAAATGTGTTTACATTTTTCTTGCCTGTGCACTCACACCCAAATTTTGTGAAAAAAACTGCACATATTCATATATGCATATATACACACATACACACGGATACATACATACATACATTATACTTATATATAAGTAGCTTTTTATGTAATTTTCTCATTTTTAGGATTTCTGTATCAGTGTTTAACTACACCATAGTTATTCCATTGCATTATATTTGCAATACTGTAATTATACAAAGAACAGATAATTACTCTAATTATTACCCTAGTCTAACAACACCTCCAACTAAATAATTAACACTGAAATAATGAGTATAATGTTGTGGGAAAAAAAACTCTGACATCTTTAAAGCGCAGAGGTCTCAAAGACATTATGTTTATGCCGCAATAAAAGTTTGAAAAAGAAAAATGACGGCGACCTTTGCCTACACTGACAAAAAATACCAAACGCAACATTGTATACTAGCAATCTGTATGAAAAAAACTGAAGGATGGAGACAGACATTTCAAGTGAAAGTACAAAAGGGAAAATGACATTTCCTTGAGCATTTATCATTTCTTTATCGCATTTTTAATTCCAAATCCACTTCAATTAAATTCCCCATGGCTATATCAATGCAAACGGCATGGGGAGAGCAGCGCAGTTGGTTCACTTGAGGTAAAACAGTAATGGTTGAAGTGATTTAAAATGTGAATCCGGAGGTAGAAGGACCGCAGCTCGTCTGAGGAGATGCGAAATGACAGTTTACAGTGATTGGACACGCAGTTCACTCGATCAGGCTGTTTGCCTTGTGTCAAGATTTCTCTCGCTCGCCTTAATGTGCACTACTTCAACCCAGAAGCCCTTTCCAGGTAGGTGCACATGTTTGATTTCATTCTATACCTGTTTGATGGTTTCTCTTCATGATTGTGCTCTTTCTTTGAACACTTACGGCAAGTGAAATCTTCTTGAGATTGCAGTTAGAAATGTTATTCTTGCAAGATACAAGCAGAATATTTTCAGATTTAAACTCAAATCTCAGTTAAATCTGACATTTAATTCCCTTTTAGCATATTCCTTTTGGGAATATTTGATTCTGTGTTAATGACTCTATTTCTAGATAAAAAGCACAATGACATTTCCATTTCTCAACAGATTTAAATGCTTTATAATATACCTAGAATACAAAAATGTTCTGTCACTATTGAATTATCGTCAGAAAATTATTTTTGTCATAAGGACTCAAACCTGTTATTGTGCTCATTTTCCAAAAAAAACGTGTATGTTTCATATGTATGTTTACAGGTTATTCTTCCTCTGCCCAATATGGTGGCGCAACTTAAACATGGCTAATTTTGCTAAAATAAAATTGTAACTTCTAGAAAATAAAATTTAAGTAATGGTAAGTCCCAGGTAAAAAAAGCACCAAGTACACTTTAAGTACACTTATATATACCATAATGTACTTAAAGTGCTCTATTGTCACACATTAAGTGTGTACTTGATCAACTAAGAATATAGTTTATATAGTAAAATATAGTTTGTATATACTTCTAAAACACTTTATCTGTACTTCAAAATAGCACAATTGCGTACACTTAGATCTTCTTAAGTTTATCTTAAGTATTAGAAACTTATTTTGTATATTAAGTACAAAATCAGTGTGTAAAAATAGAGCATTGAAGTACATTTAAGTGTTTTTAGTGCACACCTGGGTTGATAAAGGGAAATGCAGTAAGTCATGCAGAGTGAGGTTGTGTTATGTATTTCAAGAACATGCACTGGGGTTTTCGTTTATTTATTACCCTTGAAAGCAACCGTCCAGTTTACAAACACGCTACACTATTAACATGCAAATCATATGCAGTGTTTCATGCACCAGGGATGAATGTAATAGAAGTTCAGCCTCAATAAAGGTGAAGTGTGTACTTTCTGCATCACTAATATTTACAAACGGATTTCTTGAGCACATCGGCCAGACAAATGTCGGGTCTTGTTTGAAACATTATAACCAAGTGAAATTACTGACTGAAATAGAAGAGTAAAACGGGAAGTCCGGAGACATTACAGTACTTTTGTGTGAAAGGGAGTCAATCCCTCTGACGGATTTTTAACTGTTTGCTCCCCGAGGAAAAACCTGCTTTAATCTGTTTTGTCAGCGACCTTGCAGGACGAACACCAAAAACACACAATCTCACAAATACAGACAGAGATACAGTATATGGATGGGGCTGATGGGCTTCAGAGTGAGAGCATCTGTGTTGTGATGTTGTTAAAATGGAAATACCAACAGAGAAGCAGGACATGAATGATGAAAGATCAGACTATTCCTCTGCTGCGCTAGAAAATGAAAGCCAGCAAACGCCGGACGAATTTATCCATCTCCGGATCACCTCATGCGCTAACCTGACTTCACCCCGCGTGCAGCGGGAGGGAGAGAAACTTAGGGCTCGAGAGAGCAGGAAGTGGGAGGAGAGCCAAGAAAGGGAGGAAGGAAATTGCACCGTCAGGTCTGTAGAGATGCCATCATGGGTTAAAACTCACTAAAGAGCTTAATGTGCATGAAAATATAAACATTGGTCTCTTTAATTTACCTGCAGTTGAAATAGTCTTCGGTGAATGGAGTTGCTCTGCCTCTTATTCAGACTTCTTCATTCAAATCAGCTGTTTCTGTAAAAAATAAATTGGAAATCAACAGAAGTCAATGGAAGCTATATGACTCATGTAGATATAAAGTAAAGGAGATGATGCAACTAATTGTTTTTCAGCCTAATAAAAGAAAAAAAGCGAAAAAGCAACGTTTTTGTGTTTTATAGGTAATGTGTAGTTTGTGTAATTGTTTTAAGGATCTATTGACAGAAATGCAATATAATATACATAACTATGTCATCAGAGGTGTATATAATGTAATGAGAAAAAAACTGCAAGGATAAACAGGACTGTGATGGATACACTATTCAGAGCTGCTTCTGAAACAAAGCTCTAACTCTTTTTCTCTGTTTTACAGCTGCAATGGTCCATTTGTCTACACACAAATGCAACAATGTTATCAGTCCAGTCCTCAATCATTAGGAACATTGTTTAAATGCCACAATTGATAAACAGTCGCCACACACATGCAAGCACGCACATTATTGAGACTTCAGCATTATTACATCTAAATCACATAATCCCCCACTCGCAGGCGCACCACTCGGGACAAACCCTCAGTTCATGGCCAGCGTCTAAAATTGATTGAAAGAAAAATATCACGATTGGCATAATACTATTTTCTGAGATTGCAGAGTAATGTCCTCACTGCAGGTTTGCATGGATTAATCGTCCTGCGGTACTCTATAAGCGATTAGACTACAGGTGAGTGAAGCAGTCATTTAAAACCTGCTTATTAAAATAAAAAGGAGCAACTAATGAGTCAGGCCTTTAACTAAAGGATGTTGAGAAATAATGAAATGCATAAGTAAATGGCAGAGTCCTGCGCATGTTATAAGTGGGCGTGATGGAATGAATGGAGGTCTTCTCATAATCACAGCTGGGTTAACAGGTCCTCAGGAGGGAACGAGAGTGATCTAATGATGGAAGGGGCATGAAAAGAAAAAAAGATTTTTTTTTCATTTATTCTGAAGGAAAAATCAAGAACCATTAGAGGTGACACAAAGGTGAAATCACTGAATTTGTAACAATTTGCAACACAAGCAGCGCTACTCATATACGTAAAAGGCACTTGCGTTATTCGTTCAGTAATGGCATATTGAACGATCGAATTAATCAAAGTCCAAACAGTCTCATGATGAGAATAAATGATGCTTGTTTATAATTCAAACGTTCTGTTGACACAAACTTTCATTTATTTAATTGTGTGCCAAATGGCTCTTCTATGCCTGTAGTCAGAGGTCAGAGTCACTTAATGGAAAGCTATTAGCGATGTAGCCAGGCTAAATGACTCAAGAAAAATCTATTTTGTTCTTTTCTTTAAAAGCTTTAAGCATGTTTTTTTTAAAAGCTCACATCACGGCCTTTAGCCCAGTCAAAAGTGAGCCAGCCGCAAACAGCATACAAATGGTAGGCCGCGGTGTTGTAAAAGCAACAAACTTTATTACTAAAATGTGGAGGAGGTGCCCGAATCTGTTGTAGATCAAAGTCCAAATCAGAGGGACAGTATCAAAGCTGCTTTGTTGCCTGTAGTAACCCTGTGTGGCACTTAGAAATTGGGGTTTTATAACGTCCCCAATCCTCCATATTAAATGAAAAGGTTACTAGGCCTACTGGGGGATATTTTCAACTTACTGTGACAAATAAAATACAGTACATTATCGAAACCTCTCGGGTCAGATGGAGCTTTATCGCTGCTGTCATTGATTGACACTGAACCGAGTGGAAAGGAAATTGCATTATTTTGCATTTTCTGCCCTCTGCTCCAAAACAAAGGGTACTCCACAACAAAATAAAAAAGATAGCTCATTTGCGTACGCAGTACGGTATAAAAAGTGTGGCCTGATCCAGGAATGAATAACTTTTCTGAGATGGTTCTTACAATGATCAATCAAAAACCATTCGAGAATTTTGTAGGAGATTGCATATTGCAAAACAATTGCACAGGAATTTGTAACTATTTTACATGGTAGCTAATTCGTATCATTTGTACGATATCATTTGTATGTTTTTGGTGCTTTCGCACAAGTGATGTTAAGTTTAGGGGTGGGGTTATGGGGGGGTTCAATATTGCTTTTTTCTAACAATCATACGATTTTATACAATTAACATCATATGAATTCATGTGAACTAGCCAGTCAATGGCTGGTAATACAAACACGTTCCAGGCTAACTATTTTTGACAGAACCCGATAAAGCAAAGCTCCCCACCACCCTCATACAGTATATACACTAGCAAAATTATGTGGAAATGCCAAAATCTCCAACAAATCCTGACACCCACAAACAAACAGCCAGACAAATCCAGCCCTTACAAAGACATCAAGGTTATGTGCTTGATTTACAGTCAACCCCCACGACTGTATAATGATATATTTGTAAGGCGCATTGTAAAAATTCTTTAAACAGCAGTGCCAATCCTCACCGTTTGAGTCTAGATACATTTTAAAGGCGTTGTTGGTGGATGCTGTGCCCTTTGTGTGGGAGGACAGCAGGAGTGCAGCCAAGAAAACAGTAGTTATAAAAATATAAGACTATCTATCAGCGGCGTGCCAGATAAAGAGGCAAACTGGAGATTTGCAAAGGTGAGTAGTAAGGATATCCGTTTAAATTATGTAAACTGGGAGGTTAAAGGAGCAACGAAGCAAATCTGTTGTAGGAAAACTGTTGGCTTTTTCGTTACGCTAAACACATTCAAATTCAAACCGTTGAACAAAAAGGCAGAGGACGACAATTACCCTTTCCACTTCCTGGATGCGGTAATTGTCATTCCTCCACAATGGCTCTTTGAGATCAGCACGAAAAAAAACGAACGTCTTCGTTCTGGTGGCCGTTGACGGTGGGATTATAAATAAAAAGGGCAGGCATGAAATTTAAATAGAAAAATTAAATAATAAAAAAAACTTTCAATCACAGCGCGCCAACATTTCTACCTCCCTGCACATCGGCGGTCCGATTAGGAGCAAATCCTGCCTGTCAGCAACAGATGATAACAACGTTTCAACTTTAATGTCATAACACAGCTAATCCTCTTTGACGCAGAGCGGCAGCAGACAAAAGTGGCTTGCAGCGTTCAACTCCGTCCTGCTCTCTCTCTCGATTCCTGCAACTTCACCACATTCCAGATGAAGTCTTCACTCACACCTTGAACTTAACGGCTGATCTGATTTTATCCTCACAGTCCATCTGTTCATTCCCATCTAAAGTCAGGGTTTCTTAGACATCTGCCACTTTCTCCATCACTCGTGATAATTCTTCCACCTTCACTTCCTTCCTTCCTTCCTCTCTCTCTCTCTCTCTCTCTCTTCTACGATAGCTGTATCCCATCATCTGGACGGATATAATGATAGACAGACATAAAGACAGGCAGCTACATGGACAGATATAATAGACGGATACACTTTTGTCAAACACAATATGAGGAAGATTTAGATAAGATTTACATTCAGGCTGAAATGAAAATCTGCATAGTTTCATTGATATTTAAACGTCCAGTGTTTGAAATTTTGCGGAATCTAGTGGTGAGGTTGCGAATTGCAACCAACGGCTCTCTCCACCCCTCCCTTTTGAAGCACCACGGCGGCTGACACAGAACTAAGATGGCGTCATGCTTTCGTTTCTTTGCCGAAGGAGATAAAGTATTTAAGAGACGCTCTTTGAAGAGCAGTTTGTCTGTTTAGGGCTACCGTAGAAACAACATGGTGAATTCCATCTAAGGGACCCGTGGTGTATGTAGATAGAAATAACTTAGCTAATAAAAACACAAAGCTTTCTTACGTATGGTCTTTATATGGTCTTTATACAGCTCTTAAGACAATTTTTTTATATTATATTGCATTTCTATCAATAGATCCTCCCAAAAATGACCCACAGCACCTTTAATGGAACTGCTACACTGTAATAACTGTGACATTTCAAACAACAGTTTTTTAACCTTTGATCGAAATATTCACTTTGGTGGAAATATTAACTAGTTTTGCTACTCAATGTGTTATTGCTAACAGCACAATGTTTTTATATATTCAAATGATCAGCTGCATCCCAATGTGCAGAAAATCCCAAGAAGTGTCGCAACCTTCTGTTCTCCAGCATTCTACTATTTGGGACCCACAGTCCTTATGTTGCACAACAGTGTGGACCGAATGCAAATCTTCTCTCTTTTAATCTATATCAAATCAACATTCACACCAGCATACGGCACACAATTCACAATTAACCACACTGACTGACAACAGAAACAATGAGAGTGATGCTGTTCAATGTCAAGCAGGGTGCAGAAGCTTCTACATGCAGGTACATTTTCCAATGACATGCTCCGGACTCAATAAACAGACGTCTCATGTTGCCGTTCTGGTTCGATGCTCTCACGGAGTACCCTTCTACAAGGAGAAGACACTACTGCTCAATTCACTTTAAGCCTCTCACATAAACCTCCTCTGATCATGCCTCTCAGCTGCACTTATACAAGACTTGAGACCTGCTCTATCCAACGCCCTCCTGACTCACCGTCTTTTGTTACGTCGGCGCACTCTTCTTTAGCTGTAAGGGTTTTATTAGGATTCCATTTTGATTTCTCTGTGTTGCACCAGAGCATTTCCCCTCGTTCTCTTCCTTTAACCCTTCATACAGTAACTCTGCCATCTATGAGATAGTGTAGGGTGATATAAGAGGACCGATGAATGTCTTTAGCTGTCAAAAGAAAACAGATTATTGCCTTAAGATCTACAGTGTGCTTTCAGGATTGGCTGAAACAATTTATTCACGGGAGGTGCAAGACACAAAGGAAATATACGGCCTTTGGTCACAGAACTTCGAAATACTCACAGACAGCCATAGCAGTCACTCGAACAAAGCATTTCTATCTTTTTAGTGCCTTTCTTTGATTAAAAGAAAACCTGTTAGAAAATATTACTATGGCTAATGACAAACAGAGGACGAAAGCCACGTCGCTGTGTTCACAGACTGTTAATAGATTCAAAGTTGACATTTCATTGAATTACTCAAATGGCAAATATTTTATGAAAATGGGTATATATACATATATATATATATATATATATATATATATCTCCAAAATGAAGATAGTTGCTTGTGAAATGCTTATGAAAGCATTTACATTACAGCTCCAGTGAGGCTTGGTCAGGAGCATTACCTTAAGTCACAGCAAGGGCGGCGCCAGTTTACTCAAGGACCAGTATTTCTTATTAAAGCTAGCAACTGTGAGGCTTTGCCAATGTTAAACTAATTTTCAACAAGCACGAATTAATAAAAGATTGTAAATGTGGAAGGTGTATAAATAAATAAAAATCTATGAAAACCTTAGTTAGGATGTAGTATGCAACATATAGCATTTAC
Source organism: Triplophysa siluroides (assembly GCA_006030095.1). Taxonomy (NCBI): domain Eukaryota; kingdom Metazoa; phylum Chordata; class Actinopteri; order Cypriniformes; family Nemacheilidae; genus Triplophysa; species Triplophysa siluroides. The sequence continues at coordinate 1,377,511 of VCII01000102.1, read as the reverse complement.
CATGTTGATATATACCCGTAGATATTATTTTTTCTATTATGTTATGTCTATTGATATTTTGTCTGAATGTGAATGAATGTGGTGTAGACAATGTTTGCCAAAATTGGCAAAAGCTGGTGTAAGGTTTAGTATAACTAGACAATTGCAATGCGATTCACAATCTCGAGCACTTCTAAAAAGAAGAACCCACATTAGTTTCTGCGTTTAACAGCTTGGCAAATATGTAAGATTACAATTTAAAACAACATTGGAGAGTATTGTCCTCAGCAGTTAGAAGAAAAATTATTAAGATATCCTCAGGCGCAACTATTGAACACAGGGATATTAATGTGGTAGTATTGATTTTGGATTTGTAACCCTCTAAATGTCATGTACTGCCATTAGACAGCAGTCGCTAATGATTTCCTAAGATACAAAAGGGTTTCCTCCAGCTCATGTTAGATTTGTTTATTTATTTATTTGTATATATATATATATGAGTATATATGAAATGTTTTTTCATTATTTGCCGTGAATCTTGTACTCTGCCTTGTTCTTAAATCCTACTTACACATGCAAATGTTAAACGTAGTGGGCCATGTCAGGTTGGACATCACTGACAACAAACATTACTCAAGTAATGTATGACATTGTTTAGAAGACAAAATGTCACACTATTTGAAATAACACAAGGCTTTGGAAATTATGACATTGGATTTGGAGTGAATAACATCGCTTCGTTTTAATAACCTCACCCTGAACACTCAATTGTGTCACCTTCATTTCGATGTATTATTTGCATAATAAAATCTCCTCTGGGGAGTTGTAGCATAACTCTGTAATGTCCACCTACCTCACATTTTCAATGCGATTCCTTTCAAATTAAAAATTAAATAATGTCCTCTGCCCATCATCTGCCACTACAAACGCAAGCGTCCATCTGCCTGAATAACTCAACTACGTGACATTCAATCTAGCACATGCAGTCACAAAGCTTTAACATTCATTTTGAGTTCCTCTCTGGCTTCATCTCTGAGTCTTTTTGTCTTCTTTAACCCATACATGCCCAAACGTTTTCCAGAAATTCTGACTGGAACTATCAGCACAATTTCCTAAAGATGCAACTAACACTCGCGATGTATTTTTCATGCTAAGACACGAAACCTTTGGTTATCCGTGGGTCCACAGAATCATGCTCCAAGCTGTCAAACGCTCGTCCTAAAGTTGCCCACGTCCACCAACTGATCTCGAAACATTTAAAATCATAAAAAACAAAGCTATTTTTTGCAAATTTAGCTGTCTGTGACCTTGAATGTGTTTATGTCCCAAGTGCTGTCTTCGAGTAAGGGGTCACCTCACCAGTGGTCCAAAAGCAGGGTGAGATAGAGGTGTCTCTTTAACACACTTTTCCCCACTGCTGGTTATAAAAACACAATCAGAATCCTCGGCAGGGACCAGCTGCAGAAGGCCCTGTTATTTGACAGCAGTTATTGTTTTATTCGGGGTTTATTCTATCTTGACTCAACCTAATCCAACCGTTGGATTGAAAACTATATTACATTCCCTGCGCAAAAGGGCTTTTCCCCAATTCTCTGCAATGTAGTAAAATATAAATTGAATTGGCAATCTTATTTAAAGCTGACCCCATTCTGAGTGTCTAAACAATACCGCCTCACTACAGTTTCAAAACATTTTTCTTCTGGTTTGGTCTGACTGAGGACCAATGGTACTAGATGCTCCATTATAACACATACAAGCTAAAACTACAAATAAAATCCATAGATGTTAGCCTGTGGAAAATCAATACAAGGCAGACTCAGTGAATGGCATTGTATCTCCCACGCGGGGAATTGTGCGAGTGGAGGGAACACTGCGGTGGGAGATTCACCGATCGCTCACAGAGGAGAATCATCAGAAAAACAATGATAAGACGTAGAACAGTATCAATTATCTATCGCCCCACAAACAAGTTGACTTTGTTAGAAAATGCTATGTAAAAACAAGTATACACTTAAATTAGTGACGCAGAATTATACATTTTAATATATCTTTGATAAATTTCATTTTATATGAAAATAATTACATATTATATTATATTAATGTTACCATCTAGGACTGATGCCAATTCAATTATATCTTTGATAAATTTCATTTTATATGAAAATAATTACATATTATATTATATTAATGTCACCATCTAGTACTGATGCCAATTAAATGATCAAATATTTTTTTTAGTATTGAATTAACTGGTTTCTTCAAAAGCAATATTATTATCAAACAATACAAATAATACTTAAGAGCTCAGTGACCGCATGCCATGCATGTGGTGATTTTCTACTCTCATAATAAAATAAGAATGACTTATGCAGAAGACACAGCCTTTGTTTTATATCCTTTTCTGCAATGGCAGATTAAAATAAACTAAATAAAAACAGCACTGGAGCGTTTATGTGAACTAATGCACTGAATGTCGTCCTACTTTAAGAAATATTGTGGGTGAAAAAAATATATTTATTCAACAGTCATTTACCTGAAAAAGGCAAAGTATTTCAGCCAAACAGCAGCACAAAAGAAATTAACCTTGTGTTCAAGCTTAAATGACTTTGCTCAAAGCCTGTTTGCGTTTGATAAATCAGCAGATGAAATTAACAGCTGTTGTATCTAGGTTCGACTCACTGAAATCACTGACATGGAAAACAGTTTTTTCTGCTAATGAAAAAAGCTTAAATGATCAAAATCAGCAGGCACATCTAACTCTTTCACACTTCGACTCACTGAGTGCCAAATAAACTGGCGACAGTGAAAATGAACTGTCATATTAACATTTCATCATTTATTTCATTTTCATTCTTTTGCTAGGAATATATTATAAAAACAGACAAAGACTATAAACCATTTGAATCGATTCAGATGTTTTGCCTGTGCGAATGAAGAAGACTGCTTAAATTATACTAAAATGAGCATGACCACGCAAGCGAATCAGACATATCGGACTCCCAGGACAATAAAAACAACTCAAGGAACCAAATTGGAGCTAAATTATTATCCTCAAAGGGCCGGAGTGTGTGCATGCACTATTGCCTCTCCTGCACGTACGCGCACACAAACTTTACCCTTTCTCGCCCCAGCGCCACTGATCCGAACCGCGGCCATACGAGCCTCTGCATCTTGACTTTCCCAAATAAACACATCTTAGGAATCTTTAGCCCAATCAGGCATTCCCTCTTGCATCATTAATAACTCCGCTGTATAAATAAATGCCGAGTGAATGAGTATTTCCGCCCATCTTTGTGTCCCAGGCCCCTCCGCCATTTTTCCAGGCGGTAATTCATTGTCTACCCTGCCGAACGCAGTCAATCAATACCCAATTAAGCAAAGCCTGGTGGTCCCCCCAGAGCAAATTCAGACATGAGACCAAACGCTTAAGGGAAATTTAAATGCAAATAGAGGATCCTGCCGACTCGGTTTGAAGGCCTTGTTTGGTTGCAGTATCTGCCTCACTGGGTTAAGTTACATGCGACCTCCCTGCACTGTGGCCGGAGCTGCGCCGCATGCCTGTGGTCAGGCCGGAACGAGGAGCACAACGTGGGGACGGTGATATTTAAGTGACCTCCACTGTCAATATGCTGATCCGTCAGCTGAACACGCATACATGCAGATAGATATACAAGCAAGAATGGGAATACCGCTGAAGCACATCCAGATAAGATAGCCTGGCATCAAACTGGTCTTTAAAGGTTCGAGCGTGCAGGAAACGTATGTGCAGGCAATTTTTCCAAGTCAGTATAGCAAACTCTTTTTACAGCGTGTCCCTGGAGCAGCCTGGGGTTAAGTGCTTGTTCAAAGGCACAATGGTGATAGCTCATAGCTTGCTTTCAAAATAGTATTGTATGGAGTGCACTGGCACACTGATGGGAAAATAACCCAATACTATGAAGGAATGGAAAAATGGAACATGTTCCAGAGGAATACTGCAACCTTTTGGCACTTTGAATAGCACCATTGGTGTTACCATGGTACATGTCCGAACAGACCACGGCAATACCATGTTTCTTTTTCTTGCACATGTATGAATGTTGCACATTCACTAGCAGGACCTTTTCTAGCCCAACGGCTCAAGAAACAAACCAACATGCATGCATCCCTAGCCAGTCCATCGCTTCGCTTTCATCCACTGCTGCAGGTTATCCGGCCTCCTTCAAATTTTAGCCACCCCGTTTTGACACGCTTGCTGATGTACCCGACCTGCCGGCAGTCAACTAGATCACCTCTAAACCCACTCACACTCACACACTTTGGCTCTGCGGTTAAGAAGCTCCCGAGAGATCCTGTTAGATCACATGCACTATTTTTACAGAGCGCTACGCTAGCAGCAGCATTATGAGCGATGCAGCCATGTCGTCAAATATCAGAGCGTGATCCTCATACGAGGACAGATCGAGAGACGCGTGACTATCTATAGGGTGTCGGACTATTAATAGAGTTTAGGGAAGCAACGGGAGATGATTTAAAGATACGTTTGAGAATCCTTATAAATCATGTCTGCATTATGTGGCTGTATGGGAAGATAGGTTTATAGGTTTCAGCGCTAATCAGAGAATTATGTGATTTATGAAGCTTTGGGGCAGGACTGGCATATAAAGCGAAATGGATGTTTCCTAATTTAGTGGAAACTGTTAATGTGTGTCATGAACCTTCGTTATAACGGCTTATCGGCTGTATCAGAAAGCTTAAAAATTCAGTTTTCGCAGGCTGCATGCCGAGTTTGGAAGGTGAAAACGGATATCGTCATTAAAGTGAAGATGCATCCTCTTTGCCTCTGATATCCCATAATCCTGTGCATGCATGGTGGGAAAAAATAGGGGTGGAAAGGCATAAATAATTGATTACATTATTACACTCTAGAAAATGCTGGGTTGTTTTTGAACCATGCTGGGTAAATGTTGGTCAGAACACACTGCTGGGTTAAAATGACCCTACGCTGGGTTATTTTTAACCCAATTGCTGAGTTGTCTTTACCCAACCACCAGTGGAAACAAACCAGCATTTGGGTTGAAATAACCCAGCGCTTAACTTTCATCAGTATGAATTGTAAAGGGCAGAGCTATACAACACAAGGTATGAAAGAACATGTAAAAAATTCTTCCTCCGGTCAGATTAAAAGACATCAATCAAAGCTAAACCCATTTACTTTCCTTATAAATCTCCCTTGTCTAACAGTGCATCATTCATCCGTGCATACCATTCTGAAGAACATTGTCATAATATTTCATCAAAATGTAATAACTTTCTTCACCTCGGAAATAACTTTTCTTTCTTAATGGGGATACCCAAAGCCACATTCGAAAGGTAAAAACAATACTATTCAGTGGCGGCTGCTGATCTTTTAAAGAGGGGAAGCTCATTTTCGGCCTAAATCATAAAAATTGTCCATTTATTTATATGTAAATTCTGCCCTACGTTCCTTTTCAAGAAAATGCTCTGTAACCCTGTCGTACCAACTAGGCGTCTTTTCCAGTGACTTGACCAGTGTCCTCTCAATGGCCAGCAGAGCTAGGCTGCTTAAACGGCCTTGGCCCATTGTGTTACGGGTGACTATATGAATTAATGAACAAACGATCTAATATATATATATATATATTTAACTCAACGGGAGGAAATGTGGGAATTATGTTAAACTGAAACAATGAATGTGGTGTGAAATTGTGTGAAATATACGATGAAGGTTGCAGCAGTTTGTCTTTCGACTACACATGCAAAATCCGCGATGGGACTGAGTTGGAAATGGAGACACAGAGTGATACGCGTCATAATCTGAAGACCACGCCCACGCCCACACCAACCGTCTCTTTGCATTGCGAGAAGCTGCCGCCTCCTTGTCATTTATGATTTATAACAAAAAAAAATGTCTAAAAGCTGATATGTGACAATGTGTATAGCAAACAAGCTAAAAAAAAAACAAGAAATACGTTTTTTTTATAAGCTGTCGACCCCAAAAAACGAGCGTTTTAGGACATAAAAGTGGATTAAAAAGAGATGACAGACCCTCCAATCATCACGCAGACGCTCGGAGTCCGGGCCAGCCCACTCCTCCATTCATCCCAGAGACGCTGAGCCTCCGTGGGCGGGACATAATCGCAGCATTATCCAATGACCGTCTTGTTTCTAAGCACTGAAAAAAACTGTTTAAAGCAGCCCCATTGAAGTCAATGGACGCTGGGCTTCAACAGAGTAATGCACTGTACGCTACGGGAATGAATGAGAAGGAAATCGAGTCAGCCGACCTAAGTAGCTGATTCTGAACGAAATTGTTTTCGTTCGAGATGAACGTGTTTAACGCATTTTTAGTCAATAAAATGTTAACATAATAGTACATATATTTGACCATTCATTTTTTGACAATTATAGGGGAAGCTGAGCTTCCCTTGCAGTCTTAAAGAAATCGCGACTGATATTATTCAATATCATAGCATCAAAGGTCCCACCCAAATCACAATGGTTAAAATCAAGCCCCATAATGTTGTTTAATGCATACACATAAAACGGGTTTGAGCCAAGAAAGAACAGATTCAGCTGTCTCAAATCATTGAATAAACAGCACGACATACAGTAAAAGTGGCAGTATCCGTGTCATATATTAGGGTGACCATACATGTCATTTTTTTCGGATGCATCCTGGCCAGGATTTCTATGAGGTCGCATTTGTTGGGCGCATAAGTCATTGGGGTTTATTATTTCAGGAAAGCAACCATTACATTTCAATGTAAGAATTAAACTACAATGATTACGTGACGTCTAAAGAGAAATAAATGTTTATTTTATAATGCTTTTTTTTTACCTCAAATGTGACAACCGCGATGACATATGAGGCCGACAAATACGACCTCCGGAGGAAGCAACCTTCCAATTGAGACGCAGCAGCTATACAGATCCTGGCCAGGACACGTCCGGGAAAATGGCACATATGGTCACCCTACCATATATACTGTACATGTATCCATGTATATACAGCACATATATGCACACGTGTATGCATGCGTCACCTTCAGGACATCAATAACTTAAAAGATAGACCAAACGGAAATGGCACACACACAGAACTTACAACATCAGCAAGCTTAAGATAAAGTGAGAGCAATAAAGCAGGCGGAGTGAGTGAATTGAGTTAATGATAGCTCTCCATAACACAGCTAAGATGAGGGGCGTCGCGTAGAAGATGTGTACAAGCTGATTTAAACGCCCAATTTTCTACACGCATTGCTCGGGCCACCCCTCTCGTTCTGAAGTGTGAGTTACAACAGAGCCACCTCCGCATCCTATTTCCCGCTTCGATGAGGAACATCTCGTCGGTTCCTTGATCATTTAGCATGAGACAGCCACATACACACCTTTAAGGCGAAGAAGCTTTTTCAATTATTCACCCTCCCCCTGAACTACATGGGTATCAACAATCTGTTTTCAAGGCAGCGGACGGAACATTGCTCAGATTTAGTTTTTCATCGGCGCTGCCAAATCTGCATTCTCCCTCAACAGAGGTTATTGGACAATCTTCTTGTTACAAAGCTGCTTCTCAGGTTGTAATGCGACGGGTTTGATTTCCATGCAAGATACAAATAAAACAAATACATAGGTCCTTGAATGCACTGTAAATCTCTTTGGATAAAACCGTCAGATAACTGAATGAATGTCAATTAAGTCTTAAGAGTTTTAAATACAATTACATTTGTAATTGCTTTTTAATTAATTTAGTGACAGATGACATGTATGCACTGAAAAATCTTGTATGTTTGTCACTGGGTTTTGTAAATATTTAACCAATACAAAGTATTAAAAAGTGCTTGTCAACTTTGACAATACAGTTTTTAATCATTTAAAAAGTACAGTGTTTTATTTCCATATCCTGAAAAACAGCAAATTTAGACATCCAAGGTATCAGAAAGACAGCGATGATATTAAAGTTATTTTACTCATGTTTACTCGGCATCATTTATGGAAGGGGGTCCTGACAAAATATTCATCATATTTGCATATAACTTAATGTCATGGAAAAGATAAATTAACAATTTGTCACATTAACTATATACTGTGCATATGAGTTGAGAACTTTTACTTTTATTGTGTGTGCGTAAAACATTCATTGGGCAACTTAAAGGGATAGTTCACCCAAAAAAGAAAATTCTGTCATCATTTACTCACCCTTTTGTCATTTCAAACCTGTATGACTTTCTTTCTTTCACAGAACACAAAAACAAATTGTTAACTGGACCCCATTCACTTGCACTGGTTTTGTTGTCCATACACTAGAAGAGAATGGAGTCCAGTGCTTTTCAGTTACCAGCGTTTTCCATACAATGCATTTACTTATGCAGTCCGCCCAGGTATATTAATGGCCGCCCAAGTATTTTTTGCGTCACATTATGTAATTTTTTATCCATCCGGGATAATGACTGTATCTGTGATCGATTAACTAGTGGATAAACAGCGCTTCCGAGTCTTCTCTCTTTCCTGGTGTGAGTGGTACGTGGCCTCCTCTTCCATGTTCGCAGGCACTATGTGTGTGCGTGAGCCCTCGGCCTCTCTTCCGTGCGTGTTGTTAGCCCCATGTGGTGTATTTAACTGTCACTTGCATTTAAAATCAAAGAAGCGTTCATAATAGTGCAACACATTGTCGAGAAAGGGCAAACGGCATATAGCCGCTCTTTAATGTAGATGTACTGTATTGTGATTTTGCGTTTATAAATCAGGATTTTAGCACCAGTTAAAGTGACTGCTGGTGGCATTCAGTTGTAAAATACAGTATAATGTGACAGATCAGAGAGTAGAAGAGAAAACCAGATATCAAGTGCTGACACTAGCACAACGCAAACACAACGTGATGACGTCACATATATGTTTATTAGTATGTGACGTCACCAGCGCCACAAGACTGTCAAAATCCTGTGGGAAACACTGGTTACCAATTTTCTTCAAAATATCTTCTTCTGTGTTCTGCGGAAAAAAGAAAGTCGCAAAGGTTTATATAGAGGGCGAGTCAATTATGAAAGAATTTTCATTTTTAGGTGAACGTTCGCTTTATACCTTGACAAAATATGCTGAGTAAACATAACATTAATATGTGCCACATATTTTTTATGTTAATCCAACAGATTTTTTAATTTAACGTGTGGGATGGAATCAAATCCCCAACTTGTACGCTGCTAATGCAATGCTTAACCTTCTGAGCGTCAGGAACGAGCTTCTTGCCCTTGAATGTTCCAGCTGAGTGAAATTTCCTAATTTCACACGCAAAATGCAATCAAAACAGACCATGTTTGTTTCTCGATACCAAACAAGACCTTCAACAGTTATAAAGTAAGAGGTTCAAACATGAAAGAAAAAGCAAATTGAAGTAAATAAAACCGTAAAGAGGCACTCTCTGGATTAGAGTAAATGAAATTCACCTTGTTGTACCAGCCAGCTAATGCTCGATGTCGCTATGTAAACCCACTCAATCAACGCTGATCTAAAGACAATAAACACGAGTGCGCTGCGAGAACATCATTACTCAGATTCAATGTTATTCTAACCGTCTGCACAACTCTGGCTTTCTGTCTCTTTAAATATTCACAGCACATGCTCGATGCGGGAGAAGAGACGCGTGTGGGGGCGTGGAAGACTGGATTCTCCGCTAACTGAAACCCCTCATCACCGAGAGGAATATTATAGCCCCACGGGTATGAAACAATGACCGATGTGACCTTTTCACAATGGACTGAGGTCGGATCTTACTGGAAAAGGACGAGAAGAAAGCATGTCAATATTTACCTGCATGCTACAAGAAATGAAAAGAATTTTTTTTCATTTGTAATTTTGGCCAATGAATAGAGGAGTGTAGTGAGACAGAGTCAGAGAGAACGTTTGTAACCACCGGCTCTTAAAACTAAATGTTAAACAGGTGCAATACCATCAGGTACTATGTTGAAGTGTCAACCGGATACTGGCAAGATCATTTGTCATATTAACAATATGTATAATCGCGATTATTAATATCATAGCTACTGTACATATTGGTACATCCCAAATTTCCTTTGCCAAGCAAAATAACTCCAGAAGTATAAAATGGTCCATACGGATCTATTTTAAAGCAATATGAAAAGAGTTTTGTGAAGAAAATATCTAAATTTAAGTCATTTGTCAAAGAAAATCTCAAAGTCTACCCTAGCTCTATTTAGCAAATGTATGAGAGTTCATGAAAGAAACAACAGCTAGTAACAGCTCAGGGTAAAATAATGAATAAAAACTTTTGTTTATGTTTGTTGATCACTCGTATCAATCATATAATTTCAATAAAGACGCTATAAATATATGTATAGGTACCCTTTATCAAGCATTTATAAATGCATTCAAGTCATTTACAAATGCATTATGAAGCAGTTATAACTGCATGAACAAAAAGATGGATTCTAACAAAATACCTGCCAAATAGTGAGCCATTTTAACTCACCTGTTATAAATGCTTGATAAATGTATTTGTTCATTATTTATTTGACTCGAAAGCAGGTTCATTATGATATTGATGTTGTTTGCAATATAGGCTGTCAGACTGGATACTGTAGAGTGTTGTGTTGTTTCTCCTATATCTGCTCACTATTTGGCAGGTATGTCGTACCTTTTTATTCACGCAGTTATAAATATTTTTTTTCGAATGCAGTTTAATAAACACATATATAAATGCTTCATAAAGGGTACCTTAATGTAAAGTGTAATCATAAATGTTTTGGTGAACTTAGCACTTTGAAACCCTAGAAAATGTTGGACATGCTGGACCTTAGTGGCGTCGATTGGCTTAGTTGACAGTGGATGACAGCAGCTGTCCTTGTCAAAGAGCCCTACAAGCCCCCGCGAGCAGGTATGTGGGTACAGAAGGGCACTTAGGGACAGCTCTCAACAGGGCGTGCATCTGGTTCTAACAAATCTGATACGGGTTAAAACAGCAAAGGAGAAGACGGGTCGGCTTAGCACATCTGTAAGTGATATGTGCAGCGCTCTATTGATGTGGATGAGTAAGACTCATTGATTATGCTGTGAAAAGCTCCTTGAGCCAGAATCTGTCAAAACCCTATAGAGGATGATCTAAATGGAATCCATGCAAACAATGAGGCTCTTAATATGACCTTCAGGGTACATGTTAGGACTGGACGGTATGACGGTATATAGCGTGCAATGGTAGAAATGACCCTGCAGTTCAAATTGAGAGAAATATGTTTTGTAGAGACTGTAGGTTGTTAATTGCTGTGTTTTATTTATTATCTGTGGGTACTGTATATTTACTATTACATACAGCATATTGAAGCAATAATAATATATACAAAATATTTGTGTAGTAAAAAATGAGTTTTCTAATGAAAGAAATCGATGATGTTGGAACAATTACAATTTTGTCCACAAAAGTAATTTCAGACAAAAAAAATGTAAGATCATGAGAATTTTTTTTGTCAACTGATCCTAAACTTTTGACTGGTAGTGTATAAAGATGGTTTCATCGGATACCCTTGCTGGCCCGAAGTTAACTTCCAGTCTGTGTTTGGTCATATTTTTTATATTAATATTAACGTATAACATTTACATTTACATTTATGCATTTGGCAGACGCTTTCATCCAAAGTGACTTACATTGCATTATCCTATACATTTTTACATAGGTATGTGCAATCCCCGGGATCGAACCCACAACCTTGCGTTGTTTAAGCAATGGTCTTATCACTGAAGCTACAGGAAAGCTATATAATAATATTTTTTGTGTATTAATTGTATAAAAAAATTAATAAAAAAACTCAACATTTATTGATTCTTTGCGGAGGTCTACCAGAAGTTAAGTTTGGGCCACATAACGTTTATTTTGTTGCCGCTGAAAATGTCTATATCTACGTACTTTGATTTTTTCAATTTTTTCTACTGTCCACTAACAAATACCTTGTGTATCCACAAATAATAAATAAATGAAAAATATTTAAAGTAAGACGTATATATAGAGAACACAAAGGTCAAATTTTTCACTTTTTGAGTTTTGATTTTAACTTGTAAAACTTTTTAAAATGTGACTTTGGCCTTTCTCTAACATGAATCATCTTTAAAGAACAAACATAAAGCACAAATCTCTAGATTATTATACATTACAGGGTTAAATTTGTAGCAAAAATTAGATTACCGTGACATGTACTGTATCATTACTGTGACATAAAATTTGCCACACTGTGTCTAATACAAACTTGAATCCACCATTTCTCCAGGTCTACACACATGTACAGTACATACTCGGTTCATAATCACACGCTTCAGCCTGAAGTTGCATGTAGCTCACCCCCCTGAAGCCAAGCTCAGGGGTCAACAGCTGTTCTCATTCGTCCATCTACATGTATGCAGTCTTTCCCCTGCACGGATGTACACACACACACATACATAAGCACACACACTCTCATCCATCAATGCCGTAGCTCGATCTAGCGGGTGTGATGTAATCGCCATAGGGGCTCTAAGGTTGTTTCTCCAGCTAATCCTGCTCCATAGGGAACCCTACTACACCCAAATCCCAAACAGCTGCCTTCACTCCTTGCGCTCAGGATGCTCGGAGCTTCTCCTTCTGGCTCCACATTCAGGAAGCGAATGAAGGACACAGGTTTAGAGCCATGATGCCATGCTTAAGGAATTCTTGATGGAGGAATCAAGAGTAACTCAGATCGCTGGGGCTGACAGGGGTTATAAAGAGACAATGATGAAACAGTTGTTAAAATAAACAAAACCTGGAATGACCTGAAATGAAAACTCTCTGTGTTAGTATGTAAACTCAACATTTATAAGCCAAACGTCTGTCCAATTAAATAAAATGTTACAATACTGTATATTACCCCTGGAAAGGAGTTTTAGGGGATAGGTCACCTTTGATCCTTAAAAAAACTTTATGGATAGTTCATCCAAGAAGTCTCAGCATTTACGCACCATCATGTCATTCCAAACTTGTTTGACTTTCTATAGAACACAAAAGATATTTTGAAAAGTGTTGGTAACCAACACAGCCAACGTTTGCATAGACACAAAACCACTGAGACATTTCTCAAAATATCTTTGTTTGTGCTCCACAGGAAAAAAAAAAGAGTTTTAACTGAAATGGGGTGAACGAATGATGACAGAATTTTTATTTTTGGGTAAACTATCCCTTTAACTGCTGAACCAAATAATTACAATGAATTCATTTCAATTAATGAAGTCTGGTTGCTTCTGTACCTAATGCAAAATAAAATGCTGTCTAATCATAAAGCATGTATATAAATATTCATACTGTGCACGTATACACACACGCAAACACACACACACACAAAAGCTGCTCAACTTGCATCACTGACAGGCGACCAACGGTGAACTCGTGTCACCTTTAATCACCGACAATAACTGAAAATGAATGACATGCGGTTGCTTTGTCATTGCAAATACCTCTACGAGTGTAAACACCCCTTTAAATCAAACGTCTGTCAAAAACTTCACTGCGAAAGCATTTATTTGAGAGACATCTACTGTTTTTGCAGAATCCCGTTTGAAGAATGCATGTTGCCATGACTGCAATGAGAAAGATTTGCTGCAGACATGCTACTTTATACGGCCAAAATCTTTCTGATGAGAAATTGAAGACATGCTCAGAGCAGACTGCACCGAAAATCTCAAAATAACAAACTCCATTCCAGCGTTTCTTAATATACTGATTACATACAGTAAAGTAGCCTAAAATAAAAAGTCTTTGGACACCTTAGTTACAGTGCACTTGCATATGTCTGTGCAATATCCTATTAGTGCAACACATTACAAAATAGCCAACCAATTTCATTTTCTGATAGCATAAGCACAAGTTCAAGCAAAAACACACGATTTCACAAAAATAAATTGGTTGGCTTTTAAATTATGCTGCTGAAAATAAAGTGCTTAACCGTATTGAGGCACATTAGTGGAACATGTCCACAGTTGTCCACTCAGATGAACTTGTAGTTATTTTGTCACTTTGACGTCAGCTAGTTAGAAGTCATTGCAAAAATGGCTCAAATGAGAGAAGTTAACAGATCTAAAGGATCTACTCGTATGCTGCTTTGGATAAAAGCAGCCAAATGTATAAGTCAAAGTATACATTTGAAAAAGTTTTAACTGTTAATGTTCTAACTTTGCATGCATTAATGTATCTTTCTCACATGTATAATACTTAAGTCAGTTTATAAGAGTACTTTATGCAGTTTTATATTATTTATTTGAATGAATTAAGAGTCGTCTCATGTCTAGCCTTGAATCGCTAAACTTATCAAGGTTGATATATGGATATATAAAGTAATAAGTAATAACTACTTTTTGGATAGAGTAATTTGTACCGTAATCTAATTACACTATTGAATATGCAATTAGTAACTAGTAATTCATTACTTTTACAGAGTAACTTACTCAACACTGAACGTTACTGCACTTGTGTGGCCCAAACTTAACTTCCAGTACACATCCGCAAAGAATAGAGTCCCTGTAGATTATTTCTGATAGTAAATTGGTTATCAAGCAAGTTAAAAGTATGTCTAGCCAGTAATATTTTGGGTTACTAGTAAATAAACCGTTACCTGGCTACTTAAATGCAACAAAATGTAACACATTCAACAAATGGTTTATTTAGTCAAATTAACATACAATAAAATTAAACTAAATGTTCATTTATACAGTTATCATACACTAAAATATGAATATAAATTAATATGAATATAAATATAAATAAAATATAAGTAGTTGTTGATCAACAAACACAGACCGGAAGCTAACTTCGGGCCAGGTCGATATATTGAACAATAAATTTCAATGCATGATTTCACTTCACTTGTGCATGTACGATTGCGTTTTTGAATTTTGCACTTCAAACACACAAAAGCCAAGTAAACATCAACAGAGACTTCATAAGGGATTAAGGACCCCCTCAACGTGTGAAGTTTGATCAAACACCGAGATCAAGTAACAGTCCTACGGTGCGACATCAACATTTCAGACAGGGGTCATTGCCGAAACAGCTCTCAGCAGAAAATCCCTCTCCACAGTCCTGCGCATCACACCAGAGCAACACAACATCGCCACAGCATGTCAACAGCTTCCTCCCCATAAAATATTCATTTGCAATAGAATGTTTTCCATTAACCAGTGCGGTTGCTCTGTCATTCAGATCTGCTCCTAATGGAATATGCAAATTTTTCTCTTCTACCGTTTTACTACGAGGACTCAAATCTGCTGTGGAAAACAGAAGATGAGAATAAACCTGGTGAGCATTATGAGTGACGTCGTCGCAGCTGCAGAGATGTAATGACGACTTTCTCCGTTAAGATAATGCTAGCAGAGGGTCGTATACCGTTGCAGAGAGGACGCGCGCTGAGGACGCAGCGCAACATTAAACCGGGAATGAGGCTTTATGTATGAGAAGCAATTACCGGTTTGAGGGGGTGAGCTTGTGGATTATTTTTCTTTATTGGAAGAAATAAAACAGAACAACGTACGAAGGATTGAAAAAATTTATCGCTGAGGAAAAGTCCTTTTTTAATGGCTGAATAAAGTGAAAAATCATTTCAGGGCTCATTGATTTTTCGCAATCCTTCCGTGCGTTTCTTTTGATGCTATTTTTGTCAATATAACAGCGATTTGAAAACGAAAAATCCAACAAAACAGCTTTAAGGGAAGAGCAGACATAACAAACCCACGGACAAAACAACCACCTTCATATCTCTTTTGGTAAACAACCCATCAGTCTCATTTTGTTTTTGAAAAACAGTCCAAATAAAATGCTGCTCTCATGAGCACCTGAGCAACAGATGGTGGGCTGATTGAAAATCCTCTGCCGCTCGCCGCAAACTCGATAGTTCAGGAAAACACGACATATAAGGGCGTCCTGCCTCCAGCGGGTTGGAGGTGATTATCTGTTATTAGCTTTTTATTGTCGTAGAGAAGATGGCATCCAACATTCGTAGGCAACACAGGGTTATCGGAGATAATCTTTATTAAGAGTAACCCAGCGGTGAGGTGTGGGCAACAGAGGGCAGGCGGTCCTTGTATCCGACGTCTGCTTTATAATTACGACACAAAGCAGCCAGTCACCTCCGACATGGACTTATGTTGTCGTTGCTATATTTCAGATTTGGATAGGAAGCAGAGCCACAGAAAAAATATCAGCGATTCACTTGGCCATCACATATGAAGCTTTCTCACATAGAAAAACTAATTTCAATGAATTGACATATTACATAACATTTATGAGGCCATGGTATGTTATGAAAGTTTAATCACTGATTTCATGATCATTTTTAATATCATGATAACAGCACTCTCCAGCAATATACATTTCGCCCTAGGCAAAGCAAGCTGGTAGAAAACCATTTGACACTGGTAATAACACACAGTTTGCAATTTTTAATCGCATCAATAAGTTAGAGCTGTTAAAGTCAATGCATTAATGATAAAGTTAATTAAATTTGCTTAACATCATTAAATTATTTATTTAATTTGATATTATCACTTAAATGTTGTTCTGTGTGAGTTCTGAAAAACTGATTGGAGCAAATAAGCCGTTTATCAGAAAATAACAGAGAATGACCATTCAATTTCTGTTAGAATGAAAATGAGAAATGTTCCCTTAGCAATAAAATGGGAAAAGTTACATAACCGATATATCCTGAAAAAAAAAACTAAATTGACATTAGAATTAAAATAAAAATGAACCTGTATAGCAATATGACAAATAAAAGAGTAATAAACTGACAAAACTAGAACTAAAATAAATCTAAAAACTAAAATGTAAAGCAATATTAAAAACAAATAAATAATAAAATGTCCAAACACAAATAAAATACACCTGCACTGAAATTATAAATAAAAATAATCAAAACCGTAAAGGAACTACAATTAACATGAAAACTGAAAAATATAAAAATCTACAATAAAACAAAAATAGAACAGCCCAACTTTACGGGTAACTCAAAACCTATAAATCAAACCATTATGGGGCGATTTTGCATTCCGCATTACGAAATTCCCTTTTCATTTTTTAAAATTATATTTTTATTGGTCGACATCCAAATGTAAACACCTCAGTGATAAATATTAAAGCCTTAATCATTTACATTTAAAATGCAAATACAGTTTACTTGCTACCAGGTAAGTTACAAAGAGAGAACTGGCCCTGAAACTACAACAGCCAACATCATCCACAATCTGACCATCCGTCCCGTTTACGAGGAATTTCCTTCCTAATCCCTGTGCAATCGCTGGCACCTGTCCGGCAACTTAGCCAAGATTCCCAGCGCTGGCCAAATGATAGCAAATGTAAATGGTAGAAGGGCTGATGGAATTCCGAGTAGATTTTCAAGTTGTGTGCAGCTGTGATTCCCATCCACCCCGCACCCACCAAGCCCGGGACAGTTAGCCCTCTGATCTGGCTTAGACGCTTGCCGAAGCACTGCGCAGCAGGCAGCTAGCATGGCATAACTACAGGATGACCTGTCAACGCCTTCCAAGAGTCCTGATCGAGCACATCATGCACAGGGCGGCATGACATCAACGCCAAAGCCTCTCCACGTTCATTGAGGCTTGGTTCTCCCAACGTGCTTTTTCGGGATATCACAGAACTGACGTTTGACCCTAATGTGAGGCTCCATACTTTACAAGATATCAAAATTCCAGTTGTGTCCCACTGCATCCCTTAAGTCCTACTTATACTAATGTACTCTTAAGGTTTGGTGAAGAAGGTTAAATGAAAGGTGTTCAGGAAAACAACAAAAACTTGTCAGTTTATGCATTCTACGATCATGAAGTGCGTGCTGAGAAGACATAATATATACACCCGGTTGTGAAATTGCCCAAGGACAGATGTGAAGTGTTGTGTTCCCATATGCGACTTTACATACACATCATACTCATGGTTATTTAAAACGTTCCTGGAATGAGTGTGGGGGGGGGTGTACACAGAACTATGAGTTAAATGAGCAGAGAAAAAAGATTAATAGGTTTATATTCCTCTGACATGGTGCTCCAGGGCTGTGAGACGGAGACTATAAATAGCCGCTCTTTTGCTCCTCGTTCCCTGCGTTTCAAACATCCCAGTTTGGTAGCGTGATCACTGTGTGCAAGAACTTGAGTGCCACAAAAAGCACAACATGCGTGAATAAGGGCTGAATTAAAAGGACTGTCACTTGAGTCAGCATTAAACGTATACATTTGTGCATTTGGCTGAGGCTTTATCCAAAGCGACGTTCATGTTACATATTTTATCAGTGCGTGCGTTTCCTTCCATCGGTCGCATTGTGTCTATAACACCACAAGATTGATTCCCCTGCGTCTTCTTCAAATTTTTTATGTTGAGTGCTGAACAACCCCATTTACAGTCACTGTCCCAAGACACTTCACAAAATATAATAATCAATCACAAAAATAAAGAAATATTTTAACTTCAGAAAAAAGGCTTGCCACGGTTGTGATTACAAAATCGATCATTGCTGTCATTTCTAAGTACAAGGGTACTCCATTTACATTCGCACAGTTGGCAGACGCTTTTGGCAACATTTTTGCACTATGTGTGTTTCCTGGGAGCTGAACTCATGGCCTTGGCCGGTGGCATGCTTTACCAGTTTAGCAACATGAAATAGGGATCAGTTGTGAACTGTGCATTAAGCATTCCTGCAACTCCAACAGGAGAATAAGGCAATAACAAACAAGAAAACATGGGTTTCATTCCCAGGGATTGAATGAACTTGGACAAAGGTGTAAGATTTGGAAGGATCTATTGACAGAAATGAAATATAATATACATAACTAGGTCTTCAGAGGTGTATAAAGACCTTTCATAACGAAGCGTTACGAATTTAAAACCTTAGAATGAGCTATTTCTATCTGCATACACAGCGTGTCCCATTGCATGCAATTCGCCATGTTTCTATAGTAGCCCTAAACAGACCAACTGCTCTACAGAGTGCATTTCGTAAATACAGATCTCCTTCGGCAAAGAAGTGAAGACTGTCCTGTGAGAGCCACCGTAGAGCTTCGAAAGGGAGGGGGGAAGGGTGGAGTGAATCTGCTATGTTTCATACACCGGACCTTTCACAATAATTTGATTTGGATAAAACTGTCTGACTAATCCATACATGTAAAAGTAAAACTCTAATTAAAACAAATACTAAGCATCATGACTTACAGTCACTATGACCGTGTAATGCAGTCTCCCAGGACAGCAGGCATTTAACCGTCTTGTCCAGTGTTTATTAGTTGCCCTGTGGAGCTGAAGGCCAGCATCCCATGGCATTCCACCTGACCCCTGGCCATAACCTTGATTCTCCAGCATGCTTTTTAAGTCCTTTCACAGAATGCTGCAGACAATAAAACAGCCAGTAACAACCCCTGAAACCTTAAGCTCTGAGTGTCTGACAAAGCCATCCGGTCCCCAGGGATGTATTTGGCGCACACTGAGAGCATTGGTCCATCAGGATTGTTAGTGACTCTGAGAGATAGCCACAAAGAGAAAACAGGCGTTAATACCCAAAGCCCAGATACAGTAGATGCACGGCAGTGTCTTACAACATCCCTCCAGCGCTTTAATGGAAGAAAGCCTGATGAATTTTAGAGGCAAACCCAGTTAGGAGGACAGAGAGAATCAATTGAAAGAGCAGGAAGTGTTGCTTGCTGGGGGATAAGAAGAGTTCAACTTAAAAATTTAATTCTGTACTTATTTGGTAGTATATGTGAACAGTTTTCTTCTCTATAAATTAGACATAAACCTACGAAATCTTAAAGTCAAATGGATAAAAGTATTATGTCAATGCAAGAACGTCCTATTCATGACATTTGGTCACATGCAGGAACCAATGTTATATTTTGTGACAAATTTGGGATTGGTATACAATGACTGACCGATGGTTTGATATGATTTGATAGTGAATAACTATTTAAACCATCTTTTACACTGCACATTTAAAACTTTTTCTTTAATGTTTGACTTAGAGCCTGGATATTTACTTACATTTTAATTTATTCATCAGACACTTTTATCCAAAGCAACTGAAACAACAGAGAAAACATTTAAAGGGATAGTTCACCCAAAAAAAATCTGTTATCATTTACCTGTATGACACTCGTTCTTCTGCAGAACACAAAAGAAGATATTTTGAAGAATGTAAACCAAAGTAAATGGGTGACGGCGTTGTTCAGTTTAAAATAACAACTAACAAGGGTGAGTAAATGATGACAGATTTTCATTTTTTTGGATGGACTATGACTTTATCACTTCGTGTTTAGAGGACAACACAAAGCGCCAGGCTTAAGAATTTCTTATTCTCCATGTTCCTCTCTTCCTTTTGCACAATCACATACGCAGATACAGTCGAGTGACCTTCTGGTTTCCGTTATCCCATTCACAACTCTTACAGCAGGTTGTAAGTAGACTCGGCCTTGGTGAGATTACTGTTGAGCAAATGGCAGCTACATTTTCTCTCTCTAACACACACACAAAGGCTACGCCAGGACAGGCCACTGGGGACAGACCCCAACCTGGCTTTGATCAATAGAGTAACAATTTGGTCTGGCCTAAAGGCGTGTCCCAGACCGGGGCATCTGAACTTGAGGTTGAGTCCCCGAAGCGTGTAGTTTCCATTCTCAGTCTTGCAAAGGATGGAAAGGGGTAGAGATCCAGGGGAGGGAGGTATGTGGGGCGTGTTGTGAATCACGGAGCCTATTTTAACACTATCAATTTAGAGAGGGGTGTGACTCAGCTCTAAGCAACACATCATAATATTTAGCAGCGTTGTGGTTCTTCTGAGTGAATGGCCTATTAAGACTTCACATTCTGCATACAAATTTTTTTTGTGACCAAACAACGTGTACGTGCTCATGTTTTTGTTCACTGTGCAAAGATAAGACATCGTGCAAAAGTAGCAAAACAAGTAGCAAAAAAGTTCAGACTCACAACAAGATTCACAATTCAAACAAGATGTTCGGCTCATTTGTTCTTGTCCGCAATACTCTCAGAGGTCTCCAGCATTAAAGCGACAGCCCAGGACACCACTAAGAAAAAGTGATCGAGTGAATTAGGCGAGCAAAGTGCACGGAGATGGCCGTAAATCCTTCAAAGCGAGTTGAAAATTTCCTTCCTACAATTCCTTGAAAAGAAAATGGGCTTTTCAAAGCAGGTGTCGGAGAGTTCGTTACAAAGAGGCAGAGATCCAGACAAAACGGGACGCCGCATTAAATCACCATGTCTCAATACTAATATAAAGCCTCGTTATTATACGGTGAAATCTAGATTGGAAAGTCTTGAGGATGTAAGTGACATAACAGCTCCCCGCCAGGATGGGCGAGCGGTCAGGTTGCGACTGAAACAATTACATACGCACACACACACTGTCAAAGTGCTTCACTATAACTCCCACTGGCACGGCCTCATATCCCCTGCTGTGCATAAAGATTATCAATGGAGAAGTGTACTGTCAGGTCCAACTGGCCACCCACGGAGCGCTGGCTCTCTACAGTAATAAGACTCCAACAACACTCCAAAAAGCCCAACACTTTGACCAGGACATCACACATAGAAAGTGAATACCTGTCTAGGCTGTTATGGATGGAGAGGCTACAGAACGAGGAGCAGGCGCACTAGCGAAAAGAGAATGAAGGTCATGAGAGATCAGCGCACCTATGAGCAAAACTTCTAAAACAAAACCACACACGCCAAGTATACAGTGTATTTCAAAAGTGACAGTTTTATCATTAAACAAATGCGCTGCTACAAACAACAGCTTCTGATGAAAAGTGTGGAGTCGACCACAATACCACGACACCCTGTGGTAGGTTACAGTTTAATAACACAAAAGCTTCTAAAAGCACAAAAACATCTTGTAAGCTTAGTGAAACCTTGAACTGTATGGTACGAATGGCACAATGTTCAGATCAGAAGATATAAAACTCTTAAGAGTTTTATGTTCTTTGCTGAGTGATAAAGGCCAGAGATTACATTCTTACCTTTCTGTCACCAAGGCAACTACTACGTTCTTGGATCTCCAATATCAGTTACTGACCGGCCCCTTGTTTCCAAAACTGAAATGTCACCAGAAGATCCTTTATGTTGGATTTACTCAAATAAACTATACACTGAGAAAAAGATTCAAGTTTTGTTTGTGTCATCTAAATAAAAGTTGCATAACTGACAATGATAGATATGACTCAAGAACAGTTTCCTATTCTCGAAAATAACCAAACCCTCTCAAGAGAATGTTATACGGAGAGCTGCATGCCAGATGTGTAAAGCTAGTTTGAAGCTATAGCTTGCCAAGCCACAGTACTTAAAGCCACTAATAAAACAATTAGATAATTAGCGCTATAATTATTCAAATAATTAGCTACTAAAACATATGCCATTGTAGGGGGCAATATGGTTGATGATAATCATCTGAATAATTGTATATGAAAAGCAGGGTAACAACTTCACAGTCTTGTATTTGCTAAGATGAATTAGCTAACATGAACAAACAATAAACAATACTACAGCATTATTTAGTCCGGATTCATTTTCATTTCAGCATTTACTAATACATTTAAAATCAAGTTGTAATGAATATTAGATCATGAACAACTGTATTAACATTAACATTAAAAGATTAATACATGCTAAAAAACTATATTGCTTATTTTTATTTTGTATATTATGTTGATTCTTTCCAAACAGTGAGCAAAAAGAAAAGAAGCTTTCAATAAGAATCATTAAGGAGCATTAAATGTAAAGACAGACATAGATTGTATTTTTGTAATAATGTCTTGTACATAATTCATTTTAATATCTGTTAATATCGTGTACATTTAGATGTTGTATTTTTGAATGCCTGCTGAAAAGCTGTTTCTTTGTTTTTCTGAAATAAATTATATTCTATAGTATTATATTCTATTATATTAATAAATGCAACTAGTAACTCAAAGCTTAAAGCTAAAGATTTTACCTGCTTAGAAAAGTCCACCGTCAAAAAAACTACACAAACTGACCTCATTAAGTTCAAATTAATTAATAATCTTTATTAAATTATTGTTCTATTATTACTGATGTCTTTAAAGTCATGCACAAGAGGAGTTAAAAAGTTGAGAGCATATCATTGCCCATACAGTAGAATTTGAAGAAGGTGCTAAATGCCCCTAAAGGAATTCCTGATTCTGTTCAAAACCGCATGGTCAGTTTGCAGAAACTGACCCGGCGAGGACACAAAGAATTTTCACAAGGGTATTAAATCAAGCCTCGGCCAACATCTGTGACGGATTTCTGTGGCAACAAGATTCCAACTTTATGGGCGTCTTTCATCATTTCAAAGACTGGCATTACATGCAACTTGATCTCAGTTATGCAGTTACCTTCATGCTGCGACGCAAACGATAAGGCACAAATCGCAGGCTCCATATGAGCACGCTCGAAAAAATGCAACGGCAGAATTAGATCGCATGAAAACCCCCACGTGGGAAAGATTCATGCTACTGACCCGGGTCAACTGATCCACAGCAACATGGAGGTTTTTATTTCTCATGAAGACTAAAGCACAATAAATCAATAGAATGCCAATTAAATCTTAAACGGACAGATGTGAGCAGGTGAGCAGCATATAAACCGAATGCTAAAATAAAGTATGATCATCATGAGCCATGCAAGAGATAATGTCCAGCTGTTCGGGATCACAAACCAGTTTAACCAGAGGGGTGAACTCAATCCTGATATGAGCTTTGCTGCCTACTGAAATAAATCATTTAAAGCGACAATGCATAAAGCTTGCTTCTCTATCGCCATCTCTGTTTAAAAAATAAAATGTTCACTACCATTGCAATTTTACCTACTGTGGTAGTCAATGGTGGCCAAGAAGCATTTGGACAAGCATTCGTCCAAATATCTTTCTCTGTGTTCATCAGAACAAAGACATTTATACAGATTTGAAACAACTTGAGGGCGAGTAAATGAAGATGGTTTTCATTTTTGGGTGAATAGTCCGTTTAATAACAGATTTTTGTTTACTTTAAAGAGAAACTATTACAATAAACCTAAAAATGACATTTCATGCGGTGTGTAATGTTGCTGTGTCTGAATGTAAGCAGTCTGCCAAGTTGTAAAGCCGTAAGCGAACGAAAAACAATGTTTTTGGCTTGGCAAAAAGTGAGTCCACTCTGCATCACGCGAACGAGTCGTCTGTTGTTCTAATTTCAATTCTGGGTCAGATTTGCGTCACTCCGTGTAATGCCCGCCTACGATCCATTTGCGACACTGCACCCGGTAGACCAATCACAGCAGAATAGACCATCTGACGAATCGGATCAGAGTGGGTTGACAGAAAGGAGGGGATTAGACGAATCGCCGAACGAACCATTTGAGGGTCATTTTGTTTTTAGTTGTTGTTGGACACTCCATAAACCAAAGTAGGACCTTAAAAATCGCAAAATATTTACTCTTTAACCAAGAAGCTACAGATCGCACCTTTCATTATGAAAAAAATTTTTGCTTAAAAAATATTGCTTGAACATCACATTAATAGGGATGTAACGATTTTGAGCCGTTTGAAAATCGATTATAATATGCGACGATTCATGTGACGTTATAAAAATCGTAATACATGTTTTGAACAGCAGGGGCCGATGTTTTTCTGCAAACTTGGTAAACGTGGATATGCTGATATTTCTTAAAAAAAGTAAAAGTTAGGAAAAGCTCAGACAAAGTCTTAGTTTGTTAATATTAAAGAGACTTTAATAAAGAGACTTTTTTTTTTTTGATTTGGAATTTGTTTTAAAACTGCAATTTAGTTTTGTTATTTGACATAAAATATATTTTTATTTTACGAAGAATTGTGCAGCATTAGCGAAATAATAAAAGAGCAGTTGTTCATTTAAAATTTTCCTCAACTCATTCAATAAATAAAAATGTATGATTCAAAAACAAATTATGATTAAATAGCATCGTGAGATCAGAATCGTGAATCGCAGCGCATCATGAGCTGAGTGAATCGTTACATCCTTACACATTACTGTTAACAACTTAATAAGACAATTCTGATGGGGCAACGAACAATTCTAAAGTTTAATAGTCACTGTACGGTTACAGTTGATCAAACAATGCTACAACTGACCAATCAGAACCGAGAATTTCAGAGTACAGCGTAATAATAAGTTGTCGTTTTCGGATACAATAAAAGCAGCTCGCAGTTGTTATACAATCAATAAGTTCATTTAAATCTGGAAGCCTTCGAGCATCTGAAAACCAAACAGAATGCAGATGCTGTTTACCAACAGCATCGTAATGGACTAATAAATATATCTTAACGTCTCTTTGAATTACAGAAGATGACAAGAGAGTTTGATAAACGGACATGTGCTTGTCATAACTCTTCAACAAACACACTCGCAAAGATAAAGCTGCAAAGACAAAAGAAAATACACATCAGAATATCTGACAGGGAACCTTTACATTCACGAATGATGTGCAAGATGTGGAAAATACAACTCTTCCCCCAAGTCACCTTGACGCACGGCCATAAAGACTCAACACATTTAATGAGACCATAAAAGGAATGGTGATCTGCACAGCGTTGATAATAATAGACTTACAGTGGCATCATCAACATAGCTATAACCCGCAGCTCGCCAATCAATCCTTCAAGCCCGTCCGCGGTTAGACATGAGGCTTGACCTGCTGCTTGAGGTAATGCACCCTGCAGACGCATGGTGGCCTCAATTCCAGACCAATTTAGGAGCAGCCGGATTTAATTAACCAATGCGACCCATAAAAGCGTCAGGGTCCATACTGAATTGCCGAGATAAAGTACAGACGCTAGGACGAGGTCTGCTAAGACCAGAGATGACCGCACTGCAGCATGCTTGAATAAAGACTGTAACTAATGATATAGGAAACCGGGCTTAATATACAGTGAAAAGTGCCCCAGAAACGAGGGTGGGTATTATTGTTGCTCGGGTTAGGATGTACAGTATATGGATGCTCAGCAACACGATACATCCTGCCTCAACGTATAAAGATACAAGATTAACATCGGCACAGCAGTAGTTTGTCCTCTCTCTCGATCTTTGGATGGTCAGGGGCAGCACGGGCCTCTAGCCCGGCCCGCTGTGGCTATATTTACTCTGTTAAAGCATCCCAGCGCATCACGTTGGGATTCTGTTACTCTTAGTCAGTGCTGGTCATAAGAGAAAGAACCTCTCGGCCGGATTTATGTATTAACCACGTGTTCAATGCAGATATCCGGAACACATACCAAATACAGATACTGAGACCAATGAACATTACAAGAAGACCACAAGGAAGGAGCAAAAAGGGCTCTAGCGGAGCATGACCTTTCATAATGTCAACTCAAAATGAAACAAAAATTTTCTTTATTTTATTTCTGCAAAAAAGTTGTGGATTTAACACACACACATGCGCGCACACACAGATTATGTATACATTATAAACTGTAGTAAAATTAAAAAATAGTGTTTTTGAACCTTACTACAGTAAATATTAAAGTATACTACAGTATTTTCAACAGTTGACTAGTATAAACTAATAATATAGAAATGACTATAATACACTACAGTCTATTACAATTAACCATTATCAACCATTAGTAACTAATATATACTACAGTATTTTTTCATGTGGTTTTGAACAATAACATAAGTTAATAATTACAGTTTCATTGAACTAAAATTAACTACTAACTAAATACTCACTAATAACTGGTTACCGACATTCTTCAAAATATCTTCTTTTGTGTGCTGTGGAAAAAAAGTAAGTCATAGAGGTTTAAAATAACAAGTTGGTGAGTACATGATGACCGAATTTATATTTTTGAGCGAACTATTGCTTTAAAAGTTAAAAGTGATTATACTGGTTACGGTATTCGACTACCAAAAGTCTGATATCATGACAACCAAGATTCCAAGCGTACTGAATAAGAACCCTGCAAATGTGGAAACCGCTTGTAAAACAGATGGTAGAAGGGAAAACATAAACAGGTATGATGCCTTAGCTTTTAATTATCAACTGAAATCATTTGGCATAACATAACGTGAATTCTAGCTGGCAAAATATACACCTTTATACAAGGATCTAGTAATAGTAAAAGTAAAACTGTCTGCTGACCTCTAGTGGCCGCAGATCAGAGTGACCTGAGAATGCCAAGCAAAGCTGATAATTTGTCTTCAGTGTAATCGACCAATCAGATCGATTTTGAGTCTGGGTCCGCCATCCAACCTATGATATGATATAAATAAAAGGCCGTGGGGAGTTCTTTGTCTGCGCACAAATATCAAATGTGCTGTCTGAAGTTTCCAATTACCTCTGGTGCAACAGCAGAGCTAAGGACAGATTTCAATTTGAGCGGTATTGATTTTTTTGCGTGCTGTAGAGCCTTCGGCTAGATGATATCTTCACTATAAACATCACACATACCCAGTGAGAAATTATCTTAAATTAAGGACCAGCTTTCCTAATCTTTACATTAACTTGATAGACTAATACGTTAGAATAAAGCTTAAAGAAGTAGTTCACCCAAATATTAAAATTCTGTCATCATTTACTCACAGTCCTGTTATTTCAAACCTTCTTCCGCAGAACACAAAATAAGATATTGTGAAGAAAGTTGGTCAGCATTGGACCCCATTCGCTTCTATTGTATGGACACAAAACAAATGCAAGTGGGTCCAGTTAACATTTTTTTTTAAATATCTTCTTTTGAGTTCTGCGAAAGAAAGAAAGTCATAGGGGTGACAAAGGGGTGAGTAAATGATGATAGAATTTTTATTTTGGGGTTAACTATCCCTTTAACTGATAACAAAACAATGCAATTATAACTGTTTATAAGTCAATCATAAACGAGGTGCCTCCCTTGCAAAAATCACAGAAAGGTATTTTAGACTGTCTACTGATATGATAAGATTAATACTTAAAGAAATATTTCACCCAAAAATACATTATTTATTCACCCTTGTTTAAAAACTATATGACTTTCTTTCTTCTGTGGAACACAAAAGAAGATATTTTAAGAAATGTGTTTGGTGTAAAGCAATGAAAGTCGATTAGATACAAAGTTGTTTAGTTACCAACGTTCTTTAAAATACAATCTTTTGTGTTCTGCAGAGAGAAGTCAGTCATACAGGATTGGAATGACATCAGAATGAGTAAATGATAAAAGATCTTTCATTTTTGGGTGAACCTTGGTCAGTCTCGTGAAAGTATTGGCGAATCCATTATTTGTCTAGGCCTAGAGTTAAGTATTGGACAAATAGCAATAGACAATAGATTGTTGCCATATTAAGATGATTATTCTTGAAACCTGATAGTATTGAATCGATGATTTTGTTACCTTTCCTTGTAATAAAAAGCACTAGTAAATAACTGAATATAAATACAGCAGGTAGGCCTAGCTGTAAAAAGGAATTCACATACTATGCATATTGCATTGAAACATCATAGTAAACTTCATTAAAAAATAGTATATATCTTAATGTGTCAATAGAATAGACCCTACACAGCTGTAAACCCAAGCCACAAATTTAAAGAATACAGAGAAATAACGCTAGCTACCACTAGATGGCGCTCACCACAAGGATACAATGAACACAAACGTCTGCTTCTGGAAGTCAGTATCATAAACACAAGCGGGGGGCTTTTAACAAGATCTTTAAATCTGATGCGCTTTATAAGGAATCATTTCTATTAGCATATCTCTGGTGAATGATGCAGGAAGATTGTCATTCATTCAAGACAGTTGAGCACAGCCGAATCTGACTGAGGTCAAAGACTAAATCCAGTCTGAGTCAACACTGACACTGCGTTTGCCCCAGATTATGACACAATGATAATGTCTATGCAGAGGTCAACGAGAGGCCGGAAAAAACAGCTTTTGAGTCATAGGAACCACCAGGGAATGGGACAGTTGTGCGTCCACACGCCCTGGCTAATTCGAGCCTGGTCATCTGACACATGCTCTGGAGTTTCCTGTCAAAACACAGACTCCTTTTCTGTGGATAGAAAATGTAAAATATAAAGAGTTTAAAACACGAAACCGATTTTCAGTGCTAAAGCAAGATTTCTATCTTACAGTAGCCTGTGTCTTCTAGAAATCTCTACGACTAACACTGTGCCCCAAAGAGGTGTGAATACAACAACGACTAAAGCCGTTTCCTACACGCACAAATATGTTTTTGCTATACCCACAATAAGCAGCATCGCAATGTGTTTAATAAACCCCTTTTCCATTGAGAAACAAACCAGACAACATTCAGCAGGTTTCCATTACCTCTGTATGATAAACATACTCGAGCGTACGGGGCATCAGATCTTGTGATCAAACTCCTCTGACTCACCCTGATAGAAGCGCATCATCTTGTACTCTCAGCCAAATATAGAACTGAGATTAGGAGAAATGGGCCCCGCGGCTCCAGGCGCGAAAAACAAGCGCAGTGACCCAGAAGAGCACTGCTGCTGCAGTTTTGAAACTCTGCAAAATATGAGTGACAACCTTGAATAAAAAGTTTGGGGTGAACAACAAACAGCCCTTGAAAGTTTAGACTTGAGAATTATTACGGCCTTCACCTAGGATGCAAGATTGCATGATTTACAAAAAGTAAAGAATTTCTGAGGGGAAATACGAACAAGATTTGTTTTATCCTTAGAGATTCATCTTCACGGATCAGTAGTGCGTTTTTGTGCTGGAAAATGTATTCTGGCAATTTCCAAAGAAAAATGTTGTTTCGGAGGATGTAAGGTTTATTATTAGTCGTGGTTTCACTGAAATGTTTTCTCTGTTCTTTACTTAGCATGTGCTGCTGCCCCTTTTAGTATGTCCCATATCTCTTTTTTTATATTACTGGACATGAGTAAAAAGGTTTTAATTTATCAAGTAAATAGTACTGTATCGAGAGAATCTACCAACTTAATGGTAGGCAGTTAGCAGATGTTAAAAAATGTGTCCGTCACCCCCCAAAAAATACAAATCTGTCATCATTTATTCACCCTCATGTCATTCCAAACTGACACTTGATTCTGTGGAACACAAAAGAAGATATTTTGTGAAATGTCTCAATGTTTTGTGTCCAGACAATGGAAGTCAATGTTGTTTGTTACCAATGTTCTTAAAAATATCTTTAAGGGAATTATTCCTTCAATATACAAAAAAAGCAAACTATGAATGAGGTTTATGACTTTATAATGCAAACACTATTGAAAATGTTTACTGTGCACACTTGACTTAAGGTCAGGCAACAACATTCTTTGTTTTGTTAAACATCAAATTTAATCCAAGTTAACAAAACAGACAAACAGTGTTGAGTTACAGTAGAGTCTCAACCCTACATGACGCTCATGGACCCGGTTGTTCATTCACTTCCAAATCAAGAGACTACAGAGGTGGGCAAAAGGCACCCAAGTGCAGACACGAGAACAACAGCAGTACTAACAGAGAAATTCTGCTTAACCCAGTTTAACAAACTTCCTACAGAACAGAAAGTGACACACAACCTCTGTGTTCGGTCTCAGGAAAGCCACATTGCCTAAAAGCCTTTTTTTAACCAGCATTGCTAAAGAGACATGACATCAACCTGCAAATTGCAAGGAAAACATCGAGCAGAGCGGAGAGATTTGCTGAAAGGAGACCATTATCAAGCGAGAGCTCGCCGAGGTGAAAGGTTCAGAGCCAATTTCAGAACAAAATCTCTGAGGGCTGCACATTCAGACCCACAGCAAAAACAAACACAGAAGGTCAGAGCAAAGGGAAACACTGTTGAGAAGAGAGGTGGTGCTGGTGGCTTCATGGTTAATGAGCAGGACCGCTAACAGAAAGGTTGCAGGTATGATCTCAGGTAGAAATGAACCAAGAATTGAGTTACTGACATCACAATAAACACTGTGTCCTTGGCCAATTCTACCCAACTAACAAAACTTACTTGTGTTTGGCTTTAGGGGGCACAAAATACTCTGGATGAAAAGCATGTGCTACTTGAAAACAATCTGTAAGTAAAACACGCTATCAAGATTGAGTTGCCAAAGGTGAAACAGATTGCAATCTATTTTCCTGGCAAAACCGATCCAGCCATCAGTAATATATCTGTTTAATTTGTAGGCTATGCCTCTTAATCTCTTTATCCCCCTTTTCTGCTGGCGGCTACTTACCTCATTATCCAGCTCTAAAAATGGCAACTTTATCTACAAATGTCTGTCCGAAAGTGTCTAAGTTCAACACATGCGAGATCCTGAAGTACTCGACAATGAATGACCTAATTTGCCAATTGTTCCCTGATCTGATACGCACCGAATATATCTAAGAACACAATCTAGGTCATTGTCTCTATTCATCAGTCATAAATGAAAGCTGAGCTTTTGGGGGCTGAGAGATGAGGTCACAATTAAATCGTAGAAAACATAACGTGAGTCATACCGATCATGTAGGAAAATATGTGTTGGGGGTTCATCATGAGCAAATCTGATTTGGAGTTTGATTTAATATGAAGACAGCATGGTAGCTTAAAGGGCTTAAAGGAACGGTTCACCCAAAAATCGAAGTTCTGTCATCATTTACTCAACCGCGAGTTGTTCCAAATCTGTATAAATGGCTTTGTTCTGATGAACACAGAGAGAGATATTTGGAAGAATGCTTGTAACTAAAGTGTAAACTTCTTGGCCACCATTGACTACCATAGGAAAAATCACAATGGTAGTCAATGGTGGCCCAGAACTGTTTGCTTTCCTACATTCTTTAAAATAACAGAAAGAAATTCACAACAAATTTGTTCCCAATATGGTAGAATATGGTTGTCAAGAACTGTTTGGTTACAAGCATTCCTCCAAATATGTTTCTCTGTGTTCATCAGAACAAAGAAATGTATACAGACATGGAACTCAAGGGTGAGTAAATCATGACAGAATTTTCTTTTTTGGGTGAAATCTGAAATAGTTTTATGCCAGAAAGATTAATACATAGCCTCCAACATCTACACAAAAATTGTGATGAGAAACTTTTCCTAGACATAGAGAGGTAATAAAGTAGTGAGAAATGTATTATTATTTGCTAAGCACTTAAAAAAGATGACTTTGTTGTTGTAATGTTCGCTCTTTAAAAGCTAGAGGAGAGAATATAAAACGGTCATGTTTTCGACTGAAGCTAAAAAAGAGATCAGATTTGAATGTGTTGTGGCCCTTCAGGGGCCGTCCTTATATCCATCCGAAAAGTTTAATCAGATCTAACATGAGCACCCACATAAATGGCAAATGTAATTCTGGTAGGAAATCATTTCCGGTTAAAGAGCATGAATTGTTTATCATCAACCCCCACACAGGAAAGAGCTATCTATTATATGATATTATTTGACATTTACAAGAAAAACTTTCATATTTAGGGGTTATTGAACTGTTGTATTGCATAAGTCACGTCACAGTACAACTACATTATATTGCATGGCTAATTTCTTCACGCCCTCAGCAGACTCAGACAGGAACGAGCGTGCCGTTGTATCCTGACGTTCACAAAACACTGGGTCTTAGAAAGGTATAAATCACAGGGAACCCATTTTTCATGGTCAATTATCGAATTAGGTAGGTTTCCATCAACATCTAACCTTTATTATTAACTTGAGGATGAGGATTCAACCTGTGTGCAGAGCAAAGACAAGTAAGACCAAAGGTAGACATTCTTATGACATCTTCTAGTCCAAACTTGCTTAAAAAGCCATCAATATCATGACTTTTAACTAAATAATTATACAGAACTTCATGTGCACCTAAAGAAACCTGGGTGTGGTTCTCTTTAAAGAGTCAAATCTTGCCGTGCGCCGCGTCTCCAGGCAGTGAACACCTCACTTATCTGCTTCAGGGAATGCTGTCACAATGGACATCAGGTGATTTTAAAGCCTGCCTGGCTAGCATACCAAACAGGGCATCAATATTCCCGGCAGATGAAGATGCCGATATTTGTAGGACTTGGTTTTAGCAACTATTTTGTCTAAATTCAGACCAACACTCTTGAGAGAATGTGTCAAAACATTGCTCTCTGCATTCCCATATGGCAACAATGGTTCAGCCAATGGCAGGAGTTTGGTTTGGGACTACCTGTTTAAAACTATCTAAAACAGGAGAGTATTCTGAAAACCACCAAATTCATTTGGTTACACAAATGGCATTAAACTAAAACAGATCAACCTAAACGTAAACGTCTTTCAACATTTTTAGTCTTTATGTATTCCTACGTCAAGAAACTATTCAAGGGCATTAGCAACACTGAACTTCACCAAATAACGTTCAATTTGAGTCAGACCTAAACTCAAAGCTAATTCACAAGCTCGTGTATAAGTTTTCCTCTAGTGCTGGTGGTTCAGCACCTGGTCTCCTTCATTTAATGACAGTTCCAGAGATGTTACAGCATGATTTGAACAGCCCTTCTTCTCAAAAGAGGCATTAATTACAACCCTACTGAGATACTGCACTTTAATATTCTCCTGCTCAGATTTAATGTACTAAAGGTAGCATGCTCCCTGCGGAGAAGAACAAGTGCCGAAAACAGGAAATCTTTTTTCCATTCCAAATGAAAACAGGCCCAAAGAGACTGCCTGACCGCAGATCAGCCCCTACTTTATTAAAGGAATAGTTCACCCAAAAATCTTGTTGTCATCATTTGCTCACCCTCCAGTTGTTTCAAACCTGTTTCTTCGTTGTGATGAACACAAATAAATATATTTTAATGGCCGTTTTGGGTCAACCTCGGCTCCTATAGGAGGATAAAAAACTATAATGGGAGTCGATGGTGACGCAAAATAGCTGAGTTACAAACATTAAAATATCTTCATTTGTGTTCTGCACAACAAAGAAATGTATACAGATTTGTAACAACTGAAGGGTGAGCAAATGACGACAAAATGTTCATTTTGGGGTAAACTATTCCCTTACAACACTTATTATTATTATTATAATCAATAACGCATTCTGACCCATTTCCCTAAATGGTTTACCAGGAAAATATTAAAATGGAAGACAGAGTCATATAAATTGAGCCCTGTGAACAAATAATGACAGAACATGTCAAGGTCATTACTGCTGTTGAGGTCGGTTCTTACCAGGTTTAACAGAAAAATGGATGGAGGGTGAAGCAGATGTGGCCCAGTCCTGTTGAAAAAAAAAAAAGATTTTTCAGAATAACAAAACTTAATTTTTTAGTCATGTTGTTTCTTTTTTAAGACTGAAATGCTACTCACTGCTCCAATGGACAGATGGTCAAAACTAGTGTGTAAAACTAATCAATTCACAACCATGCTGTCCAACGCTGTTAAAAACAACCCAAACGTCTATTTTATCAGTATCATCCCATTAATAATAAGTAATCATTTTAACACCCTACAAACCATGAAAAAGTATCCAGCAGGGGCGGTTCTAGGGTGAGCGGATATCCGGGGCTTAGCCAGGAGACATCCACATATGTGTTTAAATACACATTTTGCGTCTAAAAACGTGTGGAAAATGCGAGCCGCTGCACTTTTGAAGGTGCTCGGGATCTTAGGCTGTCTTGGCATCTGTTGCTGCTAACCAACCATAAGGGGCTGTGTCCACCGAGGTGTTTTTACGCGGCTGAAAACCCCCGCTGCAGGCGCATATGAGCTGAGCGTTCTGCCCCAAATTGAGCATTTTTCAGTGCCCTGAGTGCCCGGTCGAACCCTGGCGCCGAGCGTGGCGCCGAGCAGCTGCTCACGTTTTCAAAAAACGCAGCGTTTCCGTTGGAAACAATTGAAAAAACACGCTGTACGCCGGCTGAAACGCCACGAAGACGAGAACCTGGCAAAGGATATGGATTTTCAACACAGACCTGCCTGTATAAAGCGTGCCTCGTGTCTACATTTAAAATAACGAACTTGCGCGTGCAAAAGATGCGAAATGTAACGGCCCCTAAGTGATTCGTGCAGGGCATGGTAATAAAACATTCAGGGCTTTACTGAAAACATTCGGGGCCTTAGCCCCCTTAACCCACCCCTAGCACCGCCCCTGGTCATCAGACACATGGACCCACAGAGATGCTTTAGTGCAACTTTGGTGACATAAACAGGATTACAGGACATACTTGAAGTATGAGAGCCATGACACATCATATTGTGAAGCTCTTGATCTAAGTTAAGACAGCAGTTGATGTTCACATGTGACATGAACCATCCACAGTAGACGTGTGTTCAGCGTGTCATGTTATCAATTTTCTGCACGTGTCTGGTTTTGATGCTGCTAAACCAGAGAAGCAGAAGCCAGGTGGCATTCCATACGTTCAGACTGAATGACTGGATGAGCAGTGTTTCCTATAAACAGCTGCTCTGTCACCCTCTGTTGACCACTTTTCTTTTCTTTTTCCTCTCTTTTTTCCAAATCTATATTCTCTCTCTCTCTCTCTCTCTCAAAGAAGGTTGTTTTTATACTACTATTCCTGGTGTTTTAATTCTGGAATTTTCCAGTGAGGCCAAGATATTATGAGAAACTTGGATTGTTTTTTGTTGTTTTTGTGGCTTGGAATAAAAGTTCACACAGTGTGTTTAACAACGGAACAGAGCGATTGACACACATTTTCCTGCTTTAACCTCATCTCTATTGTACATCCCTTTGTGAAACATAGTCACACGCCAGCACACTGGAAGAAAAGCTCTGGAAACATGTCTATAGAACATGCACACTGATGTTTTACATCAATAATGTCATACAAGTCATAATAATTCCAGTATTTCCCTGCGGCCCACTTACAATGTTATTTTTACTAATAATTTACTTTCTCTGTGACTTTTTCCACTCTCTCTGTGACCCTTACTGTAGATTAATTGGCTGTAATATTTATGTAAATAACCTTTTAAAAAAACAGAGTTTTCTTGTGCTTTCAAAAAGGTTGTGCGTCTGTTTTTGGGTCAAGTACAGTTTGTGCTGCATCATCCTTCAACAGCAGTTGCTTAGCAAAGCCTCCATAAGTTCCCCAAAAAATCTGCACTAGGGATGTCACAGTATACCAGCATTGACAATAACCGTAATATTAAAAACCATGATTATAAATACCGTTTTAATTGTAGACACATGATAATATCGTAAATAATTCAGCACCCATATTAAGTTTTGCATTAAAGGTGTTGTGTGTATTTTTTGCAGGATCTATTGACAGAAATGCGATATATTTTACATTTTTAGCGAGGGCAAGTTTTTGGAAATACATCGGATTTTAGCTTGACAAGACGTTTGCAAAATGCAAGCTTTGTAAAGCGAAGGTGAAGTATTTTGAGAACACTAAACGTAAAGACTCACATCGAACGCCATCATTCCAGCAAAATGGAATCAAACATATATCACATCGGATTTTGAGGAAGAATCGTTATCAAAAATAAAAAAATAGTAAATCGAATTTTAATCGAATCGTGACCCCAAGAATCGTGAGGTACCAAAAGATTCCCACCCCTAGTGACGACCTCTTTGTTCTGTGTCAGCTTCCGTAGTGCTTCGAAAGGGAGGCGTGAAGTGAGCCGTTGGATGCAATGCGCAACCTCACCACTAGAAGCTGCTAAATTTCATACATTGGACCTTTAAGAGCCACAATGGTTATAGACTCGCTCTAATCCTAACACTGGGTTCACACCAAACGCGAATTAAGCGCTTTGCGCAAGTAAATGACATGCAAAGTCAATGCAAAGACGCATATAGACGTGAACTCGCGGTAGGCGGTGAGAATGATGTGAATCGGGCAGTGCAATTGCCGCAACGCACGTCAATCTCGTCTTCCGCTAAGGTTGAAAGTATTTGTCAGATCGCGTCACTCACGCAAAATTAACGAATTTTCCCACAAGTAAAAAAGTGTGTGGAACGCGATTGTTCGCGTTTGGTGTGAACCCAGCATTAAACTCAATAATTTTTTCGGTGGCAAAAGAAGAAAACCCAAAATAATCCAATTAAAGATGAATTTTGACTGATAGCATTATTTGTCCATAAAAATATTGTAATAGATATTGCATTGTAGATTGAACTCACAAACTAATTTCTCAAAAACTACCCAATTAATGTCTTGATTTTTAAAGCTATTTTAACCTTCTGTAAAACAAGACACCCCTTCAACAAGGTTAACCGGGTTAAAGATATAAATAGTCTGAATATATTACGGGGGTGAACATCAGCCTGTAACCTTTCCCAAAAGCAATTACTAGACGAGCAATGAAAAAAGGAAGCACTTGTCTGCACAACATCACTGCCTCATTTCAAAATCACTCATGTGGAGGCCAAAGCCCACAGTGCTCAGTAGCCCAGTATTTCTAGATTCGAGACCCAACCATCCTCGTCGGGTTAACTTGGCCTACATTCAGCAAACACCAGCAAGGCTGCATAGCCTCTCACGGACACCCTTGGTTCATCGGTCTGCCGTTGAGTGCCGGACAATGGGTGTGGAGTGCATTCGGTTCTCCCTCATTGAAAGTCTTATCCAAACACAGCCAGTGCATCCCAACACATCGTGCCTGCCAAGGCAGACTGGATGCTTTCAAACTCCCATATGAAGCAACAAAGCATCATTGGATGAGAGACAGGTTACGCAAGACTTGAGTAAATGCCTTTGTGGATAATTTTCCTAAATCCACCTATATACGTAACATCGGCGTTATAAATTGAACATAACTTGACCTTTACAGTGGTACTTTCGTAAAGTCACCATGAAGTGAAACAGGAAAGTTCTAAGTGTTTTACAGTGTTGCAGTGATTATTATAAATGTTTTATTTTTCAAAATTAATTTGCATTTGTCTTTAATCAAAAACATTAAGCTCCTCTCCCCCTCTCAACAACAACTTTTCACCACATGACATGACATCAGTAAGAAAAAAGAGGTATGACTATACTGACTGTCCAATGGCCAGGCATTTTTAGCCCTCCCCTCCAGATCCACCTTACAACAAACCAATCAAAAAGTGAAAGACAAAATAAAGCTGTTTTACTCAGAAAAACTTCACGTTGCGGAGAAGAAGTCACAATATGACAAAGGTGCAGTGTTTGAAATTTAGCGCCATCTAGCACTGTGACTGTGTATTGTAACCAAGGGTTCACCCCCACTCCTTTCGAAGCACTATGACGGCTGACACTGGACAAAGATGTTATCACGTTTTTGCTTCTTTTCCGAAGGAAATAACGTATTTATGAAACGCTCAGAGCACCATCACAAAAAAGCATCAACCCAACAAACCTCACGAAACTGAGATGTCCTCTACTCTGACCTCATTTCCTGTGGGTAACAGATGTAATGTTGATAGCCTTCTTATCATCTACGGCGGAAATCCGAAGTACAGTTGAAATTGATGGAAGTTGAAACACTTCTGCGAGGTCAATTTCAGTCATGCCCAAACGTAATATACGACTTTTATCTCTGGACAGTGAAATCCAGCAATTTTGTAGCCCTAAAAGTCCATTCTATTTGAGTCTGATCCTGCCATATCAATCAGTCTCACGACTATTCACTGTGCTGAGACATGAGGGATGAAATGGGCTAAAAATGCTCATCACTATGAGGACATCACTCACAGGAGCTCAGTGGCTCACGGTGGTCTGGCCAGATGGCTGAAAGCAGAAGCAGAGAGATATATGGCCGCTCTAGAAAGCAGTCAGGCTCCTGGCCAGAGGCTATAGCTCAATTTAAATCTGCTCTACGAGAGCTTATGATACAAAAAAGTTTAAAGCATCAGAAAAGTATTACTCTCACTGTCAGACGGTTATTAGTGGATATTTGCTAAAGAAAAGGATGACTATTGCTATTGCTCACACGGGTTCAGGATTTATAACAAACTTTAAATCCGAAGTAATACATTTAGGAGTATAACTCATCCCACACCGTTTGTAATATTAAAATAAGTGAGACCTCAATTCATACGGGCGTGGACGTGTCTGTGATACAGTGTTATACAATCAGTAAATTAGAAATGTAAAAATAACAAATGACGCCAGCTCTGTTTTATTGAGTGATTCTGTTTTTATCAATTTCTCAGACTAGGAACCTGCTACAAACTTAAGTAAAACATTCTAAAAATAAATGAAAGATCACCTTAGGCTTTCATAGCATTGGACTATCTACAAGAATGATTTACCTCAAAATAGACACGGCAAAACTAAAGGGAGACTTTATCTAGTGGATAACTCCCTGGCCCAAAAATATATTGGGCACGTATGTCTTCTAAAACACTGTACAGGTATCTCCATATTTTCTGTTTTGTATTTTTTGCCACAAATCATTATTATTAGTCGCACTTTATTTTTGTCGCTGGATTTTGCACATATATAAAACGTTTAAAAAGTGCTTGTCAACTTTGACAACACAGTATTTAATCATTTACAAAGTACAGTGCATTTTTGTAAGGTGATATCAAATATCAATCCGCAAAATAAATAAAAAATAATTTAGAATTAACTTTACTTCAAGCCATTTTAAACAACTGGTCCTATATGGTCTAGTTTTTAGGTAGCCGTCAATTTCACATGGATGTCCTTCCAGAAAATCCACATGTGTGCTTCATCACATTAACTGGACTTGTTCCAATAAGATTGAAAATCAGAAAAGGTTCAGATACAGTGCTTTGTCAAACACACGCAGCCAAGTTCACACTCTCCCAGCTGTTTTCCTCTCACATTGGCAAAGAAGCAGATCACACACGCACCACAGCTAATAAACTCAAGTAAAAGCTAAGAAAACTTTCTCGGCCAAGCATAAGAGCTACTGAACACATTTTAAAAAGGGAGCTGAAAACATGTGATAAGATTGATGGAAATGCATAGGGAGGTGGTATAGAACTAGCTTTAGTTCATCAACATTGCAAATGTTTCATGAAGAGAGACTGAAAACCAAATGTATCTTACAGAAGTGGCTTGAATACGGTCTGACCATTTTCTACTTGTGAGTAATGTCTGTGAAAACAACAGTGACTGAAGTAAATATCAAAGATGGAAATGTCTACAACACCTGAAAGCCTAAAAATCTAAAGGTGACACTTCAGAGATAAAATGCAAATTGTCATTTCACCTAACCGAGTATGAACAGAACAATTTTTAATACAATACAAAACACATATAATGTGCTCGTGTGAATTTAAGAAACAAAGACATGGAGCAAATGTTACCACTGCTTTTATTCACATTATTTATTTCTGACAGTCAGTGCAATATTTGCTTTGACTCTTAATTTCAGCTCTGTATGTCAGACAACAGGTATCACTAAAACCTAACCACATGTGAAAAAAGTCTAAACCTAAAAACAGAAGAGGGCCCACCATATTTAAGCCGACTGGCTTTCAAAAAGAGCACATCTGCCACATCTAGCATTTTATTTAGAAAGGCAAGAAAGGAAACAGTTGATATCATGAAGTTATGATCGTATAAAATGTTATAAAACAAGCAAGCCAGAAGTGCCATAGGCTATGGTTCAGCAACATATTTTTCTTCTTGGTAAAATTGTTTAAACATTATATATGTTTATGCAATTTCATCTAAATTTTGCAGAAATGTACCCAAATTAATACTTTCTTTGCATTTAGCATGTTAACCAAACAGTTCAGTAACCTTAACAATAAGACACTGTTTTTCCATGCATCACTAGATAATGATGACCGTAAGCGACAAAATTACACAGCATGTGCTTCTATAATGCCACACCTTCAAAGCCAAAACAAACTCTCCAAAAACAGCCATTAGGAACATAGCAATTATAAAAAAAAAACATTCAAGAACAAAGGATTATCAGACACTGTAACCTAAACCTGAGCGACAAAGACACATATGAAGAGTTTGGTTCCAAAATAAGATAACTTTGTTTAAAAAAAAAAAAAAAATATGTTTTTTAGTAAGTTATCATGTTTTATTGTGTTTTATAGTGTTAGTTAGCTGTATTTTTTTAGTCATTATGGCTTAAATCAAAACAAACCAACTGCAGTTTGATTGATATTAATTGGAATGCACAGTAAAAAAACGTAGTCTTATCTCAGAGTTATCTAATTTCGGAACCAAACTCTTCATATATATGGAGTTTATATATTGTTTAAGAACCATAACATATCCATAGAGACTACTGAACCAACGGATAAAACATTTTGTTTGAAAACATTAAACAACAGATTTGGAAATTTCTACGTTTTTAACCAGACAGACAATGTAGACATAAAACCCTGTCAAGCAGCTTTGCTGAAATTCAGATATTAGCCACATACAAATAAATGCATTGAAACAAGGGGTGCCAATGTCAGACATGAAATCCAGGTTAGAATTATGGGACAAACTATACTGAAACTCTTACGCACATTTCTCTAGGCATGAAGTCTAAATTCAGAAACCGTGTAGTCCTATTTACAGTTTTACAAAACCATTTCAGACAAGATGAAATATTCATTTCAATACACAATTCACAAATACTAATAAAATAAATAGCTTGCACACTTATGCAATGTCAAAGCCTCTATATCAACAGATTCTGGAGAATCTTATGAGAAACTACAAACTAACTACAGTCCTATGGCAATTCACTGCAACGTAAACAATTAAGCAGCAGCTAAAGTCATGATATTAAAGGTCCAGTGTATGAAATTTAGCAGCATCTAGCACTAATGTTGCGAACTGCAACCGACTGCTCACTCCACCCCTCCCTTTTTAAGCACTACGGTGGCTGACACAGAACTAAGATGTCGTCTGGTTTTTGCTTCTTTGCTGAAGTAGATAACGTATTTACGAGATGCGCTCTGTAGAGTGTTTTTGTTTAGGGCAGTTTGTCCGTTTAGGGCTACTGTAGATACAACATGACGAATTCCATGTAAGGGGACCAGCAGTGTATGTAGATAGAAATAACTCATACTAAGATAATAAAGGTAAGGTCTTTATACACATCTGAAGGCATAGTTAAGTATATTATATTGCATTTCTGTCAATACATTCTCCAAAAAAAATTTTACACACAGGACCTTTAAGTATCTAAAGACTTGCCTTTACACACCTGAATAGAGAACACTAGGTCTGGTCTGTTATTGTGAGACGCATGCTAAAACTGGGCTAAAGAAACACAGACCGAGGAAAAGAGAAAGAACAGAAATCCGAGTTTGAGTGTTCCAGATGTGCACCAAGTGCTGACTGCCACAACGCAACAAAGTAAAGTATGAGGAATATGGTATTAATATTCCCACTTCAAGCAAAGTGGTTCATCCATAGTAGTATTAAACCCCACACTGAAAGTTCCACTGAGGACAGCTAAATACGAAAAAACAAATACATCTCCGCCCGTTTCAGATGCTCTCCTGTAATGCAAAACAGCATTAATACAAATGTCTCTAAAAAAAGACAGGGCAAGAACAATGAATGTCTTGGGAAGCTCATACATTTGTGAGCGGCGTTCAATCTGCTGTTACGTCCAGTAATGTGATACAGGAGAAAGCTCAGGAACGAATTAGTGTGATTGAGAAATAAATGATCCGGGTGCAGCGGCTCTGCCGGGACGCTGGGCAATCGAAAAGCTTTCTGCTGCCGTCAGATACGCTAATGACCATATTAAAGCCATGTCAAATATGGTTTATATCAGGGCGAAAGACGCGGCCGCACGGCTGCCAAACTAAATGCCTTCAGCTACACTCTTGAGATCCACGGGCCTTCTGGAACGCCAGGAAAATGTCCAAAATGTGCGGTTGCACTTTTTGTGAAAAGATCAATCTGAAATGGGAAAATAAATCAGATATGCATTTAGTAAACTAAGATATAAATCAATTTATTTAAACACAAAAATGTTTAATCGGACGCACTCGCCTGGACTGCAGTTGACATCCTGTCTATGTTTGTAGGTCTGGCTAGTGTCTAATAATATAACTAATAATACTGATAATAATATAACTATTTATTTTTTATTTAATTTATGTTCATATTAATTCATATAATTTTATTATATAATAATTATATTAAATAAACGATTTGCTGAATTTTGTTGCATGTTCATTTTATTAAATCAACAATTTGTGGTTTTGTCACATTTAAAGATACTGTATGGTACATTGACATCTAGTGGTTGAGCTTGGTATCCCTCCAAATTCAAAATATTGGAGAGGGAAGTTTAGCCAAGTAACGGTTCTTCTCGGTTTCTTTTGCCTGTTATCAGAAACAATCTACAGGCACTCTATTATTTGCGAAAGTGTACCAGAAGTTAAGGGAAGTCCATGAACCCGCACATACGCAGTAACGTTTGTTTGTGTTGTTGCTTTGAAACTGTCTATATGTTACAGGGTGGCCAAGACCGAGGCAGGTTTCAACATCTCATTCCCAACACCATTTGTTCCACACTGTACACTCTCAAACTACACCGTCACACCGTCACACCCTTACATATTACTTATTACACGGCTCGTTGGAATGTTTGATTCTGATTGGCCAGTGGCGAAGATCTTCTGAAGCCACATCATATAATGTGTGGGGACTAGATATATATGTTTTTCAACTTAAAATGGCAAGGATGTTCTTTAAAATGTACTTTTTGACAAAATTGTATACAGGTTTAAAATGACACGAGGGTGATGTGAACAATGATTTTCAATTTTGGGTGAACCAAACAAGAATGATGTTCATTGTGACCAGAGCTCAGTAAAAACAACCAAAACTCTGTGAAAAAAAAGGCTGAGCAATGGTTACCCACATCTTTGGTGGCCACGGTGAGGTAGTAACTCCAAATAACTTGGCTATGTAAAGCTTCACAAAAGTGCTTTTGAACAGCGTGCTGGCAGAGAGGGAATCGAGGGATGGTTGTGCTTTACCAATAAGCTGCCTTTGTGTGCTGTTAGCTGGGTTTCATTCAGGTAGCGAGGATGGCTCTCCAAGGCCCCATTCTACATCCCACTGTGCTCACATGTAGGGACGTTAATATATATCTAGACAAGGAAGGCCAGTTTCGATTCACATATTTTGTACTGGCCATTCTAGCATTCAGAACACTACAAACAATCGTAAACCAAAAATACATATTGAATATATTAGTAAATGACATGGTCTTTGAAAACCCAGCTAAGTTCATTTTTTGTAATTTACTGTTTGGTACAAAAAAATAAAAAAAATCACACTACATAAAGAAAAGGACATTCGGTGAAATATAACATTGATATTTTTTTGGATGAGGTCATGTCAAAGACTGAAATAAATGTTTTGTAAGCCAAAATTCAGTATTGTTGAGGCACTGTATCTCAAACTAAACACACAAAATAAACACATAACCTATTTTTATGGTTATGATGACTACTTTGATGCTTCTAATCTCACTATTAGACTATTCAACTTTAGCCTGGATTTGACAGACAGAGTATCACATATGTAAAAAATACACTAAGGATAAAGGATAGAAATAAACTTGTGGACCCCTCACTGATAATAGGTATGATGACAAAATTTCTAAACACCCCTAAACTCAAAATGGATCACATGACTAGAAAGAGCTGAAAAAAACCTTTACCTGAATTGTGAAAATCAGTTGAGGATTGGGAAAGTTATGATATTTATAATACCGAGGAATATAGTAAAATAGTTTACATTAACTACAATAGAAGTCGTGTGCCCGCAAATGCTTATTATTCACACATTTTTGCTTGTAACTTCCTTATTTTATCAGATATTTGCATGAAATTTGAATAGAAGGTAGAACTTTGTTAGTTCTTTCAAATGAAAAAGTGCAAAAAAAGATCTAAATAATATTATGCTTGTTCACTTTGTCATATCCACATTTCAATTGCCCAGGTCTACTGTCATATCAAGTGTTCTTAGCCTATTCATTTAGACCGAGTTACAGGCTAGTCCTCAGTAATCTAACTCGAAGTGATGTAAACTATGTT
This sequence comes from Triplophysa siluroides, assembly GCA_006030095.1. Classification (NCBI taxonomy): domain Eukaryota; kingdom Metazoa; phylum Chordata; class Actinopteri; order Cypriniformes; family Nemacheilidae; genus Triplophysa; species Triplophysa siluroides. Next base: position 1,332,645 of record VCII01000102.1, on the reverse strand, counting down.
ACAATTTTGACAAGCATGTCAGAAAAACCATGATATACATATTAAACTACATAGCATCAGTAATAATTTCAAGAAAAACCACCGTCAGAATGAGTTGAATACAGACGATGTTTTTTTTTTAGAACGACGCCTGCAGTACATTCGCTAATCTACCCGCCACAAATGTTACTACCCATTTTCCGCAATTTAGTTAAATACTTTCTCCTCGATGGATTTCAATGGAATTTCGTCAGTAACAAGATAAAAGCTATGTATTTAGGTCCACCTATCTTTAAGAAGTGTCCAAAGCTTAGATGAAGCCCACCGACGGGTTGAACGCAACGCAAATTTTCTGAAAGCCGCGGTGACCTGAAATCACATTAGGGCTGAAATCCCGAAGTGTCCAACGCTTCAGGGGCTTGCACTCGATGTAGTTACCGTCGTATTCAGGAAAAACATACTCCCACCAGGTGGCCAGGAGAAGGTATTGAATGACATAGCCTACACATTTTAGTACAACGCGGTTTGGAACACATTTTTGAGTCAGAATGTTCGCCGCGAGTGGTTGCTATGTCATCATACCTACTGATAAGCTTTATGGTCAGCTTTAGCTGATACAAGAAATCCTTCACAAAACAATAAATGTACCCTTTCGAAACCTTTCAATAGGCAATAGCAATGGTGCGTGTGGCTTCACTCAATTTGCTGCATGACACATCCAAGGCTAAAGTTTATGGCATCTGGCTTCAGTTAGCCAAGCTCTCGATGAGCATCTATGACACCATCACATGTGCCCTCACACACTCTCTGAACAATCTGTCACATGGCTTTGGCCTCCATACCGAGAGCAGAACCAGAGGAACCGACAGCAGCACCAAAGCTTTAGGCTCAATGATCTCTGCTCTTGGTTTTCACTGGTCATTTTTCCCAAACGATGACCTCATTTCCAACTTAATAAAACATTACCCATCAGAACGTGCTGTGGCATTTCATGGTGCAGTGGGACCAAAGTCTGAAAGTCTCGCTTTAGTCAGATCAGAAGAACCCATATGTTCTCAATTACAGCAATGGGATTCAATGTTCTGCGGGTGTCAGATGTACCAGAAACCAGATGGAATATAATTGTCATAACTTTAACAAACACTATGGAAATGCTGATTGATGTGATAAGTCTGTTAGATTATAAAAAATGTAATGACTTTATGTTTCTGAGCATACTGTTCTAGACAGTTTCATGATGTGCAGTGTTTCTGACCTTTCACCAAACTAATTAAAAAGGTACAGTGTGTTATTTCGGCACCGCTAGCGGCCAAAAAGGAAATGCAAAAATAATGACCAGTCACGTTTTCTAAACTAAAACAGTAGTCTATTTCTAACCTCACATATTGAACCAGAAGTATTAAAACATTAAAGCATCACAAATGAATAATGTTAACTCTTTTTACAGGAATTAACTTACAAATAACTTATCTTAAGCAATCGGTGCACATTAAGCTGATCCAGCCTTAGTTTTTTTAAATCAAATAAATGACACACACGAGGCTAACCAAAATAAACTAAAAGCTAGCATCTTATCTGCACAACAAAAACAAACTGATTCCCACTTACCACATAATTTAGTCTCTTAAAATAGATTCATGCACTCTGGCTTTATTAAAGCAAATAAACAAGCCTCATTTAAGTCAATTACTTTCTCATTTCCTATATTGGAACGCTGGATAAACAATCATGAAACGATGCAAGTGGAATAAATGATCGAAGTTAATGATAGCTAGCACAAAGCACTCCCATAAAACAGAAGCAAGCACACCAGTTAGATAAGAACCCAACTGCAGACGAGAAATTAAGATTCAAATGACATACAACAAGGACAACAGCATCATAAGATTTAAGATGCCAGGAGCGACTGTAGATTTAAGAGACTAGTAGGCTATGTGAATTGTTGCATGCTATTTCGGATAAAATGAGTGTAAAAACCACAAATGCACACACATTTAAAAGGGACATGAGCCATATCTAACAACAAGAATACGATAGAGGTTTAGCATCTGACAGAGCTTAAACATCTTAGTAACCCCATTGCAACATCTCAGCAACCACATAGTAATACCCTAGCAACGGTACACAATGCAAGAACAGATCACAACAAAAATATACAAGTCAAAACACTTCATACAATTGCCTTCAAATGGCAGTATATGCAGTCGGAGTTATATGTATCCTTTTACTTCCAAGCGGTAGAATGGGGGGCAATTTTTCGAAGCTCCAAAAAGTGCATCCATCAATCAAAGAATGGCTCGACACGGCTCTGTGGTCTTAACAAAGGTCTTGTGAAGCAAATCGATGCGTTTGTTTGAGATAAATATCCATATAGACAACGCTAGTAACGCTAATGTTTACCATCCGCTGCAGGCAAACGAGAAGCTTGAGGCAGTGTTTCTATTGGCTGAAAATGAAAAATGCTGTGTTCGTCACAGGAACTTACGACACGCCTACGTCATTTGCCGGAAAAACAAGCCTCTCGTTCACACTTTAACATGTGGGTAAGAGATTTTAATGAGCAGAGAAGTACATAGCACATACACTAAATAACATACTTGAAACAGTGTTGCTGGTAAACAAAATGCCATAAACAAGATGGTACTGGCGACCTGTCCTCCCCGAAACACAAGCAAAAATACATTCACAAAAAATATCCAAGTCACCTCTGGGAAATTCATGCAGAACTACAATGTGTGATCTTCAAGAAACCGAGAGACTGCTCTGACTTGTGGTGAACTTATTCATTCAGAGAGAGAGAACTGACACGCTCCGCTCTTCAAAATAGAACGACTGTAAACAACAGCATGCGGTCAAGTCAGTGTCAAAATATAGACACAGAACGTTCTAGCAATATATCTATAATCATTACCAAGGTACAACGCTGAGATATACGAGACAGTCGGGAAAACAAGGAAACGTGGGGAACAGGGACCATAAAATGATCTCACATTTGCAATGCTGTTTAGGATGACATTAAGAAGGGAGGGAACCAAAATGTCTTATATTTTATGACAACGTGAATGAAGTGCAATGGTCCGTAAGGTGGATCCATAGCTCCGTCTAAAACCGTAGTGAGCTTTTTATCTAGACTACATCATGTGTTACCAACTCCAAGGGTGTTGTGTCTCAAAAACAAAGGCGGAATTGCATTTGCATCATTTCTACATGTGACATCATCAAGGGCAGTGATGTCACACACCTATTACGCCTTGTGGGCTGAGTCTGACTGCTCATGTGCCACAAGCTGAGCTTTCTTCTGTTTCTGCAAAGTCACGGCTTGAACTTGCCGGTCGATGCGGTCCGAAGCCCGGAGACAGAGCAACTCTTGTTTCCGTTCGTCTTTGGTAATCTCTCCCTGAATTGAACAGCCTGGCACAGGGCAAATGTGCCAATGAGGTCAAAGAGAGAACAAAACTGTTGATTTAACACACAGCTCTGTCACCGTCAGTATACGTGTGTGTCCACAAGAGCATGTGGAAGTTCAGTCAGCAACAGATAATGAGAACGCCCGCGAACAACAGGTTGGAAAAATAGAGCAATTAGGCATGACAAGTTAGAACCAACGATGATGTAAACAACACAAAGACTGCAGATGTCCGAGTGACATCTATCCAAAATGGTAAATCACAAAGCAAACAAGCGTTCGATTGTGGACCCCGGTGGGCTTTAAACTGAGAATGCACGATGGAAAGCTTTGAAGCATGTTATATTGACTTTGTAATACCTCACAGTGATAAAAACTCCAATGAGGGTTGTGGAACAATGAGACCCAGCTGAACGGTTTGATTAGACCAAGTTCAGTACTTACTTGGTGAGGTGGTTTTAATTACACTAAGAGAGAGAAGTTGGATCGGATGGGAGGGACGTGTAAGCTACGTGCCCTTCCTGCAATGTGCAGGATATTGCCACATGTTTTCAGAAGGCCTTGGAAAACAGCGACCATGGATTGCCTGCTTCAGGCAGGATGCAGAACTGGAATGTGGGGTCAGGGTCAAATGGATACATGATGAACGCAAACACAACAATCACGTCTGAGACCACAGAGACAAAGACCGCAGTAAAATACAGAGGTAGGCTGCTTACACAAGGTCAAAAATGTACATCTCAGACATAGTCAAAGGGGCATCAGATAACCTTTGCAGTTCTTAAAACAAGGAGCCATTAATGTGCAGGTGCCACTGACATCTACAAAAAGATAAATGTCAAAAAAAACCCACATGTAATATTTAAGTCATTCATGTAATCTGGGTAAATCACTGATGTTTTTAAATCTTGTTTTGATCAAGCATGTGACAGCTGAAATTGATCGTCTCCACCAGCCACTTCAGTGCATATTGATCTCTTTTCAGCTGTTGTCTCACAAAGACCTCTGAATTTAAACTTTGATTCCTGAAATACCTCTCGGTCTGAGCTCTGACATTCCTTCACCATATCCATCCAATACAGCCTCTTACAACTCCATTTGCACCAACTCTATGCAAGTTATTTATGGATGTTTTTGTTCAACTTTGATAACTTTCAATATGATGCTTAACAGATATAGTTCATGCAAATCCAAATGAACATATGGGTGCAAAAGATTTAAAAAAATCAAAGATTAAAAAAAAAAGGGTTAGGATTTCTAAAACTTGAAGAAGTTTGTGTCATTTATATTTCCCGGTCACCAATCGAATAAGCAAAATATTCACATTCACCAAAATGAACATATCAAATTGAGAACCAATAAATTCATATTAAACTTTTCACATTGTTATGCTGGTAATATAATTTGAATAAACGCATTTGAATGTATTAAATAAAAAACCAGCAGTAGCATCAGTGCTGGTCTCAGCACCAGCAAGTTTAAGCTCTTTTTGAATGAAAGCTTGAACTTGACACTTGTACTTGAATTTAAACGGATGGTCTCTGAAATATTGTATAATGTACAAGAACACATTATGTTACATAGTTAAGTTACTGTACATTTCATTTATGTTTAACGAATAGTTTGCATTAACTGAAACAATATTTGAATGTAAGAGTAAATCAGCAGAAGGGCTCATTTAAAAGAGAAATGGTCTCAAATCGATATAACTAGGCATATAAACAACATAAAACAATTCAACATGAAACAACATCGATTCCGTCTCATTCAGTGATTAAAGGTCAAATATAAATAGGTTTTAATAAACTTTCTCTTACCTGTCCTATATATATCCTTTAAGTGTCAAACACACCGACTCCAAAACAAAGTTTGGCGTTTGTAAAAGTCTTCGCGTCTGTCTGACTCTCCATGCGCCCCAAACGCTTGCGATTCAACTCGTCGTTCCGCAATATGACTTTCATAAAGCACAAATCTGATTCAGACATAAGTCGGACTGTCCTGTAGCCAACCTCTAAGCCCCTCACAGATCTTACGGGGTGATTTTGGGACTTATGAGCGGTGTGAAAGCGGAAATGCGGGGTTTCAGGGGGAAGGAGGATCAGCGACTCCTACAGGCGACACAGCTGATCTATTCAACAGTTACACTGCTGTCACATTTTGTGTAATGTTTAAAAAAATCTTCACCAGATGAAGGGTTATGACATTTAAATGAAAGAGGAATGACATGTGTAAATAAAAGAGAAAATTCAAGAGTTTTGAACGTGTCGTATGCATTCATTCCTATTTAATTAGTCACCAATAATACTAAAATGTGGTTGTCTTGCCATACAAGTAAGAGCATTGAGACACTGCAGACACTTTATTCCAAAGCAAGTTTTATTAACCACTATATATTTTTATTTATAGCCTATGGGGCTCAAAGTAACCCATGACATTTGTGTGGATAAGACATGATTTCCCAAGTTGCAGGAACATTTGTTGCTTAGTGGTTCCTCTGTCATAGCACTGGACATTTAAGGATGTAGTCTTTGTTATGCTTTATTTCAGAAAAACAATTATTTGGCATGCTTAAAGGTACAGTTCACCCAAAAATTTAAATGCAGTCATTAAAGGAGTAGTTCACTTTCAAAATAATTTTTCATGATAATTTACTCACCCCCATGTCATCCAAAGATGTTTATGTATTTGTTTATTTAGTCCAAAAGAAATTAAGGTTTATGATGAAAACATTCCAGGATTTTTCTCCATATAATGGACTTCAGCCTCCAAATGGTTGAAGGTCGAAATTTCAGTTTCAGTGCAGCTTCAAAGGGCTTTGACTGATACCAGACAATGAATAAGGGTCTTGTGAAACGATCGGACATTTAAATAAAATAAAAAATAAATGTATATGCTTTATAAACACAAATGCTAGCCTTGCTCTGTTCTGCGATGCACGTTCATGACAAAATACGTAATTATGTTGAAAAGGTCACGCTTGACGTAGGCGGATGTACCAAGTCAGTGTTTACAAGTTGAACGTGCAAGTTTTCAGCGTAACTACGTATTACGTGAAGTCATGAACGCGCATCGCAGAACGGAGCAAGGCAAGCATTTGTTTTTATAAAGCATATTCATTCCTATGTGTCTGAAAAAAAATTTGACCTAAACAGTTTCAACAAATAATATTTCCTAAATCACAACTAATAAGCTCAACCTATTCATATATATTTACTCAGTAACTTTTAATCAATGTCACTAGGTGAAGCTGTGACACATCAGAGGGGACCTGGCCATCCGGACTGAGACTGGTTTCTTCCAAGGTTTTCTCCATTTATTTATCATTGGAGTTTGGGTTCCTCGCCAGAGGGCCTTGTTGGCTTGCTCAACGGGAGACTGCTGATATTAGATATTATTTATTAGAATGATCTTGCTTGGTCTATAAACACCATGCACTGTGCTGTGTTTGACCTCTTCTGTGTTTTTCTCCTGTAAAGACAATTTGGAACAATGCACATTGTGAAAAACGATGTATAAATAAAATTGAATTGAACTGATTACCAACCATGCTAAAATTTGTATTTTATGAATCTGGTTCAGTTTGTGCAAGAGCATTTGGATGAAGACAGGACAGTCATGCTTCATGCATCCTCAGTATGTGAGTAAATCCAAACAGAGTTTCCCACCTGGAGGAAAGGTTGGAAACAGAGCTCAATACCCTGCCTCATTTCAGACCTATTACTGTAAACACACCTGTATGGCCCTAAAAAAAAGGGGAAAATAGAGCTGAACCCAAAAATGAACATTCTACCTTCATTTATTCACATTTATGTATAGTTCAAAACCCATTTTTACTTTTTAGAATTTCCAAGCTATTTTCAATATAATGAAAGTAGGTGGGAACCAGGGACAGTTATGGTTACTATTCGCCCTCATTGTATCGAAAAGAAGCATTCAGAGAGCTAACTCCAAACTTGTCTAAAACATGATGATGTAACAACAGATGGCAGAAAAGACCTTTTAAGAATCATGGGAAATACTATAAACATGAACAATCACATGCAATAATTAAAGTGTTTTATGACGCATTCAGTCTTGGATCCTTCAGCAAGAAGAATGGCATGCTCGCGGCACCAATGACATGTAAATCCCTTCTCTCTATAGTGTCTCTGTGCACTTTAACATCAGATAGGGTGTGATTGGTTTAATAAGCACCAATCAGGCACGGCACATAAATAAGCATCCCATCATTATCCACTTATGGTGTGTTTGTTGTTGTAGAAGCTGGGCCTCCATTGTAGATGGTGCGGTTAAGGTGGAAGGTGTCTTCTGTCTCTGCGTCTGACAACAGATATAACCGGAAACTTTTTATAAACTCCATTCACTTAGCATCTCAATACTCAGCCAGTGGAAGAGGGGGAAAATAATGGTTAGTTAATGTGATATTGAGCCAGAGGGTTTTTGCCAGTGGCGCCATATATTTTCACCCTTTATTAAATTCCAGCATATAAATGTATTGTGTCACTGTAAAGGGCCACTCAATACCTTTTTAATAAGCTTACTGTATGTACACTAAATGTGTCTGCTGATTGATATGATTACTATACCATGTAACATGGTTTTTGTTTTTAATGCAAAAAACGTTTGCCACGGTTGTATTACCACGTTCAATCATTTACTGAGTGTACAGGCAAAGTAACCTCTGTTCCTTTGATTTTTCTATGGAGACTACTTGAAGGATTTTCCAAACAAGGACAATCACAACCATGCTACTGTAGCACAACCAAAAAAATTTGAACATTTAAAACCTGTACACAAAACCTGTACACAATACCACATTCTCGAAATAAATTTTGTGTTCCACAGAAGAATGACATGAAGGTGAGTAAATAATAAACAATCAAACGGTTGCAATCGCAATGCAAGGGTTTGCTCCCAGGGATCCCACACTGACAAAACTGAGACTGCGTGGTAACACACGCAGTTTCTGCCAATCTCATATTAATCTTGAGTAAAATACAGTAGTATTGTATACTTCGTATCTTCGAAAAGTTTTTAGTTTGATCACATTTATAAAAGATAGATACAGCTGTATGATTATTTCCGGAAAAAGACGAGCAGGGGGGACGGAACTACAGCACGAGCACACAATTCATCATCGCATTATCCCTTTGTGTTGTTTACATTATGTACGTACGTGCTGATTGCCAAAAAAACACAGACATATGATTTAGTTTGACTTCATGTCTGTCATCTTTTAGCGCTGAGAGCGCGTCATCTATTAGTTTCAAACGATCTCCAAATCCAGTGTTATATCCACCGTTTATGACATTCATCACCGAAATGCAGTGAGCAAACAAACACAGCTAAACCTCTGCCGAGTGAAGTGGCATTGATGGGCGTGCTCTTTCTCATCCTGGCTGGTTGACACGTTGGCGTGCTCTTTCTCTCATGCTCGCACGTGCGTTTTGAATTGTCCAATAGGGGACTAAGAACCCTTGTTACGAAACAGGAATCCATGTTCGAAAATACGAACCCTGGCGGAGTGAATCGAGCACAAAAATACTACGTTATACGTTCAACTCGTTTTTGAACAAGTTTATCTTTTTAAGCTCGAGAAGCCTTTACACTTTAACAGTGTAAAGAAGTCAGAATGCATGAAATAGCTTGTTACCCCACCTTTAATATAATAAAGAATAAATAAAGAATAAATCAAATTAGAAAAAAATAAAATTAAAAACAATAAAATGTAACAAATCATGCTAATTCGCAAAATGTTTCATAGTCTCTAAATGATACACCGTTTTTAATATATCTTTTTTAAAAGTACTATTAAGTTTTTATAAAGTGTTTATGCAAGTAAAACTCTTCGAATGAAATTACATGTATTTCTGATGCCTGTCCTTTATGTATTCGTCATAAACTCAGTTATCTACATAGAAACATAAATTACAATCTTTAGACAATTATTTTAACAGTCAGTACTTTTAATACACAACCCATTAAAAAAAGTATAGTAAACAGCACTTAGTAGTACTATTATCGTATTTATCGCTTATATTTAGAAAAATTGCAACCATGTATTATAATACCGTTTAATACTCTTCATAACTATATCTCTTCACTAACTACTGCCTAAATATCATTACGTAAAGCTGCTTTGCAACCATACACAATTGTCAAAAGCCCTGTATAAATAAAATTGAATTAAACCGAAAGCACTGTAAATTGCTATAGATAAAGTGTCTGCCATCAAATTGCTTAAATGTAAAAAATGATCCTTACCATTTTGCAAATATAACCACCATGTTATGAAATTACATCACAACTATAACCTCAGTCACAGCGTTTCGATGTCTCCAATGCCAGTATTGGTGAACATTTAACTAATCTTCTGACCACACAGCGCCCATGTGTTTGGAAAGGAATAATCTCTTGCGGTTCCACACCAGGCCTCAGTTAAACTCCAAATAAGAAGTGCTAAAATCTGCAGCAGCAACTGTTGATTTCACAGCCGTCCCAATGCCCGCAGGGATTCATTTTAAGCCAGTCAAATGGCTCCCTGAATCAGTTTGGCCATATTAAATTACATGGTCAGATTGCTCCATTTCCCTGGTTTTAACATTGAGATTTGTGAACAACGGGTGCCTGTTCATTTGACGCTCCAGCTAATACGCTGCTGTTAAACACATTAGGCTAATACTCAAGTCACACATTAACATTCGATTGACTGACTCTTTGGGTGCAGGCGCTGATATTGTGAACGGCAAATTCCTTCCACGGTTCTGTGCAGGATGACCGAAGAGAAATGAGCGTGAAGAAAAACAATAAACATTATTACAACCCTAATAAATGTAGAAATCCCAATCTTAGATCCGTGACATCAAATCACACAAGATGGCTGTAATCATAGCCCACCGGACATCTCTGTTGACCTCGTCCTACAAAACTGTCATGAGGCCGGAGACAAGGCCCTGAGTGGATCATTACGGCCCAGCATGTTGAACATTAAGACTGAATGAGGTGAGAGGTTTCTGGGGTGAGATGGAACAATGGCCATTCTTGAGGAGGGAAATGATCTGGAGGTCACATTCACACACCTGCATTAGGTGGGCACATTGGTGTTTTAGAGACCTTGGGGTGGTTAAATAGTTTCATTCTGAGCTTATCACAAACCAAACCTGATTTTATTGGCATAGTTCATGGCTAGATGTGTGAGACTGTGAGCATAGCCTGTAATTGCTCTACTAAGGAGACCATTAGTATGAGAAATGCCCTTATAAGATACCAATGCATTTACCTCAGTGGTCATAAAATTTCTCTGGCATTACTACTACAGATGGTCAGTATTTATGGCGGTTTTCTTTTAGTCTAAGAAACATTTAATCATACATCTTAAAACTACAAAGCAGATGCTTTACTGTTTTTCATATTTTTCCACTTTTAAAATTTTGCCCCTGGGAGAGTTTAAAATGATGCAATTGCATTATACAATATAACACAACTGTCTTAGCATTTAATTTACATGAAGATTGCACAAGCCCACACAAAAATAATTACACTTTTTAAAGTTTTCAAATATGCCAAAATTCTTGACAAATATGTTGCTGTCGAAAAAGGAAAAAGGGGGAAACGTAATTAATTGGTTAAAAGTAATTGCAAAATGGCTGAAGGAAGTTTATTAAAGAAAAGGTTTTCGCAGATGCCACGTTTGATATTTCTGGTATTTGATATTTCTGTGACAGTGTGATATTTTAATCTACTGCAATAACATTCATACAATTTTAACTGAGGCTAAAATGTCCAAAGAGAGCCACGTTACATAAACAAATGTCTAATGTCTAATATATACATATATATATATACATACATACACACATACACATATATATATATATATATATATATATATATATATATATACACACATACATACATACATACATATATATATATATATATATACTGTATATACATACATACATACATACACACATATATATACGTGTATATATATATATATAATATATATATGTCTTTGTCATAGTAGCCAAATAAAGCAATATGACTGCATGTGTAGCTTTACCACTTAAAAAGCCACTCAGTCCCTGCTTAGGTCCAGAGTTCAAAGTGTTACATTTTCATTGCCTTCACAGTACCTTAAAGGGGTGCTGCAACGATGTGTCATGCATTCTGATTTCTTTACAAAGTTAAACGTGTTGTCTTCTCATGCTTAACGTGGTCAACTTGTCAAAAAATGAGTTTGGCGTATTACGTAGAATTTCTGTGCTCGATACACTCCCCCAGCGATTGTACAGGTTTCGGAAAGTTTTTTTCTTAGACCCTTATTGGAAAATTCTCCCGGAAAAGCATGCGGCATGCCCACGCGAAAGCAAGGAGAAGGAATATGTGGAGACGTCACTTTCACTTGTAAGCAGGAAAGAGAGCATACGTTTGCGAAGTTTAGGTTTTTTGTTTGTTCACTACACTTGGGTGATGAATGTTATATAAACGGTAGATTTGGAGATTGTTTGAAACTGATATATGGAGCCATCCCAGCGCAAAAAGATGCCGGACATGAACCGCATGCGGTGAGTGAAACTGATGTCTGTGTTTTGTTGGCAATGGGTGCGCTGCTGCGCACGTGCTTTAGTTCAGCCTACCCCTCCCCCCCGCACGCGCCGTATGATTTCTGATTCTGACTATCTTTTATAAATGTGATCAAACTAAATACTCTTCGAAGGTACGAAGAATGCAATACTACTCTATAGGTACTCAAGATTAATATGAGATTGGCAGAAACCGCGTGTGTTAGGGCTGCTTTAATTAATTCCACACTTGTGTTTTTAATGGTGCAAATAAAAAACTTTATTATACTGATTAAATCCACATCAAGTTTTTTCTTTTGATGTTTTATGTCATTTATAAAAAAAGAAATACAATGCAAACAACAAGAGAGAGTGTGGAAGTGTCTCCTTCAATTATAGACAAGTCATAATGAAGTTTGCATAAGCACACATTTGATCAATTAAGCACATGGGGTACTGTAAACACACATGGTGATTGAAAACAATAAACACATGGTTTTGTCACAACCTATTACAGCAATAAACAAACTTTGATAATATGACAAAAGGGAAAGTAGCAAAGAACCAAAATGTTAAATCTAGAAGAATTTTCAGAAGCTGTTTCAGAAGTGTTGCCGATGTGTTTATGTTTGACTGGGGATTTGTGGCGAAACAGAATCTACAATAAAAGTCTGTTTATTCGCTCAGACTAACTGTAAATTGTAATTAGAAGCTTAGCATTACTAAAAACTAGTATGCTGTGTTCTTCAAATACCACAATGAATATCTGGGATTCAAAAACAAAATTACACCTTGGAATAACATGCAATAAACCATTATTTTTAATATTAGAAACTTAAAATTAACAATAAATAAGTAGGTTTATAGGTCCCTATTGAAGTCTTGCTTTAACAAAGCACACAAATTGCTCTTTGCCACTTTCAAAAATCATATTGTAATAAAAATAATTAATTCGGTTTTTAATCTTTGGCAATGGAGTCCATGCAGACTTGAGTGCATGCTGTCCGTAAAGCATCAAGAGGACGAAGCAAATACAATGAGATTCTTTAAGTTAATGTTCTGAACTAAAAATATCTTTCAAATGGCTATGTTCAAAATATAATTTTTAATGAAAACATATGTTTAAAAATAAGAAAGAAAATTCAAAGCAGTCTCAGACTTTTCAACTCCACTCTCTCTTCTGTGGTACAGACAAATTTGCGCAGAAAACTAGCCTATGATATTTCATTTTCATGAATCAGAAGTTCATGGAAGTCCATGGGTCTATGGAAAGCATTGTTGTCACTTTAGTGTGTGTCTTTGCAGAACAAAAAAGGCTGGGGCCTGACAAGAAATTCAATCCCCAGTAAAAGCGTGTCCCCACATCTCCATGCAGGCATTATGAGCTCTGTGTTGAATACAATCTGCTCACCAGAGCTGTGAAAAACCTGAGACCCTGTAAAATGAGGTGGGCTGGTCACGACAATGACTGTTAACAACCTGCAAGCTTGCAGGTTATGGCTACCATGGGGACAAGACGGAGTTATTCCTGTAGCACTGTGGTAATTTGGTAGGTTTGGAGAAGGACGAGTTATGCATGTGTTTTACAGTGTGAAAAATTAAGTGTAAAAAAAGAGAAATATGGAAATCATTCGCTGAACTTGATCTTAAAATGTTACAAAGAACCATTGAAGAACATCTACTTTAAGGACTAAACATTATTGTGATGCCAGTTCGCCTCATGCCTGAAAAATGAATCATATGCAGTTATATCAGATATACTGTATTTCTGCTAAACCATGTTTGAATATATAATAATATGTTTTACACTGATTTCACCATACCATTGTTCAAATATTTTCTCTTGAGAAACATATTTTTGTTTCACACGAGAAGTATTGCAAGTATGACTGTGAAAATCTGACAGCATGAGCCATCTGGACTTCACGGCTGCACCTTGGCAGATGTACATGGTTAATAGCAGAGCGTAAACATACAGTAGTGTATACTGTATATACAAGTAATAATGAGCTGTGTTAGACAGCCAAAGGACAGCTCTGAGTCTCATTGTTACAGATGGCTTCATTAGATAATGATGCCTTGAATCTACTTTTAGTTTCGTGGGTATCAAGCAGCCAAATGGTTCAGTTCACTTCAAAAATGTGCTGAAAATAGAACACACAATTGACATGGCTGCGTCGTGTAAGGCGTATATAATGACGCTTCATATTCAAAAACGCAGTAATTAGGCTATGAAGTGTGGAAATGGTTGAACAGGTTGGAACAACTTTTCTTCACACAGTGTTTTAAACAGATTTTTAAAGGAACTACATTTCTGAGGGAGTAAAACTTTTAATTAGGAAAAAATCAGTGAACCTTTAACTTTGATTCAAAGTTACGACATTACTAAAAAAAGTTTGAGTTAAAATATGTGAAGATGTATAATGTAAATGTACACACACATGTGTTAAATTGGTCTGTTAAATCAGGGTTTTTCAAACTCTGGGTCGGGACCACGTCACTTTGCTGCTGCGATAAATTATCCAACCATATACATCACATTTTAATTTTGAATATCTAATTCATACAATGACATGGAAAGTAAAACTTCTATTGACTATTAAAAGAGTATAATTTGTATAGGTTCAGTGTGGATTAAGCGACTTCTAGTGGTAAGGTTGTGAATTGCAACCAATGGCTCACAAAAACCCCCCGAATACACAAAAAAGTGAACTGTCGCTGCTGTTAGTTTTACTTAACCCATCCTTGTTCACAGTACATAAAGAATGCAAGTAACGTAAGTTAACTATGTTATTTATACTAAAAATTTAGATCTGTCAGCTTTACTAAACAAGTGTTGGACTGGTCAACTTAACATTGTTGAGTAGAACGCAAAACCCTATAATATTAGACCTATTGTTGAGTTTACTTAATATAAACAAGTTAATTCAACATGACTGGTTGAGGGCGATTTTCAGTTCCCAGCATGCTTTGCGTAAGACTCCATTTATGCAGTAAATTTCGAAATTTAGTGTTATTTTAAGTGTTTTTCAGTAAAGAAAAAAGACTTGTTTGTGCTTAATGTTCATTTATCATTGAGGTTTAAAAGAGTTTGTTGTATTTTTTAGTTTTAGGGTTGCCACCGTTTGAAGAGTGGTACATATGCTCTCTCATCTGATGTACTCATTGTCTTTTGACTTGCATGCAGTAAGTCTAATATAATTTATGTATGATGACAAAAAGTACCATTAAGAAAGGATAAATATTGAGTTGAATTAACCTAAAATTGCTGCTACAATCGCAATGGTTTGGATTTACTCAAAAAAGTTTTGTCAAGATTACTTAAATATATTTTGTTCAACTAAAGTGTTATTTGTCAACACTTTCATTGATGACAACAATTTGTCATCAAATTACTTAATATTGTTGCGTGGAACCACTTGACGCAGCTTAAATTCAACAAATACATTTGCTAAGATGTCGTCACATTTTCGCTTTCTTGCCAAAGGAGAAAACTTATTTACAAAACGCACTTTTTAGAGCAGTTTTTCCATTTAGGGCTACTAGGAACAACATTGTGAATTCTATACATTGTCACTGGTAAAACAGTCATTAATGAAGAACTGCAGGATATTTGGTTTCTCTTCACCAGTGTAATGGGTTTTTTTGAAGTAACGTCTGAGATACAGACAGGAAAGGTTACAAGGACAAACCAATATGTTGTTTCTCATTTAGGCTACTCTGTATTTGTTGGTTATTGTGATCTTTTTCATGAAAGAAGGAGGTTGTTTTCAAGGAAAATAAACCAAATACATAAATAAAAGATGGATTAAAAATGTTTCATTAACATCAACTCAAACGGTAAAATGAGTTTTACACAAGATATAAAGTGAACGAAAGCTCTTTGTAGAATCACATGCTGTCTGGAAATACAAAATTATGTTAAATAAGTATTTAGTAGTTTCTCACCATCATACAATCTATTTCAAACACAAAAGTTTATGAAAAACACTGAAAAGGGGATGAAAAATGAAATTGCACAATCAATCAGAAAAAACGGCTGCAATTTGTCATACATATATGAGACGTGTGATAAGAAATGGTCCAAGGAACAAAGGGCAGCGAGACTATCAAATGCATAACACAGGCCACATGGCTTCTGTCTGAGATCACTTTGTTATTTTTCCCTTTGGAATTTAACAGCAATGTTTCTCCAAAACATACACAGCGATACTTCATATGCAAACCAGACCTCATACAGTTTATAGTTTAAACTAAATATAAATTAACATAATCCATGTTTTAGATATCATTTAGTTATTTGTGTTAAAGGGATCCTCCACCCCAAAATGAAAATATTCCAATGAATTACTCCCTCCCCTAAACCTGTATATTTCTTTGTCCTGCAGAACACAAAGAAGGATTTTTGGAAAAACGTTGGCAACTGACATTTCTAGGACATCTACCATAGTAGACTACCATAGTAGGAAAAAATTATAATCAAACTTTCCTAAATTCTTAAAAACTCAAATTTTGTGTTCAACAGATAAAAATAATTTATGCAGGGTTTCTTACAACTTGTGGGTGAGTAAATGATGACAGACTTTTCATTTTTGCGTGGAGTATCCCATTGAAAATGAAATATATATGGAAACCGTCCACTACACCAAGCACCATTTTCTTCAATATTTGTAAAATATGTTGCAAATATTTGAAAAAAATACTACCAAGGAAACCATTTCATCATCTCTGAGGGTCATTATGTCAATTCCATTATCCGTTTGACAGAAAAAATAATGTAGTGGTATGAGTGCTTTCTATTTTTATGCTTGAATCTGATACTGCTAAAATTAAAGTATTTCCGCAGACTTAAGGTCACCGTTGTATTGAGTTTGACATTTTGAATATGCTTTTGTGTACATTATCCCTTCTATTCAAGGTAGTACATTAGCTCTCTTCACATTAGCAATGCAGCACTTTATTTTTGTACCATCTGTTGTGTCACTGATGAAACGAAAACAACAACTTTGGAAATTTAAACAAATTGACTCGAACCTGAAAGACAGAAAGATCAGGCGAAATTATATCAAAGAACTACTCATCAAGTATAATTTAGTAGTCCTTGCACTGGCTGAAACGTCCATAATTATATTAACAAAATTGTACTCTTGGAGGGGTCAAATTGACTTCCGTATTTACTTAGAAATTACAGCCACTGTCCGTCTCCATTTGAGGGAAAATTAGTCTGCGATTTCACCGGATTTGAAGTCACAGATCAATTCGATCCTGCTATTTTCAGTTCCACTAAAGTGCTTTCACACAAGCTTTATACTCTCTTTGTGCACTTTAAACTCGAACTAAGGGAATTGTCATACTGAATTATTAAACATTTGTCAGTCTGCTGATTGGTACAGGTAAGCCAAGACCTTTTCGTCTCACACATCACAATATGTGAAAAGTGTAGTCACATTTCACAAGATAGCAATCAAACTCAAGATCGGTGAGCTGATGCACAGCTAGTGCCAAAACCCAAGTTAATTCAGTCGGACAGAGTCTTACATATCTGAGCTGACGTACAGGAAAACATGCAAAGAATTCTTATTCAAGTCTCTGAATAAAATAAACTGCCCAGCAGGTCAAAATAGATTTATCCACCAGACGTCCGAGATCTCTGTGACATAATGTAGTGTGAGATTAAGCAGTGAGTTTCACACACACACACGCGCGCACACACACACACCCCCACACACACACACACAGCCTGTGTGTATTTAGTGACATGTGGAAGCAATCAACACATACTGGGGTATATTCCTATATAGAGAATTAAGTCATTGGAGACTACAATTTCACTGTTTCTCATCTTCGCTCAGTTCTTTTCCTTGTTTGGCTCTGTATGTCTCAGTCTTTACTTTTTCTGTCATTTATTTGTCTGTCTGAGGCTGTAGCTGTTCAAAATCACCTTCTCATATTCTAAGACAAAGACCCAGAGAGATTAATCTTGCAATGCACAAAAGCCCAAATCCAATTTTCAGCCTCTTGTAATGTACAAGTATGCAGATCCACTATGTCAGTGGCATTTGTTAAGGCAAGAGTAACTCATATTTTATCTAAACAATCTAATTTGTAACTATTAAACTTAAGTATGTAACTCGTCCCGTACCATTTGCGCTACAGACATGAATGATACCTCAAACTATGTGGCCTGTTGAGGGGAGGCACATTATTACTCCGCTCAGATCAAGTGAATATTTGCCTTGTGGAGGACAGAGATGGACAGTATTTTTACTCTCCAGTACATTCTCAAGTATGTGAACTTTTTCAGAATGTTTTACATTGAAAATGTTTTACTTAGCATTTAAAAAAATAAAATAAAATACTCTAACCACTGAGCTACGGGAATGCCTGTAAGCACCACTCACATTTTCAACCGAAAATGTGAACTTCTTTCATGGACCTTGACAACATGTTGTGTAAAAGCAATAACCACTAACCAGATCACAACAAGTTCCACTGAGTAACCTCTATCAACACCCACCCACACATACAAAGTAAAGTGTTGACCAGGTCTTGATGACAGGGTCATTGTTTAAACAGATACACATGTGAACCGATGCTTTGAAAACTCAATAACAGGGATGAAACTCTACACCCCTGCACCTAATGCTTCCTACGTTGCAGCGAGTTTGGTCAGTGTGTCATATGGCAATGATTTGGTTGGACAGGTTATAACCAAACAGCCATTTTAACGGATAAGGTGGCTATGACCTTGGAAAGAAAGTGACGAGTGTTCAGTTTTGGAAAAATGCAAAGCAAGTACAGTATGCAGTTATATTCTTTTCTCATCTCACTTTTGAGAGTCCAATGTTTAACTGTCTTAAGTTACTGTCCACATCTGATGTTAGTGGAGTTTCATCTTATTTCATCTTAAAAGTTTCTTCTGTAAAAACATTTGTAAATTGTCTATTAGTACAATTTGATGGGGACACGGAAACAAGATTACAACCATAGATCTTGCTCAGTTGGGTGATGTTGGTTTAAAAGGCAAATCCATAATTTTCTTTACTGTTCAATTAAAGCTTGCGTTTCAAGCATGCATTTCATGTCTGAGGTTTCTCATCCTACTGGGAAAAACTCCAAATATACAGTAATTGTACTCTATAGCTACTGTATATATAGAATATACTGAATCAGCTGGAATACATTTCAACATGTGTGTTGAAAATACGCCTGCATTTATTTTTTATTTAACTGTGAATGTGATGGAGACTTTATATTTCATGTGTATCTATGATGGATATGCTATTAAAACAGAAAGACATGGGGCATTCCAATTCTCATTGTTGAATAATAACCATCACTATTTTACACCTTGCCTCACTTATGAGACATTTCACTCAAAAAGGAAAATTCAGTCATCATTTACTCGCCCTCATATCATTTCAAACCTGTATGAATTTATCCCATTCACTATTTTTGTCAAATATACAGCAAGCATTCCTCATGGTTTCAATTGTTTGTGTCTATCACTACAATCTTTGTTCAGGACCCATCTGCGGCTCATCTGAGGTCATGCTGTGTAGCTTCACGTGTGTTTATGTGGCCCTGGCCAGCGGGAAGCTTTCCTGCCCATTTTAGAAGACCATGAAGAACAAAGTCTTTTAAATAGACCTGCAAAGAACATGTTGACAGGAGTCAACACCATCCTGTGACCTTCAGAGGATGTTTTTCTGGACACAATCAATTCATTTATTTCCATATGCATCTCTTCGTATAGCAAGAAATTAAATGTAGTACACATCTTTGCAAGATACAGAATCTCCAGGGTTTCTTTTGGAGACGACTGTATTTCAAAATCTTTACAAACGTTAAAACGTAAAATACTCGTAGTTATCACACGACACTGCTAATTTAAGCCTTTAGCGCTCGGTTTGACAACTCTGCAGCTGAGTGACACTTGAACTCCATCACACACACATTAATGACTCCTGAGATCAAAGCAAACACCTCGTGTGTGTAAACCATGAGTCTTACGAGCGTAAAGGGCTGCCGACTGCTTTATGGTGAAAGATTATTCCCCCACAGAGCAGCCGAGTGTCAGTGGGTGCAGGAGACCAGAGATCACGCTTTCGGGTGATAAAATTAGCCTGTGCTCTCCTGTGTCCCACAGACGGGCTTATAACTGATGAAGGGTCCTTAGAGAGAGCGGAGAACCGTACAATACTTCACCGCCTTGTCATGTTTGATCTATCTCTATTTCCCCTGTCTGTGTCCTTCTGTGTTTTCAATCACATGCGTGGTGTTTTGAGTTCAACTCCAAATGTGCACTGATGCCAATATAGCGGATTTAAACATTCTGTTATTTCAAATGTATTTTTTGGAGTCAGTGTTTCATGTGATTGGAATGAGGAATGTGTGTTCCTCGGATAAATGAAGAAAAATGACTACAGTTTAACAGCACACCCTTCCGTAAAGAAAATACTTTTTCCGGTATATTTACTGACAATACATCATTGTCATCGAATATTTGAAAATATATAGAATAATACAATCTTATAATATTGTTGATGTTCATCCAAAACCTGTTTTGAATAATAAACACGGTACTTTTTGAATGATTAAATAACATGTCGACAAAGTTGACAAGCACTTTGTAATACTTTGTATTGGTTAGATATTTGCAAAGCCCAGTGACAAACATAAAGGGTGCATGTTATAATCATTTTTTATGTACAAAAAATCACGAAATATGGAGATACAAGGTTTCAAATGACAGCAGTGATATGTTGAATGATAGGAATTGCCTCTGTTCATATATTGAAAAATATGAGCACTTGGTTCCATGGAAATGTATTATTTAATATATTGTATACTTCCAAGTACATTCCCATATATTTTTGTTTCATAAGGGTAAACCTCTTGCGTTTTTTTTTAAGTAGAATTTCTATTTAGCTCTGTTACATAATATCTTGATAAATTATAATTTTGTCATACTAACTGAAAATATTTTAACTTAAGTGTAAAATTATAGCATACAAAAAGAATGTTTGTTTAACAAACACACAGTAAATTGGACAAGTTGAACATACGAATAAATCATGTTGTGATTTTTTCAACATTCTGTTTTTGGGTGGTTGCTATTTTCTCTATTCCTGGTTCCCACCCAGAACTCCATGTTCTTCAAAGATTTCCATCAAACGTGTCCTCATTGAATAATCACCCATATCTAGAACAACATCACAATCTTTGCTTCTTTCTCTCTGATTAAGGAAGCCACGGTCTTGATTTCTTCATGTTGCTTTCCTCACCCAGCTTTAATTTGATACGTGTTTCCATGAATATTGTCTGCTTTCAGAACAGCCGAAGCAATTACCCAGCGCACTCACTGGAGCCTACATACTACAGTAGAGACGGTGTGTAAATTAAAGATACCAATCTTGCATTAGCGTGAAAAATCATTGGCCTCAAATGAACCTGGCTTTCATTTCCTGAACAGTAAATGCTGACCACCGCTCTGGTTCTAGCTGATGAAAAACTTCAGCTGCAGAACACTGTTAAGAGGCTCCGGGGGTAGCCTGTGCAATAGGAAACCTCAAAATGATGGAATATTTTCTCACAACCATTAGTTTTAAGAAAACAGTAACGGCACGTATACATAACACAATGGCCATGCGCTCAAAAATGTAAAGAGAGACTATGACCTTTATTGACCTCAAGAATCAGTCAGAAACAAAACTCCCAACCAGATACCCACTAGAAAACACTCAAGATCTACAGTCAACAATACAAAGTTACAAGAAATATATATTTAGCAGATGCTTTTACCCAAAGTGACTTCCAAATGAGGAAAAACAACAACAGGAATGTAACATAAGTCCTGAAACACAAATAAATAGAGCGTTTCTCTAAAGCTAAAACATAGGGCTGACAAAATATTGATACACCAATAAATATAAACCGTTTTGAACTGCATCTACAGATAGCTTTAAAAATGCGTCATTTCATCAAAACAAAAACAAAGACAGCCAGACAATTGTATCCCTGGAGAGCCCTGTGATTTTAACAATACCAAAGAAGCATGGACTGAATTACAGCCAGAATGATCCTGAGAAAAACAAAAACCAGACATTAAAATGATGTAACTTACCAATCAGACAAGGTTAAGTCATCGAATTAGGCTGTTCGCTTCTATAACTACCCAAACATTCTTTTTTTGTCATTCCAAACCTGCATGACTTTCTCCCTGCCAAACACAAAAAAGATATTTTGAAGAATGTGGGTAACCAAACAAAATTGGGCCCTATTAACTTTCACTGTATCGACACAAAACCACCGAGACATTTGTCAAAGTATGTTCTTTTGCGTTTTGCAGAAGTCATAAAGGGTTTGAATGACATGATGGTGAATGCATTTTTATTTTTCAGTGCACTGTCCCTTTAAGAGCACTATAGTTTTTCCGCTTTCAGATTAGAAGAGCAGAACAAACTGTCCTTTCATTTTGTTGACCTGACCATACAGCTTTAAGAAACTACAGCTGTGGCATTCAGCTCATTTGAAAGTGTCATGTAAGATATCGCAATTTGCAAAAAATATTCAAATTTAGCACAAAAGACACTATTCTGGCATTACCTTAAGGACATCAGGATACCTTGTTTGCCTATATTGTCAATGCTAAACAGCTTCACTGACACGCATGCTTCACATTCTTGTAACAGCCAGACCATTTTTTCTGTATCCCCAGAGCATCATTTATTCTCAACTAAACCCCGTCTCAAGCTCTGCTTTATGTGTGTCCCATATCCCACCCTCTTCTGAACGGTCCTCTAAACACAAACACACTTGCTTCGGGGTGGAACTCCAGGCGTTGAGGTGGATTACATCAAATGTATGACTTCCCTGAATTGAATTGTCTGTTGAAGTGTTCACTTCTATAGCTTTATGCTGGACACCTGGTGTGCTAAAATAACGTGTGAGAACGTCTCGGTTACGTATGTAACCTCGGTTCCCTGATGGAGGGAACGAGACGTTGTGTCGAAAACGACAGATGGGGTTCGCCCTTGAGAACCAATCAACTCTGACTACTATAGAAAAGGCCAATGAAATTTGGCGAATGAAATTTGCATGCCGGGCTCCTCCCCCGGATGTCCGGTATAAAAGGAAGCCGGCGTGCAGCATTCACTCACCTTTTGTTCTGAAGAGCCTGAGAGCCTCTCACGACTGCAGCAGAATACGATACGTGTTAGTGGCATAAGGGACACAACGTCTCGTTCCCTCCATCAGGGAACCGAGGTTACATACGTAACCGAGACGTTCCCTTTCTGTCGGTCTCTCGACGTTGTGTCGAAGACGACAGATGGGGTTCTCTATGGAAAACGCCACAACACGGTATCGCGTCACAATCTCTAGCGAAGCGACGGTAACAGGCCTGGGCGTGTCAGCTCGATGCTTTCGCGAAACTGTAACCTTCCAGTGTGGTGGTCGGGGGGTTCCAGAGCTTTCTTGGAGAAAGATGGGAACAGCCCTGACCGGTAACCTTTCACGGACGGAGGCCTTAGCTCTCTACTGGCGAGAGGCCGTCCGGCTCGGGTTTACACCGGGTAAGCGCAACTTCCTTAATTAGGGATGCGCTGCTGAGGCCACCTCCTACCCGTGGGGAGGAATACGGTGGATAAGGTATGGTCTCGTCCTTGGAGGAGAACGCATGGAACGTGCGGGCTGAGTAGTTAACCGCGAGGTGGAGGTCCACCTGGGGAAGCTCATGGGTTACCAGGAGTGGGAACCATATCATGAGGATACATCAGACGGAACAGCCCACGGGGGGGGGTGTTACAGGCGTCCGGTAGCACTAGGTCCGGTTAGAGCCAGGGGATGGCTCACATGTTATCCCGGCCTAAGGGGGAAGGCTGCTCTGCCCCAACCCCCAGGTGGTGCTTGCTTAGTGATGGATAGAATGCCTATTCTTAACCAAGTGGTTGGGTAAGAAGGGAAGCGGATAGGATACCTGTCCTTAGCCAGAGTAGGGTAAGGAGAGAGGTAGATAGCACACTGACCCAGCCTCCTAGAGGGTGGTGTGATGCTTTCGCAGGCATACGCCCCGCCGGATGCCAGTCCTACATGTTGCCACGCAGGACGTGGGCTGACACCGGGTTTACGCTAGGGTTGTTTAACCCCTGCGAAGGTGTATGGGCGTAGCCAACCCGCAGCTCTACAGATGTCTGCTAGAGAGGCACTTCTGCCAGTGCCCAGGAGGTGGCTATACCCCCTCAGTGGGCATGGGAGATTCTGAGATTGGAATGTCGTCGTAACGGCATCCACGACTCAGTGCGCCAACCTCTGCTTGGAGACAGCCTTCCCCTCTGCTGTCCTCCAATACAGACAAGGAGCTGGTCAGAGCTACTGAGGCCCTGCGTGCGGTCCAGGACACAACACGGATGGGGTTGGGTCTTCCTCCCCAATGGGGAGCACCTGCAAGTTCACCACTTCGCCCCGTAAGGGAGTAGTGGGAACTTTTTGGGCACGCATCCGGGCCTGGGTCTCAGGATAATGTGAGAACTACCAGGGCCGAATTCAAGGCAATCCAAGGACACGGAGGATGCTCGGAGGTGCCCTACCCTCTTGAAGGAAGCGAGCGCCATCAGGAGGGCCGTCTTACTCGGGTGAGGAAGATCGGAACCTCCGAGGGGCTCTTGGGGGGCCCAGAGGCCCCCCCCGAGGACCCCTTAGGGTCCCAAGAGGGTATGGAGCGGAGATGAGGCGGGAGCCGCCCTCTCGCACCCCTTAGGAACCTGGCGACCAGGTCGTGTCATCCTAGAAACTTTCCATCAACTGAGTTGTGATGAGTGGCGACAGCGACTACATACACACTCAGTGTGGAGGGGAGATGTTAGTCTCCAGTCTCGTAAGAAGGACAACACAATCCTGATCGAGCACCTCAGTGGGTCTTTCTCGTTGAGAGAGACACCAGGACAAGAAGCGGCGCCGTCTAGAGGCGTGTAACCGCCCCGTAGATGGGGCCCTAGCCTGGGTGATGGTCTCCGCCATAGAGGGGGAGTAGCCAACTCAGGAACTTCTCGTCCCGTCTAGAGACCAGACATGGTGTTCCAGAGGTCTGATCTGGGATGCCAGAACGTGTCCTTCCCCTGAGAGAGCAGGTCCTCTGTCAGGGGAATGGGTCAGGGGGAGTCGCTGTCCAGAGCATCAGCTCTGACGCCAAGTGCGGTTAGACCAATGCGGTGTAACCAATAACACTTGGTGCTCCTCTTCCCTGGCCTTGCACAGTGTCTGTGCAAGGAGGCTCCGGGGGGGGGAAGGTGTGCTTCCGCCCGTCCCGCGGTCAGCTGTGCGCAAGGATATCCGTGTCGAGAGCCTCGGACAGGGAGTACCAAGCGGCCTACGCGGGGGTGGAGTCGCCACTCTCTACGAGGCATAAACTGACAAGAGAGCGCGTCGGCTGTCTAGTTCAGTTTGCCCGAGGTGAGTGTGGCCCACAGGGAACGGATCACCTGTTGACTCCACCGGAGGAGGCGTCGAGCAAGTTGTGTTAGCTGCTGTGAGCGAACGCCACCCTAAGATGATGTACGCTACGCTGTAGTGCCGTCCTCGGACCAGCACGTGCTTGTCCCGCACGAGAGGCCGCAGCCTGCAGTGCAAGTAGCACTGCCCACAACTCCTGGCAATTGATATGCCAGCGCAGGTGGGGGTTCGCCCAATGCCCCGCCTGCGTGCCCGTTACACACTGCACCGCACCCCTGCAGGGAGGCGTCCGTCGTCACCACGACTTGCCTCATAACCTGCCCTGAGGGACCTTAGTCCGTCGAAAAAGTCATGGAAGACCAGGGGTTTTGGTGCGTCGGCCGCAGGGCGTCATCACCATGCGCCTGCTGCCGGTGTGCCACGCTCTCCTCGGAACTCGACTCTGAAGCCAGTGTTGGAGCGGTCTCATGCGCATCAACCCGAGGGGTCTCACCCGACGAGGACGCCATGCCCAGGAGCCTCTGAATCGTTTCAGGGGACCGCTGTCTGCCTGAAATGTTCCAGGCAGTTCAACACGGCTGGGCGCGTACTGCGGACAGTAGCGCCGACATGGTGACAGAGTTGAGTCCCTACCGAGAAAAAGATGCTCTGCCCTGGGGAGAGCTTGTCCGGTTGAGGATTCCCAATCGATCTGGGTGCCGGAGCACCAGGCCCCTTGTATACATAACAGATCTCACGAGTGTGTCAGGCCAGTCGTTGAGATAGTTAAGTACCCGCACACCTTCCTCCCCTCAGGGAGAAAGGGCGGCTTCCACGATCTTCGTGAAGACCGTGGAGACAGGGACAGACCGAAAGGGATTTCAGGTCGATTGCCACGAACCAATCCTGACACCTGATGGGTGTCACGGAGCAGCAAGCTTGTGAAGGTGCTTAGTTCAGGGTACGCAGACCTCCAGGGCGCAACCCGCCGTCTTTCTTGGGAACGATGAAGTGCGGGTTGTAACCCACCGAACATCTTGGTTTGAGGGACGAACTCGATGCCTGTTTGCCAGAAGGGTGGTGACCTCTACCCGAAGTATGTAGGCGTCCCTAGCCTCAGACAGAGGGAGATGATGCCCCAAAACTTGGGAGAGTCTCTGGCGAACTGGATCGAGTAACCAAGACGGACCGTCTGCCCTAGCCACCGAGACAGTGTGGGCAGCTCTCGAGCTCCCAGGGACTGTGACAGGGGGACCAAGGGGACGGTCTGCTTCACCATTCCCATGGAGGGTGGTTCGATGGCTGGCGGAGCTAACCCTGTCGCGGGGAGGGGGCCCCGGAGGGAAGGTTGGCTCTGCCTACTTACCTGCCTGGCGGGACAGCTGCACGCACTGTCATTGAGAGTGGTAGCAGCTGTCGTGTGTGTACGACCCTACGCCTCGCCAGGGCGTGGGGTCGGGTTTGCCGGGCACAGTCCAGTGGAGTGTGCGATCGGCAGGAATGAACTCCCAGGGGAAACAGAAAACTCTCTGTGAGTCAGTGGGCGCCAGGCCCTGAGAAGGTGACGAGGCAGGAGCCGTCCCGTACCGACTGATCAGAGCCGTAGCTGTGAAGGTCGGGCCCGATGTTGCTCCCCCTGGGGTCTTCCCGTCAGTTTCACTTCTCGTGAGAAGTTAGCTGACGGGGTGAGGTTTCCCCCTCGACCTCGACTTCCGGGGTGCCACCTGCGGGGGCACAGTAACCGGAGCCGATGTGGAAGGGGTCCTGGGCTGCCGGGAAACAGACATGACGTGAGATCGGAGGCTTGAGGGCGGCCGAGTCGCAGCGTGGTAAAAATGTGGCTAATCGCCACTGTCTGCTTCTTCACCGTCAAAAACTGCTGAGCGCAGTCCTCGACGGGTGTACCAACAGCCCACCCTGCGAGACGGGTGTAACAAGAAAGCGGACTTTCTCGGTGTCACTCATCTGCGCAAGGTTCAGCCGGGGGTGACTCTCCTGGACCACTTCCGTGGACATCGTCCGACCCAGGTCCCGTGCCGCCACCTTGGTCGCTCCGTAGAGCGCTGTCAGTGGCGGCACAGAAAACCTGCATTATACCTGGGTCGGCCTTACCCTCGTGGAGCTCTCTCAACGCCCTGGCCTGGCGGACCTGCAGGATGGCCATGGCGTAGAGAGAGGAGGCAGCCCGGTCCGCGGCAGCGCAAGGCTTCGGCACCATAGATGTCGAAGTCCTACACGCGTTGGACGGTGGGCATGGCCGATTCTCCCCAGGCGGCAGCCGTCTGCGGCACAGATGCACCGCAGCCGCACGTTCCACCCGGGGGATCTCGACGTAGCCTTTGGCTGCCCCACCCTCGAGGGAAGTGAGGGAGCCGGAGCTGTTTCGACCGGAGCGGTCCGTGGAGCGCTCCTAGTTTTACACAGCTCTCATGCACCTCCGGGAAACAAATGGCACCCGGGGTGGGCGCGGTTTGCACCGCGCTCCGCCCCCAGGAGCCACGTATCCCCGGATTAGCATGGCTGAAATAACTTCTGCTTCCTCCTGAGCTCGACCCCCCTGGGGGGGAGCTCGGATTCGTCAGAGTCGGATGCCAGTCTCCCTCCGATGCTGCGAACGACATCTCATCTACGTCACACATCGTTTCCGAGTGCGTGCCTGAGGATCCGAACGGTATGCCACCGCCGGTTGGGGAACGTTCAGAAGAGCGAATCGGGGTGCGATCGGCCCGTGAGCACTTGGCTGGCGGGTTTACGTTCGCAGAGTTCCCCATATCACTAACGCTGCTACGTGGGTGGTCATCGGGGCCGTAGCCACAGATGTCACAGCCCGGGTAGCATACGAAATGGTGGCTGGTTCCCGTAGGAAGACAGCCCCCCGTGACCGCAACTTCTGAGTGACAATCCGCCCGCAGTGCGGGCAGATGTGTCAACGAACGCTGCTTCAGTGTGCTGGACGCCCAGACACCTAATGCAGCGATCGTGTCCATCCCCCTCCTCGATGAGGGTGCCGCACCCAAGAGAACAGCGGGACATGCCGCGCTGGAAATTGCTCAGTCGGTCCTGAAAAGGACCTTTTAGAAATAATCTCTATCACCTCCGGAACCGCCGAGACGCCCAGGAGAAGTTCGCTGCAGGAAGGGACGATCCGCTGCTCTGCGTCGTAGATCCGGCGAAGTAGAAGAAGAATTCGTTGAATTCTTTTTGTTCGTAGTCATGAGCGAGGGCTCTGAAGAACAAAAGGTGAGTGAATGCTGCACGCCGGCTTCCTTTTATACCGGACATCCGGGGGAGGAGCCCGGCATGCAAATTTCATTCGCCAAATTTCATTGGCCTTTTCTATAGTAGTCAGAGTTGATTGGTTCTCAAGGGCGAACCCCATCTGTCGTCTTCGACACAACGTCGAGAGACCGACAGAAAGGGAACTTAAAGTGATACTTCACCCAAAACTTAAAATTCAGTCTTCATTTACTCACATTCGAATTATTCCAAATGTGTTTAAATTTCTTTGATCTCATGAACACAGAGAAAGATATTTGGAAGAATGCTTATAACCAAACAGACCTCAACACACCCATTGACTTCCATAGTAGGAAAAATTACTTGATCATTTTTCTTTCTGTTGAACACAAAAGAAGACATTTTGAAGAATGTAGGACAGCGAACAGTTCTGGGGCACTTTTGACTACCATTGTTTTTTTCTACTATGGTAGTGTCCCTTTAATAAACATAAAAGCAGAACTATATGAACTGGCCTTTTGTGATATTTATGTAAAATGTATTCCAGACCATGGGAATGAGAAACATGAATTATCTCAGAATGAACAGCAGTTGTGAATTTAGAGGAACAAAAACAAGTTGTGTCATTGTTTGCTATTGCTTAAATTCAATAAAAGCCAGCCATGGCCTAAATACTTGTGTTTTATTGCATGTGATGAACAGTGTTTCTGAACGTGTTTTGAACATGGCGCAAATATTTGTGTCACATATGGAAAATCAAATCAAGAAGCAATTTTGAAATCAGCGGATGGATGGGAAGGACACCAGCACACACACTCTCAGAAAAAGGTACAAAAGCTGTCACTGGGACGGTACTGTTTAGGTACAGATATGTATACATTTGGTATCGATATGTACCTCTGAGATACTAATATGCACTCTTTAGGTATAAATGTGTATTTTTTTGAATAGATTATATTTTTCTTGAATAAAAATATTTTTTGAATAAAAGCATCTGCTCAATGCATAAATATAAATATATATATATATATATATATATGGTTTATGTGCCTTCAGTTACAGAAGATTGCTTTAGTAAGAAAGCATCTAAATGTAAATCTAATGGACCATCCGCACACTTGCCACATCTGACATTAGACGCATTGGAGTGCAGACAAAAACACATAGAGATGCAAATAAATACTAATGTGGGAAGACAGCAAAAAAGGTGGAAATATGAGGAGGAGAGGACACGCTTCATTGGAATTGTGTTGACTGTTGGCTGATGCTGAGAGGGGATGAAAGTGAGCTGATAATGGGGATTTAGGGAAGAGGAACTTGGGGAGTCTAGATTTTATGGGAGATTTAACTAGGTTTCACTGAATGGGTCCACATGTGCCTGGTTTTCTTTGTCTCCAGGGCCATGAAGCTCTTTGTCAATAGTGTTTAAATTGTTCGCCTATTAATTTCTCTTAGAAAGCTATATTTTGAGAGTTCTGTAAATCCATTCCAACAGTAACCTGTGAATACAGCGGGTTCATGCTTCCTCCGTGGCTCATCGTCTTATGGATTCAGCCAAAATGAACACAAGAAATGTTGATTTTCAATGGCATCATTCCATACAGCTGCATCATCCCAGCATGGCCGGAACGGTCTGAGTCTTATTCACAATGACCTACCTCATTGATTGATAGAGTGAGAATCCCACCCACCCAGATATTGTTCTCACAAACACAGCGGCGCCTCATCAGATACTGGAACACTTTCTTAAAAGATAGACCAGCTGTGGTGAGAATGCTCTATTCAGTGTAAATGAAAGCAATCGGTAGCTGCTCTGATAACCATATAGAGGCAAGCGGTTTTGCTCCCGACAAAGCGTTGGAGAGATTGGCTCGGTGGATGGCAAAGGCAGGATTGAATGGAGGAGGAGACTATCGACAGAGCTACAGTAATAAGTACACAAGTTACAAAAGACACAAGGTTAATATAAAACACAATCATGGAAAAAATAAAAAAGAGGAGTTTAAAGATGTAGAAATGCATAAAGAGAAGAGATGATACATAAGCTAAGATGGATATACTGTATTATATTGAATTTTTAGACTATTTCGTGTCTTGGAATCATCATTGTCAGATGGCAGTGCATCTGAAATAAGAAAAATACATCATTTCTAAATGAGGTTTAAGATTTTCTTAAAGAAACAATTCACCCAAAACAAAAAAAATACCTTAAAGGGATAGTTCACGCAAAAATAAATATTCAGTCATCATTTACACACCTTCGAGTTCCAATTCTGTATAAATTATCTTTGTTCTGATGAACACAGAGAAATATATTTGGATGAATGCTTGTAACCAAACAGTTCTTGGACCCCATTGACTACCACAGTAGGAAAAATCACATTAAATATTTTTTGTTCTGTTGAACACAAAGAAATTTTGAAGATTGTAGGACAGCAAACTGTTCAGGGGCACTTTTGGGTACCACTGTCATTTTTCCTACAATAGGAAAGTCAATGGGGTCCAAGAACTGTTTGGTTACGTATTTGTCCAAATATCTTTCTCTGTGTTCATCAGAACAAAGACATTTATACAGTTTTGGTACAGCTAGAGAGTGGGTCGTTTTGGGGTGAACTATCTCTTTAAGTTGTGCCAAAACTAAAATTTTCTCATGCAAAACTAGCTTCCATGATTCCAAGGTGCTCTGAGCTGTTTGGGAATTCTGTGTGTTTGAGAGCATAATGATTGCTGGTTGCTCACTGCACATCACAGCAATATGTTCTTTTGCCTAGATATAACTCAAGTACATCTTGCTGTAAAATCTATAGGATCCCCATTTATCATCTGTCAGATATCAGTCTGATCAGTTAGAAAAGTGATGCTTGCCTTAGCCCACCATTGCATAATGAGTCACATAACACGTTCTAACAATCTCACAGAACTACAGTACAAATACCAATTAGAGCCTGTTTTAGTGTGAAAAGTAAAAAAATGGGCAAACTTGTTTTTAAAGAATAGTTGGCAAAGCATTAAAGTAAGAAAATCAAACCACTATTTGTTTCCAAAGATAAATGTTTAGACAAAGCACATGAAGCAATGATAGAGAAACACATAAAAAGTGTGCTACATAACATTAATGCCAATCTTTAGTTTTCCCAAGCTGACACTTTCTAATCATGGATGAAGGAAGGTCACGCCAACACGCTGACAGTTTACTGTGGTAATCGAGGACTGATTAAGAAACCTTTGGATATAAAACATGCTTTGTTCTTCTTTCCCTTTTAAACAAGTTTGGCCTGGTGTAGGAAAGCCCTTTGCTGTGGTCTACTATGGAGAAATGGAATGAAGCCTGTGGTTGGCACAGCTAATAAATCCGTGGTTGGCACAGCTCCTATATTTTTATATTTGGCTGCATGTACACAACTAATCACTTGCAATAAAAGATATAGCAAGTTGTAAAAGAGCACTGCAAAATGCAAAGCCAAGAAACAGTTTTCTTATAGTGCACATCTTTAAATACATTAAACAATATAATAATTTCTATATGAGATTTCTATAGTACAGTATATTATGTCAGTTTTCATTTTGCACCAATGAGATTAAATTGAGAGCAAATTAATATTTTAATATAGGACTTTTAGAACATTTTTAATCTAGATGGTCTGACAATATAACTCATATAATATGTATTGTTCTAACAATTGTCTTGTTTATCTTTATTTTTATTTAAAGTGGCCCTAACACACAGGGTTTCTGCCAATCTCATATTCATTTTGAGTACCTACAGAGTAGTATCGTATACTTAATATCTTCGAAGAGTATTTGGTTTGATCACATTTATAAAAGATAGATACAGCTTCACAATTGTTTCCGAAATCATACGCCGCGTGCGGGGGGGAGGGGTAGGCTGAACTAAAGCACATTGCCAACAAAACACAGACATCAAATTCACTCACGTTCATGTCCGCCATCTTTTAGCGCTGGAACGGCTCCATATATCAGTTTCAAACGATCTCCAAATCCAGCGTTATATCCACCGTTTATAAAACATTCATCACCCAAATGCAGTGAACAAACAAACACCTGAACTTCGCGAACGTATGCTCTCTCTCTGTCTATCCTGGACACAAATGAATGTGACGTCTGCGCATGGTCCTGCTCTCCTTGCAGTCGCGTGGGTGTGCCGCATGCTTTTCCGGGAGAATTGTCTAATAAGGGACTAAGAAAAATTGTTACAAAACAGTTTAATATCATCTGCTAAATGACTAAATGTACTGTAAATGTAATATGTTCGAAAAAAACTTTCCGAAACCTGTACGATCGCTGGGGGAGTGTATCGAGCAATACTACGTAATACGCCCAACTCGTTATTTTACAAGTTGACCATGTTAAGCATGAGAAGACAGCACGTTTAACTTGTAAAGAAGTCAGAATGCATGAAACACCGTTGCAGGGCCGCTTTAAAGGTCCTGTGTGAAATTTACCCACCCCTAGTGGTAAGGTTGCGAATTGCAACCAGCAGCTCCCTTCACCCCTCACTATGGCAGATGAAACAGAACAAAGATATTATCACATTTTCGCTTATTTGCTGAAGGAGATAACGTATTGATGAAACGCTCTGTTGGAGCAGGTCGTCCGTTTAGGGCTACTCTAGAAACAAATGGTGAATTCCATTCAAAGGGATCCGTGATGTATATACATGAAATGGCTCATTGTAAAGTAATAAAAACGTAACGCTTCGTTATGTAAGGTCTTTATACACCTCTGAAGACATAGTTATGTATATTATAATGCATTACTGCATGTCAATAGATCCTTCAAAAAATGACACACTGGACCTTTGAGAAGAAACGTCAACTTAAATCAATTTAGCCAAAACAAAACTGAGAATTTCAACAAAGCTCCGACCTGTAATGTTTCTGGGTGAAAAATAATTAAGAATCAATTATAATTAAGCATATATTTAAGCAAATCTCCTCATTCCTGTTTGCAACAATAAGCCTAAAAAAGTTAAAAGATGAGTTGTCAGGTGCAGTTTTGTGGAAGATGTCATTCTGACATCATTTGACTTGAACCACACAAACAAGCACATAAAGTGACCCGTGGTTATGTTTTAAGCAGAGGAGATAGAAAGACAAAAGTTACAGATTTCAGCTTTAAGCCAACTATGAAAGAGCAAACTCTAACCAATAAAATGTTTTTCTTTGTTCTTCATGTATAACGTACACCGGTACAAACTGAACATGGCAACAGTACCTTCAGAACTTCCCTGATTTAAGCTCTTATAAATCTAAATGACCTTAAAACACTTTAGGGATTGATTTTCTCTAATGGCACAGTAAAGGAAAGAGTGACCTTAAACGCTCTTTTAAATGGCAGGATGCAGAGAGCACATCATTATTCACTGGAGTTTGATATTGCTGCATCTAATGGTTTGGCACGCTAACACATTGTAACAACAGGAAGCCCAACCCAGATCTGAGACCACACAGGTCTGACAATGCGGAGTGAGCAGATGCTCTTCCAAGATACTTTGCCAAGACATGCGGTGTATTTAATCCACATACATCTTGTTCTTGCTTTAACAAACAAATGTGATGCCATTTCCCCCACTAAGGGAATATGATCAAGGTGGCAGGTACTTTTTAGTAGTTAAACACATTCAATTCTTTTTTTTTTTAATGAGATTTCAGGCGTGTTGGCCAAGTTATGCTTAAATGAGATAATAGTACATAGGTTCTTCTGCACAAATACCTTTCTCTTTCTTTCTCTTTTACTTTCACATTTCACATTTTCACAAGAGTCAATTAAACTTAAATTATGTTGAACTATCTTTATTTTACAACTTGATTTTTTAAGTCAGTTCAATATAATTTAAGTTATAATTTTAATAATAATTATAATAAGTTAATTTGACTCGTACAGCTAAATTGATATAACCTAAATATTTTAAGCAGCAGGAATTGGTGATTTTTTGCTTTCTACACACTAGAATCCATTAAATCCCTGAAATATAAACTCACGTTCTCATACTTAAAGGCATAGTTCACCCAAAATGTTATTCTGTCATCATTTAGTCACCCTTATGATGTTTAAAACCTGTATTTTACTCTATGGAGCACAAAAGAAGAAATCTTGATTTATTTATTTTTGGTCCATCTAATGGAAGTTTGATAACCAACATTCTTCCAAATATCGTCGTTGGTGTTCTCCAAAAGAGAAAGTCAAACAGGTTTGGAATGACATGAGGGTGATCACAGATTACAGAGGTTGCAAATTGTGTTTCATGTTGGCTTTTAACAAGGCGAACATTGTGTTATTTTTTAATGGCACAAAAGTGCACAATTTTAATGACACCAAAAGCCTGAAGAAAAAACTTTAAATGTGGACTGCTGCTATTGTTGTAGTTTCTTTAATATGCCTTGTCGTCTTCTGCCCATTTTAATACCGGAACAGAGTGTTACGCAGGCAGTGCCCGCTGACCTCATCTCCATACAGTGTTCCAACACCAAAAATTACATTGAGGTCTTTCTATATATATCTCAACGGCTGTGTCCGTTTGCTTTTCTCTGCTCTTTTCTTTCCATACAGACCTTACTGTTCCTCTTAAGTTTTTTTTAGAGAAAAAGGAGGACGGGAAAGTTTGTCAGCTCATTTATCTCTGAAAGGTCTTGCTGATTATCTGGGCTTCTACATCAGGGCATTGAAACCTAATGTTGGGCTGCAGTGGGATTGTGGCCTTTATTCCTAGCTCTTCATATGGCATTAGGAGGCATCTTGGGAAATCCTGAGAGCTGCATGGACCATCTTAAAACAGACAGTTCACCAAAGTAACACGTATGGCGTTGTTTGCTTCAGAGGAACACAAAAGAAGACGTTAAAATACGTGTCAACATCTTTTAGATCTTTGAGGGCATTCGCATAAACCTTGGTGGATGTCTATGACTGTTGCTTAAATAGATTATGCATGAAAAGAAACAAACCATTAAACTGCGGGATTGGTTCAGACAGCAATGTTATTCTGTGCCGCAAAATTGTAGCTCAATTTAAAAGACCGTGTGTATCTGAGCAAAGAGCCTGTCAAAATAAAGTGGAAATAATATTGTGTGAAAATTGATTTATGCAAGGAGCAATAAGGCATATGACAGCTTTTATGTTTATTACTATCGACGAGCAGAAAAAGCGAGAGATCTGGTGATTAATAAGAGGTTAATGTGACTGTTTTAACAAGATTAATAAAACAGTTTATTGGATGAGACTGAAATTAAATAACATTCAGTTCCATGTGGAAGCACATCTTGATGAAATGAAATCCACTGACACTCAAGGAAATATTTTCAGATAAAATAAAGAATTGCTCCAATTCTTTTCTATAAAATACATTAAGACCTTCTCATGTGCAAACCACAGATTCACAGTTTCTATATTTAACTTATTTGAAATCAGATTCGTTCAACTTTTAATTACAGTAATAAAATATGGAAAAGATGTGGAAATGACTGTGGGGCAGAGTGGAAATTACATTTCCTCATAAGCATTAAAAGGAACAATCTCCCGAATAAGATCATTATTGTCATAGAATGACTTACGCTCTTATTAAACTACATACCAACTCAAAAGACCAGAGAGATTTTTTGATATTTTCAAGGATTTTTGGGCCATATCTTGCAGTTGCTGACCTTTGATTAGATTGTTATGCCAAAGGCATCAGCAATTTTTGCAACAAAATGTACCCATATTTCTCATTTGCCTCTTTTAAAAAGAACAAAACAACCAGATGGTAATCTTATGAGAGTCATTCAAATAAATATATAACTTAAATTTGCATACAGAACAACGATGCAGAACTAACCAAGAAAAGTTTTGTTTTTTAAGTCCTGATATTAACTCACTTTACATGGCATTTATAGTGCCACCGCAAATTCTCTGGATGTTAAATCTGAGGTGACCTGATACTTTGTATTCTCCTCATTCGCTACATACCTTCTGAACTCTTTGCGAGTGATTTATGGCAAATGAACAACGATCCTTTAAAGTCACAATGAAACACTGCTCACAACCAGTTTAATCGTACTCGTGATCGTAATCGTGCATAATACATCAGAAATGTACATCAGAAATGAATCTGAAATGAATTAATTGATGTGCAAGGTTAGGTGGCTGGAGGAAGGAGAGGCTAAAAGTAGGATTTGTGATGTCACACACAAAGGTGCACTGATGAATGTAAGAAAGAATATTTCATTTTGTTTTCATGTTTAAATGTTGTTCATTATTATACTCATGACAAAATGACAAATATTCTTACAACAAGCCACACACAAAGCCATCAGCAAACTAATACAGTTAGTGTACGCTTTCTAAACTGGAAGGCGATGGCAGTATTTTCCAAGGACCGAACTCTGGGCAGAGGAGCTGGGGGATCATGTGAAATGATGTGTCATCATTGAAATGATATGTCAATGTGTGAAATGTCACTGGAGCCTGGAATACCACCTGTCTGCCCCCCGAGCAGCTTCCAGCAGATGTCCTCCAGAAAGGAGAAGAACAGCACTGGAGCTCAGATGCCCATCTGCATGATGAGGTGTTAATGAGTCTGCTCTGATATGTAGCCCCGTCTCCCAGGGAACTCATTACGGGCCCTGTCAAATACTGTGAGGGGCTCCATTTTGCTCGGAGGAGAGTTACTCAGGGTCCACTGCTCACAACACACTAACTATTTCTGCAAATGGCAATTTATTATGGTAGCAATGACAGTAAAGCCAGCTTATAGTTACAAGACGGGTTGTTGTACTTGCATCGATGTGCTTTCTTACATTGGTGTACACATCTAAATATATTGGGAAGAAATGCAAAACATGCAAAATTGCTTTCAGCACAGACAAGCTGATAGCATGCATTAAAGAGGTACTTCACCCCCTGAATCAACATTTCCACATGTTTTACTCACCCTATCCTAACTAAATATGGTTTTCTTCTTGAAGAATAATGCAGTCGGAGTTATTATACCATGTTTTGTTTTATTTCCGAGCGGTAGAATGGGAGTGAAGGGGTCTTGACTTTTTAAAGTTTCAAAAAGTGCATTACTCGATTAAAGGACTGCCTGGCACGGCTCGTGGTCTTAACAAAGGTCTTCTGAATGCGAATCGATGCTTAAGAGAAATATATATATTGACAGGGCTATTAACGTTGAGCTTTCGTCATCTCTCATATACACTTGAACCAGAGGCTTGTTTTCCCGGCAGATGACGCAGGTGTGTCGTAAGTTCCGGTGAAGAATACTGCATCGATTTCTTCCAAAGGGATGGCGTCTACTCTGGCGGGAGCCAGAGAAACAAGAGCATTTAACAGCAATGTGAAAGAGAGCATGACAAGACACATGAAAACTGTGATTTATTAAAAAAAAAAAAAAACATTTATACATGTATAAATATTACTGGTGTATTGCTTAAAAGGGAGATTAAACTTGTTTTCTTTGCAGGATTTGAGGTCTGAAGAAATACAGAGTATCTTTTCTGTTATTTTGACCTGTATATCTTCATTTTCTTCAAATAAATGCAAATAGAAACAATATTTTTATTTGAAACAGCCAAAATCTTTTTTAACGGAATTAAAACAAAAATTATTATTTTACCACATATCTTTAAAATGTAAATTCAGAAAAAATTAAAATAATTTTTAAATGTCTCATCATTTTTTCCGCAGCTGTATTTAAAATGTTTTGCTTGAAATCTCGCAAAATAAATGCCACTTGATTTGGCTTTCTGTTATCCTATGCGAAGGCATTTTACACTTGTAGAAGCCTCTTAATGCAAATACAACCTCACAAAACAAAAATCTAATTGAACAAACCTTTCAAGTAGATACAGTATATACAATTTTCCTGGGATTTCTTGAAAATGAGCAGTGAAAGGCAATTTAGATTGGCTGATGCTGGTCGCCCGCTGTGGATAGAAGACCCCATCTGTGACCACAACGAAATAACATAAATGATCAAATGTGATATCACAACGCAACATTCTGACATATGAAAGAGACTGCAAAGAGTAATAACACGTGAACCTGCAGCGTGGTAAAGGTGTGCTTTCTGCTCAGACTCTGTAATGGTCTACAGACACAAACAAACACAGGTGGCATCTGATGCACTTTATTATTATACTCTGATAAGAAACACAATCCTGCCACCCTGAGCTATGGTCTGCATTTGTTTCGTGACACTTTTGGGAAACAAAAAGGTTATAAATAGCAGAAACTAAATCAATCTGAAAGCTCAATAGACTTCCATGATGATATTTTGACAAGTACCTGCGTACAGTACAGTATTACAGTAAATAATTAGGCAATTTATTCAACATTTACTCACCGTTCCAAAACCATGACTTTCTTTCTTCCAAGGAACAAAATGAAAGTTAATAAAACTATTTAAATGAATGTAATTATCGTTGTGTTATAGGAACATTTTCAAATCATTATTTGTGGGCACGATATTCAACACTATTTCCTTAAAGGTGCACGTGT
Source organism: Triplophysa siluroides (assembly GCA_006030095.1). NCBI lineage: Eukaryota > Metazoa > Chordata > Actinopteri > Cypriniformes > Nemacheilidae > Triplophysa > Triplophysa siluroides. The sequence goes on along the minus strand of VCII01000102.1, from coordinate 1,293,531 downwards.
AATATTAAGGAGGATCTACTGACAGAAATGCAATATAATAAACACAACTATGTCTTCAGAGGTGTATAAAGACCTTACATAATGAAGCGTTATGCTTTTATTACCCTTAGAATGAGCCATTTCTATCTACACACACCTACAAGGGTCCGCTTGGAATTCCAAACGTTGTTTCTACAGTAGCCCATAAACTGACAAACTGCTCTACAGAGCGCTTCGTAAATACGTTATCTCCTTCGGCAAAGAAGCGAAAACGTGACGACATCTTAGTCCTGTGCCAGCCACCGTAGTGCTTCGAAAGGGAGGGGTGAGCAGTGGAGTGAGCCGTTGGTGGTAATTCATAAACTCGCCGCTAAATTTTACAAACTGGTTTTGTGTCTTCTAAACTTTCAAACACCATTTAAAACATGCAAGAACAATACTACCAGTGTATAGGTTTAAGTTTATAAATGATGACAGAACTTTCACCTTTCTAGGAATTATTATACTAAAGGTTTAAAAACTATTTCTTAGTTGAAATTGACTGGCAAATGTCATCAGAATACGTTTCCTACCTATTCAGAATCAGAAGAGCTTTTATTGCCAAGTGTGCTCGCACACACAAGGAATTTGTTGTACAGGGTGGTATATAGACACCTATTCTTTCCCAACCTACCATTTTACACACTTTATAAGCCGAATTAAACTCACTATCTTCCTAGTGAGACTCCAAAGCCCTTAACATGTCACAAGGACATGTGAGATTGGCCATCAGATGGCCTTATTTTTAGCAGTTTCAGGTGATATTCTTAGCCTGTTAGTTCCAGGTGTCTTTACCCACTTGACAACGGCAGAGTCCAGGAGAGTCTTTGACAGGACTGTCAGATTTGTCGAGTCGATCGTGGGTTTTATCAGCAAGCTCCAGATAGGGCTCTTCTCGCCTCAAGCTAAAGTTCAAAGCCTTCAACCACCACTGCATCATACTACCACTCCGTGGATAATGGTGCAAGAATAAATCACAAATGTTTGAAAAATCGTGCGTATTCAAACCTGTATGGCTTACTGCAGAACACAAAAGAAGATATTTTGAAGAATGTTGGTAACCAAACAATGGCGGTACCCATTTACTTCTACTGTATGGACACAAACTCAATGCAAGTCAATGTGTACCAGTGTTGTTCGGATACCAACATTCTTCAAAATATCTCCTTTTGTGATATTTTTATCAGAAGACACATTTTGGGGATCTAGTTCATTATTTCCTCAGAGGACAAAAATCCCCCTTCATTTAGTTTTTGGCAAATAACAATTGTGTCAACACTAATCTCTGACCTTTTGACAGATCAACAACACTGATTCAGTCCCCTTTCCTAAACCTAAAATGCAAACCCACAGCTAAACAGAGAATCTTATTTACTCTAGAAGCATTGCGTCTCACCAAACCCACGCTAATCACAAATTCGATTTTTAATATCCCTTTTTTTCACAGCAATATGATTAAATGCGGAGCAAAAGGGTCTTATTAGATTTTTTTTCTGACAAAAAGATAAATAGTCTCATACACATCTCCCCTAGAGTTTAAGATCTCAACAATATTACAAACTGTGCTCAACCTGAGGACAATGGTTTTGCTCAGAATACACTCTTTCATGACTCAAGAGATTTTAAGGAATTTTCACTTGTTTTGTTTAAGAATTTTCTTCAAAAATCGCATAAGGGTGCCGTGTGTAATATTTTGGATAATCTATTGACAGAAATGCAATATAATGTACACAACTATGTCTTCAGATGTGTATAAAGACCTTGCAAAACGAAGCGTTATGTTTTTATTACCTTAGAATGAGCTATTTCTATGTACATACACCTACCCTTGGAATTCCCCATGTTGTTTCTACAGTATGCTTACAATGTCGTATTTCTCCCATAAACCTTGATAGTATAAAATATGCAGCATTTCTTCAAACGAAACTAAAATAATAAAAAAATAGTAATATTAATGATATGCACCGGTTAGGAAATATTCCTGAAGATTCTGTGTTCTGGTCTTATGAAAGTCTTTCTATCTCTGGAGTTCTAGTCTTATTTACAGATTATCATAGATAATACCATCAATCTTTTGCAGGTTTGAAGAGTTTTTTGGCCACTGGATTTTAAAGATGTAAAATAGGTCTCTGTCATCGACAGTTGGTGCTCATCTCCCTGTGGTGCGGATGACAATTAATCAAGTGTCATTTCTGCACATCTACACACACACAAGTGTAGATTTAAATCTTTTTTCAATTTAAATCTTCATCCTGTTCACTGTGCTGTCTCCCGCAGCCGAGACGTGGGCGAGAAACGTCTGTGCTTGACAACCAGTGAGGCTACCTGCATCTGTGCAACCCAAGCCACATGTTGGTGAGCAGCTCTTCAAAAACATTTTCGGCACCCCAGCTCCCGAAATATTGTTTGCTAGTCACACTGTGGAAAAATCTTGCCAATGTTTGATTCATTTGTAAATCCAACTCAAACAGGGTTTATAAACAAGGCAGCCACATTGCTTGTGTAAACATGAGGGGGCCTTATTTTGTAAAGAAGCATGTTTTATAGGAATAAATCGTCTGTGGTAGGATGGTGCAGTTTTCTGCCTATTACTGTGACTTGAATGCTTTGGGAGTGCTAAATATACAACAACCTTTGAAAAACATTACATGCCTCAGGGCAAAACTTGACCACCATTAAATTATTGTAAAAATCAAAGCATTGCGGGTGTGCGCCTATAAACACATTTAAAATGAGTGCCAGTCTGTTCTGGAAATATCTTTACACAATTCTATATATGTGTGCTTTCATATCAGTTTTGAAGCTTCATTTAAACGTTTAGAAAGGCCCTCAGGGGCACAACACAGTCCCACAATGAAATCAAACAAAAGCAATAATCTATTCTTACAATATTAAATCAACTCTGACATTTTCCAGGCTTTACATTTAAACACAACACTATTATCAGAAATAAAAACCCTTCTGAAATGGATAAATTGTTCAATGAAAAAAAAAAGTTTTCTAATACATTTTTTAAAAAGTTACCTGTTAATTCAACCAAACCATGGTCCTGGCTTAAGCTAAGCCTTGTCTGTGAAACCGGGCCCAAGTGTTTACCAAAGTGCTGTACAGACATAATAAGTATAATACAAGTATACTGTAATACAAATACAACAAGTATGATACAAATACAACAAAAACAGCTTTCATACTGAATTCAATGAAAATACTATACAAAAATGTTATGATTTAAGAACAGAAAGAGTTTTGGGACCTCAACCGCAAAGGCACAGTCACCCCCGCTTGAGTAAAAGCTAAACAGACCAAAAAATAAAATGAATATAATATGATAAAAAATAAGTAGCATTAATGAATTATAATTATGTACAATTAGATCATGATAGATTAGATCATAGTCTCATTAAAAATGTTGTGCGTAGCAAACATTTTAGTGCGCAACAAAATAGTATGCACATACTAACGCGAAACAAAAGTGTTGCTGTTGCCTAAACAACATCATAATAAACCGTAACACATATCAAAATACAGCTCTTAAGTATATTTTTTGTTCATTTTTCTTATGTCTTGTGTCATATTTACTGCATACTTAAATGTATTAATTCAGTAAGGCATCATTTATTTAATGTTATTAATGCATCTGAGTGTCGCTAAACTCCTCTCTCTTGTGGTGAGTTGTGGTATAACAGCCGTTTGACTGTTCATAGATCTACACCTCGAATTTTCACCGGAAATAGCAGACCATCCGGGTACTTTAAAAAAAATACTGTACTTCTTTCCACATAATATGATTTGGGACATACTAGCTCTAATTTCAATACTATTTAAGATGACTAGTATGTGAATTGCGAGATTTGGCTCTAGTAAACATCCAATTTATTTAGATCTTAGAGGCCATGAGCAATTTGATTAAAACTTTGAATGCAATGCTTTGTTTCTATTTTTGCTGATGTTGTTGAATTATGTTGTTGCCACTTGCAATGCTTCTCAAGTGCTTCTAATTAAAAGAGAAATGTTTTCTTTCAGCTAACGTTTTGTTGAAGCTTTGTATTATTTGTTTACTTCGCTAACACTGTTGTGCCTCCTAGGGCTTTAATTTCAACACAGCTGTGTTCTCTTCATCAACAGATTTTTATCTTCCCGCGATTGTTTTAGCTTTGGCGAAAAAGAGGAAGCTAAAAATAGAAAGCACTCTTACATTCGTATCTTAATATCGATACCTTTGTGGTATTGTGGTAAATGTATTACTTTCTAGAACACCTTCTGGAATTAAGCCCGCCTTCATTTTTCTAAGCATGAACAGATGTACATGTTGCACTCAGCGGATGGGGCTCCACGTCTCCAAATACCAAGATGAGCAAGTCTATGCTAGGCCAGTCTATCCTCGCCTCGTTTTCCCCCATAATGAGACGAAGATCAAAGATGATAGAGGTTGCAAAACAAACAGCTGGCTCTGTATCAACACGGAAACCAATCCATTTCCACACATCCAGGCCTGTAATGAAAACACTGAGATAAGCGATTTATTATAAAGAGAATCATAATTAGAAAAGAAAGGGGCGTCACAAATGTGGCGTGAACATTGCTTGACAGCTTCGGTCAGATCTTAGCGATGACGGCGCAAGACCCAGAGTGAAACAATACATTATGACCCTTTGAAGACAAAACATGGAGCTTTTATCCGCTTGCCCCAACATCAAAGTGAATTCTATGTAGTAGTGATGTGCAAAGTTAATGATGACCTCTGAATAAAACAACTGACATGTTTTAAAGATTCTAGGGATGCCTTTTTAATGATGCGCAGTGAGGCATATGCTTATGAACATTAGGTGGATTTTAAAAAAGCACTTTCTTCAACAGTGAAGTGTAAAATAGTGATCCGTACTCTCTGAGGATGGGTGTAGAAATCTGCTGGCTCTGACTCCGTGGGCAGATGCCAGCATGTGATTTCTTGTGAGAAATCATCTCGATGGGGGAAGTATTCAAGTTCTGGTGACAAGTAGGTCACTATGACAACTGCATGTGAAAAAACAATGTAGCACTAATTAAAAGGACATGCATTTGGGTTGTAATTTTCATATGAATTTTTATCTTTTTTAAATGTATAAACATACTTAAAAAATTTAATAATATTCGTTTCAAATATGTTTGTCTTTACACTTAGATCCAAAATAACATAAACATAGATTTAACAAACATATAGCCACTGAAAAATGTCCCCCATTTCCAAATGATTTACTATTTGTGTTTAGGTAAAATTATCATTTTTGTTTCATTCTGTAAACTACTAAAAATATTTCTACCAAATATATAAATATAAAAAATAATATATAAAAATAAAAAATATTGTAATACTCTGTATTTTTTCAGACCTCAAATACTGCAAAGAAAACAAGTTCACATTCACTTTTAAGCAATACAACAGTTATATTTGTACATTTTTTTAGGAAAATGAAAAACAATAACTAGAAATGCTGATTAAATTAAAATTTGAAATGGTCTGTTAATTTTTCTCGAAGTTGTATATTAATAATATTATTGTTTACAAAAGTATTGGTAAATGCATTAAACTAACAAACTAACAATGAGTTAGTCAGCTTAAATTTTTTGTAACTGTTAGTTGGAGGTAACATACTATTTCATGCATTCTGATTTCTTTACAATCGAGTGTACGTGCATAATTGTGCTGTAGTTCCGTCCCACATTTTTCCGGAAATAATCGTGCAGCTGTATCTCTCTTTTATCAATTTTATCAAACTAAATACTCTTCGAAGATACTACTGTATAGGTACTCAAGATCAATATGAGATAGGCAGAAATTGAGTGTGTTACCCGATCTTTAACAAATACGAACTTATTATAAAGTCTACAAATGAAATATATATTCAACCCTGATGTGGATAGGATTACAGATTTCATTACATTTCTTCATGTTTTAAAAAAATAACACATTATTCGAGGGATTTTAATGGAGCTTTTATGACTGACAATATTCTTCCTGGGGTGCATTTCTTCCATTCATAAGATGTCATTCTGTGTAAAGTAAAGAACTGACTTTCCTTTCACCTTCAAATAGATTCGTCTCTGTGATCCAGTGTGGTTGCGGTTACCTCAGATTTCCTGCCTGAGCCGAAAGGCTAAAGGCGGACTCTATTATTGAAGAGAGTGCTGTTCTTTCTCAGGTACGCTCTGCAGTGGCCCATTTCTCATGGACCATTAAATATGAATCCCACCTCCTCGAAGTGTAACGAGACGAAACAGGTCGCACTATACATCTGACGGGGCGCGTGAACGTGAGGATCACTTAACATCATAATAACAACGTCTCCAGTTCTTATCAAATCTCTTATTTAGATTAGATTTGATGCTCTGGCACGCTCTGTACATGTTTGTGAGGTTTGGAGCAGGACCAGCACTGCAGGGTAAGACCAGCTGCATAGATTTTAACATAATCCTCATCCCCATAGTTCTCTCTCTCACCATTAACCAGGGCCAGATGCCGAGTGCTTAATATGTCAGATGCATCACAATGTCAATGACGCACGGTAACACACTCTAATGCCCTACATGCATGCAGGCATCCACACCCACAATCTGCTAAACATGACACAGCGGCAGATCAATTAACCCGGGAGTAACAAGCCACCTGGAATTCAACAAATGACAACACACATATAGGCACACAGTGTGTCCTGGCCCTCATTGACTTCCATTTTATGGACACAAAACCGAGACATTTCTCAAAATATCTTCTTTAGTGTTCTCTTTATTTTAGGTGAACTACTTCTTTAATGCTGACTGATCCATCCTAAACCGGCCTCCTGCCGAGACTCAAATAAATCAGTGTCAATGGTGCTCCATGCACTGTGCTGCCAGATTAAATATATGCTAAAGAGACAATGCTTTTTCTCAAAGTCACATCTGGGCATAGGCTAGATTGATGTCATCCACTCTGCAAAGCACCCAGGCGAGGCTTTCTGGGTGATAATTATCCTTCACGATTCTCTCGTATTGCGTGCGTCTGCCCGTGGGTGTGTGAGAGTGTCGCCTACAAGTGCTTCACAACACAACTCGGTGGGAAACTTATCCGATCAAACGAAAGTATGTGTCCTTTCAAAATGCTTCTTTACTCTGTATGTAACTGTAATGCACACATGCTTGTCACAAGGCAAGATAATCCATTTTAAAAGCTCAGACAGCCCACCCGCTCGCAGGATAATAGCACGGATAAAAAAATGAAAGTGTTGCACTAGCTGAAAGGCAAACATGCACACCAGAGTCAATTATTGCAGACAGCTTGACTACAAGACTGTTCCTCAAAAACACCATACAAAGCATCTTATTAACACCAGAAATACACTGTTAATGAGCTCTGTGAGTTTTTGAGGTTTAGGTTTGTAAGCTACGAAATATTTTACATAAGCAACATAAGAAGATCGAATGCAGAGAATACGAAAACACCCAGAAGCTCAAAACGAATTATGAGTGCCGTAGGAAACTGACAGTGGGAAAAATGTGCAATGTTTTTATTTATTACCATGGACTAGATTTGTCAAAACAAAAAAAATTTCAATGAACAGTGCCACGGCGTTCCAAACTGCAAAAAGTATTAATTTTAACTTTCCTTAAGCGAGACTTGGAGACTTTGTTTTAACAACCTACATAAGCAGCGTTTTAAGGCACCATAAGCAAGTGCTCGACAAAAGCTGTTCCAGAAATACATCAGTATGTCTGTGCTACCTCTAACATGATTGTAAAGGTGCATTATGATGCAACCTCAAAGAAAAAAACCCATTCAAGTTGGTGGATAAAGCAAACAAGATAAAAAAAACTGCGAAACTGTATTCAATGCAATACTGAGAATATAGTTTCTGTACATAAAAAGTATTTGTGCACAATAATGTTATTATGCATGTAAGCTGTAGTGATTTGCCCTGTATACTGCTTTCCAATGATGTATAACATTTACATTGATCTACAATTATTATATTTAACCCAACGTGACTTTAAATACATGCAAGTTACACATTATAACAGTATGGGTGTCTGCGGGGATTTAAATCCAAAATGTCACTTTCTAAATATGAATACAGGGTTTCGGTCTCAATTGCTTAGATCTTAGATCAACAGTTTAGAGTTTACATTTACGCATTTGGCAGACGCTTTTATCCAAAGCGACTTACATTGCATTATCCTAAACATTTATACATAGGTATTTGCAATCCCCTGTGATCGAACCCACAACGCAATGCTCTTACCACTGAGCTACAGGAAAGCTTATGTTAGATTCATGCTACAGAAGAAAAACTCAAACTTAAATTTATCACACCAGCTACTCTGAACAAACATAATGAGCCTTCACACATGGGACATTCACCTGCCAGTCATGAAATGAAGAGCTCTTTTGGGCTCTGAGTGACAGCTCAATAGAGGATATGGACATGTCGTCACTTTACCACGTGAGCACGCCGGAGCGCGCCCCCATGGGTGGCAAAACACTCAGCAAAATGACTGCTTACAGCATCAGGAAACGCAATTCCGCACAACATTTCAGTGTCCAGGAACACCTGATTCCTTTGTAAGTCATAGTGAAGCCGCAAGGATCACCGTAGAGTCCAGCTGCTTGTAAATTCTGCAAAGAATTGCGTGTTTAGTCCCGGTTTCGTTGTTTCATTTTTAATTAATCTATTAAGTTTTGCTATGTCTTTTGACTTAAAGGGCGCAGTGAACTCTGTTGCTTTGACACTCATGCTAGCGCCATTTATTTCATATTCGCTCTCGGCTCGGCTGTCCTTGCCTGCCAGTAGGTGGTGTAAGGTGAAAGGGTCACGTGACCTCCGTGGCTCTATTGTGGGTGATGAGGTGTCACGACTGGGAACGCAGAACAATTTTCATCACTAGTAAACACAAATACGTTTGGATTTTCATGGATTAGAAGAATAGAATAGAAAATAATATTGTACCTGCTATTCCAGTATATGCAGTTACTGAACACCAGGGGGCGCTCATGAACGTGTGACATGAACTCCAGGAACTAACTGGTACTTGACTTTCTTCAACACAAACCTTATACCTTATATTCAATGCTACAATTACAACAACATAGTCTGGCTTTAAATAGTGCATATAAGAACTTTCTTCTGAACTAATCCTGTCCCTTGACACTTTCTCTTTCACTCAGCGTGCCTGCAGTTAGTTTGATATTTTCGCTGTAAATTCAGGGGTTATGTAAAACCTGGCAGATCAATGCCTGTCCACCCACTTGGTGCACAGTTCATCTTATATCTTCTCAAGACACCCACAAACCCATGTTCCTGTTCTAGCACTACAACTCCTACAGCTCTGCAAAACATTCCTGGCTCTTCACCTCTTTTAATATGAAGAAAACCAAAGCCAGATTATTTCAAGCATTAATTATTTCACTTTTACAATTACTGTGCCAGTTACGAAGATGTTAAAACCCACACAGGCATCCCAGATTATACGGTTCTATTTTTAGTTCTTATATAAACTAATTGAAATGTTAAAACGGTGTACAACTCTATGTTCAAAATCAATGTAGACATATTGAATAAATGGACTGTGTTGATGTTAACTCGGAAATCATTCTGCGTTTATCATGCAGTTAGGAGTTACATACATCAGTTTACAGTAAGAGATGCTTTAATTCAAACACATCGTGTTTTATTTTCTTTCCTGTTGATTTTTCCACACTGCCTTGTTCTGTGTCACAGATGAAAGGCAAAATCTCAAATTGTAGTTTTTTGGAAAATGAGGTTGAGAGATAAAATGATAAGAGAGTTGGCTCATAGAACAGAAATAACAGATAACGGAAGCTCCTCTCTACAGTTTAAATAGAGAGAGATGATGTTACAACCTTCATGCTGTCATTCATTCTCAGAACCAGAGCTCCATTAAACATCACAAGCAGTGATATTCAAGAAAGACCCGCCGAGAATCCAATGTATGATGTCTACTTTGATTTTATTAGGCAATAGAGGAGTAATGTTGTGAATGTGATGATACTAGCAAAGTATGGTTGAATAAGAGGCAAAAGGCATCATAAAGTTATTTAGGCAGGACTTAATCACCCTCTAATAATAAATCATACTTTGTATGGGGTTTACAATTTCTATAAAGCATGTAGGCATTAGGGGTTGACAATACAATTAAAAGTTACATTTTTTTTTGTCAGAAAACCTGTCAAAGTGATTTGCTGCATCCTGGTTACCGTTTGTTATAATTAGTTACAAGGGGTTGTTATCTGGCAATAACGAACCTTCAAATGTCGCGACTGGCCAATCAGAATCAAGCATACCAACGAGCCGTGTAATATAATTACCTGTATTCTCCTAAATATGTCATTTTTGTACTGCATAATTTGAATTGTTGTTACACCACTGCTCATATAAAAAACCCTGGAAACCTGAGGATGAAAAAACTAACAACCACTGATAGAGACCCCTATTGACCCAAACTGAATTTACATCTATTCATTTGGCAGACTCTTTTATCCAAAGCAACAAAGGCAAAATGAGGGAGCATTAGGACTATATTATAGCATACGGTATATATTATAATATGTCAAGTGCAGTGTACAAAGCTGTTTAAAAATAAAGAAAATATATCCAGGATGTTACACGCTTAATATAGAAAAGAAAAAGGTAAACTGTAAAATCATCAGATGTAAAAAATATCATGCTCATAAAGTCTTTTGAAATGGAACTGGAGAAAAACCGAGATACAGATAAGCAGTTGATCTCCTAAACCCCTGTCTTGTTGTTTTAGTTTTGTCAATTTAGATATATCGTGTGTTTACTCATTTCCTGTCAGTTGCCTGTGTGCGCGCTTCAGCAGCAGAACTCACGTTATCACATTCAGCCCGTGAGAGGACGGAGGCGAGGTGGAAACAGATCTCATTGGCTTCCGATGCTCCGTTTAAACGAATCCCACTAATTTGTGCTTTAACATCAGCCGGGAAGGTGTACCAAGAACCGGCATTTTACCGACACCCGCTCCATCGGCGTCTTAAATGAGGAACTTTAAACGCTCGGACGCTTTTTCGTTTCCAGAATTTCCAGATCGTCCAAGTGGCGATGTGCAGCCACTTTTATAAACGTACGAGAATCTCATTAACAGATCCACGTTTCCGATTTCAGAAGAAACCACTTCAAGTGGGTCGTGCTTCGTTGCAATTCAGTAATAAAGAGACAGATTTCTCCGGTGCGTGCAGGATGTCAGACCTCTGAAGGGTCACTTGGGGATCTTATTCTATGCACAAAGGATGGAGACGTGAATCATTAGCGCTTTTATTGATCAGATGATGTGTAAATCTCATAGTACTCAAGACGTGAGTGAGGAGAAACGTGTTTTTTATAAGTACATAATATGTTCCCCACGGTATGGAGAGTTCGCCATGCGCTCCTTTGGGAACGACTGCTGTAGTTAACTTTTACGCAATGGATTCAGGAGGGCTTGCAACAAGTTTTAGGGGTCGTTTATCTTCTGGAACATGATTGTAGTTTATTGCGTGATTTTGTGGTCATTTAGCTAACAGCTTCGGGATTTTGAAAGACTTGGAAGAGGGTTTTATCATTTTGAATCGCACAATCCGGAGCGGATCTCGTTGGCTCTTATGGGAATTAAACACTCCTCCCGTTGTTTGCTCCTCAGGAGAAAAATGGCGGATTCGGAGAGCACCGAGGTAAGCGAATAGGATTGACAATTCAAATACATCGACAAAATGATTTTTTTTGTCATCGGTTTTACTTGCCAAGCATTACGTGCAGACCGCTTAAAACTTACTCCGCGCTTTCGAGTTTATCTCGATATACAAATATTTTTGTATCATAGTCTTGTCGCAAACGATCTTTAAATATGAAGTACAAACGTTAACAACGCAGTGTTTCTTAGTTTGGTACGTCGTCGACATTGGTTCGTTTGTGTCTTGTAACCAAGGTTGTAGGTTCAAATCCCGCACGCGTTTATACATCACCATGGTGTCCTTTAAATAAGCCACTTGAGCTGCAACTTACTTTATATGAAGTATGACGTAAATGAATGACTGAATGTCTAACATGGAGCTCGCGCTTTGGTCCACGGGTTGCGCACTAAGGTCGCTGTCCGTGGTGCTGCACCTGGCAAAGCACCTGCCAGAGGAGCATCTACTAATACACAAAGAAAAGAATAAAACCTAAATGGTAACATACAAAAATGCATGCTAGTTTGGTTTTACTTCACATCTATTAGAAAAATATTGTTTTGACATACACAAGTATTTATGTATAACTTGTGTGACATCAATCCCCAGTTTCCTCGATTAAAAGTGAAATGGCAAACATACTAAAGTAGTTAGAGGCAAAACAACCTGAATTCAATCTGTCCACCTGCGGTTGCCAAGGTTAAAGTCTTGCCCTGCCTTTGAGCAAAACACTTTGATAAATTTCAGTTCCATTCATGGCCTTGAACTTTCTGCATTCAAGAGATTATCCAGTCGGAAATATATTTAAATTATATTGACATGACCAAGCAAGCATAAAAGCTAATCCATGTTCATTAAAGTATGAAGAAGAGAGGCACGCATAAGAAAGCTTCTGTTAAAAATTCCCTGTAAAGTTCAACGCAGCAGTAGGTCACAGTATAATGTCAGTGGATCTTTAAAAACCATTTGATGGATGCTGCCTGACCTCTGAAAACTATCCCCAAAATAGCAGGTAGGCTAAAACTGACTGCTCTGCTCTAGTGCTGTTAGTCTGTCAAACAGCCGTCCACTAAATCCACAACACATCATGGTTGATGAGCGAGTGAACACTTCATTTTCAACATTCTGATGGAAGCTTTCAAGCGATTTTAAGCAACAACGCCATCTCTAGTTAAATGCATCTCACTTTTTTTGTGGAGGATATTCTTACATGAACCTGAGAGGTTGATGTGCATTTCAAGGTCATCTGTGTGTTTCTAAAATACGAAACCTCACAGTAGTGGTGCTTAGCTAGCCCAGGAAACCCTCTCTTATCTCTGAAACACATTGATAGCTTTAAAAAACTTGGTGATGCCCAGCCGCAGAAAGGGCTGCCCACAGATCTGCAATATTCATAAGTGCTGTTCTAAACGCATTAATAATGTACACGTGCAATGCAAAGCAACTCTCAAGCTTTTAGAAAGAGGTGCTGAAACTGAGGGATATTTTTCACCGTCACAAACTAACACCAGAGCAAAGACATGTCAGCGCTGTTTGTGAATTGATCTCAAGGGCATCTATTCTTCCCACATGCACATCAATTCAGATACGTCAGGAAAAAAACCCTGTTCTCCTCTCAAGGGCTTGGTTTAAAGGTGGAGCGATGCCGAAATGTGCCATTTGTTGGGGTTAAAAATAGAATGTGAAATTAGATTTGTAAACCTGGCGGAGATATAAGGACATGTGTTCCCTCTCCTATTTCTCTAATAGAGAATTCCTGACACCTTTACGCCTCTTGATACAGCTGCTCTTGCCCTCTTCATGATGCTCATTACTTCGTACACACACGTACACATACACACACAGTCAAGCAACACACGCATTTATGTAATTACAAAGACGTGCATGCTTGAACATCTTCACTTTCACTCAATTACAAAATGAACATCTGCGAGACGTAAGATGTTAGCTCTAATAACAAAGGGGCTGTTTACCAAAGACAAGTTGCATTTAAGAGCAGGCTGAAAAAGAACCATGGAGCAGACATCAACATGGCTTTATCAAGTAAAGCCCATGGGATATACAGTAGGAAAACAGCAAGGAGACAAAAAACACATGTCTACATTTGTACACCGACAGTACTAACGATTAAATATCTTCTCTGATGGGACGTTTTAATGAGTCCTGTATGAAAGGTCGCTAAAAGTAGATTCCACGTTTAGATCCATACACAGCTTCCAATGACCTCAGTGGCACTTTAATACACATTTGTTGCTGGTAATGTGGGGTAATGGTTTATTAACATAATTTCTGTGAGGCAGAGGACGGGCCAAATTCTCTGCAGGTAGTACGTTTGCAGAGCCTGAGATGCTCACCATATGTAACTCTTATTCATACTTATCCATTTCCTCATCAGTGCCCTGCACTTACAGCCCTGCGCTCACACAACCTAGTGCACCTCTGCCAAGTCAGAAATGTGACAGATAGATGCTAGACATACTGAAAAAACGTAAACGATTATGCTGATTTAGATTAGTTGTAAGCAGCTAGGCATTAAAATCATTTTGTTTGAAGGCACATGCCCAAAGCCACAACAACAACATGCCATCTTTACTGATGAAATTGTAGAAATGTATTGTACAGTAGCATTAAGAAAATAATGAGATACAAACAAATACTGTACTATTACTGTAATGCAAACATAGTTTACACAAGTGTTATAAAAGCTCATGGTGTTTACAGTAACAAAGTAACTACAGGTCAGTGCTGTCACAAAATCAGTTTTCAGCACATGATTATAGAGGCCAAAATAATTCACAATTAAGATATTAACTCTCTTTACTGATCATAAAAAACGGAATGATGCTATCAGTCAAATTCATGTTTACCAACTGTTTTAAAGAGTCAACCAAATATCAAATCACCAAATTGACTAAGAACATATGACAACTATGCAGTGCCCAAACATATGTTGGCAATACGTTTGCTTTTATTTAAAACCCAAAAGCTTTTATTAATGTGCTTTGCTTGAAAAATATGCTCTCTTACTTTAAAATAAAATCCATTTATTGGTTAGATTATATTTTAGACGTACTACATGGTTAAAGTAAAAAAAATAATTAATAGCGCCACTGTATATTATTACATTCACAATAAAACAATTCTTTTCCATTAGCGTCATGACGATAATGTTACCAAATCTTATTGGTTCAATAATAAGCATAATTTTCTTGCATAACTTATGTTTCGTCGCTGTCCTTCCAAAACCTCAGATGTCCAAATTTGCTGTTTTTCAGGAATGGAAAAAACAGAGTACTAGCAAAATTCAGTGACAGACATAAAGGGTGACTAATAATAACAATTTATGGCCCCAAAAAAAACAAGAAATATGAAGATATAAGGTTTCATAAGGACAGCAGCGATGAGCGATATTGGTTTTATGGTACAATTTGACCTTTGTATGTTTGGCCTCTCTCTTTGTTTCATTTTCAATTTTCAGCAACAGCCCCTGAGTGCCGCCCCATCCCAATCAGTCCAGCCATCCCCCTCTCCCCAAACCCGTGTCATCGGTCCATCACACCCAGCGGCCCACACACCCGTCCCACCCGCCTCACACCCCTCACTCGGCCAGCCTGCCTAGTTGCCCCCGGCAGAGGAAAGATGTCCAAGTTCCTCACCCCGGATGAGATGACCTCCAGGGATTACTACTTTGACTCCTATGCCCACTTTGGCATTCATGAGGTACGAGCAGGTCAAAGATGACGCTGAGATGTATGGTCTTGGATATAAGTAATCTTGATAACTGACATCAATGTTGCTGATTTATTTCCTGGCCGTTATGTATAATGCAGAGTATGCTGAGAAGTAGAGCTTGAGGTGCGCCATTGAAATACGGGATAAGAGTGAGTGCAGAACAGGAGATTCAGGCGAGACCTGCGAGATTAATTTTATTCAGGCTCATTTTTAGTATATAGGTCACATCTTTTTCCCATCTCTCATCTCAATTTGACAAAGTTGTGCGCCTAAAGACATGCTAGGAACCTCAAAGACATGATGGCAACCGTTATTTAATACATTGAATATCAGAAACCCATGTTGGGGCATTTTTCATAGTGTTTCCAGTGTAAAATCTGGTATATTGCACGAAAAAATCTGCACGGATATTAAAACACTACAGGAATTATGAATTTGTCAGACAATCCTGTCCTAAGCAACTTCCACTAACTAAACCTCATAAACTAACCAGGGTTGCCAGGTCAGCGGTTTCCCCACAGAGTTGGGCTACTTTAAAACTGTTGCTGCGAGTTTTGTTTTATGGTGGAATGTGGATTCTGTTAATCAGCGGTCATTTTTAAATAAAGATAAAGTTCCTTATGAAACCAGACTTTATTTATGATTACTACTTTACTTTGAGTTTTAAGAAGAAATTGTGTGTAACGAATAACAGTGATTATAAAATATGTATTTAAGGTATACTGCCCTACATAAGCAAAAGACCTTAACTCGCTGGAGTGTGGAACTGAGAAAAATGACTTTACATTTTTTTTTCTCATAGGCTTTTCGAAGTTACAACCATTATTTTTCCAAAAAACAACAAAACTGACTTGGGATACTAATCCACATGATAAAGGAGGTCTTGAAAAAACGAAGGTACTGCCTTTTGCCTTTGCAGGGCAGTATAGAAGTGGCATATTTTGAGTTTTGGTATTTGGTCGTTGGGATAGTTTTGACTGGCCATTGGGCTGGTTTTGTACTTCACATCTAAAACCCATTGGAAAGTCGAATTGACAAGTGCTTCAAAAGTGTTGTTGGGCTAGTTTTGTATTGCAGATCTGGCAACCCTGAAGTTAATGGATTAGGAGTACTCTACAAGACAGCAAGTCTGCACTTCACATCCAAAGCACACTGAAGAGTCTAATTGACAACTGCTTCAAAAGAATTGTTGGGCTTGTTGTGATTGGCCTTTGGGCTGGTTTGTAATGCAGATCTGGCAACCTTAAAGTTAATGGATTGGGAGTACTCTACACAGACAGAAAGTCTGCACTTCTCATCCAAAACACATTGGAAAGTTGAGTTGACAACTGCTTTCAAAAGAGTTTGCCATTTGCTAAAAATACAAAGCCACTATATTCCCACTTTCTAAAATACCAAGACAATCTAATAGCAATTCGTGTTTTCTGAAATTGTTAATTTATGTGAATGTGTATGATCACAATCAAATGTTCAGCTTTAGGGGTGTGGCTTCATTCTTGCTTTTTCCATACGCTTTTGTATAATTCACATTGTACACATTTTGTGCGTAATCACAAAGCTTTAGAACGGAGCTATTTGTTGCAATGCACTGAACAGTGTGTGTGCGTGTGTTTGTGTGTGCGTGTATGTGTGTGTATACACAGGAGATGCTAAAGGACGAAGTGAGAACGTTGACATATAGGAACTCAATGTACAACAACAAACACATCTTTAAGGACAAGATCGTGCTGGACGTGGGGAGTGGAACTGGCATACTCTCTATGTTTGCTGCCAAAGCTGGAGCCAAGCACGTGTATGGGGTAAGAGGCCAGCCCTCCTTATGCCTGAAAACTGCAGGTGCCTGTAGTTGCCTACCATGCTGGAACTGTCCTCCGTGCCAAAAATAGCATCGTGGCAGCCACGCTGCAGCGGCTTAGAGCTTCTGAACGACAAGCGAATAATCCTCTTTTATAGGAAATTTGATGGCATATTACCACCTACTTATTTCATAATACAGGCTGATCCACAAAGTCCACAAAGATGCTTACTTTTCTTCATCTAGTGCCTCTAACAAAGTGCCATGACGTAATATGGCGGTACCATGTTTTTTAGACATGTGGTAATCCATCAATACAATAAAATAATCATCACAAATAAAGGGACACTTTTGTATCACTGTCTATAAACCACAATTTCGTTAAAAAAAGTCTAATGTCCGGTCTATTCCATTCAAACCTCCTCCTCTTGTTCTTGTATCCACCCCTGTGCCTATACTGAAGGTTTTTAGCAACCACGCTGGCATTATGGGCTCCAACACACCACATGCTGTAGTAATTGGCTCTTCCAACAAAGGAGACACACCAAAAAAGGCAGTAAGGGTCAGAAAGGGGACATTAACCATGTGGTCCTGCACTTTCTCGAAGAACTGAAGCCTGAGCTTGTTAAGTCAGAATATGAAAAGAGTAAAATCTCTCTCGATTGTACGCGTCCCAGCAACCTCTAGGGACAGAATATTCTGAAAGCTTTATTCTCTTTCTAGAAGAGAGTGAAAGTACCTGAAGGAGTGGAGCTGTGTGCCGCTGTATATGCTTCCTCTGATGTAATTGAGCTCAACATGGCAATGTCAAATATTAAAGATCAACAACGTGCAGAAAATAAATGTTCACACGACTGTGTCCTGCTCTGAACTGGCTGGCTGCTTTTTAGGATTAATCTGTTGTGAATTTGTTATTCTAAGTTTGCCTTATTACAGTTTATGGTTGTGTAGGTATATGAGGCAACAAAACATATTTATCTGCTTCACATTTGGTGTAAGTAGTTCATGTAAAATGAAAGGTGCTGTGTGTTCAGACTTTATATTATGAATCATTATGTTTTTATTACCTTACAATGAGCTATTTCTATCTACATACACAGCGGGTCCCCTTGCGTGGAAGTCACCATGTTGTTTCTACAGTAGCCCTAAATGGACAAACTGCTCTACAGAGCGTGTTTTTTAAATTTGCGATCTCTTTTGGCAAAGAAGCAAAAAAGTAACGGCATCTTTGTCCCGTGAGAGCCGCTGTAGTGCTTTTAAAGGGAGGGGTGGAGTGAACCATTGGTTGCAATTCGCAACCTTACCGCTAGATGCCCCTAAAAATCTCCACATTGTTCCTTTAACGCCAAAATAATGCTATGGGTTCAAAACAAGTTACACTCTAAAGACTGCTGGTTTATTTTCAACCCAACATGGGTAAAAAACGGACAAGCCCAGCTTTTGGGTTAAATTAACGCCAAAAAATTATTATATTTGACCAAATAATGGGTTAACACACCCTGGCTTTGGGGTCGAAACAACCCAGCATATCTATGTCATTTCCAACCCAAATGTTGTGTTTTTGACCCAAAAAGCAGTGTTTGTTCAAATAACCCAGCATTTTATAGTATTGTGAGTTCAGAAAATACATAAAAACGTATTTCTGAAGAAGTATATTTCACTGACAAAATGTTAAATGCTCGCTCATTTCTAAGTCATTTGGATACTAAATAAATACAGGTTTGTAAGTTTGTTGAAGCTCCTGGTAGGGTTTGAAACACGTTTACAGTTCAATTACTCATAATAAACATAAACTGATATTTTTACCAAATACCTCAAATCTAGGAATCATGTTAAATTCTTGTTTGACCTTGATCTACTGCAGTTCAGGCCCGAGCAGTTTCCTCCCGCCTTGATCATGTAGATCAAACACTTTTCTTCTGAGAAAGCTGGAATTGCTTGACCGTATTAAAGACTGATTACATTTAAACTCTCCTCCATCGCTTACCCACCACGATACGTGAAACTTCTCTGCAAACCGGTGCGACAGGCACGATGCCGATTATATCTCAGTTAAAGTAACTCTGGCTGACTTTTGTCTCCGTGTTAAAGTTGACAGCAATGGCTATGGACACTAATGATGTCTGGGAGACACACAGGGGACTTTATAAGCTTTAGAGATCATAGCATTGCCTGGCATTAACCTCTCACTTATACAGGAGAAAGAGGCTGATGGCTTCCAACTATATCTCTCCCCTTCACTTCACCCTTGGGCATTGAATGTCCTTTCATGTGTGCTAGTGCATGTATATTTTTGACTGACGGAGGGAGAGAAGCTCAGCTCAGCACTGTATGTAAATGTTAATGGAGAACCTTCAATGTTGAGAAACTCTGAGGCAGAACAACGACGTCGGCGCTTTGGTTATGAATGACACTCAAAATTCGTATTATTATTATTTTGTGTTTATTTTCCTCAGATCGAATGCTCGAGCATATCAGAATACTCTGAGAAAATCATCAAGGCCAATCATCTGGATAGTGGTAAGAACATATTACGCATCTTATATGTGGGTGTGTGAGAAACAGTATGAGAAATAAGACGAGACAGAATAAAGAGCAGCTGTCAAAAGTTCTCCTGTTCAGCCTGCTGAATATACATAACATAGATGCTGCAGTAATCTGAACATTAAGAGTGCTTTGAATTTAAATAGTAAAATGTGCTTTATCAATGCTTAGAGAGGAAAAGGCTACAAAGGACATTGAAAAAATAGTGCTATGATGAAAAATATAAAAGTGTGAAAGGAAGGGCAGATACAGTACATTTTGTAATTGAGTGAAGACCTCCAGAGAACACAATGTCCAGTGAGAGGTTTTCTACCAATGGTCGGTTTTAAGGCACTGCAGTATCTCTATGGGAGTTCAACAAAAGCTGATGTTGCAAACTCTGCTGGAGTGCGATGCACTTCAAACACGCACACACACACACACACACACACACACACAAACACACACACTCACCTCTCATCTCACCAAGGTTTTCTTGTTAAAATAGTGCCATTTACTATTCCCCACACCTAAAACTTAAAATCAAAGCTTCTCACGCAAATCTATTTGACTAAATTTAGATAAACCATGTATTTATAAATATCCTCCCAAATATAGGTAAAGGGCATTTACATTGGTGCTCAACACCTTTAATGTCCTTTCATCATATCTGTGAGGACATCTTACAAGTATCGCCAAAGCTGTACACGGTTTTACACACACAAAAACACGTTAGATTTATATATATAGTGGGGAAATAGGAACTTTCATCGACATACAGCCACGGTAAAATATTAAGAGATCACTCCCGTTTTGCCTTAAATAAGCATTTCTGTGAGTATTTTTTGTGACAATTCCAGATCAGTACGTCAGTATATTGAATTTCAATAGAAACAAACCTAAGGATTGACAAAGTCACGCTACAGTAGTGAAGGACTGAGAAAATGCACATGGAAGTTGCAAAATAATCAGGTTTATTCCATTATACATTCATCTCTGAATTGATCCTAAAATACATGCAACACTATTAAGTTTTTTTTTGAAACATGAAAAGATATAAACAAGATCTGCAACATGTTTGTCCCATTTACAAAAAATGCTAACAAAAGGCATTATTATAATTGGAAGAATTTTTGTTCTGTCTCTAGTTCACAGAATAAAACACAAATGATCATTTTCCTTAAACAGGCGCCTAAATAGTAAATTCGGAATGTAACACGTTCAAAGTAAACGGGAAGAAGGAGGCGGGAACCGGCGAACGTTAAATCAACTTTTATCAAATAAACAAACGTAAATTTAAGTGCCGACAGCCCCCTCACGGTTACCTGCCGGCCACACAAACATAATAAAGCATAACATAAAGTCCAGGCCTGGTTCTCTCTCTTCCTTTACTGTTGTCGCTCCTCCTTTAATGCTTCCGAGATCCTCCGTGAGAGATGCGAGACTGATGCGACTGGCCCGTCCCCTCACGGCCCTCGTCCCGCTCTGACTGTCACACAGAACTAAAGCTGAAAGTAATTTTGGAGCGGTCTCTTAATTTCTATACTCTATCCTTAACAGAAGCAACGTTTTTCATTTTTTAATTAAGCATCGTTTAGTAAGTTTAATAACCAGTTTCCATGATCAGGGGTTCTCAGCAATTTTGACTCCGAAGCTCACCAATGTTTTCGCCAATATTCAGGGGGGATCCCACTCGCAAAAACACAACATTTCTATCCCAAAAAATGATATATCTTGACATTAACTGGAAAAGTTTTTATTCATTATAAAATAACAATAAATATATATTTTTGATGTATTTCAATGCTTATTTTGTCTAATTTTAAATTATTAGTCGTCTTGAGGTGCACTTGGAAGTCAGATGGGCCCCCTGTTGAGAACCACTGATGTAGATGGATCAGACTTTTACCCTCGACATTCATCCCGAACGTCCCCACAATAGTTGAACCTGGACACACACGCACAAACACACGCACAAAACCAGCCTTAAAATTTCAAAAGCAACCAGACCTTTGCTCATGAGGTACAAACTGCTGTGTGTTTCAGTTATAACCATCTTTAAAGGAAAAGTGGAGGAGACGGAGCTACCGGTAGATCAGGTGGACATCATCATCTCAGAGTGGATGGGTTACTCTCTTTTTTATGAATCCATGCTCAACACGGTCATCTACGCCAGAGATAAGTGGCTGGTCGGTGTCTGTGTGTGTACAGTATAATGTGCGGTCAGTCTCTCTGCAGAGTGAACAGAGTCTTTCTCCATCTGCAGAAACCCGGAGGTTTAATGTTTCCAGACAGAGCTGCTCTCTACGTGGTTGCCATTGAAGACAGGCAGTACAAGGACTTCAAGATACACTGTACGTACACACACATTGCCTATCTTTAGAAAAGCTTGTACCGGACTAAAGCCTTTATGAAAGTGACTTTTCTAAAGCTCTTTAAACCGTTAACTACCATCTTTCACCCTGCTATCGTTTTAATAGGGTGGGAGAACGTTTACGGCTTTGACATGACCTGTATCAGGAATGTAGCCATGAAAGAGCCGCTGGTGGACATCGTGGACGCCAAACAAGTCGTATCCAACGCCTGTCTAATCAAGGTCAGACGTTACTACACCTATCAACCCCACAACGTAGCACGAGCACGTGTGTTTCTCGGTTCATGTGTGGGAGACGAATCGAGACGAGTCCACAGAGAAAACAGCGGCATTAGAATTGAACCGATCATTAGCTGTATCACTCAGCGTGACAGTCACATAATGATCCGTTGAAATGCAATTTCATTTCATTACAAAGCGCCAGAGAAGGTGCTGATGAGATGATTATTGGTTCATTCTGATTCGTCAAGACTGGAAAGTTTATGGCTCCAGAAGATGGACTGTGAAATGCATCTGGAAACCTCTCATGTATCTTACAGACCTTTCGTTTTGACTGCGGAAAGATATATTTCGAAGCAGAAGGCTTTAAGCAGTCTGATATATGAATTTAGCAGCTCTTTCGCAGGTCATACCGCATGGGAATAAAACTAAAGCCTTTGGTGTAATTCAGAACTGGCAAACTCTTGTACCTGACATTGAGATCGTCCACGGAGATCTGAACACTTGTGCTGTGTTTCATGTACTGCCAACATTCTTGTATGTATTTAGACACTTAAGACACAATTTAAAAGGTATGGATGTCATTGCATTTATATGGATTTTTGTGTGACATGTTTTGCTTGTGCCGTGAATCTTTGCAATATGTAACACTTGACATTTTGCAATCTAATGGCATTTATACATACGTAGTGTCAACAGCATTCCCGTATACTCTTTACAGTATGTCACTCTGTGTCCTGAACTGGAATTTCTTTGAAAAATTGGATCAAAACATTTCATCCAGCTCCTGTTCCAAATGGTCTTTTTTGTCAAATTCAGGGTAAAGTAATTTAAAGATCACATTAGTCAAATGATGCAAGCCTTGGAGGTAATGGATGAAGCCACTTAACTTAAGCGACAGATGTGCAACAGTGTGACACACACAGACCTCCACTATTAGCTTGTTTGTATGGTGATGAGATTAAAGTGGATGTAACAAGCTATTTCATACATTCTGACTTCTTTACACTGTTAAACGTGCTGGCTTCTCAAGCTTAACATGGTCAACTTGTCAACAAACAAGTTGAACGTATGATGTAGTAATAAAATCCTAATATGATTACAAGAGAGAAAAATGAGGGATCAGACAGCATGTTGATATTTTACTTTTACTCTCTTTCTCAAAGGAACAAACAATATTTTCCTGTTAGTCAGCAACTGCAACAGGACCAAAATGCTATGAACCATACAACTTATGAAACCAAAGAATAGACAAGTGTCCTTTATGGCTCTCTCTGTCCTCCTCAGAAAGTTTAAGAGATGGTTTAAAAACATACCTGAGACCTCCACTTGATCTCTAGAGCCGTGTTTATTAATATGATGCTCTCTTGTCTTGTCTCAGGAGGTAGACATCTACACGGTGAAGCCAGAAGAGCTGTCCTTCACGTCCTCCTTCTGTCTGCAGATCCAGAGGAACGACTACGTCCACGCCCTGATCACCTACTTCAATATAGAGTTCACCAAGTGTCATAAAACGACTGGCTTCTCTACAGGTGTCCTTTTTACACATCCCTGCATTGCATCACACTGCATGATACCGAAGGCAATTCATCAGGTCTAACTGGGTTTGCAATTTGAGCTACAACACACAAGGATAACCTGTGAGCTTTTTTAAAGATGCCAGGTTAAGGCCAGTCTACTTGTGATTTGAAAAGAGAGATGTCATCTAACCCTGGGTCAAGTTGGAGGAGTTTACAGGGTTAAACCTGGAAATTACACAGTGTGAAACAAAGCAGTGCTACTATGTTACTGCGAGTTATCATGAGAGAAATAAACAATCGTTAAAAGCAAATAGTTCAATATGATGACGATCTTAAACGTCGATCGAAGTGACATGAAGGCTATATTCAGTATGGTTAGTAGAAGAGCTGATATTAAAACAGGAGGCGTGTGCGTTGCACGTGGCATTCGTTCAAATGTTAATGACCTCACAGATATGCAAAAAGGGCCATTACGTTAACCCAGGGTTCAAGAATGATGACGAGCCCTGTGTGTATTCGTGGTCTATGTCTGCCCCCTAGTGGATACATTATGACACTGCATTGGCCAAAGTGCTACTGAAAAAAAACAATACAAATTCTTTTGGTTTCCATTATAAATACTGTTATGAAGAATCAACTGTTTTCTTTCTCTCTCTCTCTCGCTCTCTATTTCCACTAGTATTCATGAAATCGGTTGCCTAAGACAACTGTACTTCTCTTTATGACCAATCAACTTGATGTGTAACTGTATATTGTTTATTTAATGTTATATTGTATATATTTATTTACACTTTGTTTATTTTTTAACTCCACCATAGCACCAGATGCCCCGTATACACACTGGAAACAAACAGTGTTTTATCTGGAGGAGTATCTGACTGTAAAAAAAGGAGAAGAGATAGTGGGCAGCGTCACCATGAAGCCAAATGAGAAGAACGTAGTAAGAATCTTCATAGTAACTCATGTACATGTACACTTCTGAGATGTTTCTGTTTGTTTTCATCTGGACGATAAAGATGATTTTTCATGTGCAGATGTCCAATATAACCCCATTCAGAATATGTGATATGTCACATGTTTAACATTTATGTGACTTTATTAAGATATTAATAAAGTCAAATACATTTTTAAGATATTTATCATATGTTAACGCATGCCTTAAAATATAAAAGACTTCAAAATATAAAAAAGTTTTATTTAAGAAATGATTTGCCACACTTAATGACGGCATGAAACGGAAGTAACAATCATATTTTTTTCCAAATCGTGATGTATATCCAAGTGAAACGGCTTCTGAAATGAGAGAAAATGTAGGACGGGGCATGATTTTCCACATCGAGAACTGATTGGATCATTAAAAGATGGGCGTTGCTAACAGACCCCCTCATGACGAAAGCTCCACCCGCACGCTAGTGCTCGTTTCAAGCGCGGAAGGAGGACAACGTTTTTGATTAAATATTATGAGGGCAAATGAATAAAAACAATGAAGTACACATATAAGTCACTTATCTGTCTTAAAAAAACACAACAATATTCCATAAAAAATATGATTTTTCTATTTTGATTTCATGCCGTCTTTAAAAATCCATGGAGTAAAGAACCAAACCAAGTCTTATGTATTTTAATATAACACAAACAAGCAAAATAACTCTTATAATTTTAGTACGTAATGCACTTATGACCCATACATTTTAACCCATGTGCTTTCTTGTTATTGTTTTTATTTTTCAGCGTGACCTTGACTTTTCCTTTGAGCTGGATTTTAAAGGGCAGTTATGTGAAGCTGCTATTGCTCACGACTACAAGATGCGTTAAATGTCCTGCAGGGGGCAACATAGGGGTCCCGATGCCACTCAGAGAAGCAGGGACCACTCTGGATCTTAACTACAGCACTGCTGGACAGAGACACTGAAACTCGGACAGAAGCTATTGTCTCGGCGAGAGTAGCCAGCATTTGGATGCGGGTTGGCACTTTTAGCAATAGCAGCCTTGCCTTTGCCAACAATAGCCTGCACTAGTATGCCATCTTTCCGACTGTTCAGGGGGCAACTTGGGCACCCTTCTGCAAAACAAAAGAATGTTATTGTCCAATGAATGTTAAGCATTTGTTTATGTTTTGTTAAGGTTTAGACGTGGGATGTTTTGGTTGATGAAGTTTGTGCCTCTACATCCCAAATACTGAGAATATTTCAGCTTTGTGTCTGTCTAGGGGATAACTCCATAAAAGCTGCAGCAGTAGGCTATTCAAATGCGTTAGGGTAAGTGATCTTGTAGGTTATGAAACAATATCCAGTTCATTCTCAAGAAACTGTGGAGTTTGTGAGAAATGTTTAAAACGCTTTTAAAGTCTAATAGTTACGTGCAAAAATCTAACAAATGTGATGCAATAATCGCAATCATTTGCATGATACACCAGCCCAAGTAGCAAATAATGTGACCCAGTTTAATATGTCACTGAATTCAGTAGAAAGTAAAGTCGGACATGCATGCAATAGCTCACATGAAACTGTTTCCCGAGAATGACCCGTATATCAAAAAATGATTTGGGCATCAATGTGTACCAAATATGAAAGTCAAATGAATATCAGCAGCTGATAATGGGAAGTAATAAGTGACTGCAATACAGTGATGTGATGAACTCATAAATTATGCCGTGTAAGCTTGTGTTATGTTTCTCTAGTGGCTTTAATGCGATAAGCAGCGTTAGTAGTATTTCTAATTGTAGAAAAATTGCGTTTCCACTTGCATCTGCTATAAGCACAGAGGGAATTAGCACATAACACATATCAAAGCAAAGATGCAGTGTTGAACGTTTGCTCTGTCGGTGGTGAGATCTCAGTTAGCTGGACCCTCAGATGGCACCTGCTGCCTTCCACCTGTGCTCTTATCAGAGTCTTTGCCAAGGTGACAGATTATACTGTTCATGTCCTCACCAAAGACATTCAGTTGAAATTTAGCAAAGCACATCGTCCATTATTCATCGTATTAATGTTTCTAATTCGTTTTTTTACCATACGATTGTATTAAAACCTTCCTAATTTCATGGTGTAATGACACTTTCCATGAATATGATTTTATGTAAATAAACTGGTTTCCTATTTAATGAAGAAAATATTTTCTTTACTTTGTGGGAAATTGTTTTATATACAGTACATAACTACAAAACAGACTTTGGTCCCAAACCATCTATCCCATTGTGAATGTTGATATAAAATTCATAGTCAAATAATATTTGATTTATCTTATTTATTAAGTGATAAAAAAATTGTGTCTGCTCTATTTTTATTTTGTATTTACGGAAAGTGTCAATTATTGTGCAATGTTGTGTGAACAGCACAAACTCATCTTTGTGCGAAAAAAAAAAAAAACTTGATAGTCTCTTTTATCATTGTTTGTTTTTGAGTTGTGAGGTTTATGTTAAAAAAAGATTTTATGAATTTTTGTGTCATAATATGGAAAGCAATTATAATAATAGTAAACAAACTAGCTTAAAATAAATTCAAACTATTTATTGTAGGTGTACAATAGCATGCTTGTGAAGAGGTTTTGGCTGTTTATAGAACAAGTTGATGTAATGACAGATGAAACATGGGAGTGAAAAATAAAACAGATGTCATCATGGGTATATCATCAATACATTTTAATAATAAACTAAAGTCTTTCCTGAAAAATGTGTGATGTAAGATGGTGGTTGTTTGAAGTCAAAATAAAGTTATTTGTCCACTTACCCGCACTGTCCAGTAACATTCACTTACTGTACTTTACATGTATCTCCAAAAGGGGGCGTCAAGTCAAAGTTCTGAATGAGTCAAATGCAAATTTAGACTTAAAATTATTGTTTTTGAAATGTTGTATGGTTTTATCAAGAACCTGTGAACTGTGAAACCTTCTCACTGCAAAGGCTCTTTAAACTAAACATGGCTCTAAAGATATCTTGACTCAAAGGTTCTTATGGAAACAAAATATTATTTCTATGGTATCACACGAAAACCTTTTGGGCACCTTTTTAAGATTTGAAATAATATATTACAATAGATCATTATCACATTTCTTTCTGAAAATTTACAGTAGTACAGATCATCTGGCACAGGAAAATACATGAAATGGGATTATATAAACTGGTAAAACCAGTTCAACTGACATCTGAACTTTCAGAAGCAGGTTGAAATATTTTATAGTTAGTTGGTAATGCCTCCACACATTCCCGACCAAAAAACAGCTGGAAGACATATTCATTTTACACAAGTTAATGCAAACATAGAACTCTTTATTTCAATATTTTACTCAAAACATTTCTATTCAATATTTAAACTTTATACTTTATATTTCTTATTTCACATGTACATAATAAACAAATGAATAAGACTAACACTACAGACTGTACAATGATCTAAAACATCGATACAATATTCAAATCTAGTGTTATTCTTCCTACAGGCCACACAGTAGCTGATGAGTGACAGAAAATGTGACAAAACTCTACAGAACAGGTTTGAGAATGAACATACTTACAAATAAAGCACAACATATGCCAGTCCTCCAGGACAGAAGCTGAATAGGTTTCACATATTTCAAATGTGCATAAATCCACTGTATGATGGACATTTATATGATGGCTTCTGTTAAAAAATATTTGAATGTGAACACCAGCAACTATTGGGTTCATTTGCACACATTTAACACGCGTTGCATTAAATTGCAAATACAATTTGCGGAAAAAGCACGACATTGATTTTTTGACACAATACATAAAAATACAATCAAAATCAGACAGTGTTCTGAAATTGATATTAGTTATAATATATTTCAAAAGATCTTTTGTTCGTTCAGTACCTTAAAGTTAACAAAAGTGAACCCTGTTAAAACTGAATCCTACAAACCTGACTGTTTGCTTCAGTGTAGTAAAAATATTTAGGCTTTGGGAGGTGACACAAGCCTTTCTTCAGAAAGCGTCCATTTGAAATAATTTTAATAATAAATTACAATTCATTTGTGCATAAACAACTGTGCTGTAAACACATCTACAGTAGCAAGTGTTGGAGTTTACTTTGCATCAAATAAACCCTTTAAAAATATTTTACCTAAACCTTTATATTAAAAAGATAAATTACAACCATTTTTACATACACATTTTTGTCAATGCCAAAATACAACTTGGCGTTCTTTAATAGTGTGATGGGTGTCTATGACCTGAATGACCTGAAAAGAGACTTTTATAAACCTTAGTGCACTTAAAGCCCTACCTCTAACCCTTTATCATAAAACCCATTCTTTTCACACTGTAAGAAACGTCTAAACTTCACAGCGGTCGTACAAAAAACGCAAATACAGAAGAAGAAAACGTCAACACAAAGTTGAGTTGAGTAGAGACATCTGCGAGTGTTTGTGGGTATTTTCTGCTAACAGCACGACTTCTTCTTTGTAGGACTGTCAACAAGCGACACGGTTTTCTCTTTCTCACGATCCTCTTGTTCTTTTAAAACTCTGGCAGTGAGAAAACGCGTCTTTTAGAGAATACAACGACTTAAAAGGAGCAGTATGCAGCAACAATATTCCACATTACCTGCTAGAAACCTGGAAAGCTAGACAACTATACATTTTTAAGTATTTATGTTCAATAATCAATAAGACAGAGGTGACAAGACACTGAGAATCTTCATATTCAAATGCAGTTTATTGTACTATTGTATTGTAGTTTAACACCTTATTCAGGTAAAAGCGCATTTGGTAAGCATTCTATACCATGGTACTATAAAAAAGGTATTTTCTTACCTCCCCATGTTAATCATGGCATCCATCACATTGTGGGCAGAAAAAGCACTACACTCATAGAAAATCAACTGGGAGTCCTGAAACACAACGAAGAAAGAGTCATTATTCAAACACGTTATTCGTGCACATTAAAAACCTCCACAGAAACTCAACAGAAAAAAGAAAGTTAGTGAAATGGATATAAAAGGAGAAATCCCAATTCACTTCATTACATGGACCTGAAGGCATGATTATTTATTTAACTCGGACTCAGATCTAATACGGATTCATTTGAACAGCCCTGTGCTTTAAAGGTTATCCATTAGTGTGCCTCCAGGGCCCGGACTCACCCACCTTGGCTAATTTCTCTCCCATCCCGAGGGGAATCTCTCTCTGAGCATCCAGATCGGTCTTATTCCCCAGGAGCATGATGGGAATGTCCTCACCCGCTCCCTCCTGTGAGATGAAGATAATTCCCATAATACTTAGATATACTATGGCCTTATGTCAGGTACTGTAAGATATATCCACAGCTTATATGCATTTGAACCAATTTTGTAGTATTTTTAAAGACCCCATGACAGTTGTGGCACGTGTTTCCATATTTCCTGTTGAAACAGGAAGTTGGGATGGCGCAAATATATCCTTGTGTACTTTAACCCAGCTAGCCAATAGCTTTTAGTTGGCGTCACAGCCTTAACAGCTCATTTTCAACACAACACATCTTTTTTAAAACAGTATCAACATTTTAAATAAGCATCTTTAACACTGGAACAGGAAGTGCTACTGGACCAGTGTTGTTTATATCTTGCAAAATGGTCTACTTTTACTTTATTTTTGGATATTAAGAGGATACTATCAAAGTTAACAGACAAGGACTAAAAGCAACAAACCTGGTTTGTATTTATGAAATCTTTAACCGTACCTGCACGTTGGCGAGCCACTGCCTCACTGCTGTGAATGTCTGTATATTAGTGATGTCATACACGACTACCACGCCATCAGCCTTGCGGAAAAACTGCTTGGTGATGCTGCGATACCTGGAGGAATAAAAGAGTCTTTAACATTCATCCTATCTCTGATGAAAGACAGATCGTAATAATAGAAACATATTAAAAGTTTTACTTGCCTCTCCTGTCCTGCTGTATCCCACAGCTGCAGTGCGACCTGACTGTTGTCCACCAACAGCGTCTTAACACTGTAGTCAATCCCTACATGTGTGTCAAACATACAGAAATCAAAGTCACATAACTTTGGACACTTTATAGGTTTCTTTTAAACTTGTCAGGTTGATCCACAGATACTTCACTAACAAAACAGTATCATAATATTATCATGTGTTTGGACATGGAACCATTGCATTCTCTGGAGTAGAAAAACACTTCTTGGGGTGTAAGCATGTTTGTGAAATATAATCATTTTCATTCAAAACACTAATGATGATTTGAGTCTGTCAGTGCTGTGTGTGTATGTGTTAACACGTGATCTTGTTAAATACTCTGTACAGTCAGCAACCGCAATGATGTCAAACCTCGCCAGTGGTTTAAGATGCTTAAAGAGCTTTTAATGGTGTTGTAGTCATCAGCATGTGAAACTGCTGGTGGACTAACACCCAAAGACATAAAGGGACGGTTCACCCAAAATGAAAATACTGTACAGTTTTCTAAGGCCGTACAATAGGTTTGTGTGCAGATTAGGGCTGTCTGGATATACTTTATGGTTATGGCCGGAAGAATTCTCGGTAATATTATCGATTTGGATTATTTTGTGTTTTCTATTTTTACGGTCAACAAAACACCGTTTAAAAGTGTAAGGATTAGAGAGAGAATTTGTAACCACCATGGCTCTGAAAGTCACCATGAAACGGAAGTTGTGATTGTCTTCTTTTCCATATTGTGACGTACAACCGAGTGAAACTATTTCTGAAATTTAAAAAAAAAATAAACTGATTGGTTCGTTGAAAGTTGGCCTGATACACCGGTACCCAATGGACAGTATAGTCCTACTTCTTTTTCAGGTATTACATCATGAAGAGAAGAGTTGTTGTTAAGAGGGGGAGTAGAGCTTTATGTTTTTGATTAAAGATTAAAACTGCAAATGGATTTCAAAAATAATGATGTGCATGGGTAAATCATTTATAATAATCACCGCCACGCTGTCTAAGAAAATGTGTTTTATCATTTTTAATTGCACAGTGACTTTAAGCCACAACATTAAGCGGATGCTGAATTTTTACGACGTTATCATACAGTATGTCTACGATTAACACAATATAGATAATAATAATGGTTTTGAATATCACAGTTATTGACAATAACGGTATATTGTGACAACCCATATTTGATATTCTTCTTGTCTTGTTAGGTTTCATAAATGAAAGTACCACAGATACTGTAAAACATTTGAATGATTGGACACTTAGCAGCAGCACTGACCTACAGTGGCACATGTCCCGGGGTGAAAACAGTCGTCACAAAAGCGTCGTAAAAGAGACGTTTTACCAACACTAGAATTCCCCACCAGAACAATCTTAAACAGACGATCTGGACCTGATCTGGCCCCTTCCTCCTGAAAACAAAACAAAAAACTAATCAAGAAATATAATTTCTCTATTACATTTGAATGTGACAACTGTGAACATTTATACATTTTTGTTATGACCAGTGTTCAGCAGTGACCTTTGACCCTAACGCTTTTAAAATGACGATTCCAGTTAAATATTTTTAAAGCAAAAAAACAGACAACATCAAAACGTTGTCTTACCGACTGGACTGTCTCTTTGCCCACGGGTTGCCCTCTGGGTGAGGTAGGTGTGTGTGAATCTCTGCTTTCTGGAGGGGGTGAAACAGAGGTGGGGGTGCTGGTTGTGGGGTAGATATTGCTCATCTGGAGGTCGATGTCCTCTTCAAACTCCTCATCTTCACCCAATTGTCTGAGCTGAGCCTGATAACCCTGCTGCAGGAGGTGAGGGAGATGGTCCTCTTCGATGGAGATGATCCTCTTTAGCCGGTGTTTGGGTGAAGGTCGTCCGTCTACAATGTCCTCCAAATCCACGATGTGACCGTTTACACCCATCACATTCTTCGATTTAGAATGTGGTGGAACCTCTTCCTCGCCATCACTGAAGAGGACAACAGATAGACATGCAATTTATTTATATAGCACACTTCATACACAAAAGTCATTCAGAGTGTTTTACGTTGAGTCTATTAAAATCTTGATAAAAGCAAAGTAGAACCAATCTAGCCTTTATTACTATCATAATAAAATTAAATGAAATATAAGATACATTAACAATAACAAGAAATTAAACTTTACAAAAAATAAAAAAAAAGTAAAGGCAACTGTACTTATTTCAACTATATCAAATGGCTTCTGATGTACCCGCTTTTATCTTTGATTTACCTTATTCTTTTATCTTGGATATGCCGTCAATTTAAAAGCTTTTTTATATTTACTGGATTTTATTATCAAGTGCACTTGCACGTACAGATCCCATTTTCACTGGGTTATTTAAAAACAGCCTTGCCTCTTAAACGACGGCTTCCGTTCAGGGTATTTCATTGTAATTGATCCAGAACTTTGCGTCCATGGCGGTTTTGCACTAGAGTTCTTGGGTTTCTGGGAAAGAGCAAGCAATGATTTAAGATTATATAAATACAGCGGCGGAACAGCATTTTAAATGTTTTACAATGTACCTACCTGATAGCATATGTCCCTTTCGTCTCGTAAATGTTTGTTCATTTCCCTAGGAGGAACAAAATGAAATGTGGGCGAACTTTTAAATTGTCTCCTTCATTTGTGGTCACGTCTTACCTGAGTAAATCAAGCTGTTTGAGGAGACTCGCTCTCTCTCTCTGCAGACCCTCTGTTACCCTGTAAATCTCCCTGAGGAAAACAAAGATGCTCTTACAAACTGATGGTATTGATGTGTTGGGCGGCAGGTCAAAATCTAATTAACGAAGGGATCAAATGTGCTGACTAATGGAATGTAAAGCATGACAAGTCAATAGTTAAATAACTTGGATGAAACAAGAAAACTATGAATGGTATTAGTGTAAGATCAATATATTGGGCTGGGTAAATACTCAGCAATAATATATTTCCTGATTTGATTGACTACAATTTGTATTTCAGAGTAAATGTAATAATGTAAAACTAGTTAAATAGCTGAAATCAATATTATTTACAGTGTTATATACTGTATTTAAATACCACGGAAAAAAATTAAGAGACCTTTTCAAATTTACCATTTACTATTTATAGGTATTTGTTTAAGTAAAATTATTATTTTTGTTTCATTCTATGAACTACTAACAACATTTCTCACAAATTGTAAATAAAATATTGTTTCTATTTGCAGAAAATGAAAACTGAAGAAACAGGTCAAAATTACAAAAGAAGATGGTCTGTATTGTTTCAGACCTCAAATACTGCAAAGAAAACAAGCCTAAATTAATCTTTTTAGCAATACAACAGTCATATTTGTACATGTATTTAGTTATTAAGTGATAACCTCGATTCTTATCAGTGTTCATGTGTCTTGCTGTTGGACTTCAATAAACGTTAGCTAAAATATTTTTTTTGCAAATTCTAGCCAAAAGGACATTGAAGATGCTAAAATATAACAAGCTTTATTTTTTGTTGTTTACACTAAGGCTTATGATACTGTGTGCTCACATGTCTCTGTCCTCGTGTAGTCGTGAGGACTGTTCCTGAAGCATCAGTAGTTGCTCGTGGGCCAGGCTGAGCTCTTGAGACGTGTGCTCCAGCTCATGGCTCAGGTCCACATTATACTGCTTCAGCTTCACGTTCTCCACGGCCGTCTCGCGCTGCTCGCTGTGCAGCTCTCGACACTGACGCTCCAGCTAATCGAAACACACACACACGGATAAAACACAGAACAATGAGCACTCAAGACATCATAGAAACACAATCAGAGATTCTGTAGTCGTGTAGCAGCCGTCAATTCCAGCCGTGCAGATATAAAAGTCATTTGAGATATAATTCAAGACAATCTTTCAGTTTAAGAGAGGCAGCTTAAAGGTCCAGTGTGTTCTTTTTTTTGGAGGATCTATTGACAGAAATGCAATATACTATACAACTATGTCTTCAGTGGTGTAAAAAGACCTCACGTAATGAAGCGTTGTTTTTATTACCTTAGAATGAGCTATTTCTATCTACATACGCCACATGTCCCCTTACATGGAATTCAACATGTTGTTTCTACAATAGCCCTAAACAGACATTCTGCTCTACAGATCGTTTCATAAATACTTTATCTCCTTTGGCAAAGTAAAAACGTGAAACATCTTAGTCCTGTGTCAGCCGTCTTTGGTGCTTCAAAAGGGAGGGGTGGAGTGAGCCGTTGGTTGCCATTCGCAACCTCACCACTAGATGCTGCTAAATTGTATACACTGGACCTTTAAGTTCACATACGGTCCATTCATACTATATAACCATATGGATATACAGTAAAGACAAATAACATATTACATATACTGAACTTTCACATGCATTCTATCCATCCGCCCGTCTTCCATATACAATACTACTAATCCATATATTTATAAAATGAGACTGCGAGAGAGACGAGGAAACAAAGACATCAGCATTTTTCGCAAAGTACTGTATATAACCCAGAAGCAGTATGTGAAAGTGGAATGGCCTTGGCTTGCGCTATTGTGAATGTTTGGCAGGCTCTCATGTGGGAAGAATGATTTGATAAGAAAGCTGTTACACTTACGCTGCTAAATATAGACAAAAAATAATACACAATACAAGGTCTATGACCAACTGTGAGAGCAGGATTTTCGTTAGTTGTGCGACATCAAACAGCACAATGAACAAACTAATTGTTGAATACAGATGACAAGAAAAGAAATCAAAGATGCTGGAAGAGTGAAGACTTCGCTGATGCTACTTTCAATTCATTCATTAGCATTAAAAAGCTGCGTAGTGTCTATTCATCTGTCAACCCTGTTAGAAAGCCTTTCTTTGCTTGAAGTATAACAAAAATGGTCACAGAACAATTGAAAACACCTGCGTGTGCTAGCTAAACAACCGGAGATGAATAAGTCTGTGTGGTATTATTACTCATTTTTGAGTCAAAGTGGACTTTAGGTGTGGATGCTCTTGAGATGAAGTCACAGTCTTTCTTTGAACTTTCATTATGATTACACCTTTAACAGGATATTATTATAAATTTCCCCTTTTAAATATTTTTAGCCATAAAGCTATGGTTGTGAATGAACTTTATCATTCCATATGCAGTAATGCAAAAAACAACATTCACAGGCTGCCTCTTTACTAGTTAAAGGTCCGGAGAGTCATTTTTTGGAGGATCTATTGACAGAAATGCAATATCATATAAATAACTATGTGTTCAGAGGTGTATAAAGACCTTACGTAATGAAGCGTTATGTTTTTATTACCTTAGAATGAGCTATTTCTGTCTACATTCGCCACTGGTCCCCTTGCATGGAATTCGCCATGTTGTTTCTACAGTAGCCCTAAACGGACAAAGTGCTTTACAGAGCGCGTTTCGTAAATACGTTATCTCTTTTGGCAAAGACGCGAAAACATGACGAAATCTTTGTCCTGTGAGAGCTGCCTTAGTGCTTCGAAATAGAGGGGTGGAGTGAGCCGTTGGTTGCAATCCACAACCTCACCACTAGATGCCGCTAAATTTCATACACTGGACCATTAAACTATGAAAAGTGATCATAAGCAAAAAAGTGTCTGTTACTCACCCTTTTCTGTTTGTTAGAAAGGCTTTCCAACTCTTCCTCCTTAGCGGAAAGCTGATGTTCCAAGTCTTGACTACGAGAAAGGAACCGCTCAGAGTCCTAGAGAACAAACAGAAGTATTATGCTGGGTGGACTGAACCTTACGATTTTGCAAGTTTGTGCTAAAAGGTTACATTTATAAATTTGTCTTTTATCTACAGTTGTGTTCTAAGTTATGCAAATTACAAGCATTCCCTGGTTATCAAATCAGCATCATGATCAACAGCATAAAGATACAAAAATGATACTTTTAATGTTAGTGATATTAAAATCCAAGTCTGTTTTACCTCTAGAAGAATCCTGTCTTTTTCATTTTTAATCTGCTGTTCCATTTCTTCATACAGCCTCTGGATCTCACTATCATGCGTCGCCGCTTTCCTATAAAAGACGTCACGGTCACAAAAGCTTTTAAGCAATTTTCTCATGATTTTAAACAAGATTCGGGGAACGAAAGTTATTCAAAAAGATGTTATTCTATTTCATCTAATTTAGAGAATGTAATATCTTTTTGGGAACCCTTTTTTTTGGTTGGCAGACTGGGAGAGAACATGATGGCATAATGCAAAGGGCAGGATGCTCTGACACAGTCGCACAAAAAGCAAACTGAGAAGTATTTTGGGCTGAGCAGTGTGCTCGTATCTCTTGTGTTCATGTGATCATCATTCACAGGTCAGACTGACATATCGTCACCTTGGAATAATAAGGTTCTATCTGCATTCTGAGCAGTTTTCAGACATTATGCTTTAAAGTTTCTTGCATTCAGTTTGTTTTCTAAAAAAGACCCAAATGTACAGAAAGTTAAGAAAAAACGTCACATAATAGAAATAAAATATCACAGAATAAGACTGTGAATAACTCCATATTGTCACCCAAAGTGACAATATTTCTAAATACATCTTCAAAACAGGCATGTCATAAGGTCTTAAAGTGATAGTTCACACCAAAAAAATGAAAATTTGGTCGTCATATACTCACCCTCTTGTCATTTCAAACCTGTATGACTTTTTTTGCAAAAGAATGTTGTTAACTGGCACCCATTCGCTTGCATTGGTTTTGTGTCCAACACAATAGAAGTGAATGGGTGCAGCTGCTATTCGGTTACCAACTTTCTTCGAAATATTCTTTTGTGTTGAGTGAAAAAAAGAAAGTCATACAGGTGTGAAATGACAAGAGGGAGAGTAAAAGATGACAGAATTTTCATTTTAGGGTGAACTATCACTTAAATACATGGTTTTGATAGCTGATGGTTCCAGGATAACACTTTTCTGTTTTGGTGCATAAATACCATTACAGTTGTCTACAAAAGTAAGAGTTCTTTGAAAACGCCTGATATGTAAATATAAGCAAAATGTTGATGTCTGACCTTTTTAGGGCAGTCTCCATTTCATTTTTCTCCTGGGTGGCATCTTTGATCTGATAAGTGACTCTGGCGAGGAATTCCTCAAAATTGGACAGGAGGTGAGGTTCATCTCTTCTGAGTTGGGCCCACAGGCTCCGCACCTCTGCTGGACTGATACATCACAACACTCTTACTGATCTTTTCAAACTGTTAGAAATAACTAAAAGTGTTTGTATATACCATGTATTATTTCTGAATGAAGATTTAAAGTATGAATTTAAGTTTTGCAAGTCACTTAGAGCAACATGTGGTCTAATCCGTGCCCAAAGATTACAGGGAGTCAAAAGAATTAACTTATAACATTGATGTCTTCCAGCATCAACGTTTGCCTTTTAGGAGTGGCAGTAGTGTGCACTCATGCGTGACACGTGCCTTCACCTCACCATATGGTCAATGAGAATAAACCAACTGAACTGTAATCGCTGAGCCTCTGAGATGACTGGCTAAGTATCACTTATTGGCACATCAGTATTAGATTTTGGGTCTGGTTTGCTGGTTTTAAAGGGGTTTAGGGCAATTGTCTGCTGGACAGACTGGGATCAGAATGGGTTAAATGTAGGTGGGATACAGCTACAGACAAAATCTTGTAGAATCTTAGATTTAGGGTTAGGTTGGGGGTAGGATTAGGATGAAAACAGCGCTCATCCATTGAGATTTGGCACATTACGGTGCTTTGTGTGATGTTACTGACTACAACAACACTCACTCTTCAAAGATGTTACTGGCCCCCAGGTTTTCCATGAGCATGCAGAAATGTTTCTCTTCATCATCCTCACCACCAGTGAAACCTTCCTCCCATTGGCTCTCATAGAGCACCTCTGGAGTCTGCTGTGAGAGCGATCCTACACCCGAGTGCGGTTCGACCGACGGCACACCTGCACCAAACATGAACTCACCTGTATGAGAGACAAATGTGACAGATGCCAAATAACATTATGAAATTGATAGAAACAAATTAAGCTTACATCCAGGGTCCAAAATAAATACTCATCAGGCTTGAATGAAAGAGATAGTTCACCCAAAATGAAAATTGTGTTATCATTTACTCACACGCTTGTCATTTCAAAGCTGTATGAGTGCAGAACACAAGAGAGGATATTGTGAAGAATCTTAGTAACCGAACAACGGCGCTGTCCTTTCACTTCGATTGTACGGACACAAAACCAATGATAGTTAATGGGTACCGCCGTCGTTCAGTTACTAACATTCTTCTGCGGAAGAAATAAAGTCATACAGGTTTGAAATGACATGAGGGTGAGTATATGACAGAATTTTCATTTCTGGACCCTGTTTGTATGCATTCAAATCTCTAGTAAAATGCAAACCCACTGAAGCCGGAGGAAAACTCATCAAATGTCAGATATCCATTTCCATCCGTGTCCAGAGTGTCAAAGACGTTCTCAAGCTCTTCAGCACTCAATGGCAGCTCTCTGTGTAGCCTCTACAACACAGGACAAAAACCACAGATGTGTTTCGAGATGCTGTTTTACAGGATATGTAACAAACCACAGGCTAAAATCTAAAAAAAACTTTGTGGAAACTGTTATACTGAAGAACTCTCCCCTCCATCCAAATGACATCACTTTATGGGTATTGGGTGGAGTATAAGATAACTATATTATCACATAAAAAGTATCTAATTGTTTTTATTGTTGTGACAGTAAGGCTTCAAAGAAAAAGAAATGTGAAATGAACACTGTACCATATTTGTGGAAAGTGGCTTGTATTTATAATGTCAGATCTTTTGTCTCCAACTAGGCTACTGAAAACATTTAGGTCACATACTTCAGTAATCAACCCAGTTAACACAAAGTACATGCGTTACTAATCTTGGAAAGTAAACAACACGCCCTGTGTGTTAACACCCTAAATAATACACACCCACCACAGGACGAACATGGATCTTTGGTTTTGCTTTTTGTCAATGTCAGACTCAGCCATTACCAGTTTCCTCCACAAACCGACTTGACAACTTGCAACAGCAGTCAAGTTAGACCATTCATTTTGACACCCTGTAGGCTCAAGCTAAAACAAAGTGTTGTCAGCGTTTTCTGCCAGGACCAACATGCTAGTGTGCCAAAGATATAGATGTTTTGTGATGGCTTTCACACAAGCATTTTCACGGCTTGTTATAGAACGATTTCAATACGTATGGATTTGAGGGACCTATTTAATCCAAACGAGAGGAAATAATGACATGCATCATTTAAATAAAAATGAGCAACAGATGTTTATTAATGTCTTTGCCAAAGACACTGGATCAAAGGTGTGATGATTCTGAAAGAGGCTCTTCAGAGCACGGTAGACAGGCTTCAAAGGAAACCTGAATGATGAATGGAAAATCTAAAGAGGCGATCTACGCAAATCTACACAATAATACAACTGAAGGGGTGGTCTCAAAACACCCACCCCTGTTTTAGTCATAGCAGAAAAGAGCAGTCTCGTGAGCTCTTCTGGGGCTGACGATCTAAAAAAAGAGGCTAAAGTGAAAGGTTATATTGTAAATAAATCACCACAGATTTTTAGAACATCTCAAATAACAGTCACACCATTGCCATCTGATATCATGTTTTTCTAAACCTGACGAATAAATTTGGGGGCTTTACTGAAATATTTTTCAGTAGAGTATTTTAAAGTGCATATATGCAGTATATATATTAAAACAGCATGAGAGATTTATCAAACAAATATTAATAATTTAAATAATATATTTTTAACTGTTTGTTTTATAAATTATTGCTGTCACACTATAGGACACCTGTACGGTATACTTTTCAATACTCATACATATAAAAATGAACAGATTGACATATTTTCAGCTTTTCTGAATTTACTATTTATAGGTACGTGTTTAAGTTACAGTAAATTATAAATTGTGTTTCATTCTGTGAACAGTGAAAACACTTCTCCCAAATTCCAAATGAAAATATATATATTTTTTATTTGTGTTTATTTGCAGAAAATTGTAAAGGGACAAACTTGTCAAAAAAAGAAAACTATTTATATTCATGTTTAAATAACACACCACTAATGTTTAATTCACTTTAAGATCGTTTAAAAAATGACGACACTCAAATAATTTTGGGGGGGCTTTTTGTAAGGCAGACATACAAATTTTACTTGTTATGTTACACTTTCAGAGTCAATTTTAGAGCAAACGGGTTATCAAATATTAAACAAGTAAAGCTTCTAATTTTATTTAAGGTTAACTCAAGTTAATGACTCTATACAAGCTGCTCCTCATCCTCTGCAAATAAGCAATTTATAAGGATGAATAAACACAAATTAGCCCAAATCACATCCATTTCAAACAAGAATCCACAGCTAAAAAAAGACCATGAAGCCAAAAATCAATATGACCCCGGGCCATTTTGACAACTTTTCATTGACCTCCAACAATTAAACTCCCGGCCTAATCACAAATCACAGTCTCTCTGTTCCCAGCATGCTTACCTGCATGTCCCGTCGCGTGATAAAGCCCTTGCTCTCTACGTCGCAAATCTGGAAAAACTCTTGAGTCTTTTCCAGCACAGTGCTGCAGTCGCTGTCACTAGGGGTCTCCTTTTTCCCCTCAGCTTTACGGCGGGATGGCCGATCCACCTTGGAGCCACAGGTGCTGGAGAAAGCTGGCATGGCTTCCATGTGTGCGTGTTTATGCAGGTGTGTGTGCGTCGTGCTGCGTGTGTGAACTCTGCTCTCCTGCCTCGCATGGGTCAGCCCTTGACAGAAGAGTGAAAACAGAGCACAAAGCTTTTGAGTTACACCACATCACATCCTCTTAGAATGCCGCCAACCGCATCTCTTAGCAACCAGCTCTTTAATTAGACAAGCGAACCACTGAGACGGGTACAGGAGAAGAGAGAGAAAGAACGAGAGAAACCAAGAGTGAGATTACAAAAAGCAGGAGAGTAACATTGGAAGCCGATTAGATGTATAGCTGAATTACAACAACTAAATTTACAAGAGGATGCTCATTTTAAACAATGAAGGGCTTTTGTGGACCCTAAACATGAGAAGACGGAAATATAGCTACGAAAACCCTGCTCAACGCTCAATCCAGAGTACTGAAACATTGACCCACGTCTTTCTCATATGGAAGAATACAGATGTTATTTGCGCCTTGATCACGGATTAACATGAGATTGATGGAATCTGACAAGCCATGCCGCAGATACGAGAGTGGTGATGCATATTTCCTCTGAGTATTGACTGAGAAAGCCACAGGTTCGCCATTCCAACATTTGAGTGCACTGGCACAGACCGATGATTTCAGTGCCCTAAATTAAACCCGGCCATCGATGGTGCAAACTCCAAACTTGCCCACTAAAGAGAGACCGATACCACATCACAGGCAAGTTCATGGATGTCTGCCTATAGCCTTTCGTTTCTTCGCTTTATTACACTTTATAAAAAAGAAAAGAAAACAAGTAAAATGGTCTTGTTCTCCTCCCACTAAGCCTATCTAAGCCTTTCAATGGGAATTCAACTTCTGTAGTCATTTCTTCAATAAGAATATCACTATACTGCTTTGCATGAAAACTTGATCTGCCCTGTCTTCTCGACAATGAGAACACTGTATGGTGCCGTGATGTTTAAACAGGTGCTTGAACAGCCAAAGTGGAAGCATACCAACTTCAACTAACTTACATTTTACATCCACACAGAACAAATCAAATATGTGACCCTGGATCACAAAACCAGTCTTACGGGAACATTTTTAGTAAAAGCCAAAAATACATTGTATGGGTCAAAATAATAGATTTTTCTTTTATGCCAAAAATCATTAGGATATTAAGTAAAAATCATGTTCCACGAAGATACTTTGTACATTTCCTACCTTAAATATATAAAAACTATATTTTTGTGAGTGGATGTCGTGCCACAGTGTCTCTTATTAACAACTTCAAAGGCTATTTTCTCAATATTTAGATTTTTTGGCAACCTCAGATTCCTGAGTTTTAAACGGTTGTATCTCAGACAGATATTGTCCTATTCTAACAACTCATACATCAAAAGAAAGCTTATTTCTTCAACTTTCATATGATGTAAAAATCTCAATTTCGAAAAATTGACCCAAAGACTGTGCTTTTTAAACACCATTTTCTAAATAGACAAACCAGAATGTGTTTCAGTGTAGCTGACTGTCAATACATTTTATACTCAATACCGTTGCATGAAATGAAACAATGATGCATGAAGACTGTGATGGAAGATATTTCTTGCCAATCCAGTTGGACTACACCCAAGTAAACACGATGGTGTCGATCAACCTCAGAATAAGGGCGTTTGTGTGTTTAAAAAAGAACACAAAGCACATATACAGTACTGTTCTAGTGTGTCACATTGAAACATGTTCAGCAAGAACAGGGTGTTTTCAACTAAAGGGACTTTTTAGCCTGTGGGTATTTCGAATGTAAACTCTCGTGCTTCTCTCAAACTCTGTGATTTTACCTTCTTTGATTAGTCAACTTAACTTAAAGACAACAAAAAGCCAGACATTTGCTGTTTAATAAGTGTAACACGAACAACAACAACATGCGAGACTCGAAGCAGCTGAGCATGAAAACAGGAACACTTGTTTCCTCCTCTATCGGTGGGAGATTCCTTCACACACTGCTTTACAACTTTTCACACTTCCTGCTCAATGTTGCTCAAGAAAGCATATAGAAACAGCCACATGTATTTGAAACTACCCTCCTACCTTAAGGACCAGGACGTGAATTTTTTTTTCCTTCTCGTCCACCCATGAAGCGCGTTTAATAGTCCCGTTAAGATTTCCTGACAGGTTCAACTGACATTAGCTCTTGAAAACGATATAAAGCGTAAGAGTGAAGACGGCCCACTGCACTGAAGATCGAAGTTTAATTCAAGTTGCAAAAGATCCAGCAGGTGAAACTTGATCGGGTTGTGGACACATGAGTTCAGAAAGACGCTGGCGGAAAGTTTGATCAAACACTGCTGCTGTCTGCGCGTTGACGGGGGAGGGACTCGAGTCCACGTGGACCTGCGTCCGTCTGTAGCTATGACAACTGAGGGACGCACGCGGAAGTTGGATGTTAACTTTAAAAGTTTCTGTTGAGTACTATTGAGTGACAATCAAAAGGACAACATGCTTAAAAAGGCCATGACGATGTTTCCCATTGTAGTTTGCATAAATACAATATAATGCAATACAAACCTAAATAAAATAACATTTAACAAATAATAAAAGAAAAACAATACTTTATTATAATGATTTGTCGGCTTAAGATTGTGATTGTGAAGCTGCATGTCTTTGTATAAAGTAGCAGCGTTGTCTAATATACAGTGACACCTCGTGGTTGGTTATACATAGTGACAATTGTAAAAATGTCAAATGTTAGACAATGACATGTGCATCAGAACTCGTTCCTGGACTTTGTCCTTGATCAGTCACATTATAACGCAACAAATAGTGGCAGCCGAAATAATCACCCAAATTGTCCTTGCATGATTCAGCATTACAGTAGCTATTTCCCTATTATCACAAACATTCATTATATATTTTCTAAATTTACTATATGAATAATATATGAATAAAATGTTTGTTTAGGTCTTTTGTGTTTGCATACAGTAGGCTTAATCTAAGATATTATTTTTAGGGATGCAGTGTTGACAAATAAGCATCCACGTGGTGGCGCCAAATGATA
The DNA here is from genome assembly GCA_006030095.1 of Triplophysa siluroides. Classification (NCBI taxonomy): domain Eukaryota; kingdom Metazoa; phylum Chordata; class Actinopteri; order Cypriniformes; family Nemacheilidae; genus Triplophysa; species Triplophysa siluroides. Next base: position 1,249,046 of record VCII01000102.1, on the reverse strand, counting down.
AGGTTATTTGAAGTAGAAAGTTAACGCTTTGCTTATCTAGTGGCAAGCGCCCTGACGAAAGGGTCAAACAGTATAATTCCCTTATAAAAGTGAGATACAGTGAATTGTATAAATCACATGTTATTATTTAATATATTCATTGAGACTCTCTTTGTAAATTTTCATCTGCGCTTTAAAACGATATCCTAAGCTCAAATGAATCATAACTGTCTCTGTTATTCCAGTAACACCTTACAGTTTAAGAGTGAAACGGTGCCCACAGGAGCAATTTCCATGAACTTGGACGTTTTGAAAGGGCATGGAAACAGTGAGAAGAAAGAAAGAACTAGAATAATGACAAGCCAGACTTCACGGGAACAAAGGAGTCAATTGTAGCAACCCATTATTCTGTCCTTTTGAGAAACTACATTAGGTTCATTGTCCAAATTTCAATACCGTGAGGGATCTGTAATATATCAAAATGTACAGTGAGCACCACTAGTTTCTATTTTGGATAGTTTTAATCAACAATTCAAGTACAAAGTGTAATCGAATTTCTCAAAATGCTCACCTGTTGCCAGTGACATCAGACATGGGTTTGAATAGAAGCAAGAAAATCTCACTTTCTGAACAAATAAAGAGCTAACATGGTCAATGTCACAATCTCAAAATGTAGCCATACTTGCATGCATTCTGTCAGTGTTATTTTATTTTCCATGTGTTTATGCTCAAATGTTATTAAATTATGTTTCAAAATGTATTTTTATGCTCGAGTTATACTTCAGGCATAAAAATCACATGTAGTGTTTCAGCTTACAACACACCAGGTCTAATGCCAAGCTGTGTGTGTTCCCAGACCGCTCTGATTTCAAGCCTGTGAAAGATGTTAAAATTTGTGCCATAAATGCAAATGAGATCAAATAAAAACCGACTCAAGTCTAACACATACTGTATGAAGTGTTACGTTGTAAAGTGAGAAAAGTGTCAATTTAAGAATCACCTGTAAATAGTTGAAAGTGAAAAATGTGCATGCAAAACCAGGAGTCAACGCCTGAGCATCAGGCTTCTTACCACCATTGCCGTTATAGACGCAAATGTAAAAATTTGAAGGAACAGACTTATGTGTGAAAGACATACAGAATGTAAGAAACTGTTTTAGGCCTCACTGTAACTTCGGAGTGTCATGCCTCACAACGCTGGATAAGGTAATTACACGCATCATTTTCAGGCAAATCTCAAGAAAGCGGAGCTGGGGCGGGTTGCCAGATCCTTGTATGATAACAAATCTCAGTTGCCCCAACCAGCTGTTATGGGTCCAAAAACTTGTCTGGTTCCAATTGAGATTAGTGCAGCCTAATTAATTAGCCTGCCTGTGAAAGGTCCACTAATGGAAATACAAAGATATTCAGTTCACCGAAGAGCTGGATAGCACAAGCTGCTTGCAGTGGGAGAAAGAAACACTTTAGTTGGATCTAACAAATATTCCCTACGGTCATCTCCCCTTTGTTTAAAGCGTTGGGGAAATTCCGTAAAATGTCAACCCATGAAAAAATAAAGATTTTACCAAAGGTTTTTAACTTGGTGGTTCAAATAGGCGTACCCATGTGATGTCTCTCATCATGTTTTTAAAGCATTTGCAACTATTTTATGTTATTATTTTTTTTAATCACAGAAAATACACATTTTATCAGTAGCTTTTCTGTGACTCAGTGGTTAGAGCAGGTCATGGGTGCGATCCCAGGAGATTGCACATACTCAGATACAATGTATAGTATAATGCAATGCTTTGGATAAAAGCGTCTGCCAAATGCATAAAAAAGTCAAATGGAAATCGTCACCTTTTTTTATCACATGTTTATTTCCCTTTTTTAAATTAGAAAACTTGTGCATAGACTGCTATTTTTCTGATGTTTAGACTCTACCGACAAGGGTTTAGTAATATATAAACAAGTGGTTCAGTACTAAAACGTTCTCTGAGAGTTTTTATGTCACATCCATAACGTAAAATGTCACATATCGATGGAATTGCCTGTCATTTTTCTGACACAGGAAGTTATGGCAGGACATATTGTGCGAACCCTCCCACACTTAAAATAACTGCGTTAAGTTTACCTCACAGCCCAGAATTAAACTGATGATGATGAAGCTGAGGTGTAGAATGATGTCAGAAAAAGATCATCCATATTGGCGGAAGTTAGGATTTTCTTCATTTCATGTGGATAATATTTGTCATTGAAAACATACAGAGACTGTTTAGACAAGCTTAAATAAACCATTATGTTCATAACTTGTATGTGTTCATAACTCACCTAAGGGTAGCACATACTGTACATGGACTTTCATTTATTTGCGTAAACATATACTTTTTCATAGTGCGGTACATGTGAGGATTCTTTTTGCCAAACAGTGGTTAACAATGTATGTAATTCAAAGATTATTGTTTAAACCTTGATGTCAGAGGATCATTTAAAAAGTCCACATGAATGTTTTTCAAGTGAAGTCACTAAATGTGTTTCAAAAGTGTGCCTTTGAATTGTTGGTCCAATTCTAAAGGCAAGTGAAAACATTGTCTTTTTAACATTTATTTGGCCTTGTTCCTCAAACATCAGCACATTTGAGTCAGAACCCCAAACTCCACTGAGGAAAATAACCTTCGTTCAGACTTCCACTACATAAATATAAACGTTGCACAAAGAAATGAATAGCAGGTGCTATTTCTGTGATTCCCCTTTTAAAACAATTCCAGTCTGTGTTTTGCTCTCAGAATAAAGTGATTGACGAATAACATCCAAGAACTCAATGTCTTTTTTTACCTCATGTCTCTATATCAGTTTTTTGTTGTCAGGTGTTTCTATGTTTGGTTCTGTCTTACTTGCACTACATTTCTCCTCAAACACTTCCAACCAGCTTGCGCTTCACTGTCATCCATAAACCACAAACATCTGAAGCTAAAACCATGAAACAGCTCAAAGAAATAGTTTGACAGCTGCTTTGAGTGCTGTTCTACTAAATTACAAATGTATAAATATTATAAGTTTTGTGATGGTGAGGAGCTCAGAAATGTTTGACAAAGTTCTCTTCTTGTGTATAGCAAAACACTTTTCAAACAATTCAACAAAAAATTGAAATCTCATGAGACAGCATTCTTGTCTTCATATTATCGAAGACCACATCTAGCCATTTATTTACATGACAATATTAAATTAAAATTGTATTGCTATTAATGAATGCAATAAGTTATCGAGATGATAAATCAACGTAATGTTTTATTAAATATCATGTTTTACTTTGGACTTGCACATGTGAAATGTTTGCAGATATTCCATGATGTCACTACTGACCAGTTCACATAAAAATATTTATTTAAACTGTCCAATAATTCTTCAAATCCCTTAAGGCAGGTGTGCTGCTTTGATTTTCAAAAGTAGTTCCAAAACAGAAATGAAATTCTAGACATATGCTTTACAGACCCTGCAATAAATAACTGACGTTTTAGTCAGCTTGGCCTTTAAATGTCATTTTAATTATACCTGTCTTCAGTTCATTATTTATTCAGAGAGGTAATATTTAACTTGGAATCCCATTGGCTAGGTTACTGAAGATCAGAGAAATCATTTTGATAATTAAACTCACCATATGGATTTTAACTCATTTGTCGTTCTCTGTGTGTTATATTCAATCACAATTTGAATCATTTAGGTATATCTATGATTTTTATATCCAAGCATATTCAATAATGAACTTAATAATGCATTCGTTCATGTACACATCAGTTCATCTTATCTTGCATAGCAACACTAGGCAAACTTTTAATTTCATCCTCTTTTATAAATTCATCTTATTTTACACTGTATTTGCACAAAGACATGTTGCACAACATTTGTGAAATCCTATGGACACTTCTAATCCAAGGAAGCTACTTGCTTTTGTAATGTTTGAAGTAATTTATCGTAAACTATAAAACTAATTTGTTTTCTTTCATTGCATGTTTGTGTTGTATTTTACTAGCTGTGATTATTTATACTGCTGTAACGCTTCCCAGTGGAATTAACAGTGTTGAAAAAATTTCTACTCTGCATAAAATAAAATTTATGTCAGGAAATGCAGAAGTGGTAAAAATGTTTCCACGATAATTAAATGTATTTGGCAGACATAAGTGTTTATTTTGAAAGACGTGCAAAGTTTAATTTGAACCATAATATTTAACACATGCCCTCCTCAATTACAAAGAGCTGGAAACAATAGCGTGTTTTATATAATATATAAAGACTACAAATACAACAAAACAATTTTCTAATGTTGGAAAACTAACACACATAAGTAAATATGTGCTTGCTTTTTTCTACCATTGCCATCTCTAAGCATTCCGAATGACATTTGGAACTCAAATGTGACAGAAACCTCAGCCTTCTATCATTCTCTGAAGGCATTCGCCCGTGACAGTTCTATAATAGTGGGAGTGACTGTGCAGAATTGAGAGTCTGCCTCAATAAAACATACCGGAGAAAGTGAGATGACATTGTGATGAGCAGCTAAAAGCATCACAGCATGTTGTCCTTCTGTCAAGCTGTGCTGCCAATCTTCAGAGACTGAAAGCTATATTGCAGATTTTTTTTCAAGCGATGCTGTTTTTGTAGAAAGTGAGGCAGTTTGTTTTTATAATCTATTATCAAAGGGTTCAATGCAAGAGCAGGATTTTGCCTTTATCACTTTGACGCAGCATAACAAATTCATTAGGAAAAAATACAAAACCCATAGATGAAGAAAAAGGTAATTACCTAAATTGTGTGTTTTTTGGTCTTGGCCTTTCCGAATCTATCAATTAGAAACACATGACTGTTGTTTGTATATTAAAGTAGTAGTAAAAGACAGTCGAAGATGTTGATTTCCTGCAAAAAAGTGAAAATGGAAGTGGTAGTGGATACTTGCGAATACCTCACTGAGTGCAGAGTATTTCTATGACACTTGTTTTCCACCACATTTGGTTCAACGATGCCAAGTTATCATTAGCTCGCGTGTGCGTGTTATCTCCAATGTAAGACAACCAGATTTAGAGCTCATTTACATAGCCTGCCAATCAAAAGTGCAACCGCTGAGCCTTGTTTTATCATAAAAGATCGACATTAGACTGCGTCTTAATGTATCAAGGTGATGTTTCGTGATGATAACCCGGTCCAGACACATAAGCTAAGGAATGCAGAAGTAATGAAGGAATTTAAAATGGTCGTGTATGCTGCTTAAGCCGAGCTGACACTACGGGGCTGTTAGACTCCTTGTAGGCTTACACTACACAACGAGGTTTCTTGTCATCCTTCATCTTCTTGTTGTCGCAGCACGCACACTAAACTACACAACACAACGTAGACAAAGTGCATTAACAACAATACCTCGGTCGAGGAGCAGATGCGACCAACAGCATAAGCTCCCACATCGTGATAACTTCTAGTTGGATGTAGCTCGCTGCTTTTTGACAGTATAGTGTCCCCGTCACTATAGCGGGGCATGTATTTGCATGATATTTTTTTACCGTGGGTAGTCATTTAATTTAGGAAATAGAGTTGTCACAGTTTTTAAAATGTTGTTGTGGGTAAGTCCTGCTGCTGTCTACTGTAGCCTACATATTTGAGAGGTTGTGGACATATGTTGTTTCAGAAATACAATGGTTTGTTTAAGCTTATGTGCTGAGAATTCCACAGGGCCAAAGTATAGTTCAGGATACACCCATCTGAGTATTTCTCACATCTCTCTCTCTTCCTATCATCGATGCACCTGCCCCAGATATCTGCAAAGCAAAACTTTACGAAAGGTTATTCATCTCCTTTGGTCTCGGTTGGAGCTCTGTGCCGGTTGGAGCTCTGTGCCATGGAGGCACGAATGAGCCCCGCTCACTGTTCATTACAGTAAAAGCAAGTTCTGGCTTGCATTGTTTTTATACTGTACACCATCTTGAAAATCAATTTTCCTTAGAGTTGAATGAGCTTAACTGGGCTCATTTTTCCACAGGAATGCACTTCTAACAGCTGTGTGCTGGATAATAAATGGTCTCTTACTGCATATCCGAATACACCCATCAGGTGGTCATTGTGAAGATTCTTGTAGACTGTAGCTGTGGCTGATCTGGTGTGCAGACGATGTCATGCAATTCTGTTTTTCTACATATTCTATATTTATCTATGGACTTTCAGCCTAGCTATTTAACAATAAACAAGATTACACGATTTCGGTGCGACTATAAGTGAGCCACTTTTAAGAGGAACCAAACTAATTTGTAGAAATAATAAACTGTTATTTTTTCCCCTTTTTGTATTATTTTAGGGTGCACAAAACATATTTGGCATTCTTGGCTGTGAGAATCGCCTTACTCTTTATTTTCATTTGTCTTTTTCCTCTGTTGGCCAGCGTTTATTCTGTGGTTTATCACTGCCTCCTTTTCTATTTGCCAGAAGTGGTAAATTCTACTTTCGTTCACCACCTGAAGGTATTAAATTAATTTGGATTCCTCAGTGTCACAAAAGCTTTTGTGGCTTGCTGAGACTCTACAAAGTGCAAGTGCATTGAGAAGCGTACAGTATCTCCCCAGATCAGAATATCTGTGCCTGAGACATCATACAAAATATCAGCTCAAACAAGTAGCAAATAAAAAATCTAGTTTGGGTTTTTATTGTATATCAATTTGAATTTCTATTTGTTTGTGAAAACATGTAACATGTTTGAAACACTTTGATGCAAGCAAGCCTCCTCTCTCTGTCCAGATGGTGTGGACCACCCAGGGTTGTGCTGAGTGGGCACTGCTGGTAGCATGGGTGGCACATTCAGTACATTTCCTGCATTCACCGACAGTCAGACACCAGAACCTAGTGAGATCCCTGTTTTGGTTCAGTGTTGGTAAATGCCAAGATGTCATTCAGACAGACACGAAAAACCTAGTAATTTAAAAGCCCTGCCGACGCGGAGGAGAGACCTCATTCAGGGTTAAAAGGATTATCGTTGAAATACAGTTACACAGTGTGGTGTTAGCATAGACTTTGCAGACATACTGTTTTAATCGGCCCGCCATGGTAGCCCATATTTCAAGACGGTTATTTTGGATTGGATTTTGCGTTCCATGTTTTGTTTTTTAACCAGACAGTCTGTAAATATATGCTGTGTTATAATACTTATTTTATAAGATGTACGTACTAAAGCAAGAATCACTATTACTAGTTGGAGAACCCCTTGCCTAGGGAAGAGAATGTCGGCTTCAATATACTGTAGTCGTATGGATATTCTAACATTAATATTTTTATACAAAAAAATATGATTGGTATTCATGGTACCAACAGCGGTCAAAGAAGGAATAATCACATCCATCTTGAGGCAATGATGTCATTTTTTTTCTTTTCTTGCTCTCATGCCAGTCTTGATTTAGGTCACTGGCGTTTATGTATCAAGGCGAACTTTAAAGATAATTTAAAACAATTGAACCCAGTGAAATTTGGCTCCAGGGATGATTCTGTAAATGTCAGGACAGGGGCTGTAAGTCACTAAGATTTCTGGACTAAGTTTGATGGAGAATTGGACGCCTTGGGTCTTGGGTGTTTTTTTTTCTTCATATTACTAATGGTGTCTTGGAGATGGATCTGATGTCTATAAATGACAAGAAGATATATTCAGAGGATGGCAAATGAAGGGTGTTCATTAAAAAGTTTTTATAATTCTGGCACACGGCTGCTTTTAGTTTGAAACATCAATGCAATATAAGCTGATGCCCTGTTTAAAAAAACAAAGTTCTGTCATCATTTACTCAAATGAGGTGGGCAAAATCTGTCTGTTATAAGCATTCTTCGAAATATCTTTCTCTGTGTTTTCAATTTTCATTTCTGGGTGAAGTATCCCTTTGAAAGCAGTATGAGTTTTTATTTATTTATTTATTTTGGAAACTCGTACAGGATGGTTGGCGTTCACGGCAATCCCGCTGCAGTTCTGTGAATTTTTTACATTTTGGATTCTCTGTCCCCTATTATGACCAAACCTGGATTCTATAGACGCTAATTTCTTGCTTATCATTTATCATACAATATAACTTTTCTTCGATTTACCCCCCAAAACCTGATGTTTGAATAACATCTACTAACAGGCTAAATTGAACACAAATGTTTAGCTGCTAACATTTGACTTCCCACGCTTCAGTTGATGCTCAGTTTCGAGTTTAGCGTCTCTGGAGATAAGAGGACAATCTCTCTCATTTACTTATCCAAATTATTGCATGCAGTCCTTGAATGTGTAATGGCAGAAACAGAATAACACGTTCACATTCTTTGCGATTGTGCAGATTTCAATTGCAAAAACTAAACTTTGAACCCAATGAATGCGAGCGTCCAGTCTAATGATTTTCTTTTGGGACCCACAAAAATGACAATTAGATGTGATTCTGGCAGTGTTTTGTGGGTTGGAAGTATATGTCTATTCTACAGAACCCAGGTTTGGTCATGATCGTGCCCAGAGAGTCCAAAATGTGTCGTTTTAAAGTTCACCAGACTGAATAAGCCGTGGGTTGAATCTTGCGGCGTTTGCTGCGAAAGCCAAACTAATATGTCACAGACAGAGCCTGAAGCCAGAGACTCCACACACGTTATTGCATTTTAGCTGTGATAGATTGTGTGATTTTTGAGCCACGGCTTATTCAAATCCATGTTGGTGAACATCATATTTTAGCCTGTGTGTTCATCAAAGGTGTTGCGAGGTCGAGCAAAAACATGAATGTGCTTCAGGGTCTGAGAACAGCCAGAAAAGCATGGAAAAAGAAATATTTTGGAGACACAAACTCTGGCAGATTATACACAAACGGTGTGTACAATAAATCTTTGGACTGGATATGCTTTATAGGTGTTGGTGGGGGACGTGTCTTGGACCGCAACATCATAAATTGGTTGTTTATAACTTTCTTTCGCGAAGCCAGAACTGAAATAAACTGCCAATCTGTGCACACGATACCGTTGCATGACTTTAAGATTGCTTATTCGAGCTGTCAGTGAGCAAGGGGTTCCTAATTTTGTTCTTATTGGATGAGTATATAACTTTTTACTTTTTAAGTATGTTTGGACGTTTTTATCCAAATCAGATGCTGCTGATTGGCTACAGAGATGGTAATTCAGTTTTTGGAGCTGATGAGTTCCTCGTGTGGAGTCTGCTGTAGTTAAAACATGATCAGGGCTCCTTCGCACACCTATGAGGGAAACACTAGTGGGTGAAAGTACGGGCGTACGTTTTCGCAGACAACATTATCGAGTTCAGCCAATTGCTGTTAAGTATTTGCAGTTGTATGTTCTGGTTTGCTGCTGGCTGTTTGTTCAGATGATGTCAATCCACCTGTAATGTCCTGTGGGAGTTCTGTGGTCATTGCACCGTGCCGTTTTGCAGTCCAATTTCCTGCCTCATCAGTGCTGTGATGTCTCAGAGCTCCGAATACTCCACATTTAACATGTTGGCACTGATGTTTTGCACTGAACAGCGTTTCTTTGGCACTGCACAGTACCAATAAGATGCTTTTAATGTTCTCATTTTTATTTCCTGTCCCACTTTTTCCTGGCACTGAACAAGTGTTGCTTATTATGTTCACATTAGCCTTAATAGCCCATACAAAAAGTGTTTAGAGTCAAAATGCTTAAAAAGACAAATTGATTATAAACAAACTACATTTGAATATATTGTTACCATGATATTGACAAAACACTCAAACGTGTCTTTTCCAAGATAATACCAAACTCGGCTACTTCGCTTTCCTGCGTAGACAGAAGCGAACTGAAATTAAGCAGAAGTACGAAGTCTGACGTAGTCAGGCTAATCCAGAGGAAAATGTTATGTTAATGCTCAGAGGTTTGCCTTTAGGGGGCAATGTGGCTTTGCTGCATGACGTCATCAAACGCCGGTCTCTCTCTCGCCTTTCAAGCTTTCAAGTGCACAGGTTAGTTTTGCAACAGGTTTATCGTGAAAGTAGCAGCAAAGTCAAGGCATGAAGATTTCAAGCAGTATAAATATATACACTATAGCCTACTATATATATACTATACATTTGTATCTGTCGATGCATTTTTGTGAATGCCAATTTACGCATTTGTGAGTATTTGTGTGCAACTTAAAATTTAAAACACAGATTTGTGTTTACTGTCCACGAATGCAAATCTCAACTTTTAACTTTCGATTTTTTTTACAAATTTTCACGTTGGGACTGTGAGTGTACATTTTACTCTACACGTACACCTATACTTATAAGTTCTTAAATAAAAATCATCAAGCTCTCAAGTTTTGCTACTGATTTACCTTCATACTGATGCTGTTTAAATTCAATGTTTGTTGAATAGTTTGGGTTAATTTTATGTAAAATATTTGAACTCATATTGAAATATTCAATAATATTGACTTTTGTTTGTAAGACTTGAGACAAACTGAGCTCTGATTTGCCACAAATGAGATCGTTTAAGAAACTGTAATATAAAGATTTGTGAGATTTCAGGGTGTTTTTCAAATCTTAGACGCAGATATTTATTTGCTTTCCATTTAATTTGAATTGATGTCTAGGGGATATTACTGAATTCATTAAAAAGGGATTGTTCATTCTCACGGGGGGTGCCACATACAGGCACAGGTACGTGACCTCATGTTAGAACAGCCCACCTTGGTGTTCTGAGGGGTCTTTCATTGTACGACCCTATGGGTATTTTGGACAGTTACTATTACTTATCGGAAGACCCCAAATTTCCGCCCTCCAAACTCCTCTATATTAGACGTGACTTGAGTCCCTCCATCAATGTGCTGTTAGTCTACAATTTTGCCAGTTTTATTATCTGCTAAGTAAAAATCTGCACGTCTAATCACAGAAATGAATACCTCTCTTTAACAAGCCACACAAGTGTATTATAAGCAAAATGGATGATGTGCCTTGATAAACTCAGGCCACTATATCCCAGCATAAAGATTTTGGGACTCCTCAGGTTATCTTGAGTGTATTCCACCCATGTGTTTTGAGGATTTGTATTTTTTATGAATTTTATGGAATGAAGAAAGCTGCCGAAACAGATAAAGCACATCAGACTCGGTGATCAGACAAGCATGAATCATGTATCCTCCTCTGAAGGTACTGTAGACATGTGGTCACCACATGGGTTATAAATCCTGCAGTACCTGGCCCAAACGATACGATACCCCGCTCTCGCACATCTCTCTCTCAATCACGCTGTTTTCCTCTGTTTCAGAGCCAAAGAATGTGGGAGGAAGAATCTCTAGAATATGAAATTGTATAGAGAATAACACAAAACATCTTAAAACTCTAATACTCTTTTGTGGTTATGTTTTATGTTTTAAGTATAAAACAGGAAAGCGTTACAGTCTCCGGGTGGATTTTAAAGGTTGCGTAATGGTTCTAATTTGAAAGTGCAAGAATACTTGGACAAATGGAAAACACCATTCCTTGCTTGTTTTGAAGTGGTGACAACATTATGACAGCTGCACATCTGGTTTTGCAAAATACCCTGTTGGCGTTTAATCATTATTTTGTGATGGAAACAGACTTCATGGACAATGTAGATAAGTGTTTCCAATCCTCTGCGGTTTACTGGAAAACAAAGCATTAGTGAATGATGAGGGAAGAAGCTTTTCATAAAGTACATTTGTTGTAAAAAGTTTTGCTACTATATTCTCAGACTAATTGGACAAAGGTGGTCCAGTTTCCACCTATGGTGCAACATAGAAGAACTTGCTTCACTTTCAGTCTTGTATCATTCGTGGAATCTGGACCACCTTTTTTGACAATATTGAGCCATCAAACACATCCTTAAAATATCATGCACAAGATGCAAAGCTAAAATGATCATGTTTTTTTCAAATATTTTTTAGAATAACAAATCTTTCATGTTTTATCTTTAATACTTGGCTTTGACCGGATGGTCAAGTGGCCGGACCTTCTGCAGCGCAACAGAGACCACGGCGATTAAATATAATAAACAGCTACAAACCGTAAACATCTGTCATTTTTTCTTAATGCTCTGCGAATTCGTTCAAAGTTATTTTGTTCATTTTGGGTACCCACAGCAATTTCTAAACTCTTCCAAAATTCTCAGCGTGCCCTCATAGAGACATTACTGATCTGAATGGGATACTTTAGTCTGATAATGGAGTTAAATATTGGGGAAATGTAATGTGAACCAGTTCCAAAACACATTAACCTTGTAAATGCGTCAGTGTTTTCATCCATCGTCTTTGAAGAGAATGCTTTAATCACAAACCCTTAGCACGATCCAGACGTAATCACGCTGCTAAATGACTTTAAACTAAACTCAGGTCAGTTTTAAACACTGAGAGAACTCCATTATTCCCTTATTGCACCATTAGATAAAAACCACAGATGTGTGGCAGCACGTATGCATTCTGCTGTGCTATTTGTCTCATGTAAGCATTAACTATATGAAACTATGCATTAAGGATGCCAGATTTTGTACACATCCATCAGTGGTTACAATACAGTTCAGTCGATAGGAAGGAATGTTTGTGTCTGACCCCTTGTGACTTTTAGAAAGGCTTGACCTCTTTCAAACTGGATGCTGGGTTGTAAGAGTATTGGCCATCAGAGAGAAACTAAAGTAGATTTTGAATCACTTTCAAGTGCTGAAAACAATGTTTGTGTCTTTTATACAAATGGCCATCTTGGTAAACGAACAGCGGCGGTAACAATTGACTTGCATTGGTTTTTGTGTACAATATAAGTGTATGAGTACATCGTTGTTTGGTTACCAACATTCTTCAAGATAACTTATTTTGTGTTCGGAAGAGAAAGTACGTCATACGGTTTAAAGAGGGTGAGTAGCCAATGACAGCATTTTCATTTTTGGGTGAACTGTAACTTTAATTGTACACAATAAACAATTAATCTGCTACATGCATTTAAGAAGTTTGGTTTTGATTTCATGTTCAAAGTAATTAAGTAGGCCTATCCTAATATTTTTGTTGGTGCCACAAAGTGAATTCAGCTATTCATAGAGCAGAAATAGCATTCAGTGTAAACAGCATTGACTGCCAGAGCTTTTTAGCCTTGCAGACTTGCCTTAAAAGGCTTTAAATTAAGTGCACGGCTTCGAGTTCACATATTTCATTGTCTGTCAGCGTTTAATGTGTGCTTAAAATCTTATTGACATTGTGTTTTGAAAGCTAAGTGTGTCCACTGTTTTGCTTTTCAAGTTATGCCCTACGGACATTTAGTTTAGCCCCGCAAATGATGGATTAAAGATCATTTTTGGCAATACATTTTCTCTCTTGTCACACTGATAGGACCTGAGGGCATATATGTTACATATCTTTTACTGTTTTCTGACAGCTCCATTTAAATACAAACACAGGAGAAGATGAAGGACCCGGGCAAGGTGGGCTTCCATTTCCCGCTCTGATTTTCCCCGTCTGAAATCATTTCCCTGGAGAGATCCTTATGGCACTGCTTTAAATGAGGGTGATCAGTCAATGGCTTCTTGTTGAGTGGTCCCGTTGAAAACGGTCAATGCTGAACATAAAAAATAAAATCTTCAATGGTGAGCTATGATAAACCATAAAATATCACAAAAGACCTCTTTAAAATTTAACATAGTTTTCCTTAAATGCTTGTTTGAATCTCCACAGTGAAAAATGTTTATTACTGAGAAGTTGCTCTTTTAGGAAGCATCATTTGATTTAATTTCTTATGAGATTCATTGGGAGAAATAACCACTGTTGTCTTACAGTACAGTAAGGGTATAGAGCTAATATTTCATGAGTAGCTTAGCTTAGATAATTTAGCCTTGGAAGAATCAGCTGAGCTGCTATCCACTTTACATTGATGCATTTGGCTAGCTCTTATTCAAAGCAACTTTAGTGCATTCAATACATTTTATCTATACATGTGTTCTCTGAGATCCAATTAATGACCTTTGCCATAACACAACACTCTCTAATTGAGTTACATTTTATTAGTTCTGTACAACCATTGTATGTCAGCACTCGTCTTATTTGTGTTTATTTTTATTTTCTCTTTGGGAATTTTGGGAGGAAGTTATACATCTGAGGTATGAAGGAGCAGCCTCTATAAATACAGTAAAACTGCATAGAGAAAAAGCAATAAACATGGTTTGATTTCTCATTATGATAAAATTCTGCCATGCAAATCGCGCCATAAATCATAGTCTGAAACTAGTACATTATATGAAATCTACACGGGGTAAATAAACGAACAAAATAAAGAGCCTTATTTGAAGGCTTACATTGTCTATGTGAAAGTCTATAGACAGTATAAATGTTACTGCGCATGAACACTTCTGTGGCTCGAACTTTAAGGGATAGTCCACCCAAAAATGAAAATTCTGTCATCATTTACTCACCCTCAAGTAGTTCCAAACCTGTATAGATTGATGTGTCAATAAATGTATGTAAAAATGATATTTATATTTAGAAAAAACAATTTGTAGTTAATGGTGCCCCAGAAATCTCGGTAGCTAACATTTTGAACATCTGTTCAACCAACCAAATAAATGTATACAGGTTTGAAATGACTTGAGGATGAGTAATTCATGACAAAATGTACATTTTTGGTAGTACTGTAACTTCTGGTACACATCCGCAAAGATTAGAGTCTCTGTAGATTATGTCTGATAACAAACAAAAGAAATGACAAGTAAATTAAGTAATTAACTAGCAAGTTAAAAGTACGTCTAGCCAGTATTATTTTGGTTGCCAGTAGAAAAAACGTTACTTGACAGAACATAAATGTGACATTTATTCAACTAATTGTTTTTTTTTTATAAAATTAATGTACAATTCAATTAAACAAATTGTTTATTTAATTCAATTATTATACCATATGATATGAATATAAATGAATTGAAATTTAAATAGCTATATTATTAACCACTAGCCAGACCTATAAACAAACACAGACCGGAAGTTAACTTCAAGCCAGGCGTGTGCGTCCGATGAAACCGTCTTTAGAATCTATAGTTTAGCTCTAAAATGATCTTAAGTTGAACTCTGTGCAAAACTTGTTTTATTCCACCTGGTTGTGCATTGATTAATCACGCATATCCGTTTCCCTGTGTTTGCAGGCCAGTGTTTATAGTTACTAGAGTGTGTTGGGTAAATACTGGGATTAACATGAAGGATAGATCAATTGGAACTGTTGGAAATCTACCGCGTTTCCTTCACAGCCACTAATCCTGAGACGGGAGATTTCTCAGCTGTTCCATCCACCTATAGGAATGCATTCCCGTCCAACTTTGCTTCATATACAGAGCACACAAACGTAAAGAAACTCACGCACTTACACACACAGACCTGAATCATTCAACATCATGCCCTGTTGGCTCCACACACACACATTCGCACAAACACAGATGAATGTAAATACGCTGTGATCTTCTTTCAGATTTTTTCACCACTGACATGCTTTTCCACACGCTCATTTGTAGACTGTCAGAAGTGCATGCCGGGAAGTGCGGTAACTGTGGAAAATAGAGATACGTTTGCACACTTGTGTTTGATGATCATCCTTGTTTACAATTCATGAATCTGTTTGCATGGTTGTCATTTGTGTGCATATACTTTTTTGATTAGAGGAATGGTTAAAAAATGTTAATCTGTCATCTGATAGTCACCATAATGTCATTCTTGACCCATGTGTCTTTGTTCTTTTTTAGATGGATGACGCTGCTGTTTTTCATACAACAGAAGTGAACAGGTGTTGACAAGCACCAATTCTGCAAAATTGGTTGCAGTAAACAAAAACAGAAATGTTGGGTGAACCGTTCGTTTAAGGACAAAATGACGTGCACACCCTTAAGTTTATATCTTAAATACAAGAAGTACATTTACAAATATTATTGTTGCATTGCTTAAAAGGGATTATGAGGTCTGAAATAGTTCAGAGCATCGTTTCTGTCATTTTCTGTTATTTTTGTTAGTTTCATTTTCAGTTTCATATTCTCTGCATTTACATGGAAATATAAACAATATTCTTATGTGAAATGTGGATAATTTTTTTTGTAGTTGACAGATTTAAACAAAAATGATCATTTTACACATACTTATAAATAGAAAATTCAGAAAAACATATTTTTTTTCCATGCCTGTACACTCTTAAAAAGAAGGTGCTAGAAATGGTTCTTTGATGCCATAGAGGACCTTTTGGTTCCATAAAGAACCGTTAACATCTGAAATACCTTTCTGTTTCAAAAAAGGTTCTTTGTGGCGAAAAAGGTTCTCCAGAGTATATAAAAGTAAGAAAGAGATGGTTCTTTAAAGAATCTTTGACTTAACGGTTCTTTGTGGAACCAAAAATGGTTCTTCTTTGGCATCGCTTTGAAGAACCCTTTAAGCACCTTTATTTTTAAGAGTGTAAATCACACGATTTTCTGGATCACACCACAATCTAGCTATTGTAAGAGGTTTTTTTCAAGCAATAAAACCATATGTAACAACACAATCTTTCTTTTAAGGTAGAGCTAATTCGTATGAATTTGTATGATCTCATTTGCATGTTGTGGAACAATCTGCAACAGTGACGGTTAGGGCCGGTGTTTTGTTCATACAGTTTTTTTTATTCTCTTAGTTCGAGCTTATGTGAAGTATCCACCTATGAATGTCCATGCGATCAGGCTTTGTGAAACCATTCTAGAGCTGGAAAAACACACCGTGCAGGTAATGTGCGTCAAACTTAAATGAAATATAAGAAACACTACTTCCTTTAAATGTTGCATTGTTGCTCCTTGTCTGTCGCTGTGTTCATACCAGACGCAACACAGCACCGCAACATAAAAAAACTTACAGTATATAGCTGCATATTGCCTTCCTGCCTGGTTAGGAACCAAAACTATAAATAGCATGAAAAAGATTCCTTTTCTAATGTGTTGCAGTGTCACGTCACATCTGTTGAGGTAATTGATTATAGGTCGACGCTTTGTTCCATCCCTAAACCATTCCTCTATAGGGTGCTTCTGAATGTCTAGAACGTCGGCTGTCTTATATTTTACAGAATATAGAAGATTCTCACATATGTAGCACAGATGTGAGGTTGTGTAAGCCACAGACACAAAACTCGATGTTTCTTTAATTTCTCTCCAATAATTACAAGTGTCCGCCATCAGCCCAGAACACCAGCATGAATAAAGTACTAACATATGAATGATAAATCCATGTGGGATGTCACTCAGTTTATTTCAGTGATGTCGGTTAGAGCCCTGTGGCTTTATATAGCCTGCCAGTCCAGCTCTCTCACGAGCTGCTTTCAATGGATCAAATTGATACGTTGTGTATGCGTTGCTGTTTGTTTCTATGTAATGTCTGCCTGACAAAGAAGATAAAGCATTGTTTAGATCTTTTTTTCCATTGTTTCTCTCTTACCTCCGTTTCATTCATTGAAGTGGCAAATCATGATGGATTAGATTTAGTCTGAGGACCCGTGGACCGAGTAAACTAAAATTACGCTGTGATCTTGTGTATGTATGCAAGTTTTTGATCGTGTGCTGGGAACAAAGGAAAACGTTTGAAGTGAGCGAACTTACAGAAATATACTGGATGCCGGTGCGAAAAAATATGTTTTTAATTGGAAATTTTGACCTGCTTTCCAGAATAAAATCTAAACTTGAGATATCTCTTTAGATAGCCTATGCATTTTATGGTTTTAATATGAGCATTTTAAACATTTGTGGACTTGCTTTAAATATTTATCAGTAATATCTTCTAAAGCATATGTTATGTTTTATTAGTGTATTATATATATATTTAAAGGTAGACATATTAACTTTAAAATAATAACTAATATAGATGCACCATTATATCGGCCAATAATCGGTATCGTTCAATAAAAGCAAATTTAAAAACAGCAGAGATAATCAGATCCTATATGTGACACTGGACGACAAAACCAGTCTTAAGTAGCACGGAACATTTTTAGTATTAGCCAAAAATACAATGTAGGCCTATGGGTCAAAATGATTGATTATTCTTTTATGTCAAAAAATATTTTGGATATTAAGTAAAGATCATGTTCCATAAAATATTTTGTAAATTTCCTACCGTGAATATAGTAATGTGCAATGCTAGTAAGGACTTAAAGGAGCCAGTCTTTAGATGTTTTTGAGGCTTTGATTATGTTTTTTTGGGTGTTTAACAATGGATGTTCATGTTTCTAATTTCAAAAGACGCTTTATATTTCACATATTTCAAGTCTATTGTTCACCGCTGTCCCTCTTCTCACAAAACGACTAGATTTCTTCCGGTCTATATAAAGTCCCTCCTTCCGAAACGCTCTGATTGGTAAAGCTGGTCGGTCCATTTCTCTGTGCACGTGAATTCATAAGCTTTGGATTTCGCAATAAACAGTAACAATGGCGTCAACTTCACTTTATCAGTTAAAAACATGCGGATCGATCGAAGTGTAACGGAGGTCTGCTAGTGCATGTGCAAATGTCAATCTTTGTTAGAGATCGCACATTGTTTTCCTACTATGGCGAGGGAAATGACACCGGACCGAATGGCGTCAGACCGGTTATATAAATTAACACTAATAACAGAAGCGTTAGTTTTGCCTTTTTATATTGGACCCGAGTTAGATAATAAAACAAGCAGATTGACTAGGAGACATTTGCATGCAGGACTTCAAAGGACATTTCATAGAAGTGTTTTAGAGGTATGCGCACACACACAACATCAGTGTATTACACAGCACAGCTTTCACAGCCGATGTTAAAGTCATTTGACCGTTGGTTATCTTAGAATGTGTAGCTAAATTCTTATGAACAGCTGTAGGACTGTAATGAAAGTGAAAGTAGTTTAGCGTGTAGCTCAGTCAAATGTTTACAATCTCTGATAACCAAACACTACTCCAGCGGCTCTTCTCTGAGGAAGCCCTCGCCCCTTTTTTGGCGTATTCCTTTGGGTGGAGATTATTAAAAGCACTCGGAATAGTGACATCATGTACCCGGGTAGTAGAGGGCTGTAGTCCGATTCCAGCCGTTCTCTGTAGGCCTTGAAAAGCGAATTCTGTTAAAGATAATATTTCGCTAGGCGCTGAACTTTGAGCTTTATCATTTTGCAGGTATTGTTAATGCTCTAACAGCAATATTACACACTAACTAAAGGTTGATGTGGCAATGTGGCCTTTAATTTGGACAACTTTAAATGAGATTTTCTCAATATTTAGATTTTTTTGCACCCTTCCAAATATTGTCCTATCCCAAAAACCATTCATCAACAGAAAGCTTATTTACTCAGCTTTCAGATGAAGTATACATCTCAATTTCGAAAAATTGACCCATAAGACTGGTTTTGTTGGCCATATCCTGTCAATCAAAAGCAGTGGCGGCTCCTGACAATTTGAATTGCTCAGTTGGGGCAACTTTTGTGATTATGGCTAAGATGACCCGTGCAATGGGTCAAATAATAATAAATAAAAGTCAGATAGCTAACTTGACAGTGTTACAATGCATTGTTTAATTTGGTTTTCCTGTTCAACCACTAGATGGCAACACAGACATGAATTATACATACTGTACAGTATTTTTGTAAAGCTGTATCAATTTAAATTTCTCAAATACAATGAATTTGGTTCCACAATAAAACACTTCCAACGTGGCCACCTACAGATACATTGTCATCTACTAGTTAAATCACTGTTAGCACAGTCTACAATTTATATAGCCATCATGGATGCCATAGCGATAATCAAATCAAAACATATTATACTATCATCAAAACTGTAATTAATCAAATCTTTCCAGAACATATTCAGTATATATTTGGCTGGCAATATGCAATCAATACAACTATTTACAATTCAACATTTGGAGAGTACAACATAACACAACTCACCATTTAATAACACACTCATTCATAACTTGCATTGAAATTTTGAACGGTAAGTCCCTCAATAAAATAATGGAGTTGCTGTTGCTAGCCAGACGAAATCACGTTGGGGTGAGCCCTCCCTGAGCCCATAGAAATGCATTGTAGGGTCCAAAATTTGAAAAAAAGAATCTCAACATGTAAGTCTATGAGACCGCCCGGGCGGTTTTTAATCTGACTGAAATCACCCCAAAGGGACGGGGGTACTGGTTGGAGAGTGATATTCAGGCTGCTGATTGGACAATAATATTATGACCTTTATACAATATATGATTAAGACTTAGACCTGAAAAATAAATCATTTTTCCCTCTTTTTTCGTGTGGCTGAAGGAGCCACTATGGGCCAGCCGCCCCTGGCTGTGAATAGAAAATGTTAAGAAACATCACCAGTTTGATGTTCAATATAAGGAACTTTCATTTAGGAACTTAAACTATATTAATTTAATCTTTAGAATCTGTATCGGCATATATCACTCTAAATAATCGGCTATCCGTGGAGATCAGTGCATCTCTAATAACTTTTTTTAGATGCCTCTTTAAAATGCTTGATTTTCATTGGTCAGTCTCAACATAAATATTTGAAAAATCACTGCTGCATATGGCATTGGTTTATAATTGACAGCTAAAGTATCAAAACTGTACTCTTCATGCTCATGACAATTTGTCAAGAACAATTTTCCAAATTCATCTTCTTTTAAGGGTGTTTAAAAATGAACTCTAACCCATAATATACCACATGCCGTATGTCTCTATGTTTTTCTATATATATATTCCTTAATGTCCGATCTTTAATTTACGACTTATGTTACTAACTGAAATGTCTATTTTTCCATTTTTCCCTCAGCTCAACGCAACATTTCAGACTAGATTGGCTAGATGACAGACACACCAGTCAGCCCCACTGAGAGAAATCTGCTCAGACATCATGAAACTTCAAATGTTCCTTCCCTCTGCATGGTAAAGCTTTCATCTTCATTTGCATATTTTGACATGGTGAAAGATGAGCCAATGAGGCTTTGGATTGGAAATTTAGTGAGGTTTTGGAGAAGATGCACTGCATTGTTTGTGGTCGAGTGGAGTTAGGTTGGGTTTAGCTCATTAAAACAGAGACGCCATGCCACTTATTTGAAGTCATGTAATGTTATCCGTTTGCTGGAGTATAAAGTTTGTCAAGATTATAAATGATGTCTGTACAACTGAATGCATATATGCGTACTACAGTGACCACAGAATGTATTTTGTTTAAGTGACACTTATCAAACAAATGCTGTTTGTTTTAAAGTAGCACATGCACATTGTAAGCAAACATTTCACAAAAAGGCATTTGTAAGATTTTAAATGATAAAGCAGATGCTGTATTGTTCCAAATAAAGTCAAAAGGACACTTTCTGCTTGTCAATCGGTGGAAAATGTTTTCCATGGTTAACGTGATGAACTACACCTGTGGTTACTCCAGCTGGACACATGTGTGAACTGACTTAAAGTGTATTCTAAATGACCCTCAAAACTCCACAGAAAATGAATTAAGGTTATTTCTTGCTTGTTTTTAAATAAATTCAAGTATATTTTCAGAGAATTGGCAGACACTTTTATCCATAGCAGCTTACAGTGCATTTAAAGTATACATTTGATCACTTTTATCAAACCCATGACTTGGGCTGTTAAAACAGTGTTACATACCAGTGGCGGCTGCTGATCTTTTAAAGAGGGGAAGCTCATTTTCGGCCTAAATCATAAAAATTGTCCATTTATTTATATGTAAATTCTGCCCTACGTTCCTTTTCAAGAAAATGCTCTAATATATCTAATATATATATATATATTTAACTCAACGGGAGGAAATGTGGGAATTATGTTAAACTGAAACAATGAATGTGGTGTGAAATTGTGTGAAATATACGATGACGGTTGCAGCAGTTTGTCTTTCGACTACACATGCAAAATCCGCGATGGGACTGAGTTGGAAATGGAGACACAGAGTGATACGCGTCATAATCTGAAGACCACGCCCACGCCCACACCAACCGTCTCTTTGCATTGCGAGAAGCTGCCGCCTCCTTGTCATTTATGATTTATAACAAAAAAAAAAAATTAAATGTCTAAAAGCTGATATGTGACAATGTGTATAGCAAACAAGCTAAAAAAAACAAGAAATACGTTTTTATAAGCTGTCGACCCCAAAAAACGAGCGTTTTAGGACATAAAAGTGGATTAAAAAGAGATGACAGACCCTCCAATCATCACGCAGACGCTCGGAGTCCGGGCCAGCCCACTCCTCCATTCATCCCAGAGACGCTGAGCGTCCGTGGGCGGGACATAATCGCAGCATTATCCAATGACCGTCTTGTTTCTAAGCACTGAAAAAAACTGTTTAAAGCAGCCCCATTGAAGTCAATGGACGCTGGGCTTCAACAGAGTAATGCACTGTACGCTACGGGAATGAATGAGAAGGAAATCGAGTCAGCCGACCTAAGTAGCTGATTCTGAACGAAATTGTTTTCGTTCGAGATGAACGTGTTTAACGCATTTTTAGTCAATAAAATGTTAACATAATAGTACATATATTTGACCATTCATTTTTTGACAATTATAGGGGAAGCTGAGCTTCCCTTGCAGTCTTAAAGAAATCGCGACTGTTACATACATTGTAAAGAGATATATCATGGTTAACACTGTGTTATATAATTGAAAGAAGTGAGGAATATGATGGTACTATGCATTTTCACCCAAAAATACAAATTCTCATTTATTTACCCTTGAGTTGTTCCGTAAAGTGTGATGAACACAGAGAAAGATGTTTGGAAGAATGCTTTTAACCAAACAGTTCTTGGCCTCCATTGACTACGTCAATGTCCACTAAGTGCCCCAGAAGAAACAATCACAAAGAAAAAGTTCCTGGGAGTGGATGGTGGCCAAGAACTGTTTGGTTACAAGCATTCTTCCAAATATCTTTCTCTTTGTTCATCAGAACAAAGAATTGAATACAGGTTTGGAACAACTCGAGGGTGAGTAAATGAAGACAGAATTTTTATTTTTAGGTGATCTGTTCCTTTAAGGCAAAGTCTTAACAGGGTCGCCGTTGACTTATACCGTTGACACTGTAAAAGTATGTTAAAGCTACGACTAACTACCTGCTGATGTAACACACCGCCTTTAGTTGTTTTATGACACTGATAGAATAGGTTTCCGTAGAGTTGAAAGGATGTGACCACAGAGTTACTCAAAACATATGGCGGTGAAACCACTGTGTTACAGTAGAGGTTAGACAAGAAAGAGATAGAGTATGTGCTTATTAAATCAGATTTTCTGCAGATGTGCGGAAGAGCTAAGCCAGTAATGATACATGTGATTTATGTAATTGGTTGGAATTTTAACCTGACTGGAATTTCTTTCTTACGGTGTAGAAGTTAGAAGAGAAGCGACCGAAAAATCGTCTTGTTGTCGCCATTCTGATGTCAAGGTCACTTATAGTCACTTTTGGAAATATATTCTAGCTGAGATGCAGTATGTAGACAGTCTTATAACACTTTTACTCCTCGTAACATAGAAGTTCAAGTGTCTATAGCATAAAAACACGACACATAAAGGTGTCTTCAGTTTGAAAGGGAAACTCTTTGGACGAGCTCCATATAGGACTTGTGTATCGTCTGCAGCGATACAGTACAGAGATATCTAAGTACTTAAGAGCTGACCTCACGGAACCAGACCCCGTGGCCCTCACTAAATTATAGAAAAGATGTAAAAAATAATTTACATTCTTAAAATTATTAAGATTATATTTTTCCTTCGGCCTTTTAAAACACTTTGGGTGAATAATGGGAGTAGTCTTGGATTTCCTTTTGCTATACATTGTAAATTGGGACATCTTTATTATTAAAGTACAAATGAAAAACAGAATGTGCAAAAACATGTTTAGAGGTCTTATGAATCACACAAGTGTAGAATTTGCATGTTTTTTTAGCATTGACTCAGTCCAGCAAACAGGACAATGTTTCTCTTGAAGGTACAGTTTGGAACTCCGATTTCAATTCGATCTGCAAAACGATAGCCCCGTTGTGCCTGCTGTTTTAATAGTGGAAGAATGTTTCTATGAGTCTATAACTCAAGTTTATAACCATACGCAACCATGACAACTTCACCAAAACATAAAGATCCATAAAATGTAGGACAAGATTGACACGTGCACTTGGACAGGTGGACTGGTGGGAAAATTTCGTCTTATTGAAGATGAAACAAATTAATTCAGTTATGGGTTAGTTGTATTCATTTTTACTTGTTTTCAGACAAAGCGTTGCTCGTTTTTGGCACCGCCACAGATTTAACTTTACACGTTTCTTAAAGTGAAACCATAGGATGTACAGTATTGATTTGGGTGATGGTCAGGCTGGAGTCAATTATATCTGTCCCTCGACAGTTATTTGAGCTGGAACACAGAACCTTTTTCTGTTTTTCTGCTCATTTTAATCTTTACTGCCAAAGCGTATACCCCTGAGAAATTCAGCTTTATGAAGAAAAGGAGGGTTCTCCGTGTCTCCGTGCACGCTTCATAAACACTTACTTTCTGAACTTTTGGTTTGCTCAGGCCTGCTGGGAAGAAATCACAACTCCCTTGGCTTGTTAATGTTGATCATATATCCTCAATGCACCCTTAGACAGGACAGGTGCCGTGCAGACAAATCAGAGATTTCCATAACATATGATTACTCTCCGTGACTCTCAATCACCGTGCACCTCTCTTTATTTTACTTTTTGTGAACTTTTATCTCGAGTGTTTGTCTTGAAATCATAGTTGTTCAAGACAGACGTGCTAGTACTTTTTCTGAGCAATCAAGCTTACAATTTTTGTCTGGCGGACGATAAAACAAATGAAAACTCTCACATCCACATTGAGGGAGGGACCATATCTTGGGATCAAAATATTTTGGGAGATTTTAGGATGGGCTCTTTTGACTCGGCAAGGAAAAGTCATAATGTTTGAGTTTTATATTTACTCATAGTCTATTTGTGATTGAATTTATTTATTTATTAGACAGTGTATTAGATTGCTAAGCACTTTTTTAATTTAAAAGTCGTTTTTGGAGCTACTTGAATACTCGCAAACCTGATCTTAAGGTCAATCTCTAAAGGTCTGTTCACATCAAAGATGATAACAACTTCAATACATGTTTAAAAATCTATGTAAATGTGAAAAAACATCACAGAGGAAAAAATCCCTGATGTACAAAACAGTAAATCAAAATTTAGTTGAATGAATTTACAATGTGATATATGTTTAAAATGTAGAGGTTTTATTCATTTAAATGTGAAACTAAGAGTAAACATAACATTATTGTCTGTTTGTTTGGCCGTAAATAAAGTTATCGTTCCTAATGTGTGCACTGGCCTTAAAGGTATAGTTTACTCAATAATGGACTCATCCTCTTATTATTCCAAACCTGTATGACTTTTACTTCCATAGAATATAAAGATATTTTGAAGAAAGTTGGTAACCGACACAAAACCAATTCGAGTGAATGGGTGCCAGTTAACAACATTCTTCAAAGTATCTTCTTTTGTGTTCTGCAGAAGAAAAAAAGACATAAAGGTTTGAAATGACAAGAGGGTGAGAAAATGATGACAGGTTTTTCCATTTTGGATGAACTTTCCCTTTAATTTTGAGCTCTAAATTCATGAATGCTTACAAATGTGTTACAGATAAAGCAAATACCTTATCTTTGCTCTGCTCAATGAATGCTTCTCCTTTCCTTGCATTTGTTCTTAGGGATGCACAGATCGATTGAAGGAAACAACATTCAAATGATGCAATTTCCTTCGATGGCTAATTATCAAGCCTGAGATCTAAATAGAGAGATAGAGAGCAAAATCAATCACAAACGTTGGCTGAGAACGTCTTCTTTCAAAAGATCGATTTTTTTGCCATTTCAGATCAATCGCTGTCACTCAGTCACGTGTAAATCTAAAGCAGAGCGAGGTGAGAGGCGACTGATCTGGTCGCGCTAACGTCCGTCCCACCTGATGTGAATCAGGCTAAAGGCCCATTTTCCACAGAGCGGAGGATCGCTAGTGTCAGGCTGCATGTAGAGAACTTTTATTCTTTCTATCACCATGCACATTCATCATTGAGCCTGAAATACTCAGGGTTGGTCTGCTAATGCAGTTTTCTCTGAGCTGCTGATGGAGGTTCCTGAGGAGGTTCCTGCTCGGACAGATGTGGATGGATGTGTTTGTGTTTTGCTCGGGCCCCAGACGCTCCCATCCCACGTGCTGCACAAACTGTACACACACGTACACGCTTTGTTATACTTTAGATATTTTGCACAGATGCTTACCATCTCCCTGAAGTTTTGAACAATTGGTCATTTAATGGCAGAAGCAATATTGTTCAAGCTCACTTAGCTACCTCCCTACGGCTTCTATCAGATTCACCTTTTTTTTGCTGGGTTCTGCCATTTTTAGTCCCAGTGAGCCCCCACGCTGTGCTTTTAGGTCATTGTTAAGGAAACAGAAGTCAAGGTCTCCTGGCTGTTTGACATCTGATCCTGTGGAACAAACTCAGGTGAGCTTAAAGATACGTTGTTCTGATGAACACAAAGACAGATATTTGAATGAATGCTTGTAACCAAACAGTTCTTGGCCACCGTTGACTACCGTAGTAGGAAAAACTGCTTTATACATTTCTATGTTCTGTTGATCACAAAAGAAAATATTTTGAATAATGTGGGAAAGCAAACGGTTCTGGGACACTTTTGACTACTATTGTAATTTTGCTTACTAGTCAACGGTGGCCAAGAACAGTTTGGTTACAATCAATTATTCAAATATCTTTCCATAAAAAGTTAATATTTAATCACGAAATAGCTTATTTATTGTAGAAATTGAATTATAATATAATATGAATTACGTTTATTATTAAGTTTTATCAGATATAACAACCAAGAACTGAGAATTATTGAATTATATAATTTTTTCTTGAAATGTTTATTTAAGAATTATTTGATAATTTTTTGTTAGGTTCCAGCTTTGTTTTTTGTTCTTCATTTTTAAAATGTTCTTTTATAAATTTTTATTTGCGAATTAAGACTACTGATCAAAATCGTTTCTGATCAACAATTTACTTATTTATCAACAACGATTTTTTTCCGTCAACAATTTATCAACCAATTATAGTTCTAACAACTGGATTAGATGAATTGTACATTATGAAATTAAGTTGTTGCATTAGTTGTTATGTCTAAATTTGTTAAAACATTTATTGCGATGGCATCATTAAATCACTTTTTTAAGTGACTGTTGAATCTCATTCATAATCATTCAGACTTAAAATTGCAATTTGATGCACTATTATTATGTTTGCATGTATTAAGTAGATTGTTTTTTGTTATAGTATTTTTAATAGAGCTACTTTCCCCTTTTTCCAGCACACCAAACCAACCTGCACAAACATCATGGTTAAATGTACCATGATGTCTTCATACTTGTATGTTGTCTAAAGCCCTGATATGTACAGCTGGTGAAGAAATTCTTATTTTAAACTTCTGCAATACGTTTTGCCGCTAAAATTATCATTTTAGAATACAGTTTATCATTATATGATCCATACAATATGTAGCATTTTGTAAACAAAGTCTCTGAGAATGGTCCCATTTTGCAGGAAGGTAAACTTTTCTCAACTGTTTCAAACGAATGTTGTCCGGTACAGACGTATGAACCATTAGAGGGCAATATTTCTCAGATTTGGCCCACAGCCCATAACTCATCTCTGACATATCTGAGCCCACCAGCTCATTAAGGTGCCAAATCACTCCTTCAGAGAGAAGTGTTTCTTATCTTAGAACACACTTTCTCCAGCGTCCCGGATTCAAGCTAAATCTCTTCCTCTGTGCATTAAGAGCGATATAAAACACAAAAGCTGAGTACACGGATGACAATCAGGTCTGTGCCTGAGAGAGGTTCGTATGTCAGCGTGCTGAGATTGGCTCCAGATGCCGTGAAATGTATTACAGACCAACGGTGGCTTTGTAATGTGAGCGTGTGGGATGTGAGCTTTTTGTGAGAGCTTCATGCTTTCCTCTGGACACGGGCGGCAGATGCGGTGCCTGGGCCTCATGGTAATTACCTACTGCTTGCGTGGTCTGGAGAACTGCTCGAAGCGTCGGGTGGGTGGATACGCTGTTGGCTGCTGGGTCTGTCCTAATAAACAAGTCTTCTGCTGAATATGGTGATTTTTAGGCTGTTAGTAATAACCGGTGAGACACACTTTGAACTGTGAACTTTTGGTTTTAGAGAAAGCTGATTCTTTAGGCAGATATCTACAATCTACAAACCTAGACGGCGATGTCAAACAGCATCATGGATACAAGGCTGTTTTAATCTGAATTGATCTCATTTTGGTCAACTAACAGTTGTGAGTAAAGTACTCAGTAAGATAAAAATCATCGTATTAAACATAAGCCATCTATTTACTTTCAAAACCACATAACTGAGTTGACAAGTAATTCACAAAAAGTGCCTCAAAATGCAAAATATTAAAGACGAAATATTACTGAAATAAAATACAGTACATTTAAGTCAAATAATAAAATGTATTGTTCGGTCACTGGTGTCTAGTTAGGAAAAAAGTACATTTATTGGCAAGTTGAGACAAAGTAAGAAATGAAATACAAATTATGCACAAAAATATCTACTTAAGTACAGTATCTTTGTTTCCCTTACAGTTACACCACAGACTTTTAATATATATAATTCATGATTTAATTGTTAGGCGTACTTCTATTGTGAAAACGTATCAGTATAGTATGACAATATGTGCAATAACAGCACTAAAGTATACAGTACAGCATCTTTGCATTCAGGGTTAAATGGAAAGTTGAGATAAGTGGTTGGTAGATACAGCGCTCAATCAGTTAAGTGCAGTGACTGAACTGAGATCAGTCGTAATGAGTGCCACACTAATTGGACTCTGGCAACCTCTTTCCTCATCTGGCTGCCCTTTATTATGTATGGGTGGAGCGGGCAGGGGCCAGGAAGCCCACCACTTCAGAGCACACCGCAACACAAATAAAACTACACTGATGAGATTAAGCAATTCAAGATGTGTGCGTGAAGTATTTTAAGGCAAACAGTGAGAGGGGACCGGACCATGTTGTGTCCTGTTTTCGGCCCCTTGTGTGCGCACATCACACAGAGCCACACGTTATGCTCAATGCAGTAAACACAACTGTGATTCCTATTATACTGTGATGTGTTAATGAGCAGTAAATAAGCATTGCGTTCCATAACTTTTCCATATGTGACCCTGCGTGTGAAAACCCAGTGATTTACTGTTTGTTCACATAAAGTCATACCTCGTAATGTAAAGAACATTCAGTGATGAATTTTGCATTCATATCTTTGAAATTGACTGAGTATGGACATGTCAAAGATTAAAATCAGGTTGAAATCAAACTTTGATGCATGTTATCTCAAAATTAGATTGAGACTTGCTTTTCAAAAGCAGGTTTACCATATATTTTTTCTTACATTAACTTGTGTGACATGTTTAATGTTTAAGCTTGAGAAATGGAACAAATGGAAAAATATGATTTACATGTTTCTTTTTGGGTGTCACAATACAGCTTCAGGTGTATAAATGATACAAATTAACTGTTTCTAATACAATCAATAAAAAGACAAAACTAGCTGCTTTTTGATTTGGGTTCAAATAAAACCCAGTGTCTTTGCCTGTAATATTCTTAATACCCAATGAGACTAAACTGTGTCTAAGAGGTGTTAAGAAGAGTATTAAGGCTTAGACGTTCTTAGAAAATGCTGATTCAGATCTGGTGAATAGTATTGTTAGCTGAGGCAAAGAATGGAAACGCGCATAAAACGCAGGAAAAATGTGCTGATCCTCGCCAGTAACCGTTAATAGCTCGTGCACTTCTGATAGCATGTCAAATAGAAAGTGTTAAGAACAGGAACGTTTCCATGCCAGTAGCGTAAGACTGACAAGACTTTGGACTGCTTCAAATACAAACATGACCTAATCTAATTGAATTATACACACGTGCACATAATATGAGCTGGATTGGGGCCCGGAGCTCTGACGTCCAGGCCACTGTGGGTTTACAGGTCTGGTCTGTTTTGCTCTTCTGGGATTTTGTTTTCGCCAGCGTTCTCATTAGAAGACAATTACTGTGTTTATGTTTTGTGTTTGTGTGAGAGTATAATTGTGTGTGAAAGAGGAAGAGCTTACCTGGGCGTGGAGCTTTCATGGGTCAATTGTGTCTGTTTTATTCATACAGGAGCTTTCTCACTTTTAGGCTCTACGCTCCACTGCCATGCTGATAACAGACTGTACATGCTGGAAATAGACTCGGGGCTTGGAATTACTGCATCCATTCAACCTTCAGTTCTGTAGGAGCCCACTGAGAGACATATGTTATATTCTAAAACCGAGCAAGAACTTTGAGAAATAAACTGAAATTTAAAAATAAATTATATATAATTTATTTTAAATATCTAAAGAATATTGTTTTATTTATTATAAAAACATATGTTGCATTTTAATATTTATTTATATCATTATTTAATAAGTTATTGTTAAAAACTTTCCTTATTTAGTCCAGTCGCAACAGTACTATTATAATAACAGATAATTTGAGCTGTTGGGTAAGATATTAGTTTAATGTTATTTGACTTTAACAAGATAAGGACCCAAAGTAACCGGTAATTTTATATTTCAATCATCTGTTGAATAATTAACTATTAATGTGAAGGGAATCAGATGTTAGCCTAGAACAAATAGAAAAAAATTACAAATGCAAAATAATATATAAATTATAATAATAACAAGCTGTAATTAAAAAAATAAAGTTGGGGCAGTGTTTTTGTCATGGTCGAAACACAGGAGAGACCCAATTGCGGGGTGAACAATGTTTTATTGATTAGACAAAGTCAACAGCACAATAATAGTTCAATAGGCTGGGGTCTTAGTCCACAGTGAGAGGCAGCGACGCGGTTACCGGCGGCCCTGTAGTAGAGGCTCAACACAATTCCGTGCGAGAGTTCGTGAGGTGCGGAAGAGTAGTCCAGGGGCGTCAAATCAAGCTGTAGGTATAATCCCAAAAAGCATTAGACGTGGACAACCGTTAGCCGCACTCACAGATATTGTGTGGAAGCGTGGAGAGTGGATCTGGAAACTGTGACTAAGAAGCAACAAGACAGGAACAACGCAAGACTTCGTTAGACGAGCCGCATCAACGTCTAGGGCAGTCTGAACTGGCAAGAAGCAACGGTCATACAACGGACAAGAAACACTGGGGCATAATAAAGGAAAACATGACGAGGGTAAATCATTAGCAGGTGCGTAAGAGGTAGAAAGCTAAATGGGAGATAACAATCAGGTGTGTGAGCATGAGTGGAAAAAATCACCCGTGTTGGGGAAACCTAAGAAAACACGGGGGTGGGGAGAGTGACGCAGACACTGAGCACGTGGTTTAGTGAGTAACCAACCTCGTGCTCGACAAAACACACCCATGTGCAGAAGATGTCCCGACCCAACCCGGGTCGTGACAGTACCCCCCCCTCCCCACAGGGCGATTCAGGGAGGGGGCTCACCTCGTCTCCGGTGGAATTCCATGATCAACGACCGGTCCAACACATCTCGCGAGGGGACCCATGACCTTTCTTCTGCGCCATAACCCTCCCAGTCCACTAGGTATTGGAAACCCCTACCTCGACGGCGGACATCCAGTAGCTTCTTGACGGTGTAAACGGGGACGCCGTCCACCAGCCGAGGCGGGGGGGGGTGGGTCGGGAACTATCCGGATTGAGATGGGAGGTGACAAAAGGTTTAACCCTGGATACATGGAAAACAGGGTGAACTCGACCAAGAGTCAGGGGAAGCTTGAGTCGTACGGCTACCGGGTTAACCACCTTGGCGATCCGGAACGGCCCAATGAACCTGGGCGCCAGCTTACGAGAGGGCGTCCGGAGAGGGAGGTCCTTGGTGGAGAGCCATACCCGTTGACCGCACACATAGGCAGGAGAAATCCGGTGGCGGTCGGCCGCTGACTTGGTTCTCAGGTTGGTTTGGGCCAAAACCTCTCTGGCCCTCGTCCAGGTCCGGTGGCACCGCCGGACGAACGCCAGAGCTGAGGGAACCGCAGCATCGAGTTCCTGGGAGGGGAACAGAGGGGGTTGGTAACCAAGCGCACATTCAAATGGGGACATACCTGTGGCAGAGGTGGGAAGGGAGTTGTGGGCGTACTCCACCCATGAGAGTTGTTGGCTCCAGGAATTAGGGTTGTTAGATGACAGACAGCGGAGTCTCCGCCCGAGATCCTGGTTGGCTCGCTCACATTGTCCATTGGTCTGAGGATGAAAACCTGAAGACAGACTCGCTGAGGCCCCGATCTGTCGACAGAACTCCTTCCAAAACCGAGAGGTAAACTGAGGACCCCTATCGGAAACAACATCTACCGGAAGACCGTGTAGTCGGAAGACGTGATCCACCATCAGTTGAGCCATCGGGCTGAAGGAAGTTTAGGGAGGGGAATAAAATGAGCCGCCTTGGAGAAACGATCACCACCGTGAGAATCACAGTGCATCCTCTAGACGGGGGGAGGCCAGTGACAAAATGCAGGGCAATGTGAGACCAAGGTCGGGAGGGAATAGGGAGGGAGCGGAGCAGACCTGTGGGTGGACGATTAGTGGTCTTACTTTGAGCGCAGACTGGGCAAGCCAACACAAACTGTCTGACATCATTGGTGGCTGACGGCCACCAAAACCGCTGGTGTACGGAGGCCAGGGTCCCCTTGATTCCTGGATGGCCGACTAGCTTTGAGGAGTGACACCACTGAAGGACTGCAGGACGCAGCGGAGCGGGCACGAACAACCGACCCGCCGGGCACTCCCTGGCACTTGCACCCCACGACCGGCCTCCTTCACCCGCCGTTCGATGTCCCAGGCAAGAGCCCCGATGACCATCTCCCTAGGGAGGATGGGATCGACGGAATTCTCTCTGCCTGGTTCCTCGAACAGGCGGGAGAGGGCGTCTGGCTTGACGTTTTTGGAGCCAGGCCGGTACGAGAGGGTGAAGTGGAATCTACCAAAAACAGTGCCCAGCGGGCCTGGCGTGAACTCAACCTTTTGGCTGAACGGACGTATTCCAAATTCTTGTGGTCCGTCCACACCAAAAACGGTTGAGTTGCTCCTTCCAGCCAGTGACGCCACTCACCCAACGCAAGCCGAACCGCCAGCAGCGCACCTTCTCGTCATGACCGGCGCGTTGGGACAAGACTGCGCCAACCCCGACGTCGGATGCATCGACCTCGACAATAAACTGGCGATCCGGATCTGGGAAACAGAGCACAGGTGCAGAGACAAAACGGGACTTGAGTATATCAAAGGCTACCTGAGCACGAGGATTCCAGGCGAACGGGATCTTAGAGGAGGTTAATGCAGTGAGCGGAGCGGCCACTTGACCGAAGCCTCGTATGAAACGCCTATAGAAGTTGGCGAATCCGAGGAACCGCTGCAACGCCTTACGAGAGTCGGGAACTGGCCATGTGGCGACAGCCTTGACCTTCGAGTCGTCCGGTCCAATGCCCCGGGGAGAGATCACATGGCCGAGGAACGAAACAGTATCGGAGTCGAACTTCTCCGCCTTGACAAATAATTGGTTTTCGAGGAGACGCCGGAGGACCTCTCGAACGTGCTGGGTGTGTTCCTGGAGAGAAGGGGAAAAAATCAGAATATCGTCCAGGTACACGAAGACAAACCGGTTAATCATATTACCCAGCACGTCATTAATGAGGCCCTGGAAGACGGCAGGAGCATTGGTTAGACCAAAAGGAAGAACCAGATATTCGTAATGTCCCGATGGTGTATTAAACGCCGTCTTCCACTCATCCCCCTCGCGGATACGAACCAGATGATACGCGTTGCGGAGGTCTAGTTTGGTAAAGACCCGAGCTCCCTGTAACAGTTCGAAGGCAGAAGACATTAATGGTAAGGGGAATTTATTCTTTACCGTAATCTCGTTCAAACCTCGATAGTCAATACAAGGGC
This sequence comes from Triplophysa siluroides, assembly GCA_006030095.1. NCBI lineage: Eukaryota > Metazoa > Chordata > Actinopteri > Cypriniformes > Nemacheilidae > Triplophysa > Triplophysa siluroides. Next base: position 1,215,125 of record VCII01000102.1, on the reverse strand, counting down.
GCAGGGAGCCGTCCTTCTTCTGAACGAAGAAGAAACCCACGCCTGCGGGCGAGGAGGAAGGGCGAATGAGCCCGGCATTAAGTGATGTGCGGATATACTTCTCCATGGCCTCTCTTTCAGGAGCGGATAAGGAAAATAGTCGACCCCTGGGCGGAGAAGTGCCTGGAAGAAGGTCAATGGCACAGTCGTAAGGTCGATGAGGAGGGAGAGACATAGCACGGACTTGCAGAACACGGTACGGATCATGGTACTCCCCCGGAACCCCGGCGAGATCGGCGACATCCACCTGCAACACAGGAGAAACAGAAACAGGCGAAGGAGCAGGACCAAGACAAGACACATGACAGGCAGGGCTCCACGCTAAGACAGAAGAGTTAACCCAATCAATGTGAGGATTATGCTGTGACAACCACGGATGCCCTAATACCAGTGGGGTTGTGGGGGAATCGAGGATGTACAGCCTAATCTTCTCACAATGATTTCCCGACAGAAAAAGACTTACGTGAGGGGTGGTGTGGGTGACGGTAAAAAGTGGCTTCCCCGCTAAAGTAACGGCTGAGACGGTGGATGGAGAACAGTGGGAATGCCCCATCTACGAGCCGTGGCTGCATCCAGGAAGTTCCCTTCGGCTCCGGAGTCGATGAGAGCCTTCCCAATGTGGGTAGAGTGACCGAAGGTGAGACGGTACGGCAGCAGGGTGCGAAGGAATGGAGAGGAATTCTTGATGACGCCCACCCGGACTCTCCGTTCTACGGGTGAGCGTTGCCTTTTACCGGGCAGTTCGTGACGACATGGTCCGGTTTGCCGCAGTAGAAGCAGAGTCCGTCCACTAATCGCTGATGCTTCTGGGCGGCCGTAAGGCGAGAGCGACCGACCTGCATGGGTTCCTGCCTAATATCAGCAGGTTGACGATGTAGAACACCGGTCTCTCGAGCGGAATCCCGTCCGGGCTCCCTCTCAGGCTGCAGGTTGGAGTCTCGACGTCGCCATGCGGGTGGGGAAGATCGTCTTTGACTCCCAACAGAATCCCTTGTTGATGTAAAGCCGTTCGCAGCGGATCTTGTCCCGCTGGTCATGTACAGGGTCTGTCCGTTCTGTCATGGTCGAAACACAGGAGAGACCCAATTGCGGGGTGAACAATGTTTTATTGATTAGACAAAGTCAACAGCACAATAATAGTTCAATAGGCTGGGGTCTTAGTCCACAGTGAGAGGAGGCAGCGACGCGGTTACCGGCAGCCCTGTAGTAGAGGCTCAACACAATTCCGTGCGAGAGTTCGTGAGGTGCGGAAGAGTAGTCCAGGGGCGTCAAATCAAGCTGTAGGTATAATCCCAAAAAGCATTAGACGTGGACAACCGTTAGCCGCCGGGTAGCCGTACTCACAGATATTGTGTGGAAGCGTGGAGAGTGGATCTGGAAACTGTGACTAAGAAGCAACAAGACAAACAAGACAGGAACACCGCAAGACTTCGTTAGACGAGCCGCAGCAACGTCTAGGGCAGTCTGAACTGGCAAGAAGCAACGGTCATGAAACACTGGGGCATAATAAAGGAAAACATGACGAGGGTAAATCATTAGCAGGTGCGTAAGAGGTAGAGAGCTAAATGGGAGATAACAATCAGGTGTGTGAGCATGAGTGGAAAATCACCCGTGTTGGGGAAACCTAAGAAAACACGGGGGTGGGGAGAGTGACGCAGACACTGAGCACGTGGTTTAGTGAGTAACCAACCTCGTGCTCGACAAAACAACACACCCATGTGCAGAAGATGTCCCGACCCAACCCGGGTCGTGACAGTTTTCCTCCACAGTAACCTGTGTAATTTGTGTGGGACGGTGCGCATAGTTTGTCTAACAACCCAAACACAAATCCACAAGCATATATCAACAACATTTACTCTATAGAATTCACGGTGGCTTTTTCCACCTGAGTGGAAACAGACGTGGCTCTGGGTTATGGAAGAAGGCATTGTATAGTGGAGCACTGTCAAAATATTATCAATCAGTTTGACCAATATAAATATTTTTTCCTCACATTCTTCAGTGCGTGTTGGGTGATATGCCTACTGTGCTGACCTGAAATTCAGACAAAGCCAAAAATGTTACTTGGGCAAAATGGTGAACCTGTATAACCTCAGAAAGCATCTTTAAACAGTAGCCTACAGCATGCAGGTAGAATTAAAGCACTCCACTGGATTAGGGCATTGTTCATGTGGTGCCTCTTTAGTTTTGGCTGTAGGGAAAAAATGTGGCTAAAGTTGAGCTCTTTCAGAAATTCAGAGAGTCATAGATTGTTTGTACAACCTTGTGCAGTGGATTTGGTTTGTCATCACGTATTTCCACCATTTTTTTTTCGCTTAAAGCTGATGTGTGTAATTTTTCAGTGTTGAATTATTAGCTTCTGCTTAAATGTGATGTGTAGCGACAGCTGCAAAAAGGGAGACACGCGCAGGCTGATTTTCTTAAAGTGTGAACGCTGTGTGCCACATTCATAAACTTGCTCTTTTTGTTTGAATCACATGCTTAACTGTTAGTGTTTGGAGTAGGAATACATGTGTTTGTCTAACCATGACAGTCTCGTGGGGCTAAATCTTTCGGTAAACAGTAAGTGAAATGTTTTAAGGTCCATTTGGTGCCACCAGTGGTTCAGTAATGACATGCTTTAAAAAAAGATTTTATTTTTAATAGTGCAAAATTGCAAAACCATTGTACACTACATTTGAGAATAAAAACATGTTGCATGACTTTGCATGAATTTGCTTGACAGACCGTGAAATAAAACTTGGCGTTGATCTATTTAGGCATAGCTAACTAACTGCAGTCTGTTAAATGCCATCACGTATGTCCCTCTTGTCAATTCAAACCTGTATGGCTTTCTTACCTCTGCAGAACACAAGATAATTTATTTTGAAGAATTTTGGTAACCGAACAACGGTGGTACCCATTTACTTTCATTAGTTTTGTGTCCGTACTATGGACGTGAATGGCCTGGGTACTGCTGTTGTTCGGTTACCAACATTCTTCAAAATATCTTGTTTGTGTTCTGCAGAAGAGAGAGAGTCATACAGGTGAGTAAATGATGAAAGAGTTTTCATTTTTGGGTGAACTGTCCCTTTAAAATTGGGGCAAAGAAAGAAAAATGAAGGAGAGACAGAGCTTACATTTGTCCACACACTCACGCACGCACACACACACACGCCCGCACGCACACGCACACACACACACACACGCGCACACACACACACACACACAGTGGTAAATCAGCTGTCTGTAAACTGGGCCAGTTCTATTGTTGGTGTCTCGCAGAAGAGAACAGAGTCACTTCTTACATTAGTATTCAGGACTGGACTCATCTCAATTCAGTCAGTGTTTTTGGCCTCTACATGCTCGTAAGCACACCATAGATGCATTGCAATTTTACAAAACCCAGTTAAAACACATCTAATTGACAAACACTAAACCTAACACTATTCCAGATTGTATTGCACAGTCTAAAACTTTAAAGCATTGTTCTGGAGTAAGAGTAATGAGGGGGAAGTTTATCATTTCCCTGTCTCTATCTGCACCACACAAAAAAGATGATTTGTAAAAAGTGTCAGATATATCAAATCTATTGAATCAGCCTGCAAATCATAAACATAATAGTTGGTGCACCTTTAAATCTTACATTTGTTAAGCAACAGTCAAACTACAGATGTGCAGGTGTAAGAAATTCGGTATTATAAAGCTCGACTAAAAAAGTATTCAAGAAGAACAGGTTTCATTTCTTGAAGCTTTAAACCGCTACACGGTCATGATAAAAATATTACTCCTGTACGGCTTTTAATGTAATGGGTCTTGGGAGGAGACGTTGTAAATTACCTAAGGCATTTCAGAGGATCTCCACAGAGGCGCTAAACGCTGCATTAGACTGTTTTTGCCTTGCGAAAGAACGTCACGCAGACTTGAACTTTTCGTTCTGAAGGGCTGTCTGAAGTGTCAAGCTTCGCGGTGACAGAAAACAGAGCCTTAATGTGCAGTAATGTGTTTTATAAACAGAGTTCAGGACATCAATCTCATTTTCTTCCTGTTAAACATGCACGGGGTTCAACAAGAGTTTACGTTTACCTTTATGTGCTTAGCAGATGCTTTCCTACCAGAAGAACTTTCAATAACGTGCGCAAATCATGTTAATGGTCATTTCCATGACGGGTAATTGCCATTAGCGTGATTTGTGGACTTCATTGTAAGTCGATGTAACGTCACAGGCTGGTTAATCAGACAGCTTTCAGGTTCCATTACCTGCCAAGTTGCCAACACCTGCTGTCTCTCTCTCTCTATGAGCTTTATGCTCCATGAAAGTTCACTCTACTCATCCTCTTTCTAATGCATAATGTATAACTTCGTATGTCCTTCAGAAACTCTTTGCTAAGCCATGCATGCTACCGAAGGAGAGTACTTTGACTTTTTCTCTCGTACAAACTGGATTTTACAGTTAATATACTGTCGAGCTTTAAAGTAGTCAACATGTTTTTTTGGTGTTTTTCTAAAGTTTGAAAAGGCTGACTCACTCGTTTAGAGGTTTATCTGTTTTTTTATGTCAAGACGTGATCGTTCTAGTTCATCAGCGGTATCTTTTTTTTTATACAGAAATAGTTAAGTTACAAATAATTTATTGAGGGGGAACTTTTTTGGTGTGTTCTTTGGGCAAAGCTGTCTTATCGGCTGAGAAGACTTGGAATGTTCCATAAGGGAATCTATACCTTTTTTAAACATTTACATTTGCCAGATGCTTTCATCCAAAGCGTCTTACAGTGCATTTAATATACTTCCTTTTTTGTCAGTATGTGTATTTTCTTAAAGTTCGAACCCATGTCCTTGTGTTGCTAACTCAATTCAGTTTTTTATCCTGCATATTTCTCCCTCTTTTCTATTTTAATAAAACATCACCTTGAATATTTCTCTAAATTTCTATATTGTCTTTTTATTAAAATAAGTTTACTTCAAGTGTACAGTATATGTTCTTAAGTATACTTAAGCGAAGTTATATTATGTAAACCTTATATAGTAAGTACTAATAGTGTACTTTAGTACTTTAACACTACTTAGGACTAAAGTGGCCCACTTTTTAAGTTAAGGTGTACTTTCAAGTACACTTTAAGTGTAACTGTAGTAAACTTTAACAACTATGTTTTTCTCAGAAGTACATTTAAATTACTTTAGTTTAAAAATATATATATTACAAGCACACTTGAAACTTTTTTATGTAAGCCAATGCAATATTATATATTTGGATTGACATGAGTGTGAATAAAAACAGAATTCTCATTTTTGGGTGAACTGTTCCTTTACGCAAAGTTATATTATGTATACTTTATGTAGTAAGTACTAGTACAAGTATACTTGATAGTGTACATCTGTTCTTTAACACATAAGCCTAATTGGGACTAAAGTGGCCACTTTTTATTTAACCGAAGGTGTTCCTTAATGTACACTTTGTAACAAAAGTTATTTACAACTATGTTTAAAGTATAAATAAATAAAAAGTATTTTTCGTTTATAAAGAAGTATACTAATAGCACACCTAAATAGACTGTTAAAACCAAGCCAACGCATTTGTATACATTTGGATTGACATGAGGGTGAGCAAACGATGACAGAATTTTCATTTTCAATTATCTAATCCTTTAAAACACTGCTCTTTATTCGTGTTGGTGTCGACATCCCGCATGCCTCATCCAGACAGCATCCCCCCACTATTTCCTCTGCCGTCAGGTGTGTGCGTTGCACAAAGAGTACAGCAGCACGGCTGAACGCTCGCTCAGTGGTTTAACGGATGACTCAGCTTTCCACGCGGACCCTCTGCCAGACACATTAGCTGAGATCTGCTGGGAATCTCATCACATGCCTCTTGGCTTTATGATGGCACGCTGCTCATCAGAACCCAGCGCTGTTCCGCTGGCATTGTAAAAACCCTCATCAAACGTGCTGGGGTCTAGAAAGATCTTGCATACTTCTGGAGGCTGTCTGTTGAGGAGCGTGTCATCTGCAACAGTTCAAAGGGGGCTTAGACGCGTGGATTCGCCGGATGGATTGATGAGAAGGTTTGATTCTCATGCATGGCTGAGCAGTGTGTGCAGCCATCAAAGATGTCAATCATTTTACTAGCAAAAAAAACAATGTGTGTGACTAAATGGTGAAATGTTGACAACATTTTGCTGTCAACACCGCAGAAAATAACGTCACAGCCAATAAACAAGTGTACCACACCTAATGTTATAAACAGACTTTGGACTTGTGCTTATTTGCAGAAAGAAGTTTTACTTGGTTTGGCTAGTAAATTGTACTTTATGGTTTATTAAACCATATATCTATTTGTAAAAAGGCTCAGTTTTAAAGAAGTCAAACCATTTTCAAAATATGAAGACTAATTTGAATTTGAATAAAAGTTTATTTTTCTAATGTTCAGCATACAAATACCTGCTGAAAAAAAACAATAGAACCCTTCCCAAACAATAAAACGTTTCAATGGATTATAGTGGGAATTCCATTCCATTCCATTTTCTACCGCTTGTCCGAACTACCTCGGGTCACGGATAGTGGGAATTGTATTGGTTTTAATGGAAACCATAATGGTGTCTACTGGTATGTGATGGATTATATTGGTGAGGTGTTGTCTGGCAGATTAATCCTTTTAGAATAATGTCCAAAACTACACACTACAAAAAGGACTTTGTAATAGTTTTAATGGGAAAGGATAATGGTTTTTAATGGTATTTTAGTGGTAACCAGTAGAATTTCTGTGATGGTTTCTAATGTTTTATTTTCAGATTTTTTTTTTTTTGTATTTTCAGATGTTTTAAATCTTTCATTTTTATTCACCCTCTGTGATTCCAAACTTGTATGGCTTCTGCAGAACACAAAAGAAGTTATTTTGAAAAACTTTGGAAACCAGACAACAAAATTGGCCCCCATTGACTTCCATTATATGGACGCAAAACCACTGAGACAGTTCTCAAATGATCTTCTATTGTGTTTCACATAATAAAAAGTCGTATCGAACAACATGATGGTGAATAAATGTTGAAATTTGTATTAATGAGTGAACTATCCCTTTAACTAAAAGATGCTCAAGTCTAAATTTCATTCAGTTTCTGTTACCAGCAGCCCAAGCAACGCATCTCTATAAATACAGACTATGTAATATTAAATATAACTTAACTATTCCTTGGGTATGTCTGGCAGCCACCCTCTCATGGTCCCAGACTTGAAGGTCACCACTAGCGAGTCTGCTGACCCACTTTCAGATGAGGCACCAGGAGGAGGAACCAGCCAATGGCTGCGAGGCATTCTGCGGCACGCCATCTGCACACATGGATAGGTCAAGTGTCAGCATGCCATCTGAATCACACCTGGGAAAATTTCTAAAGTGTGATGAATTTCATCGGTCTGGGTCGCTTAAGGGATACGTCAGGAGACTATCGTGGCGCATTCTGAATGAAAAACCTCTTAGTATAATGAGTAAACGTAAGATAAAAATGGACCTGCATGTATTCCAAAGAATTCAGTTTTGGACATTTAACCGTGTTGAAAAGTGAAAGAAATGGAGAAATTGTGTTTTTAGGATAGCTGGGTATGAGGCACGCTGGGTTTTGATTGTGGAGAAGCTGTGCGGGGAGGTTATTTGATTATGTAAATCAGATGTGGGATTCATTGGATGCTGTAGAGGAGTGAAACTATGGGCGGTTGGAATAGGCCTCCATCCAGCCTCTTAATGAAAGTCATTGACCCCCTTCTGTCGAAGATTCTTTGAGAACAAAGCCACAGGAATGCTCACATTCCTGCATGGAAACTGAAGATGTTTTGCTGAAAAAAGAATGGTCACATATGTATTTCACTTGATAATGAAAAAAAAAATATTTTTTAAATGGCTTTTTATGGTTTTGGTCTCTAGAAAAGCCAATTTTTATTTTAAAGGGATAGTTCGTCCAAAAATAAAATTCTGTCATCATTTACTCACGCTCATGTAATTTCATACCTGTATAAATTATGTTTAGAAAATGTTTTCCGATGAACACAAAGAAAGTCGTCATTGACTACCATGGGAAGAATTAGATGGTAGTCAAACGTGTCCGGGTACTCTTTGTTTTCCTAAATTCTTCAAAATATCTTACTTTTTGTTCAACTTACCAAAAAAATTCACTATTTTTATTCTTACTATGGTACTGGATGATGTCCCAGAACTGAAATTGCTAACATTCTTCCAAATATCTTTCTCTGTGTTCAAATAAATTTATAGAGGTTTGAAACAACCTGAGGGTGAGTAAATGATAACAGATTTTTCATTTTTGGATGAACTGTCCCTTTAAATCAATTTGTTGCTTTTTTTTTACCTTAAAAACTGTGTTTTTTAATACCTCCACACAAATTCATGAATTTAAGACTGAATCATCCTTTATAAAATAACATGGTTTGGTTTAGAACTTCTACATTCTTCAAGTTGTTGCCATTCATTCATTTAATCTCTTTATCACAGTGCTATGAGGAATCTTATATTTTCATCTAAGCTGGATATGAGCCTGACTATGTCTGATGTCTTCTGATGTGCAGGTGAAGGTACTCAAGTGTAAAATACTGATTCTTTGCGCTTTATGGGCATGAAGTACTTTGGCCCAACTCATATAATAAAATCTGACTGCAATGGATCTTGTCCAAATAGGGAATCGATTCATATACTTCACTGCACAGCGTCTTCATGACCATAGATGTTCAGTGGAAGCTGGTGGGCCCATTTCCCAAATAAGGGTACCAAAATCATGTGAACATGCATACAATATGACTGAAAATGTAAAAGTTAGTTTTGTGTGAATCATATTTGTCAAAGTCCACCTTGGGTTGATTTATAGAAAGACAACCAATAGCTTTTGGCATAGGCTATTTCTCTTCAAGATCATGATGACCCAAATGAAGAAAGGTGCACTTCCGTAATGTACTTAAAGTGCTCTATTTTCGCATACTATTTTTGTACTTAATATACAAAAAATGATGCTTTAGTACTTCTTAAGATAATCTTAAGAACAATCAACTGTGCTATTTTGAGACACCATCAATATGAACTAAAATGTGTTTTAAATGTACTATCTCTGTTAAAAATGTAATTAGTTACAACTTGAAGTATACTTGAACACACTGGTGCATGAAAGATGGGTTCAAGTGTACTTCAAGTGGTAACTAAATACCACTTATGGAAGTGCACTTTTTTCACCAGGGGAATTGTTGGTTGAGTTAAATATGAATGGGCCTGAATGAGATTCGAACTCAAAAAGTGAAAAAGCATGTATTCATAAGTGGGCTTTAAAATGTTGTTGTAGTAATATTATATAAATAATTTAACATTATAATAATACTGTTGCGATTTTCAACCCGAATCAAATTAAACATATGTGACTATTGGCCAGTTTAAATGGACCCATGTCCCACCCAGTCATTCAGTTTCATTAATCCTTTCATGTTCAATCCATCGTTCACTTGAGTACAAGTACAGAATACGTTCCCCCAAAAAATGTTTTTATGAATATGAAAAACGTATTTGAATTGTCTCACAGCAGGTGTTCCTGCATGTGGTTCTCTGGTTTAACGTACAAACAAAACTCCCTTAATCCCAAGGTCATGCTTTTCGCATCACAGTCACACACATACTCTAGTCTACACACATCATGTGGATGGAAGGTCTTATAGAATATTCAAGACATTGTAGTCTATTTGACTGCAGAATGTGCAAGTTTGAGAGGTTTGTTGAAAGGAGGCCTGGCCATTTGTATGTCGACTGGAAATAATAATATTGTGATGTTATTTCGGTTGATACTACAGTATGGTTAAACCTCAGATGAAGGACCTTCTTTAATCTTCAAAACATAAAGCATGTCATTTATGAAGCATGTAATGTGTTAAAAAGTGCTGGTTATAAAATGTAAATAACTTCAGGCAGCTTGGTTTCAAAACCATATGCAAATAGCAGGCCGCGTTCTCTTGTGTGAAATGTAGGCGCTTCCCACACAGGAAACATTATTAAAAAATCACAAAAATTTGACATTGACAAATGATAAGCATACGATCCCTGTACAACAGAGATTTGCCGTTATTTCATTTACAAGGATTTGATATGATACTGTAGGTAATGACATTTCAGCGTGCCACATGACACCTACAGTACGTTGAATTTACATAATGTGAGTCCATTACTCTTTATGAGAACTACTGTTAGGCAAACAATGTGCATTTTGTTTTCTCAACTGTATTGTAAGTTACATAAATGTGTATTTTGTCATCATTCTTTCATCATTTATCTGTCCTCATTTTATTAAAAACCACACAAAGAAGATATTTTGAGAAATGCCTCAGTGGTTTTGTGTCCATACAATGGAAGTCAATGTTGTTTGGCTACCAACGTTCTTTAAAATAACAACACTGCAGTTTTTTTATTTGTGCAAAAATATAACAAACAAAACAAATGTAGAGTTCCAAGTTCACATTCTCAAGGCCGTGTACATGAAATTACAGTCTCAGAATAAAGAAATGGTTTTCTCGTGGCACACCCATGAATTCAAGACAGTTTCTGCGGATTTCACTGCAGGCCATCCAACACACTCATGAGTTACAGTGAGATAGAAGCAAAGGGTCACTTGAGTTCTATAATAGATTACATCACAGTGTCCTGCTGAATGGCCACATTGAAGCCTGTCTAAGTAGCCTGGGTCTAACTATTGAACTAGAATTACATCAATATTCACTCGACCATAGAGCCTTCTTTGTGTCCTTAGCAACTACAAGATTGATTCTTTCTCTCTCCCACAGTTCCTTTCCCTTCATTTCTCTCTTCTAGTCCTCAAAATCTCCCTGCTGTTGGAAGAAAAAGCAGCAATGGTACATGAAAAATACTGCGGAAAGATTCGGTGGAAATATTTGACTGCTGACAGCTCTTGTTTTAAATTTGAGCCCTCTACTGGATGCTCTAAAAGTCATACAACATTCATCCCATACATTATACAGCAATGGATATAGACTTGACAGACGGATTGGAAGTAATCATAAGGGTGCAATAAAATAATTTAAAGTTCCTAGAGTCTGACATATTTTTTTCAAATTCTAACCTGTGAAAATATTCGCTATTTTTTGCCGTAATGATCTGCTGATCCTCCATCACCAGATGGATAATGAACTCAAAATCACTACCTCTAGATTTTCTCACTCACTTGACAAGGATGCATTTCAGCACATTCAAAGTTCACACTGCTGTCTTAGATGTGAATCCGTAGTTGCGTTTAACACCACAGCGATTTAAATCTGAGACATGGTTAATTATTAAACCACAAGGACTTGCAATTCCATTTCTATGTCATGAGTTACGAGGTTAACAGACTAAATAACTTAGTGTGAAATGTCTTATTGTCCTTTAAAATCCAACAAGCAAACCATTCTTTGGGGATGGAAATATGTGCATATATATGTACATATGTAAATATTGTTTTACGCACAGCACCCCAAAACTAACGTACACTTTGAATTAACGTCACTTCAGTCAGTTTTAGCAGATGGTTAAGGTGATATTTAGTGGAAATATTAAGTTATTTCCTCTCAGGTTCACACAGATAACAAAGTCCCAACAGAGTAAACACAAGTCAAATAAGCTACAGATAAAGTTGACAGATTAGTTTTATGTTATAGTTTATGTACATTTTTATCAATTAACTAGGCTAATGTTTTTTTTATCAAAGTTGTAACTGTTAACATGAGTTAAGGCGCAATGAACTAATATAAACAATATAATATTTCACCTTAAATGTGATGCGTTTGTCTTTAAGTGTGTGTGTGTGTTTGTGTGTGCGCATCCACTCAGGAGGAGGGGTTCTGCGCATGCGCACTTTAGCCCTCAACCACACGCGGCTCAATCACGACGTTATTCGGCGTCCACTATGCATCATCTCAACACTCCGTGTGTAAGGACGTGCACTGTCGCCCGTACTGTAAATACTGTTCACGTATCATCCCGGATCAACGCGATCCTCCTCCCAAATAACATGGGTTAAGAGGAAGATGTCTGGATAATTCATTTAAACACTTCGCAAGGATGGGGACTCGGACATTCTGTTTTGGCAGGCGCATCTTGACAAAGGCGCAAAGAGCAATCGGAGAAGGACTTTAATATCATCCTTCTATCCTTTCGTTTCCTTTCCTTCTTTTCTTTTTTTCTGTTTTTGAGAGATGATCGCAGAGTTGGTGTGCAGCGCCGTGGCACTGGTCCTGTATGTCAACACACTGGACGCTGATTTCTGCTACGATGACAGGTACACGGACGAATGAATGGGATACATCTGCACGTTTTTGGTTTTCACACCCGTATATGTTATTGTTTCATAGCAACCGGGGAACAATGTAGCGGCGGCTGCTTTGTCCTCTTTTATTCAGATACATTGTTGCGACAGCGCGAGGAATGGCGGCGCGAGTCTGACATCTGTCAGCTAAGATTACCACAACCAGTAGTTCAAGTTTGAGAAATGAAGAGTTCGTGTAGTGATAGATATATGGGTGGGTGTTTATATTGTGTTTACTCGTGCAGGTCAAAGACGAGAATCACGTGTTATCTATTTATGGTTTGTAGAGCAAGTGATGATGAACTACGATTATGACAATCCGTTTATTTTGTGACCAGGGGAGTTGTTGCCCGAAGGAAGTTATGCTGTTTGTTGAGCTTTACCGCACTGGTACATTGAGATTAGAGTCACGCGGAGGTTTTAGATAAGAGTTGAAATTGTTTTTATCACTTGTTCTGGCCACTTGTTCTCAACGCATGGCGATGCTTATCGTCAGCACTCAAACAGTCAGAACGGTAGCTTTACGTGATCGCTTTACCCTTACATCCTATGGAAATGACACATTCATTTGTCAGAGTGGTTTAAGGGCACGTTATAAGAATGTAAGAAACGTGGAGCAGCGCGACGTTACGCGCAGTTGAGATGAAACAATCCAGAGAGAGAGCGAGGATTGTGAAATGAATGCCTCTCCAGGGTTAGGGTCTTGAATTCCCAGTGACTCGTTTAATTCATTACTCGTCCTTCTGATGCGTATTTGCTCAAATAAACAATAAAACAGGGATTTTCACCCTTTGACGCTTGCGCATTTTTTCTCAGGCATTCAAAATATGCGCGTCTGTTTCATTTTCCCCATAGCAAACATATTAGAGAAAGCGTTTGTGCACTCTGAATATAACGCAGGGTTCCCACGGAAATGTAAAGTATAAAGTGTTTTAACGTATTTTATGATAGAAACGTAACAAACTCAATGAGCCTGCAGTATAACAAATTGACCTTTTACGCCAATAGCTATTCTCAGCTCTAGACTATTTTCTAGACAAGTATTTGTATTCATTTAATTTGTTTGGGTATACGGTGTCAAACAGTTAAAAGAGTGCCGTATTATCAGATTTATTTATAAATGGGAATAAATGAATGTGTCCTGTCCTGCACTTTGCGTGCCGCATTGAGGTTTTGGACAGTAGGTGCAGCCTGAGAGCATTTTCAAGGAGCGTCTGCTTTTTTCATGCTTGTAATTAGTAGCTGACATAATTTATGCCAGAAATTACATGTTGTCTTCCTGCAGAGGTGGCACACAGGACAGAAACAGAGTTGATCATACGTGTCAGGCCGGACCTGGGCTGTGTTACACACCCTGTGCTAGTTAACATTTAATTTGTGCTGAGAAAGAGCAGATGTGACAAGGTCTTTCTTAGAATCCTGATATTATATGTGCAAGCGAGAACTGTCTCTTAAATCACTGCGCGGACCTCTGTTACTGACCCACAGGCTCGTGAGGACTGAAGTTGGTAACTTTTTAGAGAGCACTATCATGTATCCCTAGTCGTATAACAGCTTTATTAAAAACGGGAGGTTGGCATTTGATTTTGGAGAGCTGAGGAATAAGGGTTATGATTTTTAGTGCAAGACGAGAAACCAAGCACTTAGCAAAGTGGTTCAGCACATATATATTGCGACCGGAGTAATGCACAAAACATTCGCTTCAGAATGCTGGCGAAGAAGTTCCCCCCCAAAAAATGAAGAATGTGAGATTTCAATGGCTGCATGAATTATACATCCATTACATTATATGTCTGGATTGCCGAGGTACTTTTCAAGCATGACATTCGGTTGCTTTTTCAGACAACTTATGCCTGTTTCGTGTTGGAAGAGGAGTTCTCGTCGTAAGAATTATAACGGAATTGCGAGGAGATAAAACATTAAGTTTTATTGCTTTAAATACGTTACATCGCTACATCTGAATCTCTGTATACGGTGCACTGTTAAAACCATCTGTGGAAAAAAGGAATTTCATAAATGTGAAGGGAGATAAAGGAAACGTTAAGTATTTAGTGTTTATAACCAGCAGGATCAAGGTTATATGAGGATATGGTGATGTCTGGGCATTGTGATAATACTGCAGTTGTATTTTAATTGTGTTATAAATATGCAATCTTTTACTTGTTTGTTTCTGTTTCATTAGACTTTGGACCTTTATATGCATATCACACTCTGTGTTTGGATGTTTTTGTTGAATAGTTGAGGGTGCTTTGAGAATGCTTGTCACAGACTGAATGTGAATGGTGATCTTTGTTTGACCTGAGAACATTTTCATTGTGTTGTGAGGTGAAACATATTTTTTTCTTCAATTTTGTCTTTATCTTTTTACACTGCTTTGACATGGCATCACTTTGTTAGGCGCTCAGTAAGCTAGGCTTTAATACTATTTGCTCCACACATCCCCAGGGAGCTCTGATCCTCTGAATCACAACCCGACCCTGACACCTGCGCCGCAGAGTGGAAGCTATAACTTGTGTACCTCATATCTCTCATGCCGTAATCTCCACACCCAGAGATGGGAAAATGAGTGGATAGATGCCAGATGAGAGTAACGGCCTCATCACCTTGGCCTGCTATGAACCTGTCCAGAATCCTGATAGATGGGCTCACATGAGGAATCGTCATCATTCACCTGCAATTGAGGGCAAACCCCTCGCCGTTTCAAGTTCAGAGCCGGTTTTTATTTGGGGTTTGTGGTTTTGGAGAGGAAGAGTGTTCGAATTGGATGAATGGGTTTCTTAAATGGATCGTTTTTCTTTTTCCTTTGCAGTTTTGAGAAGCATCAGATACGTTTTGAATACAGCTTTTAGGTAATCGTGGACCATGCATTTATCCTAAGTAATGGGATGTGTATATTATGTGGTGTGGGTTTTGATGTTATACTTCGTGATTTTCATTGGCCTGATTGTCCCCTCCCTTGGTGTCTTAGATGGCCGTAAATATTTTTGTTTTGTAGTTTTGGGCAGGATGTCAAGTTGTTTAGGCTAACTTTTCTGTATCTTTAAAAATAATATTTTTGATTGCAAACTGAGATTTCACCCGGATGTTTGATTTAGTTTTTGTATAGATCTCTTTTTATGTCATTGCTTGATATCTGTCCTCACCTCCAAAGCCTATTCTGTGTTTTTTAAAAATCATGCACGATGAGAATAGGATCAAAATTGAAAGGAAGACGAAATCAGAACTGTGTCTTTTTATCTGATTGTGCATTCCAGGTCTTATTGCCATGGCCTTTCATCAGTGAATGTTATTCTAATCCGGATAAATTTAAAAACGGCATTTTCGTCTAAAAACGCTCCGCGTCCACACTAACGTTTTCAATCATTTTTAAAAGGTTTCTCATCCACACTGAAACATGTGGAAATGCTAACATCCCTGTACTGTGCATGTGCAAAACGTAGGACGCTTCAAATGTACGTCATTTCCGCCTAGGGCATTTTTTTTTCGTCCGGGAGTTCCACCGTCAAACAACAATTGTGAGTAACCATTCCGTGTCCTCTGCAGAAAAGAAATCTGTAGTACGTACAAACTAATATTAATCTTTAACAACGCTGTTAAAACCGAGAGTAAACAAATCAAATGCTCTACAGCATCGTCCACCATCTTGTCTAAAAGGATCACGTGACTACAATTACGTCATATTTTCTTAAACCCTCCGTTTTCACTATCCACACTGCAATGCGTAAAGGGCGTTTTTAAATGTATTCACTTTCAAGAGCGGTTTTAAAAAGCTCCATCTTCGTTGATAAAAACACCGTTTTAATGTGGACGGAAGGCCAAAATGGAGAGAAAAATATGCGTTTTCAAGCGAAAACGCACTAGTGTGGATGTGGCTTAAGGAACAAAAATGTCTTTGTAATCTTGACATGGCTTTATATAAATCACGATCCAATCAATTCTTAATCTAAAATAAAAAAGAAGTAATCCAAATGTAAAATAACAGATTTTAGTTCTGTCTTGTTAACCTTTACACCGGTCATTATTTCATGATGGATGTACAATTTGTTGCAAATTTTGATGTGGTCAGTTTAATTTCATGTTTTATATTTTCTTTTTATGCTCGCAAGCAAACCTCCACACCGACTCTTATCCATTAGGCAATTTTCCGAGTGGTTCTGCTGCTAGTTTAGTTTCCAAGTCTGTTTAGCTGAGACTGCAGGGATGAGCTGCTGTTTGCTTTAAATAGGCTGTTCTGCTGGTTTGGGTTTTGTGGTGCTGTCTGGCTCTGTTCTCTTCAGAGCGTCCACCCTGTGTACCCGACCACACACTTTGGATCAGCGGTGATGTCGAGAACCAAGGGCGGCAACCGGGGCTGGGAGCATCTCTCTCCGCAATCAGTCCATCCTAGCGGTACCCTGTAATTTTCTCTGAGAAAAAAAGTAAAGCAAGAGACACTCTATGGCTCATAACCACCCTTCCACGGCCCCCTTGTAATCCTCCAATAGCTGTGTCCAGATGGTTGTGTTCGCAAAGCATTGTGGGTGGTTGTTTAAGGAGGAATCTTGGGGCGAGTTGTGCGGAGTACTGTGATGTAGACATCAGTATTCCAGATGACAACAGTTTTGACATTGACTCCAGGAGTCCTTTGTGATGGTTTGCATATTTCGGCCTACTGTGCTATGTGTCTTTTTGTACTTCAGTCAAACGCTATAGAAAGCCTGCCTTGTTTTTATTTAATGTGGTTTTTGCATTGTATTAATTACTGTAATGTGTTTCCCTGAGAGTCTTGTAAATGTTTGCGTACAACATAATATGAGTCAGCCGTAACTCCAGCTTCTATACTTGGAGCTTTTGGGGAAAGATTAAAAAATGAGGATCATCAATTTTTATAAATAGACAGTCCAGATCCAAACTGGGTGCGTGCCAGTGGTCTGCGATTTTAAGAGATTTCAAGCTGTGGGTTAAGTCATATAACTTCAGGGAGTATTTTGGCACATCCAAAATGACGGAAATGTACTGCCTCATCTTTTGGTTTGTCATAAAATGAATGGTCACCTGTGCCATTTGCCTTGCAGTTAAGGCTGTCTGTGAAACAGATGTTTTTTTTAGCACAAAATGAACCGTTTTGATGTGCTAGTAAGATTTGACTTTAGTGACTTGTAACCAGTTGGCTGGTAAATGTATTACAACCTGAAACATTGCATAGGTTAAAGGAACTGTCATCATTTACTCACCCTCAAGTTGTTCCAAATCTGAACAATGAAATGTATACAGATTTGGAACTTAAGGTTGAGCAATTCATGATGGAAATTTCATTTTTGGGTGAACTGTTCCTTTAAGTCGGATGGCAGAAGCAGGAATAAATGAAAAATAGGTTTCATTATTTTTTTGTCCTCGCAGAAAAAGAGATGTTTCAGCACCAAGACATGGTCTTGATTCCTGCAATACATCTTACTTTTCCAACACCTCTCCAGACAGCTTATGTATATTTTTTAGGTGCAACCGTGCAACACACAATTTTCAACGATGAACTTGATTATTGAAAGAGTCACTTGTAGACATCTCTGTTGGTTGACAGGAGGAGCGTATCTGTGTGTGTACATTATGTAGAGATGGCTTTGTTTTCAGAGAAGACCGTCGTCTCTCTATGACAGGGCTAGTCAACTGGCGGCCCGCGGGCCAAATGCGGCCCGTCACTCATCTTTAACTGGCCCGCCTTATCATTTCAAATAAGTGGAGAGACTTTAAGAACGGTGTGATTTAAATGCACGTCCTCCTGAGACGAATCATCTTTAAAAGTCCAAAACGCTGCTACATTCAATAGGAATTCCCGCGGCTCATAATGTTTTACGTCTTATAAAGCGATTTGATCGGTCAGTCCAAGAAACTGAATGTTATTTACAACGTTATAATCAGCAATGCATTGCACAGCCACAGGCAATCGGTTTGCACACGCGATAGGTCGCGTTCTAAAATGCGTTTTGTACCCTTGAGAGTAGGCTAACTGTAGGAAGGGTACACCACGTGAACGGTTGTCGCAGATAAGGGGAAAACGGTGTTGTTTTTATTACTACATTCATTATGCATAAAGGCTATATTTATGAGATAAAAACAGCTATTTAACTTCCCCCAGAACTCGCACTATACAAAGGATCCGCCCTATAAGTGCGTGGGGCACATTTAACTTTAATTATTTCAACCAAATATCTTCAAAAATATCTCCTAGAAAAACCAATGCCACCCACTTAGATGTACTGGAGGACTGTGGGTGAGTAAATTACCAGCAATTTTTGGGTAAAGTAACGCATTAAGGAATATAAAATATACAATTATAAACACAATATCCCTTTTAATTTAATATCATGAAAAGGCACAAAAACTTTATGCAATATTTGCATGTTTTAATATATGGTATATATATATATATATATATATATATGTATATATGTGGTATGTATATATGGTGTATGTATATATGGTATATATATATGGTGTATATATATATGGTATATGGTATATATATATATATACATACATACATACATACATGCATACATACACAAACACACACATATATCTACCTATCTATATATATATATATATATATATATATATATATATATATATATATGTATATATATGAATTAATAAGTAACAGCAACAAAAACAGTACAAAAGGAACAAAACGCAATAAATAACAGAAATACAAATTAACAGAAGATATGAGGATTTGGTAAAAAACTGGTCTGCATCCTATTTATACTTTTGGAATCTGGCCCTCATAGAAAGTAGTTGAAGACCCCTGCTCTATGACATGCTCTAACCTTTGCGTTCTGGGTCAGCGGCCATCTGACAAACCGCAAACACTATTAAACACAACCCGCTCTACTGTAGTTGGCATGTGTGTTTTTAGTGTCTCCTACTGAGTAATCTGACTAACAATTACTGTGGCCATGACCTCAGAGGATGAACTTTCCCAGGGCTGCAACCTCAGAGCAACCGTTTCTCCCATTTACAGCAGTCCTGCTGTGCCGTAGTGCAGAAACCCAGATGATAGCTTTCTGTAGGTCTCATAGCAGGGCAGAAAAGGTTATTTAGGTCTAATAATTAGTCATGGTGTTGTTGGCGATGCAACATCCCTATAATACAATATTTAATGGGATGCATATAGGATCGCTATTCAATGTGTGATGCATAACAGAACCGTAATTGGATTCAGCTTGAACTTGCGAGAGACACCCAGTGTGTCTTTGGGGCTATACATTTATTAAACTTTAGATGAATAGAGGTGTAAAGGAATTATGCTTCAACGAGGCCCGTTCACACCAAGGATAATACATATACTTTATAATTAATATAAGGTGTAAATGTTTAAAAATTGTTCTAATTTTAATAGAAAGGAATCATTCTAGTTATCATTCTTGTTGTGAATTGTGTTTTCGTCGTCATTCGATTGTTAAAGCATCATCACAATATTTAGCTTAAACACAAAAGCTGCGTATTTACTCTATTGTTTTCTTTAATCACATCTGAAAATACTTAAATCACGCAGGTGTCTTTTGATAGTCGTGTCCATTGTCCAGATGGCGTCTAGACAGAAATCTCGGGATCGGGACCAAGCCGAGGTTTTTTCCTCCTCTCAATCTTGCTGGTAAGCAGAGGGGGTCGTTCCCTCAACTGCCAGCATCTTGATTACTGGAGCACAGCGCTGTCAGGACAGGCAGAGATTGGATGGCCCTCATCCCATCCTATTGGCTCTCTGAGGGAGTACTTTTCTCTCTGTGATTGCCAGGGCAGATGACTGTCATTTGTGAGTCTTGGGGCGAAATGAACTGCAGGCCAGCGTGGCCTGACCCATCGCTGCCCGTGGGGCTGGAAAATGGGCTGCTGTTCACAGTTGATGGCCTTCCTGGCCCTCTAAATCAGACAGGCTCGGACAGGCTGTAATCAGGGCTGAAGGAGGAAGGCCATATGTACAGCAGGTTTACTGCATGGTAGCGAACAGCAGTGGAGATTAACTCGAGCCGATGCGCTGTGGGATCGCGTGGCCGCCTCCATGCGCGCTGCGTCTTCATGGCTGGCATTTAATTAAAGCCAACAGATTATCTGTTCAGATTTAGTTTGCGTGCCGTCTCCCTTACTCATAATAGCCGTTACCACTGATAACATTAGTCTAAGTGAACAGAACTGTTCAGTGACATTCCTGCAGCAATTTCTGCTGTGTTAGGGGTGGGCAGTATGAACAAAAACCCATTTTCAATACGAGTCACTTGCAATAACCATATATACTATCATGAAAAGGCTGTCACAATATTCGATTTTTACTACACGGTTATCGTGGCCAAAAGAATTCACAGTAACAGTATTATCACAATATCTATTGAAATAAATTGTAAATAAATAATAATATAAATTAATAAATAAATAATAGTAAAGGAATAAATACATACTAATAATAAATAAATAAATATAATAATAATAATAATAATATATATTTAAAATGTTCCTATTTACTTATGTGTCATAGTGAATTCCATTAAAGTAAATAAATAGCAATAACAATCAACTGACAGTAATTTAATGTAAAATATATTAACGGTATATATTAAAAGCAATAATTTAACAATTTAATAAAAATAATCTAAAATAACTTATTTTCATATTCTTATCCAATTTTTTTACTGTTCAAAAACACTGCATTTTAATGCACAGACTTGTATTAAAAGATCAAAATAATCCTATGATATGGTGGACGGCAACAGTTTCTAAGGTAGGATTGCTCTGTAACCTTTTTAAAGGGGTTTATACGGAAGGGGGTGAACTATTGAGGTAATCCCATTAGCCACAAATAATTACAATAGAATGAGCTCACTTCTCGACCCTGAATACTGTATTGTATTGCCTTTCGCACCATCGTCCTCCAAACACCCTCAGGTTTGATATTAGAGCAGATTAGAAGCTCCTAAAACATAAAACTACAACAAAACTCGGTCGTACTGAAAAAAGGTTGGATTTCAGCTCCGCTATACTGTGTGTTGCTCATGCTTCAGGGGATATTTGGAAAGACGCCACCGAACAAAAATCTGGTGTAACATTACGGGTTGATTTCACGCAGGTCCCACATCATTTCCCTCCATTTCACTACCGACAGGAACTTTGATTTAGGGCTAATGTTCCTTCACGGATCTAATACCATATTCCCGTCCTGTGCCGGTCGGCCTGCCTTCATTGTAATAGGATTAACAGTGGCCTGTGGATAGTGGGAGGGGGGGCTGTGTGTCAGTAAAGAGCCTGATCCATTTGAAGCACAAAACCCCCGTCGCTAGCGTCTAAAGAGGATGCTATAGTGCACTTAAAAAATAAAGCAAGTCTCTTCTGGAGATCTATCATCTAGTGTGTCACCTAGCCCCAGTCCTTGCAGAGGATGATGGGATATGACCTGGTCAAGAAGCTTTTGTGCTTTGTGGAGAGCTGTGTGGTCTGTCTTTTCTGTGTGCACCATTAGCACTCGCTGATGAGAAATAAGCCTCGCTTGTGTTGGCTGCTTGCTCAGATAAACAGAGAAAAAAATTCTCTCTTATTTGGAGCAGGGGACACGTTCAGCGCCTCTGTGTACCAACCTGTCAGAACCGATCTGGTCATTGGTACGAGAGGGTACGTGCTAGACATCTCTAGCTTTCTGTAGCTCTTTTCTGCCTTTAGTGATCTGGCCACATTTGGTTTTCAGGGGTGCAATCCGATTTTTGTAAGGGTCTTTGAAATATACATTTTTTCGTCGATCTGCTACATTTGTGACCTCACTTTGTGTTACGGATAGATTGATAAATTCCTGTAGTTTAGCCAGCAGATCAAACTATAATTTTCGACAAAATTACAGATTTTTGTTTTACCTAGGGTTATCAAATGATTCATTGCATCAAGAATAAAGTTGATTTCTGTGTACTGTGCATATTAATTTTGTATTTCTAAACACATAGACATACATGTGTACATATTTAGTAAATATTTACATGTATTCATTTATGTTTTATTTACAAATAATTTCAATGATATATAAATGTTTATTCATATTTATGTTTTTCTTAAATATATGCATGCATGTGTATGTTTTTATAAATACAAAATTAATACGCAAAGTACAAAGACATATATTATGTAAACACAAACTTTTATTCTTGATGCGATCAATCCCTATTAATCGTTTGACAGCCCTAATTTTAACCAAAGATGACCCTAGATTTGTTATTTCTACAAATATTGATTTAATCTGATATTTACAATATGTATCTATCTGAAAATACTTTTGTGTTTGTTTTGCGTAGAAGAGTCACATGTATATACATTTTTTAATAAGTGAGCACAGCATGTGCGCAAGCTACTGTTAAGACTCTGTAAAACGAAAACCAATGCTTGAATCCATCCAACTTCCCCTTTCATTCCTTTTATAGATCTTTAAATATTTGCGCAAATCTTGTAATGTATTTATGCAAAGTCAACACATGGTGTTGTGTTTGGCTCGGTCTCAGTCAAGCCCGTATTTCTCTAAGGGTTTTATTCCACAGCTCTTTCTCTACATCGATCGTATCAGCAAGTTTACTTTCGCTTCAGGAATCCTGCGGCGGCCAGCGATGACTTCGCCAGGCTCGTGTAAGCATGTGAGCTGTTGGCTTTCCAGATCTGAGATCACACCAGATGTGCGGTGCCCATTGGGTTAGTTACAAAAGATCAGGCCAGTGAGAGGATTAGATTCTGGCGTGTAGTAATGAAAGCTTAAGAAGATGATCTGTGTAAAGACTGTTTGGTATGAGCACAGGACTCGTACGGCTAGTCTAGTTTCCTTCGGTTCTCTATTGGTGTTTGTTTTACTTGTGATGTAATTAGTTTTGAGATATTTAATAGCCGTATAAAGGAACAGTTCTCACAAAAACAAACATTTTTGACATATTCTACATCTTTTCAAACTTGTGTGAATTTCTTTCGTCAGTGAAACAGAAACGATGTTTGTCTGCTCTTTTGAAAGCGAGCGATATCCGGGGGTTGTGAAGCTTCAAAAGGATAGAACCGCAGCAGGAGCGCTCTGTAAAGCTTTGTGGATCTATTCGATAGCTTTGTGTAAGGAAAAGACTGAAATGTCATTTTTGAGAACTACAGCCGAAAGGACAGATTCTGCACGAGTCATTGATGGCAGAATTATATCTGGACATAAATATGTCTGTTTTTATCACGTCCTTACACGAGGTCCCTGCAGGTGGTCTCTATCGGCCCGGCACTGACAGCTGTTAATTGGCCCATGGAGGAAACCTCTAAACCCTTAAAGAAGTTCTCGCTGTTTGTCATCCGCTTTCTCTCACAACATCAGATATCGCCCTTTTTCTTACAAATCCGATCCAGACCAGTGATATGCTTTTCCAGAGAGAATAAAGCAGCCTGCTCTTAGATGCGTGTGCAATTTATTTTGTCGTTTCGGAAGAAAAGAGAGACGAGGCACAAATGAAACCCGGCAGCTTTGGTTGAGGCTTCCTTTGACTTCTGCTTTAAATGATTGTGAAGAACATCAAGGACTTACGCTAGATGCATTTGGAGGTTGAGTCATTGGTTGAGAGCAACATTCATTTGTCCTGGGTCCAAGTTGTCTTCATTGTCATCACCATAGCGCTGACAAACAGTAACATCTGCGGCTCTTACATCAGCATCAGCAGGGACGGAAAAAAGTTGTTTGTGTGTCAGCGGTTCTCAACTGGTCTCGCTTTAGCATGCAGATTTTTCATTGGCTGTTTACCGAACGCAATGCCAGACTGGGCCGTGTACGTTTTTTGTAAGTTGTATTTGCCACACAACATTTGACATCAACCTGACAAACAATAAAAAAACTTTCTCTTTTTTCTCTTTATGCATTTTTGTTTTTTTAAGGACCTAAATGCATTAAAATCTTAATGTGGTTTGTTGTGTTTTAAAGGAACAGTTCACCCAAAAATGGAAGTTGTCATCATTTACACACCCTCGAGTTGTTCCGATGATAAATTTTATTATAAATACTTTGTTCTGATGAACACAGAGAAAGATATTTGGAAGAATGCTTTTAACCAAACAGTTCTTGGCCACCTTTGACTACAATAGTAGAAAAATATTCTTTATAAATTTTGTTGTCCTGTTGAACACAAATCTAGGAAAGCAAACCGTTTTGGACCACTTTTGACTGCATTATAATTTTTCCTACCATGGTAGTCAATGGTGCCCAAGAACTGGTTACAAGCATTCTTCTAATATTTTTCTCTATGTTCATCCGAACAAAAATGTATAAATATTTGGAACAACTCCAGTGTGAGTAAATGACAACTTTAATTTTTGGGCGAACTGTTCCTTTAATGTTTTTTCTGAGCTCCTAGTTTAAGGAATGCTATTTGAGGCTCTAAGCTGTTTTACGCTAAAGAAAATGCTTATGTCAGGTTTTGCCTGCCCATCATCCTGCCAACATTCACACACTAAAAGTAAAAATGGAAAGATGTGTCAAATTTACATTTCTTTACTGAGAAAATCTGTTCAGCAAGACATTTTGCCAGATAAAGAAATTGTTTTGTGTATTGTGTTAGTTACAGATCATTGATGTCGAGCAAACAGAGCTATGGGAAGTTTTCCATCACTCATGAACTCATGCACTGTTTATTTTGCCCAGTAGGACATCAGGCAGAGTATATGCTTCCTTTTCTGGATGGAGAAGTTAATGGAGGTTTATTTTGGGGTCTTAAAGGAGAATACATGTGTGTTGATGTGCTGGCCATTGATCCTGCAGAACTTAGAAGCAAGGTTATTTTATTAAAACCAGAGTTCATTAATTAGCTCTGAAATAATAATCATAGATTGAGAATCTTAAAAATAACAAGTTAAGAACTCAAGGAATCAGAGAATCAAAAAGATGTTCATAGGAAAATGTAGACTTTCAAGGCTTTTATCTCCTCATGATGGGCTTAAAGGGACCGTCGTGTTGTTCAAAAGCTGTATATGACTCTTTCTCCTGTGGAACATAAGAGGAGATATTTTGAGAAATGTCAGAAAAAAGTTTTGCATCCATATAATGGAAGTCAAAGAGGTCCAATGTTGTTTGGCAACCAACTTTCTTAAAATATCTTCTTTTGTGTTCTGCAGAAGAAAGGCTGTCATACAGGTTTGAAATGACATGAGGGAGAATAAAGGCTGATTTTCATTTTTGGGTGAAGTAAGCTGATTGCGTTTGGCTGTCCCTTATGACATGCTCATGTTTCTGAAGGTCAGGAACCACATTTTCCAAACATCTACTACAGTAACAGTCAAACTCGGAAAGCAACAGCTCATACTGACAGGGTGATGTCTGTTATTTACTTAAATGACGACCCAAAGGATTTCATGTTGTTATATTACATCATTGCAAGTAGCAAACCCTCTCACAGAGCGCAAAAACAGTTGTTCTTATTTAGTGATGAAAATCTCCAGCTGCAGAAATAGATTTTGATGTACGCATGGCTCACAGAATGACATTATCTCATGCCCGAAGCATCTCTTTCCAGGCTCTGAATGTCACACAAAAGTAATGCGCCTGGGAAAGACATCTTTATGGCGCGCCGCGTTTCGGGAACGGTTTGTGTGTGTGTGCGTGTTAATTGTCTCTTTGATTAATACTGGATGTCTGTATAAGATGAATTGGCAGGCTCCTGCCCCCAAATGTTTGCCGGTAAAATTTGTCTTTAATTGCACAATAATGGCTTGACATGAGAAAAGGCAGATCGCCGGTAATCACATGCTTAGAAGGAAATGTAATCACATCTTGCTCCCAGTTTTAAAGGGCAATTAGCCAAAAAAACAGGTTTTGTCAGGGAAAGAAAGACCACTTTGCTATCGAAAGAGCGAGAGGAGATATTTCCATCGGCCGTTGCTTAGCGATGCTCGTGCTTAAATGGTGCCTGCCTGAGAACCGGGGGGCTTCTTTCCTACCCCGTTTCGGCGACCATGAATCCTTCATTTTCTCCAAATTGCACCCGTAGTGTCTTCTGTCGATGTCATCAAGAGCCAAGAAAGTGGTGTTTTCAGAGAGGAAAGGGAACAGCATTATGGGACTGAAGGCACTGAATGGAGTTTTTAAAAGGGAATTAGGTTGTCTTGAATTACAATGCCTCTCACACACACTGACACTACCCAGACTTGTTACCTTTGTCAGAGATGTTATTTTAAGCCACCGTATTCCATGTCTTGTCAATCAGTGCATTCACCTAGAGTTAGTGGTGCTTATTAAGGCAGGCATCACTGTTCCTATTGTTTATTCTTGGATTCAGGTATTTTAGAAATCTACGGCTGTAAGAAAGATATAATATCATTGCCTGTTTTGAAGACCGGTTATATCTAGGGGATGGCAGTGTAGTAGAGATTTGGGGCTATTTTTCTTCAACTCTGACTGTTTTGAAGTCTTAAAAATGTCATAATGCAAAAAATAATGTATGAAACTGTACTAGTTTTCAGACAGATTTTTTAAATTGCCGTAATAGGAATTTGGGGAGATAATATAGTTAAAGATGAAAATGGTCAATCAAAATTATCTTTCTTTTCTATGCAGACAGGATTTGTCATATTTTATTTATATATATATAATTTTTTACAGTGTTACATTGTTATAAAGCAGCTTTACATGAAAAAGTATATAGAATACAATACATATATAGAATGTATGTATATGAAGAGTTCATTTGAAAAAACGTTAACTCAAAAATGATGTTTTTTTAATTGTGTTATTATGTTTTTAGTGTATAAGTTAGCAGTATATATATATTTTTGTTATTATTACTAAATCAAAACGACTCAACTGCAGTTTGATTGATATTACGTGAAATGCACAATAACAAAACATGATTTTTGTGTTGGAATGCAGGTTTCCTGCATATATAAATAAATAAATAAATAAATATACATAATATATTTATTATGTGGTCGGAATGCGTTCTCTGGAATCCTCTTAAGCGGTGTATTTCTAGGTTCCGATTGGTTGCCACCGAACCGCGTCATAGCTCTTTACCATAAAGTTGACCTGATTTCAACTCTCCTCAACCCCCTTAACGGCCAAAACGCACCGCTGAAAATGTCTTCCGGCCACTCTCTCGATGGCGGCGGTGTGAACGCGCAGTTACAGTGAAAGCTACTTACTGTGACAGTCTGATTAAAGGTTTTCCAGACGTTACCGGTGGCACGTTTGAGTCGCCTTTCCAGTCACTTTGAAGTATCTCATGTTAAATTGGTAGGTTTCTGTGTAGCATCAGTAGCACTGCGAGTTATTTTATCTTACTTAGACCGTGTCTGATTTATAGCGGAAGGATCGGTTTGAAACAGCAGCTCCCACTGAAATCTATAACCTCAGAACCCACGAGGCCCACGGCCTTTCGCAAGGTTTTGTTTTCAGTTCCTGCAATGGTTGCCGTTGGTTAACATCACAAGTTCAGCTCTATTTAAATTGCTTTAATCATTCGCTGGCCAGGATGGCCTTTCTCCTGGGAGTGGTCCTGAATGAGCTACTTGGCGTCCGCTGTAGGAAACCTGACTTGCCATGAGGTAATACGCTGTGTAACCAGACGGATTCACCCTTTTATAATGAAAACCATGTTTATACCTGCATGTGCCTGTGAGAAATATTCAACATTTTGTTACGTCCAAGAGTATAAATACAACAGTTTCTATATTGAATTTACACTAACATCAGGGGTTTTGTTTTCAAGCGGAAGCCGCTGGAGTACTTGAATGAGCCCAGTCAGAATCGGCAGCTGTTACGGGTTCAGTCTCTTGAAATAAACCCGATTAAGAGTTAAATCCCTGTTGAGGGTTGAAGAAAACTCTTAACCTCTCCTGCGATTTTTACACTCGCACACCACAGAGGGTTTACGTTTGTGAAATTGTGTTTATAAAGGAACAAAAACAACACGAGCAACATCCTGATTGTCATCGCTAAAGGGGTTCTGCCTGTCGACACAAGCCAAGCTATAACTGAAACCTTTTGTGTGATGTTACGTTCGGGGAAGAATGTGACCTGAAAACATTTTAATAAAATAGTTTACAGCATAATTGTTTTAAACAAACGGTGCCTTGAGACATATTTAGCACAGAACTAGAAGTAATGCAAGACTACACTAATCTAAAGGCTTTGTCATGCAAAATGTGTTTGCGAGGATTGCACATTTAACATCATTCACTTTATCATGTGTAAAGATGTATGTGGATTAACATGCAATTTCACGTTTTAAACAGAGATGGCGATATAGAGGCAAACGTTATGAATTGCAGCTTTAAGATGGTTAGTAAAAATAATAAACAAAAGCAAAACATCTTGGGGACCAAATTAAGTCGATCATTCTGTTACAGTAGAATAAGTGGTATCACTATTTTGTAGTGTCGGCCTCTTTTGGACATCTCTAAGATGCAGTAGTGTTGGCTTTCTTTGGACGTCTCTAAGCTGTAGTAAAAGAAACAAAACATTCATACAGTCCTAGCAAAAGCCAGTACGTCTCTCTCCAGGGCTGGATTGAGAAGAGCTATTGAATTTATTAAGACTCTGGACAAGCACTTCCAGCTGTGCGAGATGAGCATGAACTGTCAGGCCCCTTCCATGAAAGCTCTCATGAAATTCCCTGCTCACTCTTTGAGTTCTGTACTCACAATCTTTCTCTTTTCCACCACCGTTTGGCATCATTCGTTACACTGAGTATCAGAGGTAACAGGCAGAATTGCTGAGAATGAAGTTCTCTTGGAGCACATATATGTTTTTAATGAGCCGAGACCTTGAGCTCGCTCTTCAGGTTCTGGTAGAGTGATCTGGAAGATTAGATGGTAGGTGGCTACTGGTTTCTGCATGTGTTGTTCTTTTCAAGAGGAGGATGATTTAGATGTTGAGTGATGGACCTTGACCTCTGTCTGATGTTGAGATAGACGCCTTCAGACAGGTTTCTACTGAATCATTCAGTCAGCTTTCTGATATGTCATTTTTGGCCCTTTAGGGTCAATTGCATTAATATAGTTTTAAAACTGGTTTCCCAGATGCTCCCCGGGAACAGATTAAACAGTCCAGACTCACCCCATTTGGTTCGGCCTGATCGTCATGACAACGGCTGTATTGTGTTATATAGTGTTTTGCATTAGTAGAAGAATGGAGACCATTATGTGGTATGTCATTGTGGTTTAAATAGTTTTTTTATGTAGGTAATTTCTAGATTTGGTCGTTTTGTCTTGTCAATAATAGGTGGTTGTGGGGAAAATCATTTTTCAGTTCTCTTAGATGTATGGGTGTTCAGTCAATGGCTTCCAAATGGCATTGTGAAAACCAGTGTCAAACCTTTGTGCATCCAAAAAGCTTGTTCTTGTTGTGTATTTAGGATTTGGTTAATTTATGAACGGTGCTTTCGGTTGTTTCTTGTTGTAAACAAGCAGTCCTCAATGAGTGGCATTATCTGTGCTGTAAGACCATAAGGATGTTAGTTTGGAGTGAAACATTTTAATCGAGGCGGCCAACAAAACCGTTGCTGCTTTTATCCAACCATAAACAGCATAAAAAAACCTCCTGTTCTCTGAAGTCTACAGACTGTGCTTTTCTTGGGATGGGGTTTTATTTTGGATGGAACCGCGAGTGTCCATCCGGCGCTGCGAGAACCTGAAAGACTGTTTGTTTTGGTTGATTTCTTTCTGTCGTTTCAGTAAAAGTGCCTTTTGTTTCTTCCAAGTATGTGTTTTTGTTAGGGCGATTTGACCATCGCTGGGCCACAGCAGAGGAAAAGTAGATCCATTAGTTGTTGACTTGGACCGAGGCCAGGGGCGAGTGGTCCTGAGGGCCTCCGTATTGATCGAAAGAGGTCATCGCCATTGCTGTTCTCAATAAATGCTGGGATTGCGGCTTTCGAGCGATTGTCCTCCATTATCTAATTGGAAAGGATGAATCAATGGCGGCAGAGCTAAAATCGTCCAGATTAGTTCCCGTCCGTTCTGCCGGTATTGGCTGTGTTTGTGCGCGAGGTGACGGATGTAGAGGCCATCAATGCGGTGGAATAATTAAAGCACTGTCTGTGTTCTAACCCACTTTAACTGCTATTGGCCTGCCTGGGGCGAACCATCTCCTGGCCGGCCTTTAGAGAGACTGTTCCTCAAAGACACAAAAACACATTGGGATGATTGTTGAAGGACAACAGCGCTGTTTGTCCAACAGGCCGACAGCAACGCTAAGGACACGGCTGGTAATTAGGACAGATTGCTGTGGTGAATCTAACTGGGCTTTTAATGGTAGTCGAATGACACATGGTTTTACATGCAATGGATATATTTTGCATGGGGGTGGTTGACAAATAAACTGTAAATGCGTCCTATGGTGCGACAGCAAACATTTAGAAAAAAAAAAACGTATAATGAAGATAAACATCTCTTATGCTATTGCTAATATTAATAATATAATATTAATTTTAATAATATAAAATGTCACACCATAGGCCACATGTAAAGTATAATTGTCAAGTATCCATAGGTGATCTATGCTGGACTAAAAATTGCATAAATTAAACATAAAATTGGGAATTATAAAGATATATTATACAGAATTGTGAGGAGTGATATGTACATAGTTCATAGATCCATAGTAGCCCAAGGTTATTTTTAGTATGGGTAAAAGTCAAAAACGGAATGTTTACAAATTTTGCATTTGTTTGAAGATGCTACATATTTTTGTATTGTTGTCTAAATACAATGACATTGATGCATTTTTAATTGCGGCTTGCGTGTAGCTGTTAATGAAACGCACGTGGGCAGTATTTTCTGGACATTTGTTGTCTCAGTGTGGAGATTGTGTTTATGTTTGCAAGTTCTCTTTTGCATGAAAGACATAACGAGAGGGTCCTCAAAAAACAAAGACAACGCGAAACAAACTTCTCGCACGAAGCCATGGTTTCTTCTCCGTCCAGTTCGCAGGCAAAGCCAGTTGAATGCACTTTATTCTTTTGATCCTTTTTTTGGGAAGGCTCTTCAAGTTTGCTGCTGTTATGAAGAATGATGCGTTCTGGAATGCGTTGAGCGCCGTTGTTTTCCAGTGCTTGACAAATAATGGTGGGAATGACAGTCTGCAATTTCACAAAACTGTCAGGGCTGAAAACGATCACTGATAGAGATCAAATGGTTTTAACACACTGCGACAGACGGGTGCGGATTTCTTCGCAGACGATTTGCATTACAGACGTGCGTTTGACAGTGTGATCTTTGTGACCCGGGGCGAAGAAATGGATGCCTGTGATTTAAAAGATCGGAATGACAATGTGAACGTGAATCTTAACTACATCATTAAATGTGGTGCTAAAATTTAATTATAAATTGCAAGCCACAATGTGATATTCAAGGTCAGGTTTTAAACAAACCATTACCTCGAATATGAGCAAAAATAATAGTCTCCTTGTCTAACATGCACGGCGATAAAGGACAATTGAGACTGTCTATCAGAAATACAGATTAAAAGAATCCCTTTTAGTCAAATTCAAAGTCTTTAAGATTATTAAAAGCATGGAAATAGCGTACCATTTCCGAGTCTAGAAAAGTCTCGTGCTCAAGTTTAAAGTATGTCTGAGTGCTTAAGGGTTTTATTTCTCCTCTAGTCTAAAATAAGGAACTCTTAAACCAGCTGCTCTCTTGGAACGGAGGAGATCCAAAGCCTCTGTTTTCATGCACTGAGCCTTACCATACCTGGCACCCTCGTCGTTCGGCAATAACTCTTCAAGCCAAAAACAGGCTTGGTCAATTGCACCTACACTTTCAAATCATAAAATCTCTATATGTGTATTATTTTTTTGCGTTTAGAAAGTTCTCGGCCAGGGAGAGGGAGTGGATGAAGATGAGGAAGTAGAAATAATACACAGCTTTGCACCTCGTAAAGAGCGACGCTTGCATGTGAGGCAGGGTTGTCCGTAATCCTGCCTCACTCATCTTCTCCAAGTGTTGTCTGAAGCTATAAAGACTTTGGAGAGCAGCACAAATCTTCGGCGCACTCCCCGATGCAATTCACTATGAAGTAGAACCACCTGCTTGGAGACCTGTTGGAGTCTTAAAGGGGTCATATGACACGGCTAAAACGAATATTATCCTTTGTTTTAGATGTAATGCAATGTGTATACACTATTTACGGTTCAAAAACGCTGTATTTTCCACATACCGTGCATGTTTGTATCTCCTCTTTTCCCCGCCTCTCTGAAACGCGCAGATTTTTTACAAAGCTCATCGCTCTGAAAAGCGAGGTGTGCTATGATTGGCCAGTTTACCAGTGCGTAGTGATTGGTCGAATACTGCAAGCTTGTGACGGAAATGTAACGCCTCTTGCCATATTTGGAACATCAGGTTCCAAAGCAATTGTACTGACAGGTACGCCCACCTTGCTTGCATATAGATTTGGGCGGTCTTAGTCAAATCATTCCAAGAAATGACGTAGATTTGTGGGGGTGTGGATACACGAGGCGTTTCAGGCGGGTGAGCATTCGCTTTTAGATAGAATGAATCTTTTGTTCAGACACTTTCATTTTTGCAATTTTACGTGTCTAATAAATGCACGGGCAACTTATAACGCACCAAAGACACAGAAAAACACGTATTTGCGCCATATGACCCCTTTAAAAATATTTTGAGTGTAAAACGCAAAATTTCGTAGCTTTATTTTAACGATTGATGTTCTATGTTGTTTCATGATCTGACATTCTAATGGTTCACCAGACTTTCAGTTTTGTAAGCAAGGCTGTGTTCCTGTTGAGCCAACAGCATTCTTTTGTCTTATTTTAATAGAAAAGCAGTTTTTGGTATGTTTTACCTCTGCTGTAACCCTGACTTGGATGCATGACACGAGATGCATTGTGTGTTGAGATTAGCTGCATTTGGCCACAAATCTCGAACGTCGGGCTGTTCTTGTGGCTGCTGAGCGGAGCTGAATGCCGTACTGTGTGAGGCTTTAACCCAGTTTGCGTGACTTGAATATTTAATAAGAATTAAGGTCCAGGAATGCACACAACGGCAACTGGCCCTCTATCTCTCCGTCTCTTTTTCTCACTGTCTCTCCTCTTTTTCCCCCACCCCCCATTGGTTAAATTATTCAATAGATGCTTGGGGGGAAACACCCACAGATGCTGAAGTGGTGATTCAATTCATTCAGGACTTTAATAGAATAGACCACATGGGGGGCTACAGATGCCATGTGTATCTGTGTGCTATATCTTAATCTTTACTTGTTTACTTTAGCGGTCTGTTATACGACTGTGTAAAAGTAATTCTTGACGCCTTTATGTCTTCGTTTTATACCTAATTTTTTAGTTTTAGTTTTTTGGGGGGTTTTTTGGTTCTCATTTGTCCCCCATCCTCCCATTGTAACACTTCATTGTTCAGGAAGTGACATCATTTTGGTTGGAAACAAGTCACCTGAGCATCACCAGTGCATGTCTAAAATATTGTTCCAAAGCTCAGAAGGCATTACATAAGAACTGACCTCCTTGAAATGTATCTTTGTCCGTGATCGGTCTTGATCACAGATCGGATGCGACGGATATCAGATTATCCAGATTAACCTGACAGTGCTCTTTAGAAGCCAGTGATGTTGCTCTCCTCACATCCTGCTGACAGCAGCTTAACCTTCGTTCTGAGAGAAAGTCACAAAAGGTGATCAAGTGTCGGCGTTAAGCTGTGTGATGCTACTCAGTGTAAAGACATTTGACACAGCACCAGCGAATGTCCTTACCTCCCATTCAGAGCTAATGCTTGATAAATCTGGAATATGGTTTATCTGGATTCCGGTATAATTTGCACGAGAGCAATCTGATTTAATACTCGGTAGCGAAAAATGTGTGTTGATGATTTCATTTATTTGAGATTGTTTCCAGGATTAGTGGAAAAGTTTTAATCTTCCCTTGTGTGCATCTGACTTTTAAGGGAATAATTAACATGATTGGAAAGATTTCCACATTTATAAGGTGAAATGCTCTTCCAGCCGGACGTCCAGCATGTGTAATCAGACCTTTAGATGATCCAAAACACAGCGTCATGATTGGTCTGTAATGAGCTCAAAAGAGCACATGCCATAACAGCTCGGTGCTTGCGTTCTAGTCTGTACTACTCTGAACCATCATAGTAATACTTTGTACTACTGTTCAAAAGTTTAGTTTTGGACCACATTTTAGAATAATCATCAAAACTATAAAACAACACAAGTGTAACTTCGGGAATTATGATGTGACTAGAAACACTTTACAATAAGGTGATATTTGTTTAAAATTAGTTTAGCTAATGTTGGCTAACGCATTTACTTATGTTACCTAATAAGATGTTATTGTAGTGCTATCAAAATGATCAATAAATCAACTTTGTTTTACTTTAGCATTTTCACCACAGTCATTCTTAGACTGGAATTTGTAAAAATTGGCATCAACACGCTTCTTGAGGTCTCGCCCTGAGATGCTGTTTAAACAACACTGAATCTGTTCTGCTCTCTTATTGGTTTAACTCCAAATAATTCCAGAATGCATAACACTGCTGCATCAACTAATGTGAACAAATACAATCTTATTGTTAAGTTTTACCTTTTGCATAAACCTTCAGATTAAATATTTTTAAGATCATTAGAAACATTTCAGACAGTCACCCTACACTTTTTGCCAGATGCGTAAAACTAAATGAGTTAAATAACTTTCAGGCTTAACAATTTACCACACAGGCATTTTCTGGCATGGAGCCTTTTATCTTTCTATTGCGAGTGTTTGGCTTTACCATCATCTGCGCTATAGGGAAGCACTTAGAGTTTGTCTCCTTAGGATGAATTGCTTTGGGTAAAAGTGTTAAATAAAGCTACAAACGCTTCAACGTTAAGAAATCTTAACATTTAATCATTATAATCTGCCTCTTGGCACCAAATGTCTTATAAGATGAAAAACATTTGTATCAGTAAAATGAACACTTTGACGTTTGCAGCTCTGTAAAGGAGACATTTGGTTTTAATGTTCCTGTAGGACAATATAGAGCATTGCGTTAGCAGTGCCAAGATCATGGGCTTGATACTCAGGGAACACACATACTGATAACATACTTTATATACCTGAATGTACTGTTAGTTGGGTAAACACGTCTTTTAATGGTGATGCAAGCTAATGCAACCTAATGGCCAGTGGTCTTTGAATGCTGTAGTGCACAAATGCAGAGATCACAGGAGGGGGAAGAAGAACATGGCCAGCCGGTTGAGGGTCCTGCTCCTAATGAGAGGATGTTGTAGGCTGCGTGATTATCGCGGGCAGTGACGGAAATGTGCAGAGGATCTGTAGAAAGGCTTTGATGTGGTAACACATTGCAGACGATTAATCGCAGTCTGCTGTCTGTTTTCCCATGCTCACGAGCAATGTGTGCCCATAAAACGAATTTCGACCCAGCGTGGGCTCTGGAGGTTTATTTGCCTATAAAATGAGCTAGACCCAAACCCAAACTAGATCCAAAGCTTGTTACGCTGACAAGATGCATTGTGTCGTTTTGTTTGCTCATTTGTTTGGTGTCGCGATGGGAAAGTGTCTTTGCGGTGACATGATTGCGTCTGCGCTGTAGGCGAACAATGGAAACAAACAATCAAAAAAATTACAAACAAAATATGGCTGATTCTCTTTGTTGTGCGTTGTTCCCAGTCGGTCAAGTCAAACATCACTCATCACTTTTTGTCATGTGGAAGGTTTTTATTCTGGAAAGTTTGTTTTCCTCTTGCTAAGGTCATAAATCGAGCTCCGACTCGGTGCGGTAATATTCGAAAGAGAATTTACAGCGACAGATTCCTACGGGGTGAGCAGGCCTGAATCCCAGACCTCCCAGTTCTACCTCTGTTTAACAGGCTTGCTGTATTCAGAATGTCTGGAGGTTACAGGCTGGGATGTTTTAAAATGGGGTTATTTGCTTCGAAAGGCTTTTGTAAAGTTTCTGTCCTGCTGTTCGTTTTAATACTTAACCACCCCACTGAGATTTGAATGCGTCAGAATATCTTCCTGCTTGTTACTCTATAGAAATACTATAAACGTGCAGATTATCTTTTGTAAATTGCACAAGCATTCTACATACCTCACACAAGTTTGGTCTACTGTACAGCAAGAGGTGGAAGTTCCATAAAAACTGTATTAAATGCTTCCAGTAGTTGGCTGCCAGACTTCGCAGGCGGACACCATTTATGCTGTTGAGTGTTAAAATGATGTCTGGTGTGGGAAAGGTGTAATAGGTTCTCTTTGGCATATTATCTAAGGATTTTTTGGGGAATTGTGGAACTTTGGAAACTGACCCAGAGTTTTGTTTTGTTTCAACTGCATGACATCTAAGTAACACGTCATAAACCTTCAAGTGGAATTGTTTATTGGTCATACTGGTATGGTTTGTATCAAATTCTTATCAATTGCTTAAAAAAAGAACTACAGAAAAATATATATTTTTGAGAGCTTGAGAATTGAATCCTGAAGAAGTGACGGGCACATTTCCATCAGAAGAAGCAGTGAAGGTCTGCACTGGATTTAGACCTTGATGTGGTTCCAGCTCTTCGGCAGCAAGACATTCTTGTGCCGCTTGCTCTTTAAACTTGGCCCCTCATGTCATTTTGATTTAAAATGTGGTAAACGTGTCCACATGAAAGAACCTCAGAGTTACTGTTAGTTGTCAGCGCAGTATTGTAATCCTTGCGATAAGTTGCCGTAATTCTGTGGAGCCTGTAGCTGCCCGACCCAATGCCCGTTATTTTAGAACTCAGCAGTGCTGTTTTTAATATGCAAAACCAACGGATGCTCATTTAGGTTTGTTTTCAGGATCTTGCTGTGGATGAATAAGCGGTTTTTAAAACCTCAAAGCCAGATCTCGTGACTCAATTTCTTGCTTGTAAATAAATCACAGACAGCATTAGTTTGACATAGAAAGTGTTCTGCTGTTTTTTTTTACATTTTTATGCATTTGACAGATGATTTTATCAGATGATTAGCAGCTTGCAGTGCATTACAAGGTATTCATTTGATGTTTATCATACGTGTATTCCCTAGGGAACAAACTTTTGACCCCTGCTATTGCAATGCCCCACATATTGGGTTACCATATTATTATCATACATCATATTATCATCACATTCCATTTATTTTTGTACGCTTTGCATAGTTTGAATGGAATAAGCTGTGTATAACTCTGACCGGCTTCTTTGTTTGTATCTCCTCCTGAAATGATCATGACTGTATGATGTCGGTTT
The DNA here is from genome assembly GCA_006030095.1 of Triplophysa siluroides. Classification (NCBI taxonomy): domain Eukaryota; kingdom Metazoa; phylum Chordata; class Actinopteri; order Cypriniformes; family Nemacheilidae; genus Triplophysa; species Triplophysa siluroides. The sequence goes on along the minus strand of VCII01000102.1, from coordinate 1,177,550 downwards.
CTTTTAAACAGGCTTGTATATGTGTGACGGACTAAAAATCCTTTTACTGTTATTGTCGAGTGCTTCTGAATCATTTCTGCTTTCTAGGTCACCCTGCCATTTCTTTGCTCTAGCACTTATGTTTTTCAATTTTTTATAGCAGTGTGTTAATGCACGGTGGGGGAGGGCGAACAGGGGCTTTTCTTGTCTGGGTGGTAAAGCCCGTCAACCCCCCGAAACAACTTGACCCCGAATCACACCTCTCTCCCGGTTGCCAGGGGATTACAATCCAGGATGAACAATTGGCCTGAATAAGAAGATAATTTGGAACATTTTGTACTATGCTCACATCAGTATGCACATAAGTCTACGTGCAAGACCACAAAGCTCTTTTTCGTTTTTTTATTTGATCAGCAACCATTTGAATTCGAGTTACTTTTATTGTAGACATTATACATTCATTTTTTGTTATTTTGGAGATTGGAAAAATGTCTTGGTCTTGGTATAAAAAAGAATAGAAAATACTATGAGGAATTATTCTACTTGACCTTTCTACTTCCATCTGAATTCCTTATCAGCTCACAGAGATAATGAAGTGTTTTCACACAGCTTGTCTTGGCACGAAAATATTTCCCCAAACATTGTCGTCCTTTCTTCAGTATGTTCTGAAAAATCCTCTGATCTGAGCTTTATGTTGGTTATCTTCATTCTGTCCTAAACTCCTGCAGACGTTTTAAAGAGCGGAGGAGTTAAATGAGCCTTTCTTATCCATGTGCTATTAGCTTTTTAATAAGAGAAGGTAATGCTTCATGATGGTTTGCTGTAGCTTGGCTTAGCCTGACTCTTTCTTTTCCTGAGCTGTCTGATACGTTAATGTAATGTTTAGACAATGTCCGCAATACATTGTCTTCATTTGGAACATCAAATTAAATATCTAATGTATTGGGTTTGTTAATATAAATCCTTCGAGGCATCGATTTATATTATGCTTTCTAAATTTATTATATTATTGTTTTGCCTTAATGTCTTATAAACCCCAGTGGAAGCTCAATGTGGCTATGGGAGGAAATAAAACAACGTTTTGCAACCCTAATAGATATTAGGTTGAAAATAGTATTTATAAGGAAATGCTTTCAGAGAAGCTGTGATTCAGGAGATAGTTAAGTCACCATCCTTCACACCTTCCTTCCTCATGACGCTTCATCCTCTGCCGCTGACAGGCACGCATGCACGCAAGCTTTGACCCTAATTCTTTAAAAGGAGGTTGTATCTCGTGACCTTGTTCCGCAGATGACCGGGAAGGGAAGAGCAGCAGCGGATTGACGTACGTGGTGCAGATGTTGTTGAGAATGTCTTTGTAGATGTTAACTTCTACACGCTACACCAAATGAGAATCCGTCTGCTATTCAAGATGGATTCAAAGGGATAGTTCACACAAAAATGAAGATTCTTTCATCATTTCCTCACCCTCATGTCATTCTTAATCCGTATGACTTTCTGCAGAACGCAAGAAAGGATATTTTGAAGAATGTTGGTAACCAAACAACCTTGGTACCCATTGACTTCCAAAGACATTTCTCAAAGTATCTTCTTTTGTAAAAAGACAAAAAGGTTTTTCAATGATAACAAAATAAAAATGCATTAGGTTGAAAAATGATTTTGAGTGAACTGCCCCTTTAAATTAGAATTTATTAAATAAGCCCAAAATAATGTACAGTGCTTTTTAAACTTGGTAGAAGTCATAAACATGCAGACACAAAGTCAGAGACCTCAAACATCATAAACACATGGACGGGTTATCTCAGTGTGTTTCCGATACAATTTTATTTTGTATTTTTATTCAGTATGTTGTTAAGATAAATTATAAAGGTATGCTCTGGTCATTTTTAGCATGTATATTTAATTGCTCTGGAAGTGTTTGTGTAACAATTTGTGGTTAATGGGATAGTTCCCTCAAAAGTTAAAATTCTGTCATCATTTACCTGCCCTCGGGTTGTTCTACTGTCCCTTTAAATTAGCCACAATTAGCCACATAAATGAATAAATGTTCATTTCTTTCGTCGTCAACAGCGAACAGAATTTATTGTTGAGTTATTGCACTATTCACTATATGATTCTGTATATGCCACCTGGCTCTTGTTTGGATCTCCCCTCTCCCCTGCGGTACTTTTGAGTGCCCGCGTATTTCAACTCCTAATACGACTCATTCAATGGCTTCCTCATTCAATGGGCTCAACTATTGTTACTCTGGGCTTTTCTCAGCAATTGGGCCTATTTACCCGCCGAGGGAGTTTCCGATGTCTTGTAGACGTGGGGAATAGTCAAGCTGTTGCTGGTTGAGTAATGGACCACACATGATCGAACCTCACACTGCTCATCTATTGCCGTGCCTTCAAGTGTGGGCAGAAGTGCACCTCTCCTTCTCCGCCCTTCCTGCGTTCCCACTCATCACAGCCGCTCGAGAGCCACAGTTGTTTCTTTGTGTCGTGCATTCATAGGATTGGTGTATGGGCAGAGCTGAGCTGGGTTCTTTGTCCTCAGCGTTGAGAGTAACCTCCTTCAACCCCCCGCCTAATCTTTCTGCTCTCCATCTACAGTTCGACAATAGGCCACTAGCAAGCATCTCAGACATGCCATGAATTTTAGGTCGCCCTTGTTGGGTTTTGTTTAACATGATTGAGCTGTGAAAAGAAGGGATTTTACTTTAAGACGTCTTGCGCTTGTTTTGTTGAAAATTCCAGAGTTGTTGTATGTAGAGTTGGTTTCTGTAGTGGCAAGACAATCTTATTATTGTTCCAAAAATGTATTTGCCGAATTAGTAGGAACGTCAATTGAACTTTAAGTGATAAATGAATGTGTAACTTCTGCATCTTTAAAACGCTTTGTATTGTTATTGGATGTCAGTAGTATATGTCAATAAACAGTGTTTACTCTATTTGTGTTACCTGGACCAAAAAATGCATGTTCGTCAGCTAAATTTCGCCAAACTATGAAACATTTTTAATTCTTCATGCAGGTGTCAGAAGTCCACCAAATGATACATTTTGCATCATCAAACAGATTTTTGCTGACAAAAAACATGCATTCCAGGTCTAGGGAACACAAAGAAAGAGTTACATGGTACATCTAATATTATCATCTAATTATCTGAAATATTACTCAGATAATATCAACATTGTAACGATGCAAAGCAGGGTGGATTTATATTTAAAAACAATATATATATCTTATTATTTATTAAATCCTCGTGTCATTTTAAATCTGTATATGATTCTTTTTTTGTATAACACAAAGAAGATATTTTGAGAAATGTCTCAACGGTTTTGTTTCCATAAATGGAAGTCAATGAGGTCCAGTGTTGTTTGATTCTGAATTTGTTTTTAAATATCTTTGTTTGTGTTCTGCAGAAGAAAGAAAATCATACAGGTTTGGATTGACATGAGGGTTAGTAAAATGAAAATATTTAATATTTTCTGTGAACCATCCATTTCAATGAGGCGCAGTTGTTGCCTTCCAAACTTTCTTCTTTTGGCCAGATTCTCAAGCAGCACATATGGAGAATGCAATCCCACAATGCACTGCAATGAGGTCAATGAAAAAATCCATTGGAGATGGCAGGTGATGTAAGAGCCTAGTTAAAGACATGGCATATTTGTGGCACAGGGGGAAACGTTCTCTCAATTCTCAATTTCAATTGACTACACAAGTGCACCATGATAAATAAATGAGAGGTATAACCCGGAGCTATATTCACAGTGCTGTATGGAATTAAAGAGGCCTGACCTCCTTTAGATGCTTGCCTTAAACACATCTGCAGTTCTGCAACATAATATACACCACTTACTTTCATACTTTTAACATGGCTTGTGTTTCACTCATAAATCCTTATACACATGAAGGGCCGTTTCTGGTTAAAACGAGAAGCTGTTTGATGTTTGAGAGATGGAGACCCCCCATCTCCCCCTTTTATCTGCCATTGTTGTACAGTTTTAAACTACTCTTCTGTAAAATTCAAGCCATGTTTTTATACATTTTGTGTAAAATTAATAACAACTGAATCAAGTTATGTATCAAAAACATGCAGTTTTTATTATGGGATGTATATTATGGGAAGTTGTATGACTAGCCAACATTGTTGGAAATATTAAATCCATTGATTGTAATATCTCTGGATTTAATTACTTTTATGTATTTGGCAAATATTTGTATCCAAATAGCTCCATTAAAAAGCATGAAAATCGATGTGAGATCAATGTGCAGAAATCACTTTTAAATGCATGCATATTTAATACATGTGACGTTTATGCTCATTTTAGGGTAAATGTAAACAGTACATTCAGAGCAGATATTCAGATTGTGGCTTGAGACCGGTCCATGCGTCTCTGATTGGGAACATTTATGAAAGACTTCCTGTTTGAACTTTACCAAAGGAAGTTCAGGATTAGACGACCCAGCAAACCTTGCTCTTTTTTTCTCCGGCATCAAGCTGTTGCTAATCAGGAAATACATTTTGTTTAAAAACTTCAAAGAGGCGCACTTGACAATGTGGAAATGGCCTTCTCCTGACTAATGTTTGTGCTGCTTTCAAGAGGAAATGAAAACACCTTTGCAACACACGGGTCTTCCAGCGCCTTACAGCCTGTCGTCCTGTGGAATGTAGTAACCCATTTGTCAACAAGGTAGCGGAGGTTCATCTGATAAGCTTCATTTTCAATACTTAGAATAAAGATTCTGTCATTTTTATGTCAATCGTGCATTTTTGTAGCTGCAAGTGTAGGTCACTAGTGTGATGTATATTAGCGTGAAGTGACGTGGAGAGTGCAGAAATTTGGCACTGAATGGTGTTGATTGATGTATTGTGTGTTGTGAATTCTTTTGTTACCTCGTGTCAGGCAGCAGCGCTTTTTTCTAATAGATTTCCCCTCTTCACATGCAGCCACGAAGGTCTCTGGTGTTTCAATTAATCGAAAGCACATGATGAGACTGTTGTTTTTGAAAGTGTTCCATGCAAAACACAAAAAAAAAATTTTGAGAATAGTTATGTTTTGGACGGTAATTGCAGATATCATAGTCTGCTTTGCTTGGAAAAACACACGAAGAGCAATTACATTGTTAAATCTGTCAAAAATGTAAACTGACTTTTAAAAATGCATCAGAGATAGCGTGCTGTCACAACTTAGCACATGAGAATGGAGAACATCATGCAACTGGTTGTCATGGCAACATTAAAAAAGCCTGCAGACAGCTGTGATGTGTGATATGATTTCTGTCAATAAGTTAGTTCATCAAGCAAATAAATTCAGACTTTAGGTCCGGTTTGCTTACAGTCTTGCGCTTGTAAAACAGAGCTAAAATTTAAGCTTTTAATGCTATAGATGGATGGATGGATAGATGGAGGGACTGTTTACTTTGTGGTTGTTTTAAAAAAGATTCAACACTAAACCCTTCTATTGTTACCAGCAGCTCTATTATGTATAATGTCACACAGTAGTGGTGCAGTTCTTAACCACTGTGTGTTTGGCTTTTATTTTGCCAACATTTTAATGTACTGAAGCTGTACTGTTGAGAATTAAGTTACTTAAGGATTCAGCCCAAAAACTTTTATTGTCCAGAAGTACCTAGAAAAGCATATGTGGAGCCCTGTAGTTTGTTATTGAAGCATTGTTTCATTCATTTTAATGTTATTCTGATTTGTTGTAAGAGAACTAGTGTTTCTTCTTAGTGCACACTCGCAATGATTTAAAAAGTCAATGGTGAAATCAAAAGGCTATAAAACGTGATTGCTTACCAAGATGGTGGTGTGGTTTCTGCCATTCAGTGACTATAAAGTATAAAATGCGTAAATGAGCTCCTTTGCAAAAATGCAAATTGTCTCCATGTGGAAGACAAAGCATTTAAACGCAGTTTAGTGGCCGGTTGGGTTCCTTTTAAGAATGTTTACGGGATTACCAGACGTGTTCGTCTCACGCAATAGCACCGCAGAATATATTTTGGTAACTTGCATTAATGTCACGCCTTTAGGGGGGACAGATATGAAACAGAGCCCCTTAGAAGACCCTCAGTTTGTTTAAAAGCTTAAAAGCTAGTTAATTGGGATTGTTTTCTTGAAGGTTTTTGCACATGTTTACTCTTACGTGGAAGCAACGTTTAAAGGGTCTGTGTATGATTTTGCTTAGGACAGAGCTGATGGGCTATCAGCTTCATTAAACTATATATTTTTAGCACCATTCTCATCTTAATAACAGTCCCCCACCCTACAGTCCCCCACCCTTCAGTCCCCCACTTCTTTAGAAATACTGCTGGATCACCAGTAATCCATCTTAGATTGTACCCGATTAACAGACCTTGACCGGACTTAACTCTCTCTGGGGGGTTCGTGTAAAAGATTCTGACATTTATAAAACAACGTACTTAGAAAATCTTTGAGCAAATGTTGTGTTAACAGACAAGTCTGAAGTTTAGTAAGGATATAGTGAATGTTTTCATTGACAAGAAGCTTTACTGGACTTCCAGACAGGAAGTTGTGTACTTGTGCATAAAGAGGGGGCGGGTTTAAAGTCGACATCAGACATGTTCATACGGTTGGCGGTCAGCTGCAGGGAACACGAGCGCGACAGACGACATATGTACCTTCAATTAAGCAGCAGCCCCCTAATGTGAAGCTAATAACGTGTGTGTTTGAATGAGAGGCATCTGTGATAACAGTGCGATCGTGTCTAATGAGATCACACTGTGCAGCACCACGAAAGATCTTCTGTGATTATCTGTTATTAATGTGGAACATGTGGAATCGCACGTGGAAGTGTGCTTTGTGCTCCAGCGGGCTCATTAACAGAAGGGATTTGTTGTGTGGTGGCAGAGCAGCGGGGAAAGAGGGAGGTTTATGCATTTCAGCATTGTTTGCCTTGTAATTATGGAGGTGATTTATAAAAAAATGACAGGGGAATAGAAAACGGGATTAAGGATTTTGGAAGCACAAGCACCAGAGGATGAGGAGGTGATAGCATGGATTGATCATGAAAATGAAATAATGGCTTAAATTATATCACTCTTATATTTTGAGACACGTAACTTTATCTAATAGGTCAGTCGGGGCAGAAGCAGGTTTTGGACATGCAACTCGGATTTTCGCAATTAAAATGAGGAAAATAAATGTCATTGGTTTCTATGCAGTGCAAGAACAATTCTCTCTTTCTTAGTCATTATTATTGTCACGTTTAGTTTTGCCTTTAACTAGACTGCACATTTTCCAAAAAGTCATTATTTTAATTCTTGGCAAGAAATAGAAGCATAAATCATGCGCTATGGATCACCCCGCAGGTCTCGGAGGTGAAGGCTCACCTCCCAGATTGATTTGCAATCTCGGCCCCTAGATGATAGATTACGGCACGTCTTCCAAAAGGGCGAGGCGATCAGTATTCTGTCCAAGAGATCTGCCTCGTGATGAACAAAGATTTCGAGCTTGCGATGGAATAGCCATAAGAAAAAAACAGTCTTATGATGTATGGTGTTTTTTAAATGCTTCGGGTGTTGTGTGTGGGTGGCAAAGTGTTCTTGGCGGCCAACGTTTCACTGAAGATTCTCAGATTTGGTCGGTTGAGCTACTGGCATTCACGGTCGCCGTGCTGTGCTCTTAACTGCGGTGAGTCTTGGCTAGCCGATAGCGTGCCACGGCCTGGCTCGACCCGTCTGCTGGCACGCCTCATAAATGCAGTGCCGCATCGCATGCAAGCAGGAGCTCTAAACCACAACTGCAAAGCGTCCGCCACGTGTCCGTGGGTCTGGGCGGAGGAAGAAAAGCCAAGTTAAGAAGCTAAAGACTCGGCTGAATTCGTATCATTTCGTTTCTTCCCCCTAAAGTATTGCTGATGATTTTTGTCTAAAGTGCAGATGTTCTTTCAGAGTTTTTGCCAGACTTGCACATTGCACGCGGTCCGGAATGTCGAGACACCCCACAGACAAGGCAACAATTGGAAGCGTCGCTAGTGCGCTAGGCCAAAAATAGAGGGAAATTCTTTGGAAGGAAAGGGAAATGAAAAACCCAGCTTAGTGGGTACAATATACTCGCTTTCATTTGGTTTTTTGACGTGGAGCTCTCCGCGTCCACATTCCCATCTCCATACCACATGTTCCACTCAGCCAGACCCGTGCATTCTTTCGGCTGGTTCCCATCCATCCCATGTCAGGCTTCTCGTTTCCCTTCCCACATGCTCCTGTGGGTCAACAAGAGCCCCTCGAATGATAAAACAGCCCATCAGTGGTCAGGATGGGCCTTGCACGCAAACACATCCAGCAGGCCGCCCACACTCTCTCTCTCTTCTCTGTCTTTGCCTCTCTCTCTCTCTTTGGGAAGACAAAGACGGTTCACAAACATCCAGGGACAAAGTCCAGCTAATTTATTACACTCCGGCCAGAGGGTCTCAAGCCGTGACAAACAGTCTCCTGTTGTGAAGCCTGTGTTCTGTGGCCAGAGAGTGGGCTGAGTATTCAGACCCGGGTCAAACTCTGGATAAAACAAAGCCTCTTTCGTTAGAGGATTCACAGAGCATGAAACGTTTGCCAGATTGGGCTAATTGATACTGGATGGATGACATTTTGTATCTATTGTATGAGTTAAGTAGCGTTTGATAGCGCTTATACAGAAGAATCTTTAATGAATCTTTGCCTCGGATTTGGGCTTATGTATGATACCTTAAAGGTCCAGTGTGCCATTTTTAGAGGCTCTATTGACAGAAAGGCAATATAATCTACAAAATTTTGTATAAAGAAGCTTTATGTTTTTATTACCTTAGAATGAGCTACATTTCTATCTACATACATCGCGGGTCCTCTCACATGGAATTTCCATGTTGTTTCTACAGTAGCCCTACACCGACAAACTGAACCCCTAAATTTCATACAATGGACCTTTAACTTATTAGTTCACAAAACTACATTCATGGTTAGTGTCTTATAAGTTAGTATTCATAAGAATACTTGTTGGAGCCAAGAGCCTAGTGGGCTGTGCTCCGACATGTGGCGCCAATGTGCATACGGTGACCCTTGTTCGATACCCGGCTCGGGGTCATTTGCTGATCCCGTTCACCTCTCTCCACCCTATAGTTTCCTGTCCTCTATGTACTGTCCTGTCCAATTAAGGCAAACATTCCCCTAAAAAAAATATAAAAAACAATAAAATGTCTATTCTTTTCTTAAAATATCGATGGACTGGTGTGAGAATATTGATACAGTATTGTGAGGTAAAATATTGCAATATTAAACATTTTTATTATATTTATTTTCCCACAAAAAAAAACATTTTTTATTATAATAATGCGTCATCATTTTAAAGTTTTTTTTACCAAGTAGCAGTGCCTTACAATATGCTATTTTGTATGCAGACCAACTAATTAAAGTGAAATACAACCTCAAATATCCCCTTTCTCTCAGGTAGCATTGGCATTTCTTCTACTTTGTTTGTGCCAGGAAAACTTTGCTCTAATTTTGTGTGGGTCTTGTCACAGGTCATCAGTATTAAAGCATATGTTGGCCTCATGTTTGTTGGTATAAAGGGCTTGGAGACAGCTGCAGGAAACCCTTAAGAAATCCACAGTAATACACGTACTATTATAAATAAGGGTTTGTTGCACCATGGCACTTGTAAACCAACATAACATTAGTGATCAATATCACACTCTCTTTTCCCCTGACAGTATATGAGCGTCTCTTAGGCAGTTCAACAGTACATTTGTTTTAAGTATCTGTTTGATCTGTTTTATTTAGAAAATCCCTGTTACATACAACAAAGTTCAACAAATCATTATACATTAAAATAATAATATCAATTAATATTAACATAAATTAATTGTTATATTATTAGACACTAGCCAAACACAGACAGGAAGTTAACTGCAGTCCAGGCGCACGCATCTGATGAAACTGTCTGAACACGCATTTATATCCTGTCATACATAAATACCACATATCTACATCCATACATGTGCGTGACTATATTTTATAGATAAGAAACTTTCACACACTTGTCTCTGAATTTTTTTGGCTTCTTTGGTTCTTGTTAATACTAGTGTAAACATATGGAGACATTTAGTGGTTTGCCCTTTAGGGCTCAAGTCACAGTTTTGGCAGTTTGAAAATGTAAAGCAGTCTTTTTCCTCTCTTTTAATTTGACATCTTTTGAAGATGAAAATACTTTTCCAAAACTCAGATACGTTTCTGGCAGGTTCTGTTTGCCTGGAAATAAGAAACGGTTCAAACAAGCTGGTATATTTCTTTTGTGAGGTAGCAGAGGTTGGACAGAAATTGGTGGGATCAAAAATCCACCCGCACACAAACCCTGTTTACTCTGGTGTTAATATCTGTTTCGGGTAGTTACTTCATTTTGAGCAGCACTAAACTACAGGTGCAAATGGGTCCAAAATTGTTTTCACAAACCCCAACCAGAGCCAGATGAGAAATGTATGTGCCCACGTTGCATATAGTGTGAATGCTAATCCACGTGCATGTTGATCTGATTAGCTGTAATTGATCTTAATATCAACCTTTACAGAACAGGTGTGAATGGTATAACATTGATTTCTATTGCTGTTGGCGAGTGCCACCTTTGTGTATGCTATGCACATTGGATAACAGACGTTCAGCCCTCAGGAAATGGAGGAAGGAGAAAGTCATCAGTTATGACTGTAGGCAGTGTTAATGACAGCCAAGGAACATCATTCAACAGCAGCATTCCTCCGGTATGTGTACAGCATCCCTAAGTCAAGGGAAATGTGAAGAAAATATGCCTCATTCCAGGTGAGCCAGATATGATACGTAGAGGTCTGATAGATCTGCAGTCACTAGGTTGATAGTAATGGTTTTTTCACCGGCAAGCACCTCTTGTTTTCAGAACATCTTCAGCGTACTTTCGACTCAACAATGAATACTTTCTTGGATATCTATGACGTTTTGTTAAATGAAGGAAATCTGTGAAATTGTCTTGCAGAAGCATGACAACTCGTGCACTTTTAGAGCACCTTTGAAATGTAATATTCTTCCCAAAGCAACACAATTTGAGGTAACAGGTGACACGGTGTAATAAAACCGCTCGATCACTTGAGCACCATTGCTAATTTAGTTGGCAATGTGCTGACTGCACTTTTCTGTCGATAAAGCCTAAATGGAAATGACGCTTTCATTGATCGCCATTAGAGGAGGATTGATCCATACCCATGAAATGTGAAATGAGTGCTGTTTCATGCTTTTCATTTTGTGAGGCACCATCAGACTCCATTACGGAAATTACCAATGTTTTATCTGTAACCATTTTGGCTTTATGTGTAGTAAAACCATTAAAACCTCAATTTGACTTTGGTCTCACCACAAAATCCAAGTTTAAACATGGTATTTGTAGTAAACCTATGGTAATACAAATGGTTATCAATCTACCAAAAAATGATTCTATGGTTGCTAAGGGTCTGGTCTGAGCTGGTTTTAAGTTTCTCTGTGATGGCACCCAGCGGGTTTAACTGGCAGCCAGTTGATCAAAAGTGTCTAAACCCTGTCTAAAACATCTAGGCTGTTTTTTTTATAAATGTTGACTTGACTTGTTTTTCGTGGTAAGAAAAATCCCCACCCATTCACTGTTTGTCTTGGTTGCAAACCAGATAATTGTTGCTTTTGAGGCATTCAGATCATCAATGTCCAGCCATGACCATGTTAATTTCATGGTGTTCTGTGATGGTTTGTTCTGTCTGCCGAGTTTCTGACTCTTATGTTGTTTGTAGAGGCTGATTGACTGAACGCTTTAGCTCTGACCCTTAATTCAATAACACACTAGCTGACATTTGGACCAACCATATATTCAAATCCTAGCGTGAAATGCATTGACTTACTTTATAATGGCTATGGGTTTATGTTGGTTAACATTTGACAGTTCAGAGTGTAGAATCTATTATTACGATCTATTAAAGTCTCAAGAAAGCACTTTGTACTCGACCCGGTCTTTGGCCTTTTTATGCCTTAATGACTTGATTTGTAATGGTTTTATTTATAAGATTACTCTTGTAAAAAACCTCCGTAATCTGCCATGTATAAATTATTTATTTATGCAAATTGATTGTTTTATTATTTTCTTAAGTTTAAGGAAACTGTCTAGAAATGTGGTCAACGGTTGACCCAAGACTTGTTTTAGGCTTGTTCCACTTTCAGTTATTGAATCAATTTGACTTGAAAAGTTTTTGTTCATCTACCATTGTATTTATGGTGCTTTCTGGGTAACAGCTGCAAAAGAAGTGAAAATTAAGGAATTGTGAAAGTAAAGAAAGGAATAAAAGCGAAATATGTTTGTTTTCTTTGAGAGATAGCGAGGACGAGAGAGAGAGAGAGAGAGAAAAAGAGAGAGATACGAAAGGAGAGAGTGAAAGCGAGAGAGATGCAGTATTGTCAATATTGAAACCATAACTGTCATACAAATAAATGTGCCACTAAATTAAAAAGTTAAGGGTCCAGTGTATGAAATAAAGTGACATCTAGCGGTGAGGTTTCAAATTGCAACTAACAAGACAACTAAGATGTCAGTACGTTTTCGCTTCTTTGCGTTTAGGAAATAACGTATTTAGTTTGTCCGTTTAGGGCTACATTAGAAACAACGTGGTGAATTTCATGTAAGGTGACCCGCGGAGTATGTAGAAAGAAATAGCTCACATAACGCCTCATTATGTAAGGATTTTATACACCTCTGAAGACATAGTAATGTATATTATATTGCATTTCTCTCAAGAGATCCTCAAAAAAATGACACATTGGACCCTTTAAGCAAAAAAGTATCTCGAAACTTTTTGACCTTTAAAGACTTCTTATTAAACAATTTTCTAGGAGAGAAAACAAAATGTTATCAATTAAAAAAGTTGTAAATGTTAATCAAATTGAGAAAGAGAGAGAGAGACACACAGAAAGGGAAACAAAGAATGAGAGATATTGAAAAGCGAGACTGGGTGAGAAAGGGGCAGAAAGGGAGAGAGAGAAAAGCAAAAAGGGAGATGTAAAAAAAGAGATTTGTATGAGCTTCAACAAATCCCTCAGCGTGAAATGTGTCGCGAACCGTTCAGCGCTTTATTTTGTTCTGACAAATTAATTGATTATTCTCCTTTTATAGCGTGTACAGCTTTTCTTAATTCAGCCAAACAAAGGAACAAGGCTGCTGTCCCCGAGAGCTCTCTTCACGCGAGCACCACATCAGGGGAAGGTATTCTGTTGTTGACCTGCAGGCATTCTCATGGGAAGAAACCATAGACAAAAGCCCAGGCAGGAGAGCCGAGTGGCCGGACCGGACGACCTCTCTGCAGGTCCTCAAAATATGACTGCGGCCCTTTCATACACTGAAGCCGAGCGATGACACAAACTTGGCAGACCAAAAAACACGTTCCCCTACTGCTTGTGCCTTTTTTCCTTCGTTTCAAATGCTGGCATACATCAAAAACAACTGCGCATTGTCCCCGAACTTCAAAAGGATATCTGGAACCGTTTTTGACATCGCTAGACGTTCATCAAGCAGGGGTGTTTGTTTACATTGAAACAGCTAAGAGTCCACCGAGGCTGTTATTTGATGTCATTGAGTTGTATGAGCGCTCACTGAAGTTCATGTACTTTGGCAGAAAGGATTTACTGTTCAGAACCGTTTGCGCGCTAAGCTAATCGTGTGTCAGGAATAAGCACGTGTCAGATTTGTAAAAGAGGGAAAGGGATCCTGCAAATACGCTTGCGAAAGAGCCGTGGCATGTCATTCGTTTTTTATTCCAGCGCCCGACACTTTGTGTGGTTTGTTTTCCTTTTGGCTCGAACCGTCAGCCTTTGTTTTTGGATATAGCCAGGCAGTACTCGTCTCAAAACATTGAGGTCGATGTCTGCCATCGACACCGCAGCATTTAAGCTCTGAATCTCGCTTCCAGACTGAGGAAACTCTATTTTGAATTTCACTTCTCATTAGCTCTGCGGTTTCCCCAAACCGCAACAACGTGCCAGTCACAGCAAGGAGAGATAGATAAGCAAACATGGTTTGACAGAAGTGGTCACGGTATCCCCAGCGCACTGATTGGAGACGTGAGACAATTTGAGACGACGTGAGGCGCTGTGTCCCCAGGTTAAACGTTTTTAGACTCGGTTTTGTCCCTGACTTTTCTTCCTGTCTAAATCTTCTACTGGTCGCAGCCGATACAGATCACCCAGCACCAGAGATTACTTTAGACATTAGTAGTCTCACTAACACCATTTAGAGTCCTTCCAGGACGCCTGATTTCCTCAGGCTGCTGTCAAGCCAAATCAGACATCCAATCGGGAATTCACGAGCTTGAAATGCAATCGGAGAACCTCCGCTGTATGTGATCTTCAGGTTCAATCCAGCGCCGGAGCTCTGTGCGTCTTTCTGATTCGCACTACGTGAGAAAGCCGGTTTTAGAATCACCGGCCTGCTGGGCCTGGCACCAGGTTCTCATTCTCTGCCGTCGTGTTTGACCTGCCGGGAGTCTTCAGGCCATGCCGTTTGTTTTCTCTGGCTCACCGTAATGTGCGAAATACTGGCAACTGCTTCCAAATGATTCAGCGGTGTAACTCTAGCGAAATGGCTCCCTTTGTTGGGAGAGATGAAGATCTAATTTGACAAATGGTTAAGAGAGAGTAAAGCAGGCATAGCCTACCTGAGAGGAGGAAAAACAAGAAACGTTGCCAAGAAAGTGAATGATTGCAAGTCAGGCAGAGAATCATAATGCGTTCGATGACAGAGAGCTTTATTTCAAAGTGTCTGTTTTTCTTTTGGATCTTTAAGGCAGCGGTTACAATTTCAGAGTGTCTTGTTGTAACATTTGTTTTAGGCTACCAAAAAATGGTGTTGAAGTATTGCCCTGAACTGGCTCTTCTTTTTGGCAGTTCAGTTTATTTGTGAAATACCCTTATTGCTCCCAGTGTTCTCATGGGTGACGGATACCCCGCAAGCATACTAGTTTTTAGTAGATGATCAAATTTATGAGGTTGCTGTTTAGCTGGGAAAGAGATCTCTTGGATGGAGGATCCAAAGTTGTCCATAGGATATTTATATGAATATGAAATATATTGCAGAGACCATTCAAAATTTTCAGCATTTCTAGATGTATTGGGGTCACTCCAGTCCAGTGTCAAAAAAACATTACTGGTGGGCATCTTGAGACGAAACAATCACACTGATATATTATAAGATTTGTCAGTGGAAGTTGTTTTCGATTAAGACACCTGACATTTAAGTCAGTCTGGGTCTTGGCTTAAATTGATACTTCACCCAAAAATGAAAATAATTTTTCCTACTATGGTAGTCAATGGGTGTTGAGATCTGTTTGGTTATAAGGATTATTCCAAATATCGTTCTCAGAACAAATAAATGTATACACATTTGGAACAACTCGAAGGTGAGTGAATGATGACAGCATTTTAATTTTTGGGTGAAGTATCCCTTTAAGCCCTGTCCAGGAAACTGTCCCATGCATTTATTATTTTAGTTTAATCATAATTTATACAGTGCATATATCATTTTCCCTTTTAAACTCATGTGTGTATCTATATATTTGGAATATTTGTTCAACAAATATTAATGTCAATGAGGAAATGTAGTAGTTTATGCTTTGTATACTGTATGTATAACACATGCTGAAACATAAAGCTTTTTTTGTAAAAAAAAAAAAAACGTTTCGTAACGGTAAACTTATAATAATATTTTTTAAGTTGAGATGTCAGGTATGATTTTGTGAGAAATGTTAACACATGTAAAGATAAATTCATAAGGTAACCTGCAATTTCATTTTATAGATAATAGATATAGAGGCAGAAGTTAAGTATTGCAACTTTAATATGTAGTACCTGTAAAAAATATTTTTTTAAATATATCTACTTAAACATGAATTTTTTTGGTGCATGTAAAAGAAAATGATTATTCTTACCTGTGGAAAATGACGTCATATTTCTTTAATTAAAATATTATTTAACAACATTTTTATTTTACACAATATGGCCGCAATGGCTTTTTGGTTGTAAAATTGTAATTGTACATTAAATATGGTGAAAAGCTTGACACCCTGCCATCTCTTTATTTCACATGTCTCGCATCTCCACTTGTAAACACGTTTCCATTAGAAAGCTTGTATTTGACTTTGAGTGTTAATTGCACGTTTCTGGTGCGATTGCTGCAGGGACTCATTATGCGGTGGCTCTGATGTCGTGTTATCACACGTACTGCGTTTTACCCGTCGCATGTTTTAATTACAGCTCTGTATGTCATCTCTCGATGGAAGCTAATTACGCTGGATGGCTCGACGCGTCTTCACGCACGCAGGCATACATCCACGATCACAGGGGGCTGGAGGGTGTGTGTTTCACAGCAAGATACCACAGCCTAGGGTTTAAATGACATGGATTTTGGCACGGATTACTGCGAGTGGAATAGCATAGTTGATTAGTTTCTTTGTTTACATGTGTTATTTTGTTGTCTTTCCTCGAGGGCTCTCGGTCGCGTTGGATGGGATGATACAGACAGCGGGGGCGGAGTGTGCGTCTCTTTCCTCCAGATCGTATCCGGCCCATCCTTCTCTTGCCCTCCCTGCACGGCTTTAAAATTTGATCAAGGATTTCTCAGACATTTATTTCCCACCCACCCACAATCATTTTCGCCATCTGTGTTTCTTGGTAATCTATCCCAATTTTTATATTTCCCTTCGCATTTGGGTTTGTATCTCATTTTGTGTGGGCCAATAGTCAGTTCCTGGCACGGGCACGTCGGTTTGATGGACACACATTTGGTACCACTTCTCACTTTGCTTACGGCTACATGGAGGTCCTTGTCTTTCTGTGGAGTATTTATTTGTTTTTGGTCAAGGGTGTGGTAGATGTCCTCTAGTTTTCTGAACCCAAAGGAAAAGTCAATAAATGTTTTTCCTATTTCTCTCTTTTTTTGCCTTTTTCTGTTGTTCCAGTTGAATCAGGATGTCATGAAATGAATTACATTACATGTAACTGGATTTTTCAGATTTTATGAAGAGAATCTGAGCGTTCCTTGTCCGTGCAAAAATTGTCAGCATGTTTCAAGGATGTTGTTGGGTTTGCTGTGTGCTTGATAATGTATTCTGCGTGGCTATCAATGTGTTGCTATGTACTTTCAAAAGGGTTCTGAATGGCTGCAAGTAGATTTTAAATGGTTATATGTTGGCTGACTATTCATCCAAGTCAAAAGAACTCCAACACTTTTCTGTTTTGAGCATGAAATCTCTTTTTGCTCATTTTGAATCTCAAAAGTGAAAGTGTTTTAATTTTGAAGTAAGGTTTAAACTTGAATTGAAAACAGTAGCAATAGAAAAGTATTAAGTAGTGAATAAATCTATAGCAAAGTTTACAGTGTACGTATTTTTAGGAAATATTATCATGTATTTATTTACATTTTCCAATCATTTGAATCATATAAAAATGTTTATACATTTATCTTAAATATTAACATGTTTGTGTATGTTTTTATAAACGCTAAAGGAATATGGACGGTACACATATATTATGTAAACACAAGCTTTTATTCTGGATGTGATTTATTGTTTGACAGCCTGAAAAAAAAAATATATATATACATACCTTGTAAAGCAATGTAAGTCGCTTTGGATAAAATCGTCTGCAAAATGTATAAATGTAAATATGGCCCAGGTCCATATTGCATGTTTGTTGACATGTTCATTGTGTTATAAAATTACGAATGAATTTGTGAAGTTTACATGAGAAATAGCTTGCAGAAATCAGTCACCGTTCAGTTGACATGCAGTTATATTTTCACACATGGTCTGTGATGTGTGTGTGTGAGTTTTAGCCGTGCCCTCTCCCTGATCTCCAGTCAACAGCGGCGTGTCAGAGCTCAGGGCTTTAACAAGTGATGAATGTCTGTAACAACACCCCGATGGCAGCTCGTGCAGTAACAGAACAAGAGTTGTGATATAAGAACTAAACTGACCTTCACTCCTCAAAGCCAGAGGAGATTTCGTTCAAAGCAGACCTAAACCTCCCTCATCATTCTTATAACGCACACCATCCTGAATGCATTGATGGTTTTAAATACATTTCAGCGCATGTCCTTTAAATATATATCAATCTCAAACTATTTTTTATTCTTATTTCTCCACACAGCCGTGCTATCAAAACCAACCAAGACCTTCTCCCCGAAACACCTTGGATCAACGTCTTCTACGATGACTTCTGGGGGACGCTCCTCACCCACAGCGGCAGCCACAAGTCCTACCGGCCGATCTGCACCCTCTCCTTCCGTCTCAACTACGCCTTTGGTGGCTTGGACCCTTGGGGATACCACCTGATCAATGTGGTTCTCCACTGTGCCACGACGGCTCTGTTCTCCAGCCTTTCAAAGCTGCTGCTGGGGTCGGGCTGGTGGAGCCTGCTGGCTGGGCTTCTCTTCGCAGCTCACCCCATCCACACGGAGGCCGTGGCGGGCGTCGTGGGACGGGCCGACGTGGGCGCAGCACTCTTCTTCCTTTTGGCCCTGCTCTGTTACATACGACACTGCTCCCTGAGGACCAGCGGTGCCCGCAGTGAGAGCTGGATGTGGTTTTTGGGCACGCTAACTTGCGCTGCCTGTAGCATGCTGTGGAAAGAGCAGGGCGTGACGGTGCTGGCTGTGGCGGCCGTGTATGACGTGTTTGTCTTCCATAGGATGAAGTTGCAGCAGGTTCCTACACTTGTTTTGAAGGTAAAAACCCTTTATGGATAAACGGTTTTATAGACTGTTTCATCGGATGCGCACGGCTGGCCCGAGGTTAACTTTGAGGTTGATCATTCTGACTAGTGGTTAAAAATGTAACTATTAATATTTTAATATTAATTCCTATTAATATATTCTGCTGTTAAAATTCGATTAAATAAAGAAAATGCTGAATGGGTCGTGTTACATTGTAGCATTTTAGTTTAGCCAACGGTTCCTCTTCTGGTAACCCCAAAATAATTCTGACTAGACATACTGTTAACTTGCTAGGTAATGTAATTTACGTATTTCTTTTGCTTGTTATCAGAAATAATCTACAGGGACTCTTTACCGATGTGTCCTGGAAGATACGTTTGGGCCACAAAAGTGCACATGCGCAGTAACGTTTGTTTATGCTGTCGTTTTGAAACCGTCTGTACACACGCATGGTATTTCTGGCTCGGTGACCCGTGGATAGAAAGTCAATTGATTTTGTGCTTTATTCGTATGAAAGTGTGTTGTTTGTTTTCTGTAGAGTGAAACTTTTACAAATGTTTTTGGCAAGCATGTTTAGGTAGAATGTTTTTTATTTGAAGTTTAAAAGGAAGCAAAGGGCAATGAAAGAAAATTGTTGTGTTTGCTAAATCTGGCCAGAGATGTTTGTGTTTATGCATGGCGGCACATGGCGTCCTGTAATTACGGTCCTTAAGTAAAGGTTCCTGCATCACATCAAATTTCCGTAATCTTATTGGTGCTCGAGTTGCATCTGTTCACCGCCCAAATTTGGAGTTTGCTGACCACAGACTACATAAATTTCAATGACCCGTTGAGCGTCTTTAAACTACTGTTCACCCGAACCCGACACGGGTCAAGTCAGAACCCTGTAAACCCATTTTTAATGAACCTGTTATAATTACCGAATTTCCGCAACAGTAGAGGCCTGGCTAACATTGTGGAATAGTTTTATTAATGGTCAGAGAGCGCTCCATTAATGATGTCTAATGATGTTAATGTATTGTGTTTGCATGAGAAGGGTAATTACTACAACGGTCGCTCATAAGGAGTGTGTGTGCGTTACTAAGCAGAAATAGAAGATAAAGCTGAGCAGAGAAATCAATGTTAATCAGAGAATCGCACCTAGTGCTTCCTTTGTCTTTAGTGCAGACCTCCGTCTCCATGCATCCCTGCATTAGGGCGGCTTTGGCCGAACCCCGGCCTGTCAAAAGCATTTAGCATCGACCGTCAAAGACGGAGGCATCCGTGACCCCTCCCCTTCAGCCAATCAGAGCAAATTGAACATGACACGTGCGCACATGTGACTGTGGATTAGAGACGCTTGGAGAGCCATTGAATTCTCATGTTAGACTGTAAAGATTTGTTTTTTCTTTTCTAAATGGCTGAATTTCATGAAATTTGCCAAACGCGTGTCTGGAGCTAAAAGACTCATTTGGACCTAAAAAATAATTCTGCAGCCCATTAAGAGTTTTTGCGTTATGGTTATTTTTGATAATTAGGCATTTCCCCAACCATGTACATTTATTACTGTAATGCTATTGTTATTACTTACAGTCATAACAAAAATGCACATTTATTACATTTCCAATCGTTTTACTTCAATGAAACATTGGACATTTGTGAGCTTTTTTAACAAAAGGATTAGTGAGAATCCCAATATTTTTGCCCATGACTGTACATTGTAAGATATTTGTAGTGCTTTCTATTGTAATTTCTTCAATTCATGCAATTTTATTTATTTTTTGTATTGAATTACTATATTACATTAGAAATAGAAATGAATGACATCCAGGCATTAGAGTGATTCAAATTGTTAATAATAATATGTATTAAGTACTATTATTAATAACAAGAATAACGATAATAATATTTATTAATTATCATTTATAACATTTACATTACACATTATTATTATTGGAATAATTTTATTTTGCATAATTTATTAACTCAGAATGCTTTTTAATGTCAAGATTTTGGCGTGAAATGTGTCACATTGAAACGCATCTAAACTATTCTGTTTTTGTTCCATGTGCATGCGTTACATTGTATGTTCTTGCGTGCATGTGTATTTGAGACAAGTGAAGCTTCACATCTCAATAAAGTAGCCTATGACATCTGCATGACAGACAGACTGTGATTTACAGCCTGCAGATAGACAGGCTTTTTGATGGCACATACAGTAAGTGCATGCTGGGAATCATGGCCTATAGGTGTGAGAAGACCCTGATCTCTCACATCTGACAGCCCCCTGCACTCTTATTGGACATTTACCCATCAGTCTATTACATTCTGTCACCTCCAGCTGTCATTTGCAGCATTTCAAGCCATACAGTAGAACTGGCTTCTTTCACCGTGCGCCAGAGAACACTGGTCTCCAGCAGATGCATGTGCTCTGCATATCCTCTCTGCATCAGGCCGTGTTTTTGACATCACTGTCACCCGGAGGAGGGGCTTCAACGGTATTAGCAATTTGTCAGAAACAAATAATTCCAGATTTTCTTCTTTGAGGAGATACCGTGCCACTTTGACTTATGACAGCTTAGCTTTGAGCCGAGTCATAGGGGAAGCCAGAATTACTGTGTAAACACGTAAGCTTCAAGATGTCTTCGGTCCTCGAGCCCAAAGGCTGAAGCGATCGTTCCGGAGATGAAAGCTGGATGGGTTTAGCACAGAGACAAACTGCTTCCTACATCTAAGGGCCTAAAGACTCATTTGGTGTAATGAGACGATAAACTAAATCCAGGGGAAGTGACTTAAAAGCGTTGCATTCATATATTTGTGCAGATCTGTCGACGTGGCATAACAACACATCTATATTTCTTTCCGCACGGCTCTTTCATGGCGGGACGTCTTTAACCTTGGTTGATGTACGAGAAACACATTAATGATCGCTCTAAAGCCATTTTTATTAAACTGTGCCGGTGTGCCTGAGAATAGTGGGATGATCTTACATTGCGGAAGCACTTATCTGATTGCGGTATGCACTTCATGACATCATCCGTTAACTTTATATTGATGGAAAATCATAACGTCTGCTGTAAGTAAGTGGCGTCCGGGCAGCTGGTCTGGACTGCAGGACTATTACTTATGGAGATGGACGCTGCATTCGACTATATTATCTCAAGTTTAAGTGTCTGTGCTTTCAGGGCTTTGAAATTGCATTATGACATTTTAAGCATCATCCAGCACTGCTGAGAAAAGTCAATTTAACGTCGAACTGCTTTAAGACGTTATTTGGGTGTTTATTGTTGTTTTGAGTTAAATAGCTGTCTGTGTTTATATTTGTCTGTGTTATTGTTAATCATGCTTTAATGGACTTGATCACGGTTAAGTGACATTTAAATTTGTTGAACGTTTAAAAGGTAACAAGTGCAATTAATACAATCCATTCAATATTGTTGAATGTTTTACACACACATAAAAAATATTTTACTTTCTTACTGGTTTCATCGGACGTACGCGCCGATTTAATATTTTTTTACTGTTTACAGAGCAAATAGCATGATTTTGTGGTCTATTTGACCAATTAAAAATAAATATTTTTGTGTGCACTAAACACAACCCAGTGTCTCATTGATTGTGATGCTGTTTTGGCTTCATCAGTGTAAAGCGCCACTGCAATCCTCACACCTCTGATGTTCTCCCGCCGCAGTGATAGCCAGACAGTCGTGTCTGATGTGAATGCATAATGAGGTTGTTCTATCTATCAGAGCTGTGATCCGTTCATCTCTGCAGATAAATGGTGGCAGTATTTGTTTTGTGTTTGGGTAGCACAGCTGCGCATATAATATACAGGTACAGCAGTGCGGGTGTGCTCATGTCTGCAAACTAGGAAAGTGAGAGTGAAAGTTAAGTGCATAAGCACATGTTGAGTTAACAGGGAGCTTTGCTCTGAGCGCTTGGCAGTGTATCCACCCAAAGCTCTTGGGAGATTTTAAGATGAACTTTAAGATGATTTTGGTCATTGCTCACCCTTTAAAAAATCCTCCGTAGTCGTGAAAGTTAGCCAGGGCCCTCGGAGAGATTCATTCCTTGTAATGTCCAATTACAGATTAGATTCATACATTGAATTACGTTAAATGTATGTTTCTTTTTAACATACATCCAGATATAACATGGCTGGCCGAGGCACCTTTTGCATTTATGGTGTAATCTGTTTATCTTTATTTGGAAAAATGTTGTTTTATTAGCTGGTTTTCTGGAACAGGTTTATAGGCTCATTTTCGGTAACAGATACTGAAGGTTAATACAATTAGCACAGCACGTTTGGCATACACACCTTTCACAATGAGATCACGATGTTTGTTCATCAGCTTGAAGCTGTAAAATGTCTTTCCCGAGGACTTGGCAATTCTGCGCTTTTTCCACATTGCAAACGGCATTTGTTGTTAAGCCATAAAAGTAAAGGAGCGTTGTGACAGAAATTTACTAGTGTCTGAAAGAAACTAATGGTAAACATTACTCGTTTTCTTGTGTATGTTTTAGATTAGTGTAATTGTGTAATGTTGTTACTTTACAAATAAATCCAAAGTTAGATGCCAGTTGTTTTACCTAAGTCAATAGATTTGATGTTGAAGTGACGTTTGAAGATGAATAAAAACAGGATTCTATGGCAGTCGTAATAAATATTGCATGCGTGTGTGCGTGCATGTGTAAATAACATTTGAAGCAATATGTTTTTGTGATTTCCTACAAGAGCCACATGGTATTTGATAAGGAAGTCAATTGGTTTTATTCGGTTGGTTCATGTTGAGTTCAGCTCTTTGTGTGTTTTTGAGAAACAGGTGTGAAATTATTACATGTCCTTGCGCTTACTCGCACACACGCAGATGGTATGTGTATGCTCTAATGCGTTCTGTCAGTGTGTGATGAAGTGATGCTCTGTAGACATTGCCCTGTACATGAATACCTGCCTGCAAGAGAATTTTTACACTGATCTGCAGTAATCCTAGCAACGTAGAGCTGTTTCAAGAGCCAAAATGGCTTCATATTGAATACACACAGACTTAAAATCAAACCTTGTAAATAATAACAAAATACTTTATTTGCTCGCCCCTTGTGGTGCTCGAAATCTGTCCTTTCTGTCTTTTTCAGAACACAAAGGGCAAATAATTTTAGCGCTCTTTTTTTTTATATTAATGTGAATGAGCCTGTAAGCTTTGATTCGATGTGAATCGAGCATGTTTTAGGCGCTTAAGATGTCAACAAAGGATTTAAGATATTAATCGTTTTACTCTCGAGTCCGTTTACATATTTGCGAGACATTTAAAAAAAAATGTGTGCATCAAACCCATGATTTTTGGATGTTGCGTCTTCCATACTCCTCCAGTCGAGCTGCAGAGAAGCTGTTTTATTCAAATGTGTGTCTGCTTCTTCCTTTCTTTTGTCGCTTTTCATTTATTTATTCTTAGCTGCTGTTTAGTTTACCGAGTGCGGGAAGCGCTGCGAGGCTTCAGTGTTTATTTTTCCCAGTGTAACACATAAGAGAGCAGATCCAGTGATCTGTCACAGATCCTCTATATATAGCGTTCTGTGGTTACTGTGTCTCAAACTTGAGTAAAAGCAGCCTGAGGAGAGGAGGCGTGCAGACCTGCCACAGTCGCACAGGGGCTGTGATGATCCGTGATGTTTTGGGAGATATCGGGTATGCTGGAGCTGGTTATATGGAGATGATTGGTTTTGGCTGGACTGGGTACTGTCATGGTTGCTTTACCTCTAAATGGGCTCCTGTTACAAAACCTCAAACAAGCACACACGCTGTATATAAAATAACACGTTTCCTGAATTTTGTTTATGCTCACGTTTCTTTCCGTTTTAGTGCTGTTTTAAAAGAGGCTACATTTGCATATGCTGAAGAAATCGGGTTTGCTTTCACACAAGCAGCAGAAAATGTCCTTTTAAAATGTCGAAACATCTGTAAACCCATTTATAGTAGTTCAAGTTTATGAAGACCTCAACATTCACCTCCAACTTGTTGAGTCTTATTGGTTTTGGACTTATTTTCCGCATTCAAATTAGAAAAATGACACTGAATTGTTGACATGTTTGTTTTGGTAATCTGGTTGCGTACACAGGGATAGTTCCCTCAAAAATGAAAATGATCTTGTCATTTATATCCCCTTGCGTCATTCCAAAACTCTATGACTTCCTTTCTTCCGCAGAACACAACAGATATTTTTCAATGACTTTCTTTGTATCAAAAAATATATGTTGTGTTCTACTTAAGAAATTGTCATGTACAGGTTTTGAACGGCATGGGGGTGAATTAATGATGACAGAATTTTCAATTTTAGGTGAACTATCCCTTTAAATTTGTTTGAAGTTGCAATTAGTCTCTATTACGTCCTAACGTGAAATCCTGAGGATTTAATAGGTAAACAATCATTTTTTTTTTAATTTTAAGCTTTATTTTGTATGTGCTATTTTAGGAGTATTTTATTAGTCTAATGAGGTCTGATATATTACTCGCAGATTATCTGAGGATACACGGCTCCTTTTCTTTATCATTTCTACTCTCATTTCTCAAGTCCCTAATTATCAATTAGCATTATGCCCGACTGACTCGCCCACTCATTTAATTACTTGTTTAGTGTGCAAAGCATCTGGAGTTAAAAATTGAATTTTGCATTACCAAGTTGACAATGTTTGCTGTCTCTATTCATTATGCACAGCCCGTTCTGCAAATACTGATGGTCCTTGAGGTGCGTTTTAAAGGGCAGCATCTTCCCCAGACTGCTGAAGATGCGGATAAAAATTATCCAGCTTTCTCCCGAGGCACAGCTGCCATTTTACATTTATTGTGTGTGTTAAATGACACCATCACTGAAGCATGCATTCATTTGGCCGCTCGGAGACTGCACGCTGTCTCCCGGCTGCTTTTCAGAAATGATTTACTTGTGAAGGAGCTGCGTTCTACACTTTTCTACACTACTCTTTTGTTATATAATGCACCAAGTGTAGTTTTGAACCCAGATTTCTTGCTACTGTGCCTTTTAGACTTCTAAATACTTTTCCGTCATATTGATGCAAGCTTTTTTATTAAATGTGCTTTTCCATTATACGAATGTCCCTTTCATTAAAAACCTGCACCACACTGCTTTATTACTGAGACCACCCATACTCTGACCTGAGAACAGTTTGACAGAGTGCACTGGGAAGTGAAAGAGTCATTGAATGGCTGCATTATAAATGTTAGGTTTGACACCTCATTGTTTTAAGTGGTTGGCACCCAGAGCTTTATTTCCTAGATCTCTGTACTACAAACACATACACTCTGTGTTCTGTCAAGCCAAGGGCAATAGAGAAAACTTGAATTTGTGTACATTATCATAGCAAAGAGACTGTTTAAGCAGGATGATTGATGATCGCGTGAAACTGCGGGTAACTTCACTCTCGTTTGGTCCGTATATTATGTTATTTTGTTGTATGAAGCTTTGCAGCTGTTCTCTCTCTCACAGTGTTGCACGTTGTGTCCCTAATATGCGTCTACTATTTCAGAGTAATTTTGCTCCATTCATGGTTCTTATTTCTGCCGTTCTGCGTTGGCGGTGGCACAGTTAAACCGGAGTGAAGCATCTACCCATGACATGAATGCTAGTGTTGTTTGGAGCGTAATGCCTAGTTTTTGTTCTGTAACGTCAGTGCTGGTGCCACTTCAGAAGCATTTCAGTTCACTGTAATTGTACCAAGGAGCTGAATTAGCTTTTTCTATTATTCAGCAGCAATGTGGCAATTTACGCAACAGAATGAGAACAATGAGATGTAGTTTCTTGGAAGTGTACTACCTGAATTTAACACTTTCAAAAGTGAGAAATAATTAACCTAAAAACGGAAATTATTTATCACCATGTTGTACCAAACACTCTGCTTTAATGTTTCTAATGGCACCAAAAGGAGATTTTTTTTAAACTGAAATCTGTAACCTTAGTTGTCACCTAAAAGTGCTGGTTGATTCGCCAATGTCCTTCCAAAACCTCCTATGTCCAAATAAGCTGTTTTTCAGGAAACTGAAATAACACTACACGTTTTAATCGATTAAATGGGGATGTAAAAATATCAAACTCTAACTGTATGATAGTACTTCGGTATAAAGTCCACGGTACAATATTTATTGCAATATTACAAATGATGACTTGGAAACGTTCCATAAGCATCCTCTTTTCTTTATCCTCTAATCATAACTGTTGCTTAGAGGTATGAGTTATAGTGTGAGATGGAGAAAAATCCCTTTGTTAAAATAAAATAATTTCACCATATGGACCTTGACAAAGGTTTACATCAATTACTTTTCTAACTTTCTTTGTTAGGCCCGGAAGACCTATCGTTTCATACAGTCATGTGACCACGATAATATGAGACAATTTTGCTACTGCGATAACACGATATCGATAATATGGTTACATCCCACGATTAAATACTGCGTTGTTGAAGTTGATGAGCACTTTTTGATACATTTTATTGGCTTGATATTTGCAAAACCAAATTACAAACATAAAGGGTGACTACTATTAATGATTTATGACAAAAATGTAAATCATGAAATATGGAGATACAAGGTTTCAGAAGAACAGCAGCTATATGTTACATGGAGTGGTATTAGATAACCTGATATTTTCCTGTAGAATCGTTCCCGATAGCTTAAATTGTGAATTCATTATTATTATTATATGGTTATCCTTGTGAATTGGGTGAAGCAGACATATTTTGGGCTTTAAAATATTTTGTTCTATGTGCGTTCTGTGCAGTTTTGAGAACATTTTTGTTTCTAAAAAAAGTCCCAAAATGTACACAAGGTAAATAAAAAACATCACATAAGGTACAGAATAAGAATGACTGTGAATACCTCAATTTTGACAAAAATGTCAGATAGAACCTTATAATTTCAAGGCGACATTATAAACGTACTTGCTCAATAAGGTAATTTTGTTTGGTATTCACAAAAAGTCTCTACATTTTGGTCAGAGTATTCCTTATAAGTAAAAAA
Source organism: Triplophysa siluroides (assembly GCA_006030095.1). Lineage (NCBI taxonomy): Eukaryota > Metazoa > Chordata > Actinopteri > Cypriniformes > Nemacheilidae > Triplophysa > Triplophysa siluroides. The sequence goes on along the minus strand of VCII01000102.1, from coordinate 1,149,849 downwards.
CCAGGCGCTCCACGATGTGTTATTTTAGTTGTTAGAAAGCATACATACACCATCAACTAGGTAACGATTTATATAACAACTTGTTTTACTTTGAGTCATAACAGCAGGTTTCTCTTAAAATGACCGGAGAAATAAGGTGCAGCGGGACCTGTGACTCAGCAAGCTAATGGCCACCAGTATAACCTCAGACCTCAGTGGAAAGTTCTCTGCTCTCGGGTGTGGTTTAGTTCAGAACTAAAGAAGCAGTAACCAGTTATGATGCTCAGAGACGTGGTTAAACTTACATCGCAAACATGGCCAACATTAATGCTGCGAGAGGAGTGTGGGAATATTACAATCATTACTGTTTTTCTTTTGTTTTCACATCTTCGTTTTCCATTCCTTTCTTTTTCTTTCTGTATCTTTCTGGCAGATGTTTTTCCCACAGAGGCAAGATTTGCGCTTTATGAGATTTTTGTGAAATCTGTGTTCAACAGGGCATCAATCAAACGTCAAAAGATCCCACCCCTCTGAGAGTTTCTAAGATAAAATATTTTTCAATCTAAGTAATGAAATGAGTTTCATATGGATGAAATAAAGATGGCAGGTCACATAAGTTTTTGTTTGCTTGTTTATTTTTTTAAGTCCATTTGGAAATTGGACTGTTCCTGTAGCTCAACTGTTGAAGCATTGGGCTTGCAAGTCATTGGTTTGATTCCCAGGGAACAACCTTGAATGTACTAAACGTTTCTTTGGATAAAAGTTTATTCTAAATGTTCATGTTTAGACGATTAGGCTTAATACAGAGACATTATCACTGGATGTTTCAATGTTTACAAAAACACATTACGTTTATCTCATTAAACAGACATGTTTATCCAATGAGTGTTAAAACAGAAAATGGCAAAAGAAATCCAGAATGTACAGTGTGCTTTTTTTTTTTTGTATTTATTTTTTTTTTTATTGTTGCCCATCTTTTTGGTCCTTAGGCTTAATATTTTTTTTCTTTACCAAATCCACATTCCCTTTAAACCACAATAATCTTTTTCAAGTTTTGTTTTCTTTGGTCACCCAAATTCCAACCCAAACAGCCCTCCCACCCAAGAAACAAGAAACAAGGTCAAACAACAACACGGCAACACTCAAAACAAGTACATTAATGCCTCAGATTCATGTTGAAGCTCTGCTGACGGTGCACACACAAGTTCATGATGAAGGTCTCATTCCTCTCGGCTGAACGTTCCTAACTCTTCTGTGTTGAGGGTACCAAGTCGGACAAGATGAGTTTTTCTTGAAGAGGTTAGGTAAATTTGTGTTTATGAGGAGCTCTTGGACTGGGCAGAGGTCTTGATTAGAGGTCTGCAATCCGATACGGATTCTTGTGGCACGGGATAACATGTTTGGGATAAAAGACTGTAGCGGTCGGAAAATCTGGTACTATAGACGGAGCAGGAAGAGAGAGAGTGTTTTTTGGAGGGGAGACGTCATCAGACATTAAATAGTTTGATTAAAAAAAGTGATTTCATTTTGCACGAGATAGCTATTAGCCAACGAGTTTAGTTTATTCATATAATTTGAGTGAAAGACGTCATATTTAACTTATTTTTCCCAATGCGTAATTATGTCTACTGTATTGATATTAAAATGTCAGAACAATTTTGTATATTGACAAGACGAAAAAAATAACCGATATGTGTGTGTATAGCGTATTTTATATTTGTTATGGAGAAATTGAAATGTGAGATCTTAAATGTGAGATCTGGAAACGTGAGCTAAATTTAGCGGGATCCGTCGAGAAAGGACGAATTCTAAGCAGAGAGCGGGTGAACACAAAGTGAATTTTCAGCGGGAGCGGGTGGGTGCGGAATCAAATTTAGCGGCCGTGGGACGAAAAAAACAGTCCCGCGCAGACCTCTCGTCTTGATTGCCTTTCGACCTCCTTGACCTCTGAAGAGATGAATCTTTGTCTTGTATTTGGCACCGTGAATCATAGACTCAAGGCCTTGCTGAAGAGCACATGCTAAATAAACACAACAGCAGTGACTTAGGAACCAGACGTTTACACTAGGAGGTCTCTCTGCGGCTACACTCAATACATTTTCACAGGAAGCAATTTCGAGTTTGAATGGATTGAGGTTTCACGATCTCATCACTTTATTCGCATTCAAATTTTTTGTGGTTATGCTGAATGTTTAAGGTTAAGGGTGATGCATAGCTGAAGGCATTTCTGTTGGCTACTTTAGAAGGCTGTAGCAGATTGAAGCAAGGGTCTGCAATCCTTCAAATGCCATTCTTCTCCGTCTGTGACCAAATCAAGCTGTCTGAAATACAGAGAGCAGTTTAGAATGCAAGCAAACTTTATGCCAAAATAATTTCATCTTCATCTTTCTGTTCTGCTTTGTGCTTTTAACGCTTATGGCCTCTCTGGGTAATAAATGGTTCTCTTTATTCTTTCATTGGTCGTGTATAAAGTTTTGTATTCAGGTAGAATCCTTTATCACCTTCTATCAAAAAATAGTTTGCATCAAGTTACAGTGTACAGTTGCCATGTTAGTGACTTCAAAATGAAGACTGTAAAGTTTGTGGCACAGTGTGGCTGGTGTGTTTGAAATCTTGTAGGTCATACAGACTGAAAAAGTGTGATGCAGTTTCTAAAGTTGAGTAGAGGATTTGTATGAAGTAACAGTGTTACAGGCTCAATAAAGGAACGCCTAATTTGTTATATTTCAGGGTGAGAAAAATCCCGCTGTGCGACTATGTATGAGGTCCAGATATTATAAAAGCCCTGGCATTATTTCACCTACTCTTGCACTTTATAACAAGACTACAGGTACATGATATTTTACATCTGGTTGTAGCAGTTCTGCAGTAGCTGTACAGCTCTGTCTCTGTTTTTTCTCTCTGTTTTTCTATGTGTAATGTTGGAAAGCCCTTACTTTTTTCACAGGTTCTGCTCCAGTAAATGTCTGTTTTTATGTGAGTCTCATTCTTATCTTCCTGCTTTTTTCCGTTGATGTGTCTCGGCCAAATTGCTGCTGACCTCTCACAAAACTATTTGGTTTCGGAAGTTTGAATTTGAAACGTAATGCGTTTCGGGTTGTTTGACTTTGTTTTATTGTTTGTAGGGCTGTCGCGATACCACTAAATCCTATTGAAATTATGCAATGAGTCAATATTTGTTTTTATGCGTAGCTTCTCCGTGAAGCACGGCTCTGAGATCAGAAGGAAATGCTGCTCGATCTAAAAGCAGTGCGAGTTTGAGTCGCTTACAATGTGCGTTTGAAAAAGCAACACCCGTCAAACATGACCATTATAAATATACTTTATTATCATTAAAATACCAGATGAGTAACAGTGAGAAAAGATGTCCATAGGCATTTCCTAGATTCTAGAACGTGTTATGGTCTTCTTCTGGAGTGCGTGTTTGGAGATTTAGCACGAGAGCGCCCTCTGGCTTTCGGATGCATCAGCATTTTCCCGTACTTCACTCAAAAACTGTGCATAAATTACGTGATATTTATCGTCGGCTTATCGCGACAGCCCTAATTGATACATCATGCCCTACCATTGTGTGCTTTCTTGAGACTTGGAAGTTCAGTTTAAGCCATTACTTTAAGTAATCGTAATACTTAAGAGTAATATTATTAATTATGATATTTGTGTCCCCAACAGTTTTACATCAATTTCTCTAACAATAAAAAATAGCCCAGACAGGATAAATTTGTTTTCAAAAGTGGTAGTGTAGGACATTGGCTCCATAAATGTTTAATAGCATGCTGGAGCTTTGCTGTCCGAGGTTGAATTCAGTAAATCATCTGTAGCTGTACACCTGTCTTCAGACGTCTTGTAAAGCTGCAGATTCATTTGAACAGGCTCATTAAGAGCGGAAGATTATTAAGTGCAGACGCTGCCCTTTCCAAATCCCTGACGGTTGCATCCAATTTACTCATAAAGAGAAGTCAAATATCAAACAGTTTGCTCTTCTATCCATCTCGTACGTTAAATCCAGGAGTGATGAGGCACGCCACCATGCTAAGGGGAATGGAAACGCTGACCTCTAGATATAAAGTCTTTGAGTGAAGGAAAGCTAAAAGTGATGGAAGGAGCAATCTGGGCCTGATGTAAGAGTGACGTGTTGCTTTAAGTGATTTTTTTTATGCTAAAGCCTTACGCGGCATTTCGGCTGATGGGGTTTTTCTTGATCCGTTTAAACCGGAAAGCTACAAAGCGAATTTTCACTCGCCCAAATCGCACATGTCACAGGCCCTAGGCTTTGACAAGAAAAGTTTAGGGAAAAGAGTTTTGTGGCTTTTTATGTGCGTGTTGGATTTGAGCTGGTGTGAATGCTTGTCTTTACGTTTGCCGGTTAGGTTGACACTGACCAAGCAATTTGTTATAAAACTACGGTTAAAGTCCCGAGAACCGGAAGTTGCAAACGTTTTTACTGCCGTATCGTTGCGCATTTATGAGTGAAATGGAATTTGAATGAGAAAAATAGTGGGCGTGGCTCTCGTCTTTCTCTGCGATTTGATTGGATGTATAAAAACAGCTTTTTGCATTTTGAAATGGAGGGGAGGAGTTAACCGATGCTCCGCCCAAGCCATCTAACATGCGTCATTTAAGATGGTCGGTCATTACAGGCGGAAGTGCATTTTCAGATTTTAACTGAAGATTGTGAGGGCACACAAATTTAAAAAGAGAATAACCCACACTGATAAACTATTTACAATAAACGCTGCAATATTTCATGAAAAAATAGGCATTGTAATTTTTTATTTCACTGGGACTTTAAACTATGGTTACTTTAGTATTACTCCTTTCTATGGTTTTACCACGATTAAAACCAAAACTATGGCTACTTTTTTGAAAGATCAGTTACCAGCCTGTGGTTTGAAAAACTGCACCGTTTAGTTGATATTTTAGGAGTACAGTTGCAATGATAGCGAATTTCAAAATGAAGACTGTAAAGTTTGTGGCACAGTGTGGCTGGCGTGTTTGAAATTGTGTAGGTCTTGCAGACCGAGAAACTGTGATGTAGTTTCAAAAGTTGAGAAGAGCACTATTATAAAGTAACAGTGTTACAATAAAATAACGCCTAATTTGTTATATTTCAGGTTGAGAAAAATCCCGCTGTTTGCACATGTCACAGGGCCTATGCTTTGACAGGAAAGTTTAGGAAAAGTATTTTTTCTTTATTGCAGCAGTCTTTAGTTCATTGAATTTCATGATTTCTATATCAAATGCCCTGGAAAAAATCAATGCCAAAGCTGATTTTCTTTCTTTTCTTTGTAATCGCTCTGTTTTGTGCTTCATCTCCATGGATGTTATCCTCATATGCCTGTTTCAAGTCGTTTAATTTCAAACTGATGGAGAGAAATCTAAAGTGAAAAGAAGTGGAGAGAGGCTCCGTTCCTCCTGCCGGCCAGTGTTAAACCACTTACTTCAAGACAAACTGGATTATAGACCAAAGAGACTGAATTCCACTGTGGGTAGCAAAGAGGACTTTCAATGGTGCAATACCTTCAACGTGGCAGTAGATATGACCTGACATTAAAAACAGAAGCAGCGTTATGAAGACGGACACTTGTTTTTATAGAAGATGGTAGAGATATTGTAGCAAATGATCCTAGTTTCAGTGATTTTCAGATGGTTTTCTGACCTTGTGATGTATTTGATTTCCCCTCTTTGTTTCTTCCAGAAGTCGCCACTTTGCAGGAGGGCGTTGCGTGCGGAGATGTTGTTAAAGAATAGATTTTTGCTGTGTGCGATACAGAGCTCATTCCTTTACTGTGACATGTTCTTGCTCAGGCATGTAAATAGTGACGTGTTCTGCCCGCACATGTGGATGCGTTTAGATCTGCTGCGTTTTACGCAGTGCCAGACGCAAACCAGACTAGGAGTGACACTATTGTTTGTCTGATGGCCAGGTAGTGCGTAAAGATGGTCCGATTGACTCTGTTTTTCCAGACGCACACCCCTATGTTCTGCAAGCAATGAGGATCTCATGACTGCTTTTACATCCATGTGAATGAAATGTACAACTAATATTTAATAACATTGCAGCGCATTATTGTATTTGTAGTAGTTGTGTTGTCTGTATTCGCATGGCATGTGCTGTCCATCTTATGAAGATGTTTTCTTCATATTTCCACGTGTTTTCTTCAACTGTGGCAGTGTGCCGAGCTCTTACGGCCACCGCATGATTGACATAAACAGATACACATACATACGGGACACATCGTGGCCCACTAAATAACTAGAACGCACTATAATAAATGGCATGACGGAGCACCTCCAGTATTTTCAGAAGAGAATAGTGGATGCATGTAAAAATGTCATGCATGTATATCTGGTCAGTGACGCAAAGATTGGATTATAAAATGTTGGCCCATGATATAATTGGTCTTGCTTATTATTGCGATGCAGCCCAAATCATGTCAGCAGAAATGGTCGTAGAACAAAAAGTGCTTTGCTCTTGTATTTTATTTTATTGGAGATTTACAGCAAATTAACTTGTGAGGTGTCCATCCCATTCTAGCGTATGTTGAATTTCAACAATATCGAACCTCAGGAGTTACATAAAGGTTATCACATAAAAAATATTGTTTGAACATTTCCTAGAATGCATGTACAAATATTACTGTTGAATTGCTCGGAGGTGAATATGAACTTGTTTTCTTTGCAGTATTTGAGGTCTCAAAAAATACAGAATCTTTTCTGTATTTTGACCTGCTTCTCTCGTTTTCATTTTCTGCAAATAAATGCAAAGATTTTTATTTCAAACTTGGTGGAAATGTTGTTAATAGTTTACAGAATGAAGCAAAAATGATAATTTCAAAATCAGAAAAACATTCTCTGAAATGGTTACTCAATTTTTCCCCGGCTATAGAATTGTGCTTTGGCTGTGAACCTGCAGGTGCTAAATCCCCGATAGTTTTTGAGAGTGCAGTCTCGAACCTCCAGAAGCCTCATAAATCCGGCGAGAATCCCACGTGCACGTATTCACACTCCTCCGTGACCTTCCCGACACCTCATCATCCTCGGCTCCTCAATCTGCTCCATCTCACACTGAGCACAAGCTCTCACCAGTAACTCCTCTCCATCATTATTTATTTATATATGTTTGCTGTATGTGTGAAAAATCAGCTCATGTTTGCTGTCTGTTGTTTGAGGTTGGCTGTCAGGGTGATGCAGAGTTCAGGCAGCAGTAATTTGGTCGTGCGTGAGCACAGAATGACCGATGCCTCCATCAGTGCACTGCTCCGCAGTGATTTTATATCTGTTGAAAAGTATGATGTCTTGTTACCTTCGTCTGTCTGAATTTACAGTCGTGCAGTGCTGGGTGAAGCTGGCAATTCATCATCCCAAAGCTCTTCTGACCAGTTTATAAATCTTGGATCTGTGAAGAGAAACATTCAAGGCATTTCGAGTCTTTTCCTAGACGTAATTTTCCCAGATCTGTATGCTATGATTGATTGTCTTGTACTTCACTAATAATACACCAGGAATCTTCTGTGGTGAAGTATGCGAGGGTTTTCAAACAGTGTGCCATTTTAGTTTAGATTTAGGGCTTTGGTTCTATGTAACATATTTTTTGTTTTTATTGGCCTTTTTTTTACAGACCTGGCCATAAAAGCATAGTTTACCCAAAATGACATTTTCGGTCATCATTTATTCACCGTCATCTCCAGTATCTAACTCTGTCTTCTGTGTAACACAATAGATATTTTGAAAAATGTCTCTGTGGTTTTGTGTCCGTACATTGTTGTCAATGGGGACCAGTGTTGTTTGGGAACCAACGTTGTTTAAAATATCTTTTGTGTTCTGCAGAAGACATAAATTCATACAGGCTTGTATTGACATGAGGGTGAGTAAATTATAAAATAATTGTCATTTCTGGGTGAACTCCCTTTTTTTTTTTCAGGTTAGGAGCATCAACAATGACACCAAAAACATTTGTATTTAACAAATTTGTATTTTAAATAAATTTGTGAACGAAAATGCATGGTATAAGTAAATCTTTTATCAAGATTTTCCTAGTCAATTTTTATGATTTTTTTTTTTTTAACATACAACAACACAATTCAGACCTATTGCAAGCTTGTTTTTCTTTTATTATTTTTAGTTTAACTATTTACGCGTGCAGGCGCAACTTCCTTAGCACTGCTGTTTGCGTTTTCAGATGCATAAAGTTTCTAAACCCAGTTCTGTGTTTCTCTTTAGGGGGACTGTTCCGCTCGGCCTCTGTAGCCTGCTGCTTAATGGCCCCTTTGGGGCTCCCATTTACGACCTCTTCCCTTCAACCCGCAGCTCACTCCACCGGGACATACATGTTCCACCTGCGGCCGCAGCATGCATGCCCATGAACACACTTTTTATCCTGTTAACAGGTTTTATTTGCTCAGATAAAATATCCTTAATTTACTGATGTTGTTTTTGTGATTGAGACATTTTTGCAATGGGTCATGCTTATTCATCGTATGGAAGTTGTATTGCACGCTTTATGATTTCGGTCAGTAAACTTAAACAGATGTCGCAGGGACTGGCGATCACAGGTGGTAAACTTGATTTTGTCCAGGACTTTAATTGTCGAACGATTTATGCGTCTTGCTTATGTGGCATGGAAACTTCTTTGTTTAAGGGTACAGTTGAACAAAGAAAGAGGATGGTGGGTTCTGAATAAGCCGGTTTGGTTCAAGGTTCAATTTGATGTGTTTATAATCCCGCTCGGATAAATAGAAAATAATACATATTTCCAGGTGGTATGTTTCTCTGAATGTTGTCATATCACATTCTCATGGCTAGGGCTGTCAAACGATTAAGCGTGATCAGTCGCATCAAGAATAAAAGTTTGTGTTAACATCATTGTGTATATTAATTTTGCATTTATAAACACGCACACATACATACATATTTAGGAAATATTAACATGTATTTATTTATATTTACCATAAATTTAAATTATATATAAATGTTTATCAATTTTTATTTTTTTCTTAAATTCATGCTTTTGTCTGTATGCGTTTATAAATACAAAATGAATATATGTAATGAGTATATTATGTAATGAGTATATTATGTAAACACAAACTTTTATTCCGGATGCGATTGATCGCGGTTAATCATTTGACAGCCCTATTTGTAGCTGTTTGCCGGTGAGATGTGTCTTTGGGGAAATCTTCTACACAGGATATAACGTGATTACATGAGAAGTGTTGTGTTAAAGACGTTGAGTACTGTGTGGCTCTCATTGTCTACAACAGAAATGACCAAAGACAGGAAAAAAATCAATGCAAAGCTTGGTATTTATACAAAACACTCTTCTCTTCTACACATTCTATGTGCGAATCTTCAATGAGCGATGGTCTTTCTTAGTCACTGTGGTTTGTAATAAATTGTGATATTGACTTTGTTGGAGGTGATTGAAAACGACTGTTCTCAAGTAGCACTTTTGGGACAACTTCATACTCACAGTTTAATATTTAATATGTGTTTTCCCAATGCAGGTCACTGAAATTGAAAATCTTGTCATTGTTTATTCCCACATTCTGTCTCTTTTTGCATCTGTGTGTGATTTTCATTTTTTGGTGAACTAGCACTTTAACATCGATCAGTGAAGGAGCTTTGAAGCAGCCGTGTTTGTTAGACGTTCGTGCCAAATGAGTTCCGTGTTTGCAGGAAGTCATAAAATTGCTGGAGGGTGCGCTCGGTCCAAAATCAACTCGAAAAGGACGGCGAGCTGAACTTTGCAGCTGCTATACAGGGAATAAACAATATTTTTCTCCCTCTTACTTAAAGTGTAAAATATTCAAACACTCCATAAATGAAATCGTTTCCTTGCTGGGAATGGAAGAGTGTTTAATATCAATGCTGTAGCATGATGGATTGCACCTTTATAAGGCTGTATCTTGTTTATTTGGTCAAGGCTGTAAAAGCAGGATGTGTGAGATCGAGATGAATTCAACATTGACTTGAATCGTGATGTCAAGCTACACTAGCTCACTAGCAGTCAGTGCTGTTACGTTTATTATTCTGGGCTCTGAATAGATGTGGATAATGGCTCTCAATGTTTGGCCGGGTGTGCAAGGACCGCCCGAGCCCCCCCAGTCTGTTCGGAAATGCGAAGCTCTGATTCTTGTTAACCGTCATTGGCTTTTTAAGGATTGATGTCAGAATGAAGCTGTAATACGTGCATGTGGTAATTATCGAGTAACTTTTAAGCCTTCTGAAAATTGTTTGTGTTCCAAATTGCGCTCCAGTGTTTATTTTGTCATTCTAGGTTTACGTATTTTTGGGTGCGCTTTATTTTTAAGTTTTTTTTTCAAATTCGAAGCAGTAAGAAAGTATTGACATTGTGGTTGGTCTCGGTCTTGCTTTTCAATCAAGACCTGGTCCAGACTCAACTCAAGGAATTAAAAATCTAAAGAAAAAAGTTATTTTTGAGCTACAGTGCTTATTTTTTCCTCTTACTGTTTTCCAGAAGAAAAATCTGCACCTGCTCTTCAGCCTGTTTCTGCTCGGCTTCTGGGGAATCGTCCTTCTCGCTTGCCGCCTCTACTGGATGGGCAACAAACCGCCAAACTTCTCCAACTCGGACAACCCCGCAGCCGACTGTCCCTGTTTCATAACTAGGATGCTGACATTCTTTTACCTCCCTGCTATGAACGTTTGGCTCCTCCTTTGCCCTGATATGCTGAGTGAGTTTTGATTGGTCAATGGACGCTCTGCCACTTCTGAGGAGCCTTGCCGATTGGAGAAACATCCACACTGTTGCCTTCTACGCCTCGCTTTCGGCACTGGTGTGGTTCGGACTTCGCAGTAGAGCCACCAAAGGCAAGGAGACCAATGGCAAAGCCCATCATGTAGCAAACGGGAAGTCCACTAATGGACACAGTTGTAGCGCTGAACATGAAACCTCAACGTTTTACTCAAACTCAGTGCAGATGAATGGAAGCAATGGTACTGCCAAACACTATTCATCGACATTGCCCACCACTGAGAGTTTGGTTGTGTTCTCATTGGGTCTGTTGGCTATTCCCCTTCCTCCCTGCCACCAACCTGTTTCTCTACGTGGGCTTCGTGGTGGCCGAACGTGTACTGTACATCCCTAGTATGGGCTTCTGCCTGTTGGTAGCAGTAGGGATGAGACGTTTATATGTCAAACTGAGAAGAAAACTCTCCAGAGATTTGGTGCTGGGCTGCTGTGCAGCATTGGTTCTTCTTTTTGGGATTAAAACCGTATTGAGGAACCGCGACTGGCGGAATGAGGAGATGCTGTACAAGTCTGGGATATCCGTGAACCCTGCGAAAGGTAATTTCAATATACTTTTGAATGTCCTCCTGTTTACATTAGTGGTTACAGGGGTAAACACTGCATTTTCGGAAATGTACCATTCATTATATCAGCAGTTTTCCAGCAAAGCTATTATTATTATCAAAACACCATAAGGCTAAAGCTCTACAGACCGTAATTCTTGTTTATTCAACCATCATGTTAGTTGGTCAAAGTCAAGTTGTTATCCAACTACAACAATGTTGGACTGCAGAAATAGTGTTTCTTGACGGGTGAAAGCAGTGCCATGATTTATTTCTCCACATGTTGCCACAAACCAAAAATGGCAATTTCTCGTTTTCAGGAGTTATGCAGTTGATGCTTTATGTACAAATTTTCCCTGAATATTTTCTCGTTCCTAGAAAGACATTTTGTCTTCGCTAAGAATCTTCAAATATTTCTCATTTGTATACTCAGTGTAAACTAACTAAATATGGGGTGTGTGTGATTGAGATATTTATTTATTTATTTACTTGTTTATGAAGGGTTGTTCATTATTCGTGAAAATTATTCGTGATCAATTTCGGCCTCCAGCGATTACAAAAACAACAACATTGATTATTGTGGCACATTCCATTTTGCAAGAACCGTTTTTTTCTTGTGTTATGAATCCACATTTTGTCTTATTTATTATTTCTATGTTGTAAGGAATATGGGCAAAAAAGCATAGAAAAAAACTCACATGATAAAAAAGAATACATTGAATACAATTTTATATTTATATTACATTATTATATTTATATTATGATTTGTATTTATATTACATTATTCATCTTTTGTTTTTGACTACAGTTCGTCCAGGCTTAATAGAATTTGCTCATGTGGGTGTAATTTTGCAAGCCTCCTTAAATTCTTACAGCTGAGCTTCAGCTTACACTCCAAGCATACAAATTCTTACTCTTGGATAAATATATTTGAATTAAGGTCAAAGACTTTTAAGACTTCATCTCATTAAGACTTTTGACAACTACTGCGTTTGCAGTTTCAAAACGTGCTTTACCAAAAAGCTGGCCAGTATAAGCGTTCAATACTAATATGCATGAGAGGCAATAACCTAATTTAGTTTGCTTCAAACTTCTGATGCATTAGAATCATCTGTTCTGTACTTCTTAAGTCACTTGATCCCTCACATGCATCAGATTGATTTGGTCTGTGGTGTAGAGTCACTGAACTGTTAAATTACTCTGCCCACTGATTGAATTGCATCTATTAAAGACAGCCGTCTTTATCAGCTAAGTCTTTTAAATTATTGTCACAATCTTAAACCATTTATCAAGCCAGACTGCATCAATATGACTTTGTAATTACCTCCTCGTGATCCAATTTTACAGCCCGTGGCACTCTCACCCCTTTTCATAGCTCTGTCTCTATACTTGGGTAGCGTCTGGGATTGAATTATTATAATGTAATTTCTTCTCATGCTTGTGCCTCTTATAACCAGCATTAATATTGTTTTTAGACATTTAAAATTCAGTAAATTATTAATTGTTTAATTTTTCTCATTTGTAGTGTTGATTCTAATTCACTTTTGTGTTGAACTTGTGTTTTTTCTCAGCCTGGGGTAACCTGGGAAACGTTCTCAAGAACCAGGGGAAGGTAGCGGAGGCTGAGCAGGCGTACAGGAACGCTCTGTACTACCGCAGAAATATGGCCGACATGCTGTATAATCTGTGAGTGATGGAACTTCTTGTCTGCAGTAGACTCTATCGATCTGTCCCATTAAAGTCTATGATATCTCCAGAGAGCCCATGCCGTGACGGTCCCATAATTCATCAGATTCCTAAGGGTGCTGACAGGGACCCCCAATGTGCACATTAACCCCAGCGCCAGGGCATAAAGGAGCCCTGTGATCGCTTTAATACATAATTCATATACCACGAGTGTCTCTGATGCTGATGGGAGTCATGTATTCCTGATGCATCTTATATTTATATATTCTTAGTTGTGCATATCATCCGCAATAAAACACCGATCGATGGTTTAGTGACTCTTTTGAAAATGTTCTGGTTGATTAACTTATGCATTATTCATTTTTATATTCTCATGAGAATTTTTCGGGAGAAATAAATGTAGTTTATGGTCTCTTCGTGAAATATTATTTGATAATTGGCAGTAAATAAAGTGACTATGATACCTCTGTTTTAATTGATTGTGTGCCTGTACTCTGTAACTGTTCTTGCTTTTTCTTCAGGGGTCTCTTGCTACAGGAACACAACAGGTTCTCAGAGGCTCTCCATTACTATAAACTGGCCATTGGGAGCAGACCAACTCTGGCTTGTAAGTACAGCTCCTCTACTTATGAACCATTTCAAGCCCCCACAATGCTCACTGTGTCCAGGCAACTACAAATGAACAAACTTGTGTGTGTGCTCGGATGAAATCCAGAGTTAAAGGAGTAATGATGATTCACAAGCGCTACACAGCCGCTCTGTTTCCACTTGAGAATGATTGACATTTTATTCAATTTAACAGTAAAAGAAGACTCCGGGCCAAACTCCTTTCATACTATCTGGCCCAGCGTGGATGCATTTGCTTGTCACATATCCAAATGAAATGCACATGCTATTTTGGGACATTTTAAGGTTTCTCATAGAATTTTCCGTGTTGTTTTTAGTGTCATGGGAGGAAATTATTTCTCTGCTTGAATGAATAGATTTGCTTAGGGAGAAACTTATTTTGATATGTGCAGTGGGGATTTCAAGGTTTACACAGTTTGCCTTTTACCGAAAGATATTTAATGTGAATGTAGATGTTGGGGTGTGCAAAACTGTTTGTGTGTGCTTGGTCGGTTAGTTGGTTGTAACTAATAGTTGGTTGTCTAACTTTTGGTGCAAATTTAGTGCCTGTAGAAAAAATATATACAAGTATGTGTGGTTGTCTATACATCTGTATATTATTGCTGTCGGGCTGAAAGCTTGTATTTCCAAATCATTTTACAGGAAATAAAAAGCACAATAAAATATATAAATATTGTTTTAAAATACAATTTAATATGTTAGTATTTAAACTATTTATAATTTTTTGAGAAATTCAATAATTAAGCATTTTTGTTATAAAATAACTTGATATATGAAGATTAATTTAAATACAATTTAATTAATCAAGATTAAAAATATTAATATTTGTAAATAAATAAATAAGTAAACACTGTTATGAAAGTTTACAAGCTCTTTTAATAATTATTATGGGTTAAATATTTTTAAATCCAACAGACAAAAATCATGAGAAATTGAGATACGAGGTTTCACTCCAACAGCCACGATATATATGATTAAAAGGTTGTTTGATCATCATTGGATCAATTATATCAGCCATAACAACAATAAAATCTACTTGGAAACCTAGTATATACAGTTCTGTTCATTCCAATTGCACCAGACAAATATCATAAACTTTTTGAGCATAAAATTTAAAGTTTTGCACGGCGCTATATGTGCAGAAAGCCAGTTTCCAGTCGGTTTGTGAATAAGAAAGACGCAGGTTTGCAAAAAATAGTGTTGCCATACTTGTGAATTCCCTTGAATGCTTTTAAAATACAAGACTTTTGTACTTTGCATGATGTTATGTAGCAAGTCTTATTAAGCACACGCACAAGTTGCACGTGCTGCGGGACTTTCAAACAGATCTCTAAGAGTCTGGGATCATGCACGCTACAGATGGCCCCTGTGAAGAGTGATGGATGTGTAATTTCCCTGATCCCCTGCTGCATGTTGAGTAGTGATGGATTTTCCTGCCTGTGATATGAAGACGTTCAGACGCAGGGTTCCGTGTGTATACATGCTCCATTAAGAATGTCAGGACTAAGCCTGCTAGTGGACTGGATATTCCCCCGCTGACTTAGAGTTGATTTTGGCGCGGTGGATTGTGAATATGTATTGGCATCTTATTGACTAGACTGCAGGCTGCTGATCTGCATAAATCAACCGCTTCATTCCACAAACCACAGTGGAGGTCTTTGGTGGAGGCCAAATAATCTTTATTACCTTATTCTCTCTCTCTCTTGTTTAGCCGCTTACTTGAACACAGGGATTGTCCTGATGAACCAGGGCCGCCTAGAGGAGGCGAAGCGAACCTTCCTCACCTGCGCTGACATCCCAGATGAGAACCTGAAGGATCCTCACGCACACAAGAGCTCCGTCACCAGCTGTCTTTACAACCTGGGAAAGCTTCTGCACGAGCAGGGTCACCAGGAGGTGAGCTGATCTCGGCACAGTTAACGCAAACATGAAATTAAAATGGATTCATTGCACTGATATGAGTGATTGAGCGGTACACATTATTTGTGTTTCTTTATTGAAGGCTTAAACATGCTCATGGGTGCAACATGGATTTTTTTTCTAGGAGGCCATATCTGTGTATAAAGAAGCAAAACAGAAGATGCCCAGACAGTTTGCCCCACAGAGCCTTTACAATATGATGGGTGAGTCTCTCACATGTTGTTTAAGTTGTCTCGCAACAGCAGCGTTTTCTGAGGTTTTTTTACATCTTTATAATTTGCTTTGTCAGATCATGTCAACAGATTCACATGATACAGGTACAACAGAGTGTTTTTTTTTCTGGGAACATGGAAGCATCGCTTGAGTTTCTGTATCTTGTGAAGCACACTCAGCTCCCAGCCCACAACTTTCTCTCTCCCCGTCACATCTCTATTTTACTATAAAATCTGTTCTGGCTCTGTCCCAGTTTAACGTGTTTTTGAAACTGTACAAATTTTTATATATTAATTCCTTTTGCCGACATGTGAACAGCTTGTAACACGACTTAAAAAGCGAGACCTTCCCGACATCCTAGTTTGTATGTGGAAATGTAGAGATGTGACATATGGCCAAAAAAAATTCTGAGGATGTAACATTTATGCTTTAATTTATTGAATGTGACCTCATCTGTTGCCACGATGTGGTTAAAACACGTTCAGTGCAGATAGTGTGGGCGCGAGCGTAAGAGCGCTAATATCAGCATTTCTGAATTCTTTTTATCGCTTTTTTATCAGTTTCTTTAACTGCTGTGTTCACATTCCCATTTAATCCCGCCCAGTATTTTTTTATCGGAGTCATAACTTTAGATTTAAAAACACATTTCTATTCCATAAACAAAAAATGATGTGAGGATTAGTTTTTCCCTAAACAATTTCTAAATGAAGTAAAGCTGTTCTTCGTTTCTAAACACTAACGTTTCTGGGTTTTCCAAAGCAATATTACCACGTCATGTTAAAACCAGCGAAAATATCTGTCGGATAAAAATGTCATCATTTAGTGGTTCCGAAGAACATCTTGTTCTTTGTGTCATAAAAAAAACATGTGAACAATCCACAATCATTTGACTTTCAGATTGTTGTAACGTCCTGCACATCCTATATTTAACACCAACTAAATAGGTGCAGACAGCTTTGTTATCAGACTGCATTGAAACCTTTGACTAGTCACGTACCGTGTCTATATTATCTCCAGCGTAATAACATAACATTAACATTGTTTGGCCTGTGTTATCTCAGTGAAGTAGCTGTGTGATACAGCTCTCTAATAATGTTCAGTCGGAGAGGAGTATGTGTATTATTGCAGGTGGGTGAGAGCTTTGAGGCTGGATGAGGTATTAGATGATGTTTAAAGAACAGGAGTGTGTGTTTACACTGGTGTCATGAGGAGTCGGCTGTTCGTCTGGTGTTACAGGAGAAGGGTTAGCGCCGCTGGGACTGGCGTTCTTCTGTTCTGCAGGGTTCAGGAGCTGGAGACAGACATCAGAGGTTGATTGGAAAAGAAGCTCAAATTGTTCTTAGTTTTTAGCATTTTTGTATGTTACGTCCAAATTATGAGTCACTGGCGTGATAAGATTTAATTGAAAAAAATATTTTAAGTAAATACTGTTCAGCAGTGAGAAAACAGCTTACAAATATTCCTTGATGTGTGGCTGTTTGCATATTAATACGGAAAAGCTGATTTAATATTAAATATACAAAAAAAGTCATTTATAAGGGGTGTAACAATACTTTGTATTGCATAGTTCAGTATAAAATATTTAATATGTATATGTAGCGAGGAAGGCGGGGCGAGAGCCGTCAGACAAAGGGGCGGGGCCGGTGGCGTGAGTGATGATGGATATCAGCTGTGCGCACACCGGCCCCGCATTACGACGGAGGAGAACGGAAGCATAAAAGGACGAGCTGGCAGAACATTAGACGAGAGAGGACCGGGCCCGAACATGTGTTTAAGTTTGTATTTATATTTATAAAATATATATCTTGTGGCCGGCAGTCGACCGTGAGGTGGCTGCCGGCATTTTACTTCCGTGGTTTTTTTTTTTATTTATTAAAACTTTATTAATGTTCGTTCCCGCCTCCTTCCTTCCCTACATTGAACTGTGTTAGATTGGTGCCGAAACCCGGGAGGAAGGAGAGACATGCTGTCGGAGAGCCCTCGCTGCTAAGGGGCATCGCGGTGCTGAGGAGTTCGGGCAGCGCGGACGAGGGAAGTTCGCTGACGCTGCCCGAGGCGGTGGTGCTGGAACGAGATGAATCGGGCTGGGACGGAGAGGCTGCCGTGCTCCTGGGTCAAGGTGGGGTGGCTGCCATCCAGGAGGGAGCGGGTGAGTCGTTGCCTTCGGCCAGACCCTGCTGCCGTCCGCCGTGAAGGGGAGGAGCAGGAAACGGGAGACTCACTGGCTGCCCTCAGCTGGAGGAGCCGTCGCCGGCCGCCAGGGGGCGGAGGAGGATCGAGGCGTCCACCGGGCGTCCAGTACCACCGCATGGCACCGCGAGGAAGAGCCCTTCGGCTGGCTCCAATCTAACACAGTTCAATGTAGGGAAGGAAGGAGGCGGGAACCGGCGAACATTTAAATAAAGTTTTAATAAAATAAACAAACAAAACCACGGAAGTAAAATGCCGGCAGCCACCTCACGGTCGACTGCCGGCCACAAGACCATAAATATAAATACAAACTTAAACACATGTCCGGGCCCGGTCCTCTCTCGTCTAATGTTCTGCCAGCTCGTCCTTTTATGCTTCCGTTCTCCTCCGTCGTAATGCGGGGCCGGTGTGCACACAGCTGATATCCATCATCACTCACGCCACCGGCCCCGCCCCTTTGTCTGACGGCTCTCGCCCCGCCTTCCTCGCTACAGTATCGTAAAACATTCACCATAGCTGCATATGTAATCCTATTGGTTGAGCTGCCAACATGTGACCTACCTCAATATGTTTTTGTTTATAGATGGTTTCATCTTAACAAAATAAACAAACGTTGCTGCGCATGCGCACTTTTGTGGCCCCAACCTCACTTCCTGTTCACATTCACAAACAATAGAGTGCCTGAAGATTATTTCTGATAACAATCAAAAGAAACCGTTTCTTGGCTCTAAACGTCTCTCCAATATTTTGAATTTAGACTGCGATACCAAGCTCAACCTCCAACCTCAACCAATGTACCACGGTACCAACAAAAACAACAAGATTCAACAAATAATTTATTTAATACCAATATAAAGCAGTAAAATATTAATACAAATTAATATTAACATAAATTCAATTAAATATAAATAGACACTAGCGTCTGATGAAACAGTCTATATGTTACATACGTTTTATTTGTTTATTTTTATTTTATTTACTGCTAAAGTTCTCTTTTGGTCTTTAGCTGTCTTTCTTAATTTATTTTTTCATTTGAATGTCGTGGTAAAATCCTGTTATATTTTTTGTGACAGATCTATTGAATTGTTAGTAATTTACACACAAAAAAGTAAATTAAAGTGTTAATTTTGTCATTTCTTTAACCCAAAAAAATGAAACATGTGTTATTTGAATTTCAGTTTTATGTTTACATTTTTCTCAAATTATCTTGATACAATGGTACTGTATTTTTTATTTTTGAAAGTTTAAAAACAAAACAAATGTTTTCCCGATCCATGCCATTTTTTATTCTTCGCAAAATTATTATACAATATATAATTTTATAATTATAATTAAAAAAAATATTTTTTCTATAAATGTATTGATTTGAATGTCATTTATATTTCACATTTATTGCAAGTATGCTGATCAGTACCTCAGCCGCCTGGTTGTGGTTACCCAGCGCTTGTTTTGCATAAGCGGAAGGCTCCAGTGTCACATTTCATCGACTGTCAGACTTTCTGGGGGTTGTTTCAGTTGACTGCCTCCATCTCTACTGTGGAATAAACCATGGCGTGGGAGGGTTTATGTGCTTCCCTAACTTCTGACCTGTTGACCTGACCCTTGTCTGCTTCCCTCACAGGAGAGGCCTACATGAGACTCAACAAACTCACAGAGGCCGAGCATTGGTATAAGGAATCCCTCCGAGCCAAACCGGACCATATACCTGCACACCTCACATACGGCAAGCTGCTGGCCATGACGGTAAAACACATCTCGAAACTTGTTTCTAAAATACACACTGACTTCTTATAGGGTGGTGTAGCCTACAACGCGTTCTTCTTTCTGATGTTGAAACGTTACACCTTAAAGATGAATCTGACACAAAAAGAAAAAAATACAATGCTCATGGGTCTGAATTCACTCCGCAGAAATCTGTGTGGACAGATATGAGAGGAGATGTGTTAAAAAAGGTCTGCTGTGGAGCTGTTGTCTCAGGTTTTACTCGAGTCTGTCTTCTCTCATTTCCACTCCGGTCGTGTGGAACCTGTTCGGGCTTTCCTCAAGCACGAGACCAGGCCAGCTGATTAAATAAAGAAAATAGGGGCCATCTTCATTTACCATCTTTGAAACTTGAGCAGACGGTACAGAGAAAGCGGTGTGTTTGTGAAAGAGGGTTCTGCGTAATTCCAGCAGGAATGATGTTTCTCCAGTAGTTATCTAGTATTTTAAAAGAGAAACATAATAGAATCTGTGATGGTTTACAGTGTTGTGTGTTATAAGTCAACATGAAAAGAGCGGTGTCTATGTAGTCTGCTTTTCTGAACGAATTGATTCATCAGTGCAGATTGTTCAGAAAAAAAGCATCACTGGAATGACTTTTGTGTTTTAGGTGAGGTTACCGGTACCTTTTATTTATTTCTGTTTTATTCATTTAACTGTCCGACTCATTTTTTTTTCTATTCCATTATGTATTTCCAGACAGTCTTGAAGTATTTTAACTCTACTCAAGTACATTCATCTGTACTTTATCGGTTTGTTTTTACCGTGGAAAATATGTTACTACACTAAATTCTCAAGTGTAATATACTTTTTACTCCACTACAATCCATAAATATTTTGTTGTTTTGGTTGTTGTTTTACTTTTAACACTTTTTAAATCTAGGATTTTCTTTTACTCAAGCACATTTCCTTGAGAAAAAATACTTGAGTTAGAGTGCTAAAGTAGCTTTTAATGTTCTTATATGTATTAAAAAACGACATGTATTTATGAAATGTAGTGGAGTGAAAAGTATTATAATGTGGTGAAGTGAAATGTTTCCAGTGCTCTCTGCTGTCAATCGATAAAAAATAACCAAATATTTGCCTGACTATCCACTAACCTTTACAGTCAGGGTGATATCTGTTCTGTTCCTTTTATTTTGCCGTGACGTTTCTTGTACCACAATGCCCATCTTTACTTTACTTTATCTCTTAAACATGGCACCTATACTTAAAAGGTAGAATTTGTATTATTTTCTTTTAATTTTTGTTTAAAGTGTCCACAAAGTGTTCCGTCAGTTCCCTCATTTACCTCAAACATAAGAGAGAATAATAGATGTGAGAAAGCGTCTGTCTCTCTCTCTCCCTCCCTCTCTCAGTTGATGAGACAGTTTCTTCTTTAATTGACTCTCGTACATCAAAACGCTCCCTTTCAGAGACGTACAATGCAACCAAAGAAAGCAGGTAAACTACAGAATCCTTCTGAAAGAAGTCATTTGGACAGACAAGGACAGTTCAATCTGCCAGAGTCACCGCTGTGATGAAACACAGTGAAGTAAGAGCAAACTGAAAAGGTGTTATCTCGACTTCTGGGAGCAGTATTGATTTAAACATAGTTTTCAGCTCGGGTCTCTCGGAACTGTGCGGTTTCTGCTTGTTTAATGCAGAAACAGAGAAGAACAGCAGTATTTACAATCCTTTGGGTGAAAAAGAAGCTTCCTCGAGGGTGAACGCAGGCCTGTGCAGTGATCTGATACCAAGTTCACTGACCTTGAATAAACTTGAAGAGAAAGATATTTTATGAACTTAGTACAGGGCTGTGTGAGAACAGTATGAATTCAGTTTTTCAATTTAAATCAAATTTGAGATGCAGCTTACCAAAAAAACTATATTATTTATTGGAATATATTGAATATCATTGCTTCAAATGTTACATGTAGAATCTGTTTTGGTTTATTGTTTCGGTTTAGTTCTTAGTTTAGAGAAATTGTGAAGAGAAAACTAATATTGTATTTATAAAAAAGTGTATTCTTCCTGTCGTTGTGATTAAACATCATGTATAATGTGGCCGATTTATTTCGATTTCCAGCTAATGCATTCAAAAGGCCAAT
This sequence comes from Triplophysa siluroides, assembly GCA_006030095.1. Lineage (NCBI taxonomy): Eukaryota > Metazoa > Chordata > Actinopteri > Cypriniformes > Nemacheilidae > Triplophysa > Triplophysa siluroides. The sequence continues at coordinate 1,128,067 of VCII01000102.1, read as the reverse complement.
TGTTAAATTCTGAATTTCTCAACCCTGACTAATCCGACTTTGCTCAAGCGTGCAGTGAGTTTGTGTGCTTCCTTTTCTTTTGTCAGCTTCGGTTAAAAAAGCAAACACAACAGTATGATACATTTCTTAATATTTATAACTGCTTTTTCTACATGGTATTCCGTTCAAGAAACATAAGGATGCTCTCATCCTGTAAACATCAGGTTCCCGGTGGGGTCGGCGAGATCTCGCAGTCAGGGGTCGAAAGGGGGAGTCGTGGTGAAACTCAGCCCTTTCGCCCGCTGCGCTGACCTTCCCTGACCTTCCCACTCGGACCCACCGGGGTCAAAGTTCCCCACCCCGGGGATGCGTCCGTCTGTGTGTGTGAATGGGAAGGGCTCCTCAGCTGCGTGGTTGAATTCTCTCATTTCCGCAACTAATCCGCTTCAGACTTCATTCACAAACACCTCGGAGACGTCGGAACAGCAGCGTGTCTGTTGTCTCTCTGATGTCACGCTCAGATTAAGGGGTCACGGGGTGTCCAGCAGAGGGTGTGTGTGTTCAGAGGGAAGGGGGTAAAACAGGATATTGCTTGAGAGTGATAACATGACCTCAGCGGATGACACTGAGAAGTGTGTTTGTCAGGAACTTGACAACAAAGCTTATTATTGTGCGAAATCTTTACTTTTACAACACATGCTTCTTTTCATTTGAAATGAATACTATATGACCCCCTGTAATGTTTTATTTGGGGGCCCTTTGCTTACTTGTATTATGCAGATACATAATAGATATTGACAAGAGATAAGTGGGGAGAAGGGAGAGGTAATGGGATGATAAGAGACGGTTCATCTGTCCCATGTGACTATTTTTCTTACTTCTCACACTCTTTCGTCATAGACCCAAGGATTCAAGCATCCATGTCTAACAGTGAACAGCAGCCGCATAAGCATCATTGTGAATGCATTACATTGATTTAAAGTCACACACCACTGCTTTAGGGATTTAAATAACAGCGTGTACATAAAAATACATCACAGTTTTGCAGCTGCTCAGCAGATGACTGCATGCACTGTTTATCATGGGATTCATGAGAGGATGTTATTATAATGCCTTGCGAACTGGAACCAATATGGATTCCCTTCACGCCTGAAGTTGCATGAAACATGTATTTTTATCACACATTTGTCTGGAATACTTGATGTATGTCAAATATTTTGTGTAATGTATACTTAATTGTATAATTAATAATTAAATAAGACCTTGATATTTGTTTCTTTCCTCTTACGTAATTCATGTAAATGAGTGTATATTGTGTCATAACATTTGGTCAACAAATGTGTGCTTACAGTATCGACCGTAATGAAGATACTCTATTTTGTTGCATTTTATAACTTGTTTATGATATAATGTTAGATAGTGTATAGTTTGTATGGAAACTGTATGGATTGAAATTATAAACGCATTTCCTGTTTCTTCAGTGAACATTATAGAGGTCAGAGGTCAAAAATGAAAAATGCAAAAACTCACCCAGAATGTCTGACGTGCTTTGTTTTTATTTCAGGGCCGCAAAGCAGAAGCGGAGAAATTCTTTCTCAAGGCGATCGAGCTTGATCCCATGAAAGGAAACTGCTATATGCATTATGGTCAGTAATGTTATGGATTATCTCTCTCTTGAATGTGCACGCACACGGGCTAAAACAACGTTAACAGGTCGCTCCGTAATGGGAAGATAATGACGTTGTATGAATCCAGACATTGTACAGTAGGTACTTTGCTGACGCAGAGGAATTTGTGAAATACTTTGTGGTTTCTCTAAGCTGTAATTGTTCATATTTAGCTCTTTATCCGTCTTCTAATTGCGGTTAGGTTTGTTGGGTCTGTCTCGACAAGATAGATGATGCTGTGCAGGAAGTAATTGTTTCTCAGTTATCTGAGGCGTACCTGCTATACAGATGTTATTCCAGTGATACCAAACCACCCACGGCCGGGCGAGTCGACAGGGATAATTAGATCTTATTTCTCAAAGGAAAGCTGCATATGAGTGTCTATATGAACGTGATTAAGGCAAATTATAGCCTCCGGCCACTTTCTCTCCGTGTGAGCCTCGGAAATGTTACGTATAATCGAAGCTCACTTTTTAGGGATCTTACCTTTTATCCCAACAATCTTTGCCTAGATGTATTAAAGCTGTTCATCCGATTTGGGATTTTGACTTGCTGTGCCTTTGGATCGTTCTATTATATGGCTGGCTTTTTTAAAGATTTTAAGAATTTCATCTGACATATTGTTTTGATAAAAATTGTGACATCTCAAATTGAGGCAGATGTACAGTACATATTAATATTTAGCTTGATATTTATTTTTTGCTCTAGTAGGAAAAATCGTTTAACATTTCCAAACATTCCATTCGCAGGTAAGTTTCTACAAGCATCTTGGAGACATTGCCACATTTTTTATTTATTAAGACAGACTCAATGATGGTGAGATAGATCTGTGTGTGGAGCACCAGCTGTTGTCACCTTGTGCATCCAAAAATCTCACTGGATTTTTACAAATATTTAACAAATGGAGTGATTCCAACTGTGTGTCAGTAGGGAAAATGATATTTCCTACTGACACACTACAAATAAATATATAAATAAGTGGCTTAAAACCATTTTTTGGCATGAAAACATGAACAGACTTTCCACAGATACCTGAGATAGCTGGGTTATGACCTCAGTAGACATAAGGGATATGGAAGGTGGAAATACGCTCTTGGCCAAAAGTGATCGCCAACTGTGAAAAGTTGACATCTTTGCCTTTCTATACAAATATATAAAGAAGTATTAGTTGTGAAGTTAGAGACTTTAAACTGAAGCTGAAGCTCAGGAAAACTTTAAGGCGGCTTGGCAAAAAATTAACAAAATATTACTTTATAAAAAGATTAACAAAGTTTAATAATAGGTGAGATTGTAGTCAATGCATACTTTATCTTTCGCGACCTTTTTTGTATAGGCTACAGTATATGAATGAAACCCATATTCCCTGATATGCTGTTAACAAATATTTAGTCCAGTAAACATTAAAGGTCTGTAGTGTTTTGTCCATTTTGAACCACATGCCTCATATTTGTTATATTTTTTTAATCGAATCTGAGATGGAAATAACAGGAAATATTGTACAAATATGTTCTCCCGAATATTACATATGGCCATTAATGCATATCCCTGTATGTTTACATATCGTTGTATAACATTTGCTTTCAAACTGCGGGGTTGTAGGGTTATCCTTGCATCATTTTAAACCGCTTCCTTCAAATCTGTGATTTCCATTGTTGTCCCTGGATGCACGGTGTGTGGCTTTCATCCAAACAAACACAGCACCTCTGGCTAAAACAGATAACGTGTTTTCCACTCGAACGCTGCCAAAGCATCTGTGTAATATAATCTAGTGTGTGTCTGATCTGAGATCTTTGGAGCGCAAACTATCAGAAGGCCAATAAGGACGATCTTATGTTTCCCTCTATTGTACTGCCTCCTCTTCTGTAGTTTCCATTTTGTTGATAGTCATTCACTATATGGTAACAAATCTTATCTCATAAGCAGCTACAGATCACATTTAGATCAGAGAGGTGCTTACTATTTTAAAACCAAACCCAAGTATTACCCTGGGTATAATACTTCACAGCACAACTCGTCCCAAAACATGATATCTGAATTCATCTGTCTTCACACAGACGGTCCAGCGCTTCGTTCTGGTAAAAGCACAAAACAAAACACACACAAACGTGTTCTTGCTCTTGTTATACAATTACTGACGAACACCTTTGGTTTAAATGAGAAAAAAAGGTATTTCGTTATACTTCTTTCATCCAAAGCTACTTAGGAACTGTCTGGTTTTGGCCTCGAAGCACAAGATTGTGAAAAAGCTACTTGACTACAATGCGTCAGGCTATTTATTCTGTGTTCTGCAGCAACGGTACAGCAAACATTTCCAATCCCAGTTCCTCCCCTTTCCGCAAGCCTACAGGAGTAAGCATTTAATTTGTCATGGAAACATGCCTATCGGAGAAATCTCAATTGGACAAGTAGTCTGTCTGTGACCTGCGTGGTATAGTAGCGGACCGCTATCTCATGTTTCACAGACTGGTGCAGACCTCACCATCCTTTCCACAGCCAAAGGAAACATTTCACATTTGTCTTTCTGAGGGAGTCAAAGAATATATTAAATGAAATTCCCCTTTCCTTCCTCAGGTCAGTTTTTGCTGGAAGAATCTCGGCTTTTGGAGGCTGCTGAGATGGCGGAAAAGGCAGCGCGATTGGACAGTGAAGAATTCGATGTGGTTTTCAGTGCAGCTCATATGCTCAGGTGAGGAGGACATGCTTGGATTCACATGGACAACATTTGTACCATGATTGAATACCTTTGTTTCTGTTCAAAATGGGGAATGTTTCCCATAATGCACGGCAGCAGCATCGCTAGAGCTGTGGTTGTCAGCTGGTGGGTTGTATATGTGCTGTCTTGACAGAAAAAAATTAGCTGAACACTATGTGTGGAATTTATTAAGTATGGTTTACATAAATATAGTTAATTTTTTTCAATAGTACATTTTTTATATATAGAATACAGTATATAAATTGCAAGATTAAATGTCGTTTTTTTTCTTAAAGGGACAGTTCACCCAAAAATGAAAATTCTGTCATCTCATCTTTTTCAAATCTGTATGGCTGACTAACTTCTGCAGAACACAAAAGAAGATATTTTGAAGAATGTTGGTAACCGAACAATGTCTGTACCCATTCACTTATATTGTACAGACACAAAAATAGTCAATGGGTGTCACCGTTGGTCGATTACCAACATTGTTTTGTTTTCTGCGGAAGAAAGAAAGTCCAGGTTGGAAATGACAAGTCAATGATGACAGAAATCTTTTTAAGGATATTTCTGTTTGCCAGTTTTGATATTATGTTGGGTTGCCAGTTAATGACAAAACAGTTCAAATCTGTTGTAAATCACTGCCCGAGAGAATGTTTGTTTTATTTTTAATCCTTTTTTTACTCCGTCTTTCCACCCGCCCATTTCTATTGATGTATTCTTTCTCCTGCCATACCGCTGCACCCCAACTGGAAACATTTGGATTTACGACATGTAAAGTCAGCGTTTATACCCTTGCCTTGAGGATTTTGTTCAATACACTTGTATTATAATTACTACCCTCGCTTCGCATGGTGTATGGTTACATATTTCCTAAAAAGTATTACAGCCCTAAAGCAGATTTTGCACAGAGCTTAATGCTACACGATTTCAAACACTTGGTTCATAATTGCTGTCTTAGACTGTGTCCTCTCGCCGTCACGCTGGCTTGTGGTCCTTCTTATTTGAAGATCAAGTTCCTACTGTGTTTGTCTTGGAAAGATCTACGGCAGGATCTCGGGGGGGTGGGGGGGGTTGAGTGTGAGCGGGATGGGGAAGTAGAAGTACAAGGCTGCTTTAGATGTGAAGCGTTTTCCTGCGGCTCTCAGGGGCCGGTCTGTACTGACAGGTTTGTTTCCATGATATCGGTTTCAATGGTCCACTTCGAGAATCATTTAGATAAACCGCAGCAAGATTTTGGGGCCATTGTCTGTTTATTTATTGTCGCTCTGTCAGTAGAAAGTATTTAGCGTGCATATATTCATAAAAAATTCAACATTTGGTGGATATGACCCTATAACAGCCTTAAAGGGATAGTTCACCCAGAAATCAATGCTATTTCATCATTTACTAACCCTCATTTCATTCCAAATCTGTATGATAGAAAACAAATTTTTTTTTTAAGAAATGTCATTCTATGGCTATACAATGGAAGTCAGTGGCGACCAATGTTCTTCAAAATATCTCATGTGTTCTGCAGAAGAAAGTCATAGAGGTTTAGAAATGATTTCAGGGCGAATAAATGATGAAAAAGTCTGTTTGGGTGAACTATTCCTTAAACTCATCATTTGCACACCCACTTGACATTTCAAACCTGTGAGGCTTTCTTTCTTCTGCAATACACAATTGAAGATATTTTGAAGAATGTCAGTACGAGAAAACTTGGTCCGCATTGACTTGCATTGGTTTCGTGTCCATACAATAGAAGTCAAAGGGGACCAGCGTTTTTTGGTTACCAAAATTTTTCAAAATATCTTCTATTGTGTTTTGACGAAAAAATATCATACATGTTTGAAATGACAAGGTGAGTAAATGATGACAACAATTACATTTTTGGGTGGTCTATCACCTTAAGACTGATATGTCATTGATGCAACTATATATGTACTAAACATGTACAGTAGTTTTGTTCAAGGTTATTTTTTGCAGTTTCAATAAACTTCTAAACAATAAAGTCTCTCTGAGCTCTCATGTAATACAGTTCTCCAGGGTTTCATCAACGACTGAATTGTTTCATGCATTTTCTCGAAAGGCTGGTGAGGATATTGAAATGACATAATCGCTGGATTCTATTGCGGTGGGGTGGAGGAAAAGTTTCAGTTTCAATTAAAGAGATTAGTATTTGTTCAATTGAATTTTGGAAGTTTAGATCTCCATCAGGAAAGTCCAATTGCTGCTGTCTTTCACATTTTTACCCTGTATTAGTTGTGGTCGTAGGGAGCAGTTCAGTCTTAACAGTCTTAACAATGAGTTTTGACTTCCCGCTGACAGCGGTGGGTATTTTTTCACTGTTGATGCCCAAGGGATCCCTTTGTCTTCGCAGACAATTCTAGTGATCAAGCCTTGTTTAATTGAATGCATGTGAAAATGATATGGAGTTAAACGCATCATGTTGGGGGATTGTAAAACAGAATGCTGAATGGTAAACACATGGTTCGGTTTAAAGGCTGTTGAGCACATTTGAGCACGTTATTTTTATCTTTTTCTGTACTTTGAAGTTAAGCGATCATTTAGATCTTCCGGTGTAGGAAAGGTCAGTGCAATTAGACTAAATTTAAGATTTCAGGCCGGTAAATCACTTACAAAATAAAATCATCTAGGTGGGCTGTTTTAAGCAAATAAAAGTAAAGATTTTCTAAGAATACACCATGCATATATTTTAAGGTCCTGTTCTTTTTCTAGATTAGATGTATATTGGATTGGATGACCCTACAACCATCAGAAGTTTAGTGTTTTTTACTCATCCTTGTATTTTTTGGGGACATTGCAACCTACGTCAACCATAGATAATACTTTATGAAGTAAACTTAAAACACTGTGTCTGTGACCCAAATGTGTCATCTTTCACACATTATAGAGGGAAAGCTGTTCAGAGTTTGTACAGGGATAAGGGCTATCTGGCAAAATCTCTGTATATATTTTGGTCGTAAAATCATCTCTCACTCATGTCAAGGTTAAGAAACTGGAGCATTGTGCATCCATACAATTTATCTGCTTGAATATTTCAAATATCCTTTTATTAAAAATATGTTAGCCTTAAGGACATCAATAATCTGATATGCTCCTAAGCGCTGACAACATTTGTGTTTAGAAGATATAAGCGTGTGTTGGAAGGCGATTAGCGTCTTTCTAATAAACCTTGCATTGGGTAAGTCACTCAATTAATTATCTGGGGCTTCGTTCACACCCTTCTGAATTATGTTGCATTAATCACAAACTAGACTGTTTAGTTACATTTGCATGTATGCATTTGGCAGACGCTTTTATCCATAGCGACTTACATTGCATTGTATTATACATTTGTGTCTGACTATATGCAATCCCCTGGGATCGAACCCATGACATTGGCAGTGCTAGTGCCATGCTCTAACCACTGAGCCACAGAAATCTTGAAGTGGTGATGAGGTCTTAAAATGAATGGAAAGAGTCTTAAAAAAGATCTTAACAAGTATTAACTTTAGCTCTTTGATATCTGTATATACCCTGACAAAGTAGGACAGTTGTAACAACAGCGTGACAGCTCGGGTCTCTCCATCCTAAATCTCTTAGCTGACCACATTGAGCTCTATTTGGAAAGGAAGAATAATTACCGGCAGGTGAAAGATACATACTGTACACAGTGGCCCATATAGTGCCACACCTGAGCCAAAATTCCAAATAAGTTCTGAAAAAAGCTCTACCGTAGTATCATTTATTTTCAAATGCCATTGGTTTGATATGGAAATGCATAAATAGTTCAGTACAGTGCAGTACCACTTGAATGTGCAAAAAATGAAATGCAAAATGCATCTTTTGGGTTTTACAGGAGCTAAAGATCTTCAAAGCATATAGTCAGTTGTAGGTCACGAAACAAAAATAGGGGTTCTACCTGCGTCATCAATAAAAATTGCAATGTCTTGTCGTTTTATAACCCTCTTTGTCCTCTACACAGCTTTTCCATGGCATTAAAGTTCAACAAATGATTCCCAGTGTAATGGTCAGGTACGTTTGCTCTTCAAAATGAAGTAACACAATGTTTATTTGCTTTTATAGGCAAGCCAGTCTCAATGATGGCGCTGAGAGGTTCTACATACAGGCGGCCAACCTGAGACCCAAAGTAAGTAAAGCTCGACACGCATGTGACATGCACACGCACGCTGGTCGACTTTCATTGATTGGTGTGACTCAACTTCTTTCCATTAGTTCCATCAATAACAAAACTGTGGAAGCTTTATAGGCAGTTATTGTTTGTTTTGCTTTTTTTTTCTTTCACTGGAAGGAGTTTTGCTCTTTATTTGACAGCATGCCACAGATTGAGCTTTAAGGCTGGAATACTCTACATCAACTCAAATCTGAACAGATTTTAAAAAGACTAGACATCACACACTACCCGATAAGACTTTCTGCAAGTCCATACTGAGCAAAATCTGAGCAAAAGTCTTGTAGTGTTTTCCAGCCTTTACTTATAAAGAATGTTCTGGTGTTATTTTGATCTACTAAATGCAAATTACGCCGTCAGCCATTGTCATATATAGTAATATATAGTTATTCCCTTCATGTTTTGTCTTTGAACTGCGCTCAAATTATATTGCTTCTCGAGATCGACGCCACTAGTTGTCAACCACAAGTTTTTCGCTAGGAAAATGGACATCAGCACCATGGTTTCAATGGTGTGCTGTGTCTGGACTTTTGCCCTGGGTTACCCCAGGCCAGCAGCTGTTTCAACAGAGGTCACAAGATCCTTTCCACATCTGGTTCCGCTGATGCTGTCACCACATGCCAATATGGTGTTGTGAGGGATACTGTGTGGTCATGGGGAACAGGGTGCAGGAGGGCGGTCAGGAAACTTCTTGAGGCCACAGTGGGGCTCACTTCCTCTCATGTGACAGTATCTTGTCTGTATGGTTTGTGTTGTGGTGATGGTTAATCATTGTTTTTGGATGGTGAAGACACGGGAGTCTAAATCAGTTTCCTGTGTGTCCGGCATCTGGAGGATTATTTAATATTGTGAAAATCACGCAATCCGGAAAAGAATGCAAATGTGTACACTATATGGACAAAAGTATTGGGATGCCCTCTTCTAATAAACAGGTTTGACTATTTTTCCTCATTTCCATGAGCACAAATGTATAATATTTAGGAGGATCTATGACAGAAAGGCAATATAATATACATAACTATGTCTTCAGATGTGTATAAAGACCTTACATAATGAGGCGTTATGTTTTTATTACCTTAGAATGAGCTTTTTTCTATCTAAATACACCGCGGGTCCCCTTACATGGAATTCGCTATGTTGTTTCTACAGTAGCCCTAAACGGACAAATTGCTCTCAACAGAGCGCTTTTCGTATATATGTTATTTTCTTTCACAAAGAAGCGAAAATGTGACGACATCTTAGTTCTGTGTGAGCCACTGTAGTGCTTCGAAAGTGAGGGGTGGAGTGAGCCGTTGGTTGCAATTCGCAACCTCACCGCTAGATGTCGCTAAAAAATGTTTAATTCAAATTACTGGAAATGTCCATGTAGTGTACAAATAAATGGGGTTGTAGATTTTGTCTGTATTTTAACAGGGTTAAAGTAGATATAGTAGATAACTTATTTGTTTAGAATATTCTTTGGTTTGCTCCCAACAAGTTCCATATAACAAGAAAAAAAATGCAAATATTCAGATAATCTTATACAGAAATATGCTTTATTGTTTGGATATAATATATAAACCCTTTTGACCATTGAACTACAAAATATGTATGTACTGTAATAAAAAAAAGTTACTGTGATATAAAATGCTCAAACTGTAATATTAGAATTTGGTCAAACCGCACGCTTCTGTTTTTCATGCATACTTTGCTCCGCAGCACTTTTCGTCCGCTGTGAATATATCGGTTGGTTTTGAGTTACGTACTTTCGATGGTTTGATTCAGATCTGTGTTTGCTCTTAGAAGTAAGCGTATGTGTCACCTGAGTGTAGTTAATGTAGTTTACAGTTCATTAATCCCTCAGTGTTAGTTTGAGGTTTGACTTCTCGGTGAAGGGTCAGATAGCACTAATATTTTACTTATGCACACTTACATATTATATACCACCATCACTTTGCTCCGAGTTTCCATGTAGAACAACCTGGCAGCTGGCCTAAAAAGGCAGTTAGTTTAAGAATTTTTTGCTTTTTTCTCTCTTGAGTGTTGTTGAATATATGACTCTCACTTTAGAGATTCCAAACGAAGCATAAAGCTTGGGCAGATACGTTTTTTATAGATTAAATCACACTGTCTTGCAATTAAAACCTTTTGATGTTGGTGAATGAGTGGGTTAGAATCCTGATGTACTAGCCTTTGTTTCAACCCAAACCACTGCAACAAATGTGTTTTTCTATGTCTGTGTTGGGACCCCAGTGGCCCTGCGTGGTATGCTGGGATAAGTTTAATTTACGTGTCTATTCGAATCCTCTCATGTGAGAAGAATCAGCGTGGTCAACATATTGTTTCCATTGAATCCCGATTCAGTCAACATGAATCATATATCCCTGACGTAAGAAAAACAGATGATGGGTGTCCAGTAGAGTTACAGGCTGGAGAATAACAGCCTTTTCGACTAAATTTATGGATCCATGAACTTTTAAGAAAATAATAAAGGCAAGATATGACTTCAACATAACCTCGATTTGCACGCAAACAGGATTAATATGAATTAGTTCCTCAAACACATTCTGTTTCTCTCTCTTTCTCTCTCGTAGTATCCAGCAGCTCTCATGAACCTCGGGGCCATCCTCCATCTCAACGGTAAACTTCAAGAAGCAGAGGCCAATTACCTACGAGCCTTAGAGCTGAAACCAGACGACACCATCACACAGTCCAACCTGAGGAAGCTGTGGAACATCATGGAAAAACAGGGCTTGAGGACCTTGGCTCCTTGACTTTGGACTTTGGATAGACTATTGAACACCTTCTCTGAAGTTTAATGTGAGATGTTCTCACCGGTGAGGTAATATAGAGTAAGGAAGCCCTCAAAACCTTGTTTATCTCACTGGATTCTCAACAGCATCCACTTCTGGTATAATGGAGAGCTTCTGGAACGCTCTAGAACCGCAGAGGACATCTGCTCTGCATCCTCAACTGGAGTCTTGAACTTGAAGTGGCCCATCGATACATACTTGAAGTGTCACGACAAATGAGATTTTTATTAGCTAGTTGACACGCAATAGTCTTGAAGGGCAATATTTGTCCCAAGGCTGTAAAAAATGACCATGAGCATGTACAGCACATTAACAAGTTCCTTGATCCGTACGATTTGAATCATTAATATTTAATGAGTTCATTGTGGCTCACGGACGAAACATTTGCGTTGAGTTTTATGAGCCGAACAAGTTAAATAGACCGCAAAACATAAGTTGTACATTTTTCCACCTACTGTACAAAAAAAAAGTTAGGTTTGCGCGTTTGTGTGAAGTCATGGTTCGAGAAGGATTTATAGCGGAATGCAAATTTTGAACTAATGGAACCTACAGTATTTTTATATAGTCCATCAATGTCACATCTATTTCAGTCACGCTGCAGCCACATTTAATAAATGTCTACGAGAATCATGAATTCCATCCATTTTGAAGTGTCTTGCCAACATGACATGAAATCTGAAGGGAATATTCGAATTTTTAACGACTCGATTTCTTTTTGCCTTAAAATACTGTGATGTTCACACTCATGCATTTGGTAGACGCTGACATCCGAAGACACTTGCAATGCATTCAAGGTTTGTGTTCGTTGGGAATCAAGCGCGTGACCTTGGCATAGCTAGCGCTGTGCTCTACCAGTTGGCTACGGGAAAACTCATGTAGCAGAAACAAAAGGACTTTCTATCTACATTTTCTATTATTGCTGTACTAACATTAAAGGTGAAGGATTAAAAAAAGTTCGGATTCCACAAAACGTTTTCAGAGATGGACCATGTGTTTCTTCTACTTCTAATGGCAAGTCTCCATCACTGCATTAGTTAGGCAGACCCGGTATAGTTCAAACAAAGCTTTGACGGATAACTCCTAACCAAATATAAATCCTTTCACTTTTTGCACTCATCTAACAATATACAGCCAGAATTTTATAAGGGATTGTTTATGTGTAATATCGGTTTAATATTGTTTTATGTTGGAGTGTGTAAATGGAGCTTAATATATAAAACGACACATTACACGGTATGTTGTCGTTCACATGTGAAAAAAGTGACACAAATTAATTATCATTCTTACAATTACGGTTTCATTGTCTGTTCTCGTCCCTGATTTTCAGTGTGTACATATTGATGGGAAAAAACATCTCTTTATCTGTTGGTCTCGCCGGTTTCTATGAGAAAGAATTGAGATTGTTATATGAAGTGTGTCTTATGTGATGTCAGTTTTCCATCATGTTAAAGGTCTAGCGAGTGAAGTTTTAGACTGCCGAATCAGTATTAACTTATTTCCTTTGTGTTGTCATAATGAATGAAAAACAGCTGGCACTGTTGTGTGTCAAAAGTATGCAAAGGATTTGCAAATCAAGAGTCCCTTATTAGATAAAAAACATTTATTGAACAATCCAGACCAGTGTAAAGAAACATTTTAAAGGGTGTGTAAAACAGTGGGAACTTTTGGAATAAACCCAGAATTTGTAATGCACTTGTCTTAATTGTGTCTCAGAAGAATCTGCCTCCTCATTTCTCTCCTGTTGATTTTCCTCTTACAGTTCTGACTGAAATCCAAACAATAGTCATTATTATTTCAATATTCTGATCTTTCTAACATTAGTATATAAAAGAAAGCTCAGTAAAGAACATTTGGATTAAAAGGATAGTTCAACCAAAAATGAAAATCCTGTCATCATTTAATGACCCTCATGTTGTTCTAAATGTCTTTGTTCTGCTGAACACAAAGGAAGATATTTGGAAGAATGTCAGTAACCAAACAGATCTCATTCGCTATTTACTGCCATAGTAGGTAAAAGAAATACTATGGGAGTCAATGGGGGATGAGATCTGTTTGGTTACTGACATTCTTCCAAATATCTTCCTTTGTGTTCAGCAGAACAAAGATATGTATACAGATTCGGAACATTCTGAGGGTGAGTATTATATTCAGAATTTTAATTTTCTTGAACTATCCCTTTAACAGTAAAGACGGCTAAAAAAGACGAAAACTGTATGAAGTGCTCTTTTCTGTGGAACAAGAAGAAAACCCCCAAAAAATAAAACAAACTAAGCATTTTTATGCAAGGAAACATACATTTTGGAATATAGTAATTAAAAAAAACTTTTATGGTGGTGATATTTATTTTGTCCTCAGATATTGTTTGAAAATTATCACAATTATTACTGAAATAATTAGGGATGTACCGAAATGAAAATTCTTGGCCGAAACCAAAAACCGAAAAAGAGGAAATCAAGGCCGAAAACCGAAACAAATTATGCCAATTATTAGAACCATTGCATTTATGGCTATGACCTTGTACTAACTTTACTAAAATCAAGGCAATGCAATTGCATAAATTAATATTAAAGTTTCAAAGAATAAATCAATTACAAATTATGCAAATATTTATTTAGCACATTGCTACAATGCACAGTATAAAATAAAATTCAAACTTAAATGTTTAACTTGACCCTACTCATTAAATAATAATGTACAGCACTTCTGGGGATGGGGACTTCAGACAGATAAACATCTAGCTGTTGAGCGGTTGAGCTTGTCATCTGCCTGACATTTTAGAAAGATTTAAGCTAGTGTATTTAAATAGGGCCAGTGCATAATTAACATTTTTATCAAAAATATCTAGCAGAAATATGGCTACAATCTTATAGTCATATGGAAGCCTAAGAACAGAATAGACTACCTATTATTTGAGGCACTTTCTTGCAGGATTTCACTGAACATATCAGACAACGAGGGTGCATGTCCCTCATCTGGTGCAGAGAGACGAGTCTTTATTCTGCGCTCTGATCTCCTTCACCTGCGCTTTGCGCTTCTCCGTCTGCACGCGGGTTCTCCGCATACATCGCGGCCCGGATCGCGATGACCTTCTTGAGATGCGATTGACGCGAATCGCGCGAATTGAAAAATCTGAACTTTGGCGAAAATTCGCGCCGCATTAACCAATCAGGAGCTTGCTCTAGTAGGGCCTTAAGCGCGCGGCAGGAGCCCCTCACATGAGGCAAATTCGCGTCTGTAATGAAGCGAATTTGACGCGCGAATGATGCGAGTAAACTCAAAATGTTCAAGCGTCCAACTACACGCGAATAGCGCGATTTACAGCGTTTGGTGTGAACACTCTATAAGAGTATTTACGAAATGTACTGAAATACGTCCACACCGTAGACTTGTCGCTTCAGACAAGTACGTGCAGGTCGCGGTTTCTGTTTGCGTCATCACAACATTTCGGCCGTATTGTTTCGGTGATAAAAGTCTTTCGGGCCAAAACCGAAAATGCCCTTTTGGGCCATTTTCGGCCGAAAATTTTCGGTGGCCGAATATTCGGTGCATCCCTAGAAATAATCCATTTCAAACTTTTAGTTTAGAGCAGAATGAGTGACGTTTTTTTTTTTCTTTTTTTAAGTGAACTGTTCCTTTAAATTAATATTGTATTTGAAACACTCATGTTATAACACTTGCCTTTAGCATTCCCTATAGTAAGAACATTAGAAGTGTACGTCACTTGTACATTTGTTCAGTCCTAAATGTCATCATGGTTTATTTAGTTCTCTATAGTGTAAATGATATAAGTGGTAAGTGTCACCTACTGTACACAGTGGAGCATACACAGCTGAGACCTCCGCAGCTGTAAGAGTGAGTGTGTCTTTCCTCAGGGATTTTCAAAGGTGGTGAGAGAGAGTTTACTTTTATAAAAAGACATTTGTGGCGTAAATTATGATGATTTGTAGCTTTTCTTTCATCTGTTTTTGTATTGAGACTAAAGTATGTGCCAGATAAAACTTTTCCCGATGTCACGTTTTTTTTCCATAATAAAGTTTCGTGTTCCTCTCTTTTCTCCAGACTATACATCGTTGAAACAAAAAACATTAGAGAGGTTCGTGATTCATTCCCCTTTATTTTGTTCTTACTTGAAGTCAATGCTTTGTGCTTTGAACAATGATTATAACAGATAGAATTTTGCATACGTTTCTATTGTTTAAGTTTCTATCAACAGTCTAAAACAGAACCAAGGTTTCTTATCACGGTCTCTATGGAAACCGGTCCGTCTTGAGTTGTGGCTGAATCATATTTGAGATTCATTGCCATCACTGATTTATATTAGTTGCTAAAACATTACAAATCATGTTTAAAATGTGTATTTTTGTACTGTCACTTGTTAGTCTATCAAAAATGCACTATAAAGATTTGACCTTTGCTCCCTTTACAGACACCTATTAAAGAAAGGCCCCGGGTCATATCTGAAATCTAAAAAATCGTACAGATTTTGGGGTGGGCTGTTATGAGTCAGTAGAGCATTTCAGTTGTGACCTTTTCACAAGCAAGCACTCCTCATATTTGTTTCAGAAAGTTTAAAGATTTAGTTGTTCAAATTTACATGCCAATTTGTCGCATCATAAAATCATCTCATATCGGTCGCTTTGATATCACTGCCAATGCAATCTAAATGTTCTCTTATTTAAAGATATTTAATATCCACATCTGGGACGTGTGTTCTGCCCCTCCTCGACACACACACATCTTGCTGACAGCCAGAAGCCTAGAAATGAGAATCTATGCCATGTGTTATATCTCACACGTTCTTCTCTGTGGCGGTCCCTCACGTCTGATCACATTAGGAGGCCTTGTTGATTTAAAATGTGTGAGACGTTTGTGTGCATACAGTATCTTCTACATGCTTCTCAACTCCTTAACTTAACACAGGTGTCTCCTATCTCAACTTGAGATGATCAGTTCATTTTAAACTCTATTAGCATTGCAGACAGCATTTGTGTTTGAGAGCTTGGCTATCCATTTGTAAACCGTATGTATATAAAGTTCCAATACATTACCATGTCTGAGAAATCCAGGGTGAATCTACTGTTATAATTAGGTTAGGAGCATCAAAGTAGATATGATTAAAAACTGATTATAGTTGTAAATTATATGTTCGATACAAAATAATAGAATAAATATCAAGGTTATATTTTTACTGAATGTTCTTTAGATGTCAAATGATTCTATGGAAAATCAAAAAAAAAATACTAAAGCTGGGATTTTTAAAAGCAGGGTCAAATATTGTTTATTCAGGACTAGTTCAAACAAAAATAATCATCATTTTATTCACCCTCGTGTCATTCAAAATCTGTATACAGCGTTTTCTTCTGTTGAACAAAAAAGAAGATATTTTGAGAAATGTCGTAGAGGTTTAGTGTTCATACAGTGAAAGTCAATGGGGGGTCAGGGCTGTCTGGTTACCAACATTCTTCAAAATATCCTTATTTGTTTTCCGAAATCATACATGTTTTCAATGATATGTGGGTGAATAAATGTAGAATTTTCATTTTTGGATGAACTATCCCTTTAATACCTGCAGTGTGTTGGCCTACTAGAAAGATCACCTCACCAAGGGATCAGTTATTTACCATTTATTAATAGCATTTGAAATCCACAAATCCTTAGACATCCGAGTACTCCTGTATACTCCAGCTCTTTATAGTGCATCTGTGTCTGCTTAACTAATCATTACTTTAATGTGCTGTTATCCTGTTGCTATTAATGTACTAATAATATTCATTAGCGAGAAGCCAGTGCGACGTTCATGAAATGAATATAAATGTTTCAACTTATAATGTTGTTTCTCTTTACTGACAGAACTGACTTACAAATGACTCGGAGGATGTACGACCACAAGCATTCACCTGTGCTTTGACAGTTCATGAGAATTCTCATCTGGCTCGTAACCTTAACCTGAATTTTATCGTGCAGGTTCTGTGATCTTGGAATAATGTGATAAATCTCTCTGAAAATCTCCCACGACGGAGGCATCCATCACACGCGATATGATTTCGTGCCTTTCTATCAGTAAGTGTGTATTTTTATCTTTTTGATTAGGCATTAAGTCGCAGTTCCACCATGACCAGCGCTGGAGGAAATCAAAACATCTGCGTCTCATTTTCATGGCCTACTTCATCATTACAATATTGCCTGTTGCATAGAACAGGCTTCTTGGTAAAGGAGAGGAGCTTACCGTTGCCTTATGAGCGTCTTTTTCTTATTACGTTGTTGAACAGCAAATCTGCCAGCTGTTATCAGGCAAATATTGTTAGGAATGCGCAGACGACCTATTGGGTCTTTGATCTGGCTTCATGGCTGCGTAAAGCAGCCTCGGGCAGACACGGCGTCTTTGAGGGCAACTCCACTGCGTGACGCGTATTGACGTGATAGTCAATGTTAGTGCATGACAGATGAGGTATTAAAAGAGGGATTGTGCGCAAAATGCTAAACTCAACAATGGGGCATCGGAACTCGAGGGCTTTTTCTAATTTCCTGGAGTGTAGAGGAAATGAGATTTTTTGAAGACGGGTAGCCTATGTGGTAGCTCAGAAAATTGAGAGTGTGACAGATAATCTAGCTCTGAATATGAGGAGAGATGTTTATTTGTATGTGCATTCAATTTAAAAGGCTGATCCAGTTTCATACAAACAATCTAGGAACTGGATTGCTTAAAGGTGTCATGAGTCAAGACATCAATTTTAACCCGTGCTTTTGTTAAATAAGAGGTAATCGTATTCAAGCGAACATCCTGTAAGTGTCAGAACTGAAATCGCCCTTGTTACTGAAATTACAACTGTTATTGACACCAGGCCCAGCGAACGCCAGGTCCTGGAATGCACCTATCTATCATAGATAGGTTGAACAATATCGACGGCTACTTCTCTAGCCCCGCCCACTGGTTCGCGCATGACAATACTGAAGTAACACAAGTTGCGCAGAAGATAGAGCGAGCAAGTAATAAACATGCCGTTAAAGATTGTGCAGTCAGTGCCTGGCTGTGGAAGAACATAGTCGCTGCATAACCTTCCTTCGGATTCTGACATTAGTATTGCGTGGTTGAAGTTTATTTTTAAAGACGTTCCAGCTCACGTGGGTAAAACATTGAGCGTTTGTTCACTTCATTTCACCGCGGATTCCTTTGTGAACAAGGCACAGGTCGACGCTGGATTGGCGGAGTCTAAAATTAAAAGTAGTGCCGTGCCGCCAATATTGGACCCGATAGGAATGGCGCAGCAATCTTTTGTGTATTATGCGTCACTATTGCTTTGTTAGAGATCGCTTGATATGCGACTTGCATTGAACTATCCTATACATTTGTTTCTAAGTATGTGCAATCCAGTGGCGGCTGCTGATCTTTTAAAGAGGGGAAGCTCATTTTCGGCCTAAATCATAAAAAATTGTCCATTTATTTATATGTAAATTCTGCCCTACGTTCCTTTTCAAGAAAATGCTCTGTAACCCTGTCGTACCAACTAGGCGTCTTTTCCAGTGACTTGACCAGTGTGATGAGATGGTTTCATCAAGAGACATGGCCAGCAGTACATTTTCTTTTTCACAGCACTTCCAGTCAGCCAGCTAACTTTGTCATACCAGGAGCTGAAAAGACCTGTTACTTTTCCCTATCTTTTGCACTAAATCAATCTTAGGTGTTGATCTGCCCTGCTGTTTAATTCTAAGTTTCTCCTCGTAAGGAAGACTTTCTAATGGCTTTGCCAAAATCAGGTCGACAATATTAGCACTGTCTGCCATCGTGTGCAGTTTGCTAGCTGGCTAGTTCAGACTATATGAATTAATGAACAAACGATCTAATATATATATATATATATTTAACTCAACGGGAGGAAATGTGGGAATTATGTTAAACTGAAACAATGAATGTGGTGTGAAATTGTGTGAAATATACGATGAAGGTTGCAGCAGTTTGTCTTTCGACTACACATGCAAAATCCGCGATGGGACTGAGTTGGAAATGGAGACACAGAGTGATACGCGTCATAATCTGAAGACCACGCCCACGCCCACACCAACCGTCTCTTTGCATTGCGAGAAGCTGCCGCCTCCTTGTAATTTATGATTTATAAAAAAAAAAAATGTCTAAAAGCTGATATGTGACAATGTGTATAGCAAACAAGCTAAAAAAAACAAGAAATACGTTTTTATAAGCTGTCGACCCCAAAAAACGAGCGTTTTAGGACATAAAAGTGGATTAAAAAGAGATGACAGACCCTCCAATCATCACGCAGACGCTCGGAGTCCGGGCCAGCCCACTCCTCCATTCATCCCAGAGACGCTGAGCGTCCGTGGGCGGGACATAATCGCAGCATTATCCAATGACCGTCTTGTTTCTAAGCACTGAAAAAACTGTTTAAAGCAGCCCCATTGAAGTCAATGGACGCTGGGCTTCAACAGAGTAATGCACTGTACGCTACGGGAATGAATGAGAAGGAAATCGAGTCAGCCGACCTAAGTAGCTGATTCTGAACGAAATTGTTTTCGTTCGAGATGAACCTGTTTAACGCATTTTTAGTCAATAAAATGTTAACATAATAGTACATATATTTGACCATTCATTTTTTGACAATTATAGGGGAAGCTGAGCTTCCCTTGCAGTCTTAAAGGAATCGCGACTGGGCAATCCCCTGGCATCGAACCCACGGCCATGGTTTTACCACTGAGCTACAGGGAAGCTTAAACAGCCTATTTTCTTATTGATTTTGATGTTTTTTAATATAAAAACCACGCAAACGTCATAAGTAGACCTCATACAAAAGTATAAAACAATAAAAAAGGCCAGTTCATGACACCTTTAACATTTACTACAGAGATGACCGTGTTTTTACCTCCATTAAAAAACTTTACAATACCTAAAAACAGATTATGCACAGCAAACATGACAACATTTTTATTTTTAAACATTTTCTTAATGAGTCTTAATCATTTTTAATTGTCCTACTTGGAAGTCACATGAGTTATTTGTTATATAAGTTACCGTCTTGCAGTAGCCTACTCAGAATGTTAGAGCTTCTAAAAGTACATCCATCCATCATTAAAATAATCCGAATAGCTCCAGAGGATAAAAATATGGCTACTTGAGGGAAAACCATTCATATATTGACCTTTTTTAGTGAAATTGAAATGTAAAGAAAAATATCAGAGCACTATATTTCAATATTGTGGCAATTGTTGTCTTGTGTGGTGTCATGATGAAATGGCCAAGTTACATCTAGTCATGATTTGAAGATTTGAAAATACTGTCACGATTATTCACAATTCACAAAAATCACTAATTAAGTTAAATCACAAAAATCACAATATTAAGGGTTTCTCACAAACATATTGTTTTACTCAAGAAGACACCTCGCTGGAGTTGTTTGGATTTTTTTATGTTGATGTGCTTTTGGAGCTTTAATCTTTTGAATGTAGAATGTAATTTGAAGAAAGGAAAACATTTATATAGAATGACATTCGAATGATTAAATTAGGTTATTTTCATTTTTGGTTACCTAATAATTTAATTTACCTTTCAATTTATGATGCAATGTTTGAGCAAGCGAAAACACAATAATGCTCGGCCGATTAGACTGTGTGATAATGCAAGCTGTTTTCTCCTGGTGCCAATACTAATCATGAACGTTATCCACGAGAGCGCTTTTATTCATTCTACTCATCTCCCCGCACCAAACAGGCTTTGGCAACGTTGGCTCAGTTTTGCTGCCAATCGAATATCCACCCAGATGTCGTAACACTAAAATTGGACCTATTTGGATTTGTATAACCTTTCAAAATGCACAAATTTCAAACATTCCCTTTAACCTCGACTAAAGCAAACACTCTTATCAGATGTAAGAAGATGAGGTGACGGGGAATTTCTCGTCTAGGACCACACAGTTGAGTTAGTATTGCATGTCTCTCAGCTGTCTGTAAATGTGCACCCTATTTAGGAAACAAAAGGATAATCAGCAGGGGTAGAGTGGCTATATGTCACATCTGTTTCCACACACTGGCAGTCTGCCTGCATGCTCTTGACCGGTGTAATCATGCTCGGTGTGAAATGAGAAGTGAGCGATACAACGCAGACACTTTCATGCCCATCTCCCTCAAATGATTTGTCTCGCTGGTGTTATAAACAAAGTGTATTCGCCTCACACGCTTGCGGGACAAAGCTAAAGGGAACAACTGCCCCTGCCCATGTTTTTCTCAGTGTTGTCTGTAACTGTCGCAGCTGGAATATTGTGCATCTGTTGGGTTCTGTACTCGTGTGGGTGGGTTTCTGTTAAATTAGTCACAGGCTCTCAAACGCATGCTGTGGCCCAGCGGAAGACAGGTGGAGATCAATTTCTAGAAAGACTGGACAGTGTCCAGGGAGACGCTGAGATGGGTTTGTCCCTGGACAGATATACTTATTAACCTTTCAATCCAAACGCGGGCCGCAATGTAATGAGGTTTTTAAGTGATATTGACAGTGAATGGGATGAAAATAGAAGGCAGGGGGGCTGCGTTTCTCCAACAGATGTGGCCTTCAGTCCAAGAGCTTAGTTATATTTAGGAATATTAATTCTGAAGACTAGCAGCAGGAAAATACATTCAGAATTGTATTATATTGTCGCTGTTACACATTTTAACCATTTAAGCTGCAATTCATAATTATAGTTTTGCCTCTCTGTCACCATCTCTGTTTCAAACAAAACATTGCCGGTTAATTACATACATTAGACCTGTTAGCTATTTTTGTTTATTTTCAACCAATTCATGGATTTCCCCTTTTATTTAATAATTACAATAGCACTAATACTATCTGGTATGTTTGTAAGTTTAGTATTTTAAAAGACTTTACATTCTGGATACTATTGTGACTGTTGAATTAAAATGATTTGGTTAGTTTAGACTCCAGGGTTTTGTGTCATCCTTACAGTAGGTGTTATGCTAATATATAATATGTTCTTTTTCCACAAACCCAACATTTCAACATTTTGATATTTCTTTTTACATACCATTCATACACTATGTCTTTGTATTGTTGATAAAATATTGATTTATAGGGAAAAAAATGTAGTTGCGTTACAGTGCAAAAGGTGCTGTAATTGATTTATAACTAAATATATTTACAGTTCAGTATGTGTTGTAAAATGTTGCAGTTAATGTTTTTCTTTGATAAAAGGTGATTTGTGATTCTATGAAAGCAAGGAAAGTGCATTAACATGCTAAATATCCAACATTTTCCTTATTTATTTTTCACTTGGATAAACGGTCACATTTCAAATATATTTTGTTCGTTTTACTTGTTTGTTCATTGCCGTCAAAGATTTCTAAATTGTTTTCGTATTGGTTATTTCCATGTTAATTATTTTGTTTGTAATTCTAGTTTAATACTCTGGCGACAAAGTTGCAAGGCTTGTCTGAAAACACTGGGTCTACTGCACAAAAAAAATGAAAAATGTATGTGTTAATAGATAAATGTAGTCATTTTCGTATGATTTAATGTTTAACATACAGAAACACTATTAGCGGCCCTTGTTTAAAGATGGATTATTGCAGTTGTTTAGCAGAATTGTATAATTTCACATGTTTTTTATTAAAGAAATAAGAACATTCATCACTTGGCCATTAGCTTCATTTTGTATGTCACCATGTGAATTTGCCGTTTTTGCCTTAGAAATGTTGTTGATTTTCATGCTCCATTTAAGGAACGCTGCTCAAAAGAATACCCCTCCAATTCTTCTCTTTCCTAACCATCTGTAAAAACTGAATCCTTCGCCAAAGTGCATATGGATGGGATTCTTTGACCACAAGGAATCAGCTCGCAGTAAATATAAAATTAATCTTCCCCCACCTTATGACTCCATTCTATCCCAGTCTTTCTTTGCTTGCTTTTCTCCCTGCTGGAAAGTGTTTGAAGCAAAGGTAGGATACCTGACAAGGCCCTTCAGGACGGATTTAGCTACCTGCTGAATACCCACGCATTGACAGGGAGGCCTCTGTGACCAGAACAGTGTATGTGTTGAGAGTACAGTATATAACTGATTTTCCCTCCCCTAATGCTATGAATATCTCTAAACAGACTGCTGACTGTACCAGAAGGTGCTGCTGGTACCTTGTTGGACCCACGGAGTGGAAGCCCTGTGGCTCATTATTTATCCGCTGAGCTCCAGTTGCTGCTGATTGGAGACCTTAGGGAGCCATTACAGCAGACGACCCGTCCCAGCCAGCCACCCGACTCATCCATCATGCAGAACTGGAGCACTGGCAGGTCCTCCCGAACCCTCGGCACCGAAATCCAACGTGTCGAGAAAGAGTACAAAATGTTGCTAATAGGTTTGGACGCTCGTATGGGGGAAAAACTCAAGTGGTAGAAATGGGACACCGGCGTGTGGGTGCGTAAGCACGACTCAACCTATAACGGAGGGGATTGTCTTACCTGCTTTTGACACTGCTGGCTTTGCTCAGCAGACCCCAGGTCCTGTGCAGTAGCTGACCCATGTAGTTTCCATGCTGGCAGGCTAGATCTGTAATTTAATACTCGGTTCAGGTTAGGGACCCTATTTACAAGTGGGTTTCAGAGAGACTGGGCCAGTGTGTTTCTGATGTTTTTGATAGTTATGACATGAATCCGGATGAAAAGAGCTCAGACCTGTGGTTTGGAACGTTACCAGGCCGTTGGGGAAGGTTTGTGGTTTAGGGCGGTGGTTCTCGACTTGTTTCGTTTTAGGATCCAGAGTTTTATTTGGGACATCAAGTGGCAACCCAACACAGTACCAAATTGTATAAGAATACTTTTTTACACCAAGAAATGCAATGTAATCCCATTCAGTCAGCAGACACAAACTTTTCAAAAACACATGGGTTTTCAGTAAATCTTTTAACATAACCCAAATTCCAAACCCCCAATTCTTAAACTGAGAATGGGACCTTTGCTGATAGTAGATGGTTTCTTGGCACACATTTACACGTAAATGTGCTGCAAACATCATCACGGCACGGATTCACACAGGGCTTAGTTTAAGCCAGGACTATGCCATAGTTCAATTAGGATATTAAAGTTGCTTTTACGTGTATAAAAATGCATTAGAAAAACATTACTACTGTGCATCTTGAGACAAAACAATTGCACTGACATATTTTAAAGCAATAGTTCAACCCAAAATAAACATTTGGTCATCATTTACACACCCTCACGTCATTTCAAACCTTTATGACTTTCTTTGTTGTGTCCATACAATAAACTCCCTGAAGTGAACAGGTGCTGGTGCCGTACCAACTTTGTTGATTAGGATCAAATTTGAAGGGGCATGTTGTCACACTATATGAGCTTAGCCCTAAAGGGGATCCAGCCATCAAACTGCCAAAGCTAAACAATTATAAAATGATGTAAGGCAAAACAGAGCAATAGCAACACATTTTTGCTATTTTCATACTTCAAAAATTGCTTAGAGAAATGAAAAAAAAAGATTTTTTCAGAGGAGATATAACAACATGCTATATATTGGATGTTTAAGTGTTGGAAACCAACATATAAAACTGCTTTTGGAGAAAACCGAAATTTGTGGAATTTTGACTAGTAACTGAGATCTTGCCCCAGGCTTAATCTCACAGTGACTGAAGTAGGAGTAAACTAGGATTCTTACTAGCTGTTATTTAACCCCTGTGTAAATTTGTAAAACATGTCCTTGAAATGTGTTTGTCAAATAACACTTCTGCGACCTGAAAAACTGAGAACATAATATCAAACAGGTTGGTTTGATCTTTAACATCGAAGTCCACTAGAACTTCCATTCCCCACTTCCTTTAGAGAACCGGATGAGTACAAAGACTTCGCGCACACACACAATAGATTTTCTGCAAATGTACATCAACTGTAACATGTAAATCATGCCATGTTAATGACATCACATTTATGATCACAGAAAAATAATGATTCTATTATTTTTGTTTTCTTTTTCATCGTTTTCTTTATTCCCCTAAAGTACTATAACAGCTATGTGACCTTTGACCTACAAGACTGTCCATTACAATGTCCATATATGTTTTGTGTGTGTTTACAACTTGAAATATAATACTTTCTTCAGTTACATTTCATCTAAATTAATATTCAAGATTGTCTCTGGACTATTTGCATACGTGTGAAGAAAATTGAATAAAAAATCCTTGTTGCAATGCAATATATTTTAGAAGTAATTGAAATAACTATTATCAGATCGTTAATTTTGTAGTGTTATTATAAATTATATTCATTTATTGTTGCGTAGTGGATGCAAAAATAGCCAATAAAGAGAAGTGTTTTACTTTGTGTATGCACAAATACAAACTTTGCAGTGTCTTGGTCTTTATGTCAGTCAGTGCTGTGTCTTTAAAAACACATTTTAAAACTTAGAAAATGATTGATTAGACATCATTTCCTAAGTGCTCTGCAATAAGGGTTTACCAGTGTAGGTCCATCCGGGCGGTTAAATAGCGGTCAAATATCAGTGAATTCTGTTAAGATTTTCTGTCCAAAATAAGCAAAGCCAAGTCATTTAAGTGGGTTCAGCTTTCCAGTTATGTGGGGTGTTGTGCTCTTCGATCCAAGAAAATAACTGTTCTGTGATGATGTGCAGAGCAGAGTCTTTATGAAAAGTGTTTATGAAGGGACTTCACTTTTTACAACTTCAAATTTGAAGTTTATTTTATTCAATTTAATTTGAAATAAATTGCTAATAAAATCTGATGATCATATCGAAACTTCATTCAGAAGATTCCATGAAACATTTTCTCATCCAGCCAACTAAAAATCTCCAAAGTTGCACGTGGGAAATTAAGCTGACCATTGACATGAGGAACTTAATAATATAAAGTTTGTAATTGTGAAAATGCCTTATCCTTACACAAACAGGAATATATATTTTTTCAAATCATTAGTTGTAATATATGTGATAAGACAAACCATAGGCCTACCACCAAAATGAAATTACGAGTCAGAAAACAAAAAGCAAATTAGAAAGCACACGGCGGCTCTGCTCATGCTTCAAGTGTGAAACAGTAGTGAATTTATTAACAAAATGTGGCCTTTGAACGTTAATTAATGAATATGCTCTGAAAGTTTGATTATTTTAAAACGTGAATGCGAAGTTATATCACATTGAGTTGCTTCTTGTTTTTATTATGGAGATTTCAATCCCAAATGTTGTCACTGACCAATCAAAATGAAATGTTCCAGAGAGCCGTGTAATGAATATGTATTTCTTTAAAAGTTGATTCTGTCTATGTGTAGGAGTAAATTAGCATATTCATGACTTCAAAGCTAACAGACATTTTATGTATCATGCTGTAGGATGTTATGGAAGTCATGTGCCCAAACCTGATGAAGGGATGGATGTTTGCAAGTGGCGATGTCACACTGATCGAGGCCGTTCTGATAAAGCTGGACGGTGAAATCTTCCAGGCAGGCCACATCATCGTCCATCAGAACAGTCCAGCTGACAGGATGTACTTCATCGAGGTTGGACGGGTACTCGTGGAGACCAGGTTCTTCCAGCAGGAGCTCTCATGTGGATGATACTTTGGAGGTGTTGTATGTGAAACTTTCTGCGTTTTGATTCAGTTTAAGGAGTTGTCTCCTGCAGCCAGAAATGTACAGAGACTCGCATTATATCTTCACTTTAAGAACTTCCTACTTTTGACAGGAAGAGACCAATCCCTATGATCTGAAATGAACGGAAATAAGGGAAAGGGTTATTAAATGAATGACAATCTAGTATGTGTGAAAGAATACATAATTCTGACAACTTGGAAAATGACAAAAAACGTTTATTTAAGTGCAATTGGTATATAAAAAAAAAAAAAAGATCTCCAGTCTACTTTTTATGTTGACTTACTGACATATAGGATAGATCGAAGTATGTTTGCCGTATATTTGTTGTTTTCATCTTTTGAAAAGTATAATAAAAGTGTTATGAAGTATTTGGCTTGTAGTTACGTTTTGCAGCCTATATGGAATACTTTTTCTCCTTATTTGGATTTCTCCTTTGTCTTTGCAGAGATCTGTTTGCCCTTGGGAGGACAGCAACCTGCTCAAGTTCGTGCCTTTGGTTCCTGCAGACTTTTTTCCTTGTCTGTGGACAAGCTGCAGGAACTTTAGAGGAGCTTTCCAGATGTGCTCACCGATCTAAGGGAAGCAGCTCATCAGCACCTTAGAGAGTAGTGAAATGAAAAAGAGTGAA
This sequence comes from Triplophysa siluroides, assembly GCA_006030095.1. Lineage (NCBI taxonomy): Eukaryota > Metazoa > Chordata > Actinopteri > Cypriniformes > Nemacheilidae > Triplophysa > Triplophysa siluroides. Next base: position 1,100,534 of record VCII01000102.1, on the reverse strand, counting down.
GTGGCTTTTAAACAAAATCTCCTGTATGCTGAAGAAACAATGCGTCTGTCTTGAGTGATGTTCACATGAATCAATGTTGAAAACAAAGCTCAGAAGTTGGTGTAATCCTCAGCTTATGTAGGTGTATAATGTATGCTTTGACTCCATGCTAAGTGTTGTGTTTGTGTGCTTCACAGAAGGTGCTGTGGAGGATGGAGAAGAAGCCCAAGCCTCGAGTGTTTAACAATTTATATATAACGTTTCTTTATTTGTTATTTAAAGTTTCTTTATATGTTATTTATGTTTTTTATATGTTATTAAATTTAAAGTTATTAAGGTATATTATATTTTTCTGTCATCTGTTATCATATAATTAGTGTAATAAATATATAGCAGTAAAGATCTAAACATTTTCTGAAAGGTCTAAGGTTGAAGGGTTCATCTGTGTTTTTGGGAGAACATTGCAGTGAAAGGGGAGTATTACACTTGCCCTGATTGCCAGCACGTTATATTTTATTAAGCACTACACTAGTCTTTAATTTGTTTATATAAATTAGCATTTTAATGAAAATGGTGCATCTGGGATTTGAGGAATAATTTAAGTACACAAGGATCTGTAATGAGGTGAGTTTTTGTAAGTTAAAAGGCTTGGCACACCTGTCTTTAAATATTCCCAAAAGCTTTTTTTTTTGTTTCACTTGGCCTCAGATGGCTGCTCGGAGCTGGGCTGCATTTCTGTTCTGTAATGGGTCTTTGCACACCTGGGGGATGTTAAAATGGCCACATTCAAGACTCTGGCCAGAAATATCTGTGTGTGTTTTGGGTCTTCTTTTCACGGGGAAATATTTCCTTAAAGCTGCTGTTTAGGTAAATAATTTAAAAAGGTATCGACCTGAGTGAAGGACTTTTACAAAGAGGGTAATGTAGTTTGGATACTTTACATGATCAGTTTGGCAAGCTATGTGTTTAAAGTATCTTCCTCAACACTGGATTTGTCCATTTCATGTCAAATGTTACAGGAGTGCTGCGTAAAGGCTAAGCACTTTCCGTACGATAGGAAGACTACAGCCTGTATATGCATCAAAACCAGAAGCATTTGACCAGAGTGCACTATGAGCTCATTTCTAACATGTGCTTACGTCCTGTTTTAGCACGCCTCGGTTCCATCTAAGCTCACTGGACAGGTCGGGGGTCATGAAGAATGACACTTAATGATTTCTTTGGCATTTTTTAAAGGATGGGAGGAGTTTTGCTTCATAAGCTTTGACATTGTACTGTGACAGGGCTAACGACAGGAAATATGTTTGTGTATTATAGTTTGAGTACTGTTAAAGTATTTTAAAGGCCACATTCCCCGCGATCACATTTTTCAACCTTTAGTTAGTGTGTAATGTTGCTGTTAGAACATAAATAATACCTGCAAAATGATAAAGCTCAAAGTTCAGTGGCAAGCGAGATATTGTCTTTAACAGAATTCGCCTTTTCAAGGACTACAGAGAACGGCTGGAATTGGACTACAGCCCTACTCCCGGGTACATGATGTCACTATTGTGTGAGTGCGTTTAATAAACTCCGCCCACTGGAATACGCCAAAAAAGGGGCGAGGCCTTCCTTAGAGAAGAGGAAGAGCCGCTGGAGTAGTGTTTGGTTATCAGAGATTGCAAACATTTGACTGAGCTACGCGCTAAACTACTTTCACTTTCAGCTGGTAATAAGGATTCAGCTACACACATTCTAAGATAACCAACAGTCAAATAACAGCTTCAATGACTTTAACATCGGCTGTGAAAGCTGTTCTGAGTAATACACTGATATGTGTGTGTGTGTGTGTGTGGACTTGGTTTTTATATGTTAGTGGGGATCTAAACCTGAATGCACACCAACTCATGGGGACCCGTGTCACTGTGGGGACCAGAATTGAGGTCCCAACGGGCACAAAAGCTTATAAATTGAACAGAACGCAAATTTTTTAAAATCTAAAAATGCACGTTTTCTACGATCTTTAGGTTAAGGGGTTGGGTTAGGGGTAGGGGATAAAATATACAGTTTGTACAGTATACAACTCATTACGCCTATGGAAAATCCCCACGGAGATAATAAAACATACATGTGTGTGTGTGCCTGCACAGCCTACCTCTAAAACACTTCTATGAAACGTCCTTTGAAGTCCTGCATGCAAATGTCTCCTGGTCAATCTGCTTGTTTTATTATCCAACTCGGGTCCAATATTAAAAGGCAAAACTAACGCTTCTGTTATTAGTGTTAATTAATATAACCGTTCTGACCCAATCGGTCCGGTGTCATTTTCCTCGCCATAGTAGGAAAAAATTGCGATCTCTAACAAAGACTGGAGTTTGCACATGCACTAGCAGACCTCCGTTACACTTCGATCGATCCGCATGATTTTAACTGATAAAGTGAAGTTGACGCCATTGTTACTGTTTATTGGGAAAAGCCAACGCTTATGAATACACGTGCACCAATCACAACAGCCTAAGAAGCTGAAGCTCGCTGATGTGGTATGGGTGGGACATCTTCAGACACACGCTCTAAGTGGGGAACCAATCACGACAGACCTGGTCAGCTTTGACAATCAGAGCGTTTCGGAAGGAGGGACTTTATATAGACCGGAAGAAATCCAGTCGTTTTGTGAGAAGAGGGACAGCGGTGAACAATACGCTTGAAATATGTGAAATATAAAGCGTTTTTTTTTTATTAGAAACATCTATTGTTAAACACCCAAAGAACATAATCAAAGCCTCTAAAACAGCAAAAGACTGGCTCCTTTAAGGAAACTTGGGCTTTTGGATGCACATGAATTGTTTTTTACTTTCATAGCAATGAACAAATCAGTGCCTTGTTAAATGCTTTTGGTTTCTAGCATATGAACATGCATCATTTTCAGCTCATCTAAACTTGGAGGCAAAATGTCCGTGAGTTGTAAAAAGCCTTTCAAGTGCAGTTTGTCAGCTCATTTATGTCATGAGTTATGGTTCCAGTGAGACTTGTTTTCGTTGCATGATCTAAATCAGTTGTGTTATTTGCCAACTGGACATAACTGTCCTTTTTTGCTACAATGAGTACTTTACAAATCATACAGTACTGTTATCAGATAAAAATAAACCTCTATTATACAAGTACTGTATATTTATCTGTGTAATTTCATGTTACATGGGTATCACTGCCTATAGAAAGTTTATAAATAAGTCTATAAAACAAAGCCCACTTTATCTTTAACAAAACATCCACAAATCATTAAATTAATATCCCTGCCATATGAGAAGAACTTAGTTATTCAAGACTGGGACTTAAAACATCCTTTTGAGTCTAGCTGGCATCAATAGTACTGTACGTGGCTGGTGTTTACTAAAGTTTAGGCTGATGATTGACAGTTGGAACGTATTTAGCCGTCTGTTCATTTCTTCAGATATTGTGATGAAAAGCCACTGTGTGTCAGGTCTCATTCAGCACTGGTTTCACATTAGACCACCTTCAGCCACTGGTGGTTTATTGTTTTTAAATATTTACGAGTGGTTTCTTCTGGCTTAGCTTGCAAACACTGGGCTGTCCATCATGTTTTTGTCAAGCAAAGATCATTTCTCAACCAGAAACCAGACAGAAAGAGGTCAATTCTATACTTGAAAGGAAGGAAGGAAGGAAGGAAGGAAGGAAAGAAGGAAGGAAGGAAGGAAGGAAAGAAAGAAGGAAAGAAGGAAAGAAAGAAGAAAGAAGGAAGGAAGGAAAAAAGGAAACCCGTCTTCCTTCCTATTTTGGTTCCTTCAGGCCTTCCGCCTTCCTTCTTCCTTCCTCTCCCTTCCGGTGTCTCCCTATTTTGTCCCTCCAGGTGGACGTTCCTCCCCGACCCTTCTCCTCCCCGGTCCCTCCCTTCCGAACTGAAGGAATCGCCCCCCCCCCTCCTTCCCCCCTCCCTCCCTTCCTCCCCTCTTCCTTCACCACTTCCTTCCGCTTCCTAGCCTTCCCTCCTGCCTCCTTCCCTTTCCCCCTTTCGAAAGAAGAAAAAGGAAATGAAGCTTAAAGATTCCTACTTATTGCCCACCCACTTATACTTCATAGACCTTTAGAATGTACTGATAGTCCACCCAGATGTTTGAACACAGCAATAAAAACCTGCTGTGGACAACATCATTTCTCAAAGCCTGTAATCAACAGCTGGACTCAGCGCTTACAGATGTTAACAACATCACTACCATCTGTCCTACAGAGGGCACGAAGGACCTGCCACGACACGATCCCAACAACACATCATCACCACTTAGACTATAGCAGTTTTGAGGGTTGTATTCAGCCACAAACCTTGCTGCGCTCACATGAGACCTCATGTCCATTTTCATCAAGACCTCTCTACAGCATGTGCCATCAAATTGTGTTTATAAGATTTATCTAAATGATTAATGAGCTACTCGGCACTTTCAGACACTGAGGTTCTGTAGCGAACAGCATGCAGTTCATTCAACATGTTGGCGAAATGATACAGTCAAATAAAGCACATTGGGGCATTTTGCTGGAGCATTTGACAGTTTTTCTCAGTCGCTTTGGTGCGTTTCTCGCATCATTCATAAAATTTGCTAAATAGTAAGTGCATTTTTAAAACAATTGATTCAAACAGCACAACATCATGGAATACCTGCAAAACCTTGTCAATCGTTCCAAATTTTTAGTTCATCTCTCAAAAGTAAATGTCAATGAACATGTCAGTGCAGTCAAAATGACAAGTCCTTGTGTCATTGTTTCCTAACAAGACAGTCAAAATGTTAAACTATGTTGTCAATATAACTAAAGACCATTATAATAGTGCCTAATGTAAACTATGGCTACAGTTTTGATGACAGTTTTGATGTTGGTAATCAACCAAGCGTTTCAAGCATGCCTTTACAAACAAAACCAGCAGGGGCGTTTCTACAGAAGAACATATGGATTTAGTGTACCTCCAGTCATTAATCTACTAACTGCTATGGCCACAGTATAAAGCCTTTCATATGCGTTCAACGGTGTGTGCGCAACGTCGACGCTAACCGAGTGAGACTTGATCTCGTTTGGTACATCAAGCGGCTCTATGGTCACGGTGGCCATATGAGATCAATGTCGCAACCAGCATATGAGGTTTGAGGTGGACCATAAATGGGGCCGAAGCTTCCTTTTCCTCATTCCTTCCTTAATTTAGACAGCTGGATTAAATTATCCCGTGGAGAGGCAGAACTTTCTCAGATGGCCTGGATTTTGATTGCCAGCTCACCACGTGAAGTTTGCCACACGACTCGAGAGTAATAACCACGAGCAGGTAAGACCTCTGGCTTCCTGTGCACTGTTTGATCTACGTGATGCACGATGTAAATGTCAGATATTGTTCTGTAGAGCTCAAAATTAAAGTGAAACCATTTTATTAATAACCATTCCCCAAACACAGTATCCCCGTCATCTTACGCTCTCAATCATCCCAAAGACGTCTGAACTTCTTTAAGTTGCCATGGTGGGCGCACATCTGCTTAAAGTGTAATGGCCACCAAAGAGCAATTCTAAAGTCAAAAAGGCTCGCGAACAGTTTCCCATCAGTCCGTGCCGCTCAGACATCAAACAGCATCATTAAGGCTTTTGTGAACGTGAAGATTCATGTGCCGTTTAAAACCTGGTGAGTAATAAGATCACGGCCCCTAAGGGGGACCACAGGCAGGATGTCCAGGGAGCTGGCCTCCAGAAATATCCCATAGTCGTACTCTTTTAAAAAGAGCAGATTTGAATAGCACAGGTCATTAGGATGAATAATGTCGCACATATGACAGAGCCGGTAGTCGGCCTCACCTATACTTAGTCGCCCGTGGAGTCTCGCTGTGGTCTCGCTCTGTGGTTACTGTATCTGTGAAGCCTATTAAAACCTGTAGCCTATGTTCTGTAATGGACACGCATGCTTGTACTACTTATACACGTCAGCAGTATCTACTGCGATATGAGATTATCCCACAATGGAGCGAGTAGGGTCCAAATGGCCAAGATTGCTTCCTACATCTTCATATAGCCTACACACATAAGCTAGCTACATATGATTAAATATTACATGTGTGTGCAAGTGTAAAATATTATTAAAACCAGTTGACATCACAGACTTTTGCTCACTGACTCTACAAGCACAATTTACTTCCTGTTTAAGTAAACAAACATGTTCTATAAACGGTTTCAAAGTGACAACATAAACAAACGTTACTGCGCATGCGTGGACTGCCCTTAACTTCCAGAATGCATTCACAAATAATAGAGTGCCTGTAGATTATTTCTGATAACAAGTAAAACAAACCAAGCGTTACTTGGCTAAACGCGTCTCTCCAATATTTTGTATTTAGACTGCGATACCAAGCTCAACCGCTAGATGTCAATGTACCATACAGTTTATTTTATGGAAAGTCCAGAAAAAAGATACTGACAACAATTACATTTCTTAACTCAAAATTTTATGATTCACAATGTTTGATCGTATCCATTTTAAATCCTTTTGTGAATACGTTCCTAGTTGAAATTATGTCAGAGCCTGAAGAAAAATGGCTCTCATGCGAGCTTTTATTTCTCCAAATAAATAGTATCAATGAATACTTTATATTTATGATGCAAATTCCTCTCATAATCCAAGCACATTCCGTTACATAATCTAGAGCGCTTTCAAGCTGCAGCACATATTTTAAACTCAAAAGTGAAATATTTACAGCTCAATGAAAGTCCAATATGATGAGGAATTGGCTTGAGGCTTTGCGCTGTGATAACAGCAGTTTGTGGCTCCTGTTTGATTGATGCATATCTCAACGCGTATTATGTGCATGTTGATGTTTAGAAGAATAGGTGTAATGATAAACGCAATTTAGCAATGGTGAAGTTAGGGCAATCCTCAAAGGCTGAAGTTCAGTGTCACCAGTTATATAAAAACGGTAGCATGATCATCATTTTATTTATAGCAGTTCACCTCTTGTTCAACCGTAGTCATTGTGTTTTAGAGCTGTGACTGCACCACATTGGATCCATACACTGAAACAGAGCACCATGGTAGGCCAAGTGAAAAGGTTTACACCTGGTTTTGCTAGCCAGGATTTAACTATGCTCTGACCTCGCTGTCAGTTACCTTATCATAGAAACAATGTGTGTTGACTCTGTACAGGCTGCAAAGTCTTTTGAACTTTGAATTCAAGGCAATGCTGAGTGCCAGATGTATCTACACCAGCAAAAGAGTGTTTTATTCACATTGATGTTGTAATGCTACACACTGCTGACAGACACGATGAACACCAAAGGTAACTTAAATCCACGTTATAGTGCAAAAGGATAACTGAAGAACATCCAATGGAACAGATAAACATCCACGGGTACTACGAACAGGTAACCTTCCACGGTAACCAAGAACAGGTAAACATCCACGAGTAGTAAGAGGTAAGTAACATTAACAAACTAAGTACAAGTTACAAGTTTACAAGTAGACCAGACAATGAACAGAACGAAACACACAGAATACGAAGGGTCCAGGGAATACAGATCATGTACGGGTGCAATCAAAGATGGTGATGAACAGGTGAAAAGGATTATGAGGAGTGTAGTCCGACTGTTAAAGGTGTGGTGAATATGAGTCCATGGAATGAAAATACGGGAAAAGCTGGTAGGGGAACACAAGACCATTACAGACGTACGTTCATACTTGTATGTGTTTTCTATCAAATTTTATTTATTCCAAAATAGTGTTGTAATTATAAAAATTATGAATGCACATGTTCAGTAAGAATGAATACACTGAACACATGAATACATACAATGGGTTTTTGTGCCTTAAACTACACGATTTCTCCAAGATTGTAGGGAGCAAGCAGAGAGACTTTATGAAAGACTTGAAAAGAAGGAAAACAACAAGGAAGATGACATCTTAGATCTGTGTCAGCCACCGTAGTGCTTCAAATGAGAGGGGGGAGAGTGAGCCGTTGGGTGCAACCTCACCGCTAAATGCTGCTAAATTTCATACACTGGACCTTTAAAAAAAGAAAGAACCACCTTTTTCTCTGCTTAGTTTGCTTATGAAACCAGTCCAGATATCCTCATTCATACCATTTCATTGCTCATATCAATTTATAGAAAGCGCAGTTATTGCATTGAGGGTTTCAGAAATGGCACTCAGTAATAGAGTTTAGGATTCAACTGTAAATCTTTCCCGAGCAGCCCGTCCGAACTGTGATGCTAGACAAAGACTAGAGATTAAATTATAAAAAAAGCAGTTTTTAGGTCTCCACTGCGTCTGTTTTCAATTATGAAACCCACCCAACCGTGGTCCCCTTTTATTTTGATTCTTTTCCTAGCGACCACATGATGCGTCATACCAGTAAATCACCATACTTTCATCTCAATGCACATAGCATCACAAAGGATTTAATTTGGGACACCAAACGTGACAAATACATTGCCTTCCACCACAGCGCCTTGAAGGGCAAGAAACAGACATTTCATTTTAGGAGCGAGTAAAAATATGGCTATAACCCACACAGGACATCCCTTTGGCGAAATGAGAATATTTGTGGGTTTTGAGCAAAGAAACTGGGATGCTTACAAGAATGTGGAAAATTCCAAATGGAAGAGGAGTAATAGAAAATGAGGCGGTTACCCTGAAGAGGATAAATACAGTTCGATCAATGGAAAACTACTCTACAAACTTTTAGGTATTCATAAAAATGACAAATGTACGTTCTGTATAGTTTAGTCTTGTTTATTTACGGCATCTAGTGGTGAGGTTGTGAATTGCAACCAACGGCTTACTTCACCCCTCCCCTCGCCCTTTCAAAGCACTGTGGTGGCTGACGCAGAACTAAGATGTCTCTACTTTTTCGTCTCTTTGTTGTAAAAGATGCCGTATTTACAAAACACACTCCGTAGAGTAGTTTGTCCGCTTAGGGCTACTGTAGAAATAACAGGGCAAATTCCATGTAAGGAGACCCGCGGTGTATGCAGACAGAAATAGCTCAATCTAAGGTATAAAAACATAACGCTTATTACGTAAGGTTTTTACACCTCTGAAGACAAAGTTATTTATATGATATTGCATTTCTGTCAAAAGATAATCCTTAATATCACACATTGCACCTTTGTGGAACACTGGGATAATCTCTCTCTTCCCTTTGGAAAATAAATGTGATGGAAATCAGATCAGATCAGATTTTTACCCCAAAAACATCTCATATTGCCATTCTTTTCTTCACCCTTGTGTTAAGTATTCCAGACAAAGGCAGAGACTCTGATCCATCATTTATGAAGTCTACAACTAACTAGCCAATAGACTATTACTGAACACTCCTCAATTTAGATTTTAATCACATTCACTTTCAGATGAAATGTAGCTATTTTCTAGATCTTGAACAAAATAATTGTCAGTATGCCTTTCCATAGGCATTATGTGATGTGATTTTCATTGGCACTTTCATAACAACACAATCTATCATTGTCGTGTTTTATAGTTATTGATATATGATATGATTGATAGTAGTCCCATGTATTTTTCTGCAATTAGGGGCCTTGGTATTATAAAGTTTTCAAGTAATCTTTAACAAAACATAACTGTAAGCTCATTTAAGACAATAATATCCAAATGGGTTTTGGAAGCTTTGGAAAGTAAATGTTATTGCAAAACAGACAAAGTGCTTTTAGTGCTAAATAGTCAGTGTGATATTGCAACAGTACTAAAAACAAAACATTAATATCAAGTAACTGATGTTTCAGACACAATCTTTTTTTCGCATCCCCAATGAAAACAAATGATTTAATTGTACAGTAATTATCAATTTATCAATAAACACGTAAGTAAAGGGATACAAACAGTAAAAGTGTGATAAGAAAAGAGTGTTTTGTAATCACTCAAATTTGTTATTCATATTTCATCCTGTCAGAAACTTCACACACATTTACACACCTACAGTACAAAGAACACTATTATGCTTTGTTACATTCACAAAAATATAGTTGTACCAACAAATACATTCTGACAATAAGCCCACAAACTGCAAGCAAAGACCATCTTGATGCCATTATGACCATTGGGCCAACAGCTGTCAAAAGAGAACTGCATATCAAAAAAACTATTATTCTGTCGGCGAATCCCCATCATGTACCTTTGTGTGACTGGTCTCTCATTTCAATCTCATCCTGTTCATAATACGATACAGTATTTGACACAGCAGTACAATGAAATTCAATTTGACTGAAATTATACCTGTTTACCCTCTCCTGTGTTGGAGATTTTCTATAAAAAGACATTAAACATTTGCAAGAGCAGTTTTGAAATGTCAACCGCCCCGCTGGTATAATCTCTCATATAAAACAGCATGCAGTAGAATAACCGCCTTTCACAAATAACTCGGCATTCAGCAAATTTCAGTCCTTTTATTAAAATTCAGGCCATTTATTCAATCTACCGATTTACTTTTGTAGACGGAACATTGCTAACACAAGATGATCAGCAAGAAAATGGGCACGATGGGTGTTAAAGTTCATGCAAAATCGGCCCATAAGCAACACCAAGTAGCTCGAAATCTGTTCCCTGCTCCTCTTGCTTTGAAGGTGAGACTATCATTTTTTGACGTCACAATCCATTTGATCTCTGGGTAAACTTACAAAGAAGTAATGTCATTTATATGCACAGTGTGATGTTTTTCATTTCAGTACAATTAGTATGAAGCATTGTAAAATTGCATTTACAGTATGCAAAGCGTTCAAAGAAACTGTTCACCCAAAATGAAGATTCTGTCTTCATTACTCCCCCTCAAGTTGTTCCAAATCGGCAAAATCTTTTTGTTCTGATGAACGCAGGAAAAGATATTGGGAAGAATCCTTGTAGTCATACAGTTATGGGCCATCATTGACTAATTAGTTCTGTTGAACACGAAGATATTTTGAAGAATGTAGGAAAGCAAACAGTTCTGGGAAACTTTTGACTACACTATAAACGTTTTTGCTGTAGTTATGCAGCAAGTTGCCAGTAACTTACTGTAGATTTGTATTTATCGGCAACAGTTTGACCAAAGATAACTCAATATTAAACATTACCAAGTCTTTATCTTTACAGAAAAAAACTATAAAATAACAGCCTCATGCAAAGCATTCTGGGAACCAGAAATCCACATAAACGTTTTTCTGTTTTTTTTTCTAATTTTGGTTCCCAGAATGCTTTGCACGAGGCTGTTATTTTATAATTTTTTTCTGTAAGGATACATTTCTACAGAAATCTTTTACAGTGTACCATTGTAATTGTTCCTACTAGGAAAGTTTCTCTGCGTTCATCAGAACAAAGAAATGTATACAGATTTAGAAGTACTCGATGGTTAGTAAATTATATACTTTTTACTTTAACTAAATTCCCCAGACTCCCTGTAGTCAAATTGAGACATCATCAGCATGAGCGTCCTGTGAATGCGCTCTAATCTAACATCAGAGACTATTAATCCTAATGAACACTTGTTTTTGTGTTGAGACGTGTACAGTGTGATAAAGTAGCTTGCTCGACTCTAGGCTGTTGGCCCTTGTCTCTCTATCAGGCTTTTCATCTTTCCACCTTGACAAAGTCCAGATGGCAACACAGAGTAAACAGCTGCTGTGCTGGCTGGGTACAGCAGGAAAAGGAAACAAGAGAGACACAAATAAGGGCAACATTTCACACCTATAATGAACATGATATGCTGACACCAATGACCTTGTATAGTAAAACTGTGTCATTAGAGCTTTGTAGTATATTCTTCAATACACGGAATTATGAGTAGCTTATATTATTTTTCACAGGATTACATTCATTTTAGACGGATAAAATGTCATTAGGATATCAAAATGTAAAAAAAAAAAAACATTAACAAATTGATACACGTGAGACCCTTACTGAAAATGATAAGCACAAATTGTTTTACAATAACAGAAATTATGCATCTAATAAAATCTAAAACTAATGCTTCCATTCATACTCTATATACGTATATATATATTTTTTTTAACTGAAAGTCTTTGATTAAAAGTTTTACATTCACAGAGTTTGCTGTAGTTTTCTTGTCAGCTTGTGGTTTGGGTGGAAATTGGAAAGTGGTATTTGTACTGTATTTTGTCTGTGTGTATGTAAGAAGCTATAATTTTCTGAGATCAACCACCTGAATTCATGGCTAAATGAAATGACTCTAGTGGGATGTTCAACTCAACAGACGTTTGTCTCCTATACGCTTTTCCATACCTCATAAACACTTGGAAAACAAAAATGTTGTGGAATATAAAGAGCGGAAAATACATGCTGGGTTCTGGCTCAGCATATAGAGTATAAATCTCTCTTTGAGAGGCATATTAAGAAGATATAACTCAAACCATCCAGAATATGGGACACACTAGCTCGATTACTTTACACTTACTCTTATTTCATTGTAGATGACTGTTTTTAATCACATGTTGCTGGAAAAGCAACATTAGGCAGGTAAATGAAATGTTGGACAGAGTTTTAAATGACTTCGGGTACTTCACAAAAAGCTATTAAATGAAAAGTTCACCCAAAAAATTGTCACCATAGACTTTCCATACAGTTACATTCATTAAACGACGGCTTTATGACCTCACAGACGCCTTTGCAATCCCATCGCAGGGAGTAAGATACTGTATGTCACCTAATCAATATTCATGAGATGAAAAGGTCATAATGTGTCCTCCCACTCCCAACAACCCATCCAATTCATATGATAATGGCAGTCTAAAATACTTTATTAAATGTGATGTTGTCAAAGGAATGTGGAAAGATATGTATGTACTTTTTATGCATAAATCTTGAGATAAATAGGATTTCAAAATGGATTAGATATACGATTTTATACAGAAAAGCACTTCTTTACTCATCACTATAGAATCATAATCATTTCTGCAGAGCTCTGGTTCGATGATGTAACCTCGTCTCAGCTTGTGCTGCATGGTCCAATCATATTACCTTTTTAAATTGAATGAATGGAGATTTCCTCTCCTCCGTTTATCATTGACGGGCTCAGTGATCGTCCTAAAAGGATGCAGTTCTTTGTTAGGGGGCAGATTTGTATTGTTTAATTAAGATAACTGTCCTGCTATCAGGGGCTTACTGAATCTGGGGACTGTACATGTATTCAGGCTGGTGGGACAGAGATGTAGAGTTCAACCTCAGGATAGAGACAGAGAAATGCGGTGAGATGGAGCAGATGGCTTTCAGTCCACTTACATCTCACCCGCTGCATTCATATGATTGAAATTGGAGTTAACGTGGCATCATGCTGCATCAATATCATCTACAGGACAAAGGCTGAATAAGTTTGTCTCGATGTGTTTCCAATTTTCTGTTTTGCGCTTTGAAACAGATTTATTCGCATCATGCCACTGATGATAGAGTAAATTTTATTTGCAACAGAGAAGATGAAAGCACTGTGAATTATAAAGTATGGAAGATAAAAGTATGACTTTCAATTTCCATAATTCTTTGGTCCAGAACTGCAACATTACATTAAAGGTAGCCATGTTGTGAATCAGATGATTGACAAAGATGTGAAACAATATGAAGATATTTTTGTTTTGCTCTGGTCTGACCTTATAGAAGAAAAGGATTTGTAAATGTTTTTAAACATTTGGAGTTGATTTGAAAAGAAAGACGTATACTCAGATTTTATATTTATTTGCAGAATGTTGATATCTCAAAACCACGTTTTATCTTCTCAGAATAAATAATCTTTTCCTTGCAGCTGGTACACACACAACTGATACAATCAGAAGATAAGTCATGACATCATCTGCTTAAAAAGTAACATCAACAATTTGTTTCCAATAGTTTGATATTATTCTCATGGCTAACAAAGCAATTTTTGTGATCATTAAACAAATAAATATCACACAAATATTGGGTTAAATAATTCATTTTTGATTACACTGAACTGTTTAATAAACAATTTTCACTATTAAACAAAGTAGTGGATTGGTAATTCCATTTTTTCTCATCAGTGGCACCCATCTCACTGCTCCTTCTGAAGTATTTCAAATAAACAGTTTTCTCATCTCATTTTGCTGTATGGTGTTAGAAAAACAAACCACGTTTAAACTATGACATTTTCTTCCTTTTACCACATTTCTGAATATAAACACAGAAATTTTTACTAACTAGAGTCAGTTATTCCAAACGCTGGTTTCGCTCAATGTAGCTCACTGGGACTTACTGGTGAAAAGTGGAGTGGTGAGGATGTGTGTCTCAAATCTCTCTTGCATTGGTGCGTTGGTCTGTAACCCTTCTCCTTACTGGGTGGGCAGTAATGTATGATGTGGCTTTTATGATTAATTTCCCTCTTTTCCTCTGAGTCAGCAGGGGCAAACCACACTGTGACTTACATCAGTCGAGAAACCTGGGAAGCGCTGACATGATGACAGGAACACAGGCGGGCATGGAGGGAATGGGAAAGTGAATCACTCCCTTCATCTTGAGTGGGAAGTATACATTCATGATACTTCATAAAATGATACCGCTTCATAAAATAGCTAGAAATTGCCATGAGATTGTGTTTAATATTTGGAATTGACAACCATAGAAAAATTACAATGGCAGTCAAAAGTGCCCAAGAACTGTTTGCTGGCCTACATTCTTCAAACTATCTTCTTTTGTGTTCATCAGAAAGTTCAACAAAGACATTTATAAAGCAATTTTTCCTACTATGGTAGTCAGTGGTGGCCAAGAACTGTTTTGCACCGTGTCCACCGTGCATTACTGTAACTGTGTATGATTCAAACCAGCTTTGACATCACTTTTTGATCCAATGGCATCTTATAGATACATATTTACGTGTTTAGCTGCGGCATTAAACAAAGTTTCATGTAATGAACATTCAGCACAGTAGAATAAATGGATCTGTTTCCACCCACAAATCACCAAGACAACGTACAGTACCATCTCCTCACCGGTTGCTGTCTCAACCACCATAATGAAGCAGTGCAATAAAAAAAAAAATTCTGCTAGACTGTGTCTTTCCCTAAGGCTTGAATTTGTAAAAAATACATCATTCCATCTAGCCCTAAGTACTGGCGCCTATCGGACAGCTGTGAAAACAGTCTGTTTAACTGGATTTCACAATTTGTGAGCAGAAAATAATTTCATATTTCTCACACCTGCCCTTGCATGTTCACTTGTGAATGCATGTGAAATTTTGTATTCTTATGCCAGCACTTCTCTGGAAGCCAAGGGGACGGACAAAAGGTCTCTTCCTGAGGTAGAAGAGTTTGTACCCCTGAGAGCTGTAGTCTTTCACAACATCATCAGAAAAACAAGTGTAAGCAGCGCGGGTCAGAAAGAGTAAGTCTGTTTATCCTGTAGTTAGCAATTTTACTTGTCTAAAGTCTAAATAAGATTAATATTAATAGGTCTGCTAAGAAAATGGCTTTTCTCCCAGTAAAGATAAAAGACAAGCCAGTTGGCTTTGCAGTACTCTAAAGATTTTCTTATTTCTTAAAGGGACAGTTCACCCAAAAATGAAAATTCTGTCATCATTTACTCACCCTCAGATTGCTCTAAAACATTTGTTTTATATTTAAACTGACCATCTTCCAAATATCGTCCTTTGTGTTCAACAGAACAAAGAAATGTATAGATGTTTGGAACAATCTGAGGGTAAATGATGAAAGAGTTTTCGTTTTTGGGATCACTTTAATATAAACACATCACAGATTACAAAACACAAAATATTGTGCTATTTGAAACACACATTTTGAAAAGAGTTAACATTTTTTGGATGAGTTGCATTTGAAGATGTCGTAAATTTGCACG
This sequence comes from Triplophysa siluroides, assembly GCA_006030095.1. Lineage (NCBI taxonomy): Eukaryota > Metazoa > Chordata > Actinopteri > Cypriniformes > Nemacheilidae > Triplophysa > Triplophysa siluroides. Next base: position 1,084,747 of record VCII01000102.1, on the reverse strand, counting down.
TCTTAAATGAAAAATATAGTATAGTACATAGTACAACAGTAAAATATAATACAATTCCTAGTGTTTTTGATACTAATGAAGTAAAACTCCTAGATTCTATAGTGTTTTTGAACTTTACCATCTTAAACACTAAAGTAATAGTTTACTTTATTTGATCAATTCACTATATGATGTAGTACAGTAGTATAAATGAACAACGTACAATCATTTCTATAATATTCTACAGTATACTGCAATTTTTCAGTTTAATAGTGTGAATATTTAATTAATTTTTAATCAAATTAAACTACTTGTTAAACATAGGTCTGTTTTATATTATTGCTGTTGCCACGGTCTTATAAAACTGCTCAGCTCTGTATTGTGCAGAAAAACCCTATTTTAGTCAAAGGGGTCATATGACACGGCTAAAACGAATATTATTGTTTGTTTTAGATGTAATGTAGTGTGTATACACGATTTAAGGGTCAAAAACGCTGTATTTTCCACATGCCGTGCATGTTTTTTTCTCTGAAACAAGCAGACTTTTTACAAAGCTCATTGCTCTGAAAAGCGAGGTGTGTTATGATTGGCCAGTTAACATTTACATTTATGCATTTTGCAAACACTTTTATCCAAAGCGACTTACATTGCAATATCTTATACATTTGTTTCTAAGTATATGCAATCCCCTGGGATCGAACCCACGACCTTGCGTTGTTAACGCAATGCTCTTACCACTGAGCTACACAATACTGCTTCTTATCATATTTGGAACATCAGGTTCCAAAGCAATTGTACTGACAGATACAGCCACCTTACTTAAATATACATTTGGGCGGTCTTAGCCACATCATACCACGAACTGACATAGATTTGTGCGGGTGTGGATACATGAGGTGTTTCAGGCAGGTCTGGGTGAGTATTTGCTTTAAGATAGAATGCATCTTTTGTTCCGACACTTTAATATTTGCAATTTTACGTGTCTAATACATGCACGGGCAACATATAACACACCAAAGACACAGAAAACACGTATTCGCGCCATATGACCCCTTCAATAAAATCTTTGTAGCACGTGGTCTCCTGTGGCTTTCTGCTTTAGAGTGGAGCACAATCATCTTCTCTGTAAGAACTGACCCAGATTGGGTTTCTTCACCACTGAATCTTGTGAATCACCCTGCCTTAAGCTGGCGAGTTTTCACCTTAAATTTGAATCCTGACTGAGAAATGAGATCAAGCTCTTTAAAGCCACAGATAACTGGGGCTCAGTAACAGAAATGAAACTATTTCTGGATGAAGTCTTCTTTTAACAGCAATGTGTTTGAACGCACTTCACAGTGTGCCTCACGTATCTCTGCGGGCGTCACGCAATCTTCATTAAGTCTTGGTTTATGGGTTACTTAGAAACCCTTCTTCAGTAAATAAAGCCGTATAGCTGAACACAGTATCTGCAAATCTGTTAGGTAGGGAGCCAAAAATAATTACACAGCTTTCAGACAACGATATGAGCACCACAGCATGACGTCTGTCAGTGTTCATGGCGCGGATGATTGCGTGTGTACCTAGAGATGAATAACAACCACATAAAGCTTGTTCCATTCAACTGTTCGCACTTAAGCTTATGAGCATGGATTTTGCAAAACCAACTCCCTCCGGAGAAGATGTTACGATTTTCCTAATGAATGCAGAGCTCTGTGGGATAGATGACCCTTGGTTAGGTGTGACTGTTCTGTGGTTGAATGTATTGGCCTCAGTGATATGTGATAGTACTCTAGGCGGCTGTTAAATGAGGGATTTCCTTTCAGGTCCGTGTGTCTGGTGATGGGCCTGTGGCCAGGAACCCAGCAGGAGATAACATCAGAACATTAGCTGTATCCTTAGCGCTAAGCACTGAGTGGACAATCTCAGCACCTCAACAATATTCGCAAATAAAGACATTGCAGATAGGCCTTAAATCTGTTCCTCTTCTGAAAGGGGGAAAAGGGCCTTAATTGGGTACAGAAGCAATCGAGATTCTCAGTGGAAACTTTAAAGTGCAGAGTGGGGGCATCCATACAAAAAGAAGTTTATTTAAGTGTGCTATTGCTATACTTCTTTAAACAAAGTAGGCAACTAAAAACAAGAAAGTAAACTTTCAGTCTACTTTATATTTACTTAAAAACTTTTTTGTAAACTACTTGTGTGCTCAGACTTAAACTTAAAGTGACCATAAAATGTGGATATGTGTTTGCTCTGCATCTGCTTGTATTGTATGAAGGATTTGTTACATTAGTTCTTTAAATAAGCTATTTTATAATAGTTATTTTGGTTTGTTTTTTAGAAAAGCCTTTCTAAGGAGTAGAGGTGCAAATTAGCGCATACTATGATGTTTATGTGCAATGCATTTTTTCTAGTCTTTGACTGGAATCATGTTTATTGTATTGTCCCCATTGAAATAAACATATAAAAAACAAATAAAGTAAACTTAAACGTCTGTCTGATCTTCTGGGAATTCATAACTATTTTACAATGTGGCTAATCGGTAAAAATTTGATTTGCACAAAAACGCCTTATTATTTTTTAAACTAAAAAGTGAACCAATTTAGGCCCAAGTTGTTCTCAAAAGCAACACACTTACAATTATACTAGTACTAGTACGTACTACAAAAATAATTCCTCAAAATATACTATTTTTTTCCAAAAAATTCATATATAACTTTGCATAATGTGTCCTATCGCAACAGCTGCATATACGTTTCAGCACAAACAAACACCCCCTTACCTTCTCAATCCTGACCTTTTTTGAACAACTCTCAAATAAATGTGTTTTTGGTCTTTCTAGCCGCAGTTGTTTGATTGACCCTCTTGAAGAGAACAATCATGAAACGCAGTTCCATTGAAAGCAGTGGACGAAGAAAGCTTTTTTGGCCCGAGATGATAAACGGGATTATAAATCCATATTGAGTGCTTATGACCCACATCAGCTTTAAAGCGATCCAGGTTTGGGCCTTTGGCCCTAAAGCGGCTTCTTCAAATCCTCCAGAGATTCAGCTTGAGGCCGGAGCAAGGAGACCAGGATGTCCAGCAGACTTAACCAGAATCATCTTCTCCATGGGGAGCCCACTCACAAGCCCCAGATGCTTCTGAATATCGGAAGGCATGAAATAAGATGCTGTTCTCAATCATCATCTGTAAAATAAAAAAATGTATAACCATACTTTTGGAATGCAGCAGTTAGAGAAAAATGTTGTATTTGATCCTAAAGACCTTGATCACAGTCTTATTCATTAGTGATGTAGATAAAGCGAGGAAGCTCAGAAGATGGAGGGTGGACACCAAATGGCTTCCACGAGAATTCTGTCCTTTGTGGAATCTGATACACAGGTGCCAAGAATCATGAGCTCAGCAGGTTGGAGGATCAACCGAACTGCGGTTCTTGTTCCGTTCCCTTTCAGCGCGACTAGGAAGCCATAGACGTCATTGTGCAAAACCTACTTGAAAGAAAACTAATCGTATTGGCCAATGTGTAATATCTATGTAAGCCCATTTGAAATACATAGCAGATGCATAAACCAATGATAAAAGAAAATCAGGAATTGAAATCAGGTCAGATAGGGTGATGCTGTTGCCACAGACACATTGCCATTTTTGTTACAAATAAAAGGATGTTACATATAAAAGATCTGTGAATCTTTTCATTTAAAGTAATTGTGATAAACTTTGCAGTCTCAAGTGTAGATTTCTTAATGTTAACTCTTACAAAATATGTAAGTACTTTTCTTGTTTTACACATTTGTAGAAAGACATGATTTATATATTTTTTACAGTACTGTAAGTATGGTATAAGAATGCAGCTTCTACGGGTCAGACCATGATATTTAAACGCAATATATAACAGTGCGCTCAGTAGACCCGCCACAGTTTTCCAGCATCCACGGCCTTCCACTCCAAGCTCCATAACACTAAATCATCTCGTGAAAACACACGGGGTGTGTTTGCGTGAGCACTTGTGACAGCAATGCCTTCGGCGGAATGCATGCAGGGGAACATCTGTTTCTGTCACAGAGAAAAAGATGAATTGGACAATTAGGCAAGTTAGGTGTTATTTTGTAGAAAACATTTACCGTACAGCATAATGTATCAAAGCATTAACAGGTGTCCCAAATATTGATACATTTCCACATTTATCCACTAAAATTGTAAGGTTAATTCATTATTACTCACAATTGTGGCAAATATACACTGTCAATGTGTCACATTTAGTGAAATCATTTTGGGTCCAGTGGTATTTTAAAAATGCGTGTGTGATATGTAGAAAACCTAAACGACATGTTGATTCATATCACACAACTTTGGTTTTTAATATTAATTTTACAAATAAAACTATTGACCAGAAGATTCATTTTTGGTCCTGTAAATCAAATTCTGTCACCTCAGTAGTTGCTCTGTAGTCTAGGAAGACTCGCGGACTTCCAATCTGAAAGTAAAGAGATGTTGTTGCAAAACTTTTGTTGCCATTTAGTGCCATCTAGTGGAGCAAAAAGCACATGGCGCGCCTATAATGTTGAGAGTTCAAGTTACTGTTAAATGATGCTGCGTTCAAGACATCTCGGATATAAGATATTTCCCACTTCAACCCGGAAATAATTTCTGTAACGTTGCTGTTAATTACTGCTGTCGTTTTCATTGCTAAATAAGACTTTAGTTTTTTATTTATAATGTTAATCCCTGCTAAAGAAAAAAAAATCTAATACTATTAAATTAGCTGTTTTCATTTAAACCCAGTAACAATGTTTTGGGCCTTATTCCAGATTTCAGACTATACGACCAATAGTTGCGTGCCCAAACTGCAATGTCACTGCGGCTTTAACGCGTGGTTTGTGATTGCAATGGGTGTCACAAACACAGTTAACACACACACCGTTGTAGTTGCATCTGTAGGCCCATTGTTCGGTTTCTTCGAGTTTCTTTCATCATTAGTTGATTAGTATAATAGCTGAAGTGTGGAACAGCATCTTTTATTCTGTGAGAAGTTGAAGACTTGTCTTTCTGATCCGCTGAGTGAACACCATCCGGGAAGAAGTTTTAAGTTAGATCTGCCAGAGACTGTTAACTGTTCCAAAGTCCAACTTAAATCCACTAGTTGGACTTTGCACCACCTTAGAATCCACCTAAACTCTGAAACAGTTTACCTAACAGTACTGCACAAACTTTATACACTTTTAAAGTAAAGTTAAAAACGTATCTTTTTCTACATCTTGTGACGTGATGTTTCTTGTTGTATGTTGTTGTTCTCATTTCATTTGTACTTCAAACATTGTACAGCACATTGGTCAGTGATTGTTCTTTTTTTACAAATAAATTGAGATTGAGATTGACGTGAGTCTGCTGTGTAACTGACCAAGGTAGTCAAATTGAATAGTAAAATTCTATTGAATAAAATTGGTTGTTTTGCGTAAATTGGATAAAGTTCACTGGTAACTGGTTTGATGTGATCGCTATATGACTAGAGCAACAAGCATATTACAGGATATACCTTTGAACACGAATGCTAGAATGCTGGAAGTTTGTAGGCTATATGTTATAAATGAACTGTAAGCGACTTCAAAAATGAGTGCCATGCAGCTAAAGGGATACTTAGAAACTTTTGACCAGTCGTTTCTCAAAACTGGATGAGTAGGAAAAGCAATATCTGTACAGGCTAAAAGTCATTGTATGAGGATGGAACAACCACAGGTGTGTACTGTAGGTTGTCATGTATTGACTTTAATCATAAATTACAAGATTCATATTTTCTTTTTTTCTTTTGTAGTAATAAAAAGGGTAAAAACGAGGTTAAAGAAAGGACAAATGTCAGATGTGAACAATTTTAAGGCTTTAGGATTTGAAATGTGTGTACAAAAAACAATATAGTATCAATATAATATCTCCATTTAAAATGAGGCATTAAAAAGTATTAAAAAGACAGATCTTACATGGTAAAGCATTTAGATCATTGTTAAATGAGGCACTTCCATGTTAAGTATAATCTAAATCAACCCCAACAAGAGCCATAAAAAAAAAGCATAAAATGTGGTCAAATTGTCTCATGCAATACAAAAACACAACCGTCCTGTGTCGGACTAGAAATATAAGGTTTTCGAAGGGGTTCTCAAAATGAGACGTCACAGTAGCTGCCCGTGTGAGTGTATGTTCCACTGGTGACAGTGAATACAGAGCCTTTTCTATTTAAAACCAAGCTTTCACTTATTATAATGCCACCCCCACTATAATGTGTGAATCATCTTTGTTAGGCTCTGTTTTGGTGTCCAAAGAGTCCACGCTGGACGGTGTGTCATCCTCCACGCTGGGTTTGTGTGAAGGGCAGAAGGGCACATATTTGGTCCAGGGGAAAGATGAGAGGCCGGCGTTTATACCGAAGGGCAGCCCGTAAACATCATCGCTTTCCACGGTGTTGTCCGATGCTTTGTGGTGGGCTCTGTTCCATGCGGTGATGCCTCGTTCGCGTTTTGTTCCTGGAACACAGTGTTTTGCATTTTGAGCATTCCAAGATCACTGTACTGCTATTTTTATTTACTTGGGATTTTTGCATGGTTTTAAAACCCACGCAGAGAGTGTAGAACGTACCCGGTATTGTGTTGTCCAGAAAAAAGCCAAAAAAACCTCCAACGAACATGCTTGTTGTGAGAAGTACTTGAAGCACCTGGTCCAGTCCAACAACGCCTAGTGGAAGTTAAAGCATGTGGGAAATGTTAAGACTGGTTAAAAATAAATGTGTTTTTACTGGCCATTGTGTTGCTTTCTTTCTATAAAATGCTCTAGATGGACTAACTCGACATTATACTTTTTCAAAACAATGGGGTTAGGCATCACAAATGTGTTGACAAGCGCGACCTCAGTGTTAGGATTGGATGTGGCTACTTTCTGACCTTAGACCATTCATGCAGTTTATGTACCTGTCGCAATGGCTGTGGGGTTTTTCAGTATCCAGTTGGGAATCACAAGTCCAGTGAACATGGAAAATCCAAAGATGAAGATGTTGCGTGAGGAATTCATGTCGGCGTACTAAATGAAAAGGAAGTCGCATTAATGATGTAGGTACAACATGTTGGTTAGTGTTTTGCTTTTCGCACAAGGCTACTATATCTACCTGTAGGTTTGAACATCCGGCAGCAGTAATGACCCCAAACATGACCAGAAACATCCCACCAATGACAGGGGTTGGTATTGTAGTGAATATGGCTGCAATTTTCCCAAACATTCCCATTATAATCATTAAAAATCCACTGGCCACAATCACCATGCGACTGCCAACCTGCAGTTTAGACAAAATGTTAAATGCTCTCTTCTTTGTTAGTCACTTTGGATAAAGGTGTCTGATAAGTGAATAAATGTAAATCTAACATAATAAACATGACACACAAGTTAGATAAAAAAGACCCTTACATGCAGCAGAGGGGTCTTGTATAACCCTTAAAGGGTTTGTTTTGCGATAGCCAACTGACTTGATATTTTTGTTTGACCAATCAGAAATGAGTATGTGATTGTTGTGAAATCTTGTACCTTGGTGATCCCCAGAGCTCCTACATTCTCACTGTAAGAAGTGGTGCCGTTTCCTGTGCCCCAGGCACCTGCCAGGAGACATCCAATACCTTCAATTCCAATGCCCCTGTTGATGGCATGTCTGGGGGGTGTAGGGGCACCAGATAACCTGGCACAGGCGTGATAGTCACCCACTGACTCAATCATTGAGGATATCACCCCCGCCAGGATTCCAAAAACCCCAGCCAGGCTTACGGTTGGTACACCCCATTGCCCTGGAAATGATATATTTAACCTTAATTGTACATTTTAGGACAAAAAAATTGCTGATTATCTTTAACACACAAACAACTTTCTCAAAGGTATTGTTCATCATTTATTCATCCTCATGTTGTTCAAAACCTGTATGATTTTCGTTCTCTTGCAGCACACAAAAGAGGATATTTTGAAAAATGTCTCAGTGTTTTTGTGTCCATACATTGGAAATCAGTGGGAACCAGTGTTGTTTAGTTACCAACGTTCTTCAAAATCCTCTTTTGTGTTCTGTAGAAGAAAGTCTGGAATGACATAGGGGTGAGAAAACAATGACAGAATTTTCATTTTGGGTGAACGGTCCATTTAATACTGCAATACCTGGATAAGGAAATCTGAACCAAGGAGCCCTGCCAATAACATCCCCTTTAACATCAGTGCGGGCTAGATAGCCATATTGGATGGGGTCAGAGGGTAGGACGTTGTAGATTGTCAAGATGTAGCAAATCAACCAAGACAGAGTAATTCCTAACAGGACCTGAGGAATCACACAAAAAACACATTGCTTGAGAAGAACAAACCTACTTTTGTGATGCATTCAGAGGCAGAATTTGAATGACTTACAGGTAGAATCTGAAATATGTACATCCTGGTGGTGTGAAACTTCTTGGCTTTGCTGTATGTCGGGAAGGGTATGGGAATATGGCGGAGGTACTGAGAGAAGATGACAATTAAACTTGTTGTCCTGCAGATGACAGATAGATGGGTGTTATGGTTGTGCGTCTACATTTGTGCTTACGAGAGCTTAGCCTCTAACATCTCAGACCTTTACCAACATGAATATGAGCAACATGAGAGCAATTCCATGAAAATGTCAACCTTACCGTGAAAATGTTTACTATGGTAACAGCACAGATAATAGCATTTGGTGGTTCAAATACCCATGTGAGATCTCTCTTCAAATTTTTAAATAATTTGTTTTATTTTTAGGGCATGATTTTTCATAGTCAGGTAAGTGCCATTTTCAGGATTGTCACATCCATAACGCTAATAAAGTAACTATGTTATGTTCTATAAAGAGGCATCCCTTCTTCATAAATTGGGTATTATTTCTTCAGGTTAGTGCATTTTATTCAACAGAAATCCTACAGTTTGTCTTCTCCCAAAAACGCGTCCTTTTTTTGTCACATCCATAACGCATGTTTATTTCCCTTTTTCAAAATAAAAAATTTGTTCATAGAATGTTTAGACTCTATCAACAAGGGTTTAGTAAAATATAAACAGATGGTTCAATATATTCGTAACAAATTCATTCTCTGTGCATTTTTATGTCACGTCCACAACGTTGGAATTGCCCACAACATGAGTAAAACTCCCTTCTTTTTTCTGTTTTTGTTCTGTTACAGGTCAGAGTTCAACGTGAACATTGGTAAACAGCACAAGACGTTACATTAGAAATCAGCTCTTCTGTGTTGCCATGGGTATAAACAGAACAAGTGTGCTGTGACACACAGATGGAGTTATACTACTACACACACATAGCAGAGATGCCCCAGTGGTGTCCTGCGTTCATGCCAGCAGAGTCGAACAGCGATAGGCCGATCAGCGAAATGGTTGGTGCGATGGTCAAGGGACCAATGAAACGCATGAAGAGGCCAATAAGACCGGTGAATCCCACCAGCACCTGAAACAAAGATCCAACCATGATCGATCCCTGAAGCTGTGCAGAAACAAAACAGGAACGGGAGTTTTATCATGGCTTTACAAGGAAGCTTCTTAGGATGTCTGATTCAACCAGGCTGTTGTGATACTCACCACCTGCATGCGACTCTGCCAAACATGAATGAATTCAGTTGAGGAGACATTGACCAAACTGGAATTCTGTGTCCAGGCCGGGCATCTCCACTCGGGCATTGAAAGCAAAGCCATGCAGGGTGAAAGAAGAGTAAACGTCCCACCCTGGAGAATGGGTAACCTTGTAATGTAAAAATAGAAGAAATATTGCACATAACGTATGATGCTTATGAAACTTAGTGATGTGTTAACTTCCTTCTCAGCTATCATCAAGAATGTACAAAATTTAATGACAACAAACAAATGACTGTATTTCAAATCCTTTCCCAACTCTTAAATGTAAGAGGCTTAATGTACTCATGTAACCTACCATGAAGCAAGGTTGCCAAAATGATTGAATGAATATGACTGTAGATAAGATTTAAAGTCATACGGCCTGATTAAAATCTCGTGAAACACCCTGTAATACCTTTACTGTAAAATTAATGCGTGGGCACGCTGGGATTTTCCAACTTCTTATTTTAGTCGGTCACCAAATCTTATTTAGAGGAATAATATTGTTTTGTTCAATTGTACAATAGCTGAATTTACACAATCGTACAGCTTTACACAAAAAGGAGCTACACGGCTAAGAAGAGGCCAAAGGAATGTGGATTTTAAATGTGATAACCCTTTAAGCTAATAATATGGAAAATTCCTCATCTTATTAAGGTTTCTAGCTGCTGCAGAAATCAATCTGAAATACATTCCTGTTTCACATGTGTCATGTTTTATTAAAACACAAGTATGTTACCCGTAAAGCTCCTGAGGACCAAGTAGGTTTGTTGAGTTGGCATAAGAGAACGTTCTATTCAGGTCCAGAATCAGCTCAAGCAGAAAAATACAATAGAGATTTAGACTAAAACATCCAGAGGCTTATGAGATTGCTTAGGCGACACTGCTCACACTTTTCTAGGTCAATGAACCCTTGGTTTGAAAGTGTGGATTATATTGCTGAATAGGAGATGGCCTCTTTTGCCAATTTTTTTATAAGAACGAAAAACGTTTAGTCAGTAATTTCTTCTTTAAAAGACCTACATTTTAAATTTATAAAGAATATATTTTATGGCTGCCATTGTTTAAAAAAGAAATCTGTGAATCTTAAAGTGATAGTAAACGGACGACAGCGGTACCCATTTACTTATATTGTAAAGACACAAAACCAGGACTGCCGTTGTTTATTACCAACATTCTTCAAAATATCTTATTTTTATGTTCTGCACAAGAAAGTCATACAGGTTTGAAACGACATGAAAGTGAGCAAATGATGACAGAATTTTCTTTTTAGGGAGAACTATCCCTTTAAAGTGTTTTTGACACTACACAAAAGATGAACAGATTCTCTGACCCTTCACGCATCCATTAAAATTGGAAATTCAAAATAATCCTTCAAACACCTCCATCAAGCTTCACACTCTGTACATTGACCTTGGCTTTATAATTGTATCATGGTTTTGGTATTTTCTTGTGCTGTTCATTAGGTTTCCAATGAAAAACATTTTGCCAAGACCGAGTTCAGGAGCCGTACCTCACTCCAAAAGTGACCTGCAGTAAGGTGCACAGCCCTGACACGAAGAAGATGGTGCTGATGAGGTGACTTTGCGTGAGTGCATCATGCTGTAGACACAAGCCCTGAGACAGGATCAGAGGAATGGCAATAATGCCGCCAAAAGCTGTGAGACAATGCTGTTGGAGAGAGAGGAGGTGTGTGTTGTTAAGAGTAGTTTGGAGGAGCCTGCTGTACAACATAAACAAATGTTATGTGGCCCAGATATAACTTCCGATAGACCTCCACAAAGAATCAATAACTGTTGAGCAGTTTTGGTTTAATACAGTTAATATAAATGAATATAAAATAAATTGACCGGAACACAGACCGGAAGTTAATTCATCATAGACGTGCATTTGATGAAACCGTCCATACATCCTCACCTGAATCCCCAAAATAATGCTGAGGTACCATGGTGGAATATCCGTGACACAGTATGCCAGTTTATTTCTTTCTCCGTCCTCTGAAAACGTATCATTATCTTTTTCCGGCAACTTGCCGAAGCGATCGACACTTTCAACCTAAAAGCAAAAAAGCTTTTTTTATATGATCCCCTTTTTTTTATCAAAAACATTGTTTAATGTGACAGATTGAACCTTACTATGCGAGGTTGTTTGGGGTTCAAATAGAAATAGCTCCATATAGTAACGGCACAGTTTCATTTGGTACTTTTAGAATGGCTTCCGATGATCTTTTTTTTCAAGAAAATATACACATTTTACAGATTCTGTAAGGAGTGCTTAAAGATGAGTAGGCCTTTATGAATGTAAGCGTCATAGGTTCTCGAAATGCACACACATCTACTAGCTCTATCTATCTGAACAAGGACATATACCTTGAATGTTAATATGCAGATCTTTCTAAACCACACTAAATAAAAACCTTGCAATACAACAATTATTGTATTAGAATTGAAAACAAAATTCTTCTATATAGCGTTTACAAAAGAGTACATCCCAAATCTCGCAGAGAATAGCAATGGCAACACACAGACACAAACAAAGTGCTTAAGTCACTGGAATGTGGAGCAATAAGTATAACCAAAACCTTAACCCTTCGGTCAATCTTCCGTTACAATGTGGTCGATAAGGAAGAATTATCACATAACATAGATTTTTATCACTGTGTTTGTAAGGATCTTATAACCTCTCACTGTCATAACAACTAGAAAGAGTGATGTAACAAAAACATAACCCAATACACACCTATAATATTAAAGAATTACAAAATATTTCATCTGATAACTTAGTTCTCAGACTCAACGTAAATACAATTGAGTCATTTCTGTAAATCTAATGAGCTTTTTCATAACGCAAGATACTCACAGTAAACGGAAAGTTGTCCAGACGGTTGCTGTCTTTCTCTGGAGCCATGAGCGTGGCGTGGGCTCAGGAGGTTATGTAGAATTCTCAGTGGGAATCCTAACCACGAAATGTTCCAGATAGAGATAAAGAGCGAGAGAGAAGGGGCTAGTTAAGGACAGTGTTAAAAGAAAAGATGAGGAAAGGAAAGGAAAGGAAAGGAGGGGATAAGAGAGAGGCACGAGACGGGTCAGTGGCTGCTGATGATTGTGAAGGCAATGGGACCAATCAGCTGCTCATGTGAACTTCATTTCACCACAACTAACAGGCAGCTGATCAGAACCACGTGCTGGCAGAGCTGAGATCCTTCTGGATTATAAGAATACATTAACTAATGTGTGCATGCGCACCAGTGCATTTGCCTGTGATATTAATCATCATGCATTTTTTACTCATATAGGACCTAAAAGGTATGGTTTAGCCAAAAATAGATATTCTGTCATCATTTATTAATCCTCATACAGTTAAAATCATTTATATTACTTTTTTTCCGTGGGACACTTGTAAGAAGATGCATCAGGGGTTTTGTGTTCATCAATGAAAATGGTTTGATCACCTTCAAAATATCTTCTTTTGTGTTCTGCAGAAGAAAGCCATGTTCTGCCAGTAGATGATGACATTTACATTTAGTCATTTAGCAGACGCTTAACCAAAGCGACTTACAAATGAGGTAAACAATGGAAGTAATTGGAACATCATAAGCACAACAAAAAGCATAAGTGCAATAAAACTGGTCTCATATAGCCTACCACAGTATACAAAGCTAAGTTGTTGTTTTTTTTGGCTTTTTCCTATTCTGCCAGCTAATTTACAACAAAGGATGCACTGCCGAGCCAGAGATTCACAAATACTAGGCTACCGATCACATGTTTAGCATTTTGGAGACACTAAAATAGCAAACATAATCATTCTTTCAACACTTCAGCCCAGCAGGATGCCCGACGGCCGACAAATCTCTCTGTGGCATCTGAAAATATTTCAATGTTCCTTAATAAGATATGAAAGCATGCCATGTACTTACCTTAATGGACATTCCACCGATGTGAATCCTGTTGTGTGTTGACAGACTTCTCCTTTAGTTAATGATTGTGGAGGGAGAAACCTCAAGAAAGTTCATCACATCGTACTTATAGCATCTGACCTTTCCCCCTATTTGATTGTGCAAACTTATGGAGACTTATGTTCGAAGGCCAATCAAATTAGTGTGAATTGTTGCAGCACTTAATGATATATAATGGAGAGGGTTGTGTCACAGAGTGTCTTGGAAAATGAAATCACGTGCAGGTTCAGACTGTAAAAAACGATTCTGTACAGTGTGTCATGAGTTTAATGGCTTATTTTCGGCATCCTTCCCATAATGTCTACAGATCATTCGGTCTCATTCTCAATCATGCACACTGCTTTGTGTATTAGCTGTGTTTGTGTACAAGGAATGTTTCATTTAGTTGAAGTAAGGGAGAGTCTAAATGGATGATGTATTATCAGTTTTCTTGCCAAGGATCAGCGATTGCAATAGATACACAGCAACGGTGGCTATGGAAGAAACAAGCATTAAAGTAATAGCTCACCCAAAAATAAAGATTCTGTCATCATTTACTCACCCTCTTGTAATTTCAAACCTGTATGGCTTACTTGCTTCCGCACAACACAAAAGAAGATATTTTAAAGAATGTCGTTAAATGGCCCCCATTCACTTGCATTGGTTTTGTGTCCATACAATAGAAGTGAATGGGGACCAGTGCTGTTCAGTTACCAACTTTATTCAAAATATCTTCTTTTGTGTTCTGTGGAATAAAGAAAGTAATACGATTTAAAATGACAAGAGAGGTGAGTTAATGATGCTGAATCTTAATTTATGGGTGAACTATCACTTTAAGCATGCATTTGCTGCACAGCTGTATTAACATGGCCCCTCGTCTATTATGTAGCTATGTTGTCCTTCAAGAATCTGAAGGAATTTTGTCTTCTTGTAACATGTAAGTAGTTTCATAAATCTTATTATACTGCCCTCAGATGTTAATTAAATTCAATTGAGCCTGTTAGATATTATTCTACGTATTTGCATTTATTTTAGTATTTGAGAGGAAATCAGGTGACGATACAGTTTATTACAACGATGGATGTTGATTTCTGTTTATAGTTTTTGTTGTGTGTGTGCGTGCGTGCGTGCGCATGTGTGTTCAACTGAGTAAATAGGAGGGGCGGTACTGGTGCGTGACGTCACTGGCTGACAGACAGTCTCAACTTCTGCTCGCTTTGCACTCCTGTGGTGGAGGTTGATGGCGCCTTTCCGAATCAGGTCTGATTAAATCTGCCCTTGTTAAACGGGGCAATGGTGCAATAGAGAACATCACTTTAAAACAAGGATGGAATCGCATACAGCGCGAAATATTAACATATTTTAAACCTGAGCAAACAGGAGGCGCGTCGGGACTGACTGCAGCATCCACCTGCATCCCGCGGGCGCATCAGTCTCTCTCTCTCTCTCTCTCTCTCTCTCTCTCTCTGAGTAAGCAAAAGTGTCGGGACTGAGCACCTAAAGATTGAAAGCGATGGCTGCCGGCGCAGGATGCGGGGAGTCGGTGGATCAGTACCGGGCCGAGGTGGAGAGGCTGACCCGGGAGCTTGCCGAAGCCAACCGGGAGAAGATCCGTGCTGCGGAATGCGGTCTGGTGGTGCTGGAGGAGAACCAGACTCTCAAACAGCAATACGCGGAGCTGGAGTCCGAGCAGGAGGCTTTGAAACAGGAGCTGGAGCAACTGCAAGAGGTAAACAGTGATGGATAGATTGAAGTACCTTAAATAAGATAGATGTGCATGTGTTTCATTGCTCTGTAGAGACACTGTATCGGTGCCAAATATCGTTACATTAATGCTGTCTTAGTTACGCAGATAACGCCTGTTCTGGCCCTATTAATTTTGGCAAGAGAAGTTTGGCCTCTTGCAGCATTACTACATGGTCCATTTCATTTACCATGCTGCAGTACCACCCAAGAATCTGAATTTATTATTGCTACTGTTAAAAGAATTAAAAAAATTCTCTGAGTTTTTAGACATTTGAGGGGTTGGGGCTTTAAACATGTTATTGCATTTCTGTTGGTGAATAGTTACTTTGGATTTGAAAGCTGAATCTTAAAGTGTCGCAGGTTGCTCATAACTTCATAATTGTTTACGTGTGTTGTACAAGACCAACTGCAGTCTAGAAGTCAACATGTATGTTGCTTATAAACAAACTTGTACTGCAGACGTTGGGGGCCGAGGAAAAGTTGCATGATCAGCCCGACATTGTTAGGGAGCCCGAACACACCCTATTAAACTCAAACACATATGCTTGCTTTGTTGTTTTAAACCAGCATTTATCCCATTTCAAGGAGTGTGTCTTAGTTATTTAGCTAACTAGGTACGAGTATTATATGTATATGTTTCCCTAATTTCCCCTGAAAGTAAGGCACACTGAAAGTAAAAGACTCGGACTAATGGCTCTTTGTTTGCCTTACGATGAATGTGAATGCTTATCCCATACATAGTTATTTACTGACGGTGTTACGTCTCGGCATTGAGTAACTGTCAAACAGTTGTGTTTGTCAGTAATTATGTTTTGTTTATAACAAGTTCGGTATAATCTGACCTGTAGGTTTGATGGTCTTAATAAAGCATTATTAAATATCACTTTTTTAAGTTGTTTTCAAAACATTAAACCTATTTTTTTTATATTTCACTATGTATAGAACGGAATCTTCTTCCTGGTTATTTGGGAAAACTATGAGCTCAGCGCAGATATGTTCAACTGCAGATTTGTCTGCGTAGGCTCTTTATCACGATCAATAATGCACATCTGTGTTTCTCCTTACCTTTCAGATATCTATATCTCTGTCTGTTCAAAGCAGCTGTGCTGTTTATAATTCAGTCTGTCTGTGGCTGATATTCTTGTGAAGGGCACAACTGCTGCCTTGAGGTGATATTTCCCCATGAGGAAAAAACCTGCCATATCTCTGTCTAGTCCTTTATTTTGATGAAAATTAAATGAAATGTAAAAACCCCATCGCCCGTATGCCCGGCAACTCAATTCATTTGAGAGTTGTCCATGAATTAACTTGCAAATCAGATTTGTTGGTGTTGGACATGGTTTTCCATTCCCAGTAAGAATAGTTATTCGTTCTCATTCCTCATACTCTGTAGCTGTAGTAAATTTTATCATCATTTAAACCTGCATGACTTCCTTTCTTTTCGCAATACAAAAATATATTTTGAAGAAAGTTGGTAACCTAACAGCCCTCGCACCCATTCAGTTCTACTGTATGGACACAAAACCAATGCAAGTGAATGGTGCCGACGCTGTTCCCTTACCAACATTCTTTAAAATATCTTCTTTTGTGTTCTGCAGAAGCAAGAAAGTCACACAGATTTGCATTTACATTTATGCATTTGGCAGACGCTTTTATCCAAAGCAACGTACATTGCATTATCCTATACATTTATACATAGGTATTTGCAATCCTCTGGGATCGAAATGTCGAAATGAGTTTTGAAATGTCAAGAGGTGAGTAAAATATGAAAGAATTTTCATTTTTGGGAACTATCTTCAGTTTTTCACTATATAAAACAATAAGGAGTAAAAATGATTCACATAAAGCTGTGTTAAACAGTAAATAGATCTTTAAATGTTTTAGTCCCTCCCTCATGACATCGACTACTAGTGTTTTACTCCGTTACAAATGGAGAAAACTTGTATGTACTTGAACAGTGTAGAGAACAGTATTGCCCTAAAGTTCTGTTTCCACTGAAATGCTTTGATCATGACTTGATACATAGTGACAAGACTTTTGTCGAGAATGTTAGTGATGATTATCGGAAAAAGCAGTTAATAGTGCACAAATAAGTCATAACGCTTGCTATAACATCTCCATGTCCTTACAAGAAACTCAAAGAATGTTTTTTAAGAAGAACATGTATTTCATATAATGAAAGTAAATAGGGACTGTAACCTGTGAAACTTTTTTGCATTGAATAAACATACTTTTATGTTGTAGTCCTTTATTAACTTGTGTTATGTGTAAACACACGGATGGTTCACAACACAAGGGTTGGTAAATTATGTCAGAATGGACTCGCCAGAAGTCGGGATATTGCTTTCCAGTTTACTTCCACATCGCCCAGGTGGGACTTTCTTAAAGACGTACCTTTACAACGACCTGACAAAAAACCATTTCTGTCAGATTTTACTTGCAATAAACACTAGCTGTCAAAATAACAACCTGTTATTCCACCGATTAGATGAATAATCTCATGTTAAGCATTTTCTCCCCCATAGAAGTCTATTAAATCTTAAATCTGCATTCCAATTTTTACTGTCGTAACTGAACTTCTTTAAAGAGATCTTTCTTTTGGAGTAGGGCTTTCACAAATTAACTGGGCGGCAGATTTGGTCTGACAAGACATGTCTGAACTCTAATGGCCAAGTCTTACTCCTGCAAGTGTCAGGCCTCATTTGAATACTCACAAAAGGGCACGGAGCGCTTCTGGATCATCCATATGGACTCATAAATCTTGGTTTCCTTGACTAAGCAAAACAAGACAGAGGGACACTGTAGAAAGGAGACCTTAAATGACTCATGCTCACCCTCCATGTCTACATCAGCAGGGGTTTCAAGAAATCAGATCGATAAAGACTTTTTTTGTCTGCCCAACCCCCAGCATCCCCAGCACCGGGCACAAAGAGCCCATCTCTTAAGATCCCCTGAGGTGAGAGATATTGATTTAGGTCTCTCTCGCCAGAAGGGTTTTTTGTTGTTGTTGTGATTGTGAAGAAGCACCGCACTCTGAATTATTACAAATAAGCACAATTGTCATTGCTACTCCAGAGAACAGACTTGTAACACACCCCATTAGTTACACTATAGACCACTTCGGAAACATAATGCTGGTCCAGAAGCTCTTCCTGTTTTTTTTTTAACATTACTGAAACATTTGAACAAAATATACAACCAACTGAACATTTATAACCAAATCAAAATGTTTAACGAATATCTTTAAGATTTTATTATATATGTAAGATTAAAAAATATTCATATTCAATCAAAAAAACTGAACCAGTGCTTCTGAACCAGTGTTTACATCTTGCAAAGTGGTCTATAATCCCAGACAGATAGCAGTGGGGTCTGAATGAGTAGATATTTTTTTTTTTTCCATATTTGTATTAGATTTTGACTCCTGGATTATTTTGAATCTCATTTAGGTTTTACATATAATATATTCTGTAGAATACAATGCATCAAGATGCTAGTTGTTTTTGTTGTGAAATTATTTAAAATAAAACAAAGGAAAAAAGAAGACAAGAAAGACCTTTAGAAATTAGTGGATTTGTAAAGCTTCTGTCCTGTGGTTTTGCATAACTGGCTTCAGATTTCTAATGGATCAGTGAATGAATGTGATCATCTCTTCATGTTGAAGCTGTTTGGAACTAAAATAAAAAGTTTTATGTTGTGTCTATTTCTGCTGCAGTGCGACTTGGGGACTTTACCCAAGGGTGTGTGTATTTATCATATAGCTTTACTTTAGCTTCCGAGGTTCAACATCTACAGTGAAATAACCCATTGATTCTCACAATGTAGTGAATAAAACCTTTACTTTGCTCTTATAGGGCAGGCAGTTATGACTGTTTCCGGCTGTGGACCGTAGATTCCATAATGCTTCATTAGTCTGATAAATCCTTTTGCTGCCTTATAGACTCCCATCATGGCACAGAGAGATACCTGAGGCTTAAAATTATATATTGTGTATATTATAATTCATATGAAATACTTCTAAAAATATTGAAAACTAACAAAAATGCAATTGTAGTATACAAAGCTTTTTGTTATATTGTTTATTCAGAAATATATACAAATGTTGTAATAGAAAGATTTTTGGATTGTAACATGTTGGTAAAGTATTTTACAAAGTAATTAGGGCTGTCAAACCAAGAATATTTTTTTTACACAATATATGTCTGTGTACTGTGCATATTAATTTTGTATTAATAAACACATACGCACACATGTGTATATATATTTAGGAAATATTTACAGTAGAT
Organism: Triplophysa siluroides; assembly: GCA_006030095.1. NCBI lineage: Eukaryota > Metazoa > Chordata > Actinopteri > Cypriniformes > Nemacheilidae > Triplophysa > Triplophysa siluroides. The sequence continues at coordinate 1,065,181 of VCII01000102.1, read as the reverse complement.
GTATTCATTTATGCTTACCAATAATTTAAATTATGCATAAAACATGTTTTATTGTTCTTAAATGCGTATGTGTTTATGTGTATGTGTTTATAAATACAAAATGAATATGCACAGTACAAAGACATGTATTATGTAAACACAAACGTTTATTCTGGATGCGATTAATCACGATTAATCCTTTGACAGCCCTAATTTTAACATCTATATTTAATTTATAGCAACTTTCCAAAAAACACTTGTCAACAAACCTTGCCTTTTAAGCTGAATAATGACACATTAAATTGGTACGATTGCAACCACATTGCCCCTTTGAGTACTGAGGTTGATAACCACAAAAATCGACAAGAGTGCATGTTGAGCGCATGCAGCGAGAGGCATTCACTTTTACATACCACCATTCTCAACATGTCAAACACCGCCCCAGTCATCCATTACAGCTTGTTTAGATGGTCCCCGTTGTCACAGTTTCCTGTCCTTCAGTGTTTGTGTGTTCAGGTGTTGAGTGGCACCTGTGTGCTAACCCCATCTCTGCTTACAGTACTTCCTGGCTTGTATGTAGGGCACTTAGCCTCTAAGGATGCTGTTAAGTGACATTATTATTGGATGCTTGAGGCAGAGGCCTGGAACACAGCCTTCACAATACAGGACATTTTACTGCCATAAAATACTTTAGACTTGACCTAGTCTGTGCTTATAACCAGTGGCACTCCAACAGAGAAAGAGATAGAGAGCGACAGCGAAAGAAATAATCGGAGATGAGCACCATATTGGGTCTCAAACCATTGTAACCGTGATGAATAGGCTTGTTTTCATTGCCTCCGGAGGCACAGCTAATTTATTGTTGTCCATATAATGCTGCATGATATACTGTAGATGATGAGGTCTGCTTTTATCACTGAAGAGCCCAAACAAGTTGCAGATAATTTACTGTTTGCCCAAAAGATGACCCTGTTGCCCGTGAGCGGTGCTGATTTATATTTTCCCCCGGTGAGAGATCCAAATAGCCGTACTTGGTAGATTAGGCCCTTTTCATGTCTGTTGTATTATCATTGCATTTCCATTAAGAAATAATTAAATTCATCCTCTTTTATTCAACAAGGTGTAATTGAGAAGAAAGGCTTCATTTCTGCTCAGGGATCGAAAATCCCAGACATCTTTACTCCTGTCCCAAAGGGTAAAGTGCTTTAAAACAGTCTTCTGTATTCCTGTCGGCCATGTTTCGCGGATAATAGGCTGTGCCAGTGATGCAGAGGTGTTTAGTAAGAGGACAGTGTTCACTATATTCTTTTCTGTTTCTTTACTCTAATAACCCAGGGGGTTTTGTCAGCCAAACCTCTTTGACCTAAATCCTTTACTTGAATAACCTTGAATAAACTTGAATTTATTTTTTTCTGTTTTTATAAGTAGCCTAGTATTTTACATAACTATTGTTATTTCTTAATATAACGTTGCTTTTTTCTTTTCAAAATAATAGAAACAACTTGTATGTGCACTTCACCAACCACCTACAATTCCCTCGTGAACTCCAGTTTGGGAAACCCTGCTCTAACCTTTTATTTTCGTAAACATAACTCACAAAATATGCAAGATCTCAGTAGTTTATTGAGCTGTGCTAATGCAGTTACTTTAGCTTTGTGTGCATGCCTAACAACATATTTTGTGCTTCGGATGCTTGGTTCCCGCAGGTGCTTCTGGTTTTACCCACACGATGTTGGAAACTGATTGCGAGTTCCTCATTGAAAATACAACAACAGGAATGACCTTGCATGTAGGGTCAAAACCCCACCAAAACGCAACAAGGTCCAGGTGTGCCGTAACCACTGCGCAGGGTTGACTTAACAGGGATATTCCGTTGATACAGTACATATGGATTATTTATTATACCACAAATAAATATGAGTGAATTCATTATTCTACCCATTTTGAGAAAATTTCATGTTAGTCATCATAATTATGTTGAATGTGTACAGCTTTAGGCATGCCAAATCCTATTTGTATGGCAAACAATATGCTCACAGAGGCTCAGCTGCAAAGTATGTTGCTCTATTGTAAATATATGTATGCTGTGCTTTGAGACTCCTTAATGCTGGCTTGCTATTTTATCCAGTTCCATCTATATTCTTTAACACACTGTCCATGAGTCATTGGGATGAATCACTGAACTGGCAGTGTTGTCACGAGTCTCTTGTGTATTTTGCAGTGTAGGGTTCTGCCACCGGGCAGTTCAGACGAATACGGCAGCCTTGAAACATGAGGGTAGGAGTAATGCTGCTACAGTTGAGCAGTTGTTTTTGTAAAATCTCTGGATCTGATTTGTTTGCTAATGTTATTAAATATGGATAATCTGAATCAACTGATTAAAATGCATTCGCAACTACTGGACATTTGGAGCAAAATGAGACTTTTATGAACAAGTTTTATTTAGGGAAGTTTTATTTAGTTAAGTTATTAATAGATTTAAAAGATGAATTAAATAAAAATAAAAATAAAAAATTGACAGTTGTCTGTGTAGATGAAACAGCTCGGTAGGTTTTGAGAGACAGTATGTGTTTGATCGGGTTGATTTTATCAATAGCTTACAGACAGTTTGACACTTTTCACAGCACATCTGTGACAATGTACAGAAGATAGTTATAATTTCCTCAAATAGAAAGTCATCACAATTCTACATCGCATTTTTCTAGAAGTGACATGAGACATTGAAACATAATGAGCTTTGGCAAGACAACCTTGCGTCTAAAAGCAGCTGTAAGAGGATAAATGTCACGCTATGACAAAAACTGTGGACCTTCTGGGTTTTTCCAGGGTTATCCAATCTTCATATACGTTTAGTACTGTATGTGCTGATGTCAGGATACAATCAGTCTATGATTTATGTTTGCATTCATTTTTGCTTCTTTAGTGTATTTGCGAGTCGTGAGAACCTTAGTTAGGACTATGCAGAAAATGTGTGCCAATTATCTCTCTTTCCAATTTGTGTTGCCCATACTTCAGGAAAATATGCTGCACTGTGCAGTCAAAAGTTTTACTTTTGCTTATACTGTATTCTGTAAAAATAACATGCATCATGACACCAAAGAAAAGCACTGCTGTTCTCCTGAAACTTCATATTTTTTTTATTTTTAACATAAATCATCATATAAGGGTAATTATAATTCACCCTTTATGTTTGTCACTGGGATTTGCAAATGTCTAACCAATAAAAAGTATTTAATCATTTGAAAAGTACAGTGTTTTTTCCATTTCCTGAAAAAACGTGAAATCTGATGTTTCAGAAGGACAACAACGACATGAAAAGTACATACAGTGGTGATTATTGGGGAAAATTTGTTGAATGTTGTTTGCTAGAATATGCAAAAAATGTGTAGGGTAAAGTCAAATGATAATTGAAGTTTAATTAAACTTAAGTGTTACTTTTAATTTGGGAATTGGATGGAATGTGAATGATGGTTGTTTGTGGTTGTTGTTTGTGGTTTGAGTTCTGTGGGCGCATATTTTGAATGGACTTACCAATAACATCTAATTCTGTTTCGATGATTATGTACAACAATTGTTTTTTGATCATTTATGTTTCTGATGCATAGAAATGTTCACTCATGATTTAGTTTCAGGATTACAAACTGCCCTCAACCAAGACATTAAAGGGATAGTTCACCCCAAAATGAAAATTCTGTCATCATTTACTCATCCTCATGTCATTTCAAACCAGAACAGACTTTTTTAAAGAATGTTGGTAACCGAACCACGGTGGTACATATTCACATATATTTGTTGTTGTGTCCATAGAATAGATGCGAATAGGTACCGCCATTGTTGTTCGGTTACCAACATTCTTCAAAATATCTGACAATAATGCCCCTGACACCTGAAAATCACATGAAAACCAGCCAATCAGATTGAAGCGGATATGGATCACATGTAACGATGACTGAACACAGTATGCAGTCTGAGGTTTCGCCATCACATTTTGTTATGGTTTTTCCGTAACAGTTCACTTTTTCTAGTCGTGTACTGATTATCCCTTGCAGAAATCCTACAAACACTTTTGAAGGGATGTGGAATGGTTGCCCAAAAGCTTTTTAAGTTGTGCACTCATGAGTGAGCATGACAGTGTCTCCATCCCACTCTAAATGGAAGAAACCAGATGGTGGGCTTTGTGGACGCACTTCCTTCACAAACCATCTGCCCTTTTACATTATACAGTCAAGACCTATCTGCATGAACCAGTCTCTCTCTCTCTCTCTCTCTCTCTCTCTCTCTCTCAGGGTGCAGCTGGGAGGCCCGGGGCTTTCAGCAGGAATTCTGGGATATTGGCAGGCCCTCATTTTAAATAACAATGAGGGTCTATTCACACTTCTGCCACCGAATTTATCAAAGCAGTGTTGCCATTTGCAGTTTTTCCCCTGAGTTCACCGGTCAAAGGGAGAGAGTTAATGAAGAAGTGCAAGCTGTCAGTGTTAATGGATTCATTTATTTTGTTGGTGCAGATTTCTATTTGTTTCTTGGTAGGTTATAACCACAGCTGTTTACTGTGCACAGTGTCTGCCTCCCAGAAAAGCGTTTAGCGATACTATACTAAAAAATATATAATCATTAACACAGGCGATGTTCATTTCAATAGTGATTTACAATAGATAATGTAGATCTCTTTATATAGTGTATTATAGTCATTTAAATGTACATACTGTAACAGCAGACTGCAAAACAATTATTTCTTCCTGAAGATGTAAAGAGCAAGGCGGGACGAGAGCCGTGAGGGAACGACGCGAGTGATAATGAGGGTCAGCCTCACGTTGCAACGGTCTCGCATCTCTCACGGAGGAGATCGGAAGCATAAAGGACGAGCGACAGGAGTGTACGACGAGAGAGGACCAGGCCTTTTACGTTATGATGTTTGTGTGGTCGGCAGTCGACCGTGAGGGGGCTGTCGGCCCTTTAGTTTAGTTTTGTTGTTTGTTTGATTATTTTATTAAAAAGTTGGTTTAATGTTCGCCGGTTCCCGCCTCCTTCTTCCTTACTTGGAACTTTGTTACAATAACGATGACAGGAATCAAGGCAGTGATCTTTGGGAAGTTCAGTGTTTGACATTTTCTGCTCTCATGTCAGCAACTTTTCATCCGGCTGCTCCCTTCAGCCAGAGTTGCGTCCACTACAATTGATTTTCTCCATCCATATCCATATCTCTTCCTCTTTTCTGCAAACTCTTCATTGATTTTCTGTTTTCATGGGATGTGTCTGCTGGTCCTCATCCCAGTTATGATTATGGCTCATAATAGCTCAGTTACGTCTACTTTGAGCATCATAATATAATCTGAAAAGAGCAGATTACCATTTGATGCGTCTGGTTTATATTGGTGCTTTAAATGAATCATTCTGTACACATATGAAAACTGTACGTTAAAGGTGACATGTACAGTTTTCTTTATATAGGGACTGTATTAAAAACTATCCTGCCAATTCTGACACAGGAACATTAACTCAACCAATGAGGGGAATTTGAAACATCTTTTGATCTTATGAAACACTAGCCAAGATTATTACACGTAGATTTCAAAGAGAACTTTTAAACACAGTGATTTAGCAGGTCAGGTGGTTGGCTCAGTCGTCTTCCTGTTGACCATCACTGTGATCTGCCAAACAAGACAGGACGCGCCGGATCTGCATGGCGCTAAAATCTGTGTCAGGGGAATCGGAACACTGTTTCTATTGATCAGAGCGAGGAAGTGAAATGTTATATCGGTTACCTTGAAGGTGGAGCACTTGTTTTATTTTTGCATTTGACAGGCATCCCCCATTTACTGCCATAGAAGGGAAAATAAATAAAATGGGAGTCAATGGGGGATGCGATCTGTTTGGTTACTGACATTCTTCCAAATATCTTCCTTTGTGTTTAGCAGAACAAAAAAATGTATACAGGTTTGGAACAATCTGAGGGTGAGTAAATGATGACAGAATTTTCATTTTTGGTTTTTGAACTACCACTTTAACTTTGTCTTGCTTCTTGGTTCATGTTTGCCTTTATCAACGACAGTGCCTAACACGGTGTGAATCTGTATCTTGACAATCGCTTAGTTCTTGCACCTTGCTGAATACAATCTTGGCTGAGATTTGGGCCAAGCGCTTTTCTTGCTGCTTTCCCACATTGTTCATTCTTATACAATCTAATGTGGACTGTTTTTTCCTGTCTTCTGCAGGCGTTCGGTCAGGCATACACCAACCAGCGTAAGACAGCCGAGGATGGCGAGACCCACGAGGAGACGTTGTTGCAGGAGTCTGCTTCCAAAGAGGCCTATTACATGGGACGTCTGATGGAACTGCAGAGCCAGCTCAACGTGAGCAGCTCCGTGGCCTCCAACGCTCAAGCTGAAACTGAACGTCTAAACACCATGGTGCCGGAACTCAGAGAGGTCAGTTTGTATTTGTGCACCATGGTATGACTGGATTGTCATATTGTGCATTGAACATTTTTATTGTGGTTGAAAATTTGTCAAGGTCATGAGGTTAGCGGGTCAGTTTGAGGACACTGGAAGCAGAGGGTGGTGTCAGGGTCATACACTGTCCCAGATCCCATTGTAGGGACAAATCCATGGCTAAGCTAGGGCGTAAGAAAAATGCCCTGCATGACCACCACTGTGACAGCGCAGTACTGGAACATAATTGGTCAATAATCCCCTAAACTTTGAATCAGACGGCACAGCAGGGCTTTGAAAACACGACATGACATCCTCTGGGAGAGCTGGGGTATACAGTGACTAATACCTCAGCTTACAGGAAGGTCATTTGTCAGGCCGGGCAAAATAATGTAGATCATGACAATGTATGATCCTATTTTTTCCATTCTGAGTGGCGTAATCGTTTGATGATGAGTATGAGGTGAGAACAGCTTCGGCTGAAGGAATTATGATCAATATTTTTGCGGCGTCAGATGAAAAGCGACTGGGACGAATACATGCTTAGTCCGAGTAGATGGTGTGGTAAATAGAGTATGATTTCAGTAAATGATGTGAAAGTGAATTACAGAGCCATGTGATTTCTGTCCAGTAATTCTGTGGGTTCTCCAGAGCTGGCTCAGTTTCCACCTCTGTTCCACACTTCGGAGATTTCTAACGTTCTGTTCGTTCTAACATATTTTTTTTATTTTAGTTTTTGCCTGCACTAGTTAACTATTACGAGGATTCACAATGTCTTTCCTTTATTTCCCTCTATTGTAGCCATCCATTATACATTTATATTGTCTTAGGATGCTGCATAGAGAAGATGTATGTTGTTGTAGTGTATGTCACATTCTGTTTTCCTTTATAAAATGAACTGTGTGGAAGAAGCGCTCACTTAAGCAACGTTTAACCCATTATATCAACATTTCTAATAATGGGGGGGTGGAATGGATTCTGACAGCAGATTTATTCGTCATTGAATTCTGTTCCCCATTGTTTTTGTTTGGCATGCATATGAAATGAATTACTTTTAATAAGCACAAGTTCTATAAATACTCTTTCTCTCAATTAAATATATGTTATTTACAGTGTTACTTTGTTATTTCCTTGCAGCCATTGGTTCCTCAGTCTTGTTTGTTTTTAACACTAATGTATAGTTGGAACTACACTGTGATGTTCAGCTCTAATAGATAGGACTCATTCTGTTGAAATGAGGTCATACTTTCTATACAGCCAATCATTTTTACATGGGTCTTTATTCTCTTTCAGAACAATGAGATGTTGGAGTTTCAGAGGAACAGGATGAGAGAAGAAATCAGAGAGTATAAGTTCAGAGAGACCAGACTCCTGCAGGACTACACTGAACTGGAGGAGGAGAACATCACTCTACAGAAACTAGTGTCAACACTCAAACAAAATCAGGTATAGACACATGTGCATTCAGATACATGCCTTTTACTTATTATTTATCTGGAATGAATATCTTCAAAAAAAAATTGTCATTTTTATACATAATTCTGATCGTCATTGTTAAATTCAATTCAGTTTTATTTATATAGCGCTTATATGTTTCATTGTTTCAAAGCAGCTTTACAAGAAGAAAGACAAAAACAAACAAAAGTTAGTGTTAGTATTAAAATAACAAGGGTCAATCTTTGCTCTTGGTTGTTTACCTGCTTTTCGTAATGTCCATAATCCACAAAAGTCCTGGTTTACATGCAGTTGATGAACTTAAATTTAGTGGTCGTACTCAGGCCCAGGTACGAGGGGGAAATCATGTATTTTGGTTGGGTAGATATAAAATCACAGTTCATTACATGCATATATTTTTTAATTTTTCTGTAATTAAATGTACAGATTATTATTTAATAGATCATACAAATAAGTATTTATTAGGTATTTAGTAATTAGTATTTATTTTTTAATTATTTTAATTGTCAGCTGGATATTTTTGAAGGGGCCCAAGAAAAATCTGGGGAGGAAATTCCCCCTAGACCCAGCCCTGGTTGTACATTTTCTCTACCTAACCTCTTTTTTGCTTTGACATTTAAATGAAAAGTATTCACATTTATGCCCATTATCTCTGTCATTCCTCTTCAATTCGCAGGTAGAATATGAGGGTTTAAAGCATGAGATCAAAGTTCTGGAGGAGGAGACGTCGCTCCTCAACAGCCAGCTGGAAGACGCCTTGCGTTTGAAAGACATTTCTGGGAGCCAGTTAGACGAGGCCTTGGATGCTCTAAAGAGCGAGAGAGAACAGAAGAACAACCTGAGGAAGGAACTAGCCAATCATCTCAGCCTGACAGACAGCGTGTATGGGCCCAACAACCACCTGACCATCTCTGCTGTGGACGGGCTGAAGTTCTCAGAGGAGGCTGCGACCAATATCATCTCTGTCTCCGAGACTAGTCCCAACAATGAGGATAGTAACCGATGTAATGAGTGCAATGGGCACGCACTGAAGCTGAATGGAGAATTCCAACGAGCTGGAGGCAGGAAAGGAGAGGTGCTGCACCCTGTGTCTGATCTCTTCAGTGAACTGAACCTGTCTGAGATGCAGAAACTCAAACAACAGCTCCTACAGGTTAGTCACATGATACAAGGGCATACAATATGGAAGGCGCTGGAGTGCAGGGGGTCAAATTCATCAAATCTGGTCTGTATACAAATTATATTTTTTCTAAATCATATTCTCTCTATTCAACGCCATTGACCAGATTTTCTTTAATTTCTGACACGCTTCCCTGCCATAGATGCCATTTTCCAACTTGAAATGTTGTTGATGTTGTACAGTAGGGGTGCTGTTACACGTCTCCAAAAACAAGTGAATGGTCTATAAACTTTTATAAATTCTGCCTGATAAATAAAGTGTTTGCATATTCATGCAACAAAATATTCTGGGGGCCATGAATCTTAATATGATCAAAAAAGCTGGCGCTGGTTTGCAACTGTTTTTTAAAACACAAGAGCTGAAAAGCCAAAGAGAAACACTTTAGAAATATCAACAAAATAAAAAAATATTATTAAAATCCAGATTTTATATATTTATTCATTATTTCATGTTGTTGTTTTTTTGTCAGATAGTCCCACAAATTGATGCAGAGTGCTTAGGGAACACTAGCTATTTACATCATTTGACTAGTGCTGAGTGAAAGGCTTTAGATAAGGGATTGAAGGCACATATTTGTCCCTTGATTATCAGTCACAGATCTCAAACAATAATCTATCGCTTGACCTGCAGTATCTCACACTTTCCTGTAGCTTAACTGGTAGAGCCTTGTGTTAGCGTTCGCTTTGGATAAAAGCGTCTGCCAAATGCATCAATGTAAAAGTAGTTTTTTGTAAGACACAATACAGTGGAGTGATGGTTTGTGGCACTTTGTGCAATGGGAGGAGGATTCTGTCAGTTCGATGTCAGTTCGATCACAATTATGAGCGAGTGTTCTGTGGCAGTTACTGTAAAACAGGACACGTTGATGTGGCCTATTCATTGAGACAGAAGGGTACAGGAATAGAAAATCTGCCATGGAGGAAAAAGAAACATAGAGAGCATCGGCTGACTAAAAAAACAGGGTATGTTTGTGTTGAAGAGAGTTAAGCCCATTGCACATTGAGTCTGAAATTTAAAAAATAATACGACCTCACGTTGTGTCAATCACATTTACACTCCGCCTCCGATATTTTCGTCCGTCATAAAAAAATTCGGACCGGGTTCGATTTTCTGCGTTTTTCGCATCAGTAGCAATATTTTGAGTGTCCTTTTTTAACAATTCAGAGACACCGAACAAACGAGAGCCAAATACGAAAAAACTTTCGTATTGTAAAATTTCGGACTGTATGTGCAAAGACCTTTACTGATAACAGTGAACTTGCGGCATTCAAAAATGATATATATATATATGTGTTATATGTCTCATTAAACTAAAAAATCATGTTTTTTCATTGTGCATTCTAATATCAATCAAACTGCAGTTGGTTTGTTTTGATTTAAGCCATAATAACTTAAAAAACACAGCTAACTAAAACAATAAAACACAATAAAAACACGATAACATAATAAAGAAACTTATTTAATAACAGTTATCTCATTTTAGAACCGAACTCTTCATATAAATATATGCCAACTGTCATGAAAAGATTGATACGGTATGTTATTTTATAAAATACAATAATGTAAAGGATATTGTTTAAAAAATCTTTGCAAATTCCATGACACAATTATTTCAAAACGAAATTTCATATACATGTGACAATCTGATAATCCTATGTTCATTTACTCCTATATGATACAAAAAATGCAATGATAGCACGCATAAATTCACCCATGTAGTCTAAACAGATCAATTTTCTAAACGTATAATATACATGTTGTGTCTAAGGGACTCGTACAGGGAATGTGTTTTTAGCTCCCACTGCCATCAAATATATAGCCAAGAGCCTATTGTGGATCGCTATTGCACAAATGAGTTGCCCTGTCTCTCAGAGAGCTTTGTTTCCCAACTGATATGTCCTTCTTTTCACAAATTTCATTTTCTTTGTTTTATACACTCACACACACACTTTTATATCTTTTCTTGAGTGTAACAAATTATTTACCTGGCATTTATCCGGACAGAAAACCAGGTCACCCTGTTCACTTTTTAAATATGTTTCCTTTTTTGTTCTGTTCTTCTTGGATCTCCTCCAGGAAGGAATCGATAGGGATTTGCTTTCTCAGCCTTAAGTGTTAGACTTGGCTGATGCCTCTAATACAGTGACTGATCAAAAAGCAATTAAACAGCACTTCAGCTCAATGACAAGAATCACATGTCTGCGATGATGCTAAATTTGTGACAAGCAAGCCAACACAATAACACCAGCAACACTCTCATCTGTAGAGTATATAATGAAGTGAATATTCCATGTGGTTCCATTGTTCTTTTGCTTAAGTTTTTTACATTTATACATTTTACAGAGATTTTCATCTTATACACGCTACCAGAATCATTAGTTTTACTGTGGTTATACTTCTATTTCAAATTAGCTTTTGTTTTTTAGCTTTGATGTTTTTTTAATTATTTATGTTGCTATATATGTTTAAAAATATATATTATAATTCTTATTTATTTTCATTTAATATCTTAGTGCTTTGACCTGAACTTATTTCAGTTTATTGCTAGGAAAACATTTCTAATTTTAGTTTTTCAAATAATATTTAAGCCAGTATTTTATTTTATCTCAATTAACAGGAATGTTTTAATAGTTTTAGTTTTAATACATGTTTCCTGTGACCCGAACCAACAACCTTTCTGATGCTTACCAAATTCCCAATGAAAGGAATTTATTCTTCCTTCCAAACTTACATAAAAGACAAATATGACAATAAAAAACGAATTAACAATTTCATAATAAAAAATTACGCAAAATATGTGCCAAAATGGAAATTAAATTACTTTATTTTAATATTTGCAGTTATGTCTCAAGATTGTATTGAAAATGAAATGTCAAATCCCCAATTGCATTTTATTCATTTCATGTTGTTTTCCATTTTGGCACATTTTCTATAGTGAAATAGAAAATTCAGCTTTTTCATAATTGAATTCATTTATAAGCCTACCTTTATCAGCTTGGTCGATAGGGCTTTAACCACATTAACCGCAATAAAATAAAATTAAACTAATGATGCTCAACACTTTTATTGTTATTGTTGTTTCAGTAATAGGGATACCAACCGTCTAGGAGCAAATATTGTTCATAGCTGACTTTGCAAAAGACACCTTTGCTTTGAAATGTATCAAGCAAAGTATCATCTTGTTCACTAGGTGGAGAGAGACAAGGCATCTCTGCTTACCAACCTGCATGAGTCTCAAACACAACTGCAGCACACGCAGGGCGCTTTAACGGAGCAGCACATGCGTGTTCACAGCCTCACGGAGCGTGTCAACACCATGAAGTGTCTCCACAGTGGCAAGGAGTTTGACACGGAGGAAACCGAAAAAGGTGACGGGCCCTTCAACGGTTGCTGTGAGACGGACATCAACGGCATAGAGCTCTTAGAGTGCAAATATAGAGTCGCCGTGACGGAGGTCACCGACTTGAAGGCGGAGCTCAAGGCTTTAAAGGAAAAGTATAACCAGTCTGTGGAGAGCCAATCAGAAGAGTGCACTCGCAGCGATGGGAAGCTCCAGGCCCTGGAAGCTCAGGTGAAGCGTTTGGAGAAATCTTGCCGTGAGGGCCGAGAGCGGATAAGCAACCTGGAGGCGGACCTTCGCAACGCTTCGGGAATGGCAAGCGAGAGTAACGGCATGTTGAATACTGCTCAGGATGAGCTGGTTACGTTCAGTGAAGAACTTGCTCAGCTGTACCACCACGTCTGCTTGTGCAACAACGAGACGCCAAACCGCGTCATGCTAGACTACTATCGCCAGAGCAGGGTCACACGTAGCGGAAGTCTCAAAGTCACGGATGAACTGAGAGCCCTGCTTTCTCCACGATTAGCTCGTCGTCTGGCTAAGGTCACTTCAGACATGTCCAAGAGCCCTCAAGAGTCCCCGGCGAAGGAACCATTGGGAGATGGATCTAAAGGGGAGGCAGCAAGTCAGAGTCCCAACAAAACCCCATTTGGTTCCCCAGTCAACGGTGTGCTCTCAGCATCCCTAACGCCAGAGACTGGAGATCTCCGCAAGGAGCCCATGAATATCTACAACCTTAACGCCATCATCCGTGACCAGATCAAACATCTGCAGAAGGCCGTAGACCGCTCGCTCCAGCTATCCAGGCAGAGAGCTGCAGCGCAAGAGTTGGCGCCCATCTTGGACAAAGACAAGGAGGCCTGCATGGAGGAAATCTTAAAGTTCAAATCTCTCTTAAGCACCAAAAGAGAGCAGATTGCCACTTTGCGTCTTCTCCTTAAAGCCAACAAACAGGTACAGTAGAAGACACCAGACCGTGTTAACTCATTCCAACTTATGTTGTGTTTTAAATCCAAAGCTTTAATAGTTCTTTACGTTATGTGTTTGTTTATATTTGTCTTCAGACTGCAGAAGTGGCTTTGTCTCACCTGAAGAGTAAATATGAGAATGAGAAGGCCATGGTGGTGGAGACAATGATGAAGCTAAGAAATGAACTGAAGGCTCTCAAGGAAGACGCGGCCACCTTTTCCTCACTGAGAGCGATGTTTGCCACAAGGTGCGCTTAACAGTCATCTGCACTTAAAGGGATAGTTCACCCAAAAATAAAAAACTGACATCATTTACCCATGCTCTTGTCATTCCAGTCTTATATGACTTTCTTTATACCCCACAAAATTAAATTGACCATAAACTTAAAAACGTAATTGTTAGGCAAATAAAAGTTAGGCATTTTTCTAGGTGATTGATGCTTGATGCTCTTTTAAACTTTCCACAACTTTCCATCTCTCTTTCTGTAGATGTGATGAGTACGTTACTCAACTCGACGAGATGCAGAGGCAGCTGGCTGCCGCCGAAGATGAAAAGAAGACTCTGAACTCGCTTCTCCGTATGGCCATTCAGCAGAAACTCGCTCTGACCCAGCGGCTTGAAGACCTGGAATTCGACCACGAGCAGTCCCACTGTGGCCGCGTAGGGAAGATGCCACGAATCCGGAGAAGCCCTCAAAAAGTAAGTCAACGAAACGCATTCACCGCTCCTCCCAGCCCCACCGCACCAGTTTCTAATCCCCTAGCATCAGCCGGTAGCTCACCTTTGCTGGACAATCGTGCTCCATCTACCTGGAGCTCCTCAGCCAAGCCGTTTTTCTTTGTCGTTCATAGCAGAGACTCTGGCCATAGCCCACAGCGTTCGTCTGATGTTCACGCCCCTAGATCGGCTCCTACGTCGCCTTATCATTCCCCTGTCCTGAGCACGAGGCAGCTGTCGCCGCACTCATTGAGATCTCGCGTGCGCTCCACTGTGACTCAGTTCACATCTTCAGGGACCTCGAGAAACTCTGCAGTCACTCCTGTGGCTCCCAGAAACCCTCAGTAGGTGATAGGGCTGAGGACAGACTGGTTTCCATATATTGTGTTGATGGCTGTGTAGTGTGTATGTTTCAACTCAGGGATGTATTTGGAGGCTGCTTTTAATTTAGGTTCTTTTAATGTCAACTAGACTGGATTCTATGTTTTGTTAAATCTGGGTTTATTTGGGTCCTGTGTGGGTCCCCTTTGATGTCTTTTTTGTGGCCTGACTAAGAAATCAGGTTTTCGCATGCATACTTGTTGGAATCTAAGTAGGGAAGTAAGAAAGTGTGTTTAAAAGAATGATTCAGTAATGCAAGACAGGTATTCAGTGGGGCATGTCTTTATTTAAATCTTTCTTATCAGAATATAATTTCCGCTTGCACGCTTTCGTTTCATGGCTTGGTGAAATCGGTGCTGCATTCTGCATGTCAGTCTGTTATTTACAGCCATGGAAAAATGTAAGATACCATTCTAGATGTACTGTGGCCATTCCAGTCCAGTGTCTGCTGAGTTTCAACAAAATCTAAGTCATCCAACAGCAATGTGAAAGACTGACGGCATGACAAGACGCATGAAAATTGTGATAAAAATCCAGGATATCACATAAAACATAATTTTTAACTATACCTAAGAACATGTACTTTACTGTTGTATTGCTTAAAAGTGAATGTAAACTTGTTTTGTTCGCAGTATTTGAGGTTTGAAAAAATACAGTGCATCTTTTCTGTTATTTTTTTTGCCAGTTTTTATTTTCTGCAAATAAATGCAAATAGAAACAAAATATTTTACTTGAAGTTTAGAAATATTTAGAAATACTGTTTGCAGTTCACAGAATGAAACAAAATTGATCATTTTAGCTAAACATATAGGCTACCTATAAATAGTACATTCAGAAAAAACAAGAATAGGCTTTTTTATGCTTCTGGGTTTTTGACTTCCGCATTGTTCGACGCCGGGTACACGATGTTCCGGTAACAGCAGTATTTAAGTCTAGCAAGAGTGTCTGGATTAAATGTCTTCGTATAAATATTGTAAAAGATCTTATTACCTTTTTACCACCTGTTTAAAGTTAAGATCTTCATTTAAAAACACCTCGCTGCTAAGACTGGCCTCTAGTAGTACTGCTGTTTCGGTCTTAATCCAAGGTTTGTACCGTTGACGGGACAGCAACCCGAGGCAGGTACTTGCTGATTTTAACTACTGAACTGCATATAATAAATCCAGTGTTGATGTTCTTTGTCTCATTTTATTCTTTATGTCTGTCTGGTTTGGTCCTGCATTATATCGATAAAATAAACGTAACAGTAAAGGCAGCGCGTTGCGCTGGAAAGACATCACCCAATCCCTGTCTGTTTCAGAAAAAAAAAATGTCTTCTGTTCTCACTAGTGCTTCTGACATTCCCAAATTTTTTTTAATAATGTAAATATGTAATATCAGACGTTTTACATTTAGTCATTTAGCAGGCGCTTTTATCCGAAGCGACTTACAAATGAGGTAAACAATGGAAGCAATTGGAACAACATAAGGACAACAAAAAGCAAAAGTACAATAAAACTGGTCTCATAGCCTACCACAGTATACAAAGCTAAGTTTTTCTTTTATAGAAACACACTCAGGAATCTCGGTTTAAGTAGTAGACCATCCGGTATTTCTCGCCTACTGTTTTTTGCATACTGAGGTTTCGGACATACTATTCATGACTCATAGTCTTTTTTGTTTACTATATAGTATGGAAGTAGGCGGTTTCGGACGCAGGCATGGTCTCTTATTTCTTTTTCTGCGGCTGTATTTCTTTGCCAGTTATCAAATCTGACGTTTCTACAGCTCCATCCAGCGGCAACAACCATAAAGTAGCTAGCAGTAGGCCCTAAAACAAACCTTCATGTGTTCATTTCAAAAAGTGTTTACAATATAAATCGTGATAAGAATCTATAATCGAAACCAAAATTAGACTATCCAAAGCGAATTGTTTTGCCATGCTCAGATAAGCTCAATGTGCAGCCGAAGAGAGCGTTTCTATTCATGGATATGGCATATGGCACTGCAGGATCTGCCATATGCAAATACAGGGACGTGATATTGAACATGCCACCCGCTGTACGGCTACAGCATACCAATGAGTTCAGAGCCACAGTGGTCACTTCAAATGTGTCATTTATTAAGTCTGGCAAAGAGCCGTGGGCCAAAAGGCATTTGACAGGATTAGCCGTCAAGAAGAACAAATGTGTTAGCGAGGCTCGTGCGAGACTGACCAATGCTCCGTTTATGTGGATGTAATGGTTGTTGGTATAGATCAGATGTAATGTTCTGACATCATTGATTCACCTTCATGTCATTTAAAATATGACTTCTGTGGAACACAAAGGAAAATATATAGGTTTTGTGTCCATACAGTGGAGGTCAATAGCCAACATTCTTCAAAATATTTTATTTTGTGAAGAAAGAGATTGAGTAAATGAAAGAATTTTCATTTTGGGGTGAACTATGGCTTTAAAGATGCAGTAGATGGTGTTTGTGTAACCAGGATGGAAACCAGTCTGATCCTCTTAACCTTCGCGTTACCCCTGTACAAAAAGGACGAAAAGCACTTGTTCACCTCATATTTTAATCGTCGTAACTTGTAACTTCAGGAATGTTTAACATAGTATTAACATTGTGAGTAGCATAATTAGACATTTTTTTAATAGTTGACAGCGATATGCTCCTATTTTTGAATTTACAATTCCTTAAAATGTAAATGTGCCTGTACTGTAAAGAAGCAATGTGTGATTCCACACTCTGGCAGCAGGTGTCAGTGTTTCAGTGTGTCATCTTGTCTATATGTCTCATCACCGAGCCTGTCAAATGCTCTTTCGCTCATCGCTGTTCATATGACAGTCATATAAAATCACACTCCTCCTTAACCCAACATAATATTCCAGTATAAAAAAATGTCAATCAACATGTATATGTTTATTTGGAGGCTTTAAGTATAATTGTCAGCTAAATGAAGAATGTCACTGCACATGCACAGCTTTTTAAAGCATCACAAGAAAATTGAGACATCATAATCTTCACGAACGGCCTTGATGTGTATGTTTGCTCTTACGTGAAAGCATCAACTATTATATTTTAAAGCTGCAGTGTGTCATTTTTAACCAAAAGCAGCACCAACTGTTTGTATGGGACGCGCTAGTAGGTGGTGTAGCATCACCATTCTCCAGGCAAAATGCCTATTTTTCCATTGATAGACATTGAAGCAATAGTTGATTCTGACAAAATATGTTTTTTAAAAAGTAACAATATAGTGCAGATATTTTATTGTATAATAGTAGTTTTACCAGATCCTGATTTCAAGATAAATGAACTAGATTTTCTCTTTCACAGCTCAGTCGCTAAAGAGAGGCTCGGGATTGAGTGTTCTAATACTGCCACCAGCCAATCAGAACTGTCAGTAAAAATGGCACTTACTGCATATGTGATTGTCTAAAATAAACATTATTGGAGAACAACTTAAAGAGACAGTTCACCCCAAAATGTCATCGTTTACTCACCCTCGAGTGATGAACAAAGGGAAAGATATTAGGAAGAATGCTTGTAACCAAACAGTTCTTGGACTCCATTGACTACCAAATATCGTCTTTTGTGTTCAACATAACAAAGAAATGTATAAAGCAATTTTCGCTACTATGGTAGTCAATGGTGGCCAACTGTTCGGCGGGTCTTGTACATCTAGACGTACGTGCTAGCAGATGGCTGGCTCTATTGGTAGGCAAGGAACATCTGTCAGATATGCAGCATTATTTTAGCAATTCTGTTTGGTGCTGCTAGTGGCACGGAAATGACATACTGCAGATTTCTTCGCCATGTCTTGTCACTTGTCGACGTATGTGTTTTAACACAGCAGCAGCACTGTGTTGTCATTGTAAACACAATGACAGACTCTCATTTTTCGGGACCATATTCTCTGCTTACCCTTCAAACTAGTTTTCCTTTAATTCTTATATCTAGCATTTCATGTAAATGTATGCAAATATAATTGACTGGATGTGTATTGCTGGCTCATAATTTGATGACTCTGACAATGGCCCTAAAACTACACGCTAAACTCAATTAAAGTGATAGTTCATGCAAAAATGTGAATTCTGCCAATATTTACTCAGCCTAAAGTTGTTCCAAATCTGTATAAAAATCTTTGTTCTGTTGAACACAAAGAACCAGTTCTGGGGCACCTTTGACTACCATTTAAATTTTTTCTATTATGGTATTTAAAGATGCCCAAGAAATCTCAGTTGCTAACATTCTTCCAAATACCTTTCTTTGGTTTGGAACAACTAGAGAGAGAGTAAATCGTGAAAGAATTTCCATTTTGGGGTAAACTATCTCTTTAAAATGTATGTATATCATTGCATTAGATTTGTCAAGGGACAAGGGCAAAGAAAAGATGCTGGACATGTTTTAATTTCATTTTTCCGTGTCATTTTATAAATGACCTTCAGCTTACTATCAAGGTCAAACTCTGTATTTTTTAAATGAATTGCAATTGGTTTGGGAAAGTTATAATTACTGTATGTTTTTGGGCCACAGTACATAAATTCACCCTCGAAAGATCTCTAAGTTGACTTTGTTTCTTCCAGCATGAAATAAACACCCTGTCACGTCCCAGAATCGTTTCATTTCCCCACTTTCAGTCTGTCTCACTTTCACATCTCACATCTGATCTTTGTGCCCATCTGTGTGTCCATGACTGTCACACCTCTGTATATCTAATTTATCAGTTTCTCTTAGATTGTCACCGGTCTGCTGTCTCAGTACCGCCTACCTCCCCTCAACTGAGGCACGGTGGGGCATCGACAGGCCTCAGGTAACCCGCCTTCAGAGGAGCTCTCTCACAAGATCTGAAAGATGTCACACTTATAGAAGCATTCTTCCTACCACACTGCACTTTGTCACACATTTTCTCTTACACTTTTCTATAATTCTGCATGCAGTCAGCATATGTCTTCGCAACCACATGCAAATTTACTATTTTGATGCCTCTCGTTCTGAGTTGTCAAATAAAGACAACAGTCCTTAGTTTCCATGTTGATGTTTATACTTTGTCTCAAAGCTGCTTGCTGTTGCATGTGTCCTTCTGTGTGATTGTCAAGTGTGTTTTTGTCATAATGTTTTCTGAATTATTAAGAGTATGTCACCAGTTATGCATTGTTTATAATCATTGTTTTAATCTCAGGATTTGAAAATTTCACACGACTTACAGTCATGTTTGCTTCTTCTTACTCTTTTATGTGGACCTCGGTAGTCCAAATGTGTTGTTAGCTCAAGAGGACCAGACATCCGCGGCCAGATACAGACTTCCATGTGACCCATTCAAATGTGTGGCCCATCACTCTCATCTTTTTGGCCCCTAGCTCCTGTCAATCAAAGGCGAAGTCCTTGGAAACTTCTTACATTTATCAATGGCCTATCCTTTCTTAAACACAGAAGATGGGTCACAGATAGGGGGCGGTGCACATCATCCATCAGCCAATCATCAACTTATTCTTATTTTGTGATCCTTGAGGCCTGTCCTAATTTCACCCTCAAACACAGAGACCCATGCATTGGATGAATTATTCAGTGCTTATTGTGAAAGTACAAATCACCACCCAGAGTAACATGAAAGCAATATGAAAGGTAATTAGATTCACTTATTTATGTATCTATTTATTGTTATATTTATTTACCTGTTTATTTTAAACAATTAAAGTGTTATATGTCATTGTTTCTTGCTTTAGGAATTGGATAGAAAAGTTTGTTGTGGTCGCAACATTTGACCATTTTACAGTCTACTTTAAAATACACTTTCAAATTTTGAGTATAAAAGTATTTATTGGATCAACCCCGTGCATACATTACAGTATTCAGAGTGAGTTGATAACAGTTCAACTAATGGTTGTGTTTAACTTTCAGAAGAAAAACAAACAAAAGTGTGATAGAGATTTTCTTAGAGAGTTGCTTTGGTATTCAAATTAGACTCTTAAGAGTTATTATGACATTTAATGAGAAATATGTGATGTGATTTTGGAAGTGGAAACCTTGAAATAATGAAGCCTTTGAGATGATATTACTTCTCGATCAAATACCATGGCATATGGAATGTATGTTTAGTTGTCCTATGTTGTTTTGTTGCAGTTAAAAGGTTTATTGCAGTGCATAAAGATTATTTCGTAATAGGTGAATTCTCTTATTTATTGCTGAAGTAATGTCAGATCAGGCAAATATTTGTCCATTTGAGGGAGTTAAGTTTACTAAACGTACACATTACGTGGCTTTACTTTCAGTTCTGCTCCAAAAACAGCATATACGCCATCTTTCCTGTATTACAGTATACAATCTGTTTCTCGTCCATTTTCTTAAAGTTATGTAGTAATTCTCTGTCCACTGTGTAAAGCACAAATGCATTATGATCTATGCGTTATGAAACAGTTATTTGGTCATCTTTTTTCAAACATTTGGGATTTGTACCAGCAGTTGGAGAGATGTCAGATGTGATTGATTTTGATAGAGCGGTAACCACAAAACACATTTTCACTCCTACAGATTACACATACAAAGAGAGTGTCTAAAGAACACAATCAGTACATTTTTCAAGCAAAACTGTGTTAATTGTAAAACTGTAGCAAAGGAGAAGGATGCAAGATCAATGGTGTCATTCACTATCTTTCTCAGCCTCCTGTTCTCTATTCTCTTTTCTAAACCATTTATATTTTGGTTTAGGTTATATTTGTCTCTTTTGAAGCATTTCCAACCAACAGACTTTTATTATAAAGCAACTGCGTTAATTTACTAGTACACTAAAGTGCTAAATTTGGTGGATCTTCTGACTGTTAATCTGAATAAATTTAGGACAAACAACCCTACAAGATGTGTACTGGATAAAGCATGATCACGCTGTAGGATGATCTTTTGTGTATACAGTCATAAGTGACAGTGTGAATTCATTTAAATTGGGACACTTACCAAGACATTAAGATGACTTTCACAAAGTGTCCTAGTTTACTAGAAAGCAAAATAAAATGTTAAAACATTAGATGCCAAGTCCTGTCTTGTGTGTGTGAAACTGTGTTCGTAAAAGGTTTTGTAAATGTGGATAAAAGCTTTTTGTGTACCTTTTAACAACTATGCTTACACCTTATCTCAAGTCTCAAGTTACAGGAACAGACCAGTGAACCCTGCTAAAAAAACAATAGAACAATAAAAATGTAATGGGCTTAATGGTTATAATGGGAATTGTTTTGGTTTTAATGAACGAAACTAAAATGGTGTCTACTGGTATGTGATGATTGGTGGGATGTTACCTGGCAATTAATTATATTGGAATAACGCCCAAAACTTACTACAAAAATAATTTTGTAATTATTTTATTGGATAAAGGTAATAGTTCATAATGAATATCAATAGAACTTCCATTATTGTTTCTATTGGGTTTTTATTGTTTTTCCAGCAAGGAACGCAACTCTCTCGTCAGAAAATAAACTCTGCCAGTTAGATTCATAAACCCTTCCACAATTGATTAATTTCATCATCTCAAAGTGTTACATTAGATATTTACATTATTTTTTGTTTAAATGGCTACACTAACTTTTTATTTTTGCCATGTCCATAATCACAATTGTGCATTACGTAAGAGTTTGGTGAGCAGCATTGCGAAATCCTGATGTTGTGACAGGTAACATAAGGAAATGATGAAGTATGATGTTTATGGGACAGAGGAAATGACTGGACCAATCCCGCTATAGAGGGCGGCGATACGGTCTGTGCGCGCGTGTGCTCGACGGCGGCGCGCTCTGATAACCCGATAATAGTCAGAACAGTGCGCTGCCGTGACGTAACATGAAGTTTAGTTAAATAATCTCATGGAAACACTAAACCCGAGAGTTATTGCTTAGCACTACATTGTTGCAAGCTCTTATCCCGCAACCGACCGCGCATTGGATATGCTTCGCGCACGAAAATTGCGCTTGTGAACGAGGATTAAACTCGGCTGTTTCTTGCTCCAAACCACGTCTTAAATGTTGGAACTAAGTAAAGAAAACATGAGTGACATGAGGAGAAACGCCATCAAGAGGAAGTCCAAACCGAAGAAGCGCGCAGGGGCCGAGGTGGAGGAATGCCAGGAATGCTCAGGTGAGTTCTGGGTTCTTGGAGTTGTGCGCCATGACCTTACAAGCGATGTTTCGTGTATGTTTGGGTTGTTTTAATCTCTGACAGCACGGGAGGCATATGGCAAATGTTTTGGAATACAAACCAGGCTTCATTTTTCTACTGTACCTTGGAAAAGAGCCCTGTTCTAGGAAATGAGATTGAACAAGTCTCGACTGGTCAAGTGTTTTCAGTAGACATAATCTCTGAGTTGGTATGTTTTACCAGTTTGCGCAATTTTATAGCTTGGAGACATGGAATGTCCAACAGTATTCCTGTTACATTGTCTTGTGGGTCTTGTTTTGTCTTATAAATCATGAAGACCGAGTCGGTGCATATGTTCACAGTATGAGACAGTCATGACACAACACCGTACAGTAAAATGTTGCCAAAGAGTCCTGCAATGCCAGTATGCAGATTCTGAATTCAAATAACAGTATTGTAGTTCTGTGGAAATTTTAGCATTTTAATTCAATGCTAGGGAGAACAGTCAACAATTTATGTAAATGTATTTATTTATAATACCATATTCAGCTGTCAGACAGGCTTTTCACTATCGTCAGTACAGAGAATCTTTGGTACTGGGATCTATTCAAGAGCACTACAGTGGTTCTTGCCATTGATGTTCCTCTGTTTTTGTACAGTCTCTCTCTGTTCTGCTGTTACCCAGTGAAACAGTGAGAGAATTAAGAGCTTGCTGTGCAGTCATGTTGGTTGACAGTAGAAATGGAAGTTTATTTGCCACTGCCAGCCAAAAAAGGCCTATTTAGGAAGTGAGTCGTGTCTGTGCACCAAATGTAATTACGAAAATAAATGCTGTTTTTTAACAGATTTGATTCGTCTTCCCATGTTGGAACAAAGAGATCCGGACTCATGTCATTGGTAAAACCTTTGTTGCTATGTCGGGCTGAATGGGATGCAATGTTTTTGCCTTTCCACTGTTCTGCAACTTTAGGCTAAAGGCTATTTTGCCCAGATTTTCAGTCTGGAGCTGTTGCAGAAAGTCTGTGCCAGTCTGCAGATATGATCAGTTAGTGTGTTTCTATCCGAAACTTTTAAAAAGTCTGCAAGTGTATGATGTCTAGTTTAAAAAAAAAGTAGTCTTGTAGTGTATTCCAGCCATTACTTGAGAAAAAAACAACATACGGCTTCTTGCATACAGAGGATTATTACAATGGGTTTGATTGTGTACAGAGACAGCAGAAGGAACAGAGCTTAGGGCCCCTAGGGAGCAACTTTCTCAGACTTAGTGTGCAGAGAAATAAGAGTAATTATGAGTATTTTTGGATGTATAAATCTGAATAGATTTATTTTCATTACATTTTGCAAAGACTACATGATAAGCCCAGTGATAAAATAAAGGGAACTTTAGTGAGGAAACTCACTGTAAAGATAAAAAAATAACAATTCTGGAAAGCATTCATGTCATGTACTGTAGCATATAAGAAGAGATTTACACTTAGAAATATGAACACACTTATTAAACAGTAATAATGTTCAGTAGACTTTTCAGTTTTTCTGATATTTTCTGGGGACCCCCTTGAATATTCTGGGGGTCCCTGGCCCCAGTTTGAAAATCCCTGAGGGGATACACTTGAGTGAAAAAGACATACATCATCAGAGCCACCAGTTGATTGCTTATAATTCAGATTTTCTTGAGTTTCTGGGCTGTAGTTTGCGATCTGAGAGATATGAGTGTGCGGTGCTGAATTTAGCTCATGGAGACGCCCTCTATTATGCTCCAGTAAATAGTTAGCCTTATGTTGGAGGACGCTGGGCTCCTGCCACAGGAAATAGAAAGGCATTCCAACATTGTACAATATTCATTTCAAGTAATCTGCACAACATGATTTACAGTACATACTGGCACAGCAGCAATAACTGAGATTTATGCTTCAATATACTGTACCACAGTATACAATATACAGTATCTGCTGCAGAATAGTTTTAAGTAGATTACAGCACCTTCCTTGTGAGAGATAAGACACAATAACACACAAATCCAGCAGGTGGCAGTATAACATCAAATATAGTTTGCCAATGTCAACAGTGCTTTTAAAGGGATAGGTCACCCCAAAAAGAAGCATTTTTCATCCTTTACCTCATGTCCTACCACACCTGTTTAACTTTCTTCAACAGAACACAAAATAATATGTTGATGAACTTTGGTGACCACAACAGCTGTTTGGTCACCAAACAACAGTTGTTTGATCACCAAACAACAGTTGTTTGGTCACCAAACTACAGTCGTGTCCTAATGGTTAGAGACACGTACTTGTAACCCTAACATTGCCGGTTCTAGCCTCAGTACCAGCAGGGATTGTAGGTGGGGGGAGTGAATGATCAGCGTACTCCTCCACCTTCAATACCACGATTGAGGTGAGACCCTTCAGCAAGGCACCGATCCCCCCAACTGCTCCCGGGCGCCGCAGCAATGGCTGCTCACTGCTCTGGGTGTGTGTTCACGGTGTGTTACTCACTGCTGTGTGTGTACTTGAATGGGTTAAATGCAGAGCAAATATTCCAAGTATGGAACACCCTACTTGGCCTCACATCACATCATTAACATTGGATGAATAAACAAAGAGAGAATTTGTATTATTGGGTGAACTATCCCTTTAACATCGAACCAAACTATATGTTATTTTCTCGTGTATCAAATTATTTTCATGTTTTGATACTCTTCAAATTATGTGCCATTTATTAAATCCTTTCCAGGTAATTTACTATAAAAGGTAATTCATTCTCTAATTCAATCAAGTATAAATTGCTCTCTGTTTAGTTTTCAAAACATTTTCAAATTTTGATCAATTTTTACATTTGTGTAAAATTTAGGAGGGTTTAGGCTTATAACTTATTATAAGTTGTTGCTGCCTTTTCAGTGGCTTGTTTATATGCATGGGAAAATCCACTAGACAAGGTCTATCCGAAATGACGCACGTCCTGTCTGAGAGAAAAAAATCCTTCTCAGGTTCTGATGTTATAAATGGTGAATTCCTTTCTTGGCTATTGTCAAGAACACAATGCACGCAAGACGGATGTGTGTCGCAAGGTATTAGTCATGTAAGACATATTATTTTATAGATTATAAAAGACGAATATTAATTACCAAATAAGATAGGAACATGATTCTTCATGAATCACATCTTTACTTTTAAGAATTAAAAGCACAATAGGAATTATAATGTGGGTGGTAAAGCTCTTACATAACTCAAATCCTCCCCTCAGGGCACTTCTGCCCCTTCCTCTTAATAAACCTGGCTCTGATTCATCTGTTTCGCAAGCACCAAGCTGGAGTTTCCTGAGTTTTGTCCTCCCCACCCCCAGGATGGAGGAATAGGGCATTCCTGTAGCTCCAGCACCACACAATGCTCTTTCACCATGGCCTTGATGTTGTAGACGTTTTAAAACTCTTTCAACCACCTACAGTCCTTTTTAGATCCTCAGATTTAAGAATCTAGTGGAACGTCCTTTTTTTTGCAACAAGGACAAAGCATGATTTGTTGACCAGGAGTCATTTTTACATTGGAGGTAAAGAGAAAGGAAAAGAGAGAGAGGATTCATGGAAGCAGGGACAGTGGATATTTTTGTCCACTATTCAGCTACAGGAAGTCTGGCTTCACTTTTTCGACCAGCTTTCTTTTTAGTCCTTTTGTGGAACCTTCTCCATGGTTCTGTTACTGTCTTAAACTCAGCTCTTAACCAGGTCTCTCTGTGTGGAAGTCCTGCTAATGGACAGTGATGGATTTCATGTGCTCTGGCCTCAGGAAAGCCCTTTCTGCACCGCACCGCCTCCGGTAGGTGCCCGAACAGTTTCATTTTAATGAGTTCCGCCATGCTATCAATGGAATAATGGAAAGTAGCGGTCCAGATAGTGTTGGTCGTGTTTTTATGTCCCCCCACCGCGAGCTGAAAATATTTAATGTGTAGGAAACTGCATCTGTGTATGATGGGGAGTGGATTGAGAAAAATGAAGTACCGTCGGAAGTATTGGTTTTGGCCATCCAAAGGTAATGTTGTCTTTCTGCAATTGTTTGAGTTGGTCATAGTTAGATGTTTGGGGCCTGGTGTTATGTGGGGTTTTATGAAAATGCTACATTCTAGAAAGCAATGTGTTTATAAATTGTTGGATGAAGTGTGAGCTGTGTAAAAATGTTACTAGAAGTAACCTCGAGAATTTTATTATGTTTGCTTAAGGGTGTGTTAAGGGTCAGTGAACAGAGCAGAGCAAACTTTTTGTTTTAGAAAAATGCACGTATGAATTGTGCGGTATATAATAAGAATGAAATGGAGTGAGATTTTCTAACATGACCCTGTCTTACATTTACTTTAACAGTGTGCATGCATTTTGGCGTGTATGTCTTTTTTTATGTCTTTGTTTAAAAGTTTGCCAACTTATAAACAACATATATTACCTCAGTAGTTTCACTTAAAACAGTTTGTATTTAAACACACTTTTCTGTTTATACAGTGCTTGCAGCTGTTTTGGGGGTAATCCAGCTACACTGACCTTGACGTTTGCCCCCCACAAATTAATTTAAAGCTTTGTTCACTAATCTAAACCTTCATTGACTTATTGCTGGCTGTTGGTCCACCTACAAACACCATCTCTCTGGTGTATTTTTATAAGCCATATAAACAAAACGAATTAGTGTAACTTTGGGAGTTTGTTTGAAGAGAGCTAAATCTTGCATCTATAAAAAGGCTTTCAAATCTCATACATGTTTAATAAACTACACACATGAAACCTGACCTCAACATTGGGGCACAGACAGGCAGTTTAGAGTAGAAATCAGTGTTTATGTAAACCTGACCATCAGTCAGTCAGGTGATCAACACTCTCTGATGTTTATGTGGCCAAAGCCATAAATTGGTAAAATAGTATACACTTCTACATTGTAAATGTGATCATTTTATCTTTAATCTGCACTCGGTATGGTGCTAAAATATGTTGTGTTTCTCTACCTATAGACAAGATGGTTATGTGGACTCTTTTTTTAAAGAAACACAGTCGCAAACTTCTGAGTTCTGAAGATTCAATTTGCTTTTGTGGTCAATTTAATGCTATGTTGACACTGCAGTTATTCTGTAGGTCATCAGAACACCCTCACAAATGAGTGTTAAAGGTCATGTTGAACGCATGGTTTCAATCTCAAACAATCATATTAATCTTAAGTACTAATAGAGTAGTGTTGCATACTTAATATCTTCGAAGAGTATAGTCACTTAAGTTTGATCACATTTATAAAAGATAGATACAGCTGTACGATTATTTCCGAAAACAAACAACCTCCTGGGGTTGTGCGGGTGGAGGAACTAAATCAAGAGCACACAATACATCATCGCATTATCCCTGCATAACTGTTGATTCACTAGAATTCACTTTGTGTTGTTTACATTATGCACGTACGTGCCGATTGCCAACAAAACACAGACATTTGACTTAGTTTCACTTACCGCGTGCTGTTCATGTCCGGCATCTTTTAGCGCTGGGACCGCTCCTTCCATCAGTTTCAAACGATCTCCATATCCAGCGTTATATCCACCATTCATATGACATCCATCAATGAAATGCTGTGAACAAACAAACACACCTCAACTTTTCTCACTATCGCAAGAGTAACGAGCTGCAACTGCAGGCCCACAACACAGCCAATCTTGATGCGGCGCCGCCAATCTTGATGGTAAGAGGGTCTACTTATCGCTCGTCTGTTGACGCATGGGCCGGCTATTTCTTTTGTCTTGCCGTGGATTTCCGGGAGAATTGTCCAATAAGGGACTAAGAAAAGTTGTTAGGTAACGTTTTTTTATGTTCGAAAAAACGTTCCGATACCTAAACGAACCCTGGGGGAGTGTATCGAGCACAGAAATACTACGTCCAACTTGTTTTTTGACAAGTTGACCATGTTAACCATGAGAAGCCAGCACGTTTAATATTGTACAGAAGTCAGAATGCATGAAACAGTGTTAAATCACACCTTTAAGGGTGTGATGAACAACAGATGCAAATGTGCTGCTTGTGGGAGGAACTGCTGTCTGGTGTTTTTAACAAACATACTTTTTTTTAGGCTTTTTGCCTTTTTTTGATTAATTAGAGGATAGTGGAGAGAGATTGGAAGGATAGAAGGGAGTAGGATCGGGAAAGGACACCGAGCCGCGACTCGAACTAGGCTCTCCCAGGGCACCAGGCTTAAGTGGCTTAACCAAAGTGACTTTGAGTTGTTATATTAAACATTACTTGCATTCAACCAAACAAACTTTGTGCGTTCATACTGGCGAACTTGCTGTGTACAGTATACGCTGATTCAACGATCCAACTGCATAGCTTAAGACATTAAAATGATGTACGTCATGTTAATTTAATACATTTCAAGAAATTTAACATACTTGGATGCAAAACACATATTGGATTTGAACTATTTAGAAATAACTGATATTAAAGGAACAGCTGATAAGTGTCACAATCAAATGTGAATTATAATTATTATTTAAAGGGCGGTACAAGGTCTCTAAAATAATAACTCTTACAACTGCACTAGCGTTTCATAAGTTCATAATAATTTACTTTCCTTTGGTTTCATGATAGAATAACAACATGTCATACTGTAAAAGACATATCTACCGTTTTAGTACAACTATGATTTAGTATATGTAAACAAAAACATGCGGAAAAAGACTGAAATACTTATTAAACATAATGACAGCTTCTTCTAGAAGAGTAAAAGCTATTTACTTAGGCCTACCTTCTGTAATTTATTACTGAGCTATTGAGCAAAAACACAGACTTGTCTGATACATTTTTATTTAGTTTCTAAGGGCTTATGATCACAAATTCACAATTTGAAACCTTTGAATTACACACTTTGCGATCTTCCTGTTTAAAAGAAATGACGTATGTGTGTGGATAACGCTGGTCAACTAAGTTGGGAAGAAAAGAGCACCTTTGACCAATGAAAAACCTTTCGACACGCCCCTTACCTTTCGACACGCCCATTACTCCAACCTACTACTAGGAAAAACCCCGGACACAGTTGCGCCATATGTCTAGAGCAGGGGTTCTCAAACTAGGGTCCCAAGATAAATCCAAGGGTTCCACAGACTTTGTGGAATTATATAAAATATAAAAATGTGTAATAAATTGTATGCAATTAAACATTAGAAAAACAAGACCACCAACCAGAAGTATTGATGTTCCAGCATTGTATAACAGTATTTGTTTATGGTTTCATTAAAATTGTAAGTTCATGATTCTAAGTTTTTATTTGGGGGGGGGCACAAAGCCATGCACTCTACACAAAGAGGGCCTTACAATGAAAACGTTTGATAACCACTGGTCTAGAGCACTGTCCACACAGCCACAGGCTTCGACAACAAATTTGTTACTAAATGTTACATGCACCTAAAGAATGAAGTCACTTTCTTTTTCAGTCTTTCCTGTTCTGCCTCCGGTCAGCCCCCTCATTTAGAGCCTCTCTCTTTTCCTAGCCCTGTTTGTCTTTGTTGTGTTTTTCTGTGCATATTGACCAGTAGGCGGTTTAGTTTTCTTTCCTGTCTGCGTGTACAGTTAAGGAAAACAAAACCTAAGCAATCTGTTTTATGCATTTGGAAGTCCCTTATTTACTAACGTGGAAACCCAAGTTGTCATGTTATTGCATTTATGTTTGAAGTTATCCAGAACTAAGTATTCCGACATTCTGATACTGCTGTAATGATAATGTGAAAAATACACACATGTGTATGTGGGGATCTCAGAAGACCACATGTCAGATTGTCCAGCAGGGGGCAGAGGCGCTCTTTAAAATGTAAACCAGATTGTGTTGTGTATGGATGACAGCACTTATTTGACTCATTCCATTGACTCTCACATACAGCACTCATTATAGAAGAATGCGTTCAAAATATAGTGGCCAAAATGAAAGACAAGAATGTGCTGTGTATTGTGTGTACTGATTCTTAAAGTGTCTAAAATTCCTTTAAGTGTGGATGTTTGAAATAGTTATGTCATTTTTTGGTCATTTTAGGTATGTTTCTATTTGGTTTGACCTATGATATTAACACATGAGCTAAACTGGTTAGCAATAAGGAACAGTTTTTCGGACTCACGGCCACAAATAGTTATTTGACAGGAAATCTGTAAATGTGTTTTTAATACCTGAAGGCATAGTTCTCCATTATTAGTTCTCCAATAAAAAAAACATATTTGGTTGATTCGGAGTGATTGTGCCATTTTTGGGAATGTACAGATGACAGATCTGTATATGTGTGCGTACGGTCAGGTGTGTGTGCCCAAAATAAAAACATTTACTGTCAGTAAATTTACTGATAGTAAAGTAAGTATTTACTGATAGTGTGTTTTCGTCTTATGAAAATCAGCATTACAGGTTAGGTCACATCAGAGATGAATAGATTGATTTGTATATTTTTAGAGGAGCTCAATGTCAATGATAATATGCACCTCTAAAACATAAATGGATTTGAATTGTTTATGTCTGGCAGCCGGCTGGGTTTAAAGTCTACACTCAGTTTAGTGTAAATCTTCTATGAGATAGAGTCAGTCTAAAAGAGTCTGAGGGGAATATTGGGGTCTAAAGTCATGGCCTGAGGCTCCATTTACGAAAAGACATGGGGGGAGGAAAAGACTGAAGATGTATTGATGGGAGGTGGAGATAACACCAGGAGTGTGCCGCAGAATAAAGAGGAAGCTGAGAGTGGGGGAGATGAGGGTCGTGTGCATTGTCGGATGATGTTAAGGATGCTGGTGTCCATTTTTACAGGAGTCATATGACACGGCTAAAACGAATATTATCGTTTGTTTTAGATGTAATGCAATATGTATACACGATTTAAGGTTAAAAAACGCTGTATTTTCCTCTCTAAAACGCGCAGAATTTTTACAAAGCTCATCACTCTGAAAAGCGAGGTGTGCTTTGATTGGCCAGTTTACCAGTGCGTACTGATTGGTTGAAACTGCAAGCGTGTGACGGAAATGTAATGCCTCTTACCAAATTTGGAACATGAGGTTCCAAAGCAATTGTACTGACAGGTTCGCCCACCTTACTTGCGTATACATTTGGGCGGTCTTAGTCACATCATACCACGAACTGGACGTAGATTTGTGGGGGTGTGGTTACACGAGGCTTTTCGGGCAGGTCTGGGTGTGCATTCGCTTTTAGATAGACTGCATCTTTTGTTCCGACACTTTAATTTTTGCAATTTTAGTTGTCTAATACATGCATGGGCAACTTATAACACAACAAAGACACAGAAAAACACGTATTCGCGCCATATGACCCCTTTTAGAGAATAATCTAAGGGTGAAGCTGGAGTATTGTATATACTGGTTGAATTAGCATGTTTCAAAAAAGGTGCTAGTCACTTTAAGAGCTTTACAGCAGTGTTGTGTATGTTTTTGCACGGGAGCATGTTCGGAATTCAGTGTGACCTTCAGTGACCTTAGGCTATATGCCTCAGCATTCCCGCATCTCTAAACCACTGCGCAATTGTCACATCACCAAAAATCAACAAGGAAACATGCAGTCGGGTGAGAAGTGAAAACCAGCATTGGTCTGCACGCCAGCATTTTTTACAAGCTTAATCGTGCGTTCTGCTAAATATTTCCTGTAAAGTATATAATCACTTACAGAGCTGTTTCTTGACACAGTGCTTTACTGTATACCGGCTGTGAGAAACAGGAAGTCAATTTGATTAATTCCCACACACTCAACACAAGTGTAATTGAGAACTGCATTGCTTGTAAACTAACATTTAGGGTGCGCTCATATTTGTAGTTCGGTTCTTTTGGTCCGGACCAAAAAATAAAAAATTCAGTTTAGTCCTGGGGCCGTTGCATAAACTGCTTAGACGAGTCTTACAAGTTAGTCATATAATTTTCTTCTTCAAAACTGGTCATAACTTCTTTAAGTCAGTCACATAAAAAGGTAGATTGGTCTAATTAAAATCTGAAAAGTAAGACTTTATTAGTCCTAAATAATTGCTAGCCAGTGAGACTAGTGGTTAAGACAGGGCGCCTATGTTTGTGATACTGGCCCCTGGTTCGCTTCGTGTTCAGACTGGCATTTTAACATCAAACCTAAAGATATCAAACCTACCAGATTAAGTGTAAATTCGCAACGTGATTGGACAGCTTTTATGATTTATATTTTAAAACTGAATTTTTCCGGACATCCAAAACAATGCTGTGTGCTGGGTTATACAGAACATGCTCAATGTATGCCTGCGCATATGAGGGTATGTTTAGCAAGCCGGTTACTCACAAAGACCTCATGAAGTGTTTAAAGCAGTCAAAACGGCGCCAGGAATTCCTGTTACATGCACAAGCACAGATCTAATAAACACTCCTTTTATGTTACCAAATTACTTGATTTTCGGGTCGTATATTGTTATCACTTCCTGTTTTTGGTTCAGTTCGATGCCTTTGGTCCATGTTGTGTTCATATGTCAAGCGAGCCGCGCCAGAGTGTACCGAGACCCAACGTTTCAGCGGTCTCCGTCCACTGGTTTGGTGCGCACCAAGGTTCGTGTGGCAGGGTTCACACTTACACAAATAAACCGCACTAGCAAACCAATCGCACCAGAGATCATTTTAATCGAACCAAACATGGCATATGTGAACACACCCTTAATTAACACTGAAATCAATCAGATTGAGACTTCATCTCTGTATCTTTAATTACTACAGTAAAGAGGCCATTGTAATGGGAAAGAATGAACTATGTTGCTTGAGCCCTATCTACTTTAGGGTGCAGACTATCACAGAGACTTACTGGTGGGCTCCTGAAAATAAACCAGTAAGCAACCCCCAAGCCGGGCACTTTTTAAGATCTGAAACGGGTTGCCATGGTAACGGGGTCAACACTAACATCTCTTAGATGTATGCATCTGGCAGATCATTTTATTCAAAGAGACTTGCTTGTAGCAGTATGTGCAATCCCTGGGATCGAACCCATGACCTTTGCGTTGCTAACGCAATACGTAAACCAAGTGAGCTACATTACAAGAACACAGTAGTAATGTCATATGCTGCTGTGACGCATCCCATGGTACTGTGTTGTTGAAAGTTATTTTTTTCTCTGTTGGCTTTGCTTCAACAATTGAAAGCATGAGAATATTGTAGGTGGTGACAGTGCCCCCTCCCCGTTCTCTCTTCCCCCTTCCCCCACATATCTCTGAGTCATCTGTATTCTACCACTGTCTCCCATGTGGCCCGGTCCTTTCGTCAGATAACCGGTGCGTGCCCTCCAATAGAATCAGCCTCATTTTCGCCCCTCCGCTGAATTTTTAATGACACATGAGCTCCTGTGACGCAACCGATTCCTTGATAGACAGCCATTCACAGCATCATCTCATCAATATTCTTCTAGTTTTCCTCCGTTACCCCACCCAAGTTTTGCCCCACCCCTTATTCCAAACCCCCTCACCCCTCCGGTGGCAGTCGATGAGAGCTTGTGGCAGTCATCTCCTCCAGCAACACAATAGGAGTAATTGTCCATGCGACGCTCACACGCTCATATTGGCACGGACGTATAAAGCGTTTCCTGCCATATGCTGTCCCTCCTCTGGAATGCGATTATCCTCGCTGCTGAAAAACAGAACGGAAAACACAGTGTGCATGGAGAAGCGAGGGAGAGAGGTGAAGTAAAGCAAGAAGAGAGAGAGATGCCGAGAGAGTGTGACGGCAGAGCCACAGAGAGAGAGAGAGAGGGCTCATGAGAGGGCTGTTCATTCTGGCGTGATTCTTTCGATAAGGACGGATGTTTCTTTGGTGAACTGCTTTGGAAATCTGCTCTCTCACACGCATGTATACATGGAGACGCATGCGGTGGCTGTCTTCTTGAATCGGAGGACGATTCGCTCCAGGTCAGTGCTTTTTTAAACACTGTGCATCTAATTTCATTCGCCGCAGACCTGACCACAGTTGAAAAGGGCTGTGGCTCTTGAAACTGTTTGGTTTGCTGCAGCAGACGTTGCACTTGAGCACTTTGACAGAGAGAAAACAGAGCTTATGTTTACACATGCACACATGAATGCATTGCAACACACCCCATGCTTCTCTGTGCGAATGAGCCGTTCGTCTGTGTGTAGAGTGCTTTTGTGTAAGAGATCAAACCTAATGCAATAATCTATTTAAACAGGATGTGTCACGATTTAGTCAGTTCTTGCACTGAAGCGATTATGCGCAGACACACGTAGATGGATTATGGGAGCAGGTAAGGTGCTTCATGCAAGCAGGTGGAGATCTGCGTTTGTGCTGGGTTTGAAGCAGCCAGCATACACAGGACAGATTAACCAGAAAAGTAGCTCTTAACAGGATAAGAGATGTGTTAAAACTGGTCAGTGTGTTAAAAGATAGATGCAAAGAGTCCACACGCGTCATAAGTTTTAGTCTCTCTTGTTCCAAGTTGAGTTTTTAATTATAACTGCTATGATGTTTCGCTTTATTCTTAGAGAAATGAAATGAAGACCTTTGTTGAATTGTCTGTAAAAATAATATAGTTGGCATAGCTTGTATAATTGGGTTTTGTTCATGAGAAACTTTGGAATGGAGGTGTTGCGTAATCCAAGCAAATGTGACATGGTTGAGATCTCTTCTTATATTTCACGATACAAACGTGAGACGTTGGTCTCGATTTGATTCTCTTTTAATGTCACAGAGTTTAAGAGAAACAATTCCGATACTACAGGGATTTCTTTTTTCTGTCCTATGTGTTATGCCATCCATCTTTACAGTCTTGCGTGAAAGGCGGATTGTCTCTATGATCGGTGACCTCACCACCACCTACGAAGTCTCCTTCTGAGAATAGTGTACAGAAATAACTATGTGATCTGCTTCTCACTGTCACCCATGAGACTGCTTTCGGTTGTGCAGTCCATAAAGCAAGAACTGAAAAGCAGAACTTTGCAGGAAAGTGACACCATGTAGATGCTCAGAAAAGGAGAAGCAATTTAGTTGACTGATCAAGAGTAGCTGAATCCTGTTAAATATAGAGTCGAGTGGGTCTGTATTTAAATGTGGACTCATACACTAAATATATATATATATATATGTATGTATGTGTATATATATGTAAGTGATAATCCACGTCAATTAATTTCAAACGTTAATCAAACTGACTGGAACTACCTGTGCATTAAACGGTTTTAATGCACACCTTCCAGCCAATCATAATTAAATATGTATTTATATACTTTATATATATACTACTGTATGTGCTAATACTACTACTACTGTATGTGCATTAAACTACAAATGTTTGCTCGAAGCTGATGTTTATGGTGACATTCAAGTCTCCAGCTTCCTCTCACGTTGGCTGAGAAACCGGTTTTGTGACAGATGAGGGGAAGGGGTGAGACAGGTTGCCAGACGCTTTTTTTTGGGTGACTCTGTCACAAGCATACTGTAGACATGTCAAGGGTGCTTCCTGGTTGATCAGCGTCCTATCTGATACGGTTGCCTGATTGAAATGGAGAGTCATCTTAAGAATGCGAATAAAGGGGAAACCCGGTCGCAGTGGACACCCAAGAGCCGAGCAGGTATTCTTTTTTCCTTAGCATTTCCTTTTGTGTCAACTGTCAAGCGACATGACCTTCAGCTGACGCTCTATACAAATATTTTAGCCAAGGCCAGATAAAATGTCTCACTTGAATGTTTGACCTGTGCGCCTTTAAAATATGTATGAGAGAGCTGCCAATATCCTTTATGATTTCTGCCTGAATTGCGTTGTTTGGTGAAAGCGCTTAAACATTTGTGTCAAATTGAAAATGTGTATATTATATTAAAAACATTTATGAGCTGCAGTTGCTGGTCAAGTATTTATACTGTCTACATTTATATTAAATTAAATATATTTTATAACTCATTTTCTTAGATTGATTTAATGATTACTGTTCATTTAAATCCTCACCATATTTAAAATGTAAGCAAGCTATGAAAACGCACCAAAGATATCAGCTTAAGTTCTGAATAAGATATTATTCATTTATATTTATCTTCTGTCATATCATATGTAGGCTATAGTTGGTTTCCATTTGCATCATAGTACATGTAGTTCAGCGGTGTGATTGCAATTATTTGAAATACATCTGAACAAACCGCCAATTGATTGAACCTGATTTAGAGACAAATTTCTATTTGAATCGACCGAATCCATAATTCACTGCCATTATAATATTTACATTCAATGTGTCCACTTGACTGTGAACATAATTCATGACACATTACTTTAATAATGGTCACCATAAAAGCTACACGTATAATCATAAATGTGTCAAACCAGTTCACTCTTGTATTCCGATAAAGGATGACTGTAAACATCGATGGCCCACAATTCTATGCGCCCAGCCGAGCCAACGGGTTCATTGAGGCCTTGGCTTCCATGGCAACCCAATTTCACATATGGGCTGTGCAGTGTTTGCTAAGAGAGTCATTAACCACCTCTCACAGCTCATAAAGAGGGCTTTCATTTAGGTTCTCTCATCAGCCCCCTCTTTCATGTTCACTAAAATTAGTTTCTCGTGGTTGTTCTGCATTAAAAACCTTCATAAAAAATAAAATGACGGGGGGTTTGGTTTGAGCAAGAGACTGTTCAGGTGGACTTAAGGGCTCCAGATGGTCTGAAAAATCTCACAGGCAAGGAGACCATACAGTACACAAACCGTATGAAATATGTTGCTTAAATACACTGAATCAAGCAAAACATCAACACACTTCTGTTCTTTTTTTACTTGATTAAATTTAAAGAGGGAATTTTACGTATGCTTTAACCCTTTTTCATTATTCTTTAATTCATTTTATTATTTTATTTGTTCATGGCACGCTGCTATTGTCTTACCCATGGTCTTATTCATAGTGACATACTAAGGTGTAAAAGTAGGTGTTACAATCTTAACTTGTGTTTTAAAAACTTTGTATACTGTATGCACATTTGGAAACCACAGCCTGCTTGTTCTCTCGTGCACTTTCATCTTTTATGTGTCTCATAAATAGAGTACACTAACAGCTCTGTGATGCTCTAGATATCGCACCAGAATTCATTAGAGGCGACTCTCCGGAGATTAACTTCTCTTTTATTTCGCAACACTTGCATTAATGCTTCCTCATAATATCTATTCATGCAACGACCGCTCAGTGGCTTTTTCATGCAAAAAGCATAATTTTAATATAATTTTTCTGTAAATAATGTAAATTTTACAAGGATGTCTGGTTCACATTTCACTAAAAAAATCTAAACAAATCTATATTCTTTAAGGCTGCACACTATTGAAGAAAAATGTACATGCTATAACTTAAAAATAGACACATATGCAATACAGTAAAGCTACAGTAGAATAGTTATAGAAAGTTTGTGAAATTGGAAAACTATTTTTACGTATATGTTTAGGAAAAAATATGTAATTTATTGCAAACTATAGTGAAATGAATGCTGTGGTGGGCACATTTGCAAATTTCAATAATTTGGATTTATTTTGTTAAAGCAACACTTTTCAGTTTTTCGACTTTAAAAAAATGTCTCAAAAATTATTTCAGCATAATCATAATTTGCATAATTTCAACAACTCTTAACTGGACTAATTCTTCTCCCGCTGTTACCTGAGTAGCCTCATAGCACCTATAACCACATTCTGTACACACAGCCCCGCCCATCCCCTGCCTGCGGAAGAGTACGACATGGTTTTATCAGCTTAGTCAACAAATTCATATGTATTGCGCTGCCCACGGGGAAGCTTATACAGCGACAATATTTATGACACTGTAAACAGACAATTGACCCTTCGCGTGAGTTTGATTGACAGACAACCGGACCAATCATAACGCCGATTTAATTTCAATATGCCGATATAAATTGCTATTCACCATTTTGTCCAAATATCAAAGTTTAACAGGCTGAGCATAATGCGGTTACAAAAAGTCCTTCGCATATGTTGCTGGTCGTCACACTGTACGAACATGATCCCAGCTAAAAGTCATGTCACTGTTGAATCTTAGTTGTCATAATGTACAACAATAAAGACTAATACAGACTCATACAAGAAGAATTGTCCGCAGTGTTTTACATCATAGACTGACTGTCATATGATCCGCGCTGAAGAACTGAATCTCTTTAACACTGCCAGAGGTAAAATTGAAACTTTATAGTCTTAATCACAGTTTCACCCGTTGCCTAAATGTGTCCGAAACCAATGGCACTATCCAGACGTTATACGCTAGATGTTGGGCTAGAGCTTCAATCTTTATTTTGTTTACTTTATTCCGAGTCGCTTTCATATTGCAGACTTTCTTATCACTTTTGGCTGAAAGTACACTTTTTTTCCCCAGAAATTATTATTTCACAATAAATATTATTTAGTGCAGTGCGAGCGCTCTGGCTGATGTCGGACATAGCAAAAAGGGACGTGCTTTGCGAAGGGTCAATTATGCTTATCACGCACATGGGGGAACCAAGAGCAAAAGTTCTACAGTGTTGCTTTAAGGAGTACACAACATGAGATCATAAAAATGACATTTCATGCAGTGTGTAATGTTGTTGTGTTTGAAAGTAAGCAGTCTGCCAAGTTGTAAATCCGAAGGTGCATGGATAACAAAGTAATTGGCTTGGAAAAAAGGGAGTCGATTCTGAATCACGCAAACAAGTCGTCTCTGGTCCGATTCACAAACCGCCGCGGATGTACGTCACTACATATAGTCCCCGCCCACGTTTTGCTAGGACTGCCCGCGAAAACTTCACTCTTCTCCCCTAAACACTGTAGCTCGTGAGGCTCATTCTCGGTAGACCAATCACAACAGATCAGACCATCTGACCAATCACATCATCAGACTAGGCTGGTGGAAAGGAGGGGATTTGACAGATGAATAGCGGAACGAATAATTTCAGTCAAGAAGTAAGATAAGAATAACTGCCTTTTATTACGAAATAATAGTGTTTTTACACCTTCTATGTAGATAAACTTGTTGTTGGACACTCCATAAACCAAAGTAGGACCTTAAAAATCCCTAGTTATGTATGCTCTAAAAGAAAATAAGGACTATTTTTAGAAGAAAAAAAATATATTTTTGACATTAGTTTAAAATCTAAAAATAATCCAAGTTATTTCCTTAAAATTTTTGCACACTGTTTCACTAAACAGTAAAAATTAAGTTAAGTTTACTTAATTAGATTAGATTAGATTAGATTCAACTTTATTGTCATTACACATATACAAGTACAGTGTAACGAAATGTAGTTTAGGTCTAACCAGAAGTGCAATTAGCAAGTGCAGGATATACAGTGTTAATAAATACAGAATACAATATTAGGAAAATACTTTACAATGAAACTTTGTGAAAAAAACATTACAAATTAGGCAGGTGAATCACTGAACGAATCATTTGAGAGTCAGATAAGAAGTAAGGTTATAATAACCGCCTATTATTAGAAAATGAAAGTGTTTTTACACCGTGTATGTACCTAAACTTGTTGTTGGCCAAAGTAGGACCTTAAAATCACAAAATATTTACTCTTTAAAAACATTAGGAGGATCAAAGATTTTTTGTCCAACCTAAAGACGGTAAAGCCAAATTATCATTACACTAATGGATGCAGGCATGCTTTTATTGTAGACTTAATGTCTCAACCATGTTACATAATCTTGGATCTGCCAATCACAAAACGTGTTGCCTATCACAAAAACATCAACACATTTTGTTCTGCATACAGGTCATCACAAGGAGATCTGGTGAAAACAGACTAATGATACGTTTTCTACAGACACAAAAGTCTTGTGTCATGTTGCATTTCCTCACTGTCCCCCCACTGTCCCCCGGGCAGTAAATTGTGCAGGTCCGAGCAGTTATGCCCGCATGTGCTCTTAAGCATTCATGTGTCACCTACAGTTTCCTGTAATAAAAAAAGTGCAATAAATGCAATTTGTGTTTCAGATAAAGCTGGAACGCCTAGCTGCTTTCCCTCCAAGCAATCTGATGAAGAAGAGGCTTGTGTTGGAGTAAAGATCGCTCAGAGCAAAGGTGGGCGACACCCTTATCTCGCTCTCGCTTGCTCTCTCTCTCTCTCTTTTAGGTCTGTTCGGGTCTGTTCCTCGCTCAGAATCTGTCCGTTATTGCAGCTGTTGATGCAGTATTGCGTGTGTCATTTATCATTCTGTCTATTCTGCATGAAGCAGCCGTTGTTCACTTGAATTATGATGATTGAGCCACACTTCAGTGTCGGTCAGTAGTCTAGCCACAGCTTAACTATTTAACGTTCCTGTGAACCGGAAGTTGTGATCATTTTACTTCCGTATTTTGACGCATTTCCGAGTGAGAAAAATAGTGGGCGTGGTTTTCGTCTTTCTCTGCGATTTGATTGGATGTATCAA
Organism: Triplophysa siluroides; assembly: GCA_006030095.1. Classification (NCBI taxonomy): domain Eukaryota; kingdom Metazoa; phylum Chordata; class Actinopteri; order Cypriniformes; family Nemacheilidae; genus Triplophysa; species Triplophysa siluroides. The sequence goes on along the minus strand of VCII01000102.1, from coordinate 1,024,254 downwards.
AACAGCCGTTCCATTTTGAAATAGAACTGGCAGCCAACTGACAGTTGAAGGGGAGGAGTTAACGGATGCTCCGCCCAAGCCGTCTAACATGTCATCTAAGATGGACAGTCATTACAGGACTGAAGTCCATTTTCAGATTTTAACTAAAGATTATGAGGGCACACGACTTTTAAAAAGATAATTGTTCAACTATTTACAATAAACACTGCAATATTTCATGGAAAATAGGCATTGTTATTTTTTATTTCTCAGGGACTTTAATGTTTAATATACAGTTATTTGCAGGGAGATTGTGGTCCAGGAAGATTATACTATAAATAGGACTACATATTTAAAAATGCTAAATTAATTAATGTTACTTTAAAGACACGATAGCACTTATTCTTTGTCTGTGCTTTCATTGTCAGGTCTTTTGTATTTCAGACTTTATTTAAATTGAGCTCTATGGTAATATGATATCACACTAGTTGTGCCGGTCGAACTTGTTTGAGTTGATCTCCATACCTCACTAAGTTAGAAATAGTGGACTAGTCTGATCACAACTCTGTAAGACATCACAAGCGGATTACATGACAACTTTGGAGGGGTATGTTTTTCCTGACTTTGTTGTATTTACAAATCCTTTCTTTTGTTTGTTTTACAGCAGTCACATACTAAGGTAAAAGCATTGGCAAGGTTTAGTACAAAAATATAATATAAATAAATATACTGATTATTACATCAAAATCAGACATAAGCTGACCAATGTAAAGAAATTCAGTAAATGTAGCAAGACATTAATGTCCTGTTAAACTGCACATATTATCTGCATGTCTACACCACACTACAGGTTTTAGAAAACATTGATAACTTTTTGTGATTGTTGTGGAGACTGTATCAATGAGCGGCTGGTCTTCACCTGTCTACAAGCCTCAAAATAGCTTGGGGAAATACTGAAAGTGCCTTTAAAATAGCACTGAAATGACTAAATCTGAGATGCAAGCAGCATTGCCAGATATTTTAACTCAGTAACTGTATGCAGTAGAAAAATTTATTCCAAGTCAAAATAAGAGGGTTTAGAGGAACATTTAAATGTTGAGTTTGGGTTTGGTTGTGCTGTGCTGTGAGTACCAAGATGAGAAATCCCAGGTATCATAAAATACTCTCTGTCTGCACTCAATGTCAAATGAGATTTTAATAAATCAGATCTACCATGAAATCTGGTGTCAATATGTTCAGTTAAAGAGTTCCAACTTGCGTTCATCTCCAGCGTTTTTTAAAGGGACAGTTCACTCCAAAATAAAAAGTCTGTCATGATTTACTTACAACCCTCAAGTTGTTCCAAATCTGTATAAATTCCTTTGTTCTGATGAACGCAGAGAAAGATATTTAAAAGAATGCTTGTAACCAAACAGTTCTTGGCCGCCATTGACTACCGTAGTAGGAAATATTACAATGGTAGTCAAAAGTGCCCAACTGTTCTGTTTGCTTTTCTACATCCTTCAAAATATCTTCTTTTGTGTTCAACAAAACAAAGACAAGCATTCTTTCAAATATCTTTCCCTGTGTTCATCAGAACGAAGAAATTTGTACAGATTTGGAACAACTTGAGTAAATTAAGACAGTCCCTTTAGGTGCAAACCTCATCTTTTGACCGATCTCTGTTTGAAACAGAAAATTGCAGGTTACCTTACTGCATTCTGCAACTTTCGTGTGTCAACAATATTTTACATACTTTTTTGACCCCTGTTGAAGTCAAATGACGTTAACATGATATTTCACAGGAAAACAAACAGTTAATATTATAAATCATTATTATAAACTCTTACCATTGTTTTTTCCAATAAGTTTTTAAAGGACTGCTGCTTTAAAAATGAGTGTTGGAAAATAAATGGTGTAGATGTTATAAAAAGATTTTGTTAAAGATTTTGTGTTTAAATATTTATATGATTTTTTTAATCAAACTATTTATATTTCACTTTTAAATATGAATAGCTATTGCTTGAAAATCTGACATTGCTACTGTGTCACATAACCAAATTCATAAAGTGTACTTTAAAGAGAAATGTGTGTGTGCGTGTGTGTACCGTGTGTGTTTGGGAGGGAGGATCTACTTACTTCCTCACGTTTCTTGCCGAGTTTCATTTGACCTGTGGTAACAGTGGAGTGAAAGGTTGAATAAAGGAAAGGGCTTGTATTATGTGGCATTATTTGGATTTATGGTAATGCACTGAGGGTAAGGTTACTTTGGCTTAACGTGATCACGATCTTACCTCTTCTTCGAGTATATTGGTTATGGTCTGCTTAGATGTAATGACAATATAAATCATATTGGCAACAGTAATTATTGGAGAGGACTGCGAGGGCTTTCGGTATTATGACACACACTTGTTTTCTTTTTCGCACTGCTGCTTATTCCACTGTGTTGTTGAAAGTATTTCAGATCAGTTATTAGATATACACAGAAAAGATTTGTTTCAATTTTATTGACATTGATAACATTTAAATCAGCTCAGTTAATGTGATTTTTTTTTAACTTAACTTACCAAAAGTTTTGTCTATTTTAAGATAACTTGGTAGGGAAGCAAGTGAACTTAAAACACAACATTTAACTTCTACTCTAATTAAACAAGCTCTCAAGAAATCAAGACGTTATCAACCTGTATGAACATCTTGAAGCAGTTGACTTTTTTCCCTCACATTTGTTTGTCTTTTGTCTGGTGTTAGCTTGCATGGTCTTCTTCTTCTTGAATGATTCTGAATTTATGTTTCTGTATTGCAGGACAAACTTAAAACAGTTCCAGACTTTAATAATCTCATTATGTGCCATGTTGTGTTCTGTTTTCACCTCTATTTATCTGAAACAAAACGATTATGGATTCATAATAATGCAGTGACGGTCATATTAAAATATGTTTCACATCAACTGGATCTTGTACTTTTCAAATGAAGGGGGAATATTGTGACATATGTGTTGCATGTTGTTTTTGACATCCTGTCACACCTGTTGAAACTGCATGTGGAAATTCAACACATACAATCCCGATATTAACATTCCCGGCTAGGGAACGCGGAGAATTTGTACTTATGTTTCGCGTATGGTTTAGCAGATTTTACTGGTGTAGTTTGTGATCGGTAGGCTGCGCATTAGAAATCAAACTGTGGTCTTCATTATAGCTGCTGAAAGTCCAGCAAGGGAATTTGACGGATCTGGCTACACGCAGGTGCAGCTCTGTGTATGATGTGCACCAGTTATATTTAATCTGTGTTTTCACAGACAGACGGTAATGTGACCCAGTTGCTATGGTAACGCAGCAGCCGGTTATCACAAGCGTGCCCTGAGCTACAATATTTCCCCTTGAGGATGCTTTCGTTCATACACAAAAATGTTTAGGTTAATGATGTTAATCCAGTAGGAACAGTGTCTGCATATTGCCGAAGTGTTTTTACATTTTCTTAAGAAAAGGTTATTGGTTCCTGCGTTGGTATCTGGTTGCTGAGGTGTTCAGGGACTTTAGCATGTTATGTCAAAGTGTTATTTGTGTTTTTGCATACTGATCTCTAGATATAGCCGTTGATTTTATCAAGTGAAGTTGCTTCTTTTTTTTACGGATGTAGCGTGTGGAAGAAAATCTAGATTGACAAATATGTAAAGTAGACATTGATGAGATAAGGCACAGGGAAGAATAACTTCATTCCTAAGGACTTTTCTCAAAGTATTTAATGTTGAGAACTCACTGTCAACATGTCTACTAACAGAAAATAAAATGCAATGTGTCCGGAAGACACGTGAAGAATATATAAAGAGTTTTGCGTGACAAACGGCTTTCTGTCAAGTACCCCCATGTATATTTGCTGATTGTTCCGGGATATTACAAAAATATATTACCTTTCAGACACTAAAATAAGCTGATGTCCGTGAAATGACATGTAGTAAACAGTCTTAAACAGAGAGCTTGTTTATGAAGTGTTTCAATCAGGACCGTTTTACTGTCGCAGACTGAGCCAAACTCAGATGAATGAACTTTCACACATGAAGCTGCCACCAGCACTGTGTATGCACAACAGCATCATTCATCTCCGTCCTGAACAATTCTCTGCAGCCTATCGGCCTAAGATGTTTACAGTGACAAAAAAGGGAAAGATGAAGTCGGGAAGGCCAGAGAAAGACTCTTTGTGCTGCTCAATGCATTGACGTCCACATGCTTTCATTTAACAGAACATGGGCCCCTGGGAGAAAACACTTTGTCGAGGGAAGAGTGTGGAGAAGTTTTAGTGTTGACAGGTTGTTCAGTTATTTTTCACAGCTCGGATGATGTCCACACATTTCTTGAAAGAATTTGACAAAAATGAGACGCATTTTAAACAATGTAAAGTCAACATGAATTCAAAACAGAATTGAAATATTTGTTACCCATTTGTAGTTCATTGTAAACCATTTATCTGTCTATGTTATTGTGAAGAAGAAAAGACGTCTTTGTAATCTTTGTAAGCAGAAAAACCCTTCCCTCCAGCCACCTGTCACTTTTCCCAAATTAATTCACATTTTCACTCACTGAATGCAAGTAAAATGGGTTACAAATGCAGTTTCATGTTATTCTTAGTCTTATGTATATTAATAAGGTTTGCTCCAGATCAGTGTCTCCAGATCAGTGTATGTGTTTTAGTGATCAAGGACATCTCTGTAATGTGCTTTAATTGTTTTTTTTTACTTCTGTTTCTTGTGAAAGCCCCACTGGATACATTTTAGCAGTAAAAATAGCCGTCTGATAATCTGTTATTTTATTCTTGGTTGTTTAACGAGAATGGAAATATGCAGTTTTGGTTGTAGCGTGGGAACCTGGAACTTTTTCTAAGCAGCGAGTGCATCTGAATTTAACAGCGGTCTTGGTCTCTAGACGATGACACCTGACCTTGAAAATATTGGCTCTCAAATCCACAGAGAAACACGTACCCAATGGCATTCTCTGTTTATGCCAAAAAGCTGTTTATCAGGAAACATTTGGCTGAACTATATAGAGAAGCTTCCTCATAGGTAGAATATTGATCGTCCAAACAATGAGAAAACATTTTCCCCATAATCAACGAAAGAAACTTGATGGTTGTTTTTAGTTTTTGTTTCAAGTTGCTGTTAGTTTCAAGGTCACTTTTTATATTGGTCATGACTGATAACAGGAGTATAAAAACAGTTCTCTTCTTTAAACATGCTTTTCACTTCTGCAAAAGTAGTATACATGCACGCGATTACATTCTGCTTTACATTTTAGTGCTCTTTTAAAAAACTATGTTATGTTTGTGCCTCATGTATCAACCAAAAATTTTTTCCGGAAGGTCTCTTGAACCCTCCTTTTAGTTTCCCATGAACAGTTTTTACTTTTTAAACCAACCAAGTATTTTAACATCAACGTTGACTAAGATTAAAGCATGATGTACCTTCTTTTTCTCTCTCTCTTAGTTACTGGCAGCAGCAGCAGTCCTATTGAACAAGGTGGTCGTAGTGAAAGATTATGTCGTGGATCCAAATTTAGCAATAAAAGCAATTCTGGATTAAATGGAAGAGGCACAGACCGTCGGCCACTGCATCCCAAACCACAAGGTACAGAAATGTATACACAAAAGCACAAATACAGTCTTGCTAGGTGCTTATGCGAAGTCACACAATTTAAAAGAAATCATCGCAATACAATAAAACGCAAAACAACCAGGATTTTCCATTTCATAAGTCTCTAAATGTTCAAAGTCAGTTTTGCTAAAATACGTTTGCTTCTTTAAATTGACAGTTCACCCAAAAATGAAAGTTCTGTCTTCATTTACTCACCCTCGAGTTCTTGCAAAAAAAGTTCTGGGGCACTTCAGACAACCATTGTCATTTTTCCTACTATGGGAGTCAGTGTTGGCCAAGAACTGTTTGGGTGATCAAGAATTTTTGAGTGAACTGTCTCTTTAATATCCCTTTAAACATGTCCTTATACCTGCTTTGGTATATGTCCTTATACCTTATATGCAGGACAGCCAGCTGTGTTTAAAAAGCATTCATGATTTTCCAGAGATTAGGGTCACAGATAACCATCAGTGAAATACCTTTGCTTCAGTACAATTCGGTACACTTAATGCAGCCTTAAAACTCTGAGCTGTGTCTTCTCATTGTCTTCTCTTAAAAATGAAATGCATACAGCCAAGAAAAGTGACTGAAATGTCAAACAGCACACCCACTGAATTATAGATCTGTGAAATGCAACGGGATAGACAGGATAAAGCCATGATGTCATTATCCTCTTCACTCCATCAGCTTAACTGTGATTCGCTCACAGCAGGTAGACACAGACTTCTCAGTTTCCACATGCACTTCGTCTCACCTTGACAAGTATTACAGATCACATAGTATTATGGGTAAAAAAAATCTGTACTGCCATCTTGTGGTCGTAATAGTTTCAACTTCCACTATAGTGCAAATGCCTTTCTCTCCTATCACGTAATGCTTTCGGAAATTTAGGTTATAAAGGGCATTTGTCCTTTTAATGTTCGTGGCTGTTGGTTCTGGTCATGAATTAACAAATGAAGATTTTTTTATTATATAATGATTTACTGGACTACAACATATGCATGAGTGTGGGCGTCAATGCATGTTTTCAATCACCCTGTGGTTTCCTGCAGTGCCTCCTAAGCCAGCGCACATTAGCAGTCCGGTGACAGAAGTCTCCTTACCGCTGGGATCTGGAAACTTATCTGTCAAACCCAGCATGGAGGGAGGAGTCGATATAGCTACGGGAAAGGGCCGAGTGTCCAACCTCATAAGCCGCTTTGAGGATAGCAGGTAAATATGAAATATTACTAAAATCTTTGTTTGTGCAATAGCCAAATTATGATACACTCTTTTAGATCTGTCCGCTACGTTATAATGTGTATTTAGATATACTCACCCAAACACTTCTTTGGTTTGATTTGAGAGCTGTGGCTGGCACAAGTTTGTTGGTTAGGGTTTCTTTCATCTATATATAAAGATTGAAGGAATCGTTTCGACGTGATTAAATGACTCTATGGAAAGTGTGCGCTTCTTCACTGATGTTATACAGGAAGATTAAAAAGCAGAAGCTAGCCATTGCTCCATCAGCCAGCCGATCTTTCTTAAGATGAGCAATGTGAGGAGAAAAGGTTTAGCATTTAACATGTAGTTTTTTTGTGCTTGGTAAACCTAAACACAACAGGTAAGATTGATTTGCTGTTTGTGTTGTTGACAGAAATATTTTGCAGATTTTATTTCGTGAGATTTCATTCTGATACTTTTCTCAGAACTTAAAAAGTTGTTGAAAGTGCCTGAAGCTGTTATAATTCAACAAAGCGGTCGCAATACCTCATGCCATCAGGTCTTGTTGTATCTTCCAAGCAATTTATGTTCATCCTTATTCGTCTTTATTCCTTTTCTGTAGTGTTTAGGGATTATTATATATATGCAATATAGTATTTCTATTTCATGATTAATATATAACTACAGATTTTATGCCAATAAACGTATGTTGAAATGTATTTTGTATTGGCAGTAATACACTGAGCACATCCAATCAAATTTCAGAGCTAATATTTAGTGCAGGATCTGATTGGACGAGTCAGTTTAAAAAAAAATGATGCACGTCCATCTTTGATTTAAATTCTACATTCATAAAGTGATGTGATCTTAATGTTATTGCAATGTATAGTCTTCTGGTTCTCATTGCTTTAATCCACTACAGTCATGTGTTATTTAAAAAAAGTGCGTTCAGCATGTTTCCTGTATTTCTTTTTCTTGCTGATGTGGTGTCAGTGTTTTGTGTGACCAGGCTGTGTACAATAAGAGAGCAGAAGCTAATGCTGTTAGCAGGGCTCTGATATCTCCAGCAGCTGTCCGGCCTTCTGATCCACATACTCACAAACCCTTACGCAACAGCCATGAGTCCATGACCCTTAACAACTGCTACGGCTTAGTTTTCAAATATACACGCACAACAGTGAACGAAAATCTCTTCAGCTATGACTTTAGACGAGGACAGTTTGAATGGTTTCAAACACCAGATTCATAAACAGGTGTTATCGTGGCTTTCATTACCTATCTACAGTGCTTAATCTTTGTGTCGGATGAATTTGAGTTATTAAATTGATCTAGCACACATGAATACGTCTCAGCGGTGTCGAGCCCGGTGTATTAATAGCCTGATCTGAAGTGTTGGTTGTGGTGCTCCATACCCTTAGATACAAATCTTCATTCTCTATCTCACAGGAAATGCTATCTGATCTAAAGCGCAGGTGGGCCGTAGACAGGGAAACAGCAGGAGGTGTGCAGGATGTGTGTGCGCGCGCGCGCACGTGTGTTTGTGTGTGTGTCTGTGTGCATGGACCAAAAAGCCTTGTTATATTGTTGCTCAGTTTTGTTCATGGTTTATGCACGATTTATGTCCCGTTTTCAATGTATGATTGATCTCATTGCAATGCAGTTTACTTGGAGATGCACAATATATCAGTGACCATTTTTTCTACATTATTGCTGTACAGTGCAGATATCACAACTTCTAGCTTCAAATTCTAATCTTAAATCTGCATGACAGGTTTGATCTTGCCTGCTGTACATACATTATATTGTTTCAGGTATTATTGGTCACAATTTTTATATTAGTGCATCCCCAATATAGTTGGTCAGAAAAAGTATACTTATTATATGGCTCTGTGAAATACTTGATTCTGATTGGTCAATTTTGGCACGCATCATGCATAATGAACTTTTGTATAATACCTGCAAAATGCATTGTTGACCATGAAACAATTCTCTACGTGTATGTTTTGTCAAATTAACATTTAAACTGCTAGTTCACCCAAAAATGAAAATTCTGACATCATTTATTCACGCAAACTTGTATGACTTTCTCAAGAAGATATTTTGAAGAAAGTTGGTTACCGAACAGCGCCAGCACCCATTCACTTGCGTTGTATTGCCAATGCAAGTGAATTAAACAACCATTTTAAAACAACATTCTTCAAAATATCTTCTTTTGTGTCCACTGGAAGAAAGAAAGTCATACAGGTTTGAAATGACAAGAGGGTGTGTAATTGATGACCGAATTTTTATTTTGGGGTGAACTGTCACTTTAATGTCCATATACTGTATGTAGCCGTGCTGAACACTATAAAACCAGCCGGTCATTACAGCAAAATAGCTCTTCAGGAGGATTCTGATGTTTTGCACTAATAACCGGCTCATTATACATTTGTATAATGTATTTTATTGTATTTTATTCATTTGTGACCAGCATGCACTGTATCTGAAGGCGTTGTGTTGAAAAGAAGCACTGTCTTGCTCTCCTGAGTGTGTAAATGTGTGTGCTCGCATGTTGGCATGAAGTAGGGCAGCTGTCTCTCACGGGACGCTCGGCAGTCCTACCTCTCCTCTTTCCTCTCCTCTCCTCACCCTCCCATTCTCCTCCTATCCTCTTCCTCCACTCAACTCCTCCCCTGACCTGCACACTCACACGGCCCCTACACACACACACAAACACGTACACACACACACTCCGGCCCGGCAAGACAGAGGAAGTTTCTTCTGCACTTGCGTTTTTTTAACTCCGACACCATCACACTCTCAAGAACGACACATCTTTCTCTTCTCTCTCTGTTTTGTCTCAGTTTGATCCGTTGGTCGTAAAAGTTGTGGTTTCTGTCTCTGAAAGACTCTTCTTTATCTCTGCCTCAGTCACACAGACATCAGGAGGGAGGGCGCACATCTGAAGCACGTCAACAGATCCACCAACCAGCCGCTCAAAAACCACCACAGACAGACGGAGGAGTCCAAGGAGCAATCCAAGGACCCCGGCTCGACCAGGAACAGCCCGCGTCATGCCCTCAAACCCCCCAATGGGGTCCCAGCCCAAATGAACATAGACCAGGAGAGAATTGAAGACGACTCGGGCGTGAGGATAGACGGATTGCCAAATGGAGATGTTCATGGGGACAGTATGGACGGGAACTGTGTAGATGCGTCTCATGAGGATATAGAAAGGAGCCAGGAGCATGTGGAGATAAAAACGGAGAAGGAGTTGCTTGTGGGGGACATTATGCCTGAGCCGAAGGTAAGAGCTTTTTGTTTGTGAGTTTTGAGCAGTTTCTAGGCTATTTAAGAAACAAATTGTATTAAAGGTGCTGTGTGTACATTAACACACGAGAAACGCAATATAATAAACCTAACTTTGTCTTCAGAGGTGTATAACGATCTTACATAATGAAGCGTTATGTTTTTATTACCTAATAGAATGAACTATTTCTATCTACATACACGCGGGTCCGCTTACATGGAGTTCACCATGTTGTTTCTACAGTAGCCTTAAACGGACAAACTGCTCTACACAGCGCATTTCGTAAATACATCCTTCGGCAAAGAAGTAAAAATGCAATGACATCTTTGTCCTGTGTTTGCCACCGTAGTGCTGCGAAAAGGAGGGCTGGAGAGAGCCGTTGGTTGCAATTCGCAACCTCACCGCTAGATGGTGCTAAATTTTATACACTTAAAGTATACAAACAATTGATTTTGTATTAATAAAAATGAAAATTCGTTCATATTTTACTCCTGCTCATGCCATCCTAGACGTATATGACTTTCGTTCTTAAGGTGTTTAAACTAATCTTTGATAATTCCTATATAAATATATTAGTCTGTTGCTAGTTTCTGTGCAACTCGGTTATTTCTGAACTCTAGCGTTATGTAAATGTTTGTGTGCATTTGACTGTGTTTCTAGAGTCGGTGGGCAACTGTTTTTCTGCACTCTGACATTAGCTATTTGACACCTCATGCCTGGCTGATCTATGAACTGCCTCATCTGCCAGTTTCACATGCTGATGTAAGACATTAGAGGCTGTTTTTGACCTCCGGTCTCTTATGCCTGGTCTTCATTTGCTCTAAAGCAAACGTTGTACATTGAATACAAGTGAATTTCAGATCTTTTTTCAATGTTGACCAACAAAGTGGTCTTTAAAAATATGAATTGTGGATCCTCTCTCAGGCATTGTTGCTTTTTGTTTGTTGTGCTTGTTTCCTCTCATTCATCCTTTCATGTCCTGCCCTCTCAGATGCATTTGAACAACGAGACTGTTTTGAAACGCAGACGTCTGTGCCAAGAGCTGAACGTATTGGAAGGTCATTCGCGAGATGGCTTACTTTCATCAGCTAAGTGGCACAGGACGCCAGAAATAGTTCAAAGGTCGTTTTTATGAGCTGAGGTTGGCGATTCTGATAAGAAGAGATCGACTGTGTGCTCAAAGTGTTGACAGGCGTCAAGCAGCGCTGTTAGTGGTCGAAGTGCTTCAGGAAGTTCCTCAGTGTGCGTATGTGTGACGGTGAATGTGTGCGTGTGTTATGGGTGTGATAGACAGAGAGGAAAACCAAATTTTATGGCGAGGTGATGTGAGGAATGTAGGTGAGAGGGAGTCAACCTGTGAATTCCCTTGACCTTCATGTCTGCTTCCCTTCAACTATGAGAATTGTGGAGCTACAGTGTTAGTTCAGCATAATCCAGCAGAAATGTCTTGTATAATTTAGGTTGAAACCAGCTTGAGGCTGAAAATGTTAGACGCTGTGAATTATTTATGGCTTGAAGAAGACCTTGAGTGTCACCTTGAGAAAAGTTAGGAAACAAATTTGATAGATGCTTATGGGAGTCTCTCTTAAAACTTGTGGAATGTTTAATGTGGAAGCTGTGTATTTTGGGGAGTGTGTTAGGATGGTACATTCGATTTCTGAGAAGTTATGGCATTTAATTAACAGGAAACTATGGTTTAAAAATAATTGTGGATCTGAATCTGATGCTCATACTCTCAGGTCCAATTTACAATATGAAATTTAGCGGCGTCTAGTGGTTAAGTTGTGAATTGCAACAAACGTCTCACTCCCCCCTTCTCATTCTAAGGTAATAAAAACATTACGCTTTATTATGTAAGGTATTTTTACACCTCTGAAGACATAGTTATGTATATTATATTGCATTTCTGTCAGTAGATCCTCCCCAAAACGTATCCCCTTAATTCTTAAAAGTATGCAAGGTTTACGGCATAAACTTAGAATCATTGTTGTTGCTTTTAACTTTTGACACGTTCATGAATGTAGACCGGTCTGTTGCGCGGCACAAAACGAAACGTGATTGGTTGCTTTACCTGTCAGTCATATGGGCGGGCCTTGGCCAAAGAAAACGTCGAAAGCTTCCACCACGCGAGACTAGTTCTCGTGCCAAGCTGTTATATGCTTGTTACCTCACAAGACACTTCACCCAAAAATGAGAATTCTTTCATTATTTATTGACCTTCATGTCATTCCAAACCTTTATGACTTTCTTCTGTGATGACAGAAGAGCTTATTTTAAAGAACATTGGACCCCATTGACTTCCACTGTATGGACACAAAACCACTGAGACATTTCTCAACATATCTTTTGTGTTTTACAGAAAAAAGGTCATATACAAGTTTTGAACAACATGAGGGTGGATAAATGATGACAGATTTTTTTCTCTTTAAGAACCAATGAGATTTGAAGTTATTAACATGCTGTCATATTTAAATATCGCATTTCAGTTTAACTAAATCAGCTCAGAAAATGAATAGTTGTCTATCATTTTGCTTCAAAAGACTTTTATGGACCAAATGGATTATTCTACTGATGGAAAGATGTGCTTTTTAGAGCTTCACCACGTTGAGCCCTGTATAAGATAACATGACAGCATGTTCTGGTGAGCTGTTCCTTTAAAGATGCAATGTGGAAGAGTAAGGAGTATCTTTTGACAGAAGTGCAATATCATATACATAACTATGTCTTCAGAGGTGTAGAAATGGTGTATATGGTGTATATGTTTTTCTTACCTTAGAATGAGCTCATTCTATTGAGCTCAGGAATTCACCATGTTGTTTCTACAGTAGCCCTAAACGGACAAACGCGTTTCGTAAATAGTCTAAATACGTTATCTCCTTCAGCAAAAAAGCACAAACATGATGACATCTTAGTGCAGCCACTGTAGTGCTTCAAAAGTGAGGGATAAGCGGCGGGGTGAGCCATTGGTTGCAGTTTTGCAACCTCACCACTAGATGGCACTAAATTCCATGCACTAGATCTATAAGTTAAAATCTCAATTTCTTGTGTTTAGGAAACAAATGAACAGAAGCTCTTCAAAATAGCAAATGAGCTTCTGCAAACAGAGAAGGCTTACGTCGCACGACTCAACTTATTAGATAAGGTAAGAGCTTTTGAAGTTTTCTAATAAGGCTGCATGTTCTTTTCAAAATGACTGTCCTCAGTCTTAGGCCCCGAGCGGGAAACCAGTTTTAGAGTATCATTATTCAATTTAGCCATCTGTAAATGTTAAACATGGTGTGCACACACACATACTCTCACAGTCCTGTGACCGCTCTGTGCAGGTGTTTTGTGCCAAGCTGATGGAAGAGGCCAGAAAAGACATGTTCCCTCTGGAAGTTGTGAAAAACATATTTTCCAACATCTCCTCCATAAACGCCTTCCACAGCCAGTTCCTTCTGCCCGACCTGGAGAAGCGCATGGGGGAATGGTATGACTTCACTATCAGTCACTGTTTAGTAGTGCAATGTCTGGGAAAATGATCTTAACGGCAGGTCACTGTTTTCCAGGACGTCAACGCCTCGCATAGGGGACATCCTACAGAAGCTCACTCCCTTCCTGAAGATGTACGGCGAGTATGTGAGGAACTTTGATCACGCCATGGCGCTGCTGAAGAGTTGGACCGATCGCTCGCCTCAGTTCAAAGCCATCATTCTGGAGATCCAGGTGATTATTGGACATGTACCGTCCAATAGAAACGTCACGTGAGAATGTTTTGTGGACTCACATCTGTGTGTGTTTGTGCGGTTAGAGTCAGGAGGTGTGTGGGAGTTTGACGCTACAGCATCACATGCTGGAACCCGTGCAGAGAGTACCGCGGTACGAGATGCTCCTCAAAGACTATCTCAAGAAACTCCCTCAGGATCACACAGACCGGCGGGATGCTGAGAGTGAGTTCTGACGGAAAGCGAGAGCTCATTTAGTCAGCACACTGTGATTTTAACATGACACCCGGATGTGAAATATTGGTTTTGTTTCCAGAGTCTTTGGAGATTATTGCCATGGCTGCCACTCATTCCAATACTGCCATTAGGAAAACAGTGAGTGTCTCTCACTATATTGTTTAAATACAAAGACGTTGGCTCTTTCAATGGAAAATGGAAAGTTTTTTAAGGCCATTTTATTCACGCTGATGTAGATTGAAACTGTACCGAGACTCGTCTCTTATAGGAAAACCTTAAGAAATTGCTGGAGATTTATGAGATGCTGGGTGAGGAGGAGGACATTGTAAACGCCTCGAACGAGTTGATAAAGATGGGTCATATTCTGAAGCTGGCAGCCAGGAACACCTCCGCCATGGACAGATATCTCTTCCTGGTCAGGACAAAAAACTCTTTTGATAGCGTTGGTTTTTATTGTTGCCATTTTGTCATTTATTGTTTGAGTAACTATGGAAATTGGACATATTTTAATGATTGTAAAATATAAGATTGTACTAAACATAAAGCTATATGTATACTGTATGCTTAATATCTGATATCGTTTTACTTCAGTACAGTCTTAATATACCGTCAAGTTTTTCTTTTTAATGTACTGTGGTATTGCTGGAGCTTCGTAAAAATCATCTTGTCGATAATATTTCCCACAGTTCAACAACATGCTGCTGTACTGCGTTCCCAAATTCAGTCTCGTGGGGCAGAAGTTTACGGTGCGCACACGCATTGGCATCGATGGCATGAAGGTGACGGAGACGTTCAATGAGGATTACCCTCACACGTTTCAGGTTTCGGGCAAGGAACGAGCGCTGGAGCTGCAGGCCAGGTACAGACCAACATCTTCTGTGCTCGACACCCTTTCATCTGAAATAATATACAGTGGTTAACTCTCTAATGTGTTTGACTGATCACAGCTCTGAACAAGATCGACTGAGTTGGATAAAGGTAAGAAAGAAATATAAAGCGTTATTTAACGTTTATTTATGTTTATGTTATAGTACATAATCTGATCAAATCTCTACCACAAAATCAGTTTGGATTAAATGTGTATTGCTGAATGTGTACATGTAAATTATTGGTCTTTGATTTACAATAACGTTGTGTGTATTGTAGGCATTCCAGGAAACGATACACATTTTCCACCAGAAAAATGAGACCTTTAAATCGGCATCCAAAGAAGCAGAGGAAGTACCGGTCAGTATATCAACGTCATTTCTGGTCACATGTAATTAACGTTGCTGATATTTAAACTGGGTATTACATTATGGCAAACGATGTAATGCAATATTTCAATCTTAGTTTACAGAATACAGAATTGTGTATATTATTAAATTGTATATCACACAGTACAGCGACATCCATTACACAATTTCTGAAATCGAGCATCACGGAAAATGAGCTTTAGCTTGTTTATAATAAAGGTAGTGTTTTACTGGGGTATTTATTGAGGTGAATTATTGAGTATTAAAGATAGCGTTCACCTGAAAAACAAAAATTTGTCATCATTTACTCACCCTCAAAAAATCTGTATACATTTTTTTGTTCTGATAAACACAGAGAAAGTTATTTGGAAGAATGCTCGTAACCAAACAGTTCTTGTACACCATTGACTACCATTGGAGGAACAATGACAATGGTGGTCAAAAGTGCCCCAGAGCTGTTAGCTTTCCTACATTCTTCAAGATATCTTCTTTTGTGTTCAACAGAACAAAGAAATTCATACAGATTTGGATCAACTTGAGGGTGAGTAAATGTTGGGTGAACTGTTCCTTTAATGTAGTGGTATAGCTGGCACATTTGTTTATGTAAATATATTGGTGTAGGAACTTCAGATATCAGAGCTGGGAAAACGTGCCCCTCGCTGGATACGAGACAATGAGGTGACCATGTGCATGAAATGCCGCGAGCCCTTTAACGCCCTCACACGCCGGAGACATCACTGTCGAGCCTGCGGATACGTAAGTCTGCAAAACAAACATTTGCATGTATTTGAAAAGTATTGCATGTGCTTGAACGTCTGTTTGGTTCAGGTCGTCTGCTGGAAGTGCTCGGACCACAAAGCCACTCTGGAATATGATGGGAATAAGGTGAACAAGGTGTGCAAAGACTGTTACTCCATCCTGACGGGTCACATAGACGGTGAAGAGAGAGAGGGCAAGAAGAAAGGCATTCTGGAGGTGAGTCACATCAGGTGACCTCTGTCCTGTTAAGTTGACCTGAGATCTATCACCAACATGACAGCGGAGCGCTTTGAGAAAGTGTGTACGGCACACTTTACTGTGAATCAAATATCAGAAAAAGAGACATGTAATCTTTATATATACAGTTACGGAAGAAAAAACGACATGCACAAACTGTTCAGGTGGGTTCAGAAACGGTAAGATTGGTTGGTGACATAATTAATAAGCCAATAACAAACATTCAGTTGAAACGTTCAAATTAAAACATGATAATATATGAATCCTGTTTTTATGACATTGCTCACTAATAGAGTTTACATGAACTAATGATTTGTTTAGCATCGTATAATACAATAACGCAGCTTATAATGAAGTGTTGATACTCAGTTTTGAGATTTGTGCTCTGGTACGTTGATGTTATAACATTCTGCTTTGGGAACACTTTAGAGGAGGGAACAAAGTGAAAGTGTTGATCATCATTTTAAAAACACGTTTGTTGTGATTTTCGTTCCTTTTTCTAAATTGTCACTTGATGCATCATGGGAACAAATTGTCACTTGATCCATCATAGGAACAAATTGTCACTTGATGCATCATGGGAACAAACTTTTGACAGATTTTGATGAACTGCTCTTACTTACCACAAGTACTGAAATGTGTGGTTTCTTTTTGCTTTCTTTTAATTTCAGTTTTATTTCCTTAAAGTTGCTTTGGATGGCTCTCACAAAGGCTGTAAAGAAAATGTCTGAGTCAAAATGAACCCCAAAAAACATATTACGTGAAGAAAATTTGATTTTTATGGCCATTTAGAGATTTGCATTGTGATGTATTCATGTCTAATAAACACCCCAGATAGCAAAGATAATAGATGTTGGATCAAGTTTGACATTAAAATTAATTTTGGGAATTAAAAATGACCCAGACAAATGTTTATAAGCATTTTAACAATGACCTCACACGTGTATTTCTACCTACAATGATTCATTTTTCTTCTGGTCACAGATTGAAGCAGCTCAGTTCTCGGGCAGCAGCATCATGTGCGGTTTCCTGCAGTATTGTGAAAAGAACAAACCCTGGCAGAAAGTCTGGTGTGTCATTCCCCAGAAAGAAGCTTTAGTTCTCTACTTGTATGGAGCGCCTCAGGTCAGCATCTTACTATATTTCTGTTTTCGCACATCACTTCTGTTTCATTCAAATGAACATTTACTGTCACATTCGCAGGATGTGAAAGCCCAGTCCACCATCCCCCTGCTCGGCTACCTGGTGGAGGACACGCCCAGACCTGCGGACCCTCCGGTGAGCTTCCGCCTATCCCAATCCAAGTCGGTCCATAGCTTTGCAGCCGAAAGCGAAGAACTGAAACAGCGCTGGCTGAAGGTGATCCGGTTGGCGGTGACGGGAGAGGTAGCCGAGCCCCCTCCACCCGAAGAGACGGTCGCCACAGAGGTCACACAAGAACCCAGCACTAACGGCGTCTGAGTGGAGCGAGAGACTCTTGCTTTTCAATTGCACTACTGTATTGCCAAGCATCAGTAAGAAAGACAACGTCTTGCTCACAGCATTTAAAAGCCATGGATGGGTGCAGCCTGCTGAGTGCACCCTCGAGTTGTGCTCGTATTCTATTTGGATATGAATGCTTTCATAACTTGGAGATTTAAAGGACCGCAAGCACGATCGCATTGAGGCTCTGTGTTGCTACTGGGGCGGATTTTGAGTTTGCAAGGACGTGAGCACTTCAGTGTTCATCATCACCGGCGATACTACAGCTGATGTTATCATTACACTGCAGCACAATGTAAATATTGTACCATTATAAATACATGTTGTATGTATAGAATATTGAGACGAAGATTGGGTTGTTGACATTGCAGCTTGGAAAGACGAAATCAGGACATGGACGCTCGCTAGGCTTCAATCTATAATAGACTGTGCTGTATATTGCATTCGGTTGCAGATGAATCTGCATGCAATAAACAATCCTTCATATCACTGGGCCTGAGAAATCAGATCAATAATCTGTTTCAATATTCTCAATCACAGCTGCCATTGTTATCATAGCTCAGTAGTAAGCTACAGCCTGTAGACTTGATGCATTGGATTTGATGGAGGAGGTGCTTATTATTATCTTTGAAGCCAGAGGATTTGATAACAAACATTGAGTATTGATATGAAATAACTAGCTACAGTGGTGTAGGTGTTTTTGAGAATCGTCTTCGGACGTCTTTTTCCTTGCAATCATCTGATCATTTGGATAAGGAAGGTATGAGGTTAAAGGGACAGACCACTCAAAAAAGAAAAATTTGTCAAGAATGACTCACTCTCTAGTCTAGTTGGACTAAACGAATGCTTGGAACCAAACAGTTCTTGAACCCCATTGACCCATAGTCTGAAAAATTACAATGGTAGACATAAGTACCCCACAGGGATTTTGTGTCTTCCGCAGTGTTTGACTGCGGGAAAAAAATATTTACTTTAAAAAAACATCTTGATATCAGTTTGAGTTCATTAGTTCGCTTTATTTTGCTCTCAAAATGCCACCCTCAATAGGAAAAATAGTCTTATTTGTTTTCTTTTTGTAAAAAGTAGGATTTTTATTATGATGTATTGGGTGTTAAACTATGTTTTTATGTACCATAATTGGATCAAACTGGTTTTGTGGGTTATAATTATGCACCCACTTCTTTCGAGTCATTCTGTGATCCATACACACATGGCATAGCATCAAAGTTTAAGAAACGTCCGTCTGAGAAGCTCAAAAACTGCATGTTACTAGTTAGTTTCAATTGAAATAATGTTCAAATGATGTTCTTTTTGTTTGACAAATAACAAAAAGCGTACGTGTCTAATCTCCGGAAAAAAAAGTTCAGGCTTTTTTTAGCTTTAACCCCTGACCCCAGAACTGTTTGCTGTCCTACGTTCTTCAAAATATCTTATTTTGTGTTCAACAGACAAAAAAACTACTATGGTAGTCAATGGGGTCCAAGAACAATTTTTTTTAAGCATTCTTCCAAATATCATTCTCTGTGTTCATTAGCATAAAGACATGTATTTGAATGTATAATGATTTTTATTTTTGGGTGAACTGTTCCTTTAAGAAGATATTTGTTATTTTGTAGGTGATGCTAATTCCATGTGGGCTGCACAATCAGCTTTAATAGCCCGCCGGGGCAGAGTTTGTTCTTTAAATACTGTAATTATAATTTTATTTAATAATTTATAGAGGATACGCATGATTTTACATAGAACCAACGGAGGGAATTACATTTTTTTTGTTATTCAGCTCTGAATATTAAAGCAACTTAATAATCCATAATTAGTCTTTTTGCCTTCTCTACAAGTTTCTACCACTGTGTCTATTAGAGCAAGGAATACAGAAAATGTAAAAATGTTAAAAAATACAATTTATTAATAGACTCCCATAGAAACGTGATGCATCATGAGTGATTTGTATGTTATTGGCTGACTTTGAGTTGATGCGTGTGCTTTTGTTGAACTTGTTGTGCAAAATGACACCATATTGGGAATTTGTGCCTATAATGTTTATAAACAACATGCATACATTTTAAGGAGTTATTTCTATATCAATTGTACATACATAATTGGAAAGATTCTATCCTATCTTTTAGGAAAGCTAGATGCTTCATGGGCTAAACTTGATTTAAAACGATCCTTATCATGAATGTATCTCCCCAGAATCTTGTCTACTGGTAAACCCAAAGGTGCTGAGAACGGAGGCCTCATTTTATACATACCAACTGAAGCTTACGCACTTTACTGTCTTCTATAAAGCATACCTTGTCAAATAAAACAAGATTATTCTGCGAGATGATTTGTGAAGCATTGTCATTTTGTATCCTTCACAGATTATGCCAAAAGTCAAAAAATATTACACACTAAACAGGTTGTCTGTTCAAAAGTCATTTATTTCCGTATTAGAAAAGAACTAAAAGACAGGGATAGCAAGAGTATTTCATGACATTGTAATGAAAACTGCTCCAAAAAAGGTTGTACATATCAAGTCGAAAGACACAAATATCACACTATTTCTTAATGGCATATAAATATGTGCGTTTAGCTTTTGGCGTGGTGCACTAGACCCCGGATCCTGCGTGTCAAGGCTTGGATGAAGGTGTGACGAGACCGGCTTTTACTATACAGCCCCTCGACCTCCAACAACTTCCTCTGTAGTGACTCATTGAAGCTGCTCGCCATGTCGCTCTGCAACTACACAAACAAGCACGCGTCAAGAATGTTACCACACATCCTCTTGACATTGTGAGGTAACATACTGTACTACATGTAACAAGTACACTACCATTGTTGAGTTCCTAAAAGAAACAGTTTAACGTATTCATTATTGATATTGGTACCATCACTTTTCTACCAGAGAACATATAGGACGTACCTGCTCAAGGTCTTGTTGACTCACTCTTGACACACTTAAACCTCTGCCACCACCAGCATCTACATCACAAAAATGGAATTGCTTAGACTGGCAAGACTCTTAACTCATGGCATTTCATTATTTTAGGAAAGATAGATGCAAGAGTCAGCCCACCTTTGTATCCTGGAAGCAGTGATGTTTTGGGGTCACTTGGGGTGCAGTGGAGCAAGTAGAACTCTAGGTGACGCCATATCACAAACAGGCATGTCTCAATAATGTCTTCAGAGAGAAGTCAAGAAAAACGAAACAGTGTTGCCACGTCTTTGTGTTAATGTTACAGCTATCAAAAATAAACGAGTCAATGAATATGTGGCATAAAGGCAAACAAAACAAACTGGCTGGTGTGTGTTAGGATACAAGAGCAGAGAGCAAGAAGTTTGGCTCTGTTGTTGACTAACTGGACGAGTCGACGTTTGGCAAGCACATTTCTCTGCACCGATGAGATCTTCTCCACTCCAGCAGAACCTGACACTAGATCCTGACACAGCTGAAAAAACACAGACGCACAAACATTTCTTAACTCTCGAAGGTCCAATGTGTCATTTTTTGAAAGGTCTACTGACAGAAGTGCAATATAATATACATAAAGTCTTCAGAGGTGTATAAAGACCTTTCATAATGAAGCGTTATGTTTATATTACCTTAGAATGAGCTATTTCTATCTACATATTCGCGGGTCCCCTTACATGGAGTTCACCATGTTGTTTCTACAGTAGCCCTAAACAGACAAACTGCGCTACAGAGCGATTGGTAAATATATTATCTCCTTCAGCAAAGAAGTGAAAACATGACAACATCTTAGTCCTGTGTAAGCCTCCCTAGTGCTTCCAAAGGGAGGGATGCACTGAGCTGTTGGTTGTAGTTTGTAACCTCACCACTAGTAACCACTAAATTTCATACACTGAACCTTTAATACTTGTATAGATTTCATGTTGTTGTTACTTAGCTAATTTTTGCAGGTATAGTGAACTATAGAATTAGTACAAATTTATGTAAACTTTGTGTAAACAAACCATAAAATGTATGTCTTCTTCCTGCCCAATACATGCAACAGACAACATTTGGGTAATTGACAAAATCTGTAAATGTGTCTTAAGGTGTCAGCAAACATTAAGAAAAAAGCAACAATGAAGATAAATAGATCTCATACCATTTCATATTATAACTATAAATAATAATAATAAATAAAATAATATATTATTAACAGTTTGTTTTCCCCATCTGTAAGTCGCTTTGGATAAAAGCGTCTGCCAAATGACTAAATGTAAATGTAACATTTTAGCTATGGCACACCACAGGACACTTTTACGGTATATCTGTCAACTACACATTAAGTTAATATTTGTCATTTACTTCTGATAAATAACATTATAAAAAGTGCTATTCATTTTGTAAAAAAAGTCAAAAGAAAAATGATATGGGTAAAAAAAAACAGTTTGAGGTTGAAAAACAAACAAACATGTAAACACTGAAAACGGGTGCAACGTACCAATCCCACACAAAATATCAAATTAAAATCTTGTTTAAAAAATGTCATATTTCATAAGACTCTTGATGTGATACCTCCTTCAGTTCCTCTGGTGGAAGCTGTTCCACTCGCTCCAGCTTGCTCAGGCTCTGTCTGTGGCTGTCGTGGTATCGGAAGAAATCAGTGGCGCTGTTCTTCAGCAGAAGCACCACCAAACCTAGACTGGGGACTCGTGCGGAGGGCACGGCCACATCTGAACAGGGAAACAGAGATGTTAGCATTTCTTTTAAAACTAGTTAGCAAATGCACAGGAAAAGTCTTCACCTGCTGGTTCACTGGCAGACGGGCTGAAGAGGCAGAGCGTGAACTGAGCCTCGGCTGAGCTCTGCAGGAGCAGCGTCTGACAGTACTCCATTATATTTGCACAGATCTGACACAAAACCAACACATGTGACATCATTTATCAAGTCATTTACAGAGAACAACATAGAGCCACTGCAGCTTTACTGTGACATCACACCTGTTGCATGGCAACTTCCATCTCCTCTCTCTTCTCTGCAAGATCACCGGGGGCCACCGTATCCTCCAACTGCTTCAGGTAGCGAGCGCGATCCGTGCCCGCCAGCCGCACGAGCAGAGACAAAGACTGACGCTGAGAGACAAACAGATGAAAGAGTCAACGGTCTGCAAACACAACCGTGTGCACGTGTGTGATGTGAAGCAGAAGGCAATGTTGCTTCCTAGCATTCCCAGTATTTCACCTGGAATCTGCAGATATGTCCACGAATCTCCATGAGGGCGGCACTGTTGATTTCTTGTCCTGTCTCAAGAGCTCCTGAAACACAAAACCAATTACACATGATCACAATATTGTCCGCCATATTTACATCGTTGATGCTCTAAGTCATAAAAAGACAAAAAATGAATGAATTTGACAGGACAGGTTTTGGTAGTACCTGGAAGTGCCGTCTTGCTGATGATGGAAGTGAGCAGAGAGATTTCCTGCAGAGCTCCTGAGCTCATATCTTGACCGTGTAAGATGGACTGAATGACATCAGAGTAAACCACGAGCCACTGGAGGATCTAAAAGTAAAGACGCAAAATATATAAAACACAGACAAAACCACCACTACCGTTTCAAAAAGCCTAAAAGATACATAAAAGTTCGTTTCAGGTTTGAAACTATGGTGTAGCATTGCGTGAGGGTTTACCTGTGCCGCCCCCTGCTGGTGCTGAGTGGTGGTGGAGGTTAAGATGACCTGCTGTAATCTCAGGGTGGGTAGCAGGATCTGTCTGTATCGCTCTAGAGGACTAGGAATAAACCCTGACGGATCTCTCTGCCCAAACACTCTGAAAGACAGATAAGGACATGCCGAACAAGACCAGAGTGAAAGCATCATTTATTCACATTCCCGAGGTCTCACCTGAGCGCATCATTCTGCGGGAGCATGTGGAACACCTGACATTCCACCAGCTGAGCGACCAGCCCGCAACGTAGCAGCTCCATGGCACCCTGCGCCGTCTTGGCCACACGGGTGAGAAGGGCCATTTTGGACTCGTAGATGTATAACGGTTTGAGGAGCGGGGGCTGCGGCGCGAGCAGGGTCTGCAATGCCACGTCGTCTTGCCGCAGGCTCTCGACCAGCACTCGCAGGTAGCCGCTGTTGCACAGGTACACCAGCCACTGGTTCTGCTTATCTATGGACAACACCCTGTCCAGCACGGCCAGAGCCAGCATCTGCAAGCAGACGAAACATGCAAGTGATAGAATATGGTGCACTGCGAGCTGAATCATCGATCATATGATGTTGACATGTTCTTACCCTGCCGATCTCGTGCCCGTCGCAGGCATCTCTGCACACCACTTCCATTAGTGCCGTGCCGTAGCTCTCGATGATGGCCAGGTTCTCTCTCTGCAGCTTGGAGAAACAATCTTCTGGAGCAGTCAAGCGCTCCCACATGGATGAGCCTGATGTTAGCAAATGTATGGTTAAAAACAGCTGCCCACAGACTACTAGCTTGAGTTAGTTAGCACATAAGAACATCCACCTGTCTGCAGTGTCTCGGGCTCTTCGGGTTTCTGGGTGATTTGCAGGTAGTAGAGCAGAGCACCATAAAGATGAGCTCGCAAACGCTGGAAACCTCCACCTGCATGATGTAAACACACCCGCCAGTCATTTAAGCATTTAAAGGGACAGTTCACCCAAAAATGAAAATTCTGTCTTCATTTACTCCCCCTCAATTTGTTCAAAATCTGTATAAACATCATCGACTACCACAGTAGAAAAAATTGCTTTATACATTTCTGTGTTCTGTTGACCACAAAACAAAGATATTTGGAAGAATGTAGGAAAGCAAACAGTTCGGGGCACTTTTGACTTCCATTGTCATTTTTCATACCATGGTAGTCAATGGTAGCCAAGAACTGTTTGGTTACAAGCATTCTTCCAAATATCTTTCTCTGTGTTCATCAGAACAAAGAAATGTACCACAAATCAAGGGTGAGTAAATAGCAGAATTTAGATGAACTATCTCTTTAACTATTGATGTTCACGTTTTTAAGCTGCCTACATTAGCAAAACTCTCTAACCTGTGCACAGGATGAAATCTAGCAGCTTCCTCAGGATGAGGTGAAGGGCCGAGTTAGCGATCGAAGCAAATCCAGATGCAGATCTGCCCTCTGGCCCCGCCCCTTGCTGCTCAGACAGCACGGATTGGCTGAGATGTGCTGTTAAAGTAAAGACTGCCCCGGCAACAATCGGCATTAATTCTTCAGCAGCATCTTCTGATAGCACCTAAAGAGGGAAAAGAGAAACTCATCATCCAAAACAACCATAAAGAAGACACTCACCTAATACATCATCATCCTGGACCAGCCATTACAAAGACTTCCTGAAAGGGCTGTCAAACATCCAGAATAAAAGTTTGTGTTTACATAATATATGTCTGTGCATATTATTTTTGTATTTATAAAAACATACACATACATATTAAGGAAATATTTACATGTATTTATTTATATTTACCAATCATTTAAATTACATATAAATGTTTATTGATTTTGATATTTTCTATTTTTCTTAAATATATGCATGTATGCGTGTATGTTTACAAATTGAAAATGAATATGCACAGTACACAGACATATATTATGTAAACAAAAATGTTTTCTGGATGCGATTAATCACGCAGCATGATTTGATAGCCCTACTTTCTGAACGTTAAGACTGACAAACCAACATAAACCTAGTATTTTAAAGAACACTCTCATTCTCTCCATCTGCTGTTCACACCTTGTCGTGCAGGTCTAACAGCAGGTCTCTGATGATCAGCTGTCGCTGGTCTGCAGGGATGAGTTCTGAAGGGCAGGCTGTCAGGATGGTCTCCACCAGATTCCTCCAGCTCTGCAGAGCGTGACGCTTGGCGCTCAGACTGTGCCTCACGTGGTTCCTATCCACCACCTGCTGCAGGATTGAGTTCACCTCCTTTTACAGAAACACACCAAAAGAACCGATCATAATAAGGAAGGAGAACAGGAAACGTAAATTCCGTAAAATATTAAAGATTTACCTCCATCAGCAGTGGCCTTTGACCGATGGCCGCCATCCCCTGCAATCCATTGATCTCTGCAACTAAAACTCGATGCAACAACTGCAAAGTGACAAAATATAAAAAAAATATGAATAGGATTCATGACGCGGGAGTAAAGAAAAATCACAACACACACACAGGAGACACGCACATACCTTGACATTGCAGACGGTGTGGCCCTGCTCATTGACGTGCTCACAGTTGGTGATGACCTGCTCGATCTGAGCACGCTCAAAGAAGTCCAGCTGTAAAAGCTCAGGAGCCTCCTGACTGAAGTCTATGGCATCCAGAACGCTCAGCAGTCTTCTGCGTACTGAAAAAATCAGAAATCTTATTAAAGGGAGAGTTCAACCAAAATAAAAATGTACTAGTCTACGGTACTGTACTGTTTGGTTACGTGCGTTCTTCCAAATATCTTTCTCCGTGTTCATAAGAACAAACACATTTATACAGATTTAGGAACAACTGGAGGGCGAGTAAATGTTGACAGAATTTCTATTTTTTGGTGAACTGTTCCTTTAAGAGCCTTTTTAATAGGCCAGATAAACGTTTGGCAAAGATCACATTAACCATCAAACATAACACATTTTATTTCAGATCTTAATGAAGAAATAGGGGTATATTTTATGCATAAAGTCCATCCCCTACCTTTAGAGACGGTGCCAAAGTGCAGAAAGCCACTGACGGATCGGCTCTCCTCCTCCATCCCCATTTCTCCATCAGCTACAAATGAGAAACCAGCTCTTATGAAAGCGTTTTTTTTCAGAGCCGGTAGCTGTTTTTAAGGAATAGTTTTTCTGTGTATTACCTGAATGCAGTGTGTCTGGTTGGTCATCGAGGAGGAGGTTGAGCAACCGCTGTGTGTGAGAGCGCTGGCGGTTCAGTGATGTCACTCTGAGTTCGATGGCTGCCGTCTTCATCAACCACGACATCTGAGACAGAGCAGCGATCTCATTCCCTGTGGAACATAAACACATGTCACTTCATGGCAGACATCTGAAACACATTCCACATCTGTATGATATCTAGACCAGTACTTTAACAAACGTTAAATGTACTGCATCTCAATATTGGTGTACTGGCTAACTATTTAAATACACATACAAAAAACGTGTCTATCTGTCACATGATAAGTAACATGGCGCTCACTTACCTTGTAGAACAAAAGGCAAATGCTGGAGGTGAGTGAATAGGAAGTCCTGACTGGTCCTGAGATATCTCATGGTGGGCCCAGAAGTGTCCGGGCACGCACACAGCTGATAGATCACCTGAAAAACACACCCTACTCTTTACTAAAGGACATCACAGTGTTTTAAGTTAAATCATTTCACATGGGAGATAACGGCATATACCTGATAGCAGAGTTCAGCCAGGTGAGGAGCTTCTTTGATGAGCACAGGTCCAGAGCGCCCCTCACTTCCTCTCTGAAGCAGACTGAGAATTGCATGCAGGCAGCTCCGCGGACAGCCAAGAACTCCTAATTCACCAAAATACACGTCCATTTTCAATACTGCTTCGTCAAAAGACACATGGTGGGATGTGTTTGTATTGTGAGGACAGAACTCACCAGGGTCCTGCAGGTTGGTGGAGGATACTGGCTTCTTCACTTCATAGCCCAGCAGATACAGACCCAGGTTGTGGCCCTTCAGCTCCAACGAGGTGATCAAAAGGTTCAGGATGTGGATCTTGGTCTCGTGACGGATCCTGGAGACCCGTTTCTCAGGGTCTGAGTCTAAATCAAAAAGGGTCGTAGATGTCCACATCGTCATTTAACAGAAGTGTAAGGGCCCATTTGCTCTCACTTCTTAAATAAATTGACCAGCATTCAATATTACTATATACTTATAAACATTATTTTTAAATCAATAATAATCATGGTAATAACTAAACTTATGAAATACTTATGTTTCTAAATGTGTTGTATAAAAAATATTGCTTATATTCAAATCTCACCATCTGTTGTCAGTCCCTCTTGAGCTTCCTCACTGTCCAGACACTCCACAAATCCAGCCATCAGCTTCTGACTCACGCCCTGCTCATCACAAAACATCATTTACACTAAAACTCGAATGCATTCTGTATTATGAGTGCTTGAATGTGCTGATGGTCTAAAGGCGAGTCTCTTGCTGCGTCCCAATTCGCATAATATCTGTCCTAAATAGTATCCGAAAATAGAATTAGTTTGTCCCAAATCATAGTCATAGCCGTGGGAACGTATTTTGAGCAGGGGGTGCTGTGATTTTTTTTTTGCCAGGGCAGAAATGATGACGTTATGAAGTTTAATGTTAATAAATAACGGAGGCAAAAATATGTTGCTGCATGTGCGGCAGCAACTCAATCACCCAAATATCACACAATAAACCATGGGCAAACCAGTCACGCAATTAAACACAAATGCTCAACGCCATGGCACCCACAACACCCCCACTTCCCGCGGCTATGATCACAGTATATTGAAATGAGTATTCTCAAAGTACCCAGATGGTCTACTGTTTCCTGTGAAAATTCGAAGTGAAACTTAACGGCTGATATTACCCACAACTCACCACGTGAGGGCGGAGTTTTGTGACGCTCCAGTACAATTAATAAAATGAAATAAAAGATGCAAGTATACAGTAAACATGACGTATGAAATAATGAATGAATAACCAGTTCAATTCAATGAAGAGATGTATTATGATGTTCGAGACAGTTCATGATCACAGTGTCGTCTAGGCAACAACAGCCACTTCCGTTTTGCGATAGTATGTCCCAGTGCAAGCATAACGTTTTGCTACGCACTAAAATGTATATACTTTCCATAACAAAAACAGTACATACTTTCAGTGCATTGTATAAGTAGGCGAATTGGGACGCAGCATCTGGCTCAATCTCACACCTGGTCATGCGTGAAGTCTCCGACGAGTCTGGTCTGGATGTTCGGGTAGCGTGCGATGCGCCGCAGGATCTTGGCACTCTGAAATGCAGCCTCGGGGTTCGAGCTGCTGTGGTACAGGTACCTTTGAGGGCCACAAACACAAAAGCATTAACATCCATATCATTGGGCTGCAAATGTAAGTGAATAAATGAAGGGCGAGGGGTCACCTGGAGATGTTGGTGATGTGATCGGCCCGTCGACTCTGAGCGCTGACCCCCTGCAGCAGCTGTTCCAGAGGTGACACAAGCAGTGATGTTTGACTTTGTCTCAGGATGTCCATAAACGTCACCTCCTTCTGCAGGGCCAGATCCAGTAAACACAGACAGTGCAGCACTGCTTTCTCCAGATGTGTTTTACCTACAAAAAAACACTTATTATCAAACTTGTATCATTTAAAGCCATATTCACAAATCCATCACTTAAAATGAAAGGGCCAAACATCAACTTCCTGTACTAACCAGGGAAGGGGGCATAAGTGTCCAGCTGGTGAGCACCCTCCTCTAGGAGATTGAAACAGAGAGAGAGGGTGGCCGAGTCGTTCAGCAGGTGGAACATCAGGCTGTGTCCAGGGGGCTTATGGGCCGGCACCTGCTCCCCCTGTAGCTCCACCATATCCTGCAGGAAGTCTGAAGCCTGTGGCTCATACTCTTTAAGAAGTTTATGAAACACCTCCAGCACGGCATCAGCCACCTCCCACTACAGAGAAAAAATCCAGGTTGGCAAAATGCTTTTGTCATTCAATGAGGTACAACTGGAAGCTCTTTCGAACCTTTTCTGCCGGGCGGCGGTAGGCCCGTGTGGGGAAAGCCAGAAACACTGAGTCCCGCAGGAAGTCAAGATAAGGCTGGAACCCAGGAGCACGCAGTCCTGCTCCGAGATTGACAGGAAGCGCACTCTCCACCAGAGTACTGATCAGATGACAAAAAGCTCTCGTCAGGGGATATTCCTCCCAGCTCGATTCGATCTCATTCAGCTCCACCTATGGGACAAAAACAAACTTAGAATCACAGTAAAAACATCCGGTTCTATATTAAGACAGGAAATGGAGAGCTCACCTCAATCCCGGCTGCCTGCCTCTGTCCAGGGGCTTTGACTGTCTGTAAGACCTGAGGAAACATGTAACAAAACATTACAAAAACAGAAATAATATCCAATCTATTTGAAAGCAGGAATCGTACAAACATTTATATAAAACAAATCTGACTTAAAAAGTGTATGGTTTAGAGATAGTTCACCCAAAAATTAAAATTCTGTCATTATTTACTCACCCTCTTGTCTTTTCAAAACTGTATGACTGTCTTTCTTACGCAAAACACAAAAGAAGATATTTTGAAGAAAGTTGGTAAACGAACAGCGATGGCATTTACTTCTATTGTATGGACACAATGTCAAGGGGTACCGCCATTGTTCGGTTACCAACTTTCTTCAAAGCATCTTTCGTGTTCTGCGGAAGAAAGTCCAACAGGTTTTTAAGTAACAAGAGGGTGAGGAAATGGTGACAGAATTCACATTTTTGGGTGAACTATCCCTTTAAAACTTTCCTCCGGTCAGATGGGTTTTTGTTTACCTGTGTATACTCCAGAGACTGCCAGAGGGAGGCTGCGATCTCAGGGGATTTGCCAAAAGCTGCGAGAACATGCAGGATCTGACCTTTTAGCACGGGCTGAACGCTGCACTGGAGTAAACCCAACATCACCACCACAGGCGTCCACTGCGGATGCTCGCAAAGAGCCAGACGTGCATTTTCACTCTGTAATACAATAGGAAATAGAATAAACACACATGCAGACTCAAAGAGTCAAGTAACAGCGTGCAATTATTTTGTACTTATAAAATACCCAAGTGATGATAGTGGTGAGCAGTTGGAGGAAGGCAGTGAGGCCCTCCAGCTCTCTCTGAGTGATGCCTCTGATGGGCAGGTGGCGGTACTGCGTGCTGTCGACGCTGGGCACGTCCCGTCGCAGGTTCTCATGGTAGAGCATGAGAGAGTGGAAAAAGTGCTCCCACGACACAAGACCTCCAGACACGCCTGTCTGACGGTTCTCTCCTAAAACACCACACAGAAATATAAGTAGTAGAGTAGTAGAGACATCCCACAATGCTTTATAACATATGGGCTATGCTCTGAAGATGCACTTACCGTGAGGAGCTCCATTAGTCTTAAGCAGACTGAAACAGTAGTGAGAGCACTGAGGACCATTGGCGAGTCCTTTCAGCATGCGCAGGTAAGGGATGTAAAGAGTAGCAGGAAGCAGGTCCCCCATCTGACGCACAAATTTGGACAGAACCACCTGAAAAACACACACATAAATATTGATCTACATTTAGTTTCCTGAAAGGCACTTTTATCCAAGAGATAAAACAAAAATCCCTCACCTCTGTTTAACTAAAGTTTTAACACAAATACGTTTAACACACCTGTTTGTGAGGAGGTCTCTGCAGAGCTACTCCAAGAAAAGATCCGGTTAGTGAGGTGTGCTGAAGTGACTCTGAAGGACACCAGAACTCAAGGGCCAGTTCTAACCCAAATGAATCTTTACTGTAAAACTCTCCAATCTGAAACCGAACAAACAAACAAAGTGTTAATACGGCATTCAGCACCAGGTTTCAAACTGCTATACGGCGCAGTACATATTGCTTTATTATAAGTACATTTGGGCATAAACTATGCCTTACTATAATTTCTAATTGTTAAAAAGAAAATGTTTATGCGATTTTTAGTAAAAAGCTAAATGATTCTTCTGATCATCATTTCAAGTCTTTATTAAAAGTGTTAAACATAAAGGAACGCTCACGAGGATCATGAGGTGTTCCAGGTCCTTGCGTAGAGAGGATGGTGGCTCACTGCCCATCTGCAGAGCCATGTGGATCAGTCGAGCATCCTCGTCGGCACGGTTACGCAACTGCTTTATCTGCAAAGACCATCAATCATTTAGACTCAAAACCCCATTTGTGACATGAAAACAATGTGTGTATGATACTTATTCACGAGCAAGAACAAATTTGAGAATTTCTCTATCCTCTACCTTCATGGGCATGAGAGCCAAGAAATCAGTGATGATGGAATGAAGTCGGCGAGTGTAGAATTCCTCCTGGCTGAAGCCGTCACTTCCCAGAATGCCCTCTGTCAGGAAGAGGAACACGCCTCCCAACAGGGCCTGGTCGGCCAGAGCTTCATCTGCCTCTGTGAACTCCACCAGAGCTATAGACGGAAATATTTGAGCTCTTAGTAGATCACACATATGAGTGTGGATTTCGTAGCACTTATAAGCCATGGAAGATGTGTAGATACCTGCACCCTGTGGAAGTTGTGACAGGGCCCTCAGAGACAGAGCCCAGGCCAGCTGCACCACCGCTTTCAGTCCCGGTAGTTTCCAGGCATGACCGTTCACAAGCCGACTGTGCACAGCCGCCACATACTGTTTTTCTGTGAGTAACGGCAAAGCCTGAAGAAAATCTGATGGCACAGTTAAAGGTTAATAACATTTTAAGAACTTATAACACGTTAAAAACTATTGCATGATGTAAATGAATATACCTTGAAGTGTTAAAAATGTATTAGTATACATAGAAAATATGATTTACCAAGCTTTATGAATTACTTCAGCTTTTGCATTAACCAAAGATAATGTATACAACCTTTTTAAGTAAAATTATATTATTAACACTCATTAAATATAAAATAGTAATTCAGTATTTTCAGATGTCAGATACCTTCTCTATCCTCCATTCCTTGGTCCAAAAAACTAACATCGAAGCAATAAAGCAACCCCATGACTACAGCAAGGTTGACGCTATCCAATGAACCGTCAGCTTCTGCGGTGACCGTCTCCAAGTAACCAATGACAGCAAGGGTGTCATCTTTGCTTAGGGGTGATTGGCACGTCCAAGCAAACAAACACTCTGCCAATGACTGTCGGCACTCTTTGATGATGTCAGATACCTGTACCACACAAAAAAAACATGAAACATTTGAATAATAAGCAATGTTTATTGGGGAAGGCTAACTGTAAGATTTACCTCTTTCCTGTGTTTCTCGTTGCCGAGGCCGCGTTCCTTCTGAAGCCTCTCAAACTCACGGGTCACGCTGATCTCTGAGACCAGGTTTAGGATTTGTTTGGTCAAACCCTGAGCCATCAGTTCATCTGTGAATCGTGTGGTCAGATGCACCAATTCAGGGCTGTGGGGGAAATAACAAGACAATAGAGAAAACGGTTACTGAACAAAACTGTTAGTGCAGTAATGGATTTGTGTACAATTCATGTTGAAAAATAACAATATGTTTTAAATGCGTTTATTAAGTTTTTATAAATCGGACGTACCAAAGATCATGTTGAGACCAAACTACTGAGATTTCCAGAAAGAATGGGACACAAACCTTAAGTCAAGAGTGAAGGTCTTCCCATGTCTAGACTGGATGAGTGTACGAAGTGAGTTAGCCACACAGCGCTTGCCATCCCAGTAGAGGAGCACGGCGACCAGACCTCGAGTCAGCCCAGGGAAGTGAGGCTGCTGATGCTCTCCTAAACGTGCATATAAAGATCCAATATGTTCAAAGCAATAATAATAATTAAACTATAACTATTGCTTCTTTTATTTTGTTTATTGTTTATTTTAAGGGGAGCTTTACCTGCCAGGAGCAGTTCTAGGGCAGCTAGTTCTCCCAGGTCAAAGAGGTCACTCAGGATGAAGGCTTCTGAGATGAGCTGATCTGGAAGCAGTCGTGCTCCTTGCTGGCCCTGAATTCCAATGCCTTCTGTACTTGCCTTCCGTAATTTGTCTCTCTGTTCTGCACTCTTTGGCTGTTTCGAAAAATAAACATGACTATATTTTACAAGAAAAACTATCATAACGTTTTGCTGTTTAGTACAAATCTCAAATCAGGTTGAGCGTTATTTGCATCAAAAACAAGAACGTTCCTCTAAGGTTGAAGCCATGAAAGAGCACACTTTCAATGTATATGGGTCACTATATAAGCTCAGAAAAAAGGTCAGCTCTAAAATGAGCCTTGAGTGATCTGAATGTATATAAAGGAAAACCTACCGGGTTTTTGAAGAGGGACAGAAAGAAGGGCTTGTGTTTCTTTAACTGCAGATCTAAAAGATGAACGCTCTCTGGTTGACGTCTCCATACGACCCCTTCCACAGCTTGGAACAGCTCTTTCAGTGGACCCCACAGACTGGCTCCTGCAAAACATGACAAATAAAGTACACCATTTATAACATCAATTCTTCCTGTAAACATACTCGACCAATGGGATGCGTTGTGTTTTGTAGGATTAGATTGTCATACTGTATTATCTGAGTTGAAAACAAAAAACAACTAGTTTTAAAAGCTTTAACTAAACTTGGATATTATTTGATATTTGTCGTAAAGCATTTGAAATGGACAGCAAAACAATCGCTTTGACACGCACAAAATAAACATGTTAAGTTTGATCGCTCAGAGCAGGTTACACCAAAATATTGAATTATTTTACATTTAATCGTAACATAGACAAAGATAATAATACACAAATGCAGACTAACGTTAGTCAGATACGTTCATCGTTTTTAAAAATGAAGATAAGAACAACGAGAATAAAATGTGATTTTGTTTATTTATTTAAATCTATCACAGTACTATAAATAACATATATGTTAAATCTGCTTCAAAAACATGATTTTTGATGGACTTTCAGCCATTTACTTGAACGCAACATTCAATTAGAAAACGGAATTTTGGTTGAAATACCAAACGAAACTTCTGACACTAAAAAGGACAATCTCAGAACAAGGTATTTAGAAAAATGTATGAAATACAGTTAAAATAAGACACGTATTTATACCTGAATTTACCGCCATCTGCGCCGCCATGTCCGTAGCGTGACTGAGCTGCCCGTAATTTTGCCTGTTTGAAAACATACGTTTCGTTTTCTTTTGCAAAGAGATTATTTCGTATT
Source organism: Triplophysa siluroides (assembly GCA_006030095.1). NCBI lineage: Eukaryota > Metazoa > Chordata > Actinopteri > Cypriniformes > Nemacheilidae > Triplophysa > Triplophysa siluroides. The sequence continues at coordinate 989,666 of VCII01000102.1, read as the reverse complement.
CACGTTGCTATAAAATTCATTAATTTCATTTAATTATTTATCTGTTTTTCACAACATGGATTCGTTTTTGTATAGGGTAACGAACAAACAACACATTTAACTGAGAAAATGACGTGGTAGAACAGACACGTTTCAAGTGAACTTTAAGTGGTCCGGTAGTTGATTGACGAGGAACTCTGATATAAATAATACTTTTCTTGTTTAAATGCAGCGTTATGTACACCTCATAGTAGTTAAAGTTTGTAAACACAATTATTTAGTTGTACATTATGTGTAGGCTGCGGCTAAGACAACATGTCGCGCACGACGTGGTGGTTTTCTCCTCACGTAACAGGGAAGCAGCGTTTCGTAAATAGTATGCTGCGTCGGATATTTATTTATGGGATGCCGTTTCTTGCAATTATTAGATTTTAACATTTACATGGTCATTTTGTGTCTAAAAAAAAAATGTCCACAGATTTGAATGTGGCTCCGGAAGAGTCGGCTTTGTGTCTGTGAGCCGTCGTGCGCCCCCTACAGTAGATATCATGTGTTACAGGTCTACTTTATTAACCAGAAATCAATGGTGCTGGCTGGTTAAATGGTACCCCACGTGTTGCCTGCCAGGACAGACTATGTACAGTATCACACGCTGCTACCTATCATCTTTAAACTCTCATCTTTACTATGCAAATTGTATATCCCCCCTTTATTATTTTATCTCAAATACATACCATATTCTAAGACTCATAAGATGTGCAAAAGAATGTCTCAGTATATTGTTTTTTATTTCATAAAGATTGTTTTTATATATACAATATTATATTATTTATAATACTTATAATACTATATATACTTATAACAATATATCATATTTTGAACATGATGCCAGGAAGGGAACACTTCCCCTATTACCTAAAGAGTGTGAGATAATCCAGAGCCCCCTGCTGGACAGATACGGCAGAAAACAGATTATTCTTGTTATTTCGTGTTTTGTTCTAAAACCTTAATACTTTCAGTCTTTAACTTAGTTCTCTTAACCCAATTTCCACCGGCTATCCCACATTGCAGTTATGTAAGAAATGAGAAATCACAAGGTTTAGTTTTGCTTTCATTTCTACTGCTTATTTAAAGCTGTTTATTTAAATAGTGAATGATGCGGTCATTCTCACATCACTTTAGCACTGTTTACTGTTTTCATCACTGTCAAATACTAATAGAGCAAAACATCACCTTCATTTTAAAGTCAAGTAGTCTCAATGTTGATTCCTTTAAGAGTTTTATTTTGAAGGATGCGCAGATGACTCAACAACTCCTACCTTGTTTTCTTCATTCAAAGTTTGCATTCTCTCATCCACTTTTATTACGCAGTAAAGTTACTTTATCAGACATTAATTTGTATAAATTATATACATTCTGCAGTATTATTTGCACTAACTGGTCATATAGACATTGGAAAAAGAAAGACTTCAACATGATAAAATAATATTTATTAAAAGAACGTTTTAAGGGAACACAAGGAGTGGTTATTTATTGGCTCAATACACAAAACCATGTGTCTCTTTTCATTAATAAACATCTTAAATGTTCTCTTCTAGCTTTTCTGATTGCAAACGGCTACCATTCAAGTGAAGAAAAATCAGATGTAACATCACATTGAACTAAAATGAATTAACTTATTAGTAACATATTCATTTTAAAAAAGGTATAACAAAATATTTGTAAAGAAAACTCACGAACCTAGAACTAGTATTGCTTATGAGCAGAGGGAGCGCACATATATTACAATTTATAAAAGCAAACATGGTGCATCACACGAGCAAAACTTGCAATGAAATTTCCTATTTAGTTTATGTTTCATAATCACCAACCAAGAGGAGAATGTGATTCTTGGAAGTGAATAGCCCTTACGCTGAACATAAATAAAAGCGTATTCTTTTGGCTTAAAAGAGTCCATCCAGTGTCCCGTTTCGGCTTTTGAAAATAAAAATAATAGTAAAAAATATGTGCCCCCTCCAAAAAAACAAAAAAATGGTTTTGACTGTGTTTGTTCCGCCATGCATGTTCTTTGAAGCCAGTCAACCAGTGGCATAGAGGCTGCAACCATGTGCCAAGAGTTCGTGTATGCGTGTTATTTATTCTTTAATCCTCTTTATTTGTGATGGTTGTTCAGTTAAAGAGGTGAGTGAATACTGGTTGTGTCTTGCAAGCAGGCAATTGGAACCGTTCTAGTCACTTGTTTCACAGGGGCACATGGGGGAGGAACACCAGGAAATCCCCACAAACCACAGTCTAGTTGTCATGTCAACACGCATGCCACGGGAACCGTTTCTAAGTGGAACGCTCCTGGCTATCCACCTCCTGTTTGGTTCTTCTTAGATTGCTTTTCATTTTGACAAACTCTGGAGTGTTTTCCTGCTCCTCTTCCATCTTCTGTTGTTCCAGTTCCAGCTAAATGGAGAAAAAAGATGGTCAATCATTTCTGGATATACTAATAATGTGTGTGCGTGTTATGTGGGAGGAGACGTGCCTGTTCAAGTGTCTCTCGTCTCTTCATGAGCTCAATCTCAAGGTCTGATCTTTTCTTGTGAGCCTCCTGCTCTTCTTTCTGAGACTTCAACACTTGTTCTCTCTTCCTCCTCTCCATCACCTTCTGAAGTTCAGGCTTATTCTGTGCCGCAAGACCCCTGCGAAAAAGAAAAACAGGGAGACAACGGGAGAGTCAGCAATAATATTTTTTATTATTATATGCGACAAAACCATGACGTCATCGGTTTCACTCAATGTTATAGATCAGTGGAGACGAGAATGCAGCAGAGTTTAGAGATAATAATCCATGCGGTTACATAATGAGAGTGTCGACTGTGAACTTCTCTGTGAAAATCCTGATTGCCCCACATAATGTAATCCAGTATGATGGATGGATGACTTGGTGCATTTTGTAGTTAGAAAATGGTAAGTGTGGCTAGAGTATTTTGCTTAGTTGTGTAATACTAGACCTCATGTTTTTCAAGACTGAAGGAAGTTGTTTTGATTAAATATATTCATATAAACCAAAACTGAAATATAGGTTGATGCAATAACATTTAGAGAACAGATGCAATAAAAAATAGGTAAAAATAAGATCTAATGTAATTAGAATGGGCACCACTAGTGCCGACAAACAAAATGGCAAAACATTTCTAACAAGGTTTCAAACAATTCTCTTCATGCCATTGGTCAAGAAAAACAGTAACTTTGACCCCAGATAGAGAAGCAACCTTTGTATGTTTTACTTACAGTATAGTCTGCATATTACAAAAATATAAAATGATAATATACAAAATTATGTTGTGACTAAAAAAGTCAAAATTCAATCAAAACCTGTTGTATTTTTGCATCATCATTACAGTCCCCTTTTGTCTAGAATTTGCAAAAATGTTTTCTTGGCATTTTATCAGTCAATTTCTTGAAATACTACAAAATATCAATATATATCATAGATCTATCTATTCTATTCTGTTATGTTTCTATCTATTCTGGGATTTTACTGGCTGATAAGCTGAGCTTTCCTGTAGCTCAGTGGTAAGAGCATTGCGTTAATTCATCTATTTGAAAATATATATTGAATATATATCCCAGCTCTAATTCATGGCAGAGATTAGTAGCCTTCTTTCTCATTTCGTTCGTTCGCCAAAACTTGTAGACCTGTCTAGACTTGCATAAAGACAAAAAAGGAAATGATGAGAATATCAGAGCTTTGGACACATGAGATACAGTGTTTCAGCGGTTTGGCCAAGGGGTTATATAACATTATGGCTCAGTGGTGGGAATACCCAAAACATTCGGAACACCTCTCCCAGCGGAGACTATAAACACAGCTGCCCGTCCGTATTTTCTGTGTCATGTCACTAATTTACTTTCAGAACATTGTGAAACAGAGGAAAAACAACAGCACGTCAGACATTAGTCACACAGATGTTTGGCTAGTTATTTACAGCATATATGAGCTGAGGAAATTATAAAGGTGCTTTTAGTTCCACAAGCCTGATAAGAGGAATCAATAAGAAACTGGAAAACCAGGACACTATTTATGGCTTTACAATTCAGGTCATATTTCATATTAATGATTACATTTGTATGCCATACACGTGATTTCATCTGATAAGACGATAGTTTCCATCACATTTTCTTTAGAGGTAAACAATGCATTGGCTCTGTAAAACGGTCTGTATGTTATATTATAGGACATAACCGTGCATTAAAAATGAACTTTTGTACTGACCAATGGTTAGACACTATCACTTGTATAGCTCTATCTTGGATGGAAAGATTGCAATCTGCTGCTTTGTGAACAGAATAGCCCACGTATGACTAAATGAAGGTAGAAGCAATTACAGGAATGGCAATGTATGCAGTCAGGGATTACATAACAGTACCGCCTGCAGGAACACACGAGTGCCTTGGAAACCATGAGAAATGTCCGTTCTGTCCCTGCTTGTCTTGGTTACTCATCACAGACAGCTGGACAAAATAACTGCAATGTGAGAAAGACATTTAGGAATAAAGATACTAAAAGAAAGAGAAACGGGCTGGCCTTGATTACATAAAAGACTCACTCCTGCCCCCCCTGACTCAATGCATTATCTAATATATGATGCAACAGACTATATATAGTGTGACCTCCATCTCTCCATCACTCTTTGTTCTTTACCTTCTGGCCTGTCTGTAGATTTCGTAACATTACGAGTATCCAGAAACACTTAGAGTGCTTGTGTACAACAGGGTGGGAAGAAAGAAGGTGGGCGAGAGAGAAAGAGAGGGAAAGAAAGGGGTGGGATGGATGTCTAGGGGATGCTTTAATACTTCTTATGTAACTCTAGATCTTTGAGCATCTCTCCGAGCACCACAGCTGGAACTAATCCCATTAAGATGATGCTAATGTTCTCTTTCCCAAAAACAAATCGTGCACTTGCAGTCTTAGTTTCCAGTTCTTATCAAGTACGTGTCGCTGACGACTGAAACTGTAGCCTCTTTTGAGTCTCTGTATAATCTTCAGGCTTGTGATTTCCAGACCTTTTTCGTCTAACGCACCCTCACAGCCCCATCAGGTGGGCTCAACCCGCCCTTCATAAAACTAAAGAGGAATTATATTTCATATTATTCAGAAGCACAATATTGTGGGTAAAAAACAGACTCACTTAGCAGCTTTCCATCTCCCTAAAAAGATACCTGAGCTTCTGTGTCTTGCACATGTTGAGATCATTCTGGGATCAATCAGGGAAAATTATATGTGAGAAAAGGGGAATTTACTTTGAAAGGAAATCCAGATGGGACGTTTTACAAAAGTAAAGTCATTTGCAGACTTGGTGTGGTGGGATTTCAATACCATAAACTATATATTTATCCACACAAAACCTTAAATGTGTTATTTTGATCTCATTCTGGATATCATTGCAATAACTCCAAATAAAACGGATAAATAATTCAGATACATAAATAATTCCTATAGAAGCATAACGATTCTTATGAGTTTTAAAAGCAAGTAAAACCGGTGAGTATATGTTTGAAGTGATAGTTTACCTTAAAAAGATGAAAATTATAATTTACTCACCATCATGTAATTGAAAACCTTTATGATTTTCTTCTGCAGAACACAAGAAGATATTTTAAAGAATGTTGGTAAAAAAACTCATTGTACTTCCACTGTATGGACACAAAACCACTAAGACATTTCTCAAAATATCTTCATTCTGTGAAAGAAATGCATCTTTTTTTAATGACATCAGGGTATCCCTTAGGTACCTCCTGTACCCAAAGTATAAACAAATTCCGCACAAACACACATTTACCATCATTCATTTCTAACATAACTCTTTTTAAACAGATTTACTAGATTTTATTCCTAATCCGTCTACAATATTTTAAACACAGATTTGCATGAGAACAAACAACAGTGGGATGTGAGAATAAATGGACAGGAGTTTATGTAATCTGTCTGCGTGCGTGTTATTGGCAACACGAACGTCTTGTGCTGTGACTTATCAAAGCTGCGAGAACAACTTCAACCTCCGAGGAATCTCCCTAATAACTTCCAAGTGAAAAACGACGTTTTACATAATAACCAGCATGTCGCCTCCCATGCTGTTACAATTCATCACCAATGACTTTGAGAGGGAGAAATAACTACACAAAAATACCTCGAACCTCTGACTCAAACTATTGTTTCCAGTGCATTTTTTCCTAGTCCTTGTCAACCTAGAAACATGCCGCAAACACAGACAGACAGTAAATGTAAATGTATCTTACTCAGAGAGCCTCCTAGGTAACATCAGCTTTCAAGAATACGTTTGCTAAATATGCAACAGCAGAAGACATCTGTAAATGCCACATTAGAATCCATGTATTGCAGAGCTCTTTATAATACTTGATTGTGATTGGTCAATTGGATGTCAAATATCATGAAACTGTAAAGTCATACAATTTATTAATATGGTAAGATGTTGTGCAATAAGATGGATCGGTAGCAGTAACAGGTCATCATCGGAAAATAAACCCCTTTGGCCCGATTCACATTTCGCGTCTTTACCGCGCGCATATTCATTCGTTATATTAAATGTCGCGAAATAGGAGGCGACGCGGTCACGATGAAATCTCAACTTTTCAGAAAGGCGCAAGCGCTCCGTAGGTCATGTGACAAGAACCAACGACCCAATATAGACAAGCTCAACGAAATGTGAATCGGGCCTTCTGAGTGTTCTAAGATTTCACAGTTTTATTCAAGGCTCGTGATCATCCCGTCTTGGTTTATTGAACAAATGATTAGCTAGCTGTACATTATTCATCAGATAAGAAAAAAGTATGCAAGTAAGACTGGTATCGGCTTCTCCATAAAATCCTTAATAAAGTAACAGAGTTTATACTGTATATGGTCATATGGGAGCACAGCGTTATCTGAACAAAGCACGTCTGCAGTGGAGACGATAATGACACTGCATAAGGAGAAAAAACAAGCAGAGCAATGGTGTAGCCAGAAAATTTCACAGATTAAGACATTGTGAGGAAAACTATTAAGATGAAAGAGGTTTAATGTCAAAACCACAGGAGTCACCTTTTCTGGTTCATGAGAAGCTCTCTGTGCAAGTCCTGGTGATTACTGGAAGTCTTCACCGGGTTGATGAGTTTCTTGGGTTTGATCAGCTCATCAATGTCCCCGTCCATGTAGTCCGGCTCGGCCATGATGCTCCGCACACGAGATAATCCCTCTGGTATTTCTGTCGGGTCCAGACCTGAGAGAGAGAAACAGAAATTACACCATGATTTTGGATCATTAAACCTCGTCAATTAAAGAGAAAATTTGTGGGCATTTTTTTTATTTAATCAAAGGCACAGAACCTCAACAATGTACTGACAACTGAACGTCCTTCAACAGTGCATACAGTATATGTTCTATTATTACCTTGTAAACATACAGACTGCACACAGGAGGAGAACACTGAGCTTTATCATGATAACAATTTATCAATCAACGCTTCACTGCTTACAAAGATAGCAACATTTACAACCAACCCTATTAGTCACATAAACGATAGTTTATAAAACAGTCAGTTCTGATCCTTAAATCTGATTGGCTGAGCCAAGTTATAAGCCGTTATAAAATACCCCGATTTATAACGCCTGACCGCATTACATAGCCTAAATATAGTTTTATTTACTTTATAAAACAGTTATTCCATATGCCTAAAGCCCTATCGTGCCACAACACCCTTAGCCGTTATAAAATGCACCGTAACCCACTACTTCTTGGGGCTTATTGCTTTATTTTAATATGATATATTTAGGATAATGATTATTAAATAATGAAATCGAAACTTTTGTTTTGGATGATCCTTGCATTGCAATAAATGAATAAAGGTATTATTCTCTTACCCTTTTATCTTATCGTTATCATGCAAGAGTAGACAATAAATCCATGTGACATCAATATCACTTTATTTCCAAGCGATTTACAATTAATAAATGTAATTTTTAATCAGCAACAGGTTTTTACAAGTTCTGCACTAACAAAGCAAGCAAGCAAGCATGTATCATTCAGAACTAACATTTTGCCAATTAAAAAGCTGTTTACTCAAGCTATATGTTAAACTTAAATGTACACTAATCAAAATACATTATTTATACAATAGTCCTCAGTAAACACGACAAAAACAGAAACAAATATAAAGTGTGTGACCCAAATATGTCTCAATCTCAAATCTCACCTGGAAGGACTGGAAACACGGGGTATCTAAACATGGTAGTCATCTCTGCGTCTGAATAAAACCTCAGGTAAGCACAATACTGTTCCTAACTGAATGAAAGTCTGAGCAGCTCTGACCGTGTGTGAGAGAGATGGGCTCTATACACAGCGCTCTTCTGACTCCGCCTGATGTATTACCCAACAGCCCTCCCATCCCTCAAACATCTCTGTTAATCTTTCATCGCTTGCGATATATAAACATCAAAGAGTCTAGCCTCAAATATACGCTGATAACACGATAGACACTCCTAAAGCAAATATTCACGCAGTTTTGCTTCCAGATATGGAAACATTTCAAATAGTTACTGAGTGAGTTAACACTTGATTCATTTAGGAAATGGATTACAGGGCTACATTTAATCACCTTTACAGACATTATTATTTTATTTTAAAACAAGTAAGCATAACATAAACATAACAGTATAAAATAGGGAAATGACAGAAAACTCATTTATAAAATGTTTACTGAAGAAAAAGAAAATACATATTTCGACTGCAAGCGCGCTGCGCAGATCCACTTTGATGTCATTCGCCGCATGACGTCTGGGTGACGTAAGAAAACATCTGCGCTGTGTAATGCACTTGATGGCCGCTAGAGGTCACCAACAACCAGCCGTGAGCCAAGTGACGCAAAACAATCCAGTTTTTACTGGCATCTCTTAATTTAATTTTGCAGCCCAACATAAAGCCTTTCTGAATGCCTCAAGAGTCAAATAAAGCAATCCCTTGAGAAGTGTTTTGAGCTCCTTAAAAGCCATCTGAAAGCCACATTTGTATCATATAATGTCATGTGAATTACATAAATAATTACAATAGCATTATTTATTTTGGATTTGGAGTTTTAAAGAACATACCTTTCAAAATAATGAAAAACGTAAAAGCAAATGTTTTGTACCCTTATCAATTATTTTAAAATCAAGTCAATATATAAAAAAATGGACAGCATCAAAAAATGGCTAAAGATTTATTTGTGGCATCACAAAAAAAGTGCATGTTGTAGCTCTCTTTTTAAAACTTTCATCATCTGCAATGTGGTCACTGCCTTCCTGCTACTGGTATGCAATACATATGCTTAAATTAAATTTTATGCACGTCTTCAGTATTTCCTGTCATGACATGCATATTGTATATCACCTTAATGTATTTATAACCAGTAATTGCATTATATGTTCATGAAGAACACCTTGGGGACAAGTAGGATGGAAGACTGACCTTATGCTGAAACTTTGACCACTGTGTGTGAAAACAGCTTAATTACAAAAGATTGTTTTCTAAACATAAACTTCCTTTTCAGATTTAAGTCTAGTTACTGTTGCCACTGCAGCGTGTTGAAACATCGGGGTTATCTTACAAGATCTTAACTGATTGTTTCTATAAACATACTCACACTATAAAAGTGTGAGAAGCAGCCCATTAAAGTTCATGCATTAACAACATTCTGAGCGTGGTTGTTATGCATTGCTTTTTAAAAATAATTTTCACAAGTGTGTTTAATAAAAGTTTCTAGTTTTTAATTACAGAGCTGCACTTTTCAACCCGGTGCATGTCACACACGTCTCTATTGTGACCACCACAATTAGGGCTGGATTATCTTTCCCGAAAAAAGCATATCCGGATCTTCATAACAAAGAATCTCGATCCACGATCTGAATTGAAATAAAGGGCTGTACATTCACTTTTTTTGCACAGAGCACTGGTGCTACAGAGGTTTAAAGTTGTGTAGCACAGGCCAAACAGTTGTACAGGACAGGTAGCACAAAAACATCTATTATCATCTTTAAAAACCACAAATGCAGATCATCACATAATAGAGTGGTTAACAACAAAGGACATTAGACTTATATACAAATGGATCAATTAGGGCCATATCATTTTTAATTTACCCAATTTTATTGTTCGGTGTTGTCCATTTTTTGCTATACAGTAGTAATATATTTGTCCACAAAAAATACTGCAGTAGCCTATACTATAATATTTCCTAGGCCTATAGTAAACTGCAGTACAATTCCTAGATAATAAAGTGTTTTTGAACCTTACTATAACAACAGTAATTATTAAAGTATACTACTGTTGATTCTCTAGATATAGGCTATATGAACTCAATGCAGCCCATCACAAATATAGACTAAAACTAAGTAAATTAGCGGTGCGCCATCGATAAAAGTCACACACAAACAAGCACAAGAACACACACAAACAAGCCGCTCTGTATAATGCTTCATCTGTGAGCTGAATGATGTCGAACACACCTCTTGTTTTAGACGACAGACAAGATCATCCTCACGATTTTTGTTGACAAGTAGATGGCGGTCTCCTTCAAGATCGATCGCGATTTAAGATCGTCAGATCGCCCACCTCTAACCAAAATAATACACAAACGGCCGTGTTTAAGCCAAGTGTTAACATGCAAGACCTGCATGTCATTTCAGTACACTTTCAGAGGGACTTTGTATAGAACCACCTCTTTTAATTTGCAAATACTATCGGAGCATTTTTTTATGTTTGTGACCTTTGTGTATGCAGGGGCTGCTTGTAAAATGTCTAGCTCATTAAGTACAAAAAGGCCCGAGGGTGTTAGACAGGCATCTGTGTGCAGGTTCTTAGTTTGTTAACCTGTTTCACAACATAGACTTGCATGTAGTGGACATCACACTGCATATGGGCAATCATGCATATTATCCAGATTTGCACAAATGTTTCAAAACATTGAAGCAGCTGTGCTTTTAAGAACGACCTGTTTCAACTAAACTTTTTGCTTTGTGTTTTTGCAATATTATACTCTTGTGCAGAGACAACTAACAAGATTTGTGGGTTAATTAACATGGACATTATCAAAATATCACAAATGTGCATGTTTGCATATTACAAAGGTTTGTAATAACTAAATGATTTTAAAGGGACAGTTCACCCAGAAATAAAAATTCTGTTATCATTTCCTCACCCTCGAGTAGTTCCTGATCTTTATAAATGACTTTGTTCTGTTGAACACAGACAATGATATCCAGAAAAATGCTTGTCACCAAACAGTTATTGGCCAACATTGACTACCGTAGTAGGAAATATTACAATGGTAGTCAAAAGTTCCCCAGATGTTTGCTTTCCTACATTCTTCAAAATATCTTTTTTTGTGTTCAATGAAATGTATAAAGAATTTATTCCTACTTTGATAGTCAATGGTGGCCAAGAACTGTTTGGTTAGAAGCATTCTTCCAAATATCTTTCTCTGTGTTCAGCAGAACAAAGAAATGTATGGAACAACTTCAGGGTGAGTAAATGAAGACAGAATTGTCATTTTTGGGTAAAATGTTCCTTTATTTCTTTAAAAAGATATGCAGGATACATTTTAGGTCAACGCAGATGGAGTGATGCTTTTGTTCATATCATTTTAATAGAATTTACAAACTATTTATTATTGCATCAGAAATCGCACACCACATTATTTAGCAAGTTCTTGAATATCACATTGTTCTTTCAGCATAGGTCAAATTCAGAGTTAAAGGGATAAGAATATAAGTCAATGGAAAGTCCCCATCAAGATACAAAAATGTGTAATTTCTGGACTGCATTTTCAGGCATTGTTGAATGCTGAATAAGGAAAACTGCTCACTGCAATGTGGAACATTTATGTTCACAACTTTATGACTTGAAAGGGCTTTATTAACTCCATCTTAGAAACAAAAACACAGCAAGTGTGTTAACTCCCATGCCCACACACTTTCAGAATAACAGACTGCGTATTTCAGAAGAGAGAAAATATAAACATCACATTTATACACCCTTCCTCTCAGCACCAGCCCCAACAATAACCAGAGCAAACAAGAGCTCCTCAATGACATCATTTGGATGTGTGTGTTTATAGTTAGATCACCGTGTAGTCACGTGACTGATATCCAAAAAACACAAGCTTAAAACATGACATGATTGTAATATTTCAGCGACTAGCTCTATAAAGCTCTATGTTTTTGTTCAATTTTACAACCTACAACATAAACGCACAGAGCGGAGGGCGGGCACAACCTCAAGCAATCAAGCTTTTCCTTTCCAGTCATCTGCAATAGAGCCCACACGTGGGGCGCCAATAACAGGAAACAAGTGACAAACAAACCCCCAAAAAATCCCATTTTGGTTACATGTTAAAGATGAAAAATATGCTATTTTCTAGAATATTTTTGCACACAGCAACACGGATAAGGACGGCATGTCTTTGTTCCTGTTCACAAGCCCTCATTAGGGATCTAGACTAGGAAGAATGCAGCAGGGAGCAGCTGGCAGTCTACGGTACCATCTGACCCTTATTGGGCACCGTTTACAGGCAGCAGGAGGATACATTAGCCCCCCTCCCTAATCCCCAAAATCCCTTTCACAAGCACATTGTCACTTTCACCTACTGTTTATATCTAATGCCTATAAATGCCGTGATTTTTTATTTTATAAGATCTTACTCCCTTTTCCAAACTGCAATCTCAATTTAACCCCCTGTTGGTCAAATCACTCTTTATTGTCAGCATAAAGACATTCTGAACCATCCCCCCACCCCCATGTCTGCCCCCCACCTACCCCCATTCTTACAGACCACAGGAGTATCAATTCGTATCAACTATCCTCCAGATGATGGCTTTCTCCCACTCATTTTCTCACGAACCTTCTGTTTTTCCCAAGTTACAGGATTGATTTAGACCACTAACGCTGGAGTGATCTGACACAGATAAAAACTTTCCAGGTTAAATACCAAAGAAAAGCTTTTTGGATGTTTTTATGCACACAGGCGTTACACAAATGTATGCACACATACACACAGATGACATTCAAGTGAAATGTGTGTGTTTCTCCATTTCCTTTAGCCGAGCCAACGGAAAATGTCGAAGCACATAAATTGCGGGGGTTCCCACGGCGGGGTGGGGGGGAGAGAGAGGAAAAGAGAGATAGAGATGGAGAGACAGTAATTGGTTCCTTTTGGGGATCAGACTTATGACAACCTGAAACACATCGTCCTCACTAAATCATGCATTCAAATGAAAAATAAAATAATTTTCTATAACACTAAGAAACAACAATAATAAGAACATTTATTGTCCATTGTCCATATAATAAAAACAGGAAACATGCCTAAAAGACAATAATTGCAACTCAAGTCAAACTACAAATAGCAAAAACTGATACTACCCATAATTGAACACAAAACCAAACAGCAACGCTCTCAACCCATCTGTGTACCCAACAGGGTATTGCCATGAATGGGGGGGTTGGGGAGTCTCTGCTCTAGTAAAGAGGAGCTCTCTTAAACCAATAGACCTAAATCTGGTCAAAAACAGACCCGCATCTGTATTGACAGAAAAATAATACAACACAATATCTGCATCTCTAACTTCTCTTTGTGCTGCCCCCTGGTGGCTGTAACGAAACATCACAATCACAGCTGATATACAAAACTCATCACAGAAAATAACAGTGTGTTTGTTTTGAAGCTACAATTGAGTCTTAAGAGGCTCTTGCTGTACATTATGGAATTATTCTTGTTTCCTGTTCCTGCCAAGTAAAAGACCTCTGACATTTCAAAGGCTGACCCACAAGAGAATAAGGTCACGTGATGAGATGCTGGGTCACTGCAACACACTGAGAAAAGGAAACGGCCTGCATGTTTCTGTGTAAACGTGTGATCCTATACGAGACCATTCGACTTTAAACATTTTATAAATCTTGGCTTGTGCTAAAATTACATTTTATTTAGCATATTATTTAATATAACCATTTTTCTGATCAGATACACTAACATGTTTTGATTTGATGACATTTGTTTTTCATAAATATGGCTAAGTTCCTGTAGACTTTCTAATAAAGCTCATGGGTTCGAGTCCCAGGTAATGTACAGCTTGAATGCACTATAAATTGTAGATAAAATCATCTGCCAGATGCATAAGTTTGCAATTTGCTTCTGCATTATGAGCTTCTAAAATCCTTCTAAATCATAGCATAGGCTTTCAACCATGGCCAATGCGGTTCGATAACTTCCTCCAGTGGATTTGCATGCAAATACCATCCTAGGGTTCACATTTACATTCTGTCATTTAGCAGACGCTTTTATCCAAAGTGACTTACAGAGAGTTCAGGGAGCAATGAGCGATATGTCATACAGGGGCAATAATACAATAGGTGCTACTGTTACTACTTTTAGCAAAAGCTAGACCAATACCTGTTGAGAGAAAGGGTTGAGAGAGAGGGTTAGTGTTTTTGTTTTCTTTTTTCTCTCATTTGTCTGTCAAGTATTCACAGAAGAGATGGGTTTTAAGTAGTATTTTGAAAGTTGTGAGAGATGTGGTTGACCGGACTGAGTTAGGAAGATGTTCCACCAAGAAGGAGTTGTGAATGAGAATGAGCGGGAGAGCGATTTTTGAGAAGGCAATACAAGACGCCGCTGGTTTGCTGAACGCAGGGTTCTTGATGGGGTGTAGGAGTGTGTGAAAGTATGCCGGTGCAGATCCAGTGATAGTCCTGCAGGCAGTGACTTGAATCTGATGGTTTGACACAAGAATAAAAAATATATACTGACATCAGTGATATAAAATGATCCATGTGACTAATTTGAAAAACAGAGAAACTCCAGCGTTCACCGTTTATTTTATTTGCATGACAATAGGTGAAACATTTTTTTGTGTCTCCATTGTTTGGGTTGGGCAACTTTATAACAGGATGTGATAGTTAACATCGCACCATCGTGTTAATGTCGCACGGACCAACGCTCGGGACACTCATGCGTATCTTTACCCCTTTCTGTAGTGGTAACAGTAATTCTAACCAACTTCCTGATACGTTTACCCACAAACCAACCACACAAAACTTCTCCATTTGCCCTTTCAGGTTTTGCACTTCTATACCTTCAGCTGTGTAACCAACAAACTAAAACTGGCTTGTCGGAGGTTAAGCACAGAACACATCGTTTACACAAATGTTACATACAAATGTTTTTGCACTTCCAGAACGAACAAAATACACTGCAAGATTAAAAAAGGCTGACGTCTGTTACAAAACAACATGTAGTCTAGACTTCGAACTGTCAAACCACAAATAGACAAACTTGCAAATAAAAAAATAGCCTTGTCGAGTTTATTTGTAGTCTAGGGTGAACTATGTAACTTGGGTGCGGCCGATGTGTGTACGGTCATAGAAAAGAATGGTTTAAAATTGTATTCTTTTTTAGATAGCAGCAAGCATGTATTATGTGTCCCCTTTAGAGCTCTAAGAAGAGGAGATGAATGTAGATTATTCAGAGTTTAAACTGTATCATCCACTTTATTTTTTAACGCGGAAGTAGACGATGTGAGGTACTTCCTTTTTGTCTCGAGACTTCCGTTTTATTAGCTGGCCCCCAGGGCGTGCAGCAACTGTCCAGAACGGGTCAGGTGTGCCAGTATGTATATGAGGGATCCAGCAACTGCGTTCTATAGAACTAAGGCCGCCGAACAGAGGGTCCATTGATTCCGCTCAGCTGTGGCCAGCACCTGCTGGGTCAAAGATTACGGTAAAGGCCGTGCGAGAGGTGCTAATGTATGTTTGGAAACATGTTGGTAGAGATGTGAAATTTAGGATTCTTAAATAATGTCTGGTTTCATGTCACGACAACCACGCAGCGCACCAGAATTGACACAGCTGAAAGCATTGGCTCATATGAGCCATGATGATGTCACATGCTATGACACACTGACATGTGGTGCCGCTCATGTGGGCGATGTGACTTCGAATCCATCATTTTCACTGTACCAAATTTACTCATCAATTATGAGATGAAAGGCAAAAACAGGCACTTACAAAAATGATATACCAAAACTAAATCTACAATTAAAGCATATTTTTAACACACATGGTGCATATAGGGGAGATTCTAAAACTCAAAAAAGAGTGGTGATCAAAGAAAAAGCCAACTGCTGCCATTGATTATTGTGAAAGACAGACAAGAAGACTGCTGACCTGCCACTGCCTGTTAAAAGAGATGAACTGAGAACTACAGGTGTCGACATGACAACTGTGGTTTATCTTGATAATCTAGGGATAAAATTATAACAAAAAATATGTTTTAAATAAAATATTAAATCAATTAAGATATCATGTTTTGAAAAATATACAAATTAAATATACATTTTTTGAAGATTATTTTGTTTTAGGCTAGCAAGCAACTTAGAACACCCTAGCAACCACGTGGCAATGCCTTGACAACTTTCCAGAATATCATAGCAACACCTTAGCAACAATCCAAAACAGCCTAGAAACTGAACAGTAATGCTTTAAAGGGATAGTTCACCCAAAAACATTTACCTCCTTTGAAACCTGTATGACTTTCTTTCTTCTGCAGAACATAAAAGAAGATATTTTGATGAATATTGGTAACCAAACAACGGTGGTACCCATGTACACCATTGCAAGGCAATGGGTACTGCTGGTGTTCAGTTACTTTAATATCTTCTTTGTGTTCTGCAGAAGAAAGACATTCTCACAAAAGGATAACAGAATTATCATTTTTGGGAGAAATATCCCTTTATAGAGAACAGACCAAATAGCATCCACATGTACTACATTCATAAAACTTAAAAATGTAGTTATAATAACCAAGGTAATGGAACAATACCCCTTGACCTCTTTATACTGCTGCTTATAGAGCAACATGAAATTTCAGACAATTCAGATCTGCGATTTATCCTATGGTCATGAATTACACTAAATAGCCCTGCTTCTCCGTCCCATGAGCTTTCTTTGACCACGTGAGCCGAGACAGACTAAGGAATATCTGATTGTTTTGCTTCTTTGTTTGATTTAAAGAAGGAAAAAAAATCAATGGCAGCAACAGAATGTCAGCCGGCTGGCTATTGGACAGATATGACTAAAGGATTTACAGACAGCTGTCCGTGTGTGGATTACTCTACAGATCTATGATTCACGCAAACACCCTTAAACGTATGCACAAACAGCATGCAAATACTACAGATTATGCACAGTTCTGCATAAGGCTTTTAGTGACCCAAATCACTACTGAAAAGAAACAAAAACTGCACATTCATTCATAGGTCTAAAGGGACAGTTCGCCCAAAAATAAAAATTAATTATTAAATTCTCACACGAGAGTGAACACAGAGAAAGATATTTGGAAGATTGCTTGTAAAAGGTTCTTGACCACAATTGACTACCATAGTATGAAAATAACAATGTAGACAAAAGTGCCCAAAAACTGTTTGCTTTCCAACATTCTTCAATCTTATTTTCCGTTCAACAGGACAAAGAATTTTATGAAGACATTTTTTCCTTTTGAACAACGTGAGGTTGAGTAAATGAAGACAGAATTAAAATTTTTGAGTGAACTGTCACTTTAACAACAGTATAGGACATGAAGCAATACCTACATCTTTAACACCCTTTTGTATCACACATAATCCTAAAAACAGCAGATTATCTCATGTCTCTGACCTCTTCCAGCTCTCACCTAACATTAAGACAAATCTTGAGAAAATAATTACAGGTTTGGGAAAAACTTTTCACGAGCAAACAAAAGCACCAGTTTGCACTTCTGTTTGACAAAATAATGTATGTAATAAACACAACACATTCACAGAGCACATCTGTTCTGACAAGTACAACAACAGATTTTAACGCTTGTCTACTCATCCTTCAAAACATCTTCATATTTAACACAATACAGTACAGCATTACAACTCAAAAAAATCTTAAACCTCGAGCGAAAACGTCACTGCTGAAATCCATAGCAACGTGAAACAAAGAACGTAAACATTTCAAAATCATACATGAATATTGAATCATGCCTTAATGAGGAGATCTGACAGAAGCGCATGATGTTTTATTACGGTTTATTTACACGAGACTGAGCAAAGTTGAATGTATTAGTTAGTTAAATACAGGCAGACAAAAGAATAGGGCATAGCTCTATAACAAAAGGACAAAGCACACTCAGCATCCCTCACAACTGCCGTGCCCATGCGCGCATGCACACGTGAACGCACAGACCAAAACAAAGATCCATATCAATGCATATATACAGTCCCCACGTGCCGTTCCATAAACGGAAAAGATGTTCACCTAAAGCAACATGTTTGTAAAGATAATCAATATTCTGCATATGAATGCGCGCTGGCATGGGTTCAATAAGCCGCGTAGACGAAATCCAGTCTTGACCTCAGTGTGATGCTGACTCATAGGAGCATGAAAAAGGTAATTCCAGCAATGGACATTCCCGGGCACTTCCACTTTGCCGGGAAATTAACCAAGCATAGATCCATTTTTAATATTTGAATGCATTTAGAAGCCCGTGATGGTACACTAGAGAATCTCACAGGAAAACCAAAAAAGGTTGGTAACAAGTGCATCCTATTCCTTTCAGAATAACTGTGTGAAAGTATGACACCTTTGCAAAAGAAACATAACCAATTAACCTGGGTTGACCCCAAGTGTTGCATAAAGCAGAGCTGATGTGAGGACATGATGTTTGAACAGGAAGGCAACACAACTTGAAGTGACCAACCCATGACCCGAAGTCTGAAAAAACGCTGTCTTGAAACACCGAGGACACAGCGTGACTTCATCAAACCACCCATGTCCTCTTCTCTGGTCCTACCCATCCACATGGGACAGCATCATCTTCCGTACAGGAAGTCCAAAGCCATGACTGTATGTCTTTCTCGCTTTCACTGTCATACGGTTATTCAGAACTGAAACCAGATAGAGAGCGATAACATGTATGTGACAGAGATAAGGGTACAACGAAGGAAGACTTGACTGCTAGAATGTGGGAACTAGTTCAAAGATCAAAAAACAGATGTAACGCTTAAACAAAACAGCCAACAAATTACAAACACATGTGGTCGGGACCATCCTCTCCCTACCCCCAACATCCCCTCCAATACAGAAACTCATCTTAGTATGATCGCATCGAACATTATAAAGGTTACAGAAATATCCACAAACCGATCTACAAGAGTTTTAGATTCTGCTTGTCTGGACTTGATATTGAATTAATATTAAACAT
The DNA here is from genome assembly GCA_006030095.1 of Triplophysa siluroides. NCBI lineage: Eukaryota > Metazoa > Chordata > Actinopteri > Cypriniformes > Nemacheilidae > Triplophysa > Triplophysa siluroides. The sequence goes on along the minus strand of VCII01000102.1, from coordinate 970,386 downwards.
CTCTGTTTTGATCAAACATTATTATTTAAGGTTGGCTTGCACCTTGCAGTGTGACAGGATAGTGTAATGTGTCAGACAGGGCATAAAGCGTTGACTGTACATGGTGAATGAGACATACTGTTCTACAAGCCATGACATGACACATACCATGTGCTTTGAATTCCTGCCCTAACCGACTCCTGAACTCTTACTCTACTTAATGTTGTATGTTAAATATAATCCAACATCTAATGCAATCTATGTAATAACATATATTTTGTTCCGAATGTGACGCAAAGCAATATAAAAGTTACCTTACAATAGCGCGCATGATTAAAAATTAAACTTACTATAAATAATCCATATTACTTAATCAAAATATTCTGTACCAGTCATGTGAAACAATATTTTTAACATTTGTTTGCCATTGTTCTCAAGCGTGTGATTTTGAGCGCTTTGTTGCTCTGCTGGTCGTTGTTTGACTCGTCTGGTACATGCATTACTATGAGAAGTGCATCATGGGCTTGCATTCACAATCATTGTTTCCAGTAACGCACGTCTCGGTTACACAACCATCAACAATCGCGTTTCGATGCAAAGCGTTTCCAAAAGACATTGAAACACACACATACCTCAAATTCAACCCCGGGCGTACTTCTCTATAGCAAGTGACTTGGTGTGGACGTCAAAAGAAGGAAAAAGCATCAGTTCGTTAACCGACCACCTCTCCTCTTGTTAAGGTGTGTCTATTAAATCAGTTTTCTTTCTCTCCTGGAGACAGTTCAGTTGTAGACGGGACCCTCACAAATGTAAATTAATACTTGGAGTGGGGGGCGGGCGGACTATATGACCCAACGCCCGAGTCACATGCGATGCTCCTCCCATTTGCGCTCATGATTATTCATGAGCCGGGGAGACCCCGAAAGCTAACTGGGCGTCGCGCAGTATCGGTGGGCGGGGAATAGGGGGTGCGGCCACACAAAGCGACCCCCGGTAATCTAGACTAGTAAACTTTCCTTTCACTGAAATCATTCGCAACGTGAATACATAGTCAAATGCTTTGAAATAATACTTATTTAAAATAGCACGCGATCACAATTTTACTGTGTTCCGGGTTTCGGCCAAGTGGATTATTTAATATAATCGGTTTGTGAAGGACAGAAGTCCCCAAAATACCCAACACCCCAACATCCCACCGCCCTTTTTACCACTTTGTTACAGGCACAGAGCTATCAACACAGCTCAGCCCACGTGCTCGTGTGGGACGTGTGCTGTTTAGAATTGGACTTCCGGTGACGCTTTGACAGTTGAGCACAAATGTGTCAAGAGAAAGTTTCCTGTCGAAGACGAGGCGACGACGCAGACGTGCGAGGCATACATCGCATACAACAAGCAAAATGACACATTTTTCTTTCCTTATCTGTCTTTTCTATTCAAATTAAAAGCTTATAAAACCCCTGCAGAAAAAAGTACAAACAATACAAATTTTAATGGTTCAATACGATTAACATTATAAACCAGCTGTTCACCATTTTGTGCAGGGATTAATCAACCATAGTTTACTCAGAATACTTTACTTATACTTTAACATCTGTTAAAGGGATAGTTCACCCAAAAATGAAAATTCTTTCAACGTTTACTCACCCTCAGATTGTTCCAAACCTGTATAAATGTCTTTGTTCTGCTGAACACAAAGGAAGATATTTGGAAGAATGTAACTAAACAGATCTCATCACCCATTTACTGCCATGGTATGGAAAAGAAATACTATGGGAGTCAATGGGGGATGAGATCTGTTTGACATTCTTCCAAATATCTTCCTTGGTGTTCAGCAGAACAAAGAAATCTATACAGGTTTTGGAACAATCTGAGAGTGAGTAAATGATAACAGAATTTTCCCTTTAAATATCTTACAGTGTTTAAATGTGTTTTCACATTAATTTATCTTTTATGTTTTTTTCTCTAGTACCAGCAATTGAGGTAATTTTACACTCACTTACACTCTTTATCATGGGGTAGAATGCTTGTATCTAACCTTACAAAAACTCTGGGTCCTGCTCCACATGTCAAGGTTTATTTTGTGATAGGTACCAGATGGCTCTATATTTTCCCCTAGTAATGATATTTTTTCCTATTTTATGAATGACTGTTCCCTCAGAGGCAGTTCAGTGTGATGCACTGATGTAGAACATTCCACCGTCATAGCTCATGTGCAGATAGGACTCCCATAACACTAAAGCAGAGTGAGTCATAACTGTTCCAGAGGTTACCCAGAATTCAGTCCCACAAGGCTTTTGGGGAACATATGTTGACTAGAAGTTACGGGAATATGGGAGGGGTCCGAATCCGCGGATCCCAAGGCAAAACAAAATCCCAAGCCACTTTGGCAATCGCTGCGCCAGGCTTGACGGGGAAAAAACAAACAAACACTAGAATGTTTAATGCTAGTTTATGCAAGTTTTCAGTTGATCAATTATAAACATATTTGAACATATTAGGTCTCATAAGAGATTAACAAAACCATGGTAATATAAATACTGTCACATCCATTATGTTTTATGACTGTAGGGCGGGTGGTGTATGTTTTAACCCTTCATGGGTCGAGAAATGAAAGTTAGTTTAGTATAAATGAGTACTTATGGGCTTCACTACTTGGGCGGTAACATTTCCAATACTTCATCATTCTTGTTGACCATAAACCTCTCCAGTTTTAACACAGATGACCATGTTGTGCTTTAGATTTCAATGTTTCTGCATTATGAATTTTAGATTTTCTTAAAAGGGTGACTTCCTGCGGCCTCTCTAACTTCTCGCAACCTGTTTGCTGTTAAGCAGGAAATTACAGTTCTCTGAAACCATGGCAATGACTGTGGGCTTCCTATTGCGATGGCCTAGGGGAGTCACTTTGAAGAATAATATGTACATCCTTTTTTACTGGACATACCAGTTTCACAGACGTCCGCACTCTTTATGTCTTTTCTTTTTAGCGAGGGAGGTTGTTTTCTCTTGTAATGAGATTGATTGAATAAATACAAAAAAAAAGTATTAATCCCTAAATTCACATTCATAAACTTTGTTACAGGATGTTTTTTCCCAACTCCCACGCTCCAAAGTCATTAACCTTTACAAACTTGTACATGTATCCAGAGTTTAAACTTTAACCATGTATTTTTTTGCTCAGGCAGACGGAATTACAACAGAACACTTGACCATATAGTGTACGTCTATGACCTACTTTGTCTGGGCTGGGGACACACTTTACTAATATGATTACATCTTACAGGAAAACACGCCCAGAGTCTAGTCATACTGGGAGTTCATCTTTAAAGTTTTTCCACTGGACGGGAGCCATCTCTGATCTGACCATCGCTCATCTCATTTTCTTTTGACCAGCATGTTGTTAGTGTAGTCTAAATTTTAAGTGTGACACACAACATTATTGTTGTATTTCCCACTACAAAGTGCTGTAACACAATACAGACATCTCAAATGTCTATACATGTCAACACTAAAATACATTTGAAGTTTTTGCATGCGCTTATATGTCATATGAACCATGACAATAATCTGAAATATGTGCCTTTGAAAACCCAGCTAAAGTAATTTTTTGTGATTTACAGTTTTTCTACATAAAATCATTCTATATGATGTAAAATACATTTTGTGAAAATATAATCTTTGTCAAAGATTAGAATCCTGGTAAAATAAGGACAGAAATCAAACTTTGATGCTCATTATCTCATAATTGGATTTTGAGACTTTAGCTTGGTTTTTGCTTGTTTGTAAGCAATGTTGTAAAAATATAACTCAAAAATAATTTCAAAAGGAACATACAATGACAGTGTGTTTTGGGTGAACTATTCCTTTAATATTTATTGGTACTAAATATTCTTTATAACATCTGCAACATCTGAAGCACCATATGTTAACTTTTAATGAAGATTGTGAAGTGTGTGAAACAAAAATTGAGAGACACATGTGTTTGAGCCGTTACACACTCTAGGGAAAACTGCACTCTAGGGAAGATGAAACTGAGTTGGGAGTACTTTACTTTTGAAAAAAATATTACAAACCATTTTACAAAAGCTACTGTATGCCTGACAGAAATACATTTACCAGAATGTAAAGATCATTTTAGGGAAAACTGTGTCGTGCATTTTTTTTTTTTTTTTAAACATTTGTTGTTACTTAATTCTGAGCAAATGCATGACTCATTATTCACACTTTTTTTGACTGGATACACGGAGAGACATTAAAAGAAACAATAAAATGGAGTAACATGAATGTACATATGGTTTTCATTTGCAGCTTTATTGCTTCATTTGATCGGTTTGGTTTATATTTCAAATGTCTTTGAATAACAAGGAATATTGGATTCACATATCACGTAGGCTACATGATGTTAATTTAAAATGCATGTTATGTTCGTCAGCTCCAGTGTAATTTGAACTTGTAAAAAAAAGGGGAACAAGGGAAGGGGAGGGAGAAAAGGAGAACAAAAAGACAAGAGAGAGAGAGAGAGAGAGAGAGCGAGAGAGAGAGAGAGAGAAGAGGAGAGAGAGAGAGAGAGAGAGAGAGCGAGAGAGGAGAGAGAGAGAGAGAGAGAGGAGAGAGAGAGAGAGAGAGAGAGAGAGAGATCCTAGCTAGATCTCTATCTCTCTCTCCTCTCTCTCTCTCTCTTCTCTCTCTCTCTCTCTCTCTCTCTCTCTCTCTCTCTCTCTCCCTCTGTTACTGGGCAGAGGACGGTCGTCTGATAGGCCAGTCTAGCTTGGCTATTCTAATCGAATGAACCAACTCTGAGTGACATTGCAAACCATGTATTTGTTGACCCTAATGCAACCTGTCTGACATCATCATACAATGACCCTGATGTTGAGCATGTGCCAAGCATACTGTCAGTGTATCAACATTAAGCTACACATCATTAACATATACAATACAATGAACACATACTCATAACACTTAGATCCTTATAGGTTGTACACAAAGCAAAAGCAGTATTTGCAGTTAGTTGATGACATCACAGGATGTTTAGATTTAGAGTCTCAGAACACACTGTGCCACTCTCGTTCTATTAAATAAAGCATTAGTCATTCTGCATTAAATTCTGCCATTATGTTGTATATCCCTTAAAAATAGATGTTATGCAAATTTAGTCTCCACATCCCTTCAACATTCCACAAGACGAATCCAACCTCTTCATCCATCTAAAAGCGGTTGATCTCACCCTAAAAGCCCAATTGTACGTGTATTTATTTACAGATGACTGATCATGCGGTCTTTTGACAGTGCTCAATCTAAATGTGCTGTGCGTCATGGCTGTATCTGTCACTCAGAGAGAGTCTATCCTGAAGCAGTCACACACACACACAAACACACTCAGAGCACTTTAGCTAATGGAGCTGATTGGGATGAATGGGGCGCTGGTGCAGGGAAGAGGCGCTGCGGAGGTGAATGATGTAATAGGGCCTTTTTAATACGATGCCAGTTTAATCAATGAAAATCAATCAGGATTAAACGCTGAACACACATTAGTGGGCACAGGCACGGCTGCAGCACGCGTCTTAATGCAGAACCAATATGTACAGGAACACAAACATGTGCAGACCCAATGACACGTATTTACAAGCAAACTTGCATGTGTGTTGCATAACTGTATGTTGTAAGAAGTGGGGAAGGAAACATGTGGTTTTTGATTGCACAGAAAGGAGAAAAAGAGACAAAGGCTATTCTAGACAGGCTAGATAGACTTGTAAGCGCTCTGATCATATAATGTCAAATTCTGTGCTCAGATTTTTTAAAAACAATTTTGACACGACCAATATGTCTAATTTGAAATTTAGATTTACCAAAGCAGCAGCCGGCAGATCGTTTTCTTAAAGCTGAAATCTGTAACTTTCGGCTATTGCCATCTCTGTGTTTGGTTACTTTATATAGGCCAACATACAGTATTTTCATGTGGCTTGAAGTCAAATGAAGTCAAACTAACATTTCGCACAAAACTGTAGGCTACAAGGGCTCATCTTATAAATAATTATCGATACTTAAATGTAACATAAATGAGAACTCTTCTTGAGTAATGAAATTGAGATCTCTGAGCAATGCAACTTTCCATTGGAGAGATAAAGTGTTCCAGAGAATACTAAACCTTTCAGCATAAAATACGTTATACTGTAATAATTTAAAATGAAACGTGTAAAACAATATATTGTAATTATTAACTTTTACAGACATCTGTCTCATATTCATCTATAATAAGATAAAAAAATCAAGCTATAAGCACATTTTACTACGTCCAATATGTCATAAGGTCATGGGCTCTTTTAATTTGTTGACCTGTCCCATTTCCTCACAGTATTTCCAGTGAGACCAGACGAAAAACATTGAATTAAGGATGTCTGTTGTATCAACCACACACTGATTTCCTTTTGTAAGGTTACACAAACATACACACTAGGACATGAAACATAAACAAAGAGGTTTTGTGGAACAGCTCTGGTCCTCTGACACCAAACACATGACGCACTGGAGGTGGACAAAACTGAAAGAACAATGGAGAACAGTCCGACTGACTGACCTAACTGACTATAGATATGCTGAATCATCAGGTTCCTCTGACCGAGTGGAGAAAGATCGCACACACACACACACAGACACACAACGAGATGCTTTCCAGTGTGTGTGCATATCCACACGCACACGCATGCACAGATCTTTAAAAACAATTTTTTAACACAAACTCAAATCAGACGAAACGAAAATCAGAAGTACATCAGAGTTCAATAATTAATCATTAGGAATATCCAATAACCACCTAAAACATAGGGCTGCAACCACACAGCCCTAAAGGATAAAGAACCACAGGCTAAAGAACACATTAGCAACTGCATAGCAAGGCCCTGGCAACCACACACAACCCTCTACACTCTTAACAATTAAGCTGCTTAAAAGGTTCTTCACAGCAATGCCATAGAAGAACCATTTTTGGTTCCACAAAGAACCAAAGGTTCTTCGAAAAAACACCTCTTACTTACTTTTTTATAATCTGTAAAACCTTTTTTCGAACCTTTTGTGAAACAGAAAGGTTCTTCAGATGTTAAAGGCTTTTTATGGAACCAAAGGCTTTTTCTATGCCATCGAAGAACCTTTTGAAGCACCTTTGTAAGTGTAGCACCAATGCCTGTGACACTAAACAATATTTTCAAAATCTTAACCATCTTAACATTTTAGCATTAAAATCTTCAGAATGCACAAACTAGATGGTTTGGGCAGACCATGAGACAGTCCAAGTTGTAAAAAGTGTTGTGAAAATCTTTTGCACATGATGTAAACATGGACATCAAGCTCTCTACATAGGCTATAACATGACATACACTCTATTTATTATTTTACATCACTAATCCTTTAAGATCTGCACCAGGAAACAGATTTAATGCCAGTAAATAAGGATTAGTGGTAGGGGAACTCATTGCTGGAAGCAATAGACTGGAACAAGCAAGGTACATGTCTAATGATCACTGTCTCTGTAAACAGCTAGTTTAATGAGGTAAATCTGCCATTTTAAACACAACCCGCAAGCCTTCATGATAGCCGGTTATTATTGAAGCTTATTTTAATGCATCTATGTAAATTATTGCTTAAAGCTAAAGTTTGTCATTTCTGCATCAACAGTGTTAACAAAGAATTTTCCAATATTACGATTCCTCTCCTTGTCTGTGATTGGCTTAGACAATATTACTGTGTCGTATTGATCAGAATGGCAAAACAGAGTGATGTTTTGATTATGCTAGATAACAGTGTTTACACTTTACAAAAACTAACCCATGAATGTCTTACTAACTGAAAGATTTTAACATTGAACACTTACACAAACACATAGAGCACTTGTCTGCTTTCTGTCACTCATAATAAATGCTAAATAGATGAGACAGATTGACCCATGCAGACAGAATTGAGCTGAAGGTCCATTACAATGCAATAGGCCCCTCCAAACTCATGATTGGTTAAAGTATTGTTTTTTAAAGGGGTTCTGCAACGATGTGTCTGATCACTCTGACTTCTTTTAATGTTTAACGTGCTGTCTTCTCATGCTTAACATGGTCAACTTGTCAAAAATTAGTTGGGCGTATTACGTAGTATTTCTGTGCTCGACCCAGCGATTGTACTGGTTTTGGAAAGTTTTTTTCGAACATTTAAAACTGTTTCGTAACAATTTCGCGAAGTTCAGGTGTTTGTTTGTTTACTGCATTTGGGTGATGAATGTTATATAAACGGTTGGATTTGGAGATCGTTTGAAACTGATATACGGAGCCTTCCCACCGCTAAAAGATGGCGGAGATGAACCGCATGCGGTGAGTGAAACTGATGTCTGTGTGTTGTTGGCAATGGGTGCTCATGTACTTTGGTTCAGCCTACCCCTCCCCCCTGCACGCGTCGTATGTTTTCGGAAGTAATCGTACAGCCGTATCTATCTTTTATAAATGTGATCAAACTAAATACTCTTCGAAGATACGAAGTATGCGATACTACTCTATAGGTACTGAAGATTAATATGAGAAACCGTGTGTGTTAGGGCCGCTTTAAGTAATGCTGTGGGGATTTTAGCAGCATCTAGTGGTGAGGTTGCGAATTGCAAGCGGACCCGCGGTGTATGTAGATAGAAATAGCTCATTCTAAGGTAATAACGACATAACGCTTCATTATGAAAGATCTTTATAAACCTCTAAAGACGTAGTTATGTATTTTATATTGCATTTCTGTCAATAGATCATCCAAAAAATGGCACATTGGGCCTTTAAGTGTTTTTTTTTTGCACGTTTCAGATGAGTCCATCTAAGATTGACCTAGTTATAATTTATAGTTGTCTTAGTGTAGAAAAAAACCTTCTAGCATTAAAATCGTGCTCTTGAGCTACAGACAGCACCCAGACAGACTAAATGCTTGTTACTCTGCCATATGTCCTTAAAACTCCTTCTCACAGGCCATTGCTATAATGAGACATGAAAGAAAAAATAAAGTTTATTGGAAGTTCCTGAACAAACTGCAGACATGGTCAGACTGAAAGCATCACGCTGCAGATCTAGCACATTGAATTGTTCTAAATTCAAGGCCAAAATGCGACATGATTATATTTTCCACGAAATCTGCACAGCCGTCTTTTTCCACTGTGTGTGTTTAAACATATTTCCTCTTGAAATCTCCGTCCACAGAAGGAAATGAGCAGAGGAAACCTGTGTTGTTTTTTGATAACTCCAGGACTCTTTGTAATGTTCTGTCCTTGAAGTTTGTGTGTGTGCGCATGCTTGTGTGTGTTTCTGTGTTTTTTCTGTACCTGATAACATTTCATCCTCTGGCTCGATATAATCTACTCTGACGGGCAGGGCTTCCTGGATTCGCTCCTAAATCAAACAGACACAGAGAAAACAAAAGAACGTTTCAAATACAAACATATAGTTGAATTATCTTTCAATTAGATATCCCTAACATTTTAAAACCTAGTTTGCCGTTTAACTCTGTGTGAGAGCTGATATTTTTATTTAATTTAATATGTTTTAATATATTATATAATTTACTCTTATCTTACTTACAAACTTTTTAATAGTAAGTCTTTTTGATTTTCTTATATTGTATTGCTTATGCGTGTACAGCACTTTGGCAAACACCTGTTGTTCCAAAAGGTGCTTTATGAATAAAGTTTGACTTGACTTGACATTTATACATTTGGCAGACACTTTATTCCAAAGCGACTTGCTACAAGCACTTTCAAGTACATTCTAGACATTTCATTATGTGTGTTCCTTGGGAACCAAACCCACAACCTTTGTGCTGTTAAGTGAGCAACAGGGTCACTAACAACCATTAGGGCCATTTAAAAGAATTAAAGCACTGACCCTAAACAACCTAAAGGCCTCTGGAGATATACTGTGAAATCCAACATGCTTCATACAGTCATAATGACCTTTTTACAAACTCCTGACTTGACTTTTAGAATTTGAAACGAAACATGAATAAAACTAGGTGTGATTGAAATAATATTAAATGCACAAGTAAATATAATGGGTGTTGATTTATTCTCTAACTAAAAGTAAATGAGTTATTAGACATCATTCCCAACAGAAAACTGTTCCTCTGTCTGCTCAAATGTTCTTCTTTCAATTACTTAAATGGAGAGCTCAGTCATGTTTCTTTACGGGATCAATTTGGTCTCAGACCCCTTCTCTTAAATTTCCTCATTAAATAATTAATGAAAGAGTCAAATGTTGACATGCAGTGAGACTATAGACAACTATAATTAAAATGAATGTCGATGGACGAAAGATATTTCTTTGCGAATACTGAGAATAGGAAAATAATAGTAAAATTCACAAAATGTTTTTCACGTTTGCAATTTCCAGAGGTTGTATTGTTGTGTCATTCTTCGACTAATAATTACAATGAATGACTCTGAAAGTGTTTACACAGATTCACACAAATATTAATGTTTCCCAAAAGGGCTGATGTGCACAGAGAAGCAGTCGCACACACATTCCCATTTTTCGACATGCTTTTCCTTTTTCCTGTGGCCTAGATAAAGGAGGTGCGGCTGGGTTGATTTTGAAGGATAATGGATTTTCCACTGAATATCACAAAATATAAAATTATAGACATAGTGGAGGACAAAGCAAACGTTTTCTAGAGTGAGTTCAAAGTTAACTTCTCAGACATCACTTTGCTTCCTGTTTCCACTGTGACTATAGATACATACTTGTTAGTGGGGTTACCTAAGAAAAGCCTCACTATGTCACTATGGCTAATATTGTTATATTTAACCGTGGTGCATAACTCTCCAACACAGTTTGCTGTTGATATGAATGATTGCACAAGTTGCGCTGGCAAATGCACTCACCAATGAATGTGCCACTTACACTCTCTTCAGAACACATAAAAATGAGTTTGTTTATTTTTTTAAATAATGTTTAGTTTAGGTGTTTTTCATATGTAGGCATGTATGCACACTCTCTGTGTGTAATCATCTTTAGCTATAAGTGATACAATCATAACTTGTACAGACACACACATTATTTTTCTGCATTTTAACTCAAGAGCTTAAATGATGACCTATATTTGTGGTTGCCAGGTGTCTTAAACTAACATATTACTTCTACATGAGCACTCACATCCGCTACTGCTGTGTATATGAATCCCCAGAAAAAAATATATTGCTTTCACAGCTCATGAAACATATTAACAATAAAATGATCACGTTTTGTACTAAAATGTGACCCTGGACCACAAAACCAGTCATAAGTCACATGAGTATATTTAATAATAATAATTCATTACATTTATGCAGAGCTTTTCTTGGTACTCAAAGCGGTTTACATGGAAGGGGGGATTCTCCTCAACCACCACCAATGTGCGCATCCACCTGGATGATGCGAAGGCAGCCATATTGCGCCAGAACGCCTCCACACACCACCTCATTGGTGGAGAGGAGACAGAGTTACGAAGACAATTAGTACATATGGGGATGATTAGGAGGCCATGGTAATGTATAGAGGCGAATGGGAGAATTTGGCCAGGATGCCAATGTTACACCCGTACTCTTATTCGAAGGACATCCTGGGATTTTTAATGACCATATCCAAAGGTCGGTGTTTTTTTTACAGTTTAGTGTCCCCATCACTATACTGGGGCATCAGGACCCACACAGGGTGAGCACCCCCTACTGGCCTCACTAACACCTCTTCCAGCAGCAGCCTATATTTTCCCATGAGGTCTCCTGTAGCTCAGTGGTAAGAGCATTGCATTAACAATGAAAGGTTGTGGGTTCGATCCCAGGGGATTGCAAATACCTATGTATACATGTATAGGATAATGCGATGTAAGTCACTTTGGATAAAAGCGTCTGGCAAATAGGTAAATGTAAATGTCTCCCACCCAGGTACTGACCAGGCTCAACCCTGCTAAGCTCTAGTGGGCAACCAGTTTTGGGCTACAGGGTGATATGGCTGTAGCAATAGCCAACAAAACATTTTATGGGTTTATTTTTCTTTTATATCAAAAATCCTTAGGATATTAATGATCATGTTCCATAAAGAAATGTTGTATCGTAAATATATCAAAACTTTATTTCAGTGAGCGGATGCACCAAAATCGCTTACAAACTTTGCTCACTGACATCATCATTACAGCGGTAAGCCAATAGAGAGAGTTTAAACAAACCTGTTTCTTCTTAGCAACGGCCTGCTACAGCGCCTCTGATGATTTTCTCAATATTTTGATTCCAGATTTTCAAATAGTTATATCTCGGCCAAATATTGTCCCATCCTAACAAACCACACATCAATGGAAAGCTTATTTTGTCAGCTTTAGTATAATTTATAAATGTACAAATGACACAGTTGCGACAAACAGTTGATATACAGTGGGAGCAGTGGTCGGCGATACACCTTTAAAAGAGTATTTAAATAAATATATAGGAAAAAACAAACAAGCCAAAACAACATGAATCTTAACACAGTCTTGTTGCATCGGGGGATGTACAGGACCCAGAGGTCATATATCCGAATATCAATCTTTCTGAAGGATGCTGGATTTATGGCTGTAGTGATGTGGAGCAAGATTCAGACGTGTTTCATCATGCATGGCCAGGAGAGGCTGGAACCTTCTGCCAAACCAATAATTCAGAGTAGGCGGAGCCTCCATTAGAGCATGCGTTCTGATGTAGCCAACTGTATTTAACGTGACATAATTCGGCATATTTATAGCCAGTGCTGCACAAAAGAGTTAAACTGAAAAAGAATGCACCTGTGTTCTGGATCATTACTTCAATTTAGTATCCTAAAAGGATCAGATTATGTAGTTTATTTACAGCAGATTACTATTTTATTTGAACATATCTCTAACAGATTTCTGGTCTCAATATCAGAAAACTGTATCTGCCATTCAAACACACTTTAAAAGTGTGAAAGTTCATTGTCATGCTTTTGAAGTTTATTGCGATGTTTCATAAGAAAAATGTTACTTATGAAGGTGTTAAAGACGCCTCAGAGAATCACACACACATTATCAGATGGTCTGTTTAAAAGCCCTGCACATATGGAGCATTTAAGCTTTTGTCACAGACTACGACCTCAATTAATCTCAACAGATCAGACAAATCTTAACACGGGAACTCACACAGTCAGGTTACATCTACATTGAGCAGAGGCTTTCATCCAGAGCGATTTACAAGAATTACAAGAGGGAAAACTGGTTCAATTTAGAGGTCACATTCTATGCTTGTACTGTAATTAACCCATTAAAACATTCAAGTGTCTTTGTATCATTACATGTTCTTGTGCAGTAATGTGTAGGCCTAGTTGTGCTAAATTCAGATGATAATCTGCATTAGTTTGGTCATGTTGACCTTGGCGGACCATAACTACAACTGAAAAATCATGCCAGTAAGTCTTCAAGAAGTTGAAAACAAGCACAAATCACATCTTACTCAAATATATTGCACTCTTACCCTGGGTGACCCAATGATTGACGGGCGAGGAATATGAGGCCGTTTGGTATCCAGAATGGAGTCTGTATCCTCATCTTCTGAGACCACCTCCGAGCATGGATAGGAATGAAGCGCGTGCTGGTTTTCTGATCCCAGTTCTGCAGTCTTTAGGTTAGTTCCATTCGTTTTGGACTGGATGGAGACGCAGCTAAATGAAGGCTGGCTATCAGTTCTGACTGGCTCAACTGGGCCAGGCTGGGCGAGAATGGTAGGGCCCATGACATGATCCGATCCATTCTTGGAGACTTCTGAATCCGGGTATGGTGCCGGCTCTGGAGATCCATCTGGAGGACCACCAAAACAATACTGCAGCGCGGAGCACGGTAGCCCGTGCATCACGCCAGAAGCAATCCGTTCTCAAGAAATAAAACAGCTTTTTACCATCTAATCAAATCCTGGTGTTTTGACATGGAATTTGGGAATACGAAAAAATCTCATGATACCACCACAACAAGCTTTCCGGTAAAAGGTCCAAGAAATGTCGACCTCCAGGGTCTAAGCTGCAGACGCGGTTATGGTCGTAGGATGAAGACAAGCAAGTCCAACTCCAATAACGGTCCTGTTGTTTGCAGAGAAACCCATTGATGCATCTAAATCCATCCTGTCAAATGGATGGCCTAACTCTACATCTTCTCAGTTGTTTTAGCAGTAGCTCACCTGAATGTAATCCACTCATTGCGAGCGTTTGGAGGCTTAGCCGTGGGTTCGTGGGGGTGTCCGCAGTGTCCGGTTACCTGAGCAGGTACTCCCCCTGCCAAGGCCATGTGGCATTGTCCTTGTGCAGCCGGTGTGCCACGCAGAGGTGTTGGGTGTCTGTCCTGGTAACGGATAGGTCCTTAGAGCTGCTCAATTGTACTGGGTTATTCAGAGGAGCAAAAGAGTGAGAAAGTATTATCAGAGTCATCAGAACCACAGTGTGGACCGAACAAAGACATCTTGGTTAAAGAAGCTAGGGTCAACTAGTCAGGGGTCACTCACTAAACGGGAAATATTCATGTGATGAGAATATGGATTACCACAGATGAACGTTAAATATGAGATGTGAGACTGCTTATTTAAAGGGACAGTTTATCAAAATTCTCACCGAGTTGTCTTATGCAATTGTGTGATTTTCTTTCTTCTGCAGCACACAAAAGAAGATATTTTGAAAAATGTCGGTAACTAAAAAGTGTTGGTCCCCATTGACTAATATTGTATGGACACAAAAACAATGCGAGTCATGGGGATCAACAGGTTTCTGTTACCAACATTCTTCAAAATATCTTCTTTTGTGTTCTACAGAAGAAAGTCATACAGGTTTGAAATGACAAGAGGGCGTATACATAACGACAGAATTTTCTTTTTGAACTATTCCTTTAAGGCAAGGCTACCTTTTCATTAAATACAGTTTTAGCTCTATGGCGGTGAAAATAGACTGGTCAGAAAATATGACTCATTCTTCTGTATTTGACAGGGGAAATATTAGCATGTGCTCGTCACATTACACAAACTGGACAAATTGAACAATGCAGAGGCGATGAAACATTAATGAGACTTTTGTTTGAGAATGTAAACAGGACTGCAGTTTCCACTCTACCACGAGTGTGCTGAAGTACCATATGTGCAGCGAAGAAACACGAGCTCAATGAACTGTGTGTGTGTGTGTGTATGAATCGTGATGTCAGGTTTCTATGACAAGGGGTTATAACAATTCTTAATTTGCATTCATTACAAATGTGTACCATATTAAGAGCATGCAGATAGTCATTTTTTTAAGACAACAGCTTTTAAGTTCTAGTTTGAGGTCAAGTGAACTCTGCAGTTAGCAATCTGTATATGACTCTTTCTTCTGTGTAACACAGAAGATATTTGAGAAATGTCTGTGGTTTTGTGTCCATATAGGAAGTCAATGGGGGCCAATGTTGTTTTTGGTTACCAACGTTCTTCTAAACATTTTATTTTGTTTTCTGCAGAAGACAGATAGTCAAACAAGCTTAAAATGAGGGTGATTGAAGAAGTGAAATGAAAGAATATACATTTTTGGGTGAACTATCCCTTTAACATTTTTTTTTTCAGGGACGTATCCGTTTTTGAAAGCATTTGGCGCCCCCTTGTGCTTTTGGAATGTAAATACAAGTAGGACGAATCATATTGGTTTATTCCTTTCAGTTTCTTTTCATTTTAATTCTTATTTGCTGTACATCTCTAATTTTAACAAATATTTTAGGTAGATGTCTCATTTAAAATTACACTTTAATTCCAGCACTTCAGTAAACAAGCCAATGGAGTCACATTTAGCGCCCCCTTGTGCTTTTCGACTGTAAATACCAGTAGGACGAATCATATTGGTTTAATCCTTTCAGTTTCTTTTCATTTTAATTCTTATTTGATGTACAGCCCTAATTTTTAGCAAATATTTTAGGTAGATGTCGCATTTGAAATTACACTTTAATTCCAGCATTTCAGTAAACAAGCCAATGGAGTCACAGCAATTCCCCAGGTGTTTGACAAGATCTGAAATGCATTTCATGAAATAAACTGATTCAATGGTATGGATGAGTTATGCCACTTGATCACAATCTCATCTGTTTCCGAGAAATACCTATAACATTGACAAGGCAAACAACATTTGTATACGGTAGTCTGATTCTTTTTATTTGTCACTTAAATAAAGATTCAGTAGAATTTTAACTACAGGTCAAGAAAGTCCAACCAGACGTAAACTTAAAGCAGAAAAACAATGTAACGTGCAGATCACGTGTGAAAGTAAACGAATTGTCCGTTATCTCAGAGCAAAGATGGTGCTCCTGTTTTCATCAACACAATGAGTTTCAGCACAAAAGCAAGAATACATCTGAGCATGAAATATTGTACAGATAACTGAGAAATCAGTGTTTTGATAAATAAGAGTGAATCTAATACTAGTTCCAGTGACCACGTGTTTAATGCTCTTCAATACACCAAAGCTCTGTATGAGCATGATGAAGAAGAACATACTGTAGTGTATGAAGAGTTGACCAACAGCAGTTTAACCAGCGATACAATGTCCTGTAATACTGTAAATGCATTCATAAACGTTATTGCCAGTGAACAATGAGTACTTCATGGCAGTGGTGAAAAGGTGACAATAAACTAAAACCTTTCAGACACATAACCCTAACCTTAGTCCATACTTTGACCTTAAACAATTCAAATGTGTTTTCATTAAACAGTACAAGTATCAACGTCATTCATCTGCAATGAAATATTGTCTTCAAATACCAAGTAAACAGTAGTAATACTGAAAGTACGTAGGAGAGTAAACCGTGAGTGTAATTCTGTTATCTTGTTCATGAACAAATGGACAGAATAAAAATAATTAAAAGGAGACATGCCGAGATTATCACAGACAATAATTCTGACTCATCCCTCACTTTGTAAACAAATATGAAGCTAATCCGTTTGTTAAAGCTTTTAAAATGAATTATTTTACACATTTCTGCGAGTAGATTTGTGTCTGCATAATCATTTCTGTCAGATTGTTATGTCACATCCTTTACCGTCAAATGCTTCCTTAAAAGGATACTTCACCCAAAATAAAATATTCTGTCATGAATTATTATTATTAACAGAGCAAAAAAAAGCATTGTTTCTTCTATTATGGCCCCAAAATCTCAAATCTAACATTTGTTTCAAATCTTTCTTTGTGTGCAACCAAACAAAGAAATGTATCCAGGTTTGAAACAATTTGAGAACATTTTAATTTTTGGGTGAACTATCCCTTTAAGTAAGTCACTTTGGATAAAAGAGTCTGCTATATGAATAAATGCAAATGTGCTTTGTTAACACATGACTGAAGTAAAAAAAAGAATTTAAAACAATGTTTGCCTTGCTCCATAGACTTCTGTTATGTAACATTTGCATTTTTGTTTTGATTTTTGCTTTTACAAACTGAGGGACAAGTCGATGTGTACTGACTCAAGAACAGTCCTTTACTCGGTCGAGAGTACTTTGTTGAAACCAAAACAAATAAAGGCATATGCCAAGGGGAATGATGTCAGTACATCGAATACTATTACTGGACCCTATAGACCACTTCGGAAGACGTAAACAATGCTGGTCCAAAATAACTTCCCGTTTCAGTTTTTTAACAACACACATCATTTAAACAAAATACAACAAACAGAGCATTTAAAAAAATGTTAAACGAATATCTTTAAGATGTTATTATATTTGCAATATTTAAATCAAATAAAAAAATAATCTGGAAGTGCTTCTGGACCGGAAGTGGTCTATAGTATAATTAAGAGAATACGGTATAGGATCCAATACTGTATCGTGAAGGCATTATGTGGTTCATGGCCAGTAAATTGAAATAAAAGAATGTGTACTGTATATAGACATAATATTATTAGACACAGAGAAAACACTAAACATAAACAGATAAATTGAAGGTATCAAAGAGTAGTTTTTCAGTGAGAATCTACAGGAGCCAGTGCAAGGTATAAAATTATTCAAAAGGCAGTGTACACAGCAAAGAAACCCCACAATGTAAAAATAAAACGTACACGCACGTTTCTAACAAAACAATATTGAAAGAGAACCCTGGTCCAAGTAGAGACAACATAGCAGTTGCTCCAGACGTTTATGGGTTGTGATGTCACTGCAAATATGGTAAAAATATGAAATTTCTCAGTCTCAAGACACTGCTTATGTAAAGAACTTTACTTTGGGAAAATAACAGCAATACAATTGTTTTACTTCTGTGCCGAACCTGTGCCTTAGGCTGTTTGCATTTAAAGCTTTAAATTGACCAGAATACTCTAGAAAAACTGCCAACTTTTCCATGATAAGCTACATAGGTCACAATTCAGTCATCGCTGTCAGACTGAAAGCTGGTATCTCCAAAACTGCCATTTTTTTTTCTTTAATTTAACAATGTGTTACAAGCTTTTTCAATACATTTCAATGGTTAAATATTTGCAAAAGCAACAGACAAACATAAGGGGTGGCCTATAAAAAATACACATATTTAAAAATTGGTTTTAGTCCGACAGCGACGTTTTGTACATATAAAACCGAATTATGGTTAAACAGTGTTACATTTATTAGAGAGACCCTCTAAAAGAAGGATATGTTGTGTTCTGTGTAGATGTGATTCATATTTGGAGAGATCCATGCCTACGGGTTGGAGTTGGAAGTATAAATCAACCTTAAAGGGCTACATGTCTACTCTTCCTGTCCTAACGCTCTCCGCCACAGGGTGGCAGCAGCAGCTACAGGACGTACAAGTCGTCTCAAAAAAGCCACTTCCATGGGAAGTACAGTGCAGTCTAGTGCAGTTTTTGCCTGATGGAGCTGATGGTGCAGGTCTCAGCTGTGGTAGCTTGGTACGGCCGCCTGTTTTTGCGAGAGGCGCATCAGCTCCTCTCGGATGGCTTTGATGAGCGAGGCGGATGAGTGGTTGGGAGGAGAAGGCTCCTCAGGAGGTGCCGAGGGGAGGGTAGCCCAGGCCGAGAGAGTCCAGATGGGTGGGGGCGGCAGATGGCTCTTTAAGGCCATTCCTGGAGGTCTGGAACACAGAGATGGAGGTGTAGTCATGAGAGCCAAGAACCTAAACCATGACGTGATGGACGATAGAAAAAAGGAGCAATGGAATGAAAGACAGGCAGGAAAAAATGAGAGAAATGAGAGGAAGAAAGAAAATATGGAGGAAAGGAGAAACAAAAGGATTTATAAAGTAAGAGAAAAGTAAGAAAGGAACTTTTCACTAAGGTAAAGAAAAGCAAGAGAGTTTCTGGTCTTATTGTAAAATGATTTATCACTGCACATGTACATTATTCAACAGAAAACAATGCTTAATTTAAACATGTAAAACCGCAAATGAAGAAAAAATTCTAGAGAACATTGCAGTACTTACAGGGTCTCTGTTGTTAGCAAATTTGTTGTCGTCCTCATGATACAGACCCCGGTTTAGCCCACCAGGCTGCCAGCTGTCATTTACACGACCCGCCAGACCAGCATGAGTAAAATGATGCAGCTGACCACCTGAACACAATACAATTTTTTGCATTAAAGCTTTGCATAATTCAACGATATACAGTAGCCTTTCTAAAAAAAAAAAAGAGTACAAAAAGTTTTGTCGAAATTTGTGTCAAATCTTTTATTATCTGTGGATTCTGATATAACACAAAACAACTATTGGAACAAGTGAGGTATTACTTTACATAACATTTGATTATTATTAATTTTATTATTTTGGAATGATGATTACCAAAAGAATAAAACGCCCAGTAGGACATGAAATCTGATTCAAGGAAGAGAGATCTTATGGTTATACTTATTATAGTTTATTAAAACAAAAATTATTAAAATAAAATAAAATATAAATTATATTGGCCTAAATATTATCTAAAATATTTCTTATTTAAATACTAAAATTATTAACTGAAAAAACAACACTAGACTAAAACTGTAAATAAAAAATAAAATTAACCTGTGTAGCAATATTAAAAATAAAAATAATAAAATGACAATACAACAAAATCACATAACAATAAAATTGAAACTAAAATGAACATGAAAACCTAACCTAAATTTTTTTATTTATTAACATTAATTACGTTTATAATGCTGTTTAAAATTGAATTTCCATAAAAAATATCTGCAGATTATTTCCATTGAATCATGTCAGCACACACCTGCAGTGCCACCTACAGGTCGTGGCCTGGCAGAGGAGGGGAGCTCATCTATGTGGCCCACTCGACCAGAGTACAGCGACTCTGACTGAAGCTGTTCGACAGGTAGCGCATCACATGGTGGAATGTAGCCAGAACCCAAACCTTGCCTGTAATGTTGTCACAACCAGATATAAACAAATGACACGGCACACTCACCAACGCAAGTCTAACTGTGAGCGAACTCAGTATTATCACTCACCTATGCAGTAAACCCTGTACCGTTGAAGGAGGCAGACCTAATTCAGCATATCTCTGAAAGAAAAATACAGGCTATGAGTTTAAAACAGGCAGAAAATTTCCCTCTGCATGAAGCTCAAACAATTGATTCAAAAAGGCTTAATTTCATACATTGCTACACACATTAACAGCTGTTTGTGCGGCCGCAACTGGCTCAGTGCATCAGGCTAAATAAACCCTGCGACCCAAAAAAGAGCAAAGCTTTTAAATAGCTGATCTAGGAATGCCATTTTAAAGACAGAGGACCATTTCCAGCACCATCACAGTAATAAAAAATTGGTCTTGACTGTTGCAGAAATCCTTGCCAGCTGCCTAGAGGCTGCTTCTACAAATACGGAGATATTAGTCAGTTCTTATATAGCCTCGGTTAGCCTTTGCAATCCACATTAGCGGTTCCATAAAGAAACAAGCATCAAATTTGACAAAGAAGTGTTGACAGACAAGCCCATTCAGCTTTGACTCTGGGTTGTTTATTCTCCAGTGTGTGGTCCTCTGATGTGACTCAGAAATTATTTCAATGCACATCAAACAAGTTATTTTTATAGTACAGTACAACTACAGACACACGGAAAATGTAAGAAAGATGTAAGCATCACGTTGTATTAGATAAGTAGCTGACCATCTGTTTATATCACTAAAATTTTTTTAACTACACACTTTCCTGTGACTCAGTGGTAAGAGTATGGTGCTAGCAATGCCAAGGTCATGGGTTCAATCCCAGGGGATTGCATATAGTTAGAAACAAATGTATAATACAATGCAATTTAAGTCACTTTGGATAAAAGCGTCTGCCAAATGCATAAATGTAAAAAAACGGATCTGAGGTCAGACATAACATAACACAGTAATAGCTGGGACAGATACACAACATCCATTCTCCAATTTTGTGTTGGTAAAATACTGTAGAATACGCTGCAATAGAAATAGCGAGAGTTTGTCCTCAGTAGGGCTGTACGATATTAAATAATGCGATACGCTTTTTCTTACATCAATTTAAATGGTTTTAAAATATATTCCAAAAAATATATATAACCAATAGGGCTGCACGCTAGTAAAGAAAAAATGTATATAAAATAATTTGCTAAATAATGCGATGTGCGATAGAATAACGGTTCAAGTTTGTAAAATATATATTTAAAAACTGAAAATGATATAAATAACATACATATTTTACATTTTTTCCGATTACTGATCATCTTCCACACAAGTCTCTCTGCTATCTGCATCAACATTAAACTTTTAGAATATAGACCACTTCCCAAGATGTAAACACTTAAGCACTTCCGGATTCTGTTTTTTTTTATCTAACATATATAATTGAAACTTTAAGGTATTCGTTTAACATTTTGATTAGGTTAAAAATGTTCTGTTAGTTGCATTTTGTTCAACCATTGTGTAGTGTTAAAAAACTGAAACAGGATAGTCTTTTGGACCAGCTTTGGATCAGCGTTGCTTACGTCATCCAAAGTGGTCTATACATAACTTTTTGAATTTTAAATAATTTATTGCAAAATATTGGAATATGCATATATGCACATTTGTGATTTCAATAATTTCGATATATTCCTCAGCCCTAATCCTCATTCTTAAAATATTCAGTGAACAGGTGATATCAGGTGAATGCAGAGCTAGAAGCAGAGAGGCTGTTCCAGGGTCAGTAGCCGTGGCCGTTTGACCGTGGTGTCTGGAATTAAGGGGTATGTGAGGGTGACAGATGGGGGTTAGAAGTGATTAGTGAAGGGATGTAATCCTGTTCAACCATGAGATTCACAAACTGATGTAAAATGATTGTCTGTTGGGTTGAAATAATGTCCTGGAAACATAAAATTATTAAAATTATTTATTAAAATTATTATTATTGCAGTCCATTGTAGTTTATTTAAGTCTGTGTTGTATTAATATGTGTTCCATGTGTAACAGATAATACGCAAAAATGGCATTCAGTTGTGTTAAAATACAATATAATTTGACAGATCAGAGAGTAGAATCGAAACAGATTTCACAGACCAAACGCACGCGATGACGTCACAAATATGCTAATTAGCGAGTGACGTCATCAGCGCCACAGTCTCTCAAAATCCTGTGGGAAACACTGAACACCTGTTCAAAGTTTTGCCTAAAACTCTTTTGTGTTTCATTCAAGAGAAAACACAGAGAAACAACAATAAAGATAAATTTGACTGATTCAAAAAACATATTGCATTAATATTGTTATTGCAAGTTATTTTGGCCTTGATTGCCGTGCAATGAAAATCTGATATTGTAACCCCTCTAAAAACGTTTGGAAATGGCCGCTCTAAATAAATAAATAATGCATTCTTACCCCTGTGTAGGGATTGAAGGGTGGGTATCCCGGGCCCCAGGGCCGTGGACCGCGAGAAGGTGGGCTGGTAGGGGGCGGGGCTGTGGGGTTGAGTCCGACCCCTGGCAGGGTGATGCCAGCTGTGCTTCCCTGAGACGTAGGAGACACAAGGGCGAAGGCGTCATCCAGTAGAGAGTGCATTTGCTGACGGGCTTCTTCTATAGATGGCTGAGGAGATAGGTAGGGAGGAGGGGGAGGAGGATGGCCTGGAGGGGGAGAAATAGGGCTGTGGAAAACGTCATCCGTCGGGGATGGGCTATGCTGGTCAGGGGCCTGGTCTGGGTCAGACTGCAAAAAAAACAACACCATCAAAATTATGCAAACTAAATGTACAAAAAAGTTTGCATAAGGTTACGGACATTTAACCTTAAAAGGCGCAAGTGATCTTTATGTCCCGCTGGTAAATGCAACAGCGGGCTTGATCTTTAGAACAAAACCAAGCATTATGCAAATGTTTTCGGTTTACTGATGCAATTATATAAATATGACATAAAAGTAGTTGCAGGTTTCAAATATAAAAAAATGTAAAGCAGTATTCAGCAGGTCATGTGACCTCAATATGATGGCCTCCATTAAGGATGAAATAAACACATGCAGGTTCAGTACACTGACCACATAGGCTATGTTATTGACTCCCGGGTATTTTCTGTACGTCCCGTCGCTGTCTGTTATGAGTCTGTCCCTGTCAGCATCTGTCACATCACCGTTTAACTGTTTCTTCTGTTTAGGAGAACGCTTGCGACTGTTGCTGAAAAAACACATGCAATACAAAGTATGTTTAGATACTGCACTGTCCGGACGAGTTAAACAGTAGAGAGAAAAAAGAAAGAAAGAAATGGTACAAAATTGATGAAAATTAACTGAACTTTTCAAGTATTTGTTGGACATATTTATTTGCCAAAGAGGCAACTACAGTGTCTCAAAGAATATGGGTTTTTAATGAAGAAACAAAATATCCATAGAAAAACAAAAAGCTGACACTGACTTTTTTTAAATTAAGATTAGTATATAATCTATTATTAATAATGTATGATTAATATTGTAGTAATATAATTTTAGTTTAAAATGTCAATGTGAATAAAAAATATGAAGTGTTTTTTTATAATAATTATTATTAATGATTATTTGATAATAATCTGTGTGAACTGAATCCCTGTGTACCTTTTCTTGGGCTCCGTGTAGAGAGAAGGCATGTGAATGTCTGGATCCAGGATCTTTTCGATCTGCATTTGGGCCTTTTGGTAGATCTTGTCTTGCTCTTTGGAATCACCAAGCCCATCGATGAGATCATCCATAGCGGGGAAGTCATAATGGCCCTTCCTTTTGGCTCGAAGTCGGATCTTGTTACGATGGTGCTCGATTTCAGACTTGTGCCTCAATGCCACCTGGACCTGAAGAAGATACAGTCATACCTTTCAAATGGATGCACTTTCTTAAAATACATTCAATCCTTTTAACAGGGTTTTTAGAAACTTTAAAGTTTCAGACCCTAAGGAAACGCATGCTGGTTGCATAATAGATAAGCAAAAGATGCATGATGGGTACCTCTTTGCTCAGCTTGGCATTTTCTGCTGCTTTGTCATTGGCGGCAAGGCTGGGTAAGGGCAGGGCTGGCATGGGCTGCATGGCGATGAGCTGAATTTTATTAGGTGGACGTTTGGTGCCGTCAGTTGCACGGGACATGCGGTCAACATGCTCGAAGATGGAGGCTGAAGATAAAGGTTCATCCATGTTGTTGTTCATTGGCGGAGGACCTACAAAACAGTTTCCCAGACTTTATGACGTTATATTATTTCAAAAGTAATATTAAAAACAAAATAATTTAATGCCATCCAAGACAAATACCAACAAAAAGATGGGAATTGATCATCTGTTCGATTGCAGTTGCACACCAGAGGGGGGCAGTGTTTGACTAATTCTATATACACATTTTAAACAATGGTAAAAAGCTCAAGCCAGGCGGATGATAATGTGCTAAAAATGCAGCAGGATGACGTCTAGAAAAACATGCTAAACTACCTTGCTAAAACTACCAAAGCAGACAGAGCCCCTCTTACCAATTCTATTCTTCACTGCCAGTCAGTAACAGGATGAATGAATGGATGTGTAGAGAGAGCGTGAATAGAGAAAAATGTAAATAGTTGGCAAAGACTCAAGTGAAAAGGATAAAAAGGCCACACGCAATACTTGTATTACACAGAATTCAATAATATAGATGTTGTAAGACAATCTGTAATGTGCAAAATATATCATTATCACTGAGGAGGAGAGAAAGGAAAGAGTGGATGGCAAAAGTGCTTCTGAAAGAGTTTCATGGATAGAAGAATCATTTCTTGGCTTGTCAGACTGAATCTCAGTTAGTGTGGGACAGCAGAAAAGAGGGAGAGAGAGCCATCGCCACAGGCACTGTCTGACTAGAGCACAACACAGAGAATAGAAAAAACAGAGAGAGAGTGGAAAAAAAAACAAATCAGCCATGAGTAAAGATGAGGGTTAGTCACAAAGAGACAAGACGAATGATGCCAGGCTGACTGGAGAGAGAACCACAAATCTTTCCATTGCTTCCTCTCTGTACTTTACATCGCACATTCGTTATCACCTCAATGATGTCTTAAAATCGTGAGACTCAAGAGTTTGCGTTACTTAGATGACTTGCATCTTCATTACACAAAGTGCTTACACGTTTTCTTACTCCATTAAGGGCTTCTTCATCATTAATCTTGTTAAACTGTGCTTTATAAATTGTGTTGCGTTTGCTCCTCAAGTCAATCTGTAATGTTTTGACTGGAAACCAACCCAAAAAAAAAAAACAGATAAAATGTTGTTGCACAAATGAAATAAACCGGATTTAGTAAAGAGATTTGGTAAGTAAAAGAAATACGATTATATCAGCACAACCCAACTCACACTTTTAACTGACTCAAAATCAAAGCGTCTTACCGTTTAATCCATTAACAGCCGCTTTACGGGTTTGCTTGGGATCGCTGGGAAGCCCGGCAGGTTTCGTACCGTCCTCAGGAGACGCTCTCTCACTGCCTGGATCACTGCCCACTGAGTCACCCTCTGACGGAGAAATTCTGACAAGACAACAACGTACAACTTTTTATTTAATTCCACCAAAATGTGTCTTTTAAGCACACTATAATTCTTTAACCAGATGTTTTAATAAACAGAAAATAAACTACAAGTACAAATAATGAAATGCACAATTAAATACAACATTCCCCTTTTAACAGTGTGTTTAAAGACCACGATGACAGATTTCCTTTGACCCCACCATGAAATCATCATCTTGAAAGAATAAGATATTCAGGCATCATCTGCTTTCAACGAGGCATAGGTGTCAAGGGAAAAAGCATGGAAAGATGATCCAATGCTTCTGAAGTGCTCTTCCAATCTAATGTGACCATAAAATGTTTATGACTTGGTATAGCGCCCATTATCTATTTACCGACTCGAATTCTGTTTTGCAAGTCTAACATCTTTTAGTCCAAAGTTATTCAAGCATATGCATCTATTAATTTAATACCTAAACTTACAAGAAATGCATTTCTTTCTTTCTGGAGCAATATGCAACTACGGTGTATTTATAACATAAGTTCATGTGCTTGTTCACAGGCTATAAGATATGTGCTCATTTTACCCCAAAGACCTTTTTATTGATCAGTGCCGAGTTGTAATCCTGTTAGAAAGATTTTTATTGATCAGCAGTGGTCTCAGCCTTATTAGATATGTGCCTTGAAATAAATAAAGGTATTACGTAAATATAAGATTTAAGCAAACATAAAATAAACTGATTCTCAGAATATGTTTTAAGGGTTTGACTACTGCCATTCAGACTGGTTTGCTGTTTAAAAGTGGGTTGTGAACAGAGTTGTCTGTAAAACTGATCGGTAACACTTTATAATAAGGTGCTATTAGTTAACATTATACAATATTATAATAATAATATACAATATTCATCTTAGTTCATAGTGCATTAACTAAGGTTAACAGTTACAACGTTTGATTTTAATAATGTATTAGTAAATGCTGAAATGAACATGAATTAATATTAATATTAATAAATGCTGTAGAAGTATTGTTCATTGTTAGTTCATGTTAGCTTACGCATGAACTAATTGTTAACAAATAGCACCTTATTGTAAAGTGTTACCAACTGATCATATTAAATCTTAAACATTTTTAGGGTACGATAAACACTTACTGGCCCCTGCGGCGCTGGGCATTGCGTGAAGCTTTACAGGAGCCCTTGGACTTGGGTGTGGGCAAATCTGCGCTCTCGGGTGGGCTTTGCTCCTTGGTGGGCACAGGAAGCGGCATCGGCTCTTGAATGACCATGAGATCGTCTTTATTGTGCTGTCCCATGTGCAGCTTGGCGAAGTCAAAACCCTTCACGCTGGGAGTCTGCAGCTAGAGACCGCCATACCAAATAGGGGAAGATTATTCAAAACGAAATCAATTTGCAAAGGAGACTGTGAGGGTTCATTAAAACACTAAGCGTTGCTTAAAACAAGAACACCTGCTGCTCCAAAACACACCACAGAACTGGGTCAGACTACGGTCCAGCGGTCTCAGGAAAACATCAATGTGGAAGGGAATATAAACATAGAGGCATAACTTAACATAATTTAATACAGGATATGAATTTCCATCATTCACAGAGTGGTAGAAATATACCGAATTAAAAAAGAAAAGTCGGATCAGACGCAGGGACAGATTATGACTTCAAAGGGCCCCGGGGCCCGTTACCTCCAACCTTCCCACAATGTTTCAGTTCTTTACCTTAGCTGCATTCACAGTTATACAAAGTGAAAGTTAAGATGATAATGAATATTAAAACCATTCTTGCTCTACGTCAAATGCATGCGCTACGCTAAAAATAATCTGAACAGGGTTTATAGAAGTTTAATATTAGCTACACAGTGAAACATCAACAATGGACCGAATTAACGTCCCATTGGAATAAAAAATGACAATACTTATTTTTGTATGAAATATTGCAGCGTTTATAGTAAATAGCTTATCAATGTGGGTCATTTTCTTTTTAAAATTGATGTAACCTCACAACCTTCAGTTAAAATCTGAAAATGCACTTCCGCCCTGAAATGACTATCCATCTCAAATGACGTAAATTAGACGGCTTGGCAGGAGCATCCGCTAACTCCTCCCCTTCAACTCTCAGTCTGCTGCCAGTTTCCTTTCAAAATGCAACGGCTGTTTTTACACATCCAATCAATTCGCAGGGAAAAATGCAAGCCACGCCCTTAGAAATTCCTTTTCACTCGGAAATGTGTCAGAATACAGAAGTAAAAACGATCGCAACTTCCGGTTCAGGGGGACTTTAAGGCTTATGAAACACACGTCTTTAATTAACTGTCAAATATACACGCATTTAATGCATCACATAAATAAAAAAAATTCTCACCATAAAATGCCCCTGTCTGTAAACATCAAATCATCAAGAAAAAGATTCAGAAAATGCTATTTAAATGTGCTGCAATTTAATTGATAAGTAATTTAATTGATAATTGATAAGTTCAAGTAACAAATAAAAACATATGTTGCCATGATTTGTTGATAATTTTTTTTTTCAGTGTATCCACAGAGGCCTTGTATAGGCTATGGAACCCATATATTAAACGTAGATAAACATTTGTTTTCATAGTTGTTGGGTTCTCTGTACCAAAATGGATGGCGCAACCTTGAAGCCCAGGGCCCCGGGGCACTGGCCCTATTGGCCCGGTCAGTAATCCATCCCTGATCAGACACATCCCACACAGACAGCTATACACGCTGTAATGGCCTGTCTGTCTGCAGAACTGTAAAGAACATTAAGCGAACGCAGTACAGCAAGCTAATGCCTGCAGGCCAGCAGACCAATGAAGGATTCAAGAGAAGACGTTTGTGGTTTCATCAGAACAAAATACTTCAAGGAAGTAAGATTTAAAACGTATACCGTCAGTATCTTCTTGAATTCAACAGTGATTGGTTGAAAATTCAGCTCATATAAACTATAACATGATGCATTTACAAGAAAACTTCACATGCATCTCAAATTGTGTTCCATGAAAAAGGAATGATGGGATGAGTAAGTGATGACCGAAGATTTTTGGGTTGCCTACTCCATTAATAACAGCTATTTGTTTCCAGACCAGACAAACCAAAGGGTCACAGTGGGTCAGATTACTCAATGTTTCATACGTCGCCAGAAAACACTGAGATGTATGAAAAATGCATAAACTAATCGCGAGCACAGTCGACACAACAGAAAACGTTTCTCTCATTCCCATCACATTCCCTTTCAAATGCAAATGAGGCTGTTTAGAAAAGTTCTGTACGTGAAAAGCTTTTATCTCATTGCTGTGTGACTGCACATCTGCTGTAACCAAATCTAGGCCACGACACAATCCAGAAACTGTCCAGACTGAGCTCACATGGCCACAGACTGAGATTATAATTGACCCAATCTAAAACAGACTTTTGTTCTCCATTCAGTGTATAAAAGGGAGATTGTCGACTACAGGACTAGCATCAAAACACAACGTTACACTTCTGAGCAGATCAGATACCTCCGGTGCCCTTAATTTTGCTGTAATTGTTTCTTTACAGCTTTCTTGGGTTCTTCCTCGGCCTCTTCCTCCTCCTCTTCTTCTTCTTCCTCAATGCTCTCCTTTTTCCGAATGCTTTTGGCAGCAATAACAGGTTTCTGATTTGGATGAAGGTGAAAGGAGGTTGCTGGTGGTCAACTATTGAATGAAATCCGACTCGGACAGACAACAAATATTATGAATAAGATCTGATTCTCAACACTATAGACTCACAAGGTTCACGTAGAACTACAACACCACAGCTACGGGGATGCTGGAGTAACACTCGTCAGGCTGCTGAAGGGTAGGGGAGAACGTGAAATCTTCTACTTCCTGTTTGGGGACTAACCGGAGGGTAATTCTAATGAGTACAGAGCACGACTCCTCTATCAGCTTCTCATCTCTCCCTCTCTCCTCTCCTTCTCATTTCCTCCTCTTCATCATCCTCCTCCTCCTCCTCCTCTTCTTCATCACTACTCTCTAGAAGCTCTTTGCTCATTGACCTCTGGATTACTGGTGGGGAGTTTTGTAATGAGGTCTTAGACTACAAGCGTGAGGGAAGTTATAAGTGTTATTGTAACAAAAAGACTTTGCAGTAAGTGCAAATGGAGCAGTGCGAGATGTAGACTACTTAACATTGTAAATGGATTACATAAAAATCTCATTGAAAGGCAGAGAGGGTGATTTTTAAGAGGGCAGGAGTAAGGGGGAAAGTTCTTGTGGCAGGGTATGTGTAATGAGAACGTCTCTCTCAGTGGAGTGCTGTTAAACCAAAGTTCAAACTGTGAGGACACACGAGGGCTGATCCGGGTACGGTCATCACCGCTGCGTGTTAACCAAATAACCAGCTGAGCATTTGACTTCATTACTGTGACTCAAATCTGTGTGCTTGTGCATGAAACATCCGATTATACTGGTGAACACAGTGGCGTGAAGAAATCAGCACCCTGCTTAAAAAAATGATTAACCATTAATAACTAATAAAGCCATTACAAAATGTCTTCATGTACTATACTTTGTCTTAGCGGATCCGCTTAATCAATACATTTTGGGGGATGAATAAGCGCATTTCAGGTGGTTCTTACTAAAATAAAAGCCTTTTACTATCATCATACTATAATTAACCAGCTTTACTGTAAATTATATATGTCATTCGGTTTGTTTGAGAGATTTGGGGACAGAAAAAAATCATTAGCTATGCTAGTGTAGATGTTAAATTGTTTGGACACTTAAGTCAATATCCTATAATGTTATCGCACAATTTCTTGTTTTATTTAACATCATTTTTTTAATTCCTGTGAGGGATTGGAGGCGTTTTTCCACAGCTTGACACGCTTGGGGTGAAGAGGTATGAAAGTCAGTGGCTAAGGACGGAGTGTAACCCTCACATGTCTGGTAAAGACACGTCAAGATTCATATTTGAGAAAAAAATCATTAGCTTTGCTAGCCTAGTAGAGACGTTTAATTGTTTTGACACACTGAAATCAATATCCTAAAATGTTATCGCACAATTTCTTGTATATAATTTTGATATACTTTTAGTTAACATCATTTTTTTAATTCCTGTGTTATGTTCTCTGGTCTTTGCTATAATTGAAATTTTAATTGAAAACCTAAATAGAAAACAATAGGGTATGTGTCAAAGGTCACATGACCAAACCGGAAAACAGGTCTTGATATGTCCAGTTGTCTGAGAAGGTGTTAACAGTAAATTTACATTTAGCAGACGCTTTTATCCAAAGTGACTACAAATGAGGTAAAGAATGGAAGCAACTGGAAAAAAAGTATTATGAAATAACAGCAACGTCTATAGATTTTTGAGATAATCAGCATTTTTTCAATTTTTTATATTCAAATGTCAGAGAAAATAAAAATAAAAACACTTATAAATATCAATAGGCATGAATTATGTACGTCAATTTACCTCATATTTGGTCTCATTTCAGCTCTATTTGTAACAAGCGCATACAAAAGACATGAACCGGATGCGATGAGACCTGGTTTCGGGGCAAAAAATCCTTACTAATCTAGTAATAGTTTCCTCTGTGTGTGTGCGTAAATAGGTAGATAGGTAGAAAGCAGCTGATAACCATCTTAAAAGCCACATCCTCATGATGTAACCATATAGGATTTTATAATAATAAACTAAAAAACGCACAAAAAAAAAACGCACACACAGCTGGCCTGTGTCCTGCAACAGAGCCATTTGACTCTGTAGTGAGATGAGATAAGCAGCTCAGACACACAGGAGCCCACGGACTGATTAGCAATATCACT
The DNA here is from genome assembly GCA_006030095.1 of Triplophysa siluroides. Lineage (NCBI taxonomy): Eukaryota > Metazoa > Chordata > Actinopteri > Cypriniformes > Nemacheilidae > Triplophysa > Triplophysa siluroides. The sequence continues at coordinate 938,712 of VCII01000102.1, read as the reverse complement.
GAAAAATCAGCAGACATGAAACCAAACGCAAAAACAAAACCTACCACATGACCTGCTCTTGACCCTTTCAGTCAGAAAGGAAAATGATGACATCTCTGGAGATCTTCCATAACCAAAGCTGAATATTGGATTTCATAACAAATGAATCATATAGTCAGACAGTTCTCCTCTTTCTTACCTTCTGCCTCTGTTGGACTGTGCTCATGGTGTCCGGCTGGAATTCCAGTTTTATCGGTGCGGCAGAGTTTCCAGTACAGGATAGATATGATAATGATCACCACCACCGCGGGGACCACCACCCCCACGATTATCCATGTGTTGGTTTTGTCTGTATCTGAGGGATGGGTGGCCTGTTTTTCCACAGCTGGACACACATGGGGTGAAGAGGTATGAAAGTCAGTGACTAAGGACCGAGTGTAACCCTCACATGTCTGGTAAACACAAGACTCAAGATTCATATTTGAGACAAAGCATGTTCCAAAAGTTTTATGCTTGATCATTATATTGCTCTTTTCTCACTGTACACTGATTGAATTCTACTGTAGAATGAAAGGTCTGAATTTGAATTCTTACGCTGTGCTAATATTTCCTGGATGCGGTATCCCATGATGATAGCCGCATGCTGCATGTCCAGACTGTTGAGCATGTTGGCTGTGGTTGCAGCAGGAAGCCTCTTTCCGTTAGCTCCTTCCACAAAGTAAATAATCTCCAGGGGATTGTCAGGGCCCACCAGACGAGTGGTCTGCACTATCTGAACACAGAAAAAAGCATGACGTTCAATATAATTATCATTATTTAAATTCATTTATACAGGTAGTGACTAGTAAGGAAGAATACACTATGCGAAAGAATAAAAAGCTGACGTTTGTCTTTAACAAATTGAGTATTTCAGTACACTACTTTAGCGCCATATACCTTCTCTATATATGAAAATTTAAATTGTGCATATGGAAATTTCTAACACATCTCATCAATATCTTACAATTCTCTAATATAGAGAGAGGGAAAGACAGAGGATCTAAGAGCTGGATATGTTTCGAGTTTCCAGGGTTATTAGGGTGGAAAAACAGTGTGTGTGGGCTCACCTGAGCTTGACCTACATTGAATGAGTACCTTTGCTAGTGAAACCTAACAGACATTAAAAGCTCCTTTTGAAAGTGCTGCTACCTCAGGGAGCTTTACTAAAAACAGAAGATGGCTACCTCACTTCCCAACTACACTAGAAAGTTGTTTTAGAAATATGAGTGGTGCTTTTATGTGCCAAAACCAGTCGCCACAATCCCAGGGTGCTGCGCATGGTTAGTAGAGAATTGCAGTTTGGTTTCTAGGACATTGTAAGTGGTTGATATAACATTTAGAAACACCACAGAGCATCATTACGTTCATATCAGCTAATATGTTTGTTAATAATAGTGGATATATTACGACTCATTTGGAAACCACAAGGTCAGCTAGTCAGGCATTGGAGAAGGTTAATGCACGTCTGTCATGATCCGGTCCTTGTCAGGAGTTTTCTGGTTCTGTAGACAGGGTCATAACAGTAGCAGTAACATGTCTTTTGTGCTTGTTGTATTCTGTTTGGAAACACATGGCCTTTGTTGTGACTTTGGGCCACGTGTTCTCCTGTCCCCTGCCTTGGCCCTACCCCCTTGTTTCCCCATAATCTTCCCATTAGTGTTTCATGCCCCTCACCTGCCCAGTGTAATTTTCCCTCGTAAGTTTTCCCAATTTAAGACCCTTCCTTTGTTTTGCCCCCTCGGGGGAAGTATTTGTTTTTGAGTCCCGTTTCATTTAGTGTTTGCCCCATTGTTTTATTAAAGTCTTTGTTGCTACTTGGTGTCTGCATCTGGGTTCTTCCTGTCTGTTTCCTGACACACGTCACCCTCTTACTTCACCGTCTCTATGAAACAGTAAAATCTTCCTTTTGTAAGCTGAACAGTCAATAAACGGTTTTAAAATCCCCCTCGCTGCGCCTTCAATAATTTATTAGAGATTGGAGCCGGCGTACGACATGTCAGCTGATCGACAAGAATAAAACGGTTGCTTTTTAAGTGGTTATCGGGGCCAGTGATGAACAGGAGGATGTTGCCATGGATACTCGTGTCCCTGAATGATGATGCTCGGAGGGAGAGCCGAGCAGGTGTGGGGAAGTGGCAAAGACTGAGGCTGATTAAGAGCCGGAGACATGAGACATACACAAGAAGGGCTTCGATAATGAATTCAATGATCTCATCCACAGAGAGCAAGAATGAAGGAATACGGAAGACTTCATGGTCACATTAAACACATTTATTTGATGTAACTGCTGAAGAAGGCACGTGATACAATGTCCAAGTCCAACGTGAAGAGAACACAAACCTGCACACTGTTGTTTCCAACACTAGTTGCTCTTCTAAAGCGACGCCCCGTTCCCAGTGCATCCCCCAGCAAGAGAGCCAATTTCCTCTCCACGGAAGCTTGGAAGACCCTGTCATTCACACGGTGGTCCAAAACACCGAGCAATACTAAACACACACATGCAAATTATGTTAAACGTGATTGCTCATTTGCCATTAATCACAGTCAAAAAGCATGTTCATTTAAAAGTATGGTAACATTACTTTGGAATACAGGAGTGTTAAAAAGATGGAAAAAAATCGACAGATGTTTTAATTTTAGGTGAACTATTTCTTTAAGCTTATCTAACTGGAGGAACGTCAGCAGGCCGGTACCTGTTCTAACCCATGAAGAACGAAGCAGTTGGGTTGTATTCAGCACGGGGTAGTGAAAAGCTAAAAATAAAGAGAAAAACGTAGATGTAAATTGTAACATTTTCATTCACACTGTCACAATTTCAAATTTAACTACACAAGTATTGTGGCTGAAAGAATTCACATCAACAACACTGACTGAAAGACAAGTTCATCTGAAGGGATTTCCATGAAGGGATACTTCACCCAAAAATGTTAATTCTGTCATCATTTACTCGCCTTCGGGTTGTTACATATCTGTATAAATGTATTTGTTCTGATGAACACAGAGAAAGATATTTGGAAGAATGCTTATAACCAAATAGATCGTGCTCCCCATTCACTCCCATAGTAGGAAAAATGACATTTTGAAGAATGTAGGACAGCAAACTTTTGCTACCATTGTAATTTTTCCTTCTATGGTAGTCAACTGGGGGCAAAATCTGTCTGGTTAAAAGCATTCTTCCAAATATCTATTTTTGGGTGAAATATCCCTTTAATCCTGTTTACTTTGCGTTTTCTCTTTTTTGGACAATGGATCACACTAAAATAACCAATGTGGCCCTATTTTTGCACAATATTTTTTGCTTTTTCATAATAAAAACACAAACCTATCAATCAGGCTAATGTCTCAAAATCTACTTCTGAGATAACAAGCATAAAAGTTTAATTTCAACCACTAATTTCACTATAATTTTGTGGCATTACTCAGTCAAAATTAAAGATATCAAGGTAATTTCGCAGGACATTCTTTATACTAATGTATGTACAAAGATGTTTGCAGAAAACATTAAAATCACAAAAAATGGACTTTAGCCGGGTCACAAATTATTACAGAACAAATCCATGACAGAACCATTATCTTTATCTTATGTGTAGTATTAATACACTATGTTGTCGATACCAGTACCCTGCAACCCCCCTAATTCACACATACGTCGATTTATGGCGCTCATAATTCCTTGTTTGCGAGTGTATTCGTGTAACTAAACCCAATATTTATGTGTGTACTCACGCTCTGCGATCTGTTTAACTGGGTAGCCCAGATAGTAGCTGTATTCCACCACACTGAGGTCACGAAGACGAGCGCTGACCTCTGCCCCAAGCACATACCCATGGACGTCACGCACCGCAAAGGTGATCTCCACGGGAACCTTCTGCTGTTGCGTTGTCATGGGGTTCATTGTGATGTTTAAAATCTGCAAAACAAGTCAAAGCATACATCATAAACCATCAGAAGTAAACATTAAAACTAGAGAATTAGGATGCAGTGGGTCGGGGTTTGTCAACATTTTTAAGCTAATCCAAGTGTGATGTTTTTCTTAGCATTAGAAAATATACAAGCAATAAATCGAAAATACAGACTAATATAACAGTTACCCATGACAGAAACGTGTTTAAAGTTCATGTTGTACATCCGTTGATGTAAATGCAGAAAGACTGTGCAGAGCATTTATGTAAAATACTGTAGCACATGTATTTTGTGAACGTTAGTGAATGAAACGAGTGAGAGCCATTAGTTTTGTTGCCGTGACAACGGTTGAATTGAACAGCCAGCTTTCTCTTAAAAACCAATCAGAGCAAACCGTTGGAGATGATGTCATCCCGTTTCAATGAGGGCAATAAGTGAAATGAGCTCTGAATTCTCATTGCAAACCAAGCTGGATGAATTAAAAAATGTTTCCGTATAAAATATTGAGAATTATCCCTTAATAACATTATTAGCGTTGTTTAATGAAACCAATCAGAGCATTTACTGATGTGTAAAACACGATGCCTGATATAGTGCCTAAACATGGTCTCTACTTTAACATCACGTTATGACATAAATATTGGTAAGCAAATGAAATACATTGAATATATAACCAGTACTTACATGCACAGTGAAGTTTGTGGATTTCTGCGCGCGTCGGAGGACTTCAGCTAATGCAGTGATCATACCCTTTTCTATATGCTCACTGAACATACACATACGGATGTCTACATGGCTGGGTACAAACTCAAGCACTGCAGACAAAAAAAACACAAGCTCAGGGAAATCTTAAAACATGCAATAAATAAAATACAAGATGTTTTCAGTTCATTCAGTCGCTATAGGCAAGTACTGAGAATTATTGTATGTAGGCTATACTCCACCTGAATGTACGTGGTACTGTTGCCCTGGTACAGGACTGAAGGGTGACACACTCATAAGAGAGCTGGCGGTTTGAGCAGAGGGTCTCAGGGCGTTAATGACTGATATGGCTGTATAAACCACAGCACCGGACACCGCACGAAATACAATGTGTGGAAGAGCTTTCACTACCTACGACAGACAAAAATACTTAGTGTCAAGAACACACACATCAAAATTCACATCAAACCTGACATAAGTATGGTTCATTTCTTTTACAACACATTTAAAACCATTGTAATTCACAACAAGGTAAGCAATCACAATGATGCGAAATTCAGCGGGCGGAAACAGATGCAGCCTAATTTATTAAAAACTTTCTCTGTTTGAATAGCAGAAGTAATTTTTCTTATTCGTTTCCACAGGGATGTGTGCAGAAGTGGCTAAGAAATGCTTATAGTAATTATAAGTTACAATGAAACTTTACTATAGTAACAAGTAGTTAGTACAAGTATAGTACCAGAAGTTTTTGAAAAACGTAATACTTAAAAATACTTGATTCTAATTGGTTAGTCGCAACAGAATTCAGTTATACTTGCTACATGAGTAAATTAATGGGCACCTATTTGTGAACTTTATAAATAAACAGAAAGGCAAGGGGACAAGACGATTTAAAATAAGTAACAATTTGGGCTTTCAAACTATTAATCGCATCCAGAATAAAGGGTTGTGTTTACAATACATAATATATGTCTGTGTACTGTGCATATTCATTTTGTATTTATATAAACATACACATATTTGCATATATTTAAGAAAATATGACATAAAATTAATAAACATGTATATATATATAATTTAAATTATTGGTAAATATAAATAAATACATGTAAATATTTCCTAAACATGTATTCATGTGTATGTATGTGTTTATTGAAATTATCTTAGTAACAATAACTGTTTTCCCTAAACATTTTATCATGCAAGTTTACCTTTTGTGCTTTATAAAATGACCAAACTAGAGAATGGAATCCTATTAAAGCATAATAAGTTCTTATTTATTGAATTAATAAAACAATATAGAAAAAACTGTACACTTATTTAAAGGGATAGTTCACCTAAAAATGAAAATTCTGTCATAATTTACTCACTTATGTAATTTCATACCTAATTTCATAAATGACTTTGTTCCGATGATCACAAAGAAAGATATTTGTAAGAATGTTAATTTTCAGTTCGGGGACATCATTGACTACCATAGTAGGAAGAATTAAATGGCAGTCAAAGGTGCCTGAGAACTCTGTTTTCCTAAACTCTTCAAAATATCTCATTACGTGTTCACAAAAATACAAAAAAATGTTCCTATTGTGGTAAGATGTCCCAGAACTGAAATTGCTAACATTCTTCTAAATATCTTTCACTGTGTTCATTGGAACAAATATATTTATACAGGTATAGTAAACGATGACAGATTTTTCATATTTGGATGAACTATCCCTTTAATCAAGTGTCTAATATACCTGTAGCTCCACTGAGTGAGTAAACTCGGCTTTCAGAATCTCTCTGATTTTGTCTTTGACGTATCCAGCAGTGGATCCTGGAGGAAACCCTATAAAAAGCAAATATTAGGCTGACTGCTTTTTTTAGCCTTGCTAAAAAGGCTTGTAGGGTTGCTTAAAGCATCAAGTGACACATTTAGATCCACTTTGTTGATATGCTACAGTTAAGCAAGTGTAAAAATATCTTACCGACTCTAATCAGGTACGTGTCTGGTTTAGTGATGTTGCAGAGATACTCTTGGGCAGTAGTGGTTTCAAGAGTTGTGCTTGGTGTTGTAACTGACAAGTCATTTATTGTGGTCTCTGTTGCTAATGTAGACTCAGTGTTGTCATTTCGTAACACTGTGGGAGAGACTGTAAAGTTACTCATGTCATCACTGTTAGTAACCACGGTGACGGGAGTGTCAGATGGCTTTTCGGAGAGAAACTCTTCGTCGGCCATCTCGCTTACAAGGGGAGGTGAGGTCACGTTGAAGGTCGAGTCATTAGGGTATGCAGAGGTGCTCAATACAGTACTTAGAAAGGGAGACTCGGTTGGAATTGAGGTGAAAATCCATTGGCTTTCATTAACCGATGACACGCTATCTGGTTCCACAGTCGGAGTAGGTTGGTTTGTCACCAGTAAGGATAAGGAAGTATTGTAAGTTATGGTAGGTGTGGTATACAAACCACTGGTTGAGTCTTGACCAACCAATGAAGATGAAGGGTCTATTGAAGGTGTCGGTACAAATGAAGATTCCAAATCTAACACCGTAGTATTCGTAAGGCTTGGTTCAACGTCTGAGGGCTCCAGGGTTGAAGTGTTAAAAGGTTCAAATCCAGAGATATCTGTTGAAGATTCTTCTTCAATCCATGAGCTGTTGTCTGCAGATTGAAGCGTGTCATCAAACACTGCAGTTAGTATGTAACTTGGGTCAATCGTGTAAGTACTATTGGGCACAATGTGTGTTGTGCCAATTGTAGATGTGGAGGAAACACTAAAGGTTATATGTTTGGTAGTGTGCTCTGGCAAGCTACCATTTTCCTTGGTCATCTGAATAGTGTAGAACTCCAAACTGTTCATGTCTGGCAAAAGAACATCTGTGGGTTGGATGGTGACAGTGCCTGGCCAGTCAGGTGCAATCTCTAAACTCTCATTCACAGATTCATTCTGGATTAAAATATATGAAGGATTTGAAGTGAGTAAAGAATGTACTCTAGTTGGTTGGATGGTTGGAAGGGATGGGGAAATGGTGTGGTTGGGCTCAGAAGTCGAAATGCTGGGTTTAGTGGTTAAAACTGGAGACATTGGCCAAGAAATGGGAACTGTGGTTGTCGAACTGAGAAATGTTGTTCGGTGTTGGTTTAAATCAGTGGTGGGAACGTTCGAGGTTGAATTACTATTAATACTGGAACTTTCAACTTTTTTGCTGGATAAATGACTGGTGTCACTTGTAGAGGTGGGAGTCAGGTGTTTGCTGGAAAATGACATCACCACTCTTGTGGGAAATGTGGTGTCATAGGTCTCAGAGTTTGAGTATTCAAAATCATACACATCAGAGGGGAGATTACTAACCAGAGAGTAGTCATTGTCTTCAGATCCCATGAATGACATAGTTTCCAGGTAATCTCCAGAGCCATAATCCACATCCATGGTGTTGGTTGGGAAAAACTCTTCAGGTGGGCCCATGGTTGGCTCAACAGAGGCTGATGTCACAAGATGGTTCACGAAAACATGACTCGGCTCTAACTGCTGATAATTTGGATCACGTTTTACTTCTGGGCTGTGGCTGGGTTGAAGGTCTTGAATTCTGCGGGATGGTTCCACCGCGTCTCCAAAAGGCATCTCAGTGTCACCGACTGTCGTCGTTCCATACTGGATCTCAGGGGAAGGAATGGGAGAAACATCAGGAATTCTCCAAGGCGAATCTCCAGAAGGCACAGATAAACTGTCTGTAGGCTGTGAGGGGAACTGTGGAGCTGGACTGACAGCGTTCCAGGAGGTGGGCACTGTATGAGAGATAGCACTGGAGACTTCACTTCTCGAGGCTGTCTGGAGGAAACTCTGAAGGGAGATCCAAAAGCTTTTTCAGACTCCAACGAATGTAAAGGGGGTGTGGCAAGGGGATCTGGGGCTTTAGATGAAACTGAACTAGGTGATGGAGAAAATCCAGACAAGGCAGAAGATACATTATGCGGCACTTCTATTGAAGATTCTTTTGGCATGTTTGGAGCATCCAATGGCCAGTCTTAGGGAGACACAAAAACAGGAAAGTTCAATAAATGATTAATGATAAATGAATGCAAACCAAAACAAGCCCTGCTGCCAAAAACAGTGACATAAAATATTGGAAATATCAGCTAAAAACAATGACATGCCTTGACGTCAGACAAGAAACGTATAACCTACAAATAACAATATAGGGTGAGATTATTAAACACTGTTGATGTACATCACAAAGCATCTGGGCCAAGGACTTTTGTGACACCATGGCGCCCAGATGCTCAAGGTTTTCTTTTGTTATTGGTTTGCAAAAACTCAACTGTCATTCAGTCATTTTGAGTCACGTTCCTCAACAAGTGTGAATGGTTGGAATGTGCCAAGGCCACAAAACGGGGGAATATTTAAATAATGAAGCGTGCCACCTTCAAGAAGGATTCCTGAAAAAAAAATCGGACTGTCTGGTTTATATTCCACTATCCTTTTTGTAAACTTTCCGTTAGCTCTGCTTTTACAGCGAGCGTGGAGGCTGGGCACTACAGCTGGCAGTGTTTGGCCTGGTATTCACAGGCAGCTGCACAGTAATGAAAAGGTCCTTTCTGAAAAAGAGGATGAAAGAGAAGGGTGAGAAGCTTCTTAATGAAGCACGAGAGGGTAAAATGGTCTTAGAGAGCGTGTGCAGAAGCTTGGTAGTGTGCTGGGGCCAATAAACTATAACAAGGGTGCTGAAATCATAGAGAAACCTAGAGATGAATGCCCTGTTATTAATTGTGTCTGCCAGAAGTCTGGGTGGCTGAGCAGCAGCTCTTGAAACCAAGCATCGGCCTGTTTAAGACTTTTATGAATAACAGGGTCGATTAGGATGTATTTGCAGTGTGTCATTGAGCTATGTGAAACTGGTTTAACGTGAAGCCTGTCAATATAAGGAGGTAGAAAATAATCATTTTAACAATAAATGCAAGGTGAACCCTAGACAAAGGTCAACAGAGGTGAATGAAGAATGAAAGAAGTAAATGGTTCAGGTCACATAAAAGGGATAGTTCACGACTCTTTTATTCCGGTGGAAGACAAAAGAAGATATTTTGAGAAATGTCTCAGTAGTTTTGTGTCTATGGAATGGATGTGATTTAGGGCCAACGTTACTGTTCTTTAAAATATATTTTGCATTCTACAGAAGAAAGTCATACAGGTTTGAAATGACATGAGGGTGAGTAAATGATGACAGAGATATCGGTCTATAGAGAATGTAAATGTCGAGAAAATGTATCATTTTTATTCTTAGCTCTTAATTAAAATCTTTCATCATTGCATATGTTTATAAATAAAATTAACTCAAAGTGAGCCATGAAAAGAGTTAATTCACAGTAGTCACAAAACTACACATCAGACTTCAAATCACAAGCCAGACAGATCTGTGACTTAGCATCACCTGAGATCACTCATCTTCGAGTGTTTGAGAGAATTCCATAGCATCAGCCAACTCCGCTGACCACTTTAAAAGGCGATTGAAAAAGCTATAAAAATATTGATGACAGTGAGGCAGTAAATAAAAACCAGCTCACCTTCTATCACATGTAATCACAAAAAAATGTTGCGCTACGGAACCAACATCCTATGCTACATTAATAAGATCAACATGCTCAACGTTTGGTTTTCCCCGAGTTCTTTGATTCTCTATGAGGCTGAGTTACTCACTCACATCCTCTGGGCCAAGTGTTTGAAGTCCCTGTAAAACAGACGGCCAAGTAACACAGACAATCATGACTATATAGCAGAGAAAGCAGCTTGAAAGATTGATCACAACATTACAATAACAGCAAGAACAAAAACACTTGTTACGCACGAGACTCAAATATATCACTAGTTTTCTGTGAAGTAAAAGAAAGGAAATGCTCCAGAAATGGAGAATAGATACATCCCCGTGCCAAGCTATTTAATAAAGAGATGTCTCAAAATAGTTCATGTCAAAAAGTGATAAGAATCCTGAAAGAGTTCTTGTGTTCAGTTAAAGCAACCAACCAATCAATTGTTGGTCAATCGTTTTCCAGGTCACTGAGCGACAGTGAAGGCAATGAACACAACACAGGGGGCGAAGACTGGCCGACCTCTGACCTCACAAGTGTTCCGTTCCTCACATTCAATAATAGAGAAAAGCGTTTGTGTAAAAATATATCAGCACTGAAAATACCTGTGTATTATTGAAATCCAAAATACAGAATTCTTATTTAATAAATAAATATTGAGATTCTTTTGGCTATGACAAATGTGTAACGAAAATCTGATATCGTGACAAACCTAAAAAGCGTTTAAGATCAAAGCCACAACCCCCAAGGCTTTCCCTCTTCAGGCCAAGCAAAACAGACTGCCGACCCACTTTTGGAAACGACACAAACTACAAGCCACGAATGTATCGATGATTGACAAGCACAAGACTTTAAACTATCTTTTCTTTTCTAAAGTTCAGTCTTTCCAAGCAAACAAGAACACAAAGCCTAAAGAAAAGTAGTCCTATCTGTGCCTTGGTATTATTAAAAACTAGGGCTGTCAAAAGATTATTCGCGATTAATCGCATCCAGAATAAAAGTTTGTGTTTACATAATGTATGTCTATGTACTGTGCATATTAATTATGTTTTTATAAATACAAACACATACAGATGTATAAATATTTACATGTATTTATTTATATTTACCAACAATTGAAATTATAAATAAATGTTTAATCATTTTTAATTTTTCTTAAATATATGCATGGATGTGTATGTGTTAATAAATACAAAATTATTATGCACAGCACATGGATATATATTATGTAAACACAAACTTTTCTTCTGGATGCGATTATTCGCGATTAATCTTTTGACAGCCGTATTAAAAACACTGGAAATGTGCATTATTTTCATTTCCTTTTTTGTAATCGGATATCAACAGAAGTAACAATATTAAAGCAATGGCCATAAAGTAATTAAAGACGGAGTGACTCAATAATACTGATCGCAGGGCAAGTTCAATAATTAATTCATTCTTACAGGGTCACCTTCAGCCTAAATGAGCAGTGTTCATCTTGAGTAATGGCAGACGGTCTCTCACCCGACAGACGAACAGCGGGGGAATACCACGACCCAAAAGACGGGCGTGCCAATGATTCCCTCTGCCACCTGCTACAGAAATACAACCATGTAACGCATGAACAGTCTGGCATTGTTGGAGCTATCTCTTTCACAGACACGCAGACATACTCTAGCAACACGTATCAGGTGGACATGTTCTTAACTATATATGAACCAGAAACATGTTTTCTGTGAGTCACAGAGAAAATAAACATTTATAAATTCCCTTTGCATCTTATGTAACAGTTCCTACATGAACGCTTTTTATTTTATGAACATAATTGCAAACACACACTTAAATGCACTCTGGCCCTAAAATGTTGGCAAACCCATATAATAAAGGTTTATTAGACGTGCGCAAATAATTACATCAAACTTTATAGGTAAGACCAAGACAAAGAACTAGTATTGCCTTTTCGTAAAGAAAGAAGCTTGGGAAAAACTGTTGGAAATTAGTCATGGCACTTTGCACACATGTTGTTTCGGTCACTTGAGAGTCAGCATAACACCTCTACTATAAATGTCTCAGCAATGAGAAAGAACAACAGAGAGTTACAGTGGGTTATCATTGTGATCACAAAGTGAACTACATTTAATCTTCCTTTAAACTTTTTCACCTCCACCTTGTTAATAAAATAACACTTATGACTGACTGACATCTTCAGCGGGTTGAATGAATTGACAAAATAATACACGAAGGGATTCCAAATGAAATGAAACGCAACGTTGCCATAAACAAGATTATGGTTAACATCCGTTCAGTATTTGTCCCTCTATCTCATTGTGAACTGGCTGACGTCGTACTGAAACCACAAGAAGGCTGGAGATGAGATCAAATCCATATAAATGATTCAGTTTGGCACACCCAAATGTAATCTGTTCCTCCCTAAACTCCTGCTTAGTCGAAAGAGGAAGGAATAACCCAATAAACCCATCCTGGATTGAGTCACTCTATAGCCAAAACAATCTGTAGGTCTGACATTTCAGACTGATTGACTATTGTTTCACCAACAAACAATAAAAAATAAACACCAACATGCTATAACCCTGGCACCACAGCGATGCCATAGTATTTTGATGGTTGGTAGAGTGGCGGATGACTGCATCTCAAAGCTTAATTTGTTAGATCCATTTAATTGTCCAGAAACAGCTCACAGTGTGATTTATACACAATTTATAACTCGCCCTCCTTTAATTTTAGGGTTGGATTACTGGGCCTAATTTGAAGTGAAACACACAAAAAAGCAAGACTGGATCCAAAACCTACTGCTACAAACACTGAGAAGACCAAGTACAACCCCCCGGCAATGATGTAATTTCCTTTCATTTGCCAGACTCATTTTAAAGAAAGTCTCATTTGATGGTTGTTGCTACTCCAGCAAGAAAGAGGGGAAAAGGAAAAAAGCACAAAGAAAAGGTCTTTGGTATTAATTCAAATTCCTCTGCCCACACATGGTTCTGTTTTAAGCGGATCCCATTGCGTGACTGCCGCTCCCTTAACGCTGGCATAAACTCCCCATGCGCAACCTAATCGAACAATCAAAGAAGAAACTGTGCTAACATTCGTTTTATCTCAAAATGCTTTTATGGGAGGGAGACTCTGTTATTTTAGGTGGTTTCTTTCATGTTATAGTTAAAGTATATCCTCGAGCCACACAATAGTCCTGTTAGACTAAGTAGAAGACTAATTCAAAAACAATACTTCTTTAGATTATAGTTATGGAGTATAAAATGAAAATCAAAAGACTATGTGGCAAACAATTTTAAAGAAAAAATATTATTGTTTTAAAAGTCATTTAGTCTTCCTTTATGGTACATTGTCATTTTCCAAATCCCTTTCTTTAAATATAAATTATGAATTTTTCATTTTTTTAATCAATAAATAACAATAACAAAATTCTGATACATTCGTATCAATGAACTGTCAGATAAGGAATGTATTGATACACACTTTTGAACAAAATAAATAACACGTATTCCCCAAAACTATTTTCCATAACATTTATGCTGTACATACAACTTATTGACAACAAAGTTTAACTTAACCTTCTGTGTGTACTTTAATAAAATCTGAATAGCTCTGTCACTGAAAAATAATACAAAATTTACTAAATAGGCATCATATTGTAAAATTAAAAACGGCATGGCATAGCTCTACAATATAACTTTAACCTTCACATACTATGTATACATTTTCTTTTGTTGTTACGCTAAATCAGCATGAGGGATTAAAATGGCTCCTTTGACACAAAACAGATCACGTTTGTTTGTCTTATCAGTGACTAAGTGCTCGAGACGACTGAAACTTCCCATGTACAGACAGAAAACAAAGAGTTAACAGCAGCATAAACACAGCACACCCATGGCTTCCCTCATGTCACGAACACTCTCAATTTCATAATCACAAAACTGAAACAATTTTCCAAAGGGAAAAAGTTAACATGGTCAAATCCACCTGAATTGTACAGGTTAACGTTAGTTTGACTGAAGAAAAACCAGAATGGAAGATGTTAGCTAACGTGGCACACGAGTAGAGCAGAGTGACATCAAGCGAAACATGTTTTTCTGACTGCTTCCATTGATCGGACTGAGGTCATGTCTGCCCGGTCACATAAACACTCTAGGGGAACTCAATAAGCGTGAATTACGCCGCTGATATTGTTCATTTGCACGCACGGTCTGTGTTGTTTTAGCACCCAGTTTACTGAAGGAATTATGCTGAGTGCAAAGTTATGGAGGATGCAGCAGGCTACCGGGATTTGGCATATACTTTATCTGGCAGCTATACAGTAAACTGTACATCAAACACTCGCTCCATCACTGTGATCAAGGCACCTGAGTCGGCTCTTTGAAATGCCAAAAGTACAGACTACTGGATATATGCCCGGTTATAATGCCCTTCTGCATCATTAGAGAAATTACTGCAGCCATAATCAATAGAAAGTGTACAAAAATGACCTTAAATAAAATTCTCAAGGGAGGCAATAGCACAAATGTTGTGCCATAGATTAAATACTCTAATTTACATTATATCAAAGTTTTTTTGCACTGCAGAGTTTTTAAAATTTTACAAACACAAACGCAGCGCTATTTCAGTGCATATAGCATCAGGTTAAACCGCACAGTGGGTGGTAAGCGAACAAGAGGAAGGTTTCTGCACAATACACCTTTGTGCAAGACACTGCAGGTGTTTAGTGAATTCCCTCTTCTGTCTTGAATCCTAACACGCTTAAAACAAAGAAAGAAGAGAGAAAAAGAATGCAAACACGTAACATCTTGACTGTGTCTCAGGGAGATGAAGAGGAGCGAAAACAGAGCAACTTATAAGTGAGAGGGGATGAAATGAGGAAGGTGAAAACACAGTTTAACTCCTAACTGATATCCAGAAACAGACTTTTCCTTTGCTGGATTGTGTACGCTTGAGTTCACTTCTTGCTCTCGCTCTCTTTCAGTTTTCTACAAAAGGCAAGAAGGCCAGGCCTGAAACTGGAGAAGCCCTGAAGGCAGTGTCACTATACAGGTTATGTGACTGAATTCACAGCATAAACTACAAACTTAAAGAGTGGACTTCAAACTCACTGAACCTTTATCAGACTAGATCTTTCAGCCAATAATATAAAAAATGTAGATGGAACGCTTTTATGGTCAAATGGTTGCAATAACATAAAAAAGTGAACTACAATGGGAGATTTACTAAGAACACAAGTGACAAATGTTATTCAACAAATTCACTTACATTATTTTACATAAGATTTCATTCCTTTTTTAGTGTTAATTTGAAAATATAAATGATATCCTCATAAACCCCGACTGGGCTCAGATGTAACCATCTGCTCAAAGTGAGATGATCCAGACATGTGCTGAACTGTACAGAAAAATGAAGAACCAAATGCAATCTGGACATTCATGGACACCTTCTGTCAGTCTGTCAGATAGACAGTAACCGCACATTCTCCAAAATCAAGTTACTTCTATGTAAGGCTGTATGGCTCCATAAAGAACCTTTAACATTAACAGATTAGGAACAACTTGAGGGTGAGTACATGTAGACATTATCTTCATTTTTGGGTGAACTGTTCTTTGCAATGTAAATGAATATGTTTTAAGGAATGTCAATCTAATTCATGGGCCACATTTAACGTGTAAACTACAATACTAAGCAACCTAAGGGTACAGTACGGAAAAACAAGCAAAACAGAGATTGATGAATGAAATATCAGTATACATCTGTAGTGAATGGGACATGGTTGAATGGGTAGTTTAAAATTGGCTGCCTGCTATTGTGTGAGGTCTCTAACACAGACCCTACGCTATCACCGCCTCACAGGGCTCTATTCACACAGGTCTTTAAAAACTAAAATAAGACCTCTTATCTTTGAGTGTCACTTTAAGCGAGTGCTCTACAAAACAAATGCAAATGAAACAAGTGTTGTCAGAACATGAGACCTGGTTTTTAAATATAAAATGCTGGTTATATCAGGCAAGTTCTACGTCACGTTTAGCAGGTAAAGAAAATGTAAAACAAGACCAGAGCAAGTCCAAAACTATCGAAACAGCTTAACTTAATTTCAGCCGTTTCATTGAACTTTATTGTTAAGTATGTGCTTTGGAATCTCATAAAACAACAAGAGTCTTGATCTATACTTGTTTTGATTAAATTCATGATGCGAGAAAGCTGTTCACAAAAACCAACCAAACAAAACACAAGCTGTCGTCTCCAAATACTGCTAAGCGCAACAGACAGACAGAATAAAGCACCTGCTTCCCTTCATGGCAGATAAACGCACATCAGCTTCACTTTTTTGACATTTTGCTGCCTGAAGTCACATAGTCCATCAAGATTCTGTGATTGTAACAATAACTAAAAAAGTAAGGAGAGAAATTCTGGATTTCTTTTACAGCAATTCCATAAAATAAGAACAACTGGTCTACTATGAGACTCTGGAAACTACCTTGTTGAAAGGGGTTTTACCCCTAAAAATAGAACAGAGGCCAAATATCTTGCATATGTCTTTAGACAATATAGGGCACAAACAGAATTAGATATTAGAAGCTTCTCTATGCTGAAAACAAATTGTATTTTTGTTCAAATAAATTAACGTTAAACGAGGTAGGATCGGATGTACCTTTATAAATAAAATGATGAAAATCGAATTCACATTTTATCTTAACCAGATCTGATAAGGTGAGAAATCATCTCTTCTATATTCTTTGGAGGTTTTGTCCAAACCAGCTGTGAGGGCCAAAACTAAAACGCTTATCATCAACATCACTAAACTGGCCGTGGCTGCAAATTGATGCTCTACACTGTGAAAGCCAAACCAGCATCCTCCAAACGCACACACAAACTCTCCATCTACAATCGGCAAGGGTTCAACATCAAAGAGCTTGGGATCCAACAGTCCCAGTTCCAAAAGTTTCTCAATGGGACTTTGTCTGCTCATCCAGCCTTAGACTCCAGCTCCTTTGGCTTTTGATGGGCCCGGCGTATTGATCTGTCCACAGCCCTAGAGGACATGAATAATGAATGCGCTCATTGTCGTCCCAAACAGATTTGATTTCATTTGTAAAAGAGGCAACACTTGTAATTAGCCATGGGTTTTGCACAAAGCGCACAAAA
Source organism: Triplophysa siluroides (assembly GCA_006030095.1). Lineage (NCBI taxonomy): Eukaryota > Metazoa > Chordata > Actinopteri > Cypriniformes > Nemacheilidae > Triplophysa > Triplophysa siluroides. The sequence goes on along the minus strand of VCII01000102.1, from coordinate 921,382 downwards.
AAGGAAAATAAAACAACGCTCCTCTGGAAGCTCTGACACACTGTTTTTGAGAGTGGTTTTTATTTACAGTAATATTAATATAAGCTACAGGTTTATCATAGACTCCGAGTGCTCTTATCCCTGCCCAATCAGCATCCTTCGACTCATCGGTTGCCATTGGTGATGAAACAACAAGGTTTCTTACAAACTGGCACTGATTTGGAAAGCTTGAGCTGCTTATTATGTACCTAATTAATAAGTGCTTGTTTAATAGTGAATCTTCTGCCTATTTTAACATTCTATCAGCTTAACAGGTCGAAAAAAAATCTGCCATCTTTATCATACATGGCGAATGACAAAGCCACATGCAGGCTGGTCAAATGCATGCGTGCAGAAATCCGAGGCATTACGGGTTGTGTCTACTAAAGCATACCACCCAGAAAAGCCATAGCAACCACCAAGGATACCCTAGCAACTGCATAACATTCTGCTAAAACTCACAAGGAGCACCCTAGCAATGCCCTGGCAGTGACCCACAACGTCCTAGCATCTTAATAGTGAGTTTTGTACATGCAAGCCACACTCACATACTGTATAATTCAGACCTGAATTCCTACACTGTAATAAATTCAGGACAGAAATGCCCTGCTTTCAAGATTAAATTATACACACAAAGCATTCTAGCAGGCTTTCTTTTAGATGCCATTGTAAACCTTTAGGCGTGTGTGACATCAAACTATGCCAAGGGAAGCTGTCACTGTGGAACATGCAGAGATGTAGACAGGTCCTGGAGATAGGCTGGGATTTTGGCTAAGATGACAAAGACGGAAGTGTACACACATACACCTCTCAGACCCGGCCTGGGTAGAAAGAAATCGGGGCTTATTTGACTTACACCCTTACTGACTCCACCCACAATCCATTACTGGGTGTTCGAAATCTGAATGAGAGTGTCTCAGCTCTTTTCCTACAGACCTGTGCAATGCTTCTGGTATTTTTCTGCATCAATTAAAAAAAAACTTCTGACCTAAATCACACTGCCAAGATAAAGCTTGCAATTACACAGCAATTTCAAAATGCTGTCAAACTAAAACACCTGTGAGCTCCCAGATGATGGAAGCATTTGAGCCACTAAGCTTTAGTAATTATATTGCATATAAACACGCATCAACTAATATCATTACCTTAAATTTCATGATCTGAAGAAATGAAGAGAATCCCAACATAGACTTAAACCCATTACAAATCTACAGGATAATGAGGTTTTATTTCCTATAATCCTTCACCACTCCTGAGGAATGGTGTTAGTGTTCTTGTCATACTCCTTAATGTTATCAGGGGTTAGAGATATTCTCGAATAACAAGAAGACGGTTTAGTCTCTGCTTGGAACGGTGTAAAGAAGCGATAGAAATGACAAGATCCGTCTAGGCTCTGAATATGACAGCTCATGCGGAATAAATTGTCACAACAGACTGGTACGGTTGGAAAGTCAGTGACTGTTCACAAACAGATTTGATAGATCCGAAATACCAAATGTCTTGACAACATGGTCTTAACATGAGTATGGAGTTTTGAAATGTGGATTAACCTAATGCTGTTATGCCACATATATGGCAATATAAGAAGAGTAATGATTAACAAAATAAAATCCTTTGATGCACAAACACACTAGAGACCATTCAGGGTATAAAAAACAGACGACAGAATATAAAAAGTACTTCACATCATTTTACTTGTGAAACATGTGCCCTACTGCAAACGCTATTTTAAGGCCATCAACACGTACACTTGACTCAATACGCAACTAATATAATTATTTCCAGCTTGAATAAATGGGTGATGAGATGACACACATACTGTACAGTAGCAGTCGGGTTTATACTGGCAACTGATCTACGAATCCACTCTTGAACGTGTCATGCCCCGGACTTTAACATTCTTCAAAAACATTAGCATGGATATTACATTTGCACCTAGGACAACACTTCAATGCACAAATTAATAAAACATTTTTGTCCTTAAAATCACTAGAAAGCATCTAGAAGCATATGTTTTTCTGCAGCCTAGTTTCTTGTTTTTTCTGTTTGCAGAAAGCTCTTTGATCCACCAGTCTACAAGAAGACTGGGTGACATATACAGGCTAGAACAGTTAGTCTTTTAGCTCGTAAAACGAGCCATAATTAAACCGTTACTGTTGTTTAAAATGGTATTAATTCACAACAGTTGTTTGGAAACAGTTTGCGTGGGTTCTAATACGATACATCTGAGTCAATGACCTGGACTGGGGTTAATCTACGGCCATTGAATAACAAGTAACAGACAAGAAAAGTGTCTTAGATGAAAACGTTCATCCAAAAATGCTCTGTCATCATATTTAAAAATCACATGAGAATGACTCGATTTAAAATCTCACTAAAACACAAAGATTTACTGCATATTTTCTTTGAAGAAGTGAAGATGTCTGGACAGGTTGTGAATCAAACACCTGGTAAAAGCATAAGTCTGGCATGTAAGAAAACTCTCGAGTTGCTGTTTTTGGGTCTGGCTGGTTGATTATCCAAACCCATCAACTTTCAAAAGGAATTAGAAAGTACAATTTCCCTTTCTTTTGTTGTTGACGTCAATGTCATTTATTTAATCAAACTACACTAGTCTATGTGCAAATTCACCTGTCACGGATTCAATATAAAACCAAACATTACATACCACTTGAAACAAAAATAAATATGCTTTATCTTGACAACAATGTCTTTATTGCTGTGAATTATTACCTGTCAAGACAAGTGCATTAAACCATCAGAATAATTGTCTTCAAAACTTGCAGCAGTCTTAAAACTCGCTTCCATAAGCCAAATTCCTGTCACCTACCGAATAAACCCATCTAATTATCGGCTGCAAACTGATCACCCTTCCAAAATGAAGTAGTCTATGACATCACTTACCTCCAGCAGGTGAATCAGCGATCACCATGGAGACGAACATCATCATCTTCATCAGCCTGGCCGACTGCACGCGCGCGGTGACCTGGCTATGTCCCTCCATCATTAGACCACCCACTTAGAAAAGCACATGTTTTTGTCCGAGGATACAATTCGCGCGTTTGACTGGTCACCGTGAGCTGCAGGTGATCCAAAAGCAGTGCGACGAGAACAAACAAAAAAAAACAGTTAATTGGGTCATACAGCCCGGTCGAGAATTGAATCAAATACTGAACGAATTATGTGTAGCGTGTAACTTTAAACAGACGTAAAAATGCAAAATACAGCTGTGCATTTTTACCACACAAACGCACTGCCATACTGGCTCGCGCCGACTGCGAGTGACACCACAAGTGCTCGAGCAGCGCACAGTCTGCGCAGTTTCTTTGTTCCTCGCCGTGCATTTCACATGAGCTCAGCTTCTAACTGCAACATCCCATCGCGTTGAACTAATGTGCTGCTTCTTAAGCACGAACCCGCCACATTCACCAATTTTGCATCCCTTGGGGTCATTGCATACTAGGGTTTGCGAACTCTATAAGTGCTGCTCAAGTTACGCTACAGCATTGTGATAGCACGCGGATTAGTCGGGATTTACAGAACACGATAACTGATCGGTTATCTATCGTGACGGTTATGAGCGGAAAAACTCCTTCATCTTTTTCCTTTTACGTGTTATCGGGTTAACTCGGATAGTCAAACCGGATTTGAGCAATTAACATACTCAGATGTTGCGTTATGGTGAAGCTGGTTGAATATAACGGGATCGTTTTGACCGAAATGAGTGCAGCCAATGCCTGATGAATGTAACGTTATTTAAGGCGAAACCTACATGTGAGCGATTCCGATCCTCTGTTAATTCCTCAACTTTATCTCAAAGCTGAATCGGATAGATTACGGCTCACATCAACGCAAAGAAAGACTGTAGCGCGTGCACAGACCCGAAGAGCAAAGTCCTTACCTTAAAACCCGACGGTTTTATAGAGTCTAAAGTCGATGGCTAATTTCAGATCAGCATTAGACCTTCTGTTTTCCATGACTGCATGACACGGTGTGTAATTGTTCATGAGAAGTGTCTGGATCCTGCGCGTTCAGTCTGAACATCACTCACTCACTTTCTTCGCAGCTAACGCTGATCTATCCTCGGGATTTTGCTAAGCCCGCCCCTGGACAGTAGGACGGCCATCCATTGGCTCTCGGCGCTGTCGTTCAGTAATATGGGTTAGGTTGACACTTCGATTGGCCTCTATGGCTCCACTTTAGTATTAACTGTTCATCAACGCCTATACGAACGGCTATAGTGTATCACGGCTACTTGACGGGTGGCAACTTTTGAGCTTTATGGTAACTGTAGAAATCATTTTACATTTGTGAACAAACTTGTCCCTCATTACCTGTTTAACTAATCTGATAATGGACACCACGTGACCGTATGAGTTTCACCTTGACTAGTTTAAAATCAATCGTATTGCCTTTTGATGATTTTAATTTTCACAACAGTTGAGATAATTAAATAATGTAGAATAGAAGTTTCAAATAGAGTTTTTTAAGTCACAGCGCATTCTGGTGGCCATTGAGTGCAATGTCAACGTCTATCGTATGACGACTTACACAATGACGTAATCTTTCTGACTCATAAGGGCCATAAATAGGACAATACAATGAGCAATTTTAATTCAAAGTATAACAAGAAAGCAATAATATATTACAATTATTCAGTAACACACAAGAAAGAAGTACAACTTTGTGTAGAAATATCATGCGTGCAATGTTTTAAGCTCTCGTTGCCTTTTTACTTGTGAGATTTTGTAAAACAGTACACTAAATACAACAGAATGCTGTGAAGTGTGAACGGACAGGTCACGTAGGAAGATCACAATTTTTACTTCATAATGTATGAATATTTCTCAAAGTGGGAAATATTTTGTCTTTGAAACACAGCATATTTGTAAAAACATGTATAGATAATTTAACATATGTTGACAGAGGGTACACGCTTAATAAGGTATGTGGAAACCAGTTGTTTGACAATGATTTGAGAAGGACACTCAAATCTGACCTTAAATTTATGAAAAATGTTTTTTTAACCTCTTAGTTAAAATATACCTTTATTATATGCAGTAATTCAACCTGGTCTCAAGTTCATTTTCCTTCCATTTTCTCATTCGGCTGACGCTTTTATCCAAAGCGACTTATAGTGCTTCACATTTTTATCACTGTGCTTTCTCTGGGGTCCAAACCCATGACCTTTAAATCGCTAAAGTAATAGTCCACTAGTTGAGCCACAGGACCTTCTCTCCTGATGCCAACAATTTTAGGCAGTTTTGTTAAAAAAAAAGATTCAGTAACCATAAGGAAGCAGTGTTCTCTGGACTTAAGTCATAGAAAATAACAGAAAAACAAACAGTCGAGACCAATGCAATGTGACTTAACAGTTTATTGTAAATCCAAGACAAAGTGTGATTACATTTCTACACATATACAATATGCATATGTGAGCATACAAATTTCCTTTAATAACTCGATTCACCTTGGAGACCGAAAAATGATCAAAAGTAACAGTGAATAACAAGCTATAACATAGTTCACCACGACGCAAGCCCCTTCACATCCTACATTTAGTAAATAGAACGATTAAAATAACTATATTCTTCTATAACCCCCGTGTTTGTTAAAAATCGTCCATGAATTTACACTGCTATCATTAGTTGTTGAAGCCTAATAAAATTCACTTTTTCTACAACGAAAATGATTAAGAGAAGCACACAACATTTGTAATGGTAACACAAGCGCCTAGTAGCGAGTACTCAGTTTTGAGGAGTTAAATCATTCTTATTGTTGTCATTATTATATTCATTGTAACATTCTATAAAGCCAGTAAAATATCCATTCTCATAGCATACTTAATAATGTTAGCCTAAGGTACAGGGTACATATAATGCTACAAATAATGAGACATCACACTTCTTCAAATCCCCAATAAACAAAGCAAAGCAAAACGATAATAATAATAATAAAAAATGACAATAAACAAATAAGTATACCTGGAAATACTGCAGCACAAAACAGCTTTGACAACAACTAATGTGATACACACTACTGAGAAACCATACAGCAATTGACAAAATTAGGGTCAGGGGGTCGGATGCGTTCTTAGGTCTTGAAACATTGTAGAAAAATATTTAGTTTTCTTTTTTTACATTTTACTGTGAATGTTTGCTGCTGTGCAAGTAGAAAACTGTTCATGTCTCGATGGCTGCACACACGGCTACAGTGTTATCACGGCTACTTGACAGGTTACTGTGGCAACTTTTGTGATAGATGAAATTTCGGTCAGGGTGGAACTGACAGCTTTACAACTTTCACAAAGAAGTTCATTCACTGGTGTTTGTTTTCGGTTTTCTAAAAAGAAAGTGTTTACTTGGATATAATATGGATGCTTAAAACTTGGTGTCAATCCATAAAACATTTTCCTGACGGGGACTCTGCTGTACATGACTCTAAAAACGAGATGAATGATGAGCGTTCTTGGGCGTGAAGTTGTTTACCTTTTTTGGTTCTAAAACAATGCACAGAGAATGGCCATATTGTCATATTTGGCCTCTTAGCACATTCATACACAGATAAATGGTGTGTTTTTTAACAAGTATATGACACGCATAAAACACAAAAGATTGACAATTGTGAAGTACAGTGGCCACTTCAATGAACATGATGGCAAAGAACAAACACTGATCCTTTGTTTTGAGTTAATTCATTGTCGTGTGCTTTAAAATATTCTTGGGCTGATTATGGCGATTTGGGAACCATCATCCAGGCATTACCAGGCAATGTTTTTTGGAATGTTTTTAACTCTTGTGATGCCGGGTTCCACAGCTTTCCATGAGGCTGAAAGTTGGACATTATGTATGTGTAATTGTAGGCTGTATTTTTTAACCAAAATATGTTCCCCCTCCAAAAAAACTACACCAACGATACAGCACATCCACAGTTCCTTAAAGATCATGTTCATGGAGATGGTGGCAGTATTTTGACATTAAAATCACGTGAATAAGATTGTTCACATAATATCAGTTTACATAAAAAATAAAGGGTAAATTGATTGGTTCATTTTTCAGCACATATTCGTAACATAAAATGAAGGTCTGCTGTACTTTGCTGTTAACAGTTCATACTAAAAAAAGCAAACATGTTACATCACAATGTTCTGACTTTTCTCTGTATTCAGATTTCTATAATAATTTGAATTAAACCACATTGAAATGTACAGTATGACGGAAAGTTCAAACTGTAGCAATGATTGAAAATAAGTGTTATAATAAGGGACTTATTATTGCATTTCTGTGACACTTCTGTCACTTGCAAAAGTGACAAAACCCAGCAATAACAAGCAAAGTAATCATAAAACAAATGAGATCTTTTAGTCTTAATTTTACATTCATTTATAGTGGCTCATTTGTAAAAGTGTTAATAAAAGTAATTACTCAATTTCAATTCATTCATGTATCTCTGTGATTCTAAAATATTTTGTTAGAACAAAAACGGTAAAGCTTACAAACTGTTACAATTTAAAGCTGCAGTGTGTAAATTATGTGCCAGTAGCATCACCAAATGGAACTGCAAAAAAGTTATAAATGTTACAAAACATGTTTAAAAAAACATCTTCCTCCATTGATCGGACAAACAGACAGCCCTGTCCCAAACTCAACCACTGGTGGAGCCGGTGTTTCTATGTCAGGCCACCCATCCAAATAGATTGAACGCGCCACAGTGTTCATATTCCTACAAATCACAAATTCAGTTTCCGCATACTAAGCTAGCATTAAGAGAAATTATTTAACATTGGAAAAATACACAAAGCAGCTTTAAAAAGCATATACTGTAAGTTGCATTGACAAAAAAAGCCTTCCTAAAACAATCCATCCATCCATCGGACCCAATTAGAGATCTGGACATTTTCCTTTTGTACCACTGGTAAAATGTACAAACATATTATGTTTGGATATTTGTTGATTTGGTGAAATTTTTGCTGTTTTATTTCTGCACTTGCAATTTACAAACAGGATCTTTTCTGGCCTGATTTTGTTGTTCAAATGTCAGTGAAACGTCCTGTCCTACTACATCCAGGGATAAGGACGTGCATCAATGACATGAATATCTTTGGTGGGAGAAACAAAAAGTACTTAAATGCCAGCGGAGCCCTGATTTGGTCGTATTGGCCAGCTCCCGTGTCTGGAGACTACAGATACACCAACGGCTCCTCTACTGGAATGGAATGTTTTATGTGATTTCAACAATGAAGATGCCTTTCCTTAACTGTGTGCTAGAATTTGCATCCGAGAAGCTTAAACCAAATATGACGGAGACATCTATTGGTATCCTACTGAGCTATGACACACAGAAAGAAGGGCGGTAGAACCTCAGCCAAGCACATTTACAAAGTATAGGCTTTCTACCAGATGAGGATCGAGTAAATCAACATGCATGTCAATCACCAGAAATCAAAAACACGATGCCTGACATATAACAGAAAAACAAAACAAAATTGCATTAATGAACATTAACAAAAATTATTGCAACACTCTCTACACAAACACAATATATCTAGCAACATACAAACTGAACAAAAATAGAGACACCTTGAAGTAAAAACAAAACTACTTCAAAGGCAAGTTCTATGGCATGAGGGCAGTAGGGAATATATTTCATACTCCATAAGTACTGCCCATGTTCTCAAGACGAAACCAACACGCTAACACTGTGTCCTAACCATCACAACCCAAAACGAACACAAATGAATCGAATTTGTCTGTTCACGCTAAAAAACCACAGCAAGTAAGAGTAAGTGAAGCTGAACCAATGAGATTTCACTGTGGGCGGAGCAACCAAGCGTAATGCCACTAGACTTCAAGCGGCCGAACGAAATGCTCTGTGCCTTGTCACGCCTGGTTAGAATGTCAGATTTTACGAAAGAGCTTTGATCACTTAGTTACGTATGGTTAGGACACAGCTTCAATGCAACGATTGGCTAACATATCAATGTTAAATTAAGCAGCAAAACACAAAAATTGGCCCACAGTTTCTTACACTTTCTGTATCGTACTGACTGGAATAAGTGATTCATACAATAAGACAAAATAGTCAAGATGTTGTTTCATCTTCAGGTGTTCAAGCCTCCAGAGCGGACGTTAAAATAAAACCCCACGACACACAGAATACTGAAATCCGAGTACGGCGCGCTGTTATATAATCCCCTCTGCTTTCTTTCGGCATCTACTGTACCAACGTGCTCAAAGCCAACATGCTATTCTCATTAAAAATGTGGAATTTGCCTTCTCTTGCTCCTCAACAGTTCCCATCCAAATCCATCATCATCCGCATGCACCTCAGCTACCACTAATAAGACCCTCTTTCTCGAACTCTCCCAGGTTTACGGTTTCTGAACCACTTCTGCCCCCGGCTCAGACAGGCTGTCAGCTACAGCCTTCCACAACAACAACATTCACCTTGGATGACCTCTCCAGGCCTAGAATGCTTTATTTGAACACGTTCCATGTTTTTTTTAACCATAATAGCACGCATACATCTGGTATAAACATTTACATCTGCAAGACGTATTTTTTAGATTGATGCACATCTGCAATACGTCTCCAAGACGTCTGCCGATAGATGTCATATAGACATCTAGAAGAAAACCGTAGGATGTTTATGATTAAGAATGTATGTAAAACTGCTCTAACACGTTTGTCAGATGTTTTTACACAGCAGATCTTTAGCAGACATTTTACAGACGCACATGTGCTTTTGGGGGTATCGACAAATGGCCAGATCTCTAATCGACTTTTCTCCTAAAACTCCCATAAAATCAGTGATGTTGGATCGATCGCAAGAGGACTAAAACGTACGTATAGCTATGGTATGTACAGTAAATATGCTGTATATAATTATATCCACTATCCAGAACAAAAGTGACATTATTTTATATGACGACTTTGGTTCATTCCCCCAGGCAAGTATCTTCAGCTAAATGTAAAACAACCTCATGCACGCTAAACAAGCAGCACGCTGCAGGTGCCTATTTTCGTGGATTCCGATATAGCACATAAATAACATTTGGGGCCGACGCTTACACCTGGACCTAAATCAAGATAAAGATGTTCAACCGATTCTCAGACTAGCATCAGGTTCTAGAGGGTTTTTATTTAAATAAAAAGCAGCTCCTCCGAGGTAGCAACTACGTATTACAACTGCCTAATACCCCCTACAACACACGCACCACTATGAAATCACTATCTATTGGTATCAGAAAGGTTCTTCATTAAATAAACGGGTGCAGACTGCTACATTCTACATAGAGGGGCCCAGCTAATGTTCTACGGTATGACAAACATATTTTCTTTTCTAAATGTGAACACAAATAAAAGTCTATAAATACACTAGAAAGTTCGTCTTTTTCGTATTTCCAAAAGCTTCCTCCGGCTGGATTTGGGAGAGGGCGGCGGAGTATACGCCTATGCCACGTGTCATTTGGAAACGTTTAAGACAGTACAAGGCCATCGTTTGATTTTTCTATGAAGAGCAGCAGATTTCCGTATTTCACCTTATCCCCAAATTCTCTCAGGAATTCCAACTCGCCGGCTCAACAGTCTGTGAATGATTTCAAGAAAAGGAAAGCCAAACAAAACCTCGCTACAACATAACTCTGTCTCTGTCAAACGGCCGCTGATGAGACCATGTTGTAAAAGAAATGAAGGAAGTAAAAACGTCTTCGTATTGTTTTGAAAGAAACAAATCCAAAATCGTTCTTTCTTATAAAAGAAAAACTACGAAAAGAAAATGAACTGGCCTGTTTGAGAAGGCAAAACAAAACTCATCTAAAAGAAAGCTCCTTAGTACCCTTCTGTTTCCTCCGAGAGTACACTTGCTCTATCCATCAGCATCTTCATTGTCTTCAAGTTTAAGCATGAGGGTACGAGGGGGCGGGGTTAAGGGTCGATTGGCTGTCTCTGGAGGGGGGTTTGGGTTCAAATGGCAAGCAGCGATTGGCTGGGCTCCAGTGTTTCAGCTTTAGAGGTAAGAGTACTGGTTCATCTTAGTAGGGCTCAGCGGATATCCAGTGTAGACAGTGGAGGCAGGTGAGGCGCTGATGTAGGTCTGATGCGCAAACTGGGCCTGGTACTGACCGTGGTGCAGGGTGGGCGAGGGCAAGACGCGGTGACCCATGCTAACAGGCACCTGGTGGATGATACCCGGCGGGTAGCCGGCGTGCTGGACCGCGTGTCGAGCCGAACCCTGGGAGGTGACCAGGTGGGCCACCGTGCCAGTGGACCCCAGGGCCGTGGGAGCAGTGTAGGTGTAGATGTGAGGTTGTCCCGGCAGATGAGGTGGGGCCAGATGGGGATGGTAGTTAGTTGCGTGGGTGGGGCTGTTGTGGAAAGAGTATTGAGCTTGGGTGGCCATAGTGGGGGTGATGTAAGCCTGTTGCCGTCGGTGACCTCCGTTGCGCTCAACCGCCATGTGCTGCTGGGCCTAACCAAGACAATATTTATGTATTAGTGTTACTTTTATGATTAAGTGCATTAAGAAACTAAACCGAAAATGCTCTAGTGAAATACCTGGCTGAGATTGAGAGGCTGCTGTTGGAAGGGGTGTGGCCCAGAGCGCTGGTGCCGATATGAACCGCATCCAGCACCGCCCCCTGATGAGTGGTTGTTGCCAGAAAAACCTCCATTTGAGGTCTTGAACTTGTAGATGGAGTTTTGGTGGTTCATGGTGTCTGTAATGACAAATTATAAATGTTACAGGCAGCGTTGCTATCGTTGACTAAAACTCCTAAAACATATCTGGTAATTGAAATAAAAATTATATAAATAATTTTTGAAAAAAAGATTTAAAAAAAGATTAAAAAGTAAACTAAATTTAAGATTGAACTAAAAACAATGAAACCTAAATAGCAATGTTTAAAATAAAATAAAAGTTATAAAATAAAATAAATAATAGTAAAATAAACAAATAATAAAAATAAAATATATAAAATATAATTCAAAATATTAATACAACTACAAAAAATGGTTACAGACTTATACAAAACTATTTCTACAGTACTCTAAACATAATAATAGTTATTTATGATAACAAGCCATGAAAATAAAATGGAAATAAATATAGAGATTGTTGAGCTGGATTACCATTTGTGTGCCAGGTAATTTACTTAAATAAACTCAAAATGATTTATGAGCTTCCTTCATATTAGAGTGCAAATATCTCATAAAAGACCCTCAACAGACAGATCGATGTCATCATGCAATGCTTGAGGAACAGTGTTACTTCATTTATAGCTGATGCAATATTTCAGAGCCGAGAAAAAACAGACACATTTATATTCATAGAATTCTCTGATATTTCCAGGTTTTCCATGACCGTGAGAAATCCAAATAACATCTCAATAGTGATTATGAGGTTATTTGTTCAAGTTTACAAAGCAATACAGCGCTTCATACTTGTTGTATCATAAATATTCTTTTGACAAACTCTGAGCTGCTTGAATTATCTCCCTAACTTGATTTAATAGCCTTGGTAACAGCACAGACTATTATCTACTATAAAAGTCTAAGCTGTATAGCAGAGGCTGTCAGTGAATTCAGCATTGTGCTGTCACATTAAATTGCCGCTAGACTCAAGCCCCGTTAGATATCCCCCTCTCTCTGTCATCTTATCAGCTCGTCCCTTGTCTCACCAGGCAAGAGTCTATCACACTCCCCCAGGTTGTCGCGTGTCTGGTTCTTCAGAGGGGGGATAATGATGGTACGCGGGTTGCCGTTGCTGTAGTTTTCCAGGACTGCGACTTTAGAGTCATAGCCATTGGCGTTGGGTCGGGCTTCCACAGCGTAAGGGCTGGTATTGCTGGAGTAGGAGTCGGGGGAATCATGGACCGTCACGCAGCTGATGACATTTTTCCTCTGTTTGGATGACGTGCTGTCGAGAAGTAAAAACAGTTATTACTACTGTTATGTATGGCAAAATACAGACATGAGGGTGAGTAAATGATGTTTTTTGGGGGGGGGGTGAACTATCCCTTTAATAAGTCGCTAAGTTGCTGACCTGGTGTTAGTGGCATGTTTGTGGTCTTCTTCTTCATCCGTGTCGCTGCTGATGGTGATGATGCTTACGGCCGGGCTTGGCGTGTCCCGGGATGATGATGGTTTGGCGTGGAGGGTTGTGTTGACCGTGGTGGTCTCGTGTGGTGCTAAATGCCTGCTCTCCGACCCAACCCCCTCCTCCGCAGGTTTGTGATGGGGCGCAGGTGGCGGACGGGTCGTTCTGAACAACGGCGCACCGTGGGGGGGTGTTCTCCTTCACACGCTTGGAGCGCTGAGGTGATGTGACCGCCTGGGTGGAGGACATGTCGTACGACACGTTCCTAAGGTAGAGTGAAGCTTGTCAGTGACAACTCGAGAGTTTAAGTTGGTTACTTTAAAAAAGCTCATGCGTAAATATAGACACAAGGTCCATAAACAAAAATGTTTTGGACATTAAACCATTGTATTACTGTCTTTTTGAGTATCTTGTAAACACAACCATGTATACATTTTGCCATTTCAAACCATCCCTGTACCAAGGCACCATCGCATTAGCTCACCTGTTGTTCATCTGGTGCTGCTTGTTCTTTTTGGAGGAGGAGTTATTGTTTGACGGCTGTCTCATGACATGTGCCACGCCCACATTGAGAGGTTGCTGGGAGGGCAGAGCGACGTGACCCGCCAGTAAGGCTGGCTGTTGCATAATGGGATTGTAATGGCTGCCATGGGGATGTGAATTCCTGAAAGACAAGCAAAGTAAAATATAGCACACAGTTTTAAAATACAGTGCAAGAATGTCATTTCTAATCAATATATTTACTCCATTTCAGTGAAAATGATAAAAAAACATCCTTAAAACAACATCAAATGACCTAAGAAGCTAAACTTAAATATAGTAAGAATATATAAGGATAGACATTGACGTTAGATTAGTAATAATATTACTGATATAATATTCTCTGTAAAAAAAAATATATAATATTTATAATTTTGGTTATAACGTGATTTCTTTCTATTTTGAGGATGCTTGTCATTTTTAATAGGAAACAAGAGAAAGATACTGATAAATACTATAATATTATTCCTGCTGTGTAAAGAGCTCTGTTGAGTAATACATTATTCTACAAATAAAAAATATAAATAAATCATAAAACTTAATGACTGGCAACTATGGATAATTAAAACTCTACATGTAGAATTACTGCTATGCAACATTTGGCCATAGGGGGCAGCAGTGACTGCAGTAAAGAGAGCTCAGATCTCAGATACAGTAAAATCCTTCAGTAAAGTGCCACAGTTTTCCAAGCAGACTAGCTCAGGAGAACTGCCAAGCCCTCAGGGTTGAGCTGTAGGCACTGATGTGAGGATCTGCAGATATCAGCACACATTCATCTATTATAGACTCAACCAATGCAGGTCAGCACGACCCGACTCCATTAACCTGTCCTGGCGTGAAAGATGCTTCTGCACTCAGTGTTCTGAGACAAGAAATCATCTAAAACAAGACTTTGACATGAATCCTAAATGAATCTAGACTGTAAAATGCTGAACTTTAGTTTAAGACTTAAAATATCCTTTTACTTCATTTTTAATTAATAATTCAAAGCCGAGTTGGCTTTGCAGGTGCATTTGCAGACTAAGCAACCTAGATAATTAAATCGCCTTCGTCTATAATCTAGTAGATGTTCAATGTCTTAAAGATACCACAGATACAGCGTGCACCAATATTCTACCAACAATCCCCAACAATAAGTGCAGGTATTTTAACATCTAAAAATTCCACACGTAAGCTTTAATTTTGTAACATTTTAAACAGAAAGGAAATGGGGTGGACTTATATAGCAAGTTCTTTATTGAAAAATATTAGTCTCACCTCCAGTTAGCCAGCGGTTGCGAGCTGGTCATGGAGTCGGGGATGACGGTTGCGTGTTGAACAGAGGTGTGTGTGAGCTGTTGCCACGCCGGAGGGAGGAGGATCTGCTGTGTACCAGATGGCCAGGCCTGCTGCAGGGAGAGGGGTTAGGAAGAGAGAAACAGTGGGTTAGCATCTAAAAGGTCAGGTGCTGGTCAAGCAGAGGTTTGGAAATCTGAAGATGGTGACATACAAGTCAAAAGTAACCCAAAGTCAATGAGAGGTCATAAAAGAGATAGCTTTTTTGTCTTGTTTTCCAGCACAAATATCTTAGCTTAAATTGTTACATTTTCTAATATATTTTCTTGTTTTAAGCATATAATCTCATATATTGAGATGTTTTTTCTTAAGTAAACAAGACTTAATATCTTAAGTCATTTTGCTTTCTAAGTGAATGTAATTTAATTTAAGAATATTAGATATTTATACTGGAAGACAAGACACAAAAACTAAGTGCAGTGCTGGGATTTTAAGGCAACATAAGTGACAGCGACTACACTGCAAAAAAATAATTTCTTACTAAGCATTTTAGTCTTATTTCCCGGTACAAATAAAAAAAAATCATAAATCAAGAGACACTAACTTGACAAGGAAAGTGACCTAAGATATATAGTCTTGATCTGTTAAAGAAAATATTCGATTTAAAAATAAAAAAGTTATGTTTAAAACAAGCAAAGAGGTTTTTTTTGGCTTGTTTTAAACGTATTTGATTCTTATATTTTTGTTCATGTCAAGTAAATACATCATCATTTTAGATTAGTAAGAAATATTTTTTTTCAATGACAACACAACAACCAAGTTAAGAAGAATTCAACTTTATGAAAATGAGCACTTGTGAGATCAGTGGAATTGTTTTCTGAATACCTAATCACTAGTTAAAAAAATCTAGGTAATACAAATAAATGTGTACAAATATCCTAAAAACAGTGTTATATTAAATGGATAGCTGAGTAAGAACCTTTTCTTGCCTTATTTGTAAATAGTTTGTTCATCTTTTAAATGTGTTTTGTATTAAATCAAAACCAAAATGAACTTTGTATACTTCAAATTTGTCCAACTACAACGAACAACAACTTGACTCCAGTGATATAAATGCTGTCAGTGTGAATGTAACCCAGCACATCACAGGGCTATGCACAGCTAAACAGGCCAGGGTATTGCAAGCACATATTTAGAGAGAGGAGAAAAAAGATCCAGCTATTTACAGATATGACCGCTAGTAATTGCTAAACTGTGTCAAACAAGCATCAAAGAGGTCATTTAGTTATGTAAGACACCACCATCAGCATTACAGTCCTAGATACACAAGATGTCAATTCATTAAATACACAGACATGACTCATTTTACAACACGTCTTTCTTCAAAACTAATTATTCTATTTGAAATTTAGCAAAATCTTAAAGAAGGGAAATTACAGAAGACAAAAAAAAAGTCCTTGTGGAGCAGCAAAACCCCTTCGCCACTTTCCGCAGAACTTGGTACCCGTATCAAGATAAAGAGGAGAGATGGGGCGAACAGTCTCGGCTCCCGCGTGTAAAAAAGATAAGACCCTGGCCTAATAAAGAGATGTGGCATCTAGCAAGCAGCGCGCTGATGTGTCAGACATTTTCCAAATCAGCTCCGACTTTAATTAAATTCAGGGGCCTCATTCAGCGGCTTTGTGAGGAACTGCTTTGTATGGCTGGTGAGGAGTGCGGGGAGTGCCAAGCATAATTTGCCGCGAGACGAGAGCTTGAAGACGACTGTCTGCAGCCTTAATAGTTTAATGCAGCTTTATTGATTAGCAGTTTAATGTACAACTAATGAATTCTTTCTTTAATACCTTTTGCACATCTATTTGCTGGCTCGTCGGTATGGACCGCAGCGCTAACACCAATGACGGAGGGAACGGGTGAAAAATACTTTTGCGATGTTTGTTTGAGGGCGACAACATATTTTGGTTGTATTTGCGTTAATAAAAAGGATAGTTCTAGACTGTAAAATCTAATTCGGTGTGCTGTGCTTAAAAGCAGTTGTGAAGTGCCTTAAGCAGGGTATAATCATTTTAACACACAGCATCTTATGGCTTATTGTTTTATTTAAGTCGTAATCGTAATAAAACCAAATGTTGACGTTTTTATGTGATTCCAAATCGTCTTGCTACTTAGGTTCAACTTTATATGAAAGGAAATGGCATTTTTGTCTGAGGCAAACATAACTTGAAAAATATTCCCACAATAACGTTCACAATATTTTCATCGAAAGCATTATTATTAAGAAAGACAAAACAGGGCATAAGAGTTTAAAATTTCACAGCTGACCTACAGTAGATATAAAAAATATATAGAATCTTTCTACATGTCGTATGGACTCAAAAATGAATACAGACCCCTCTGTTTATTGTGCAAGGCCTTAAAGTGCATACTTAAAGTACTTGCTTTAGGGTCAAACGTGTTTATCTCTACATACTTTGTCTAATCATCACATCAATGACATGAATATTTCAATCAGAACTATGCTCCCAAAGCCCTTTGCCTACGTTCCTGACACCTCACCCCCTCCATTCTCACTCTGGGTTGGGTTGTGTAATGGTACCGTCTGCCCTGGAATGGTAACCCAGATAAGAGTACAGTTTTCCACACAAGGCCATCTCTGCAACTACCCCCCTAACAGCTTTTTTGCCCTTGCGGGGCGAAAGCCTTTTGTCACCCCGAGGCCTCTGAAAGCTCGCCGCTCCCTCGCCAATTGTTTTCGCATTTTCTGCATTCCTGCTCGAGATAAAGGCCGAGGTCTTCTGGAGACCCACTCCACTGGCACCAAGAGTGATGTGGTGTGGCTGATTGGGTTGAGGGGAGGGGCTGAGGCCCTGGAGCAGCGATGAGTCCAGGGAGGCAAGAGGAGAAAAATCTCAGTGTTTATTCTGGAAAACCGCCTTTCTCTGCGCAGTGATCCGATAATCACTAGTGGAATGTGTGCATGAGGTTTTCTTTATGTGGGATATGCAATAAAGCACATAGCGAGAACAGGGGTCAACAATAAGGATGGATCTTTGGCCCTGGAGCCAGTGTGTGGAACAGAACAGTCACTTGCCCAATCAGGCAAAAAAAACGTTTCTGTGTTATTGTTGTTTGAATTCTGTTGATTTAAATATGTCACTAGGAGAACATTGTCCACCCGGCTAATGGAAATTAGGAAGACTCAATTTTAATAGAATGGGTTGAAAATATGTTAAATGATTCCTTTACATGAAATAGATATATTGGTACCACTTTACAAGGCTGTATTTGATAATCAATGCTGCAAAAAGAAGTCAATGTTACTTAGCTAAAAAATTACAATAATAAAACAAAATGTAACAAATTGAAAAATAAAACATTGTTAAATATTTAATATGGTGATTATTTATATAATATTATGCACAATAATAATAACATTAAAAATAGTATGCATAACAATAATAATAATTAATAACAATAATGATAATTATATTATGTATTATTATTGTTTAAATAATTACCATAATAAATATAAAATAAATCAAATCTCATTTGTGATGGATGACCAAAAATATTGCTGTACAGCTACAAATCAAAGCATCCTTATTGTCTAGCCCTGAAACAAATCTTTAAACAAAAGAGAGATCAGTTTAGCAATATTGAAAAAAAGTTCTGGATAAATTACACTTGGCTTAACAGCCACACACATCCTACTGGGCCCTGCATTACGGCTCTAGAGTGCACACAAATCCCTGAGCATCCATACACCTCATTTAAATCCAAACTTCGAAATCCAAACCATCATTCTCATCAGACCGTGACTAACCAAACTCTAGGAAAGCAACACGGTTGTCTGGTCCTTGTAGGGGCAGGAGTGCAAACTATCAATAACCTTAAACCACCAATAGGGGAAAGGCATGTCGGTCTAGTTGCTCCTGCAGAGCACACTTAGATAATCCAACCCGACTTCCATTAATCTACTGGGCACAAAATGAGATCGTCTTCTCAACTATTGAAGAGGAAGTGAATTATACTTATATCATTAAAACAAAGTAGGTCATGCTAATTGCTCTTCGTTGGAGCTGAATTCAGATGTAATTGTGAACTTGGGAAAGTCTGAGGGGTGTAATTAGTTTGGGAAATCTCTCCTATTATTGCTATGGCAATGGGGGTAATGTCTGGCAGTACCTGTGTCAGCAGGCCTGGCTGGATCTGCAGTGGCTGAGCACCAGGGGCTTGTGTTACTATGGGAACCGCATTCTCCATCCGCACCGAGTAGCCAGTGTGTTTAGAGGGTGATGCTTGCAAACCTGAGAAGATATAACAAGGGAAACGCCATTAGATGACAAGATGAATGTAACCTATAGCCTGGCTGCTACAGTCATCCAATCTATGTAAGGAATAGCCTATTAGTCTACAGAATAGCTCTATAACCACATTCCCAGCAGCGCTTACCTTGGAAGCCAGGAGGGCAGACGATAAGGGCCTGCTGGAAGGGATCCGGTCGGGCAGCGCAGAGTTGAGGCCCGCCGGGCTGGAGGGGCATGGTCCTGGGGGCCACGGCGGCCATAGGGGCCGCAGAAGGCTGGTAGAGTGCAGATTGGTAATTTAGTATGGAGACATCGGGATTTGCTAGGGAAAGGGTGGCACTGGTGGAAGAGGGAGCCAGGTTGGTGGCCTAAAAGAATCGATGGGTTCAACCAACAAACAAACAAAGAAAGATAAACAAACAAAAGCATGAGGAAGTGGGTGTGGTTTAAGGGATTGGATGGAGCCACAATGAGGCATGTGGGGGGGAGCATTTCAAATAATAAGATGATGGAAAGACTGTACATTTTCTTTCTCTTGATACGCAAGATGGACGTGGAATTAAAGGAAAATGTACTGATGTCTGATGGTCATTATAGCAAAACAATAAGTAAAATAATTAAAAGAGGGTTTATTTTTCATGACGACCGACTGACCGTACATTCTCCTGTTCATTATACGTCTGCTCATCAAATGCATAAATAAATGCATGCATATGAAACAATGGGTTTGGTTGATATAGAATAGCGGTGGCACAATACACGCTATTGATAATAACTCATTTAAAATTTTCAGTGGTTCACTGGCAAAAAAACAAAACAATAATAATAAAATAAAGTAACAATTAAAAAATAAGGATGAATTTGACTACTAGCATTTTTCTTTATTTAAATGGATTTAAATATCATTTATGTAATATTTTAATACTATTTTACATAATAATATTATAGTGTAATTCACTGGCAAACAATACATATTAAAACATATTTAAAATAATAAAAACATATCTTTTTTAAATGGATTTGAATGTTATTCATTTAACATTATTTTACTATTAATATGATATTATTTTGAGTGTGATTCACCGGCAAAAATAATATATATTCAAATAATAAACATATATTTTAGTTTTTTTAATGAATTCAATATTATTCGTTTTTTTATTAATTTATTTTAATTTTTCGTTTTTATAAATAATCCCATAATTAATTTAAAAATACAAACATTTATTATCAATAAATAATCATAATATTAATCTTAACATGAATGTCAATCTGAAATCGTGACCGCCCCAGCCAAAACCATTAAAAAAACAAGCCCAGCTATAAGGAAAACAAAGATACATGAGTCAATTCAACTAAATTGCGCTGATCAATCAGAACAAAGTATTCCATTAAGTCGTGTAGTAAAAAATAAAAACTGCACAAAGATTTTCACACAATTTCTTAGAGCAAATGCTACACAGACGCTCTGTTCACTGTGTGCACGCGGCCTCAGCGTTCAGACATGTTCTATAAAATGACTTTTATCGAGTCTGCAGGGAGAGAGAAAAGAGGGAGGTGAGGGAGCTTCAATCAATGCTCTTGTGTTACAGTCTCCATCAATGCTAGGACCCTTCAACTCATTGAATTTGCTCGGTCTCATTAGCAGCAGATAATGATCCCTCTTTGCGCTAAGCTATGATTAAATATACACACAGATCTAACTGGTGAGGGGAGAGACAATCAGTTCTTCACAAGCTCCTGCGCAAGATTTCCCCTCCAGTGCTTTTCAATCCGGCCTGACTGCAGCACATTCTGTTTATTCATCGAGGAATTTGCGTCGTTTGAAGACCGAGGGGTTCTGCGCACAATCTAGAACGGCAACCTGAATGTGTTCCTCGATAGAACGGTACAGCTTCCTTCCATCTTAGTCACTTTCTTTCTGTAATGTAATACAAGCAGCGTATATATAGCTAGAAGTGAAAATATAAGTTGCATATTGTCGTTTGATCATACAGTGCTGGCACTCCAAAGAACTGTAATGCAATGGCAAAAAATGCTATCAATACACTTCCCTTTTCTTCCATTTTCCAGCTTCCTTTTCTTCTCCAAAAAACTATAGTTCATTATGTATGTTCTGTTTTATCAATAACAAGTAAAAAAAAAATATATATATATATATTTAGAGGTAAATGTTTAAGTCTACACCAGAGGAGGCTGTGTCTGGATGGTAAACTTCAACCTGCAAAAAGTCTAGCAAGACCCACATGCGCCTCAGCCGCTGCAACCCGAACCCAAACCGGCAAATGCAAATCTCGCGAGAGTTTCACAGAACGTGGTTTCGCGCAACTCTCCGAGTGCATTTACATGTTAAAAGCCTCTGATTTCTGGTTTCAAGACCCAGGCGAAACTAAAGAATGCAATAAACAAAGAAAACAAAGACGCGTGGGTCCGTCTTTGATAAACTCATCTTTTCAAAACCTGTTCGTTTAATGGAGGATAGCGTTGTATACTTTCATCTGCATCCAAAGCGATAGCGTTTCATCTCATGCCACCGCTAGTAATTATAGACTTTTCATTACGGTCTGTATGTAGAGAATTCAGTACAGGCCTTTTCATTTTTCATTTTCCCCGTTTAGCAAGGCCGACGAGCACCAGGGGAGAAAGTTAATCAATACACCGCCATGGCATTCATCACACAAAATAAACACTTCAGCCTCACAGCTGGCTAACGCTACATGAGCTTTCTCTCTTCCTCACACAAACACACATGCTAATCCGGACAATATACAACATTCACATTATTATGACAGAAACAGTTCTGTAACTTTACAGCCGTATGACTTTTTGACTTTAGACATTGTTTACTCAAACGGGGGAAGTCACAGTCTGAGCGGATCTGAGAAACTCAAGGCATCATGGGATACATGCCTGGCTCTATGTCAGCAGTTTAGACAAACGCTCCCCGGTGAAGCTAAACTGCACAGAGGCAAAACAGAAGGAAACAAAAGGAGGGAGGAAAACAAAGTGGTGCAATCCTCAAGGCTGCGTCGTAGTAAAACGCAAGCCAAGCAGGAAGTAGAAGCTGTCGTGTTGTTAATCAGCACATTGTGATGGAGGCCTGCGAGCTTGGAAATCGGAACACGGCCCAAACGGTAAAACTGGAGCTTTCGACCACCGGGGAAAGTTAGCCGATGCAGCCAGGGGTTTATGGAGCACCGCTGCACTCGTTTCATTGGATTGCCCCATTGCAAGCGAGCAAGAATGTAACGCAATTTATTATCTGCAGCTTTAAGGGAAATTAAACTGAACTGGGGAAAAGGGAAATGTTGGGGTTTTGCTTATTACAATGATCAATTTCAGATACAGGCAAAAATGTGCCGGCGGTTGAAATGAGTGGGAATGCTTTTGATCAAGCTCTGCCTTTGGGGTAAAAAAGCCCCTGGATGATTGCTACATTTAACAACCAAAACAAATCGGATATACTCGATAGAAAAATAGATTCATAGAGACTTAATACATGAAAATGATTTTCTTATTCAGTACTTTTTTTCGTTTTGAAGTACCAATATTCTTAAATAAAGATACTGTACTTTGACTTAAGAAGCAAAAATAACTTGTGATTGACGTAATTCAAAGTTACATTTTTCTTACCCACTTGCAGACATTTTTTATTTATTTTAACCATAAACTCACTTAATTTTGATAAGATATTAAGTCTGGTTTTCTTAAATAAAAATATAAACAAACAGATACAATTAGGTGAGTTAACTGCTTGAAAAAACACATATTTCTTACCCCACTGGCAGATATTTTGTCTTATTTTAAACATAAATTCTATGAATTTTGATAATAAATTAAGTCTTGTTTCTTAAAAAAATATATAAATGAATAAATACATACAATTAAGTGAGTTTTGCTTTGAAAAAACAATGGGATAAGGAAAGTAAAACCTAATTCAAAGGGATTTTGTTTTACCGCATTAGCAGAATTTGGTTTCTTGTTTAAACACAAACTCACTACAATTTTTATAATATAGTAGTCTAGTTTTTGGGGAAAAAAGTAATAGGAATTTTGCTTTAAAGACAAGATAAAAATACAAAGAAAGAAATGCTTTTTTCATTGTAATGTGTTTAAAGAACAACAATTAACATAAACCTCAGTAAGCTTTCATTCAAGATAAATTCTATAAAAACGATTAAGCTTCTTAATTGGCCGTTTTGAAAGCAGAAAATTATTTTTAAAGTAAAAATTCATAAAATATATTTTATTTTATTATTCAAATTTAAGTGTATGTGTGTGCGCGTGTATACTGACCTGACTGTGCACAGTGTTAAGCTGGTTGTTGAAGGTCATGGTGAGGTTGGTGGAGGTGCTGGGGGCTACATGTGTAATAAAGGGGGTCTTGCTCTGATTGACGGTGTCGTACATATTTATCCGACGCTTGCAAATCTCCATGTTCTGGAAGCAGGATTTGACGCTGCAGGAATAAAGGAGGACAAGGTCAATGATGCACATCATAAAACCATTCAACACTCTCCATATGTAGACACGACGCTGTTGGAGTATATATAGCTCAACTGACTGTGTGCTGTGCGGGAAGTCCAGCAAATGTGTCATTGTGACGAAGGGGTGATTGAGCGTCTCTATAGGTGTGATTCTTTTGTCTGCATCGATGGTCAGCATCTTGGTCAGCAGGTCGATGAACTCTCTCCTGTCTGCTTTCTCCGCCAGCATTTCGCTGCCCTCCAGATCTGTAGTCATATTCACCTATACACAGCAAGTAATGAACAATGGTGAAAAAGGAGATGGACTGTATGACAGACATACAGAGAACAGCAATATTGTATTGTTCCTCAAACAAGGTACATCCAGATGACAACTTTGAAGTGTTTCCAGTTTTGTGTGAATAATGCATCAGACATTCGGCAAGTGGTCCAAGAGCTCGATGTCGGAGGCTGAGTCTAGGGTTCTCTTGCCTTTTCTGATGCAACGGTTGAGTTAACGGTTCACATCTTTGATTCACAGCACTGGATCTGTGCGTTCAGATTTTAGAATCAGAGCGAGTAAAAAAAACTTAATTTCTTCATTAACAAAGCCAAACACACCATCTTGCTCTGAATGCTTTCGGCAACAATAATATTTGTGCTCAGTTTTTAAAATGATTAAACTATTGAATTATTTTAACATTCTATGTATATTCTTTATATTGCATAATTTTCTGCTTTCCCTCATGTCTTCACTATCCGGACAAATAAATGTACAGTAAAGCTGCTTTGCATCAATGCAAAATTGTGAAAGGCACCATAGAAATACATTTAAATTGAACTGAACATTTTGTCTTGTTTAGAGTAAATCCATTAACCAGAATTGAGTAAATCTAAATGTAAATCAGTCGTTCTCAACCCATTCATGGTCGCGCCCCCCTGTAAACCCATTTGAAGAACTGGCGCCCTACCACACTGTACATTGAGGATAGATAGGATAATGTGTAATAATACTGTATTGGATATAGCTTCGTCTTAATATATCGTCTTAATATATACATATATATATAAACTATATATTAAGACGATTAAACGATAAAACAATTAATCTGCTAGATGTTTCATTAATTTTAACACGAGCGAGAGTTTATTCGCATTTTAAAATTCACAGTCGAAAATAGTGCTTTACATCTTTAATAATGTCAACAGCTTTAAACAGCTGTCCAAGTTCAGATATATATGAAAAGGCACTTTATTTACACGCCACTACCTTCACGAGCACTCTGAACTCATCGGGAGAGAGAGAGAGAGACTTGCTCTTATTCTGAATTTACGGTCTGAAAGACAAACATACTTATATGTTCCACCTGTTTCTTACAATGATTTAGAGGTAATTGCTGCTGCTTCATGAATGGACGTCTGCCTACTTTGTAGATGTTAAGAGTTTGGGCGCAGTCTAATTTTGCACTGCGCAGGACCTACAATGAGTCTGCGCGGACGCTCACACTCGCAGCTTCAGATGGAACATTGCCCTCCGTCAATTTGCAATCGCGTTCCTCCGTGCATTTGCGATCGTGTTCCAAAAGTTGGGGTTTCGGGAAACCGTCGCGCCCCACCTGCAGTACCTCCGCGCCCCCTGGTTGAGAACCACTGATCTAAATGAAACATTTTGTTGCAATAAAAAATTGCATCGGTGCCTGAATAAGGCGAAAGTTCAACAGTGGAGACTAGAAAAATTATGTGCATTTTACACAATATTTGTAAACTAAAGTTTGTTAAGTGCATCACAACTCTGGGTGTTGAAGTCATGAAATCTGTCAAGTGTATTTTTTGTATTACTTTATATTTCACAGCATTTGTAAAAAAAAAAATGTGCGCGGATAACTCAAGTGTTCCTCCGTGCTTGGCACACATAGCTTTGTTTATACAGGCGTGTATGTCAGTCAAAACTTTTTTTGTAATTTATTTCTTTTAAGACAGTAATAACCTTCGACATCTGATACAATTGCTTTTAAAATGACAGCTATTCACTTAAAGTCTTAAGAGCATTAGAAAGGCAGAGATTTCCCCTGTCTCAGGATGTGGAAAAAAACTACTTGAAAATTAATTTTCATAATGAAAAAAATTATATTAAGTTATATAATGATTTTAATTAAGCACAGCTCAGAGCCAACTGAAGGCAATGTTTGTTTATCATTACATCAGGGTTAAAAACACAAACTGCTGACGCTTTATAAAAACAGCAGATGCACCGGAGTAAAAATCTGGGGTGTGAAGACAAGAGTGACAGTGTGTGTTTTATTAGGGGTGTTTGGTCAGAAGTGTCAAACGCTCATGCAGGGCTGTGTTTTGGAATCCTGCTCAGACATTTGTGCACCACATTGCAGTTTATCTGCGGCCTAACCGCCCCGAGATATCACAAATGTGAGTCTCCTTATGCAAGCTATTCAAGCTTTCTATCCTTTTTTCTAATACAGAAGGTTGATAGAAAACCGAGAACAAGGGGGAGAAGATAAAGAAATAATCTATAAACCAAGGACAAATGTAATCCGCCAGTGATCTCTTGGACGTCAGGAGGACACAAAAGCGAGCAGATCGACTCTATGGCTGCAAAAGCTGCGCATGCACACTTACTAAATTTCATTGAAAATGATAAGAACCATTCTTCCTAACTTTTTCACTTATTAAGTCAGACGAATTCACAAGTGGCATGTCTCTGAACGTTTAAAAGCACAGATGCACTTGAGAACAAAAGCAGTATGCACATCATGGAGACTGCTGTGCAGATGTTTCTCAAACCCGGGACAAACTGGAAACAACAGTCTCATCGTAAATACTCGATCACATCACATAAAACAAAACACAACATGTCTTATTATTGTAATATAGTATCTAAGTATATACTCCAACACAGCCAAGATACAGTAGTCTAGCCCACTAACCAATGCAAGCACATGTCGTGATTATATGAAATATGTTTATGGTCTTAGAACCTGACCTGGAGATGTAGGTCTGATCTAATTCATGTAAAACAAGGGGATCTGAAGCACATGACTGTAGATATGTTGTAGATTATGCGTATCCAAGCGCGAGGATATTTCTATAAACTTGCTGTAAATTAGATCAGCTGTTATAATCTGATACAGTCGGCTCTTATGGGAAATCCTAACTGAGCTTTGCATCATTGCTGGCAACAGCGTGACCCGGCCAGTTCAGACATCAAGATGACATGGTGATGAAGCGTGTTGATTTAAATAACTCGCAGCAAGCAAAAGGTCATGAGTCATGTATCATAGCACTCAAGGGACCGAGTTTCCCATTCAACGTTACTTCACAATTGTGCTTGTAACATACGTAACATTTTTTATTGTTTAACGGAGGTATTGCTGGAAACTCTCCATGCAGAATCAGAAACAAAATATTTTGAAAGTATTAAGGGAAAGTTATAAGTGTAGCCGGCAGCTGAAGACAAGTTCTGTGATTTGAACACAGGTACAAACTCCTACCTGTGCCATATCATCCAAGCAGTTGAAGATATACTTGCGAGCCTCTTTCGACTTGATTCCTGTCTCTGCCTCGTGGTCCTCGGGTGTCTGCAAGTACAAAAAATAAGTTTGTCGGAAGGGTACAGATTTACTTTTTCAATGCTGTAAAAATTGTATGAAAGCATGAACGAAATCACATATGAGAACCTCCCTGACATCAATGTGCTGTGCTCAGATTTCTAAAATACTAAACACACAAATAAAATTTACAGATTTGTATTCAACTTAATTTTTCTCAAGATCAAATTTATTGAGGTACCTGTATGCTTTGCAGATTTGTATCTCTGTGTTCTTGTAGCACCTCATTTAATCCTATAGTATTTTTTCGTTTTAGGAAGAAGCCCCGAGACAAAGTTGACACTTGAGACACAACTGAGAATTACCTTTAAAAATGTTCCCCTGGGAAGTGCTTGACATTGAAAAAAGTATTTCTATGCTTCTCTTTACAAGCATTGTGGTAAAAAAAGTGCAAGGATTTATCGATTATTTCACATTTGGATCCAGATAACAAACATAGAAGTTTTTAAATGGACATCACAATTACATTGAGATGTTCAATAACACAAGGTTTTGTATTTACAGTTTCATGTAAAGCCCTTAAAGTTCACCAACAGTTCGATAAGAGAGAAAGCTGTTTAGAGACTCCGGAAAATCACCCACCGACCCACATGAGGAAATGTGGGGAGAAACTAAGCACAGGGAATGGAGGAAAAAAGATGAAACTGGTGAAATATAGAGAGTGAAAGTGAGGAACGTTAAGCAGGCTTTATACCAAGTCGCTCTGGTTGCCAAGTCCTCAAACAAAAATCTTTTTTGCTCAAATTAGCCTACTTGATTGTTTACAGGTCGAAGAGTCTATTTACTTTTAAAGAGATTGCTTTTGCACTGTCACTGCATATTATACTGTATGTGAAAACATCCCAAGAGAAAGAAAAACGGGGTGAGAGAGTTTTACCTTCAGTCTCCACAGAGGGTACGTAGAGTCAGGGTCTCTGTTGAAAAACCTGGTGGTTTTCGTTCCTGCGCTTAACAGATACTCTGCTGGCAAACCCTGAGTCTGGGAGATGTACCGGATCTGAGAGAAGACACAAACACGGATGGTTAGAGAACTATGTCCAAAATGTGCAGCTTTGGTACAATTATAGAGGAAATAAAACAAAATACATATTTTGCAGTATTCAATAATCAAGACTTTTTGCCCAATTCTTCTTAGTTTTTAACTTAACCGCCTGACTCACATATCAGTTATTTGTGTTGAAGAGACGGTACTTCGCAGACAGTTAGTAGATTCAATTTATATTTTTTTATATACATATGATTGTAAGAGAGCAAGAAGTTGTGCCGTCCTTCGCCGGTCCTGCTCCTCTGTCTCCTCCCAATATCTTCCTGTCAACTCTCCACTGTACGCTGTCATTAAAGGCATAAAAAAGCCCCAAAATATAACTTAAAAAGAAAGTTTCGTCAGTGTCTATGTACTGAAGTTCAACATAACATTTTATTTTCTATTTAATATATATTAATATTGATTTATACTTTTATTTTATTGTATATCAGTTGTATTAAATTAAAACTACTCAACACCTATTAATTCTTTGTGGAGGTCTACCGGAAGTTAAGTTTGGCCCACATAATGTTTGTTTATGTTGTTGCCGCTGAAACTGCCTGTAGAAAAATGTCCAAGTCTTACATCGGAGTCGAATATATTCCCCATATTCGTTTTGGGGTACAGGAAATAATTTTGCATTTAAATCTGGGGGACACCCACACACTGATAACGTAAAGCTGAATTTTATTTATTATTTATTATTTACTCACTCTCATATCGTTTCAAATTTCAGAGCACAAAAAAAAAGATATTTTGAAGTTGTAACCTAACAGCGCTGGCACCTATTCACTTCTATTGTATGGGCACGAATCCAATGCAAGTGAACGGGTGCTGGTTAACAACATTCTTCAAAATATCTTCTTTTGTGTTCTGCAGAAAAAATAAAGTTATACAGGTTCGAAATGACATGAATGACATGTGAGTAAGTGATGACAGAATTTTGGGGGTGAACTATCCCTTCAAGGTAAAGTAAATACGGGAAGCTTAACTGGTAGAACATGAGGCTAAAAAAACCTGTCGCATTCACTACTAAAAATGTGTAAAAAACAATGATGTTGAAAATAATGCTTTGTTCTTGGTTCAAGAAGTCTTGACTAACATTATAAATGGACTTAGTCGTGTTAAAACAGGCTGACAGCGTTTTGTCTGCTCGAAAAACATATCAGTCACTTGGCCGCCACGCAGATGACAAAACTTCACCATTCCAACATTAGAAACCCTGTAAACAGCATCTGTGATGAATGCTGTCTCCACAAGACTCATTTCCCCTGCCAAAATGTCTTTTAACAGGTCTGCCCGGGTGCCGCAATTACACAGGATGCCATTCACACACCTGAAAGACTTAAACACAAGAGCTTGGCAGCCGAAAGAATCCACAATAATAATAATCTCCACCACAGCCCCCGCCAATCACCCAATCTCTTACCCGAGACTGAGCTCATAGCTGCTCAAGAGACCTTGATCACCGCGCTGGCTCGTTTAGCATCTTGTGAAATGAAATCACAGCTTTTTTTCATTCGCTTGTGGAGGATTCTCGCTCGAGCTTCCAAAGTGGCCTAATTAGAAATGAGCTAAAGGCTGAAAAATAACTTTTCAAGATCTGTTTTTAAAGGGACAGTACAAAAATGGAAAGTACCGTCATCGTTTAGGCAACTTTAAGTCTGTGTTTTTTTTGTGGAACTCAAAAGCATGACATCCTTTCTCCAGTACGATAAAGAAAGAAATTCAGACTGGTTTCAAACAACATGATAATAAGAATTACACATTTGTTTTTTGGGATGAACTGGATGTTTCTTTAAATACATTTTTCGCCTGAAACCCAAATGTAGCCTAGCGCTCGATTAAACTGGGCACCGGAGGTGAAATGCCATGAATATGTCGGATTGCCTCCAAACTCCAACACAAACACAAAACCTAATAAACTCACCAAATAAGGGCCAACCAAAAGAAAATAACACAAACCCATGCTATTTGGTATACAGAGATGTTGAAAGACAAAAGTCCTTTACGGTATTCAAGAGCTTGTTAAAGACCGTTCTAGTTTGCTAAGGGCTATAGAACATTGGCCCAGGGCTGTTCCATAAAGTCAGGTTCATTTTTTTAAGAGAAGGCCCCATTGTAGAACTCAGGTCTGGGCTAATTGGCCAGTTTGTGGCATGTGTCCAGAAATACAGAGAAGCCAGAGAGATGAAAGTCAGAGACACGACACGCACGCACACACACACGCAGCATTTTAGGAGAGCTGAGAGCAAGGTCCCAGCCAGCAGTCGGATTTGTTTTCTCTCTCTTAAGCACAAGCTGCAATTGAGGAAGGATTTTGTAGTCATTTTCTGAGGAAGGAAACGGCTTAGGGACACACAATAGAAATCAAACTATTCTGCTCTGCTCTGTCTGTCCCTCAAAATGAATATCATACAGAATATGTCATCTCATGTCAACTCAAATGTTACATTACGTTACTTGTTACCTTTCTGCGCTATAGGGGGGTCACATGATCAGCTTGGCTCATGAATATTAATAAGGCGATATAATATTCACCCTTACTGTCAAAATATATTTAAATTGATTTATTGAGAGACAGGACCTGAGAGCTAGTGGAGGTACAGTATTGCTTACCGCCTGTGCAGATTTTCCTGCCAATGCAACTGGCTGGCACAGGTTTCCGCCTGGTCTTCAAGTTGCCGTTTTAGGTGGCTAGCTACACTATTTTTTTCCCACCGTTGCCAAGCAAAACACAACTTGTTCGCTCTTATAATGATCATTTCCCAATTATTCCTGAAATTTCTAAAACCCCTGCCTTAAAGGGATAGTTCAGCCAAAAATGATTTCATGATTCACTCAGTCAAACCTGTATGACTTTCTTTCTTCTGCAGAACACATTTTTACATATGTTGAAGGACGTTTGTAACCAAACAACATTGGACTCCATTGACTTTCATTGTTTGGACACGAAACCACCGAGACATTTTTCAAAATATCTTCTTTTGTGTTCCACTGAAGAAAGAGTCATATTTAGGTTTTGAATGACATGAGGGTGAATAAACAATGACATCATTTTTATTTTAGGGCGTACTATCCCTTTAAGACAGTAATAGTGGAACCTGTATACTAGTAGTCACTGGAACCTTAGTAGAGGCATTCAGCATACTTCTCACGGCTCTATTTTGGTTATATTAAGGTATGGTATTTATTATTAAGGAATTACACACGTCTTACCTGGTCATACTCAGATGCTCCGGGGTAGAGCGGCCAGCCCAGGAACAGCTCGGCAATGACACAACCCAGGGACCACATGTCTATGGCCTCACAGAACGGCAGACCCAGGATGATCTCTGGAGCTCTGCAAAAACATGCAAACAAATGGAGGATCAACTTCAGGAACAGACAGGGCAGAACATTTGAGAACTTGCAGACTTACAGTAAAAGTTAAAGGGTTTCTAGCAGCACCGCAGGGTCAACGAAGACGCCTATTCTTATCAAGAACCATCATAATAAAACAATGTAACGTGCAAGCTGAAAAGGCTGTCATTTGGAATGGATAATAAACAAGACAGGACAATAGTTATCCCAAAATAAACCCTGAAGTACCCTGAAGGGGGTTTCACCAATTCTTCTCCACTAACAGTTTTTAATCTTATTGTGTTTAGGCAAGTATAGGGTTAAAACCCATTATATGGTTGATACATAGAGCACATGATCACATTGTCCCACCTAAGACCAGTTTACGCACACTCTGTTCCATTAAAAATCAAAGCTGGCGTTTATTACATCTGAGCTGCTCAGACCTCTCTGTGCCTATTTAAGTTGACTGAGCTGAATAATAAAGACAAAAACTCAAATGCATTATGTTACCACAAACACTAAAGAGGAGAGAGAGTGTGACACCACATTTATCTGAGAGCTGCCGGGAGCTTGTGAATCATCATCTCAAGGATAGATGAAGGTCCACTCATTTGGGTGGAGGGATTGTAAATAAATAAATGTTGTTTGGAGGAAAAAGAGAGGAAACATGTGGAAAGACAGATTGAAAAGGTGGTGCGGAAGATGGATATAAAGGCTCATTTCAGTGAGTCTTAAAGGTTGCAGAAAAGCAGTGCGCACGCGCACACACACGGCTGTGTTTAGAGGTATGAGAGTCCTATTATTTGCAATGAGACATTGGGCTGAAGAACAGGCTGTACGGAGAAAAATAAATATTGACATTCTGTCAAAAAAATCAACAAAAGCACAACAAAACATCTATTTAATAATCATTACAGCAAAGCAATATCATGCTTGTAGTTTCCTAATGTTTTGTTACTTGACTAAACAATTTCCAATTGTTTCTAATTTTCCAACCATTATGTGTATGAACTCTCTCAAGGATGCTCAGACAGTTTGGAAGTCAAATATCGCATAGGCTCTCACACAAAGCACGATGCATGACATCATATCAGTCATGCCACGCAGTCGTGTGCCTGCTGGTCTGTTCGATGTCATTTAAATACGCCACAGCGATGTCTACCCCAAGAATCATCTCTCTCTCACACGCTAACAGATGTAAGTATCTCGGTGACACTGAGGAAACATTATGGCCGCCACGTATGCAAATTCATATCCCACTTCCATCTTTTCACTCTTTCCTTCCAATGCCATATGCAAAACAGACCAGCAGCTGCTGATGCAGGACTTTCGGTGGGTGCGATAAACACACACAGACACTGCACTTAATATCGTCCTCATTCGCTCGCGTATAGAACCACTGCTCATAATGCAAAAACCTGTGGTGAGAAATTCCCAGCATGGGTGCAGAAGCATAAACACACACATTGACAAAGAAATATGAGAGCCTGTGCAGATGGGACACACTTTTTGAGGACTGGGCAAAACTCTGAATTGTGGAATTGTCTCATATTCAATTTGTGAATTGCATTTTGAAGTGATTTGGACTTAAAGGGATAGTTCACGCAAAATTAAAAATTCTGTCATCATTTACTCACCCTCGAGTTGAATCTGTACAAATGTTTTTGTTCTGATAAATGTTTCTAGTTAGTCAATGGTGACCAAGAACTGTTTGGTTACAAGCCTTCTTCCAAATGTCTTTCTTCGTGTTCATCAAAACAAAGACATTTATACAGATTTGGAAAATGTGAGTATGGCAAGCCGAATTCGCTTTAAAAATTGAATTGGCTTGCCATACTTGAGGGTGGGTAAAAAAAGACATACATTGTTTTGGCTGAACTGTTCCTTTAATGAAAACAGAATTTGTATTAAAACATCATTCATTTGAACTAATTATGCAAATGTATTTCTTGTTATGTACAATACACATTCCTCCAAGTTTAAAATTGTCAAATAAACACAGCCAAAATCAAAACTTTTTTAAATCTTTTCCCACAGAACATGTTCACAACTTTGTTTCCAGATGAAGTGAAATCTAAAGTGGTAATAATGAAAATCATTAACATCTCATATGTTGTGTGACAACTCGTTATAATCTATTTCATACCGAAAAAGCTTTTTTTCAATAACTGAATCTGAATTCAATAAGCATTCTGAATGGCACACAACCCTGGCTCATTTGTGAACCTGTTTGCATACTTAAGTGTGAGATGGTTAGCGAGGGTTGTCAGTTTCACCTGTCGGCTGTGACTTTGCAGGTGTGTATTTGTTTGCATGTGTTGTTATGCAGCTCACATGTTAGCCAAAGGTGAAAAGTTAAGAGTACAAACATCATTTTATGGTGTTGATATTTGCATGATATACTGTACTTGCACGCATACACACACACAAAGAGCTGTGAGAGTCGTCTTCACAATGAGACGTAGATCAGAGCAACATGTATTGATTGTAGAAGGTCTTTGCACCTGACATCAAGCTGAATTGTATTTTTTAGCAAATGTAAAAAATGTGGAAAGAATATTGATGGAGCACATTGAGGCAAGATCTTAAAGAACAGACTAGACTAATAGATTGATGGGGAAATTTTTTCACGCATGCCAAGTTTGGCCTCCTGCATTTGCATATTTCATGCATACAACCTGCTAATCACTTTCCAATATTCTTAAATTGTCTATATCTGTTTCTTAGACTTCAATTCATTCTTAAATTAAATTAACTGGGCAAAGAAAAGTCCTAACAGAGACCATGGTTTGTGTCTCTAGTACAAAAGGAGGGCTAGCTTTAATGTTTGGCAATGTACTGGATTGCATAACAACAGTTACAGTAGAAGTTATTACTGGACAAAGAAATCATCACATACTTTACACTCCAAGATGGTCAATGACCCCTTCAGTAAGAATGCTTTTTTCACCCCTAACTAACGCATCGCACTTCTCATAAAATCCTTCATACACACATGTGAACATAGTTGCTATTTGAGGCTCTGACATGATTCAGCGTGGGCATGTCAACATGCATCCATCACAGTTGACCTTCAATACGGACCACCACTCATACTTACAAAGAATTTTCACTCAAACCGATTAACAATATGATGGCTGTATTTAAGCAATATCACACAAGCAAGAGTGCTCTTGTGCTGAACAGCAGCATAGGTCTAGTTTACAATGTTGAACAATCAAAATGATCTTTTTAAAGAGTTGACCAGCCAGGATTCACTGATGTACCATATAAAAAAATTGCGCATAAAACACAAAGCTCATATTAAAGTGCCAATACAAAATTTTACAAATTTAAAGATAAAGCCTTTTTGGATGACAGCGTCTGCTAAATAAGTAAATGAACCGCCGCATACAAATTTTTGTGGCCATTCCAGTCCAGTGTCTGTTGAATTTCAACAAAATTGCAATGTGAAAAACTGATTATTTTTACTTTTCCTAAATACAAATGTTACTGTTGTATTGCTTAAAAGTGAATATGAACTTGTTTTCTTCGCAGTATTTAACTGTTTCTCAAATTTTTGTTTTCTGGAAATAAATGCAAATAGAAACAATATTTATGTTTGGGAGAAGTATGTGGGAGAAGTACTGTTAGTAGTTCACTGGGTAAAACAACAAAATCATTTTACCTATAAAAAGTACATAAAAAACTGAAAATGGTCTTTAAAATGATCGCTTAATTTTTTCCGCTGCTGTACATGTAAAAGTAAATCAGGCATGAAATATTATAATGCACAGTAGAAAGAACGGATACTTCTTTAATACTTCTGAAATGAAAGAAAAAGAAATTGACATTCTCCAAAATCAGACTGATGCTGATATGCAAAGTGTAATACATCAATACAAACTATATACATATACAGTATCTATACCTGTACATTTATGTTTCTTATACATACAGTACCTTAATTCCAAAAAGTTTTATGGCTTTGAATCCATGTCCATAAGGTTTAACGTGATCTTAAAAATGCACTAAAACAAAATTAACTACAGCTGACCAACTAGGTAGGTTAATGGATGTGAAATATTTAAAGTCTATTGGCTATTAAAAAAGGTGCTCTGCCCAAAATCCTAGTTTTAACAGTAAATATGTTAACACAGGACAATACACCACTATGTTCTTTTCCTCTCTCTGTCTATCTTGTGAGCGGAACCTTGATCCTCCAAGCACCCCGCTGATGGCTGCACTCCCCCTAGAGTTTTAATATTCATGTCATCAAAGCGCTAAAGAAGCGGAGGCTGAAAGTTCCCGGTCTGCCATATTAATAAACATTGCATGAGATGGGCTCAGTGAAGGGACGTCCACACCTACCCTGCATCTGAGACTGATGGTGTGAGAGGGGGAGAAAGACCGAGAAGAGTGAGGTGGGGGTGTAGGGGGAAAGTAGAAATGACAGAGACAAAACAAACAGTCCAGGAGTGTGAGAACAGGGGAATGAGAGCCAGAGGGAGCTGGTTAGATTTCCATCTCCACGGAGTGGGAGCGTGGGGTCGTCTCTCCACAGCGTTTCTACAACTTACTAAAACAACCTCGCTTTTATTGTGCTATTTTTGAGCTCTCCTTCATTTCAAGGCCCTATGAACCTCCGCCTCCCTTTCCTCAAAATGCAGAGAAAAAAAAAATCGCTGACGGCGCTGTCACTCCCTCAAACTTCTGTCATTAGCATTCCCAGGACAGAAAGACAAGTGGGGAGTGAAACAGAGAGGGTCAGTGAAAAGAAAATCAAACTTCTCTGTAAACGGTGCTGATAAAAACACGTATAAAAAAATGTATTACTTAGATTTTTCGTTTCTTTCAATATACCAGTTCAACATTTTTTGTGCACATTTTTTATTTTTTTTACTATAATGAAAGCAATATATATTATACGTGAAACAAAACAAAGCACTTTGAAACGAACATTTTAGAGAGGGGGAATAAGAGACGGGGAGAGATGCTCGCGTCCCACCTGAGTGACCCCGGCCCCTCACAGTGTCGCTCATCTACCTCATGAAGCTGCCGAGGGTGCTGCATCAGTCCAGAGCCCACGATCCTCTCTCCCACGTTCTCTCTTGCTCGCTCCAGCACTTTTTAAAGTGGCCTCTGTAAGTATGTGGGTCACGTCTGGAACTTTCTGCTTGAGGAAAAGGTCCACAGAACGGACACCCTCTCACATTTGCAGTCAACCCCCGAGTGAAATGCGCTACAAGTGGAACTCTCTTCCCACAACTTTCTCAGACACACACCCTAAATTAAAGCCTCAGACGTTTTATCACCAGAATAAATGATTCAGGGTGTGTACCTCTCTATTTGTGTGTGCACTCTGGAAAAATATATATCATGCATTAAAGACAGAAGTAGATGGTGGCTGTCACAGGGACACCAAATGTGCAATGGTTTGCTTGATTTGAATTGTTTGTATATGCTTTCCAGCAGCAAATGCTGATGTCTAGGGTGAATGCTATTGATTCATTACTATTGCATAAAAAGGAATATCATTTGTCTGTCTGTCCGTTAGGTAGTTAGGCAGGTAGAGAAAGATAAAGTATTAAAAAGAAATGATTCTTTGGTAGATGGATGGATAGACTAACACGGCCATCAGACATATGGTGGTGCTGACACTTCTGTTAACCACCTAAACAGCATGTTTATTGGCTGATCATCTCAAAATGAATAAATATAAGCCAAATAAAATAAACCTAGCCGATATATCGGTCTAACACGAGTTCATACCACATCTGCTCTGAAACAGAGTCACATAACAGAGTAACAGAACATACGGACTCGTCTAAAAGGTGTTTTTGCCTGTAGGTGGCTGCAGTTGGGAGCCCACATGCCACAGTCTCCCTCACCATCTCCGTCTCTGCCCACCGCCTCTGGGAAAGAACAAGAGCTGTTATTTCTTTTTTCCCTCTGAGACAAAGAGAGAGAAAAGCTCACCGACACCAAGCGGATAAATCAGTACTGTGCCACCCCCCTCCATCACACCTCCATCTCTGTTTTATCTGTCTCCCTCCTCCTCTGCTCCCTCGCCACAGTTCAGCAGTCAAACCTCCTCTGATCAGATTTTGGGCCATAGAAAGTGTGTGTCCATGTTGTGTTTCTTAAGAAAGAGGGCGGTGAGCTTTCTAGCTGTACGATTTAAGTGAATGCTTGGCTAAACAGCATACTTTCTATTTTTATAATATGGAAAGTGCATCCCAAATCATAGATCATTTCAGGGAAGTCTTTAATGCATGCAGTCTACATAGTGAGTGAAGTTTTCGTGGGCAGTCCTAGCAAAACATAGGCGGGGACTATATGTAGTGACGTACATCCGTGGGTGTTCGCGAATCGGACCAGAGACGACTTGTTTGCGTGATTCAGAGTCGACTCCCTTTTTTCCAAGCCAATAACTTTGTTATTCATTCCCCTTCGGAACTTGGCAGACTGCTTACTTTCAAACACGCAAAAATTACACACTGCATGAAATGTCATTTTCATGATCTTGTGTTATGTACTCTTTAAATAAACACTGAATGCTCAGGTTTGATGAAGGTGTCAGCATCAAGTGGCACAAATAAACCTTTTCTGAAAGCCTCTCAGTCACTCTCGGAGTCTTTTTGCTTTCTCCACTGCGTCTGAGAGAAGTACCGCTCTCCAATCTGCTCCACAAACCCCCACAAAACATAGACCGAGCGAGACAGGCAGGCAGCGACAGCAAAAGAAAGAGGGATCGACAGTCTCGAAGAACACAATAAATGCAAACAGATCCTGAGCACTTAATCTGCGTGCAGATACGTTACACCACAAACGGCCAAACGCAATTAGCCATGCCGCATTCTTCTGCTTTCACACAAACACAATAACTAGCGCTATCTCTCTTCCTCCTCACGCACACCCAGTGATAAAAGAGATCGTAATTAATAATGCGAATGGAATGTGGCCAAATATCTTGGCGTCATACACATATACAGGTGTTATGAAAACCACGTCCAAAATGCAAAGATTCAAAACAGCCACCATTGGAAAGTCTAATTCATTTTATCAGCTAGAATAAATACAGCGTCAACAAGATTTAATAAATAATGAATCTTATGGATAATTAACCCCCCCCAAAAATCTGTCATTTATTCACCCTCAAGTCCTTCAAAATCTGTATATGACTATTTCTTCTATGGAACACAAAAGAAGATATTTCGAGAAATGTTTCAGAGGTTTTATGTCCATACAATGGAATCAACAGGGTCCCATGTTGTTTGGTTACCAACATTCTTCAAAACTATTTTCTAATGTGTTCTGCAGTATAAAGTCATACAGATTTGAAATGATAAGAGGATGAGAACATGAAAGACCATTTTTTGGTGAGCTATCCCTTTAAAACACATTTCAGGTGTTGTGTATTCTAAGAAAAATATATATTTTTGATTTTCTATAGAATATGGACTCGACTGCATTCAATTTCTATTTATAATTTAAAAGTCATAGTCCCGCAAAGTTGTTGCTTAGAGTCAAGGGCCTTACAAACTCCTTACAAATTGGTGAGACCACATCATTAATAAGAACCGTCTCCAAAGAACGACTTCTTCAAACAAACCTCCAGCAAACTTCCACATGGCTTTTGCGTCATTACCATCATCCCTCAATGCATTTACAAAACTATCTCTTGGAATACCAGCTTTGACCTTGCGGCGCTCTGTCATTCTGATGAGAACAGATTGGAATCTCTTCATTAACAATCTCTCTGACAGGTGATTAACTTCATCCCATACAACCCACTGTGAGCAAGATCACCTCTCCATTACAATACACCATTGTTTCATTCTTCAATATGCAGAAATAAATGATTCTGTCTGGCTTTCATTGTCTATTCACAATTACAAGAGGGTGTAATTTACCTTCTATGCTTTGGGGTGTAATTGTTCGCTGGAAAACATTACACATTATTAAGGACATCACGACCAAATTTGTCGTGTGTGATTGCCAGGGTATTGCCAAGGTGTTTCTGGGTGGGTTTCAGGGTGTTGCTATGTGGTTGCAACTTGCTAGGGTGTTCGGTTACTGGTCTCAAAAATGAAAGGTGTCCAAATGGAAAAGCATTCTATTAATAATAAAATTAAGAGACCATTTCAAATTTATTTCAGGTTTTTCTCAATTCACTATTTCTAGGTATGTGTTTCGGTAAAATTGTCATTTTTGTTTTATTCTGGGAAACTACTGCCAATATTTCTCCCAAATTTCAAATAAAAATATTGTTTCCATTTGCATTTATTTTAAGAAATTTGAAACTGGAGAAACAGGTAAAAAGATGCTTTGTATTTTCAGACCTCAAATACTGCAAAGAAAACAAGTTCACATTCACAAACAAGTTCACATTCACTTTTAAGCATTACAACAGTACATGTATTTAGGAAAAGTTAAAAACTTTTTGGGGGGGGATTATCATCACAGTTTTCATGTGTCATGTTGTCAGTCTTTCACATTGCTGTTGGACTTTATGTCACTGCTGAGGTTTGATTTTGTTGAAATTCAACAGACAATGGACTGAAATGACCACAATACATCTAGAAATGCTGATTAAATTATAATTTGGACTGATCTCTTAACTCCAACAGACAGTATGCACAGTTCCAGGGTCAGAAACACTAAGGCAGCAGATGCATTTTCCTGATTATGTGCAGCTGCCAGAGGGAGAAATAATGTGCACACACATGATGCATCTGCACATCTGTCTCTTTGGGGATAAATCCAAGATGCATCCGGCCACCTCACCCGTACGTGCATGCATGCACACTTAAAATACATACAGAATGCATTTTTTAACAGCAAAAAGGGTCTTTGGCCAACATATGGCCGCTCAGGTGCTGGGCCACCCTCCATATGCGTGCCACACAGCGTGACTGGATTTCGTGCTTTCAGGGGCTCTAAACACCTGGACAGATGCTGTTCATCAGAAGAAAAATGAGAAAATAAAGCAGCCGATATCACTCTAATGGTACTGATAAGAGCATCAAGTTGTCCTTGAGCACGTAATGACAACACAAACAGGCTTTCGTGCAACAGGAATAACGCCAATAAAGGAAGGCATTGGAACTGTGACAAATCGCCCGTCATTTTAAACAAGGGCCTTGCGTAGGCCATGACGCGATACAGGCAGGCATGTGACAGCCCCAATTTATAGATGTGTGTTGAGAACAAACCAGGTGTCACTACACCTCCGTGGCCTAGAGGAACTATCTGTCTAGCATACAAACGTGCAACAACAAAACGGGTACAGAGCCGCGTCCTGGAAACTCAGCCCGAGGTGGACGGCTTTAGTGAAAGTCAGATGGCGTGTGGTGAAAGCAATCGTTGCACCAGCTGCGTCCACAGAATTTGCAACCTTTCTTTGTTAAATACGTGGTACAAATAGTTCTGTGTTAACAAGACACAACCTCTAAATTAACAACGAATACGTGGGGGTGTTAAGTAGATGATGGATTGACTAATGTTTTCGGAAACAAACTTTCTTACATTTTTTCCTCTAATTGTAAGGTTCATTGTAATGTTTGTTTAATTGTTGCTGCGTTAAGAAGACAACTAAAGCTGGCCGATAAAAGAAAGAAATGCAGCCTGTGATGATGTTTTGCCTGGACGATGATCACAGCCAATCAGAGGACGGCCTATCAGATGATCAGAGCCAATCACAGAGAGAGGATACCAGAAGCGAGGAGGTGACTTGCGGTATTTCCAGCTGTGCCAGAAACAGGGGTGTGACGACTTATCTAAGCACAGCAAAGACTTCAAGACAACACCCAAAACACAAACACCCAAATCTTAGAGCATGACAAAGCTAAATAAATTTAAAGTGATAAAAGTGATGTCAAATTCCACTAAACGTAAAACCCTGTTGCGCTATCAAAATGAGAAGGGGACCGTTTGAGAAACCTGTCCATAAACAATCATTATTCCAGCACTTCCATCTAATGATGCTGGAGGCACAAAAATTACACACTTCACCTTTAATAACAGCCATGCTCTGAATTATCCCCGGAGATTCTCGACGCTGTTGGGAGACTGTACGGCTGCCACGCTGGGCACCGTTCCGTTCAGAAGATCTGAGGAGAACTGAGACAGAAGCAGGTGGAGCAGACGGAGAGATAACAGGGCTGAGTCTAGCGAGGA
Source organism: Triplophysa siluroides (assembly GCA_006030095.1). NCBI lineage: Eukaryota > Metazoa > Chordata > Actinopteri > Cypriniformes > Nemacheilidae > Triplophysa > Triplophysa siluroides. The sequence goes on along the minus strand of VCII01000102.1, from coordinate 879,528 downwards.
TGATGGTGAAGAGGGCGACAGGCGTGTTTTGTAAATCTAAACGCATGTTTAAAGCTGCTTTTTCTCTCACATCTATGTTTGAAACCAAAAAAATTATAGTTAAAACCGCAGGTTACTTAACATATTTAATTGTACATGTCAAACTGACATTTCCTGTGAAATCATACCCGACAGCTCAACTTATAAATCATTATAATAAGCTGACTGTTGTGGGCCAATAAACTACATTCAACGAAAGAATAAGAAAGAAAGATCCACACTAACTTGTGTCTTCACTTAAAGGCCACATTCCCTACGATCCCATTTTTCAACCTTTAGTTAGTGTGTAATGTTGCTGTTAGAGCATAAACAATACCTGCAGATTGATAAAGCTCAAAGTTCAGATATTGAGATATTGTCTTTCCCAGAATTCGCTTTTCAAGGACTACAGAGAACGGCTGGGATCGGACTACAGCCCTCTACTTCCCGGGTACATGATGTCACTATTCCGAGTGCTTTTAATAATCTCCGCCCACAGGAATACCCCAAAAAAGGGGCGAGGCCTTCCTTAGAGAAGAGGAAGAGCCGCTGGAGTAGTGTTTGGTTATCAGAGATTGTAAACATTTGACTGAGCTACGCGCTAAACTAAATTCACTTTCATCACAGTCCTACAGCTGTTAATAAGAATTTAGCTACACATTATAAGATAACCAACAGTCAAATGACTTTTACATCGGCTGTGAAAGCTGTTCTGTGTAATACACTGATGTTGTGTGTGTGCGCATACCTCTAAAACACTTCTATGAAATGTCCTTTGAAGTCCTGCTTGCAAATGTCTCCTAGTCAATCTGCTTGTTTTATTATCTAACTCGGGTCCAATATAAAAAGGCAAAACTAACGCTTCTGTTATTAGTGTTAATTAATATAACCGTTCTGACGCCATTCGGTCCGGTGTCATTTCCCTCGCCATAGTAGGAAAAAAGGTGAAGTGATGTTGATAAAGTGAAGTTGACGCAATAGTAACTGTTTATTGATTAAAGCCAAAGCTTATGAATACACGTGCACATAGAGGGGCACCGACCAATCACAACAGCCTGAGAAGCGGAAGCTCGCTGATATGGTATGGGTTGGGACATCTTCACACACACGCTCTAAACAGGGAACCAATCACGACAGACCTGGTCAGCTTTGACAATCAGAGCGTTTCGGAAGGAGGGACCTTATATAGACCGGAAGAAATCCAGTCATTTTGTGAGAAGAGGTACAGCGGTGAACAATAGACTTGAAATATGTGAAATATAAAGCGTCTTTTGAAATTAGAAACATGAACATCCATTGTTAAACACCCAAAAAACATAATCAAAGCCCCTAAAACAGCAAAAGACTGGCTCCTTTAAAAAAGCCTTGTTGAATCTTACTTTGATACTTTTCACCAATGTTTAAGAGTAAACAAATTGACATTCAAAACATCCAACCAACAATAGTAGACTTTCCAAGTCTATTATTACACTAATCACGACACGAAAAATGTAGGACACTATTTTAAACACTGATTTTAACTCTCGCCAGGGGCATCGCTAGACCCCTTTTACTGGGGCATGTGCCCCAGTATAAATCTGCTTTGTCCCTGTATTTCTTAAAATTTCAAGTTTAAGTTTTAAAAATTTGGTTTACTTTTCAGTGTATTCATTTACATTGATAATAGCGTCAAAAAACAGATCAATATGCAACGTAGTAACCTAATTCACGCTTTATTTTAACTGGTCCCGAAAACACAAACTCATGCCGAACTTTCGCGCAGAAATCCATGTCCGGGCACGTCTGTGTGTTTCATTACAACAACTGCAGCACGCAGCTGCGCACACGCGTCAATTTTAAAAATACACTATATAAAACATAGTTTGAATGCATTGTAAACCGCTTTGGATAAAATAATCCGCAAATGCATAAATGTAAATGTATGAATTCAAAGGAACTGAGACAAAAAATTACATAGGTAAAAATGAGCAGGGTTGTGAGAGAAGGAAAGCTGGCCCTGGGACAGGAAATGAGCTGGTCTGTCTCATACCCCAGGACAGACATGAGAGCCAAGAACACAGCTGCCGTTCCTTTCTGCCCTCTCTCTCTCTCTCTCTCTGATCCTCACCCAGCTGCCAGCTGTAGTTTAGCTTAGTCATTGACAAAGAATACAAACACTAATGGATCCTGTGAGTTTTCCATCTCTCTCTATAGCTTTTTATCATGTTGCGATTATTATATTACCCTCATTATTGAAAGTCTCTGTCATAACTCAAAACGTACACATTATTAGCGTTCGCTGGAGGATAAACCAATAGGAGACGGAGGCCACCCGTGTTGACCCCTGCCTCTGTCGTTCATAAATCACACGTCGTGTTACTCTGTATGAGCTGAGAAAATGATATGGCCCATGAGCTAGTTTTACAGTGGGGCGTGAATGCGAGTTTACATTTTATGTGACTTTTATGTTTATGGCAGATGCTTTCCCATCAGAGCCAATTTAAACGGTTTTCAATAAACTTTAGAAATTGTGCCAATATTGTGTAGTTGCAGTTACTGATACAAAAACAGGTTAAGATGGAAGCACAACTTTTACTGAAACAAGAAGGTAAGATGGCTCCTCCCTCTTAAAAAAAAAACCCACAGTGGGGCACGAATGCGAGTTTACATTTTATGTGACTTTTATGTTTATGGCAGATGCTTTTCCATCAGTGCAAATTTAAACGCTCTTCAATAAACTTTAGAAATTGTGCCAATATTGTGTAGTGACAGTTACTGATACAAACACACGTTAAGATGGAAGCACAACTTTCACTCAAACAAGTAGTTTAAATGACTCCTCCCTCTTTTAAAAAAAAGTTTTTTTTAAGCTTCTATTTACACAGCTATCAATTTGAGCTCAGATTGGCTCCCTCAGCAGCATATCATGACTTACATTGATAGCCCAACGTGACATAAGATGAAATAACATCCACCAAGTGCACCCCAATTCCCAACACCTCCGTGACCCCCCTGCAACCCACCCGTAAACATCTATACCACTTCTCCTTTTACAACCTTTGCTAATACTGCGAACTTTCAAATATATTGTACCAGTCCACCCCGCAAACCTCTTTTCCTCCATTTATCATTTGACCTTAAAGTGACAGTTCACCTCAAAAAGAAAATGTTATCATAACTTACTCACCTTTATGTCCTTTGATATTTTTTCTGTGGAACACAAATGGAGTAATTTATAGTTGAGTGTCCAAGACATTTTTTAATACAAGGAAAGTGAAACAAGTCAAACAAGATTTTCAAGGCAAGACTGAAAGGGATTAACAGCCTATTCATCATACAAAGCTATGTGGGGTTAAAAAAAGGGTTAAAATCCGAGAACACATGTCATATAGACTGCTTTATGATGCTTTTATGACACTTTGTTTTTTTATTGGAAAATATCTCTAGCCTCCATCCACTGTCATTGTATGGAGAGGATGAGCTGCTGAAACAAATCTCATTTTTGATTAAACTTCAAATTGGCTATTATATGATCAAACACGTTTCAAACTAAACCTTGTTTACTTTTCTTCTGTCAATCTCTCTTTTCCTATTCCATTTTCGCCCTCATGATGGTACGACTCCCCTTGAAGGGAAAACACAGGTGGTGAAAGTTTTTCAACCCTCTATTCACTGTAAATTTCCATTGCATGTGGTATGTAGCATGTCTCTTAACGCTGATCCAGGTAGTAGATTACACACTGTCCGCATAGACTGAACAGGATGAAAAACCACACGATGTGTGTGTTCATGCGCGTATGTGTGCGTGTGTGCGTGCGAGTGTATGTGTGTGTATGCGCGCGCGAGTGTATGTGCATATGTGTGTGTGTGTGTGTGGTGTGTGTGTGTGTGCGCGCGCGAGTGTGTATGTGCATATGTGTGTATGTGCATATGTGGTGTGTGTGTGTGTGTGTGTGTGTGTGTGTGTGTGTGTGTGCGCGCGCGAGTGTGTGTGTGTGCATGTGTGTTCTCGCTGGGTGGGAGTTTCAGTAAGTTTCAGAACACACACGTAACTCACGCAGTAAAAAAGCTGTGCCTGTGTGTTTGGTTTCGTCCTCTCTACACTTCAAAACTAAAAGCAAAAATATTTTGGTCGACAGTGTTTTTGTCTTTTTCCAGGTAAATAACATACACAGCAGGACAAGTTTACTTTATATGCAGTTTCTTGTACTTAAATAAAAAGCAAGCAATTCGCAAACAGGCTAAAAACATCTTGCAAACACAAATAAATGTACTGTATTATGTGTTTAAAGGATGCTTACAGGATGCTACTAAAAAATAAAGGTATATTTAATCATTTATTTAAACCAAAAATTGAAAGGAAGTTTTTGAATGGTTTAAAATGTAATTTCAGTAAGGCACAGTCACAGCTTTAGTCTTCAACCCCGTACCAAGCTGATTGGTGCAGACACCATCACCTTTCCTCCCTGGAGAACAGATTTCTATACAAAAAAAGTATGTCGCCCGCACCCTCAAAATATTCGCGGCACGCAGCCCCCAAAGAGATCCCCCCAAACACACAGATGCCAGTTTCAATTAGTTTCACAAAAGCAGGTCTTCCACAGCTAGGGGGAAGATGGGGAACTCATTACAGAATTCCTTCCCTTGAACTTTGAAATATAGATCGGGAGGTTGGCACCGTCATCCCAGCAAGAAAGTGGATGAGAGGAAGAAAAAAAAGAGCAAGATGAAGGAGAAAAGATAATGCTGAGAATGACAGAAAAATGGGAGCTGGTAAAACGAAGGAGACAGCCATGAGTTTGTATCACTCTACTACTAGCAAGAGTCATGTTAAAAGAATCATGTTAAAAAACATAGCAAAGTGGATCGTATTCAGGGTCACAAGGGTTGCAGGTAAAAATTTGGCATGTTGCAGTTAAGGTCTGATGATGAATAATTCCAATAATAACTTGAATAGTCTAATAATTCTTTTAAATAATCCTGAGATCATCGTTAAAATGTTTCTTTTAATTAAGTTAAGTAACTATTGTTAATCCTACTGCCCTATCTACATAAAAAAAATCTATAAAATCTATTTAATAAAGCTGGTTTCTATACATTGTTTATCAAATAAAAAATCTTAAAATATCTTTGTCAGCATACCCAATGCAAAACTATATAGGTGATTTTTTTTTGTAATGCAGTTCTGGTCTAAATCTCTTGACACCTTACTAACTGAATTGCAAATATTTGTCACGCTTCTGCACTTCCTCTCTCTTGGGAAAATTCAGCACAAACACCTGCGAGAAGCTAAACATACCTGTTGGACGCATTAAGTCTTTCAATGTAAGAATCTCTGGAAAGCTTTGAAAACATGCAAATTGATAAAAACACTGTTAAATGTGTCAAGAAACGTGTCTAATTACACCAGTACAGATTTATCTAGTTCTGTCATTCGTGCCTCACAATCAAGAAGTTCAATTAGCAGCAGCGACTATGGAATTCCATCGCCGTGGTAACAGCGTGCAGGGGGTGAGAAAGGGGGTGCTATGGGTATTCATGGGGGACAGGGCTCCAAAGTGGCCGGCAGTGACACTCTAAATCCTTCCCACAATTCCATTCTAACATGGCGGACGACTGTTGCTAGGTCACTGATGGAGGTGTCATTTAAAAATGTGTTTGTGTGCACGTCGAGGTTGGTGGGGATTTGATTCTCCTTCCGATTTTCTCTATGCAAATTACATCAATCCCAGGAAATGCCTAAGCCTCTGCATAAAGTTAATTGGCGTGGCAATAACAAAGGCCTGCCTTTGAGCAGGAGGCAAATTAAACATTAGTCGAGAGTTTTTCCTTGGAACTGGTGGGATAATGTAATTACAGAGAATGAATACATCAGCACTTTGCTGCTTCGCACATTTTTGTTTAATAGCCAAAGACTGGAAAACAACAATCTGGACACTCCTGGGGCAGTGCGGTTATTGTGTGTGAACGGGTGTGAGCATACATGTGTGTGAACGGGAAACGCTGGGAATCCAGCGGTCCTATTAGCATGTCGACCTCTGACCCTAAAGATGACTGTGACACCTCCATTAACACAAGGGTCACACTGGCAGTGCCTTTTGTTCCACACGAAGCGAAGTTATGGAAACATGTCGTTTGACCCAATGGCAGCTTAAAGGGATAGTTTACACAAAATGAAAAGTCTTAGATTATTAACTCGCCATCATGTCATTCCAAACTTTTTCTTCAGCAGAACACAAATGAAGATGTTTTCAAGAATATTGATAACCAAACAACAAGCCCTCATTGACTTTCACTGTATGGACACAAAATCACTGAGACATTTCTCAAAATATCTTTTGTGCTCCACAGAAGAAAGAGCCAGATACATGTTTTGTATGACACGAGGGAAAATAAATAATGACATAATTTCTATTTTTGGGTGAACTTTCTCTTTAAGGATACACCAACGCAGCACACTTTGAACATCAGAGAAAGAAAACTATTAATGAGATAGTTCACCCAAAAATGAAAATTATGTCTCCATTTACTCACCCTCTTCTCATTTCAAACCCGTATGACTTTCTTTCCTCTGCAGAACACAAAGGAAGATATTTTAAAGAATGTGTGGCAACTAAACAACAACAGTTCTCATCCACTATAATATAGACACAAAACCAATAGAAGTGAACGGGTACGGTCGTTGTTCAGTTACAAAACATTCTTCAAAATATCTTTTGTGTTCTGCAGAGAAAAGAAAGTCGAACTACCAGATGCTGATGAAAGAATTTTCATTTTTGGGTAAACTATCCCTTTAGAGAAACAGTTTGTAACTTCTTGTCCACACAAACCCATAGTTTTCTACACAGTACAGAACAATCTTCAATCGCAGATAGGCATGTCATTTCTCATGTCTCCATACAGAACTAAGTGTTCCCTCCTGTGTCCAGGGACATGATCCGAGCTTCACAGTATACCATTTCTATGAAGGAAGTCTCAACAGAGATGTAATGCATATAAACACATCAACTTGAAGAAAGTAATTATTGGCTGCAGATTACAACACTGGTTACGTCTGACTGATGCAATACACATCATTTACGAGACTTTATTACGGTGTTTAGGTCATCATGTAAGTTTGCATTTAAGTCTCCGACTGGTTAAGAAACAGTGACATGGGCACATAAGCAAACTGTAGAGCGCTTGTTGCCAAGTAAACTGCTTGTGTGTTTGCCCGTCTCTATGCAGAATAGTGTAGTATGTGACATAAATCAAGACCGGAGAATTGTGTTTCATACTGTAAACTTCAACAACCGTGAGACGGAATGTGGGCAGTCGCAATTTCCAGTGAAAACCTCGCTCCGAAATCTAGCCATGGCGCTCATGTAGATTAACGCAATCTGTGTTTTCCTGCGAATAAAGCCACAATACAGCCAAGAAATTATCATGGGTGGAAAAACGGACATCAGCTTGACCGTTTACAGATTCACAGGCCTCAGTTGCATCATATTACACGAACAGCAGAGATGTCCCCCGTGATGCATTAAAGTGATAGTACACCTAAAAATAAACATTCTGAGATCATTTACTCATCCTCTTGTCATGTCAAACCTGTATGACTTTCTTTCCTCTGCAGAACATAAAAGAAGATATTTTGAAGAACCTTGGTAGCCGAACAACAATGGTAGCCATTAACTTGCATTGATTTTTTTTCCATACTATAGAAGTGAATAGGTACCGCCATTGTTTGGTTACGAACATTCTTCAAATTATCTTCTTTGTGTTCTGCAATAGAAAGAAAGTCATACAGGATTGACATGAATAAAGGGTGAGTAAGGATTTTCATTTTTGGGAGAAATATCGCTTTACTGAAGGTTCAAAGCTACAGCAGGTAAGAAAGTTCAGTTCAATACAAATACCAGTGATAATTGAAATATTGGTAAATGAAGAATGCATCAGTCTCAAGCACATAATAGACCACTTAAAAAAAACTAGGAATTTCTTCACTACATACCCCCTGAGGATTTGATATTGTATATCTCACATACAATAAAAACATTCACAAGGCAAATGAGAGTGTTTAGAGATGGGGGGGTGCAGGGGCCTGTGTGTGTACTTCCTGTTAGCGACAGCAATAGTGGAAGCAGTGGTTTGAGTAAATGCACCCTGTTATTATAGGCCAGGCAGTGCTTTACAAGCTTGTGTGAAAATAAACATCGCAACTCTCTCACTGGCATGGTCAACACTCTGAGGGTCTCTTGTCATGTCTTATTTTTACACAATTTGTCCTGAGTGAAAAAAAACTTAAGCTTTAGGCTTTTTGATGGTTTTAGCTGCTGTAAGATGGCGCTGAACTACAGTTTAAAAAAACACATTCACTCACCCTCAAGTTGTTCAAAATCTGCATACATTTCTTTGTTCTGATGAACACAGAGAAAGATATTTGGAAGAATGTTTATAACCCAACAGTTCTTGGACCCCACTGACTACCACAGTAGGAAAAAGTTCTTTGTTCTGTTAAACACAAAAGAAGATATTTAGAAGAATGTAGGAAAGCAAACAGTTCTGGAGCACTTTTGACTACCATTGTCATTTTTCCTACTATGGTAGTAAATGGTGGCCAAGAAATTTTTGGTTACAAGAATTCTTCAAAATACCTGTTCATCAGAACAAAGAAATTGATACAGATTTAGAAAAGCTTGAGTTAATGGTGACAGAATTTTTATTTTGGGGTGAACTGTCCCTTTAACTGGTCAGTAGACTGGCCTTGTTGAAAGAGTTATGAAAACCTGGTTAGGTTGGTTTAAGCAGATTTGGTTTTCTATGTAGGTTCAGATAACCAATCTAAAGTTCTGAACTCTACAGTTGGTTAAGATTTAGCTTTCAGTTTTCATAAAATGTTGTACTGACGTACATCTGACTCATTTTCGAGGATGGCCTCTGTTAGGCTTAGTTCCATGTCTCCAATTCAAAGTCACCGAGCAGAACGCCACCGGCCCTCATTCAGGCTGTTATTATTTTCTCTGGTCACTCCGGCTCGTCCCGTATCGCTCCTTCACATTCAATTTCCATTCACCTACAAGAGTGTTTTCCTCCCGTTTCACTATTCATCCAAGAGGAATGCTTTAGGTCCATCCCACAATGCACCATTCATCATACACCTGGCTAACACAATTAGTCGCCATACCCCTATAAATCACACACTATAAAAAACCCAAGAGGTACAAATAAAAGACAAACTCGAAGGAGAGTGCTGTGATCTTGGAATGCGGGGCGTTTCGTCATCACAACTATAGAAAGAAAAACAAGCAGACTGCCTTGCCTTTCCTGTCGATAGCAAGCAGAGGGTGCAGAATTTACGATCGATGCCTGTCGGGGCATGAATGCTCGCTTCATATTGGCCCGAGAGCTCTCAGGAAGTAACACATTCTCGCAGGCGGGCAAAACGCGCTTCAGATGTTCTGAGGGGTTGCGTCTTAAACGGCAGTCTGGCCCTTTGATCATAGCGCATAACTGCTTCTTAAATTCCCGGCGACGCGAGATCTCTATTACGTTTTCAAAAGAGAAGGAAAATACAACTTTTAAGCACTTTGAAAAGTTGAAAATAAGCACCCCCGCAAGGCTGCTCAGTGAGAGCAGCTAATTTAAAAAACTGAATGTCTAAACTAGCCTAATAGGACGAGTAGTGTAAGAAAAAGCATAAGACACATACTGCAGTGTACTGGATAAGGGTGAATTAGGGCCTGCCTGCTATAATAAGCTGAATATTCTTTCTGCCAGACCTCTCATGCTCTCTCTATCTATATATTTATATACGCTCTCAGCTGATCCGGGCATTAAGCAGAGAAGCTCTTTCTGATAGGACCGACCCCACGTAATCTACTGCTGGACTGATGACAATAGCCTCTCTCCTCCACAGCACACCCCCACACCGGCTACTCCTCTACAGGCCATCCCTTTTGTGTCCACGTTGCCATGGAGACCCTCCTGAATGATGCACGACGGTTAGGATGTCGCGGGGGTTTTGTGTCCTGTTCTGACCGCGAGTGGAGAGGTGGGTGGGCAGGAGCATGGAGCGTTTTCGTTTCCAGTTCTGCACTGCGAGGTCACAAACGGGCATTAAAGGGATAGTTAATTTCTTTCACCCTCATGTCAGAAAACCTGTATGGCTTTCATTCTTCTGCTGAACACAAAAGAAGATATTTTGAAGAACGCTACCCAAACAACATTGACAAAACCACTGAGACATTTCTCCAAATATCTTCTTCTGTGTTAGAAGAAGAAAGAGTCATATCCAGGTCTTGAATGACATGAGGGTAAATAAATTACAGATTTTTTATTTTTGGGTGAAGGTGAACTATCCCTTAGAGAATTTGGAGAATGCATGACCTGTTTGATCCTTGTTATTGACCAGATGCAATGCTTCACCTTGCATTTACAAATATATACTGCAGGGCAACTGAATTACATCAAGTTCAATATGACCATTATAACCAACAATAACAACCCGAATGAGAGATGTATTTGCCCACGGGCCATTGTCATTACAACACAGTCATAAAATACAAGTTCTGGAGGCAATAATATAAGCTGTCAACTGTGCAAAACTGCAGAATGGCAATACAATGTGTTTATTTTTTACAGTGTAGTTCAAAGCCTGTACCCAGAGTATAACTGTCTTAGCAAACATCACTTATTAGCTTCTTAACAAAAAGTGAAAAAGAGTTCAAACAGACTACTATAAGTTGCACACTCGACCTCCTACACAACAACGGCTACGATTGGCTCCTGCCAGCACGGAGACAAAAGAATCTTCATCAATATGCTCTCTGTGTCTTGATGAGAGAGTGAAAGAGAGAGAAACTTAGCGATGCATACATTCATTTCATTTAGAATTTCATTTGCACCACACGTTTTACACATTAATGAATCCAAAGTACTTAAGCAGGCAGCCCGGGGAGGCCGGCGGTGATTTGCAAGGAAAGAGCAATGCATGCTGGGAAGGCAGGGTTAGTTAGGCCACTCTTTCAGGAGCAGAAGGAGGAATCTATAAAAAAAGAACAGTGCAAGGCCAGAGCCGAGCCGAGACCAGAGAAGAGTGATTTAACAATGATGCTATTAACAATCCATTACAGAGTTGAAAGATAATGATTATATAAATAGAAACGGATAGTGAGCACTACTGAATGTACACTGGATTCACAATGAACAGGAGGTATTTGTCAATTGATTTAGGAAGTATTTGTGCCATATAAAAGATTGTGTGATCTTTTGTTAGAGTTAAAATGTATTTTCCTGGAGAAGATATTGCCTCAACTTTCTAAGAGCACTTACATTTTAAAGTGAAATATTTATAGCAACATTTTCATGTTAGCTATGAAAACATTATCAATTGTTATATAATTATAAATATTATATATAAGTATCATTTATTAATACAATTTTATTTAAATAAAAATAAAAGAAAATAATAAAAGTATATTATTTACTCAAGTCTGGGAATTTTAATTAAAGCAGCAATCTGTACATGTTGCCTCTATATCATCAACATGGTTTAAAATTGCATGTTACTTTTATTGTATATCTTAAGTTGCATTGAATTTAAATACGACTCCATTTTTATTACCAATCTACACCTCAAGTTCACGTGCACCCACCACTATATCACAGCTCCAACAAATCTCAGGTTCAATCATGTGCTATATAGGAAAATGAAAAATATGATCAGATGTCGTGGCCGTTATTCCTTTAACCACAGCATTGCAGCATAATGACTCAAGTGCCATCTGTCTGTTGATAGACTTACCAAGGAGGGGCTAATAAAAGAGTGTTTGTCTGTGTTTATGTGTGAAGTCCTTCCAATCCCTGTGCCACCCTTCTCTAAGCCTAATGAAGGTAATATTGTGCTAAGAGAAGCTTAAGATGATGATATCACAGAGGGCACAATGTTCCTCTGTCACTGATAACCTACTGCATGTCTGTGTTTCCATCACGTGCACGGAACTGCCAACCAAGCTAATACGTTTACATTTATTCATTTATCAAATGCTTTTATATGAAGAAACTTCAAACTATTTTTCCACGAGACGCATTTACCGGGGATCAAACCCATGACCTTAGTGTTGCTGGATCTATTTGAGATCTAAAAAAGCACAGTCTACACAAGCTTTCCAAAACACAAATGACCAACACAAAAATCGTTAAGACTTCGCCGCCTCTATATCCACGAATACCCAAGTTTCCCTGCCTGTAAAAGGCAATATTCTCAACAGTAATAAACACACAGTTTACACCATTCGGCTGCACGTTAGCCTTTGTGGAAAGAAAAACTAACTTGTGCAGAGTTTTACAGCCAGCCAAGTGTGAACACTTAATGCGTTCCCTTAAAGTTAGCAGATAACCGTTTAATGAAAGGCACTTTCCCGCTCGGCTCCAGGCTATAACAGGCCCGTGCAAAGATAAGAGACCATTCTAGATCGACCTCACTGCACCCGGCACATTCGGAATGCTAACCCCCTTTAATAATTAACAAGGATTTGATACACAAGTAATTATTTTTCCAAACAAATTACGCCCTGGGCCCAAACCGCTGCAACTTGATACACTGATGTAGCTCACCGCCATAACGACTTTTAATCATCTTTCATTATTTATTAACTTAGCTGAAATAAGATTTGACAGATCGACATTTTAGGAAAACAGCACCTTATAGTTTGGGATTGGTTGTCTAGGTGTGCCACATGCACCATGGGCTTATAAAACAATGTTCTTTCGTTCTTTCATGCTTTCACGCTTTCTTTCTTTCCTTTTTTATTATTTTCTAATTCCCCTTTTTTCCCTATCCTACTCTATTCTTTTCCTTTCATTCTCATCATCCACATTCCATACATCTCTTTCTTCTCTTTCTTTCTTTCTTTCTTTCTTTCTTTCATTCTATCTATCCATATCTATCCATCTGCTCCATCTATCCATCCATCCATTCATCGCTCCATCTATCCATTCATCCATTTATTGTATAAATTGTATTTTAAAGTGTACCATGTTAATTGAATATTATATGTAGAATAGTGTGTATGTATATGTAGAAAGATGGCATCTTGGGGTGGCTCGACAAAGGTTTCGTTGTACATGTACTCTACATGCACAGTGACAATAAAGTTCCTTCCTTCCTTCCTTCCTTCCTTCCATCCATCCATTTCTATCAATCTACTAACAGACAATGAATACACAATGGAATACAACATAACAGTGCACTACAGTAAGCTTTAAAAAGGGCCTCATCTGGCAGAACAAGCTGGGCCCGGCCTGGCGTAAATTAGCCAAACTATTTACCCACGTACGCATATAAGCTAATTCTTCCAAATGGGAAAACAAATGCTTCTGTTTTGTTCTGTGGAGCTCATGGGAAATTGCATGGCTCTCTGAAAGCCAGACATTTACTGTGACCAAACTGAAAGAAAAAAGTAGAGTGGGGCCACTTATGTTCACAAACCCATAATACCCATAAACTGGGCCTGCCTGCCTAACCCCCACCACGGAATAGGTGGACACCGGCTCTCCAAATTTTGATTGTTTTTGTGGTAAAACTGGGGTGAGTTCATTGTGAGAAACAACAATTTTTCTACTCATATACATCTAAACACATTAATTTCAGTATTGGGATAAAATCCAAACACAAATTAAGACCACAGAGCCAACCAACTTTGAAAAAGGCACAAATTTAGCTTCTAACTCCATGTGTGAGAGCGACTAGAAAATGGAAAGATTTATACACCACTGAGTGCAAACGCCAGTCTTGCAGAGGGGATTATGGTTTATTTAGTCTAGAAAAAAATCTCGACAATGAGCAATAACAGAACTGAAGAATACAGGGCTGGATGGAAACGCCTTGGCATAAAAACAGGCAGGGCAAAGACATCTTGCAATTTTTATGAAGCACAGTACCAGCCACAGCTAACAGCGCGAGATCTAAATTAGCTGGAGACAAACAACACAAATGTTAGGCCCTGGTTAAAACGACCGAGAGAGCGCTATTGAAATGGATTAGCGGTGTCATTGTCTGTCAATAGTGTGATTCCAGACACAGTTCTTCTGATATGGGAGTCTAACGGCGTGATTTTGTAGCGTGGCGTTAAGATGCGTCGACTAGCAGGAGTTAATTAGCTACTTGTCTCTTGCTCCGCTGAGGAGAAAGTAAGACGCTATGAAGCACAGTAGCCCACAGGCAAATGAAATGAGGGCCTGGTTATTACATTTCTGTCAGTCATATTCACAAAAGGTCTCATGAAAATTATTCTTGGGAGGTGTAAAAAAGGAAAGCATTATTTCATCAGTGCATCTTGATGCCCATCAGTTTAAAAATGCCATTTTCATTCTAAAAAAAGGACTTTTAATAACAAAGAAAATGTCACGGTTGACATTTATGATAACACTGTTCTATCCCTGTTTCTATCCCATTCGCTCTACGGAAAGCATATATAAGACCCCTGTGGTGTCTGTTGTTTTTTGTTGCATTACGGGTAAACAGAGTTTTGGTTGCTACAGAGAAGCCTAACTCTTATTCAAGCTTGACTCCTTGTAAGCAAATCCCACTGCTCGGCCGCGTCGGTATAAAAAGATGCCTTACATACGCTTGAAAGAACAGTAACTAGTGGCAACCTCATTCATCAAAGTGCTTCTTAATGCCTGCCACGAAGCCATCGTAAATGTCCTGGAACGGCAGTTCATTTATAAACACTAGATAGGCAGGTTCTGACTGGTCACACTGAGGCGTATTGTTTGGTGCCAGAAAGAGATCATGTTCCATGTGATGTACTTTAGATGAACTGATTGATAATACAGGTTCGTCTCCTTTCTTCTCGGTGCCGTCGTAAAAGTAAACCTAATTAAAAATAAAAAATGTTAACACGCCGATGGGAAAAAGTCTAACACTCTGGTCAATTCAAAACAGCCAACCTATAATTCACGATAATATAAAAGTTCACCTTAGCGAAGGTTAAATCAGATGTGATAATATAAGATACCATGACATACACGCAGTGCAAAATGAGTCATAATATGTACAGTGCAAATATATACGATACACAATATGAATAAGCAAAGTGATATATAGCAAACACCGATAATCGTAAACAAACAATACAGTACAGATCAGGTTATGATAGACCAGAAAAGCTAAAGGTGGGCTTTGGATCTTATTCAAATCAAGTTTTGTTAAATAAAAAACAAGAAAATTGAAGTCAGAAGCATTACTAGGAGTGCGTTTACAGCAGTCAGTAAAAGAAATACTAGCTGACTCCTGCATCGTGGCGCATTGAAGCTGCAACACTATCGATGTGTGATCGATGTGTGCAAATAAATAGATTCGCCTCAAGATCCCTCAAGTTACAAGCTACGGCCATTAGCGCGTTGGACATTCTAAAGAAAGCAAGGTCATGACCTCCGGATCCTGTTAGGCTTTTTCCTGCTGCTGCGCATCTTTGGGCTGAATTTCAGCCTATCGTAGGAAAATGTGCTTCCCCTCAAGCCTTCCTATATTAAGGCTCTGACGTTTGGAGAGTATTGACTGAGTGGCCATTCTGTCTCTTCATCTGTGACCTCTAACTGTTATGACTCACACTGCTGTATCCAGCAGGTCCTTCACAGTGCACGGAGAACTGACGACAGCTAGGGGTGGGGGGGGGGGGGGAGGAAGAGAGAGAGCGAATGAGAAAGAGAGAGAGGAGAGAAAGGGACTGTGTATGACATCTGCTATCCTCCTTCCGACCGCAGCCATGTCATACTTCACCCAAAAATGAAAATTCTGTCATCATTTACTCACCGTCGAGTTGTTCCCAATCTGTTTAAGTTTCTTTGTTCTGATGAACACAGAGAAAGATATTTGAAAGTTTGCTTATAACAAAACAGATCTCGCCTCCCATTGACAAGGAAAAATTACTTATTACTCATTTTTTTGTTCTCTCGAACACAAAAGAAGACATTTTGGAGAATGTAGGACAGCAAACAGTTCTTGGGCACTTTTGACTACTATTGTATTTTTTCCTACTATGGGAGTCAATGGGGGGCAAAATCTGTCTGTCACAGCTAGTTGCTGTGTCTTCAATCTTCAATCTTTTAAGCACAAGCAGTGATGAAATTTAAGTGGAGTGATGAATGCTCGTCAGCATTTGAAGCTGTAAAGGATCTTCTGGCAATGCCCCCATCCTTTCCGCCCCTAACTTTGAAAAACCCTTCAAGTTGCAAGTTCATGCCAGCGCTAAAGGGGCTTTATTACAAGAGGATGAAAACAAAATCGATCAACCTGACGCATATTTCTCCAAAAAGTTTACACGTTGCCAAAGAGGTTAAAGTAACATCGAAAAAGAAGCTCTTGCGTTCTCTTATTAGCGTTGCAACATTTTGATGTATTTGTGGGAGGTGGAATAACTCCCCTCCTTGTACATACCGATCATGACCCCTTGACTTTTCTGACACAAATGTGCAATTCAAACCAACGCTTAATAGGTGTTGTTCGTTCAAGAATACAACCTTGCTGTTCGGCATATAAAGGGCTCAGAAAATGTAATCACTGATGTGATGTCCCGAGCCAAAGGTGTAGACTTCTAAAGGTTTTTTTGGTGTTGAATTCTTTTTCTGTCTTAAAAGATGAAATAAGAAACTTATTTTTGGGGGCGTTACGTCCATGAGGACTTATCATTTTATTTTGTTCAAATGTGTAACAAGGTTTCTCTGTTGTGCCTACTGTCTGCTTAACAGGTCTAGCATTCCCACCTTCAATCTATATAAACATGAATTGTATACTTAATAAGCATGTAAAAACTGACAAACAAACAGCATGTGTGCATGTAAAATAAACGATATTTTTCATCAGAAAAAAATAATATACACTAGTAACTTTGACTATAAAAAAAGGATTCAATTACTTGTTGACAAATCCCTATTCATAACAAACCTGCTTTTCATGTTGTCATTTAAGATAAAAGGGTCAAATGGGTCAGGAACAGTAATCTGCTTTATCTAGTCCTGAGAAAGCCAGTCAGATTGACCTTGTACATCATTCGTAAGTTTACAACAGAGCTAGGGCAGAGGGAGGTACGCTGACATAACCTGAAGTGTTAGAAACAGGTGAGACTGCCAGTTTGACAACCTCAGATCATTGGAATGATGGCCTTGTGTACATACACATCCAAGATGTTGTGTTAGCAAAGCCTTACTGAGAAAAATACCAACAAATACAAAAGAAAAGCTATTTCTTGCAAATGAGTCACAGAACAGATTCTGAAATCACACTTGAGCTGAATAAAACTGCAGTGTTTACTACTTCAGCACGGCTGTAAATGCCTAATTCAATCCATTCAACGTGTGAGTCATATGTGACGTGTGAGGGACCCAACTGTAACTTCAACGGCTTCCATGTGCATGCGGTTTATTGCCTTGCTAATGTTTACTTTAATTAGAGCCGCTTTGTTTGCTCGTGTTAATTTATCTCTGAGAAAAATCTATAAATCACCAGAAGACTAGCTACACCTATGTTATGTGAGCTCTTAAATCCAACACACCACAATCGCCCACGTTCATCAGATCAAATATCAGCAGAACAGACAGTCTGCGAGTTTGCATTTAGCAGCGGCAGCAAAGATGCGAAGAACCGCTGATGAGGCCCGCGTCGCCAGCGCTGACATCCGTTTGTGGAAGCTTTTAAGGGGCGTTCGCAGTGGAAGAATGACACCGAAGCCATCGCCAAGCTTCCCCTGCCCTCCACTATCGCTTAAACAGCTGATAGCACGTCTTAAGAGGATCCTTTTAGAAAGCGGAGAGAGAGGAGGGTGGGCTGACAGGGGCTTTAGTTAAAAATATGCAAAAGGAACATTCGGTGCTTCCTGTCCTGTCCTATCAAAGGTCAAGGGTAATTGTCCCTCCGATTTCAAAACGCTGCCAAAACAAACAACTGCAGGAATGGAACGAAAGATGCAGAAGCGAGTATGTCATTACGTAACAGCTCTCTTAAAAGCCTCTGACAGAAACGTTTGGTAACCTTGGCACGTCGGTCAGTTTTAATGGCGTAAGAAGCTTGTTTTAAGCTTATTTGAGTTCGGCTTGTTTTTATCAGCAAGAAATCGAGACAAAGTAGAAGTGAGTACTGTTTTTTGTCCCCTTTTGAGAGATTTTTTGAGGGTTGGTTTGCAAAAAGGAATGTTTTTGGTTTGATACGAGTTAAACTTAACTGACTGAACTTGCATAATGATAATTGCCACAAAAATATTTAAGACTCATTTTGGAACATCCCATAGTTTTTTTTTTATGTACTCGCGTACCTGGTGTCAACTAAAGATATAACAGATAAAGTCATCGGATGATAACAGACAATATATAGAATAAGATCTATTTTTCAGCTGATTTAAAACATCATCCTATACCTTAAATTTCCTCCCTAAAAACCACAATCTTTCTCTCCCTTCTCCATCAGAAGTTTATTTCTGATAAGAAATAGAAACAAACCCTGTTTCAGCAAAAGCCCGGTGGTTCAAGATCAGGGAGATCCATTCCCGTGGGCTATAAAACTTAGTGGGAAGCCTGTACAGGTGGGTCGCTGCCGGCTACATTTCTGTGTGTGTGTCCTGTTACTGGTTGCTAGCAGTGTACTGAGGTCTGAATGATGTATCTTATTGCTTTCGGCACAGAAATGCAATATAAATCTGAGCTGCAATGAAATGGATTATAAGAAGCATCTCTATATGCATCATAAAAATACACAAGAACTAGGTTTTTACCGACAATGTGACTGTATGCTATTGTGGGTTGTTTACAGGCCTAAGTAATAAGGCCTCTATGATATTCTAGTCCATAATGTGGTGGGACATCCGTCAAAATACTGTAGGTCCAGTAACACACATGCTGCAGGACCGGACAGGAAATTCAGATTATGACGAAGAATGCACACTGCAATAGTAATACACAGTCTCTCTCTATCTCTCTACTTATGTGTATGACTCTGTTAATTGTCAGCTGTTTTTTTCTCTACATTCCAGTGTGGCGTAAATTATGGGGATCATCTTTTGCATGGACTCCCATAAGAGAAAGTACAAGTATCCCATCTCACACTGTAATTAGCTCATGTACTTCAACTCGAAAGAGAAAAAAAGAGTAGCAAACTGAATTTATGCCCATCTCATGGTCAGTATTATTTATTTATTATTCCTAATATATTCTATAAGAAAATGCAGTTTTTAGCATTTTTATACAATACTGTTCAAAAGTTTAGCATCACTTAACTGAAATGTTTCTCTTGAGCTTTAAGGGATAGTTCATCCAAAAATGAAACTTCGGTCATGAATTATTTATCCTCAAGTTGTTCCAGACCTGTATTTATGTCTTTGTTTGGTTGAACACAAAGAAAGACAATTGGAAGAATGCAACTGAGATTTGTTGGGCACCATTGACTACCATTAAAATAGTTGTCACAGGTGCCCCAGAGCTGTTTGTTTTCCTAAATTCTTCGAATATTTTCTTTTGTGTTCAACAGAACAAAAAAATAATCTTGCAATAATTCTTTCTACTGTGGTAGTCAATGGTGCCCCAGAAATCTCCGTTGCTAACATTCTTCAAAATATCTTTCTTTGTGTTCAACCAAACAAAGAAATGTATACAGCTTTGGAACAACTTGGGGGTGAGAAATTCATGACAGAATTTTTATGTTTTGGTGAACTATCCCTTTCACGATCAGATTTATGCCTAAATGTTTGATGCTCAAAATAAATGGGAACTTCTTCAATACTGTTTAAAAAGCATCTCAGGGTGAGACCCCAAGAAGCTGTTTGACAAAAATATATATTTTTTATTTAATATAATTCCCATATATACATGCATGTTATTCTATGAGTTTATTGATATACTAAATGTGGGGGAAAAAATAATGAGTAAATTACTTTTGAAAACCTTATGAGCAATAGTGTAGACGGTTATGTTAGACTGCACCAGATTACTTATCCATCCTGTTGCAAATCTTCTTGACCAATCTGGGACAGAGCATTCATTAAACACTAATTTACAGCGACCTTGAGCTCAACACATGTTGTCCTGTTATATTTAGCCTGTTTGATCTCAGATCATTTCCTACATTTAAACCGATTACCCGGCACAATCTGAAAGATCCAAGCGGTCAACACACTTGTTAAAAGTTTCCACTCACTACAGCAATTATGCCGACAGTCAAATGAAAGCATGAAAGATACCCGCCCTTGTTCAGCAACGATGCCGGTGGCACCTAAAAGTAACGTCTATGTACAGCACATCTGGCAGCACTTGGACTGACTCATTCCTTGAAGTTTATTTCCCTCATGGTTGCTGTGTGGTCATTCACCTAACCTAAGCCGCTCTGAGTTTACAACACGACAACCCAACAGAGATCAAGCTTCTGTGTGAACCGGGCCTACGTATACGCAAAACCAGACCCAAACGTGGTTATTTACAGGTAAATGAAAAAGTTGACTGGAAAAAATAAGCTGCTTTTTAAATGAGGCATCTGTTTCTAATGTTGGCATGCTGGTGTGGATTACAGGGAAGTACAGCCGGAGAACTTAGGCTGACCCTACATCTTCATCCCCCGGGAGATGATAAATAGTGATGAGTATGCAGGATTTAGTGCGGGGATGCAACTGGCTCCTTGTTTACAGTAAACTCCTTGCATGCATTTGTTGGGCAAAGTTGGCTTTTTTCAGAAATCAGAAAGTCTGAAAGTGAGAGAATATCTCCCATGCAAGTCTCAAAGGTTGCTACTAGCTGTACAAGGTTGTTAAACACGCCACACAAGCTATTTTAATCTTCTAAACTCTTTACAACAACACAAATGCAAGACCTTCTGGGGTTTTTACTACACACCACCTAGAATAAAAAAATACATGTTCTACAAATCGAAAGATAGTCCTTGACAGAAAACATTACAATAGGAGCGGTTCTGAGAAGGCAGGGTGACATTTATTTTTCTTACCTGTAATATCTCGACTGCAGGTAAGTAGAGCACACGGCTTTGGAGACATGACTGGCAGAGCCAAAGTCAATGACTTTGACCCTGTAGGGCTGGCGAGATGGGTCAACCAACATGATGTTCTCCGGTTTGAGGTCGGCGTGGATCAGTCCAAGGCTCTTCAGCTTCATAAGTGCGGTGGCCACCTGCTGCAGGATCGGTCGTATATACTTGAGCGGCAACGGACTGAATTTGTTCTGCTTGAGAAAGTCGTACAGGTTCCGCTCCAACATCTCGAAAACCAGGCACGTGTGGTTCTTGTGCTGGAAGCACTCGTACGCCCTAACAAAGTTGTAGTCGTCCGCGCTCTCCGTGCTCAGCCGCGCCAGTATGCTCACTTCGATCTGTCCTTGCCGCGCATACGACGGATGATTCTTTAGGATCTTGATGGCCACGATCTCGCTGGTGCCACGTTTCCAACACTTCACCACCTGTCCGAACGTACCGCGACCAAGGAACTCCAGCACCTCATAGGTGTTGGTCATGGAGCAAAGCACCTCATGCTGCAAGAGCTGGTAGTCGCCCTCGCTGTTGGCGCCGCTGTTCTTGGAAGTCGCTGTTGTGGATGCGGTCGCCCGCGGCGACGGTGGCCCCGCTCTGAGCGTTGTTCTGGATCATGGGTGCGGGTGGTTGATGCTCCTCAACTACGTGCACGCTGCTTCTGCTTCCGTTGTTGTTGTCAAGTTCCTCGCTTTTGCGCTTAAGCCCACATCGCTGGTACGTGTCCAGCAGACTGACTGTGCTGCGGCGCGTCAGGTTGTGCCCGCCGCTGCCGCTCCCGCTACTTCCTGTACTGCCCAAAAGTAGACCCGCCGCCCCTGACGTGCTGCTGGCCGAGGCCACCACGATGTGCCCTGAACCGGCTGGGAAGAGGAGTGCCTGTTCGTAGGACAGGGAAGAGTTGGAGACCTGGAGACTTGCGCCGTTGATGCCCAATGGGGCGACTGAGACACTCTGCTTGCTGTTCTGACTATAGACCTTGCTGTGCGTGCCGTACCCCGTCATATCCCAGTTGCAACTCTGCTCCACCTTCAGTTTCTTCACGCTAAAGAAAGCACTTGTTTGAAGAGTGTGAGGGGAGAAGACTTGCACTTGCGAGGCCATACCTGAAAAAGAGAGGGAGGGGGAGAGAGAGAGGAGGGAATGTGAGACTAGCACTGAAACTCGAGTATAAGCTTTAAATAAAAATCCTACAGGTCACAGCAGGCCAGTTTAATCGAGTCAGAGTCCAGATGCTAACTTATAAAATAGCCGTTGAACAAATAGATTGCATGCTTTCGCTCTCATTGCTCAGACTTGAAACTAAGGTTGACAATCTGCTTCAGGGCATCACCTGGACTGATTTACCTTAATATATTTATGAATATTTCAACATGAACTAAATACATGTGATTACAATACATAAATAGATGTTATATAAATGTACAGCCGTGAAACTTCTCCAGTTTTACCATTAATCAGCATTTCTGCGTGTATTGTGGCAAATGTTGAATTTCAACAGAAGCAAACCTCAGGAAGGACAGTCACCCAACAGCAATGTGAAAGACTGAGAATGCCAAGACGCATTTAAGTTGTAAAAAAAATCCATCATATATATATATATATATATATATTTGTGAACTGATATTTAAATGCATATTAAAACATTGTGTTCTTTTAACAGGAATATTAACTTTTTTTGTAGTATTCATGATCTGCAAACATTGCATCTTTTTGATATGTTGAGTGGTTTGTCCTATTTCAATTTTCTACAAAACAATAAATTAATTTGAAATTTGGAAGAAATGTTGTCACTAGTTCCCCGAATGAAACAAAAATAATTTTTGAAACAAAAATTATTGTTTTTCTTGAACACATACATATAAATTCAGAAAAACTGAAAATAATTTGAGTGCTCTCTTAACATTTTCTGCGGCTGTATAAATGCTATATTACGTGCTATATGTGTATATTACGGTTGTAACAATATCAAAATCTAACTTTACGAATTAGTCCCCCACGGTACGATATTTATTAAAATATTTTAAATGACAAATGATGACTTGGAAACTTGCCATAAGAATGATCTTTTCCTTATCCTCAAGTCATAACTGCTGCTTAGAGATATGAGTTATAGTACGAAATGGGTAAAATGATCTAAAAATCCCTTTTATCAAATAAAATAATTGCCCAAGATGGACCTTCCCAAAGGTAACATCTATTATTTTTTTTAACATTCGCCAAGTTAGGCCTAGAAGACCTATCGTTACAGTCATGTGACCACTATAATATTGAGACAAGTTTGGTATTGCGATGACACAATATCGATAATATTGTTCCAACCATAGTGTATGTTGTATCTACACATTGTTTTCCAAATTAATAATGTTCCCATATTTTAAAGAACATACTGTAACTGAAAAAACCAAATGTGTGGGTCCTTAAAGGAAAAGCTGCATTATAAATAACCTAAAAATGAAACTAAAAATGCAAAACATTGTAAACTGTGATAAGGGTTGTGGTTGAAAAATGTCATTATAGTACAGCACGCTGAATTTTTACGGATTAGTTTGAAAAACAAACACCTCTTTATGAGTGAATAGTAAGTATGTGTGTTCACATAATAAAAGTGCGATACACCAAATTACAATACCTTACAATATCTGACTTTAATATGCCCTCTTTACACAGTGGAAAGTAAAAGAATGAATGTATAATATTAATACAATTATTTGTATAATATAAAATAATTGCATGAGCCTTAAGGAATGATCACAATTTCCTAAAAAAAGACAGTAGTCCATGCATGCATCACTTCGCATAATTAACCTCAAATAGATGCACATCACTCTTCCGGAGGCATTTAAAAACAAAAAAGTGCTTGAAGCTGAAACACCTAAACAACATCTTAACTTCAGATCCTCAACACAAAACAACACAAACAGAACTGAGCGGAGAAAACGGGGGCTTCTGGGAACTCTCTCTCTCTCTTCAGAAGAGCGATACTTCTCCAAGCAAAACAGTGCCTAGAAATAGCCCTCGCAAGCAGGCCTGTTTGTAGTGCTAAAATAATGATAACAGTACAGAGAGGTTTACATGCAGAGGATGCTGTAATACACTATTTCCGAAGTGGCCTGAATTAGCACGCTAGGAAATAAAAGGCTCCTTCAGCGTGCATTTCATGCCACACGTGCATACTGGTTCACACAGTCAGACACAAATGGTTTTGTAATGCGCAATTCTTTTATTGTATTCCTGCGCCGGCACGTCACAATTATGATAATCTGCTGTCAGCATGAAGGAAAGATTCGTATGATCTCTGAGGCACAAATAAACAGGCAGTGCTTTTAAACCCCATCGTATTCACTTTTAAAGAGACTAAAATGAAGATTCACGGACGCGATGCAAAATGGTTTAATGCGTTTATTAAATTAACAATTGCCAATTAAAGATAGCATAACTGGGAGGTTTAAAACAACAACTTAATCTTTCAGCCTTGTAACATTCAGTGAATAGTACACCCAAAAATAAATGATTAAAAATGAATCACAAAAGTAATTCATAAAATTATTTACTCACTCCCATATCACTAAACCCACAAGGAGCTCTTATTTTCTTAAAGCTATCAAGGTCTTAAATGACAAAGAGCCGCATAAATAGCCTACATTAGTAAAAATAAAGAACTAATCTTCCTTTTCCCAAAAGCGCATAAAATTGGCATCATTGATGTGTGTCATGACCTGAGATGATGTGACAGTTTGCAGGGTAGACAATGAGATTTGAGAGCTTCAGTGAAGTGACAAATTCAATTTAGGTCTTTTCAAAAAAATGTCATATTGCTTAAAATGACTCACTTACAGTACATGATACATCTTATGATTCCTTTTTTGGCTAACAGTTGTTAAAGAGTACATAACATGAGATCATGAAAATTTCATGCCGTGTGTTATGTTGTTGTGATTGAAAGTAAGCAGTCTGCCAAGTTGTAAATCCGAAGGTGAATGAATAACAAAGTTATTGGCTTGGAAAAAAGGGAGTCGACTCTGAATCACGCAAACAAGTCGTCTCTGGTCCGATTCACAAACCGCCGCGATGTACGTCACTACATATAGTCCCCGCCTACATTTTGCTAGGACTGCTCGCGAAAACGTCACTCTTCTACCCCAAACACTGTAGCTCGTGAGCCTCATTCGCGCTAGACCAATCACAACAGACTAGACCATCTGACCAATCACATCAGACTAGGCTGGTGGAAAGGATGGGGTTTGGATCTTAAAAATCCCTAGTTATATACTCTTAAATAGTAAGAATTCTTCATTGTGTTCTAAAAACAACCATGTAGCGCTCTGTAAAAACATGAGGGTTAGTAAATTGTCTGTTTTTGTATGAGCCATTACTATACGACTCAATAACATGATTAAAGCCATCTTGAATATCTCTATTCCTTCACAGGATACATTACATATAAAATGGATCTCCTATGTTGTTTTCCATACAAAATGAATCACCATAAGAATAAATGACTTTTTCCTTCATGGTCTCGTTTTACAAGAACATAATGAATCTTGCTCGCTTTGAGGAATGCCTTGACGCAACAATATTCTCAAGACAGGAAACAGGGGAAGGAAACTTAGCATGAACACTTTATCATTATTATGAGTCGTGATGGTTGCGCTTTCAAAATGAGCTTCCTCTCCATCCACTTTCCTCTTAAATTTGACAAAGTTCATCATTTCCGTGGTCGTCTGGTTTTAGCTCTAAGTCTCAGGGATGCTTTCATTTTTTTTAAGTCTGAAAGATGATTAAGTGTTTAATTTAATTAGAAACACAGGCCTGACCGTCTACAGTTTATAGACTCTAGATTCTATGCAGTTCATAACGTTTACTGCATACACCCCAGCAACCTATATCACATATTTAATATACAGTATATAATCTATATACTGAAGATCCTTTATTATCAATATCACAAAACATGCCGCGTATAATATATACTATAAAATCTACATTTTAATTTCGCAGTATGTTGATAGATCAAGTAATGTAGAACATCCGTCTGTGCTATTAAGAGCAAGAGCCCTATGGTAATCCCATAAACTACTAGGCCAGATGTCACTCCTTGGATTACGCTTTTCTTTGCCAGGTCTTTACACTAAAAATAATTTGTACATAGTGGCTCTACGTATGTGTGTGTGCGTCAGAGGTGGGGAGGGGCCTAAAAAAAAAAAATCTTCCATCAGATGAAACATCTCTGGTATTTATCATAGCAGACATGATTTAGTCTCACGGTACGTTTAGATTACCACCATGCAACAAAACGCTATCTAGTCATCATGACTCTGTAAATTTTTTTTTTTTTACTACTAATCCAATCTGGTGATGCCAAGTACCTGTAATTCAACATTCCACAGTTCTTGTAACAAAAAGCAGACTAGACAAGTACATCCTAACCTGATTTAAACAGAGACATACTTATATAATTTATAGAACAAACATTAGGAGGTCAGACCGTTATCTCCAAACAACAGGCATATCACAACAATGCATTCACTTTCAAACACAGCCGTTCAATGAGACTACAAAATGTGTTGGTCTAGATGACTACCAGCGTTTCTATGTTGTTCTAGGAATGTTGTTTATGCATTGATATCACGTTTAAACCACACAGAAACTCAACGGTGGAAGTTTTACATGAACTGAACTCTACAGAGGGAAGAAAAGCACCCTGGTCCATTGTTTTTAATATTTATAAAGCTGGGATGCTTTAGGTAGCGCCAGCCAGCTTTCAGCATACCTCACAGAGAGTGAGCTGGTTTAATGCACTGCCACTGAAAATACCAAAGGCTTATTTATCTTTACAAGCAGCGCAGTGAAATCCTGTTGGTCAGTTTATTTCGGGAATGTTTTTTTGTGCAAGGTTGGATAATCTCCCAGTGCTGGACGAGTTAAATACTGTACAATATAATATTATTGATACAAGTTTAAAGGGCTTAAAAGGTGGGTTAAAGGGATAGTTCGCCCAAAAATGAAAATTCTTTCATCGTTCACTCACCCTCATGTCATATAAAACTTGTATGAGTTTCTTTCTTATGCAGAAAACCAGAGAACATGTGTTGAAGAAAGGTGGAAGGCAGACAGCCTGGCCCCCTTGACTTCCATTGCATGGACACAAAACCACTGAGACAATTCTCAATATATGTTTGTTTGTGTTCCACAGTCATAAAGGTTTTGAATGACATGGAGGTGAATAAATAATCACAGAACTTTTACATTTAGGTGACATTGCCTTAAACAAATTACGGTTAAAGTCTCATCAAATGAAAATACACATAAAGTGGAAAGGCTGGAATAAAATGATTAAACCAGAGTGGGTTGACATAACCAAATCCTCACCATTTGGATAATATTTTCAAAACATTGCCCATGAGAAAGCATTATTTGCATTCAGCCTAATTCATACCAAATCTCCACTACTGTCTGGTTTAGGGGGTTAAACCCTAACCACGTCCCGCAGAGGTTTGCTTTTTCTCTTGTATTTGATCCAGGATGAAGGTATTTGGGAAAAATCACCCGGGGAAGAAATGGGTGGTTAATGAATTGACCTCCGCTTGTCTAGACAAAGCATTATCCCCTGTGGCTCTGCGCAATGCCCGCTGTAGCATACCATCGGGGGGGATGGAAGTAGAGAACACCAATGTAATTTTCCTTCTTTTCGCTCTACAAAAAACGAAATGTTATTTTTGTTGTTTAATTCTCTTTCAAGGCGTTTACTCTCCCCATTACCTGCCTTGCTATGAGATGTAGTGATTTATTATCTCTCCAGGTCTCGTTCTTCTGTTTCTTCCGCTCTAGACTGATCTTTTCCAGCTCATCCATCCTCTATTTATTGTGCCACTCAATCCCCTCTGCCATCTCTCGAGACTCTTGTAATCAAACAATCTCTCGGCTGACCTTTGCTTTCATGTCCACTTCTCTCCCGTCTACAAGCAGTTTCAGTTTTATTTTGTTCGGTTTAGATGTGCGGTACTGGCATGACAAATAATTGTATACTTCTATTCGTTTTCACCAAACCATTGGAAGCTGCGCTCAAAAAATTAAATAGACAAAAAAATAAGAACATGTGACTGCTGGAGTGTCATCATTTTTTTTAGAGGGTGTCGTTTCCTTACAACCTAGAAAAAAAACTGGGTTGTTTCAATCCACAGCTGGTAAAAATGTGAAATGAATGGCACAATAAATATAAATATCCAAGTTAAATATGGACAAACTCAAACTGCTGGCTTGTTTTAACCCATGATCAGGTCAATTGTGCACATTTTATTATGTTGTTCTATTACACGTATGTTTTGTTATTTTTATTATGTTCATTTAAAGGACCTGTGTATGAAATTTAGCGGCATCTAGCGATAAGGCGGCGAAATGCCACCAACGGCTCACTCCACCCCCTCCCTTTCGAAGCACTACTACGGCTGACACAGAACCAAGATGCCGTCATGTTTTCGTTTCTTTTCTGAAGGAGATAACTTATTAACGAAATGCTCCGTAGAGCACTTTGTCCGTTTACGGATACTGTAGAAAAAACATGGATGAATTCCATGTAAGGGGACCCGAGGTGAATGTAGATAGAAATAGCTCATTCTAAGGTAAGAAAAAAATTACGCTTTATTATGCAAGGTCTTTGTACACCTCTGAAGACATATAGTTAAGTGTATATTATATTGCACTTCTGTCGATAGATCCCCCTGAAAATTACACGCTGGACCTTTACCTTTACCATTACCATTACCCAACAATGGTATGAAACAACCCAGCATTTTTTTGTGCTGGCTCAAATCAAATAACTGCACTAATGTGCAGAAATCACATTAAAATAATAAAAGAATTACAAATATTAAAATTAATTAAAATATCTCAATCCCCAACCTCTTCTAGCCTTCATCCACCCCGTCTCTTTCTTTCTGTCTGTCTTGTCTAATAAAACCTCCTATAGTTCCTGGGAGAGTAGAAGCAGGAAACCTCTGGCTATTGTCTCCATTCATAACACAGTGTATCTCTCACCTCCAGAGCAGAGCAGGGCCAGCACACTTCAGAGAGCTCGGAGAGGCTGGCAGCCCACATTTCATGCAGTGTGTGAAGATAGGAATAATGCCAGCAGGAAACAAGACACATAGCTCGCAGGAGCATTACTTAGGCTGTTTATTCAGTGTTTTCTGGTTTGCATATTGAGCACACTGCTCTTGCTCATCTGCTTCAACCATGAGACCTCCACTGAGAGAGAGAGAGAGAGGGATAGGTGGAGAGAGGCAGATTGTATACTGCAGGTTATTGACCACCCAGTCCTCATTTACAGATCACATCCCAGCCTATTTATGGAACGAAGCGGAGGCAGCTACGGACTCTCACGGACACACGAGCACAACATAAATAAAGCATTACCACTTAGCGATAACGTTTGACTATCTGAGCACTATTGGGGTTGTTTGTGAAACGCAGGCTGATTGCTAACAGTGAGCAGAGATCTGCCCACGAGAAAGAAAAAGATCTCAGATGAAGTCTCTTTAACATCTCAGTTGTTTCTCCGAGACAACGCTGAGGGATTTGACAACTCTAATGCTTCTGAAATTTGATTTCAACAACATCTCAAATGATGTTCTGCTTGGTCAAAATACAAAAGCCTGCAACCAACCAGAAAGAATTAAGAGACCATTCCAAATTTTTATTAAACCTAGATGTATTGTGATCATTCCAGTCGATTGTCTGTCGAGTTTCAACAAAATCAAACCTCAGGAATGACAAATGCATCCAACAGCAATGTAAAAGACTGACAACATCACAAGAACTGTGGTAAAAACAGTCATGACGTACAAAAAATACTTTTTGAACTTTCCCTAAACACATGTACAAATATTACTGTTGTATTGCTTGAAAGTGAATATGAACTTGCAGTATTTGAAGTGTGAAAAATACAGAGCATCTTTTCTGTTAATTTGACCTGTTTCTTTACTTTTTATTTTCTGCGAATAAATGCAATAAAACTCTGGTCTCTTCATTTTTTTCAAGGCTGTATATTGAGGCTCTCTGAAGATTTACAGAAATTACATTCACAATTATATTCTTACAGTGTCTTATTAATGCTCCATTTATAGATCTTCTAACACATTACCTGAAAACATCAGCAACCTCAAACACGTCTCGTGAAAAAGCAACCTCTGAGCAAAACCCATTATCTGGAGTGTGTATGCATATGGATGGGTCATAACGAATACAGCAGTGCACACATGGGGCGTTTTGCCACAAAAACAAACTGTTATAAATTTGTATCTTTATTTTTAAGATTTATATTTAAAATCAAAATAGAATAGGATATTTATGGGGTTTTTTTCTACATTTTTGCCACACATTTACGGTTCATTTGTCAACTACTCATTTACATGAGAAGCAAAATATTGCAGTTAAATGTTGTTTTTAGAGACATCTACTGTAACAAAGTTACAAACATAAGCATGTTTAAAACTGTTAAATGCAGTGAAAAAAGTAAAGGGACGTTAAGGAAGGACATTTTTAAACATAACAAACATCCACGAATATGGTTATATTTTCTCCAAAAACACAACTTGATACCTTATGTCACGCGTCTTGTTTTAAGCATATTTTCACTGTTAAAAAAAAGCTTGAAATAATATTCTTGCAGTCAGTGAATTTAACGGACAGAGCTCCTTTAAGACCTCACAGCTACTTTAAGCTTTAGGTCCAGCTGACAAACTCAGTTTGTACTCCAAGAGCATTAAAACTGAGAAGAGCGCCGTTTAGGGACAAGCAAGTACCCGATAAGAAGCAGCTTGTACAGCCCTGTTATCAGACAGCTACAGTAAAAGAGAGCTCGGTATCGATACACCCTGAAGCCAACCTCCTAATACCGCACTGAGATCAATTTGTTATGGTTTGATTAAAATATTTCATTTCAGAGAAAAATTAACAAATCATCAGTTATTGACTGGTCTCTTTGTATCCGTGTGTGTCGGTGAGCTTGCAAAAATATGTTTTGCAGGTTTTTGCTGCACTGTTGGCACATCAAAGAACGAGACCTGAGCAACATGCCAGAGTCTAACCACAGAGCCAAGTCAGGGCCGGACGAAACGAGATTCATACACACACACAGTTACGTGACGTGTAAACAACACACATACAAATGCAAAGAACATCCTGCAGTTGTGGTGCTCGACGCACGGATACATGTGGCGTATATTGGAATCGACTGCTTAAAATGATTCTTTATCCGGACAAAACAACTCTGAAGTGAAAGTGAAAAACAGTTCTGGAAAGTTTGACCTGTTAAGCATCATTTTGAAGGGACAGTTTAACCCAAAATAAATATTTTGTAAATAGTTTCATTAGAAATGCATGAGGTCATTTCTTTTATAGGACACAAATCTTTTTTCTAAACAAATGACAAAGTAACCTTTTCTACACAGCTCAATAGGTAGAGAATTGTGTTAAGCAGCACAAAGGGCATGGGTTTGAAGCTCAAAGAACACGCATACTGATAAAATGAATGCACTGTTATTCGCTTTGGATAAAAGTGTCTGCCAAATAAATAAATGAAAGTGGATGAGGATGGGAAAAGAAGCTTTGATATAATTCCCTTTGAAGAAGTAAATGATTACAGAATTATTTTTGGTGAACTATCCCTTTAACACTGTGTGATTTTCCAGAATTCAGAACATCTGTCAGTTGCTGGTAGAGTTTGTGTTTTCCATGAAGTATAATCTTTACACAAATGACTGTTCTGGAGAATACCACACCGAGATAAACAGACACGGGATACATTACACAAGCTTCTTCCTGCACATATATATCAAGGAGCGTGTTTGTGTGGGACTGACCTCTCTACCCCTATGGAAAAATATGTATGCTGGAAAATGCTCTTAAAGGTGACGTACCACAAGATGATCTTTGTCTTTTAACCTGAAAAGCTCAAAATAATATACGGTAGTCCAAATTTACATAAACTTCTTTCATAGTCCACCCAGAATAATGATGTATTCTTTAAGGTATGCTACAAAAACAAATCATTCAAAATTGTTAGTATCGACAAAATTTACATATCAGCATCTATTGAGTGTTTGGCAATCCAACCTGCCCTGATGAATGACAAGTGTGAACTTTGTGAAGGTTAGTCAATCATAACAGATGTCACCGACTTATGTTTATAAGCTACAGAAAAGGGTTGCAAAGCCATGTAACATTGCAAATGCCTAGCAACAGTGGTGCAATAAACTGTGATATAGATTATAAGTGGACTTTGGAGAAAAAAATCTAATAAAATATTAAAAAATCTAATTAAATAAAAATCTAATAATACAGTAAAAATAAAGGCTCAAAGGGTGCAGAATAAGTCTTATTGAAAATAATAAAAACAATAAATTGTTTAAAAATTATGAATATCCCGTTCCACTTAAATACATGCTAAGTACTGTACTGTCTCTGGAGCAGAAGCTTTGAGAGGTCTATAAACAAAGGTTGGCGTCCCACCAGGCACTGACGGTAGTGATAAGTTAACAACATAGTATACACAACATATTGATACCTTAGCAAAAGCTATAAACTATGAGTAATCAGATTGCAGAAGGAGCTGACATTTTCTAGGGAGACACGAATGAAATTATAGGCCTGGACAAAACAAAAAGAAAAAAACAGGAACATGTAACACACACACACAGCGCACAACAATAAATTCGTAAAAAATGTAATCCGTGACTCTATCAGAGGCTGTCTAGGAGGATTAATTGGTTTTGGCTTTATTTATATTTATATGATGAATGAGTTTCTACAGGACATAAATTCTCATTCCCTTTATGACCTTTATGAAAGACAAATTAAATGATAAAAGCCAATCAGCTTTTAGATGTTTTTTCTTTACTACCTGTAAATAATAGCTAAACAAAGAAACGTTTCAGTCTTCCGACATTTATAAAAGATGTTTATACTTTTGTAATTTATGCCAAGAACTCCAATATTCAAGGAATCTGTTGAATAAACAATATTGTGATAAATATGATATTAGAAGCTAAACCTTCTATGACTCGAAAATAATGTGCTTTAGATGCAAACAGCAACACCACCATGTACCAAGAATATCTCCTTATAGCCCGTAAATTCTATGGAGCTATAGGAAGGAACACACCCAGAGTTTGAAATAAAAATGCTTTTAAATAGCAGGCCAAAGTCTCTCACGTCCCACACGTGACTAATCTGATCAATGATGTCAATGGTTATCTTTGGTAAACCCCACTTGATCTCTTAAGGGACAGTTTACAAAAATATGAATACTGCAATCATTTATTTATAGTCCTGTCGTACAAAAACTGTACACGACTCTTTCTTCTGTGGAACCCAAAGGAAGATATTTTGAGAAATGGTTTTGTGTCCATACAATGAGACTCAATGGGGGCCAATGTTGTTTGGTTACCAACGTTCTTCAAACTATCATTTCTGTGTTCTGCAGAAGCAAGAAAGTTATTCCGGTTTTGAACAACATGAGAGTGAATAAATGATTAAAGAATTTTCATTTTTGGGTGAACCATCCCTTAAAGAATCTGTAGGTAATTTATATATGAATTATGCTTCTAATGTGTCACAATTTTTCCACACTTGAATAAACTGTCTGTTTACCGGTATATCATGTTTATGTTTTACTCCAGAAAATAGGAATTGAAAATATGAGAACACAGAGCCCCAAGTTACAGAAAGATTGTTGTGCGTCATATTTTCCTATGTGGCAATATGCATGCTGGTGTCTCCGGAATCCATTACCACTTATATGCGTAACTATGACAGGCCACGTTGGTCGCTTCATGCCCGGGCAAACACACGGGCACGCAACCATCTGAGACTCTCAAATAGACAACCAGGCACATTTACAAATGCACATTTAAACAGATCTGTGCAGGGGCGTCTCTCTGGATCAGATCACACTAGGGAACCAGTCAGACTAGATCACTCTTCCAGGGAGCCAATGGCAATCCACGAAGGAAAGTTTCCAAAACATGTTTGTTTTAGGGCTTTGGCTGGTTGGCGTACAGCAGGGCAATAGCAGAAAATCACCAATGACACCAGTGAAGGCCTGACTGACACACACACACAGACTGTCCATGTGTCTGATTGTGATAAGCATTCAAGCCAACCATCCTCTGCTTTCTCTTCAGAATCATGTTATTGTGTGTGTGCGTTTGTGTGTGGATGTGTATCCCTGCCTCTCAAATGAATTCAGGCACATGGCTTTAGCAGTGTCAGCCGCATGAGACATTTCAGACCAAAGTGCCAAACTGCCCCAACATCACACTCCACTGACACCTTAAAGAGACAGTTCACCCAAAAATGAAAATTTACTCACCATCAGGTTGTTTCAAACCTGTATAAATCTCATTGCTCTGTTGAACACTAAGAAAGATATTTGGAAGAATGTTAGCAATTTTCAGTTCTGGGGACATCCCTCACCATAGTAGAACAAAATGTTGTGTATCTGTTTAACACAAAATGAGATATTTTGAAATTTGGGAAAACAAACAGTTCGGGACACCTTTGACTACCATTTATTTTTTCCTACTATGGTAGTCAAAGGAACAGTTCAACAAAAAATGAAAATTCTGACATCATTAATTCACATTCATGTTGTTTTTTAAAACATGTACTTGACTCTTTCTTCTGTGGAACACAAAAGATATTTAGAAAAATGTCTTCGTGGTTTTGTGTCCATACAATGGAAGTCAATGGGGGCCGATGTTGTTCGATTACCAACATTCTTCAAAATATCTTCCTTTGAGTTTTGCAGAAGAAATAATGTCATACAAGCTTAAAATGACATAAGGATAAGAAAAGGATTAATTAATAAACATTTTGGGGAAAGATCCATTTCTCCCATCTCACAGAGCTGAATCATAACTGCATTGGTCCTTTAAGGTCCCTCCATAAACATGACAGAAAACATGTGGCTGACATTCTTAGTTACCTCAGGCAAATATTGAACAAATATACATTATTGAGGCAACTTAAGTTGTCTCTAAACCTCATTGAGAGCAAGAGTTGATTTAGAGCTTATAACGCCCCACAGCGCTATACCAAAGACATTCAGAGATTGAGGCATGCTGATGTCCGATCCTCAAACAGAAAAGCCTCTTATAAGTCGGTCTGTCCGTGCCACCAAAGACAACACGCAATACTTTCAAGGCACATGAAAGTCTTGCCTTATATAAACAGGATCCAGAGCCCATGAGGGAACAAAGTCTACACACACACACATATATATATACATGTTGTATCAACCTTCAAGAATGACAGCACAAACATGAGCATATTTCAGTCACAGACTGATCCATCGGCTCGAAACCCTTGACCTCTCCTCTCTCCCTAGCGCCTGCAATGTCTCTTGTTTGCAGTCATAAAGTTTGCAAGGTAAAAACAACAATCCCTGAAACGGCAAAGGCCATGCTTTCATAGCGAAAGGTCAGCATTTGGCCTTTCTTAGAGACCGAGACGGAGCCAAAAAGAGAGAGAGAGATTTTCTAGGCTCTGAGACTTATGGGATACGCAGAGGGGAGGGCAGGACTGTGTGTGTCATTGATCTTGACTCGGGGCTACTCACACACACAAAGGTTAAAGCCTACGCACAACTACACCCTGCCAACAACCCACCAGCACCCTTTCAATTATTAACCTCCAAGATATGGGCCCTGTATGTTGCATCCCAGCAGAGGAGAGGATGGAAGGATGGAAGATACCGCATCCATCAACACCCTCCCTTTCCCCAGATGCCTCTCTCTCGAGTGCGTGTTGAGCGAGAGGTCGGTTCAGAGTGCGGTCAGAGAGAGCGTATGGAGTGAAATCCTAACGCACCAGAGACCCGAAGCGTATGCCTTATGTTCTCAGTCTCTAACAACCTTCACCACAGATTAAAAATATCTTTAGAATCAAAGAGATCGGCAAATTGAAGAAGCGGCCAAGATTTACTACATTATCAGTAGGGCTGTCACAGTTGCAGTATTAACACAAGCGAAGCGATTAATTCAATGTTTAATGCTGTACATTTTTTTATTTGAAACTTAATTTGACTTAACTTTTTTAATTTGGTATTTAATGCGAAACTAAAAGATTAATTTTGTTTTTCTGAAAACCAACATTTGTGTGTGAGTCTCTCTCTCTCTCACATGCGCACAAAGTAACAGAGCTCATTAACTAAAATGTCACCTATTAGCAAAATAAAAAGTGTGTTAACGCGTTAACCAAATCATGAGATTAATCACAATTTAAGATTTTATTTTAAAATAGCTCGAACTTGACAGCTGGGTTGACTAGAAACAGGCAAAGAGGACCTGTGTGTGTGTCTGAGCGTGATGGGTTTTCGAGCAGAGCTCATTAAGGGGCAATGGGTCCGCTCATCTCCGGCTCTTAAGAGCGCTCTGGTCTGTCGGGGCGCCAGTGTCCCTTTCTCTCTCTCCTCCAGGCGCACATCAAAAGTGGGGCAGACTCACTCTGCTCTGTTCTGGCTGTCTGGGGCTTTGAAGTCCTTTGGTTATCAGCCAAGCGTGTCACGGTACCTGCAGCCATCTGTGAAGAGCCCACAGTCGGAATGAGCAGCTCACAATGACTGTGTGTGTGGATAGAGAAAAATTTACCTGCGGCCCCGTTCTGCGCTTTTAGCATACGAGGCACACAAGAATGTGAGAATGAGAAGGTGGGGAACGACCAATGAAAAGCTTTGCGATTTGACGATAAGGGCTACTTTTCTCTCCACACACTGATGGCTGTACGTCCTACTCTGTTCCTTTGACAATATCCTTCAGCAAAATGCGTTCTGAATTGTCAAATGGCATCATGACAGCTCTCACCAACTGTCATTCATATACAACAATCATAGGAGTTACAAACATATAAGTTGGTAGAAACGTCTCTTAAAGGGATAGTTCACTCAAAAATGAAAAATCTGTCATCATTTACTCAGCTTCTTGTCATTTCAAACCTGTATGATTTTCTTTCATCTCCAAACGTAAAAAATACATTTTGAAGAAAGTTTGCAACCGAACAGCAGCGCCACCCATTCACTTCTATTGTATGGACACAAATGGGTGACGGTCAACAAAATTCCTCAAAATATATTTTTTTGTGTTCAGTGGAAGGAAGAAAGTCATACAGGTTTGAAATGACAAGAGGGTTATTATTTTTGGGTGAACTATCACTTTAAGTGTCCATGCAGGAGCATGACCATTGATCTATATAAAATCTATAACGTCATCGCAGTGTTTTGTTTATGTCGAAGTCAATTATGGTGCTGTACAAGCTAAACCATCACATCAAATTCAGATTGTAAAACTACAGCACAACAAAGCAGACCAGGCTTAGCTAGGCATTGCCATGCCAAATGGGCAAAGTCATTGGGGTTTTTAGACAACAATAGGATTATATAGGGCGTAAACAACGTGCTTTCGACAGGCTGGCATGAGCAGAGCGGGGAAGCGAAGAGTTTACCGAAAGACCAATAAATACACAGTGAGCTAATTTATCCATGTATGCTCATGCACACAAACACAATCTTCAGATGGAAAACTGCATAAAAAATGATGCAAGATGAGAGGCCAGATGAGGGGCTTTCATCTTTATTTACTTTCAACTTAAAGGCATAGTTCACCAAAAAACGAAAATGATCACTAGTTCACTCTCTGGACTATTTCTTCTGTGGAACACAAAAGAAGATATTTAGAAAAATGTCTGGTTTGGGGTCCAAACAATTTTAAATCAATGCGGGGAAAATTTGTTCAATCAATGATTAAATTGAAATTATATTGTTTGTGTTTTTCAGAAGCAAAAAAACTCATACAGGTTTAAAATGACACGAGGGTGAGTAAATGAGGAAAGAATGCTCATTTTTGGTGAACAGGGATAGTTCCATAGTAGGTCAAATGTTGTATTTTTTGTTCTGTTGAACACATAATGAGATATTTTGAAGAATTTAGGAAAACAAAGAGTTCTCGGGCACCTTTGACTACCATTTAATTCTTCTTACTATGGTAGTCAATGATGTCCTGGAACTGAAAATTACCAACATTCTTCCAAATATCTTTCTTTGTGTTCATCGGAACAAAGTCATTGATACAGGTATGAAATTACATGAGCGTGAGTAAATGATCACATAATTTTCATTTTTGGATGAACTATTCCTTTAAGTAATAAGTATGTTGGGTGCAAAACCAAACCACCAATAGGAATGGGAATCCAAACGAATTTAACTACACCATACAGTTAATTTTTATGGACTATTTTGCAAGACGTAAACACTGGTCCAGAAGAACATCCTGTTTCAGCCTTCTGACACTACAAAAACATTAAAACAAAACACAACCAACGTAACATTTAGAACTGAATTGAAATGTGAAATAAACATCTTGAAGACATAAAAAAATGTAATATGTCAAATTTAAAAACGAACTAACAGGACGTGCTTCTGGATCAGTGTTTACATCTTGCAAACTGGTCTATATATTTAATACAAATCAGCACAGACAAGCTATCCTATTTTGGTGCTATCTACTCTATTTAAATACAATTACAGGACTGCTCAAATTTGTAATGTGTAACTTTAACTACTACACTGATAATCATAGTTATAGTGTGTCATATGTTTTTTTCTCTAACTGATTCAATGAGCTCAGACATAATTTGTGAGTCGTGACTAATTTGTGAGTCGTTTTGACGACTCATTAAAAACGCTCAATAAAAAAATAAACAGCGACTGTGTTTCATCCACATTGGAGGAAGAAAGCAGACATGCTGCATTCATTCCAGTTATTTTTTTTTATCAGTGCTAAAAAGAAGTCATTCTCGATTCCCAACCCAAGTCACCAGTCAATTCATCTTCACAGCACTAATGCGTTTTACTAGAATTAATAACTGTAACCATGAGATATATGAATGAGCAGCACGGCACAACAGCAGCTGAATTCCATCAGTCATTGGCTGGTGATATGAACCCTGGTGCCTGTAACCATAGGTGTGAAGGCGAAATGAATGGTGTCCTTCACGAAGGAGTAATTGCCATGTGATTACAGCCCCGCAAATCCAGCCACTGTGAAAAAAGCCCCCCTTTCATTTCCCTTTGTTGGCGGAAGAATGCAGCCGGGAGAGACCCCGGTGTGAACTGATCCTCTCATATCTGATCAAAGGGAACATGCCAGTTGGACCCCCACCCTGTAAGAAAAAGCACATCCACCAGCGGAACAGGTCAAAATCAGACCCGTTTCGGAAAAAACCTTGCATCCATTATCCAATTGCTGCGTTTCCTTTTTGCATTTTCATTGCTGCTTATTTACCACGCTAAGTGACCGTATGTTGACACAGCCTGGCAACTAAATGCAAAACCTTTTGTTTACAGACTTAACACGCCACATATCCCAGAATGCTGCAGGGTAGTGGTGGGTGTAGTAAGGTATGACACCCAGCATTGTCGAAAAATGCCCTTGGTGCTGCATCACATCTGACGGCCGCACTGTGAAATAAACAAAGCGGCTTGCAGCTGTATTCCTGTAAAACTCATCTACCTCAACACACTGCATGTGGAGAAAGATCTTGAGCTAATATTAAAGACCTCTCTCTCTCCCTCATAGCGGCCTAAAATGTGTACCACAACGTAGACAAGACAAACAAAGAACAGCAAATTGGTCATTTAAGCCGAGAACTAAAGTTACATAACAGATGATTACGCAAGTCAACATTGAGTTCCGAGCAAGGCATACGGGACAATTACAGACGCATTAGAAAATAATAAAAACAAATAATGTAGGTCATGAGCCGCAATGCACAGGAGGTACGGGTAGAAAAGAAGTCAATAACACAGGGCACAGTCCTTCCACTTTTGGTTTCTGTCAGTAGGACAGAATCCATTAACTAACCCACCCCCATATCCCACAATTCAGCTCCCATGGGCATCGCAAGCACACCTGAGAGCGATTTCCCCCAATAAGTTCTGCGAGCTCAAATGTCCCTCAGGCTTCAAAAGAGCATAAGACGTGGACAGAATAATCACATTCTGAGGGGCTGCGGTTCATTCATTGACCCACGGTCAAGCAAAAATTCCTTTAAGGGCTTCTGAGGATAATGGACTGGAAACTTCTCTTTCTGAAAGTGACCAATGACATGGGCAGAGCCGCTGTCAATTATGGATTGCAAAGAAAATCAAAACGGAGACTGGCGTGACAATGCCTCCGAGCGCTCGCAGAGAAGCATTTCCTTTCAGCCCAGGGGGCAACAATGCAAAGTCAGTCAGGGCTAATGACCTCAAAATTTATAGATTTTCCTGCAATTCTCTGCCATGCTGGGCTGGCAATGACCTTGGACGTTGGGCATGGGTTAAGATCAGTTAGGGACACATCAATCAACAACGCCAAAGCAGAAAGACGGCTTTTATGGAAATTTTGGATGCAGTTGCCAAATGACAAAACTGAGTGAACTTTAACTGAAGCCCTACACTCGATCTCACTGACTATCTTGAAAATACGTTTCAATAACTAATACATTTGGCAAAAATCCCACAAATATAAATCCCACCAAATAATATAAAAGCCAAGGGTATTTAGCAATGTATTTCACTTAACAAAAGTATCCCCTTTTCTGTAAAGCCAGGTCCTGGTCCTCACATCAAGCATTTATCAACATGTCAGTGTGGGTTACGAGGCCAGGAGCCAAGACTCCTCTGGCCCCAGATTATTCTTCCGTACGGGACCGGGCCAGAGCTGGGCCGGCACGACACTCCACAAAGACACATCAGTGCTGAGGAAAAGGCAACAACAAAGAGCTCTCACTATAGACTGGCTTGCTTTACAAACATCTCCATGGACAGTCTGTACCCCAAACTGGAGCTGTAACAGATATTGATTCACAAACAGAAAAGGTATTTTACTCCTGGTTTTGAAAAGAACCAAACACAGCGCACATGAGGCTTAACTACACGATACACACATCAAGCATGCGATGAGCTGGGGAGTCAATAAATAAATGCTATACAAGCATGGCCGTCAGTCATAAAACCTACTCGGAAGCTTTAATCTGGTTTGGATGTGCGTTCAAGAAGAACTGATAGCTGGCACGAATAAACCATAAAAAATTGTTCAACATTATGAGTTCTATGTACAAATTCACAGCATCCATAAAACAGCAGGAAGAATAATCATAAACAGCTAAAAGATTGTGGCATGTCTTCTTTAAGTGTCACCATTCGACTGCATAATGAGGTTAAAGTCCTGCTAATTGTTTCTTAAACTATGACGATTTGGTTTGTGACCAGGGCACTGTCAAACAGCATACCCCCTCCACCCAAACCCCTTAGGAGATGCTGTTTACACAACAGCCAAAGCAAACCTCCAGAGTGTAATGATGGCTGAACCAAGTCTCAAGAGACTTTAGATGTCCCACAAGATGACCCTCAAGGGTCTTGTTTCACAGAAAGAAAATATATATATTTATGCAATCATGCATACATTCAGTATGTATAAATCCTGTAACAGCATCTGTGAAAGTTGTTAAGAAAAAGTCTGCATGTTTTGCCACATGTTTTAACCAGTTCATAATGCAAGTTAAATGTGAATGCGCCATACATTTTGGATATTATTATATACATTTCAGAACAAACAAGGGTGTCTTTGCTTTATGGCCAGTAGAGGGTGCAAAGGTAATCAATCAGAAACATTATTCTAAAATGACAGATAAACCCTAACGAAATCATTTACGCATTCATCAGCTGTCTTTCATAATAACTTACTTCAGAGACAAGACACATTCTGCAGCTCTAACACGGAGAATAAGCATTTGGACTTTCATTCAGGACGTCGGACGTTTTTGTGCAAATTATAATCTAAAGCCACTTTGAACAACCTTTCACAGCAAACCACAGGAGGTACCTACAAAGGCTTTCATTTAGCACACCATAGCCACTGACTCGCTAAGCACCTACGATGTCCAAAATACAGTCTCGGTAAGCAGCTCAGGCTTTCAGACACAACCTCAAGTGTCTGACCTCTCAAGAAAAAAACAAAAACAGATATTTAGGTTGTGGATGCGTCAATTTAATCTCGCGCACCCAGCAAAAATGCCACAAAGCACATACAAGTCCAAACTTTGCTATAAAGGCACGTTGTTATTTTCTCTGGTTATTTTCTGCAATAGCATTAGTCTTACTGCAGTGTATCCACATAAACCACACCGCTATTAGTTCAGTCTCAATTACAGCAAACATGACAACATATAGACTTTGCAATGTTAGGGGTGTAACAAGTACCTTTTCACAACAATAAGACCACAGTGATTGTAGATCCCCAAACTAACTGATCATTTTAACTGCTCTATCTGTAACGTTTTACCTGTCTGCTTTATGTCCACTTTTCTGCTTTCGTCTGCTGCCTGCAAATGCTTTTTACAATGCTGTATAATAAGAGATCATTTTAGATACAAGCTATTGTGATGTTTTATAATGACCGAATAAACATTAGGGGAGAGACAGCATTACGCGATCAGACAGGTTCGTTGTTTAAAATACATTACAGTCATTATTCACGGCATAAGAGGACGAATGCAACAGCTAACAAATAGCAGATCAAGCCAAGATTGAGTAAATACAAATAAACACTAATTTAACTCATGCATTCTATCTAATAATAATAATAATATACGTGCAATGAACCTCTGGAGCCGATGGTCCCTCTGCGGAGAGAGTGAATAATGTTTCTAAATCATGCGCAGGTTTGTCATTAATTTGACACCCGTGAGGGCTGAAGGTCTTACCTTCGTACACAGGGGCCATCGGTGCAAGAATTCCTGTTATTCATGGCAAAAAATGAAGCGACAGCACTGTTCAGAAGTCAATAAAAATAATCTGCCATCTTGAGCCGCGGACAGAATCGCTGCTGTCTCCTGCATTACTAACCCAGTTCATCGGGAGAGAAAAGGATGAAAGAATAAACAATCACGTCCAGATATTCAGTGTGATGATCGGTCCAGGGGGTG
Organism: Triplophysa siluroides; assembly: GCA_006030095.1. NCBI lineage: Eukaryota > Metazoa > Chordata > Actinopteri > Cypriniformes > Nemacheilidae > Triplophysa > Triplophysa siluroides. The sequence continues at coordinate 836,507 of VCII01000102.1, read as the reverse complement.
TGAGGAAAAGATGATGTCTGCAACTTAACTCCACGGGTCTGGATTGGTGTTTTGGCTCCGGGAAAGAGCCAAATTGCAGGTCTTGGCTTCAGCTGGTGGCGATCATGTCTGTGGAGTGAGTGCCTGCAAAAGTTGCAATGGGGAAAAACGAGCGAGAGAGCGGAGCGACTTCACGTTACAATCGAGCGATGAGATCATCGATGGCGCTGAACGGGGCAGACAATCAAACGACGATGCAATGTATCGAGTTAAACAGACACCCACAATAAGCCTCAAAAACGTCAACATGTTATACGTTCAATAATTATCGTTCCTTTATAACAGTACTTATATTTTCCCTGCTTAAAAAACTATCAAAAGATTTAATGGTTACATATACTGGGAGTTGCATTAGTTTTAATGGAACCATGAAACCTAAATTGTTTGTAAATGTTATTATATATTTGATCTCTACTGGTAATGTGTTGGGTTTTACTGGTGGGATGTTTTCTGGCAAGAACAAGTTGTAATCCTACTACAACAGCTCCTACAGCTGATCATTCATAAAAAAACACAAGATTTTATTTTAGCAGGGGAGATATACTGGTGACATCGTAATGTTAATACAATGATATTTTGACATACTTAATTATTACCTTAGTATTGTGAAAATAAATGAATCTTAAACTGTAATAATTAACGTGCATTTAGAATTTAATTAAAATGTGGTTTTTGGTCATACCTTGTTTCATTTTAGCAAGGCTGCACATTTTTGTCCATATTTTAAAAGCAATAGCAAATATGAAATAACAGAATTGGATGATTTCTATAATCTTTGTATTTTCATCATGTCTATACAAGATTGTTCAGTGAGGTCACTGACTGCATTAGTACAGAATGAGGTCCATCAGAATCGGATTACAGAGATTTATACAGATGTGAATAATCTGTCATACAGATTTCCCCTCCAAACAATGCAGGCCTAAAATACAAGTGAAAGGACTCAAAACGATTATCACTGTCAAATGAAAAGATGTAAAAATGAGAGAATGGAACTAGTATATATTTTGTTATTGTTTTCGTTATTTAGAATAGAATACTACTACAAGAACCACAAGCCTTTGCGTGAAAATTGTAGTTCTACAAGACACGTAGAAACTACAAGTCCCAAGAACGCCACAGTATCTGCTGTCGCAAGAGGGTCTGTTTTCATACAAGAGGTAAGCGCGCTGTTTATATCGTTTCCTATCACCATCAACTAATACACAGTTTACACTTTAACATCTCGTATTTCACGGAAACAAGCGGAAGCAGTATATTTCCACGAGTACACGATCAGTGTTTAGTCAGCTCGATCCGCAAGTTACGAAACGAGAGGACAGCTACACAATCCTGACTGCCTTCAAGAACTTACATTTTAACGAGTTTTCTCCAGCCTATTGTCAGTGACATAGCATCAAATTATTGAATCTGTTTATTTGACCAAAAAATATGCACATCAAAATGTGTCACTAAAGTAACGTGTCTCTTTTATTTCACTGATATTTATTTATGCTGTGTTTATCAAAAAAGCACGTGATATTTGTCTAAACTCACTTTTTGCTGTATGCGTAGTGTTATCTGTTAAACGTTAATCTTACATTATTGCGACATTCTAAAAGGTTAAAATTCAACATGATGGTGAATGTTTAAAACATATCCATGATATTAAAGACAATAATTGACTATGTCAACAAAGTTTGATGCTTTTCATATTCACCCACACAAGGGCCGTCAGTTCTATACCGAACTCAGCCAAAGAAGAATGACATATAGGTAAGGTCCACATATGGGCCACATCATTCTTTATTATATGGCTCACTGTTAGTGGAATTATGGCACAGATCTGGTTGAGTTGTGGCTGAGAAGATCTGGACCAGATCTGGGTTCCAGGGAACACTTTCTTAAGTGGGCCACAGGTCAGCAGTTTATTTGGACTAGATCTGCACCAAAGGACATTTGCTGACTGGGATTTGTGCAGTGAAACATTACATTTTCATTTTATAAATACATATTAATATGTTTTGAATGTTTCATCTGTAACAAAATCTTCATGTTCACAGTATCTTGAGATGTAATTGCAACACTTACACAAATAATGTGGTTATATTCCAACTTCGAAGTACATCTTATTTGACAGGTATAGCCTACGATATTTAAATAGTTTTGCCTTTTTATAGCATACAGTGTATTAAACTTAAAATGTAAAATGATTAAACTTAAAATTTAAATGCATAGCGATAATTTATATTATTTACAAAAAGTCAAGCATTGTTACAAATCTGCCTCATTTGCTACTTGAGTTACCCATGTATTTTTGTGTGAGCTCTGCAATGTAGCAAAGTCTTGTGGGAGATTTTATCTTCTTGTGGACTTTAATTCTTCTGAGATTTACATCACACTGACATGGAAGAGCACAACATATATGTATCCAAGAACTGATATGTATCAGATTTTTACCAGTAATGAAACAGGTTACGGGAATGTGATTGTTAATAATTTTAGTTCTCTAAAATGCTGTTAGTTCTGTTACTCCGAGCTGTGAACTATACAAATGTAAAAAATTGTCTTCCCCCACTTAACCAGATAATTTTGACTTCTCTTTCAAATGGGCTCTTTGTGGTTATTGCCCATGTGGACTATCATAAAGACAGCGTTTCTATAGTCATGCATAAGCAGCTGCTTGCTTTACTTAAACCACATAACAAAACAAAATGTTGCAGGTATAAGTGAGTAAGCATGATGTCAGGTAAACTAGTTGCATTCATGGTTCACTTCTTATACAGACATTTGTGTGTGCTGTATGAATATGTACATGCGTTGTTGTTGTTTGCCTGTAGTCACTTTCTGTTCCTCGTGAGAAACAAGGAAGTTTTGATAGCATTAACAGACATTTTTTCATGTGTCTGTCTTTGGAGGGTGCTGTGGTTAACCATTTAAATGTATATTATGTTTTACATCCTAATTCTCAGAGTAGCGTGGGGATGCTAGGAAAATCTGAGTTTCACAGAAATTCGAAAAGGACTATATCCATTCAAATAGATTTTTACATTTTATGTGGAGGTGATTTAGATTTTCTTGATGGTACATGCCTGTGCAATATAAACATTGCCACCGTGATGTGAGGATGTTGTGGGTGGTTTCTTGAGACTTCTGGTTGATTGATCAAAAGTCAGATGTATGAGCCATTTCATAAGAGCTGTCCTCCAAGTTCCCATAGATTGAGTTCCTCTTTCAATGTAAAGGCTGGTAATGCTGCCCAAAAATGAAATATAAAAAAGAATATAGTCGGCTGTTGGATTTACTATTTTGGGAAACAAAAAGATTTTCACACACTAACCCCAGCAAACAGCAACAGGGTTAACACACAAAATCGACCCATTGCGGTCATGAGCTACAATAGCCATGCATAAAATGTGCTTTTTGAGAGTTTTTTGGTTGTATTAATCACTATAAATAATATACAAATTTAAAGGAAAATCTGAATAGTAAGTTAAAGTTTAACAAGCAATACAAATAGCAACATTATATAAAACGGTAGAAATACAACAATGCTTGTATGTTATAAAGTTACATTGTGTGAACTTTATTTTGAAGTCTGCAAATGCATTCATGTTACAAAAATCTCTTCTGTGTACAGGAAGCCACTGTTTGTGAGTGACAGATCTCATCATGCAGCTGTTGGTGGACGTTCTGAAATGGTTCAGAGTCGAGGCGAGTGGATTCTCTGTGACCATGTGCCTTTTTCTGCTGTTTCTCAGCCTCCTGTACTGGTGAGAAAAACATTGATCCACCTTGATTTTGAACTTTGCAACGGCACACAAACACTTTGTCCTTCACAGATTATGTGGGAGATTTTTACATGTGACGTTTCTAACAGTGCGGTGGGATGTTTTGGAGCAGTGAATTCCAAACGGACTTGTTTTCCTCAGTACGCAGTGATCTGGTTACATTCCCATCACACATGCCTCAGTACTTATATCTTTGAACCGTCTTCCTGTTTCAATGCAGACAGTGTCCGGATTCAGGGCTTATTTTGTTGTCATGTGAGGACATGGATAAAAACAGTCTCCTGGGTGCAGGGAATTTAGAGGTCCATCTAGACTAGGTTTAGTCATAATTGTTGAAGTGTCAGTGAACATTGTTGTGGTTTGTCTGGCTGGGTGAACTGATCCATAACTACATTGTTTGGTACATTGTTTAGGTAAAGTCTAAAGATGAGTTACTAATGTTAAGCATTATACGGGCCATCTCATAGCGAGGTTTGTAGGATAAATGCATAGCACACTATCAAGAAAACTGTCTATCATTCACATTTTTTTTGTTTGGTCAGCAGCATCTTTAGTGAGCTATGTGGCTGTTGTTTTAGGTTAAGACAGCAACAGTATCAGTAACTAGATGCAGTTACTGGTAAAACTGGAAAACATCCAGTTCACTCCAAATCCAAATGACTCATTAATATTATCTATGTAGACCGGTTTATTCAGTTATATTCAATTATACTTTTGACATATGTAAAACCACTTGATGTTACCAGTTACCATTTTTTTCTTGCATTCAAATTTTCTTGCAGTTCAGAATCTGCTTCAGTCATTAAATCACAGCCACTTCTTCAACATTTATATTGTCACCTTTAAATAAGTCCTCTGAAAAACAGAACTCGCAGGGTAATTAAAGTTTCTTCTTTTTATTTGTATTGGGGCATTTACTTACTTAATGCTGGTCACGTCACCTGGGCTTTGTTTAGTGGTGCGGTGACCCGTAGCTGCTTGCGTAACGTCAATGTGAAACGTGATGTTCAACCATGGAGAAAAAACTTAAAATCTTAAATTTCGTATGTCATTAAGGTATAAAAAAAACCTTAGTTATTTCTTTAAAGAAATTTTACGCTTATCTAGGAAATTATTACAGAATATTCATAAGTGACATATCAAAGAGGAACTTGAATAGTAAACATTAAAGAAAAGCTCAGATTGCAATCATCTGGTGTGTCCCCCATGGGGTACAAATCCTGTCTGTGTAACTTAACTTTTAGCAGTCTGACATACACATAGCCTACACACACTTTGTTTTTCAGAACAAGTCAATTCCTGTCTGTTGGCAAAGGCACAACTGTCATTCACCGTGGACTTAAAGGGGTTAGTTATGTAAGGGCTTTCTCATTCTGTCAAAGTGCAAATGGAGATTTATATCAGAGATGAAACATATCTCCACAAGAGTAACCATGACAAAGAGGTTCGAAAAACTTAAGATTTCGAAGAGGCTGTGTCTATAAGATTTTTGGGCAGGTCCCAAAGCATTAATAAGCAATATTAGAGGATTAGTTACCTGATTTAAAACTACTGTATCTTAAAATGTAAGCCTCGTGAAACTGCTTGTCAAACACATATTTCAAGACATAGACTTTTAAAACAAAAGACTGTGTTGGAACAAAACCTACTGATTTTCAGAGAATCCAAATGTGTCCTTGTCAGGTTAGTTCTGGCGAAACTACTGTGTAAAGAAGCTTTTAAACAAAACATTTATTTACATAAAACTTAGATTTGAATTGGTCAATTTGCAGCCATGCTGCAAAACATGTAAAAGCCATGATCGGATCGATACAGTTTTTTTGCCTTTTTCATTTAACTTGACTTAATACATATATTTGACAAACTGTTACTAAAAGAGATCAGATGTCGGGGTACAAATAAATACAACAATTGGATGGCTTGCTACTCAGTCACTACATCTGAAAAAAAACTGCTTCCACATGTTTCTTTTTCCTTGTACCGAGAGATCAATAATTGGAAGGATTGATCTTCAGTGCAAAAGGTTATATAAGCATCTATCTTGGATCAGTCATTTTTTTTTAAGGAGAGATCCAATGACACCAGAATGTGAGGTAAGCACGATCCGAACTTCTTCTGAACTTTGTCCGCTTCTGCTCCATTACACGTAAACGTAAACGTGTAATGAGAGGGGACTGAAGACAGACACGTCGTCACCCGCTGGAAAATAAAATTGTTCGGTTTAGCCCACAAAGTTACTTGCAGTACACATCAACCTTGGAGTCACCCTTGATTTTTTTCATAAGTTTGGAATGATGACATGATTAACTTATTTCTGTTATTGTGCACATGTGCCTGAAACATAGTAAGTGCAATTATGTAAACGCACAGTGAATGCTTTAAGGATAGTGTTTAAGTTCATGCCCTTAGTTATTGTCTGCATATCCAAATCAAAATGCGCTCAATGGACTATATGCTGGTTAATTTTATGCTCCGAACAATAAAGAAAATAAACTTTGATTGCAACACAGTGAAGGTTAAAGCAGATTATCATATTGATAATGTTACTCTGTCCTCATTACATTCAAAATGTCCTTCCTTCCTCATGAAGACTGTGAAATCCCCTTCTGTGAAACCAGAGAAATTTGTTTTTGTTTCTCATCGAAAACTTGGTAATCCCTCTAACTAAACACACTGTGGATAAGGGCCTTGTGACCATGACCGATTCTTGCTGGCAAGACTAATTTTAACACATTCTAATAGATCTTCTCATAAAATTTAAGAGAGCGATTCGAGCACGGACCCATCTGTCATCCTCTGGACTGACCGCATAAACAGCGGTCAGGGCTTCACAAAGGTCATGCACTTATATATGCGACATCTGCCTGAGACATCACATGGACTCATTCTTTCTTTCTTTCTCGTTCCATAAAATGAACTTCTGAATCATTGCTGGAGACTATTAAACATCTTAATCCTAATGCATGACGTTATTAAGTCTTTCTCAATACACACAGGCAGCTAGAGATGTTATGATTCATGCTGAATTAAAATCACCCCATTAGATCTGCATTTTGTCCCTCAAGTATTCAATTCTAGATGTGGGTGTTGTGCAGCAGTTGAGGTTACAACCTAAAAACAGGTCTCTTCGAATAGCGCTTCTGCTGTTTATGCTCTTGGTAATTTGTCATTTTTATAATTTAGCGTATTGTTGGGCTTGTGCTTCTCAATGTAATATTATTTCATTTGAATGTTTGCTCCTAAGGACAGTTTTGTTACCCTTTGGGTCACCACTTGACGTCCAAGGTGAAATCTGGTTCCTGATGCAAAACATTTTAAGATCCACTTATTTAGTGTTTAAAACTTGGTATTGTGAAATTGCTGACCATGAGCCATCCATTGTACCCTTGAGCACGGCATTTAACCTCGAGTTGGTCTGGAGGGGATTTGTTTCTTTGCAAGTCACAAGTGCATACATCACTAGTCCGGGTGTGACAATAAATGATGATGATATTCTGTAGATTTTCAGTGTAGGAAATTTAGCCACATCTAGAGGTGAGGTTGCGAATTGGATCCGACGCCTTACTCCAACCATCCCTTTTGAAGCACTACGGTGGCTGACAGAGGACTATGTTGTCATGTTTTCGCTTCTTTGCCGAAGGGGGCAACGTATTACGCGCTTTATAGAGCCTGTTGCTCAGTGGTAAGAGCGCTGCGCTAACAACGCCAAGGTCATGGGTTCGATCCCAGGGATTGCACATAATTAGAAACAAATGTATATTATAATGCAATGTAAGTCGCTTTGGCTAAAAGCGTCTGCCAAATGCATAAATGTAAATGAGTAGTTTGTCCGTTTAGGGTTACTAGAAACAACATGCTGAATTCCATGCTAGTGGCCCCGCGGTGTGTGTAGAGTAGATCATTATGTAAGGTCTTTATACACCTCTGAAGACGTAGTTATGTATATTATTTCATATTTATGCATTTCTGTAAACAGATCCTCCAAAAAATTATACATTGGACCTTTAAAGGAAGAATTTACCCCAAAAAGAAACTTGCCAATAATAACTTAGCTCATGTTACCTAAACTATTTTCCTTCGTCAATACATTTTTAATCCAACATAAGAGTAATATGTTCAGTTTTGGGTGAACTATTCCTTTGGTGCTCTGTGTATGTTAAAATGTTTCTCATTTGTAAAAGCTAGTGCTAGATTGACTGTCCCCTTTGGTCTCCCGTAGTCCAATATAAGTGACTATCTCTGCCCTCCAGCACGCAAGTTAAAGCCGAATGCCGACCATTCAATAACGATTGCATCAAGCTGTGGACAGCTGACATGGCAGGCAGGCACTTGCGCACACTCTTTGACTTTCTTTGTCATTGGCCTGGCTGCAGAACAGTTATTGTTTAATTGAGGACCATCGGACAGCTCATCCATCACAGATGTTAATCATATCAAACATTCCCACCTCCCAGAGAAGCCGCTATGTTCCTCCGTTTCCACGGTGACGGGCACCTAATAAATCTAAATATGGTAATCTACTCTAATTTCACCCAGATCCACCCTCTGTTGTAAATGAGCTCGCCGTGTGAGACTGCCAGGGCAGATAGGCTCGCTAATATGGAAATGGTGCACCTTAGCGCACGCCATTACAGCCCATAACCAAATTGTTGTGACACCTCATGCTGCAGATGTGCGGAAGGAGAGTTATATGTAAATTATGTCTCGATAACTATTGGATTATAAGGTGACACAAGTCAGATGCCTATTTCGTCAAGCACTCGGTTTGCTTGGCAGTGCCGTCGGAACACTGCAGAACGCCGGAAAGCGACCGCCGAGCCCTCCCGCAGCTTGCATTAATTCACTCTTATTATGGTGTGATTTCACATTAGATCATCTTGACACAGCTTCTAAAATTTCATTTTTTACCGCTCGGGATTCTTAAGGGATTAATGAAGTATATGTAAAGTCCTGAAGAAAATCCGGACAGCTCACATTACTTGAACAAGAAGTCTCATCCTGGTCATTAAATTCAGATTGTGTTTAAAAATGAGTACATTTCATTTTACAGGAATAGTTCACCCAACAACGTTTATCGTTTGCTCAGCCTTATGTCCTGCATGACTTTCTTCTGCAGAACACAAAAGAAGATATTTTGAGGAAAACATATTGACTTCCACGTATCTCATAAGATCATCCTTTATGGTCCACACAAGAAAGAGCCATATACAGGTTTTAAAGCACATAAGGGTTAAGTGATGACAGAATTGTTATTTTTGGGTGAACTATCCCTTTCAGATGTATTGCTTTATTATATGCTATTAAAAAATCACAGCAAATGGGTTTGGATCTACATGTGGGTGAGTAAATAATGACTGCAATTTTATTTCTGGACAAACTATTTCATTAATTCAGTTTCAGTCTAAAACAGATTCCTTTTGCCTTATTTAACAAGTTAGCATGGCAAGATGTGGCGCAGTCCCTGCTGAGGGCTGGAAATATCACAGTGTTTTGTGTGGAAGGCTCAGCAGAACAAGATTGGGTCCTGGGGAGATGTTATGGAACCAGAGGGACTCACATGACTAATGCCGGCGAGAGAGATCTCACAGCAGGCCCATTCGCACGTCTATTTTTGCGCCATTATTCAGCCTATTTTTGGTTATTGTTGTCTCACAGCTGGCAACACGTGTGCACCTGCACACACAATACACTTCAGGTGACAAGTGTATATTCCTTTATAGAGCTGCCATTTACCTCTTGGTATATTTTTGTTTTTGATTTTGTCTTCATCTTGACAAATGCAAGGTTGACAGGATAGATCTTCAATTTTGTCATCAATTTGCAGAACTGTTCTCTTGCCAGTTTCTTAAGATGTTTTTCTAAGATGTTTTTTAAAGGAGTTCCCATCTATTTTGAGCTCTTTTTGATTGCTCTTTTTTCATTATTAGTCAATGTCATCCATTAAAAAAAAGTTAAATACAATTTTAATAGTTTATAATGGAAAAAGTTGATATTTGCACAATTATATTTTTCAGACATTTAAGCATTAACCTTCAGATTAAAACCTTTTTAAGACAATAAAAAACATTTTATTCAAGTGTTCAAAGACTTTTGACTAGTAGTGAACTAAATAAAATGTTTTTAGTATTAAGAGATTTTGTAGCCATTGTGGTTTAAAAGTCAAAACGTTACTGTGTACAAGTGCAATACCAACACCTGCTTTATGTGTCAAACAGATACTGGCGCTGAATTATTTACAATCATGTTATTTTTTTTAAGCAGTTCTGATATGTCATTTTATCATATGTGTAGTATTAACAATATATCAAAATTCACTTTTCTCAATCACGGTTATTGTCAATACCAGTATATTGCGTCACCCCTAATTTGAATTATTGCAATTTCAATTACTTATGTATAAAATACATGTTTGCTTCGTGTCAATAAACAACGAAAGCTGCTAAATTGTGAGGTATTAGAGGTCATTAACAAACTCTTTTAACATGCACCTATTATACAGCCATTAGTTTGCATATCACGACAACATGAATCTGTAAACAAGAATATCTTACATCATCAGTTGTGTAGGCTGGTTAGCTTCTCCACAGGCAACAGTCAATAGTCCAAAACATTGTTAAAATAGACATATGCATAAATACATCACCAAGTTTGCAAGAATAAAAAGTAAATATGTGAAACGGCAAACGTTCATGATGTTCACTTTTAAAATCAAACCTAGTGGTTAGAGAGTCGGACTCGTAACCAGAAGGTCACCGGTTCGATTCTCAGGGCCAGCAGGTGGCAACTGACGTGCCCTTGAGCAAGGCACCTAACCCCCGCTTGCTCCCTGGGTGCTGCAGTTATAGCTGCCCACTGCTCCGGTTGCGTGTATTCACAAGTTTTAGTGCGTGTGTGCACTACTCACTGGATGGGTTAAATGCAGAGGTCACATTTCGGTTATGAGTCACCGTAAATGAAAAATAGGTCACTTTCACTTTTCAAATTACTTACTTGTTTTTGCATATTTTACAGGTCTTGAATGAGGGGTTGAATCAATCGGGAACTAAACCAAACTAAACACGTGCACAGCCCACCGGGCTACATCTGTGACTGTATCAGGGTATATTGACACAACATTGAGGGCGTATCATGACATTTACAGGTCCAAGTGGCACATGACGCTTGTGTTGAGCGGTGTGTTGATGTGACAGGGACTTTGTAAGTGACCTTGATCATGCCAGTGAGATTCTGTAAAAAAACATTAAAATATATTTGAGCGTTTGTGTACGTATGAGTGTGTATTATTTGACCATTTGGCCCTGTTCGTTGCATTGGTTGTTAGCCTTGCGTTGCTGGCCTTGCCGTCGCAGATTGTTTGGTGTCGTGTCGGGCCGCAGGGCCTGCTCCTCCACGGCTGATCAATCGCATCAGCTCTCTGCTACTGGAGATAAATGTGTGTTCAACTTCTGCGAACGCCAAGCTTCTGATCTAGGTCCGGATACTGCACGTGCTCCACGGGGAGCTCGTCCTCTGCCCACCACCAACCGTTAAAGCAGTTTCTGGGCATCATGTTCCCAGTGAACTCGCCAACTTTAGACTAGAGGTCTACCGAGTGGAGAGCTGGCACATCGCTGCCCGCGTGACTGCAGATGCACACTCTGTGGGGTCACTGTGATAGAGCGAGGAAGAGAAGGTTGTGATTTTTGTGGTCCTGGTAAAAGAACGTACTAATCCTGTATGAATCGATGCGCTTTTATTGCTGCCCATTTTTAATAAGCTCTTTACAGTAGAGAAGAAATCAAATGTGTCGTGAATGATCAAGAGAGACACTAGAAGCAGCTCGGAGCAATTACAGCCGGCGCTTTTATGCCCAGCAGGATCAATGTGCTCGTCTGAATGCTACAGGAGCTCCATATACTAAATTACAGTCCTTCTTTGAAACATTACCATCTGCTATGTAACGTTGAAGATCAATATTGAAATGTAGCTTAGTGGGGATTTTAGTAAACACGCCTTACAAGCCGGAGTGTTATTCTGCAGAGAAGCAAGATATTATATCGTATGTACTGTGTGTGTGGTAACAAGAAGGAGAAAGTAGATTTGTGTGACCAGATTTCAGACTTTTAAATTAAAGTCCAGACTGGTTTTCTGCACAAGAACCACTACACTATAAACAGATCTGCCATTTTTCCATTAATGCTAATGCTGTGCATCGTTACGCATTTTTTAAAGTGCACGCCTACTCAGAAATGTAATTTTGTTTACAGGCTTATCTGAAATAGTTTAAATAACTGTGGAGAGACTGTAAAAAAAGTCATTTCTAAAGTAGAATATAGGCCACCGAATATTTCACAGACAATGGGCCCTATTATACACCCGGGCGCAATGCGGCAGGTGCAACGCAAGTGTTTTTTGCGAGTTTCAGCCCGACACAGTCATCATTGTCACGTCCAGCGCAATGAAGACGAGGTGTGTTCAGGTGCATTGTTGAAGCGTTATGTTTTCGGGCTGTCAAACGATTAATCGCGATTAATCGCATCCAAAATAAAAGTCTGTAATTACATAATATATGTCTGTGTACTGTGCATATTAATTTAGTATTTATAAACACATAGATGTGCACAACATGTATATATTTACAAAATGTTTACATGTATTTATTTATACTTGCCAATAGTTTAAATTATATGTAAATGTTTGTTAATATTAAAATAAAATAAAAATTCTTAAATAAATGCGTATGTTTTTATGAATACAAAATGAAAATACAGACATACATTATGTTAACCCAAACTTTTATTCTGGATGCGATTAATCGTGATTAATCGTTTGACAGCCCTAGTTTTCATTACTCTACCTTAGAATGAGCTATTTCTATGTACATACACCGCGGGTCCCCTTGCATGGAATTCGCCATGTTGTTTCTACAGTAGCCCTAAACGGATAAACTGCATAGCGTGTTTCGTTAATAGGTTATCTCCTTCAGCAAAGAAACGAAAACACGACGACATCCTAGTTCTGTGCAGCCACCGTAATGCTTTGAAAAGGAGGGGTGGAGTGAGCCATCGGTTGCCGCTAAAATCTCCACATTGCTCCTTTAATATAATGGGTAAAACCCTTTTGGACCTACACCGACTGTATTTTCTGTCGTTAAACTAGCATAAGTGGATTCGGACACCCTATGTGCACCAGCGCCATATGCTTAGATTGTTATAATAGGGCCCTATATAAGTGGAATATGTTGTTCAGGTCATGAGCTGAAATATATAAATCAAATCTCATTTCACAGATTATTCAAAACTGCCTGTAAATTAGATTGAAAAAGATGCATTGGAAGCATAGTTCTTTGGTGAGGTCGATGAATGAAAGGTGAGGTGGAGCTTTAGGGCTAGAAAATGATTAGTATTTTTGCAGATCTGTTTATGATGCTAGTGGCACATGGTACTTCATCTTTAAGCATAAGTGTTGCTCAAAATAACTTTGTTTTTCGTATGTAGTTCTTAATTGTCTGTTATATATTTGAATAAGATCTTTTTCATTTACATACATCACCTTTCTCTCTGTGTTTTTAGATATTTAGAGAGAGAGATCACGGTCTGTGATATCCGAGTAAATCCAGCATGCGAAAGGTTTTGGAATGCTTCTGTTATTCTGTAGACCGTCACATGCACAGAGTATCCTGCAGCCGATCTGAGCTCTGTTGAGATCTACTGTGACTCCGGCTGTGTGTTCATCAACGGCTGTCTCTCTCTTATCCGTCTCAATCTTTCTATTTTCGCCATCTCACTCAGGTGGCCTGTTCTTTGAGATCTTCTATAAAGGGTCTGATGGGTATCGCATTCTCCACATGCCAATTATGTTCTGCAGACTGCCTACATAGACGGAGCACTTCTAAGGCAACATTTCAAATGAAATTCCTAATAAGTGACACATTTTGATAAAAACATAGTAGATAAGCTTTGGGTAAAATAATTTGTTTAAAGATAAATCATTTTTTGATATGGAATGATATTTATGAGTTATTGACATTCAGTTGGTTCGGCCGTCATATTGGGTGAACTTAACTGCATTATGCAATCCCGCATTATAGGATATATAATTTAGTTGTTTTCATGATTTTTTTCCCCCTTTGAATAATCTTTTTTTGTGTGTTGATGAGTGCGTGTGTATAGAAAAAAGCCTTCCAGCAATGTCTCCTATTTGAATTTGAGAAGGACATAGGTTTGAAATAAATGTTAAACATGGAGGCTGGGTGTGGGTTTTAAGGGTTGTCTGTTTTGCCCATGGCACATCACTCCCCAGTAGTGTGGCTTGGGAACGGCCATGCATATTTACAGATAAGCTATATCAACATCTGTTTATCTAGCCTGGAGAGACACACAAAGGCTTATTTAACTACACTTGGTCATCACTCAGTGGTGTGTTATCTTGTATAAACTAAATTTATGTTGTGTTAGTCTGTACTTAATGTGATGGAAAAAAATAAGAATTCAATCTGCTATAAACTCTTATGTTAACAATTGAAAGCTCTTTCCCATTAGCCTTTGATCATTTACAGTATGGAAACGAAGATGGGAAAAGGAGTCATTATGAAATGATCATAATTTGACATGAGAACCACAAGCTTATAATCATACGACTTTGAATGTTTACACACAAGCACCTATTCAGTGTTTAGTAACATGACCTGCCCTGATGAACAGTGTACATTACATCAGTATGTGGAGGTCAGCCAATCACAAGACTCAATGTACAAAAACTGTACAAGCCTGTTTAATTCTCTACAGTATGTAATTCTGTATACCCTTAGAAGTATGGAAATGTTTATATGTTAAAAAAAAAATCTTTGGTGCTAGAAACCTTTAATGTACAAAAATGTATCACTGTAAATAATCTTAAATATAATCAAAGCGTCTTTAAAGTGTCAATCTTTACTAGTCATTCACTTTTACATTTTGGCAGGTGGTGAGTTACTGTAACTCAAATTAGTTAAAGTTTTTAAGAGTCAAATATAAAAAAAAATGATGTGTAAAGGCAATTTGATTGTACTTCAAAAATTGAAGACCGTAAAAAATGACAATGTATTTTTATATGAAATGATGCATGTTATTAATTTAAATATTAAATAATTTATAATTTTTGTGTTCTTTTTTCTTATTATGGTAGGAAATTATAATTATGTGATAATGGTGTTTTATGAGCTTCACTTATTTGTGTGGCACAAGAAGCAGCCCCCTACGTTTTAGAACAGAGATTTTGTTTAATATTCAGTTCAGTTTTATTTATATATATAGTGCTTTTCACAATTTTCATTGCTGCAAAGCATCTTTACATATATTGTAATTAATAAATAAAATAAAGACAGTATATGGTATTTAAATACATGGTAAGTTTTTCTTTATGCAATGTATATTGATGAAACTTAACCAAAATAAATACGATGTTAAATCACTGCAAACTATGTAAAAATCCAATAAAAATTGTAATTCGGTGGCTGCTGGGACACTAAGAAATCCGTAAAATAACAGTTTTGTCACGTAAAATAACATGTTTTTTTTCTAAATTAGTATTCTTATTAGTATACATAAAATTACAGTTTTATATTATACATGAAAATCTAAAAAAACCCAGTAAAATTAATTTTTTACAGTATATGTTTAATAAAATATGCAAAATAATGCTTCATACGTCCGATGTCACACTTCAGTAACGCCTGCCCTGTTGAGTAACACTTTAAAATCGGCCAAAGAGGTTTTGTTTGAACCTCAGTAAAGCTGTAACAGACTGTTGATCATTTTCCAATCTGCTTGTTATTCCAAATCAACTCTGGCCCTGTTTTGCTGAAAGACTTCCACACAGCCTTCGAGGAAGAACCGGATCTGCGTGTTGAAGGCACTTGATGTCTCTCACAGCAGTTCTGTGTTCGCTTAGAAACAATTATGAGTTGAATGACTGGGGAATGATGTCTGTCACTACGGGATGATGGCTGGGAGTGAATATATTTGTGCTGGAGTGAGAAATCATTCTGAATCTGGACACAGACAGATTGGAGCACTGATTCATTTCATGCAACGTGTCTGTGTGTAATTAAGTGCATGTCATAAATGAGTTATCATTCCAGCTTTTTTACGGCCGAGTTAAGACTCGCTCTCTAATCTGACAATTAATATGGTAATGAACCCCTGCAGAGCTGCAGATTATGAAAGAGATGAATGTCAGAATCTTTTGGTCACAGTACTTTTTTATTGTTTAGGAAAGATGTAAAGTGGCAAACAGGGTTGGAAGAAATGTAAGATTTGTGGGAAATTAAACGGCTTTTAAGTACAGTTTTTAAATGCCCTAGCTTTTTTTATTTTTGCCCTTGTTTACTAATAATTTTCAACAGTGACTATAGAGACAGGACGTTTGTTTACTTTTCCTATAAATTTGATGAATATTAAATGTTTTCAATTACAGTTTAATTTGTGGTGAAAACTACATTAAAACATTTTTTGAAAAAAATTGGCAAACTCCTGAGGCTAATTTAATGAAATATTATATAAAATTGTTCCACACTTTCACGTACAGTGACAAATTTAGAGCTTGGTTTGGAAATTACAATAAAAGTATTCTGTTAACAAGTGATATTACCTTGATTTGCTTTTATTTATTCCCTTCATAATTCTTCTAAGATTTTCCTTGGTAACTATCTACAGAAATAAAAAAATCTAAATTATAATTAACAATTTAAATGTAGTAGTGTTTTTCATTCTCTGTATTTTATCCATTTTAAATAATATTAAAGTAAAATATTGTTAGTCATATTTTTAGATATTATTTTTATATTCAGAGATTTAACATCGGGACAAAGGTAAACAACAAAATCCTAAGTAGCAGGAATTTGAACTTTAGATAAATTGTGTTAATAATAGAAGTTTCCCAGACAAAAAGTTTGAAATCAAGTTACAATGAAATTCACAAATGGCCATAAATGTTTTTGTTACCTTGATTGTTTTTAGATGCACCATTATTCGCGATCATCTGCACACATTTAAATAGATTCCTGCCTCTGGTGAATTGAGATATTTGTTTTTAACTTTTCGAGTTTATGGGACAAACAGTGCACTCTCTTTGAACGAATTCCGCTTGTCGTCTCCCATAGCTCACTTCAAAGTCGTGCTTTAAAAGTGGTTGAATCCAAAGGCTGGCGTGTCAGCCTATGCAATCCTCATGCATAATGCAGGTTCCCTTTCCTATACTCAGAGGAAATGCAGCACTTCCCAGCACTCTCACATACATCTTGTGTCATCATGTATTTGCACAAGCCATCATTTCCTACCTATCTGCACTAAGAGCATCGTGAAGGGGAGGGTAGACAACTTGAAACATTGTTCTAGGCCCTGAAGCTAAGGTCCTCTATGGTAAAATTCACTCATGGAGGCCTACTTAAAAAATTAGCTCCAAGGCTCGAACGGCCACAACAAAGGTAGAAATGCACAAGTTAAACAGTGTGATATACAGTAC
Source organism: Triplophysa siluroides (assembly GCA_006030095.1). Classification (NCBI taxonomy): domain Eukaryota; kingdom Metazoa; phylum Chordata; class Actinopteri; order Cypriniformes; family Nemacheilidae; genus Triplophysa; species Triplophysa siluroides. The sequence continues at coordinate 819,216 of VCII01000102.1, read as the reverse complement.
ATGATATACCCAATATAAAACTATTTTAAACAGCCTTTTGTTAAAGTGATAGTTCACCCATTTACACACCCTCTTGTCATTTAAACCTTTATGACTTCTTTCCTTCCGCAGAACACAAAAGAAGATATTTTGAAGAAAGTTGGTTACCGAACAGCACGGGTCCCCATTTACTTCCATTGTATGGACACAAAACCAATGCAAGTGTATGGGGTCCAGTTAACAACATTCTTCAAAATATGTTTTGGGTGAACTATCCCTTAAAGTCTTGTATCCGCAAGTCTTATGATCTTTGAGACAAGAATAGTTGTAGGAAACAATTATTAGGAACACATTTTTAATTCATATTGATCGATTCAATTGAAGGTTTTTCCAAAAACAGTATTGTACACACTTTTCATTGTATATTTTCTGTTTTAAAGGTATTCCATCTATCCATATTCCGTTCTGGAGCGTTGTGGCATCAAACACCCAAAGCCGTTGCCATTCTTTGGAAACCTCATGCTGTTTCGAAACGTAAGACATTTTTTTCCTTATTTTGCATTGCAACTCACTCGCTCTCAGGCGCACACCTCGTACCGTCCTTCTAAAGGTGTAACAGTTCTGTTCATTGAGCTTCACTTCATTAGATTTCTTCATTAAAGATGATTTACCTCCAATGCCATCTAATGCCACGTGATTCCCAAACAGATTAGCCGTTGTGTCGAATGATGGACTTTTTACGATGATAATTCAAATGACGGTCAAGGAGTGGGTGTCTTTAATATCGCAGAATTGGTCATTTTAATTCTTTCATTTTTTTAATCTGAGTGCCACGAGTGTAATATAGCAAACAGCTGCTGTGAGGACACTCATTTCAGACTGTATTTAGTTTAATGATAAAGATGTGATGTGTATTAAAAGAGATCTAATGACAGCTTCACAAGTGACCTTTATTTGTGAAGGAAGGTGAACCTGTCTGAATTTACTCAGCCACTATTAGGGATGGTTTGCATTATGGCATTATTTTTCATGGCAATTTTCTTTCTGCAAAATGTAATTTCTTATGTCATGTCTTTTGATTTAGGGGTAAGATGCAACCCACAAAAGTGTATGTGATATTCATGGGAATTCAGGCATTTCAGTGTATTTTTAGGCCACCTGCACACACTTTAAATGAGTCTCTGATATCAATTCTGATGCTCTTCTGGTCCTCAGTAGAATCCCAGATCAATATATTACTGTCAGACCACCGTGGTGGGCTACACAGCCTGCTGCTCAAAACACTCAATTCATTCAATCTCTCCATCACCCAGTTATGACAGCCGCTTTTTCCTCGCGCTCCCTCCTGTCTCCACCCTTTATCTCTTCTTTTCATCTCTATTCACGTCTTCCTGGTTGTGATTAAATGTTATTAGAGGGAGGTGAGAACGGCATAAATTAATATGCATGCGTCTCTCTGTCTCGCATAATTACCACATGTCTAGATGAAGCTCCCCAGGTGAACTAAAAGGTATGAGCTTTTTTTAGCTTGTGGGGTTTTTGTATGTTGCGGTGCACATTTTGTGCGAATGGTTTAGTGTGCGTGTAGATTTGTGCCCACGTCAGCAGACTCGCACTCACAAATGGTGGTCTCCAGAGCATTGCTCTAGCAAAATCCTCTGACCCAATTCTGGAGGCCATCCCTCTCAGCTAAATCCTGTATGTCTTTGTATGCGTGTGTATGTGTGTGTTTGGATGTTTGGCTCTGGAGACACAGTCTTCCTCTCAAATGACAGGTGAATAAAATTCAAGTTTGAAATTAGGTGAGACGTAAAAATCATGCAGCATTTTTGCAGAATTCACCCCAAAATGATTTACTCACCCTCGTGTCGTTTAAAATCTCTATACTTCTCTATATTTCTTTGTTCTGTTGAACACAAAAGAAGATATCAAGCATAGTGTAAGAAACCAAACCTTTCTGGGGCACCAATGACTACCATTTGTTTACTTTCCTAGAATGGAAGTCAATGGTGCCCCAGAACTGTTCGGTTACAAGCATCTTCTTTTGTGTTTAGTGGAACAATAAAATGTATGTAGGTTTAATAGTGTTAAAGTGATGAAAATTTTTTATTTTTTTGGTGAACTATCCTTTAAATGCAAATGTGAATTGCCGAAGAGACTATAAGTTATACTTCAATGTTATCACGTGCCTACTAAAAGCTATCACTTCTATTAATTTTAAATAGCATGAAAATTGTATAGGGTGATGTTGAGTAAAAGCAACATTGTAGTTATTGATATTTTTTTTTTTTTTTATTGAATGAGAGCTATATTTATATGGAGTGCCTCAGAGATGATGTATTTTTGTAGGCTAACCCGGAAGTTAGTGCCACGTTTGGTTCCCTCGACTGAAAGCCTATGCATTTTTCCCAAAGACTTTTGAAAGATCGCAAAAAATAAGATCGGTGATTTACAAAGGTTCATAGTTTGCACGTTTTGTCTATCAAGATCATCTTTACCGATTTACACAATATTTGCTATTTTTGAAGCCTAAATACAATCGGCAGAAGTGAAAAGGCCATAAACAGACTGCACTCTGGTCGCTCGATATCTCCGACGTCACCACCACCAAACTTTCTCAAACTTTATTAAAAACGTGTTCTCTGGTAAGTAATTACTCTGTGAATGAATCTCCAACAATGAGTTTAGAGATTTGTGCCCATGTTCCATTATTTGTGAGTTTTATATTTGCGTTGACGTCTAACATCCCCGCCAAAGGAAGTAGTCGCTTTAAAGGCAAAACTTGTTAGAAACCGCCATTTTAAAGACACAATAAAGGTTTCAAAAATAACAGGTGGGTTATAACTGGTGTGTCTTATGTCATAGATTAAACGTGAAAATATTAAGAGGCTTTGTTAACCACAGACCTTATTTCAGGCGATTTACCCAAAACCCGTTGACTTTGGGATAATGGAACCGGAATGCTTTTAAATGCTAACTCGCTTCCGGGGTTTGCATACAAAAATACGTCATCTCTGAGGCGTTTGCTTGGATTTTTTCTTAAATGCCTTTTTGTTGAGAATCGGTTGGCAGCATAGTAGGTTTTTTGGAGCCATAGAGAAAGAGGTGTGAGACAGAAAAGAAAAGGGAAAAAATATATATTTGGAATGAATCGAACAGAAAGGAGCAAAGGTGCGGGGAGAGAATCATGGGTAACAGGAAGTGATGACGGACAGGGTCGTGCATGGAGAAGCAGATTGAGTCACATTTAGAGACTAACCGACAGAGTCTCTCGCAACCCACAGAAGCACATTATCATGACACACTCCATTACCAAATACAACACTCACAGACATGAGATTCGGCCCATTTAAGATCCTAAACAACATAGCTACAGCTCTCTCGCTTTCTCTCTCTCTCTCTCTCTCTCTCTCTCCATTACAAACACACATACTCCCGATATCTCTTTTTGCCTTTTCTGTATGACTTTCTCTCTTAAAATAAAATATTCTGAAGAGTTTTAGTAACCAAACAACATTGGCCCCCATTGACTTCCGTCATCTGGTCACAAAACCACAGAGACATCTCCAAATATCTTCTTTTGTGTTCTAGAAATGATGCTCGTAGTCAGACGTCTAGTGCTGTGATTCTAAAGAAAGCTTGACATTATAAATGCACCAAAAATAAAACCGTAAAATAGAATTTGGCCTCGATAATAGTCTCTTTTTCACAGGTCTATTCTTGAAACTGCATATCTCGTACCTCTTTGGAACAAAGAGGGAATATCAGCAGCGATGACATGAGGGAATATTACAGTAGCAGCGATGCACTGTTCAAAAGCACCACATAGGGCAAGGTCAAATATGCGCTAGCAAACAACTGGAAGTGGCTAATCTTTTTAAGACAATTCCAATAGGACCTTCGCTAAAGATCGCTGACTGCGACTGTCCTCTTCGGTCGGGCCGCAGTGTATTGATGGTATCCTTCTGAGATGAATCCCCAATGAAGCCAAAGACATAGGCCGTCCCTTTTTTTTAAATTGAGTCATTGTATTTCGTACTCTGGTCTCTTATTATCTACAGCACACTAGGATACAAAACACAGAACGTGAAGATGCGCACAGTGTATGGCTGTACGACATGACAATAATGCACGGACATCAGAACAGAAGGACACATACCCAACTGCTCACAGAGAAACACACATGCATGCGTCTCTGCTTAAAGCCTACCAGGGAGACCACAACAAAAGTGGATATCGGGCAGGCTGTTTGGTGCCACTGTTGTAGACTTCTTTATTTGTAGAGACAGCAGAACAATCGGCTGCCAGGCTTAATGTTCTATGCTTTTCTTAACTAGCGCCATGAAGTCTTGAATAATTTCCACATAGCAACTTGCAAAGTTGTGCAGAACTAAATAAGTATATGAAACTGTGAAACTGCTATGGATATTTTCATCATTTTCTCAGTGGGCCTTTGAAATACATCTATAAATCTAAGAGCCGAGCTCATTGATGTGTTCGCTCTGTACTGACCTCTACTGGTACTGATCCAATAATGGCTTGCACGGCATACCCTGGATTCACAAGTGGGTCTATTCACAAGCCATAGTGACAAATGTAAGCGTTCAGGGCATTAATAATTAATTCATTTAAAATAAATAATTGAAGCGTTCATTTTTGAAAAGCAGATAACGTTTTTTATCGTGCATTCTAAGTAATCAATCAAACTGCAGTTGGTACATGTTTTGTATAAAGGTCCAGTGTGTCATTTTTTGGAAGATCTATTGACAGAAATGCAATATAATATACATAACGATGTCTTCAGAGGTGAATAAAGAGCTTACACAAAGACGTGTTATGTTTTTATTACCTTAGAATGAGCTGTTTGTATCTACATACACCGCGGGTCCCCTTGCATATAATTCGCCATGTTCTGTCAGCCGTCGTAGGGTTTCGAACGGGAGGGGTTGAGCGAGCGGTTGGTTGCAACTTGCAATTCGCAACCTTGCAGCCAGTGTTGGGTGTAACTAGTTACTAAGTAATTAGTTACTGTAATTTAATTACTTTCCCCTTGAAAAAGTAAAGTAAGGGATTACTCTTATGTTTTCTGTAATTTAATTACAGTTACTTTTGATGTAATTAAACTAAATACTTTGTGTAATATATGTGTGTGCAATAGTGGAATTGACATAAAAATTCAAAGTCTAACTTAAAATGTATAATTCTCACATCCGTCATACGTTGGTCAGTTAATAGAGTACTTTAAGTAGTTTAATATTATTTATTTGAATGAATTAAATAAGTCGTTTCATGTCTATCCTTGAATCACTTAACTAATCAACGTTGATGTAGGATATAGAAAGTAATTAGTAATAAGTAACTAAATACTTTTTGGACAGAGTAATTTGTAAAGTAATCTAATTACACTATTGAATATGTAATTAGTAACTAGTAACTAATTACTTTTTCAGAGTAACTTACCCAACACTGCTTGCAGCTAGATTTCACTTACTGGACCTTTAAGTAATAATAATTTTAAAAAAAAGTTCATTTGTTCACTCCAAGTAATCAATCAAACTGCAGTTGGGTTATTTTGATTAAGTAATAATAACTTAAATATTTTAAATACAGGTAACTAACACAATAAAAATGTATAAAAAAATGTATATGGAGTTATGCTGCGTTCAGATTTTAAGCGATTTAGTCGTTGCAAGTTGCCAGGGGTTGGCGGTTAGATCGCTAATGGGCGTTCCCACTAGTGGTTGCCTGAGTGACGACATCCACTGGTCACGTTAGCTCTACCATCTTCCTATTGGCTGTCGCTCCTGAAACTCACTCTTCATTTCCATGAGGTTGAAGATTTCTCAACTTTGTCGAGTCGCTGGACACGCCCCATCTGGTCGCCAACGGTTGCTACTGCTCGTGTCGCCAGCTCTTCATTGAAATGAATGGGATCATGTCGCTTGTAATGTGAACGAGGGGTTATCTGTTTTTGCAAAGGAACTCTTAAATTGAATAAATAATAGCTGTAAATAATGCCTTTCGCATACAAATGTTCTTGAATGTGTTAATATAGAGAAACTTCTCAACCAGTGAAAACCATATTAGCTCTCTTTCTGTCTCTACGTTATTTGTCTCTTTCTCTCTAAACAATATCAGAAGTGGTTTTATCAAAACTGCACTGTGAATTAAAAGGCAACATTTGACATGAACAAAAGACATTAACATTTCTTAGGACATTTCTTTTTACTATAAATCTGAACATTGAAGCATATGAACCATATTTGCATTGAGATAGATCTCTCATTTCTGTGTTGCTTCTCTATGTAACTCATTATAGTACAGCATAACTTTAAGTAAAGGAACTTTGGTCTTTTACACATTCACAGGGATCCTTTTACCAGAAAAAAGGCCAACTGTTACCTACACACAAGCACGCACCTTTGTTTTACAGGGACTCTGCTGAAACAGTTATTTAGTTGTCAATCACAGTTATATTCAAGACGAATCAAGGCAGGCTTGAATTAACAGGGAAGCTTTTCTTTGTTGACTGAAGATTGTAGATGATGCAAGAGCTTGACAGCGGAAAATTGACATTGAAATGTTCAAATGGTCTCTGTTATATTCTCATACTTCTTTTTATGCTTATTTTCAGGGTTTTTTAGGTCCACATGCAGATCTTATAAAGAAGTATGGACGAGTGTGTGGGTAAGTGTCTCTGGATTTTGATTGAGGTCAGAAGCCTCCAAGCGAAAAAGACATTTGAAAGAAAAGTTTGTTTTGTTTCTTTGAGAATAATTTTTTTTTTTAGAAAAAAACTGTTTACATAAATATTTTTTTAGGATTAATATATATTTTAATACAAGTTAATATAAATTCAATTAAAAGTATTTATAATTTTAATAAACAATTTTAAAGTTTGTTTTGTTAGGTGAAATTTAAAAGACCTCTCATCATCTTCTGCATAATGGAAAACATTCTGATTATATTTCTGCGAGCAAAAGCAAAGCAAGCAACATAATTGCTTGAGTCATTTCCACATTTATAGAATTATTTCAACACAAAACAGCCTCAGCACAACATGTTTGGTCGTGCGCTGATGTGATAAGACGTTTTCCTCTTTATTTCCCACCACGCAGTAGGTATTCTCAGTCCTGTCATTCATATTCAGACAGCATGAGCTCACAGTGTGCACACTGTCCTCTAATTTAGTCAGTCACTGGCCAGACATTGTGGTTTAATGTGCCTGCACCTGAGAGGCTGGCTTTTCTTCACGGGAGATCAAAGCTGAGAGTGCCGCTGTGCTTCCTGTGTCTAATATAAAAAAGAATAGAAAGAGAATCACAACGGCGGTTTTGTCTGTTTGTGTGTGTGCGCTCACTGGGATCCCGGGGTCTGGATTGGGTGTCGGGACCGGAAAAGGGATCTAATTCGCAGTCGTGTGGATGTATGTCAGGAGACATTACGACATCTTTCGGTTAGGGTAATCTAAGAGTCTGAGCTCCTCAAGAAAATCAAAGGGCTTTGAAAAACGTATCAGTGCTCAGCACTCTCCTTAAAACCCTTGTCGGCTCCCGGAGCACTAGACATCAGTCAACCGAGTTCAGAAGTTTTAGCGCAATGCAGAAGCACTCGCCTTAAAATGAGCTGAAAGGGTGGTTTTCCACTTTGTGAAGGTGCGATTTATTTTTCTCTCAGTATCTGTCAGATAGGATTTTAGAATATCTTTAAGTGACTTCTTACGAGGAGGTATGGGTGAGATGTCATGACAAACCATCAGGTACACTACCAGTGAAGTGTTTAAGATCACCTGACAGAAATGCATCTTAAAGGGACAGTTTACATTTTTGGGTGAACAGTGAACTCAAAATGTTATGACACATTGTAGTGTTTTTATGATTTATCAGCATCTGACGATGTCTACAGTGAAACCTTGCGATGGACGATGACATCGTTGTTTTCTTAAACAAGCTGCTACGATATGAAGTGAGGCGCGTCTAGACGCGAGCTGGGCAGTTATCAAGTCAGGCGTGTGTCATCTGTACAGTGCAAGCTTCAAGGACCAGCTGGGCTTAACCATGTTTTACAGCCCACTGGACGCTGTAATGAACCTCAGCACAGCCTTCTGCAGGAACAGGAAGCCTCCAGAAGCGTGTATGAACTAGATGAAGGGCTTCGGTTATTCGCCTAAAAGCTTTCATATCTAATTATCAGTGCTTAATAAAGGTGTTTAATTATCCGCTTGTTCCTGCTATTTCCTGTGAAACTGATTCTCGAGGAAATAAAGAAAAAATGCAGTCAGAATAAAAGGAAGTTGCATGTTGAATGAAGACGGTATACACACGCACGCTCTCAATCCTCCGTTTCACAGGGAAGATGGCACGACCTCAACAGCGAAATCTGTCATGCGTGACTACACAAAAAAGAAAACTACCCAGAAGCCTCATCAAATTTCTCACAGATCTGACCTTGACACATACACATGGTGTGCGTGAGACAGATGTGTGTCTGCGTCCCTGTCACACGTGTGACGGGGGGTGTCTGCAGGGTCTGGAGCCACAGACGTGATGCGTTTTATCTGTGTGTGCGTTTGTCCTTTGTTCTTTTTTATGCTGCTACTCCCAGGGAATTAGAGTGGTGCACTGTTATTTATTCATTTCATCTTGTTTGTTTGCTCTGTCTGTGTGTGCGTGTGTGTGTGTGTGTGTGTGTGTGTGTGTGTGTCAGTTTATTATTTAGGCCGTCGGCCTGTAGTGATCGTGGCAGACCCTGATATGCTCAGGCAGGTGATGGTGAAGGAATTCAGTAGATTCCCAAACAGGATGGTGAGTGTGACATTTACACAGCATACACTCTTAATAAACAGGGTGTTTCAAAAGGTTCTTCGATGCCATAGAATAACCTTTTGGTTCCATCTTTAACATCCGAAGAACATTTCTGTTTCACAAAAGGTTCTTTGTGGCGAATAAAGGTTCTTCAAATTCTAAAAAAGTAAGAAAGTGATATTTTTTTTAAAGAACCTTTCACTGAATGCTTCCTTGTGGAAGCAGAAATGGTTATTCTATGGCATCACTGTGAAGAGCCTTTTAAGCACCTTTATTTATCATAATTAACAGACACGAGTCCCCATGAGTTGGTGTGTATTTAAGTTTAGGTCCCCACCTGGATATAAAAACAAGGCACACACACAGGTGCAAGGACACTTGTTTTATACACTGTGGGGACTTTCCATATAAAGATTTTTAGATTGTACAAACTATATTGTATCCCCATATATTGTTTAATAATAATAATATATTCACAAATGTATTGCTTTGTCTGCATTGGGGTAAAATCATGTATACAGTACAGTTTATATTAACTAAAGTTACATTTATAAAAATTATATTTACAACAACGATTAAGGGATAGTTCACCAAAAAATGAAATGTTATCATCATTTACTCGAACTCAGGTTGTTTCAAATGTGTAAATGTCTTTGTTCTGCTAAAACACAAAGGAAGATATTTGGAAGAATGTAATACTGAGGGGGGTGAGATCTGTTTGGCTATTGATATACTTCCAAATATCTTCCATTGTGTTTAGCAGAACAAAGAAATGTATACAGATTTGGAACAACCTGAGGGTGAGTAAATGATGAAAAAAAATCATTTTTGGGTGAACTATCCCTTTAACTTGGTCTTTAGTCTTCTTGGTCTAGTTCTCTTTCAGCTCAACTGTTGTCATGGTGGAGAAAATGTTTGAAGCGAATCTTGCTAAGCAAGTTGGTTATAGTTATCCATGTTTATAGTTATCTGGCTTCATAAATGTTTTCACATTAAGGACACAAACACACACATCATAAAATAATTGACAGGCCATATTATTCACAGTTATGTGCAGTCAACAGAAGGTGATGTGTGTGTGAATATAAATGGAGAAAGCAAAAGCAGTCTGAGCACTAATGTTTTGTCAAAAGGCACTAGAGCTTTGAACTCAGTCGGACCAAAGAGGTCAAAACTAATGATCACATGACTTGTGTATCAAAAGCAGAGTCAAAGGTCATAAGATGGCCTTGCTGCTAAAGCAAAGCATGCTGGGAAATGTGCAAAATAAACTATTGTGGGAGGGCCAGATCAATACAGAGGCCATGTGCACCACTGGTGCTTATCAGCCATCACTTCAAGTGTGTGTGTGTGTGTTTAGGTTTGTGTGTACTTACAATGCATCACACAAGCAAATTTCCAAACCTCACGCAGCCTGTAACCAACAAAGCTTATAAAGTATGCTGCCATGGCACCAAACAGCAAACAAACATGTGTTGGCGCCTTGTTAGTTAGTTAACAAATAAGTGCCCCCACACACACAGTCTAATCATCAAAGTCGACCCAGCACAAAGCTCTGCCACCTGGCCTCAGTTACCTCTCTAATATCTAACAATCTATGCCTGGCCAGCTAAGGTAGTTTTAATGAAAGTGAGAGTGTTATTCAAAGCAACACTGCCAATATGAATCCATTTGATGAAGCTATTTCAGACAGTTAAAAGTGTGTGAACGTGCCTGCTGAAGCTCGGCCAAGAACGTGTTCCTTTGTATTTTAAGTAGCGTAATGCAGCAAAAAATGTGTTTACAATGTAGTATGCTGCGTTGCAGTGTGCAGACATAAAATGTGCATATTATACAGTGTACATACTACAGTTTATTACAGAAATAATAAGAGAAGTATAACCTACCGCTCGTCTCTCCCTTTCGGTGTATGTAGATAGAAATAGCTCATTCCAAGGTAACAAAAACACGCTTCATTATGTAAGGTCTTTACACACCTCTGAAGACCTAGTTATTTATATTATATTGCATTCTTGTCAATAGATCCTCTAAAAAATTGGACCTTTAAATGACAAACCAATGGAATATGATTTGTGGTTCAGGTTCTGTATTGAGTCTTGTGTTTTAAGATGTGTTTTATGAAGTGTACAAACTGTGTTGTGGATGCAGACTATCAGGGGCGGGACTAAACCGATGAGTGAGAGTCTGATTATGCTAAAGGACGAACGCTGGAGGCGGGTTCGGAGCATCCTGACACCATCCTTCAGTGCTGCCAAGATGAAAGAGGTGAGCTCTCGTTTCCTACGTGAATGTGTATCACAGTTGCATTCTGGGAAGAAATCGTTCCTGTTATGTTATCCCATTTTACGGCCTTGAGTTGATAAATTAGCAGTATTGGAACAGGTCAGAACAAAAACTTGGACAAATAAAGGTGCTCTCACATTTTCATAACAGACATAAAAGTGGTTTGCATAAGCTGTAAATTCAGTGTAGGGCATGAGATTTGTTATCAGATGTTCAAATGAGCATGAATTTCCCACCATGATGGTAATCTGCCTCCCCTTATTTCACACACGAACACACACGTTCATGGCTGGTGTGGAGTTACGCAGCATTTGGAGTTAGGAATGCTCAAAAAGACGTCTTTGGTCTGTTGTGCAAGTGATTTTTGGAGGCATGAAAGGTGTTCCTGGACCAATATCTTTGTTTTGTTTAAACCCCAAATCATAAACTTCAAATGTTGCTTCGAGCTTAAGTCACCCGAAAAAGAAGTGCATTTGACTCAAAAACACAAATCATTGGTTGATGTTCTCTCAAATAGTCAATAAAAATATCATGACGTTCGAAAGAAAGAAAATGATCTTCGCTACGGACCCCTGGCCCAGATTGGGGTTGATAGAATGTTGATCCAGGAACACATCCTTCTTGGCAAAAATCAAAGTACGCCTATTACAGAGAGTGCAGAACACGCTTTTCTTAAAAAGACACCACTTAAGCATTGAACCCTGACAGTAAAATGTGCTTTTGAATCCTTATCTGAGAGTCTTAGCACAGCATGTGTCTCTTCAGCTGGTGCTGTTCTCTGTGTCACAAGAGATTTGTTGATGGAGGTCGTGTCAGCCTGCTTTCACAATGCCTAATTTTGTTGGAGCCTGTTTGCATAACATTTAGAGGATCAACTCCACGATATGTGAATATTAGTTTAAGTGAGAGACAGGAAACTCAAAGGGAGAGAGCGAGAGATAGATGTTAAGAGAGTTTGACAGCCATCTTTCCATATTCTCCCTGTTGCAGGGATTGTATTTCCTGCACATTATATGCACACAAAAGAAAACCCAGCGAAATAATGATGAAAGCGAACTAAGCAGTCGGAGGAACAGACAGACGAAAGAAAGATGAGGTCGAAATGTCTGTCTGCAGCAAACCCTGAAAAATGAGTGCAGAGGAGTTCACATGACATCACTGAGAACAAAGATGGATACGGAGTGGATGTGAAAATGATCGGGAGGTTGTGATTGGCTGAGACATTGGGTGGTCTTGCATGACAGCAGTTAATTGCTCTTACGTCCTCTTGGCTAATGTGTTGTGAAGTGCCAGTCATCAGATCTTACATCATAGGACAGGATCGATTCTCGGTCTCATGTGACCGCTTTTTCATTTTCTAGTGAACTGAATGATTGAACAAGATTAAATGAGTCACTGATTAAACAAGTCCTGCTTTAAATTATGTTGTCAATGTCGATTCACCCTTTAAAATATTTTGTTGTCTGGGGTGTAAGCTGGAGACTTGTAAGCCCAAGAATCTGGGAAGATTTCATCTAGGAAAAATGAGTTAGCTTTATGTTATGTGTATAGTTACAAACAATGCCACAAAGTCTTCCGCAACAATATTGAAATCTTTTGGAACTCGCGTTTGCATTTCAAGAAAATCATAAAAAGTAGTCACCCTTTGTTTAGAAAACAGTTTTGCATAGTTTAACCAACTCTTTGAAGTGCATTGTGGGAAAGTTTTTTTAACTGTGTTTAAGGGGTTGCTTGTGTATTCTAAAAATGTAGGCACAATGCACTTAAAAGTAGTAGGCTTATGCTTAAATCCTTAAGAAAAAAATCAAGATTGTTTTACATAGGGCTGTCAAAAGATGAATCGCGATTAATCGCATCCAGAATAAAACTTTGTGTTTAATATACATAATATATGTCTATGTCTATGTACTGTGCATATTAATTATGTTTTTATAAATACAAACACATACACATGTATACATATTTAGGAAATATTTACATGTGTTTATTATATATTTACCAACAATTGAAATTATATATAAATGTTTAATAATTTTTAGATTTTTCTTAAATATATTTATGGATGTGTATGTGGATATATATTATGTAAACACAAACTTTTATTCTGGATGCGATTAATCGCAATTAATCTTTTGACAGCCCTAGTTTTACATTTTGTCAAGTTTATATATATCATTTCAGAAAACAAATGATGTAATATAATTATGAACGTAATTTTTAAATGTAATTAAAACAAAAAAAACACCATTGTTTGTATATATAACATTTAAATACTATATTATAACAATATATTCATAATTATATTATATTATATAAATTAGATATATAAATATAAAGTATCTATAATATCGCTTCTGTCCTTCTAAAACCTCTTATCTCCATATTTCATGATTCTTATTTTTTTCCATAAATCATTATTATTAGTCACACTTTGTTTTTTGTCACATAGTTTTGCAAATATCTAACCAATAAAGGGCATTAAAAAGCGCATTTCAACTTTGACAACACAGTGTTCAAAGGTACTGTGTTTTTCTATTTCCTGAAAAACAACGAATTTGGACATTCAAGTATATATATGTATGTAATATATATAACTGGCCTACATGTATATAATGTTTTTCCCAGAAATACTTCGAAAAAATGCAAAGGTGTCACTTGATTTGGCCACATCTCTAATGTACATGTACAGTATGTTTGCCTATACACTGGCATATGCCATGGCTGAAATGGTAAACATGTCCATCAGGAATCTCCGGTGAGCTGTGAGAGCAAAAAAAAGCACGTGTTCTTTCCATCTTCTCACCGGCTCTCACACACATGTGTGGATTACACACATGAACGAGAGTGACATCCACCCAAACTAATTTCAGCACGGTGTGACATCATGTCGAAAAAATCCTCACACATCACTCCCTTCTGCGTTTGTGAGCAGTGTGGGTGGGACATTTTGCACAGTGGCATGTATGCAAACTTCTAATGAGCTCATAAACGTATTTAAAGCGTACTTGAATCCAATTCTGTGCTGCGTCTTAAAGCATGTGCATTAACTTAAATACAGTAAACGGAACCCTTATGATTGCATTGTAAAAGCCGCAGTGTCGACTGCCTCTTTAAACACGTGAGATCTTTCACTGTTAAATATAAGCAGCCTCTGGCAGAAGGTTTTATGGGAATTGGGGTTCGAAATTAAGGTTTCCAGTGTTGAAAGCGTAACCGAGCCCCGCGTTTTGTGTATGTGTAGCGCACACGCTTGCTGCCTGTATTGATTTTCATTAGCTGTGGTGTAGCATCAGAAGGACACTGCTCCTGTCGTACTTCATGAACCTTTCTAGTCATCTTCATCTGCCCGCCTGCACGGAGTCAATATGCATCAACAAACACACACATGCACACACATACCTATTCGTCTAATTTTATTTCTAAGTAAAGCCTCACCGAGATGTCATTTGTTCCAACTCGCAGTAAATTGCCTTGACCTTTCCATGGTGAATATTGTTTTGTACAACATAGGTTTTGCATTGATTAAGTAGTTGCAGTTTAGTTACATTTGTTCGGTGTCAGGAATTGTAACCATTTGTAGTCTGAAATGCGTCCAGAAAGTTTATCTGGAAATGAAGGCAGAACACAAAATGAGATATTTTGAGAAATGTCTTGGTGGTTTTGTGCCTAAACAATTGAGGTCAATGGGGACCAATGTTGTTTGGTTACCAACATTCTTCAAACTATATTTTTTTGTGTTCTCCAGAAGAAAGTCATACAGGTTTGGAATGAACTATGGGCGAACTACCTTAAGATATAAAATCACTGAAATAATAATGAATAAAGGCTTGCTTGGAATCAGGCAGAATGAAATAATTTTGGGGGGTGAACCAGACAAAACAAGTCAACAGGATCACTATCTACATTAATGCTGAATTAAGGTTGTATTGTCTGGTTTAAGGTAGTCTTTTCAGCAATCCCGAGGATTATTTGATCAGGTTGGGTTAAGTCATCGAACGCTGATGTAATATCACCAGCGCCTCGCCAAACATTTCAGTCATTCAGATTCAGATTTTTGTAGGGCTGGACAAGAACGTCCTGTGCATACTTTCTTTCTCTTCATATATCATCTCTCTCTGCTCTTAAGCAGACTTTATCTCTTGAATCGATATGCCTCATAGGAGCTGCTGGATTATCATGGTTTCAGTCATGGGTGTCGGGGAGGAAAGCCACGGCATTGAAGAGAGCATCTCTCATCTCAAAAAAGAGATTGCAGGCGTGAAGCAGTGCAGTTCTCAAAATCTCAGAAAGTGTCTCTCTGGTCTTGTTATACGTTACAGTATATACATGTGGTTGTTGTATTTTATCCTTTTTTAATTTCACCATTTTTTTTTAAAGTTAAATCAAATTAGCTTTATGTGTGAATTGAACTTGATTATATTGAACTGACTTAAAAATCGAGTTGTAAAATACTCATAAAGCTAATTAGATTTAATTTAAAAATGTAATGAAGCTGTTTGACTTAAACGTTTTTTTGTGTGTGTGTAAATCACCCTCTTAATAAATGGATCATCTTTGTGTAAAAAGGTGTGACTGAGTTCAATCCCAGCTACCACACAAAGGTCTGTAAGACATTTGCTAAAGATCTGGAGAGCTGGAAAACATCTGCTGTGTAAAAACATCCGATAAACATCTTAGAAAGAGCAGTTTTACATCGATTCTAAATTATAAACATCTTACAGACGTCTTCTAGATGTCTATATGACAGCAGACATTTCAAAGACGGATTGCAGATGAGCAGATATCGCAGATGTAAATGCAGACATCAAATAAACGTTTGCTAGATGTATGTGTGCTATCAGGGATGTGCTCTGTCACAAACATAAGTCTAAACACAGCAGACAAATAACACTGACAACAAAACTAGAAACAAGCAGACATCTGAAAACTACTACAGTAATCTTTTAGAAAAAATATTAAACACAGAATTAAGCATGTTGCAGTGCATGCTGGGAACTTTCAGACCTTTGTTTAATTCAAAAAGTTTGTTCAGAATACACAGTTTAGCAAGTTGGGCAAACTTTTGGACAAACTGTTGAGTATCTAAGTCAAGTTAACAAAAAATCATTGTTCGCAGCATGTTTAGGCTAATCTTATTCGGTATACACAAAATAATAAATTGACTGCTTCAACTGTAAAATCTTTTTTCCAATTCCCTCATTATCTTAGTTGAGAGAAAATGTGAAAGTTGCGTGCTTTGGGTATTATTTTGGTACATCAATTAACATTATAAACACATGTATTGGTTTAGCGGTGTTTGCTATGCTAATATCTTTGTGGGCCATGTTACTCATTCTTCAGATGGTTCCCCTCATCAACACGGCTACAGAAACATTACTGAACAATCTGAAAAAGAATGCCGAGTCCGGTGACAGCTTTGACATTCACAGGTACAGATTTCCGTGTATACGTGTGTGTGAGGAAACATGTTGTTCTTCCCATGTTGTGTTAGCTATACGTTGTGAAATGTTCTTCTAGTCGTTTTCTACATTTGTGTGGCTAAACAGATAGCCCCGCCCCCAAGCTTGCCCAATTGGTTGAGTGAGTTTTACATCTTGATAGCACCACAAAGCTACAGATTTTAAATTGTTTTAAGGAAATCAACTCGCAATTGTCTTCGTTTTCTCTGTGTATTTAGCTATAAACGTATTTAACATGTAATTACAGGCTTTAGTTTTAAAAGCGTATGTCGTCTCTGTTTGTGCAGGTGTTTCGGCTGTTTCACAATGGATGTAATTGCCAGTGTGGCATTCGGTACGCAGGTGGACTCTCAGAACAATCCTGATGATCCTTTTGTGCACCAAGCCTCCAAGTTCTTCTCCTTCACCTTCTTCCGGCCCCTCATGATATTCCTCAGTACGTCCCAACCGCACATCCAAAACCTAAGCATTTATTTCTGTCTCATTATTTAGCCATGGATATCACAGCTTGTAAAGTACTCCCACCAGACGATAATGCAAAATGAATTTTCATTATGCTGATATTAGGATTTGCATATTTATGATATGAGAAAGGAGAAAACGTTTTCTTTCTTTCAGTTGCATTTCCATTTCTTCTTAATCCTCTTGCTGGCCTCATCCCCAACAAATCGAGGGATGAAATGAACCGTTTCTTTATCAGCTGTATCCAGAAGATCATTAAACAGAGAGATGAACTTCCACCAGAACAGGTATGGCCATTCAGTTGCTAAATAAACGAACAAGACATATGACATGTTTGCCACAAATGGTTTGTCGCCGTCTGCAGCGGCGGCGGGATTTCCTGCAGCTGATGCTGGATGTCCGGAGCAGCAGCGAATGTTTGTCTGTGGAGCATTTTGATGTGGTCAATCATGCTGATGAACAGGCCTGCCTAGATCAGGAGACGGCCAGCGGGCAAGAAAACAGTCAAAGCTCTGGCCACGATTCCGCCAAGCGCGTCCAGCTGAAGAGAATGATGACGGAGGATGAGATCGTGGGTCAGGCATTCATCTTCCTGTTGGCTGGCTATGAGACGAGCAGCAACACACTAGCGTTCACCTGCTACCTGTTAGCGATCCACCAAGACTGCCAGGAGAGAGTCCAAGAGGAAGTGGATGAATTCTTTTCCAGATACGTAAGATTAAAATGACATTTATTTCTAGAGGTTTTAGGAAATCTTTATTTCATTTCCTACAATATAGACCGTTTCATCAGACGCACTCGCCTGGCCCAAAGTTTGTCTGGTCTGTGTTTGGTTGTAATTTTATATTAAATTTATATTAATTCATATTAATATTTTATTGTATATTAATTATATTACATTAAAACTACACAACAGCTATTGATTCTTTGGGAAGGTCTGCCGGAGATTAAGTTTGGGCCACATAACGTTTGTTTATGTTGTTGCTGCTGAAACCGTCTATATTTTGTAAATGACATTCTCTTTAGCATTTTAAAAGTGTTTGTTTTATATTAGCTCTACCCCTGCTACACAAATATTTTCATTCAAGCTGTTCTTACCTATAATTTTCTAACCTTTTTTAGCTGGCTGGTGCTTGTGGTACCATAGTTTCATTACAAAGAAAATGGTTAAACTAAGGTTACTAAAGTAAAACAGTGTTTAATTAGTTTTTTGCTTTAAACCACGGTTCATTTTCATAAGTATTTTCAAATATTTTCAGTCCATTCAATTGAAAAAGTACTTATACACACATGCACAGACAGCAACACTTTACAATACGGTTGTATTTGTTAATGCATGAACTAACAGTGAACAATATTTTTACTGCATTTATGTTAGTTCATGGTCATTTAAAAATTTACTAATGCAATTTAAAGATAAAAAAGTTATGTTAACAGTAGTTAGTTCAAAGTTCCACTTTTTTATTTATTTATTTTATTTATCTCCCATAGGAGAAATTTGTCTTAGGCAATCCAAGAGAGCAGAGCCATACAACAATTTATAGCTTGTTTACATACAAACAAAACAAAACAAAAAACATCACTCTTACACAATACTATAGTAATACATTCATATTACCCATCACCTTACATATCCCAATACATATATCCCTCTTACACAAGCCTAATGATACACGTCCCTTACATATTAACCATCACATTACACATCACACACCACAAGTTCGTCATTTACTGTTCAACAATTTAATTAATAATGAATTCAAAGAAAATGTGTACCTATTCAGCTTTCAAGTCGGCACCCTATATCTCCTGCCTGAGGGCATAAGCTCATACTCCTGTAGAGAATATGGCTTGGATCACCAATAATTTTGAGACTATGCTTACTAAAAGACCTCTCAAAAATCTCCTAAAGAGATTATTTTTGCAGCTCTTTTAATCACATTTTGAAGTTGTAACCTGAGTTTATCAGTCAAATTGCCAAACCACATTGTAAAACCGTAACATACTAAAGATTCAATAGCTGATCTGTAGAACAACAACATGACATTTTTTTCAACCCCGTAGACCCTAAGCCTAAGCTATAAATGCAAACGCTGACTGGCGTGTTCGCAAACATACTCCACTTGCTGAACCATTTCAAATGAGAATCTAAATAGATGCCTAGATACTTTTATGTTGTTACCTGCTCCACTTTCTCCTCATTAACTAAAATTGGGCAATGATCACCCACAAGTCTAGGGTCAAAAATCAATTCTTGACATTCAACAACAAGTTGTGTTCCTTACATCATTTCACAACCCCTTCTATCTCTGATCTATACATGTCCACATCTGAATTCTTTGTCAACAAACTGAGTATAGCTTTATCATCTGAAAATGTTATAATATAATTATTTGCATGCTGGTTCATGCTGGCACAATGTGAAAAGAAGGGGGGAACTTACACAACCTTGAGGAGCACCAACGTTTGTGATTGTTATGTCAGAGTGTAATATTTACAATTACATTGAATCATTTGGCAGAGACACTTACAAATGAAAGAGCATTTAACATTTTGTCAAAGAGTTATACAAGCAAGCAACCAGTCAAAATAGCATCTTTAGCAACCACTTAGCAACGTACTAAAAAACACCCTAGACCTTTGTGAGCACATAGCAACAACCAGGCAACCACCCATAACACATTGTCATTATGGCAGCAAGTTCTGCGAAAAAAGGAACGTCTAGTCAAGTTTCTTTTTGCTGTCTGTCTTTATATCCGTCAACCGCTATGTTGCTTATTAAATGTGATGTAGAGCTCTTTGATTTCTCTATGAGATGCATCTAATGGTTTACAATAAACAGACTGCTTTGTAAACCCACACCTGCATCACTTGAATCCTAATACCTGCAGCTCAGACCTGGCACCCGCGCACCGGAGGAGGGGATCAAACGCAGCTCTGAGTCCCTCTATCTACTTTCTCATCTCATTCAGCCGTCTCGTCCTCTCTTTCAATTTAAGAGCTCCCTTTCCACTTCCAATTTCTTTTCTCTGGAAGTCAGAGTCGTTTTTTGTAACAGTGGTAATATATGTTCAGAACGGCATTTAGGAAATCATTTTTCATGGGTAAAAATGCAAGGCCAACCGGTGGGGGCATCTTCTGTTTTTTAAAGAAATAGCGTATTTTCGGGGCTATTTGTTTGAGAATGCAGTCTGACGAATCTCTCATTATAATGCATCGTTTATGATGGTTCTTATGTAACACATCTGGCAAAGAGCCGCCAGCACATCACGCTAACCCATCATGCTTTACATTCTGTCCCCTGGATTTCGAGGTTAGCCGACAGGATCCCCGTGATGGAAAACAAACCGGAGAGATGTTTATAAACCCGCTTGCAATGAAGTTTTCAAATAAAAAAGCTTTTGGCAGAAGTTATAAAAACCAGTAAGCATTACAAGCACTGCAATAAAACTCAAGCCCAGTTTTAGTCTCACGAAGCCTTACGTCCTGAGTCCACCGTATAGCAGGCGATAACTTCATATTCTTTTTATATCGAGCAGCTGGGGATCCATACACAAAGACATCTGGCCCCGGTGCATATTGAAGGTCAATCTCATCTACCCTACTGCTGTAATGTCTGTCTGCGCTCGTGTTTAGCTCAGGGAAAAAGTGTCTTCCAATCCTCCATTAGAGGGGTTTTATACTCTAAACGCCCCTCACCGTGTGCGGTTTCAGCTCTCAAATGTCAGACTCTCTTCACACACCCTACATGAGGGCACTGAAAGTGTTTTTGTGCTGAAATGCACTGGGGTGGAACCGCTGAGGGCGTTTACCTGAACAAACTGTTTCTGGTGGGAAGTAAATTACAAAGTAGTTTGGAACCTGATGATCCTCTAGTTTATTTGGTAAAAGTTGGCCTTAGAAATATCAGGGGTATTGGCATAGCTTGAATAAATTGTTGTTTTGGATTTAAGTGTCTACTAGATGTATAAATGTGAATGAATGTAAAGCTAAATGCATCATGACGCTCTACATGACTTACAGTATATAAATGCCAAACGATAGCTTTAGAAATCCGCATATCGCTGCTGTCCTTCTGAAACCTTGTATCTCCATATTTTGTGATTTTTAATTTTTGTCATCAATCTTTAGTCAACCTTTATTTTTGTTACTGGGTTTTGCCACCAATAAAATGTAGAAAGAGTGGTTATCAACTTTGGAAAAACAGCGACGATAGTAAAAATACATATTTATCTTATGGCTTCAGAAAACGTTGAATTTTGCATTTTTATATACAAGTCATATAGAGCACATTTATGGTGCCATTTGTCTTTAGCTTAGAAATTCTGTAAAATATCTACTTTCATGTTTCAGAAGGACACCAGGTTGAGTAAACGTTAACAGAATTTTAATTTTGAGGGGAACCGCACCTTTAATAATCCGTTGATGCTGATAGGGATAAATTACTTGTTTTCACTTACACCCCCATGACCTTAACAAACTATATGTCAAGGGTGAATTCTGGAATTACTGTTATCGATTTGCCCGTTTCTTTACCACTGGGACAGTTTAAGTGGCAAACATGTAAATGCCTCGCTCGACTGACTTAGTGAACATGTCACAGGCTGCGCACATTGTGTCTTCTGGTCTAGCCTTTCATTTTCTCTTCCTGGCCTGCGTGGTGCCTCCCCGGGTGCCTGTCATTAATTTGCCTTTTTTATCTGCATAAATAACAGGGATCTGAAGCAGAGCGCTACCTAATGAGTCATCCAGAGGTGGGAGACGGGGGCAAGGGGGCCAGAAAACCAAACCAAATTATACGTTTCCAGCGTATAAAAACCTCTCCCACAGTGAGAAAGAGAGATAGGATTGCTCAGAAAGATAAGAAACAGTTGTTTTAGGGGGTGATTTTTTTATTTTATAATTCTCATTAAATGTATAAACAGCACATTTAAAATGATAATAATAATCATTTATTTATTTTCACCATTAAGTAATTGTTTTGCACTGTGGTAAAGTGAGGTTGGGGGAAATATGCTTATGTGTAATAAAAATAATGCACACCAGGCAACCGCCTTCAAAGATACTAAAATAGTTTATCATATTTTTAGCAAAGATCAATCATTTTTCCCAATTTATTCACCCAAGCAAATCTTCTTGAGAGAGGTCGGTGAAAATAGTTGATTGTCTGATTTTTTATATAATTTTTTCTTTACAATTTCCTCCTTGTCCTACACAAACGGCAGTCAATGAATATGGGTAGTTGACAAGTAATAGTATCCTGTGGTGTGACAGACAAAACTGTCGAAAATGTTTATTGATACATTTCACAAAATATTAATAACAATATACAATTAAACATAATTAACGTTTGCTATGTCGCACCATAGGACACATGTACGGTATATTTGTAAACTACCCAGATATAGTACAGGGAGATGAGGTATTGACAATACAGATTAGCTTGTATAGTATTGTATTGATTTCATGGGTACTTTCAACATGACAAGACTAAACCATAGTGTATAAACGCTGATATGCTCCCTGTAAGATTTTCTAATCGATACAGACTGCTTAGGAGGATTATACTAACAATGTGAGCTTGAAAAACAGGTAGTTCGAATGGCAACGAGTTTCTAACATCCATTTTTGTAAGCCAAACTATATACTACAGGCATTTGAGGAATTTTCTGTGAACCATTTGATACAGTAAATATAACATAACACTAATATTTAGTTTACATTTAGTTTATGTACACAAATAGGTCATTTGCTCTACACTATAGATGCTTTGGTTTTGTAAAATGAATTATAATGCAAACATGGATTATGATGCATTAAAGAACTGTTTAGGCCATGTCTTGAGATTCAGAAGTAATTTTTGCAAGAAGCAGATTTCTTACACAGATTTTACACAAAACTATGGCATGCAAGTGTCCCATACAAAGCAAGAATTATTATATAACTGATATTCATTGGAATGATTTTGATCGCATCGTCCTTTTTTGTGCAGCCATATAGTTTAGCACTATGAAGACAGATATAAAGAGTGTAAGAAAATATCACAAACAGAAAAGTGTCAAATACCAGAGAAAACGGGGAGATACGGTTAAAGAAGGAAGAAGACAGATTGGGAGAAAGAGCAGCCAGTCTGACCGTGAATAATTCATCGGTGACGTGCCTCTGAGGCTCGACCTCCAGGGGGCTCTTTCCCTCATTCGGGTCTGTAATGCCCCCCCTCCTGATAGCCTTCAACATGAATAAAGAGCTCCAGTCTCCCCGCTAAATTCAATAACACAGTCTTTGATCCATCTGTATCTGTCAGTTCCCATTGCCAAACCTAACAGCCTCACCTCTTGAAATTAAAATATACCACTTTTATACGATGTAAATCTTAGTATAGCGATGTTGTTTACCTGATCAAAATGAAATCAAATGCGTGTTTTAGAAGAAAAAAAAAACTATACGTTAGGTTTAAAGGTACATGGGTCTGTATGGGTAGATATTTCCGTCCCACCTACGAGCAGCTTGTCATGTGTGCTTTTGCAAGCTCTGTACAAGTCCCACATGACTTCACAAGCACACACAGAGAGATGCACACAAACATGCATGTGCATTCATGCACAAAAACAGTCACGGACCACTGCGTCAAACCCCTTCACGATGTTACCTAACAGAGTTTTCGCATCGACCGGCACTGCATCGTGTAAAGAGGCAATTTCACAAAGTTTCCTCCGAACAGATGCCTCCATTGTGCTGTTATGATGTTGATACTGTGGAAGGAGGTATACGACTCCCTTGTTTGTTATTTCGTTTTGTGCCGGCCGATTCCATCCCCGTCGCATGTGCAGTTGAACAGAGCAGA
The DNA here is from genome assembly GCA_006030095.1 of Triplophysa siluroides. Classification (NCBI taxonomy): domain Eukaryota; kingdom Metazoa; phylum Chordata; class Actinopteri; order Cypriniformes; family Nemacheilidae; genus Triplophysa; species Triplophysa siluroides. Next base: position 795,385 of record VCII01000102.1, on the reverse strand, counting down.
TGGAGTCATCAAACCACCGCTGCCACTGTTGAGGGCCGGAGAATATGTAAGGACCCCTGGGATGGGGAGGAAGGAGACTTGTAATGTGCCTGATTTAAACAACCATAGCAAATCCACCGTCAGTCAGCTAACCTCAACCTGACGCGTGTGAGACGAATGTCAACAGCGTTTGAATGCCTGCTGTTGTTTGAGAAGCACCTTCGCTGTGACTCCTGGGCCTGGGGGATATGAAAATGAGGAAGCCATAGTGACAAAGGGTTTTAGTATTTATCCGCCATTGTTAAGATTAATACACAGTATGTATGTAAATATATTTCATTTCAATTTGTTTACCAATGTCAACAGTACCCTTAACAAAATAAAAACAACAACAAAGTCACAGATGAAACTAGAGAACATCAAGACAAGACATGAGGAATATTGATAGAGATATACAAAAAATATATATATTTTGTCACATTGAGGTCAAACGTTATATATTTATTTTATATAGTTGACCATTTTATATCCGTCTTTAATTTAATTGCTGACCCCACTTACACTGGCAAAGGACACACAAAGTATCATTTGTACGATTCGACCGTAACCTTGCTTCAGATCACTAGTATTTACCAAAGCCCATGTTTACTTAATTTAACAGGTTAACAAGTGTAAATTTGTGTATCGTAAATCTGTAAATCATCCTCAAAAAATAGAGACGTAATCTTTACCTTCCAAAAAACATGAAAGAATTTATTAGACGACACTGCTTGCTTAATAAGTGAAGGTAAGCATTCCTGTCTGACGGAGGCAAAGGTGAGCGAAACCGTGCGGAGCATCCACCGTAATGAGCATTTTAGCTGCGCTATCTAGCAGAATCATGATGGCGAAAACCCTCATAATTGCTTTTACGGCAGGGAGTCTCATGACCCGTCATTTGATCGTCCATTACGGCTGTATTTTCCTGAACATTGAGTCAAATTGAATAAAAGGTGTTGGGGTCTGTGAGGGTGGGGTGATGTTAAATCCCAAAGGCAGCGCTGGGCCTTAATAGCTCTATCACAGGCACACGGCAGAGCCATGTGAAGACATAATGAACGGTGGGCACGTGGACGAGACGCGCGGTGAGTTCACGGCCTAGCCGAATGGGTGCCGGAGGACGGGAGCTGATGGGGACCCGTCATCGTGGGTGAGATGAGATGATTTCAATGCGTCGCACACAAAAGCTCATTTAGATAGTTTCAGTATTAGTTTTTCTAAGCATATAGTTCACCCTAAAATAAAAATTCTGTCATTCATTCACTCTCATAACGTTCAAAACCTGCATGCCTCGTCTGTGGACACAAAAGATATTTTCATAAATGTTTCAGTGTTTTTGTGTCCATACAATAGAAGTCAATGGAGACCAATGTTGTTCAGTAATCAACGTTCGTACAGTCGTACAGGATTTGAATAACATGAGGGTGAATAAACGATGGAAGAGATATCATTTTTGAATAAACGAATGAAGCTTAATAAAACAAGTTTACAGCGGGTTGTTATGTGTAGATTTGGGTCCGTCTGGTACAGCTTTCTTATTGTTTGTTTTTCCCCTGCCATTGTTGTTTCAAAAGCCTTATAAATAATGTGGCAGTTTAATTTGCAAACTCTGGTATTTAAAAAGAACTTTATGGTTCAACACACTTCAAAAGGGGTGAAATGTGTTTGTTCGTTGCAGTAAATATAGACCCCTTCTCAAGGTGTAAATGCTGGTCCAGTAGCCATTCTGATTTCTTTTTAATTGTATTTTTTTTAATAATAATAATATTCTGTTCAAACACTTGTGTGGTAAAAACAAACTGAAACAGGAAGTTTTGGACCAGCTTTGTTTACATCTTCCGAAGTGGTCTATAGCGAAGAAAATATATAAAATCCTGTTGAGTTTTTTGCTCTTCCTGAGGTGACTGTGATACAGCACATACAGTAGAAAACTCACCATTGAGATTTCTCTCGTGTGCGAATTTCAGCCTCCACATTCGGGTCCAAACAACACAAAAGTACGTTCCAGTTGTGTTTCATGAAGGTTGGAAACTTCCACAATTAAGTTGCATTCATGTCTGGCTCCATTCTGGTCTGGATAACTTAATGAACCATTTATTCCCAATTATTAAAATCAAGTCCATTTTTCTTGTTGAATATTCACTTGGAAGTGAAGAGGGTTGTGAATTTTTACTTGATTATTTCAGACACACAGGAAAGGTGTCCTGAGCTCCTGTGATTCTTCCATGCCTACATAGGCCTTGAAGATGGCACATTTTCCTCCACCAACTATTCAGACCTTGGCCAAGTATTGACTTTCTGCTCAGGTGATTTTTTAATACGGCATTTGTAATTGGTTTGCCCATTGTATGCCCTGGTTGTGTGGCGAAGGCGTTGGCCAGTACTGTATTGTTGAATAGAGGCAGCCCACAGTCTTCTGACATGGGCTGTCTTTGGGTGATAAGAGCACAGTCAATGACTCTGACACTTCCTGCAATAAGCTGCTCTAATTAACCATTTGGCCAAGGAAAGAGTCACGGCAGGGGGCTGATTTTAAGACTTGAAGGAAACCAGAGGTGTTCATTTGGGAGTTTTACAATTTTCAATTCTAAACTGACAAAAGCTGGTGATTTTATTGGAAATGCAGTATTTTTGTGTTGCATAAATTAAAACAATTAAAACATGTGATTTAAAAACAAGGTTATAGGTTTGAAACTAAACTAGCCATAAGTAAAACATCTGGATTGTTCCTCCTAGACATTAAATAAATGGACACTTTTGTTGAAAAGGACAGTTAGCAAAAAATGAAAATTCTGTCATCATTTACTCACCCACAAGTTGTTCAAAATCTGTATACATTTCTTTGAACACTTCATGAACACACAGAAAGATATTTGGAAGAACGCCTGTAACCAAACATTTCTTGGCCACCATTAACTACTATAGTAGGAAAAATGACAACGGTAGTCAAAAGTGCCCCGAACTGATTGCTTTCCTACATTCTTCAAAATATCTTCTTTTGTGTTCAACAGAACAAAGAAATTTATAAAGCAATTTTTCCTACTGTGTCAGTCAATGGTGTCCAAGAACGGTTTGGTTACAAGCATTCTTCCAAATATCTTTCTCTGTCTTCTTTAGTACAAATAAATGTATACAGATTTGGAACAACTTGCGGGTGACTAAATGATGACAGATGACTGTTCCTTTAATAGATCCACTAAGGAGAACTCCATCAAATCTCCTGAGCTGAAAAGGAGCAAACTCTGAGCAATAAAATGATGTTCTCCATACTCGAAACACGCCATTAGAGTCAGTGATTTTACCATGGTTAGGCGTATTACACAAAACACAAAGTATGGTGTTTAAAACCCTCTTACAAGATCATTGTATTTTATGGCCTTGAGTGGCTTGTTACCTTTGTAAGAACAGCATGTGGACATTCATCAACAGCTATGAACATGGCTTATCTAAACAAAATGACATCCATAAATAATCTATTTCATAGTGCAGTCACAAAATGTCTGCTTTCTTTCCTTTTGAATGTTTCTTTACAATTTACATGACATCACAAAGACGGTCAAACATCTGGGTCTGTTATTATCATCTGAGCCATAATGAGTCCTGCAGCCTATCTGCCTCTGTTTCATGTTATCAGAGGACAATGCGAGATGACACTCATTGTGTTTGTACACTAACAGCACCCTTGAGCGTCTCCTGTTTGAACATGCATGCCTCCATCACTATCAATAACAATACATAACCGACTTCGTGCAAACCCTACAGGGACGGGTGAGATAAGATGCAAAATTAGCTGTTACAACCATCCAACTCGCACTTTCCTGTGAAACTGTGGGGGCCTACGTCTTGGAACAAAGGAAGGGTGAATAGGAACCAAAACAGGGCCGACTTATTTAGTGACAGTTGTTCAATTATATCTCAGGGCACATGATGTTTTTTTCAGTCCAGACCTTCATGCCACGTACGGTCTACATTCACACAAACAGAATCACGCATGGCCAGCCGTAAACAGGAGGTTAAATGTTTAAAATTCAAGAAGAGATTGATTGGCTGTCTCCCGCTTGACGTGAATGACGGGAGAAAGATATTTATGGGAAGCGGGTAAGGCTCGGAGGCCTGCGAGCACTTCACACACCCTCACGCAGGAAAAATGAATCTCATTTTCTGAAAAGAGGCTGATATTAATACCAAGGGGCACAGAAATATGCGGGGAAATTAGTTGTTTTAGCAGCGTGCTCCTTTGAACACGGCGGGGATTTTTTGTCTCTCTCGAAATTAATTTGAAGGAAACGTTCAAGTATTTTTAGGTCAAAGCGTTTCCGCCGAGACCGCGTTTCTTGTTTTATTAATTCAAAGGTACAGGCTTTGGATTTTAATGATATGTTCTGTTACTTTTTAAGCAAATTTATTTTTACTTAATGAGAATGCATTAGGGCACTTGTGCGGCAGAATGTGTTTGTTGTTGCCGTACGAGAACAAGCAAATGTGCATTTAAATTCAAAAGAGACTTGGGCGTGAATTTAGAAACACTTAGATTTCAAACTTCATGTTGATCTGTTTGAGAGTGAGATGACTATAAACGTACTTATTTTGATATTCTGGTTATATTTTATATATTTCTTCACCAGGACTCTCGTGTAGACCTTGAGCTTGTGACGGTAGATACGGTTGAAGGCCAATTTATATAGTTTTCAAATTCGTCACAAAGTAAAGACGGATATAAGAAGACATAACAGATATAAATATTCAACTCATACCTCCTATCTGATCGCGGTGTAAAGACAGACAGATGTCTTTTATTTTGCTTTCTGTTCAGACCGACTTCTGTGAAGTTCTGTGAAGCATCAGAAGAGACACTTAGGGCCAAAATGACCTCAGACTTTGATCACGGTCATTACTTATGGCTTCATTCGAGCAAAACTCGTCCATTGTGATATGCAGACAGGTATTGTGCATGCATTATGGCGGCATTATGCAAGATCTACTTTAAACGTTGAGAATCCGTGCACTAGGCTTTAGTTCAGTTTGTCTTATAAAAGCGTGGAGAGAATAAACAAGGAGAATCAACCGAGACACAAAAATGGGTAAGCTTGTCTGCAGGGCTGTCTGACCTTGCTTTGTGATTTTACAAGCATCAATATGTATTCGGTGGAGTTAAATTTAGTCATTCTCCAGGCTGTGAGTCGGGGATGAACAGAGACAAGGGTCTGTGCTTTCGGTAGAGATTTGGCAAATACTTCGCATTTCACTGAAACGCATTATTGAAATAGCACAGAGCCGTGCCAGCTGAATCAAAGATTCCTCTTTTTGAAACAAATGTCATTGGAAGCCATCCAACTGAATGTTAAATATGCCATGTTTATATTGATCCCTTTTCCCAAATTCACCACGGTGAGCAGTTTAAGCCAAAATATCATAGTTGGCACCTTTAACATCTGAAGAGACTCGGTTCCTATAAGAACGTTTGAGGGAAACAGAATGTCACCCAATGAAAAGTGACATTGCATTCGGACGATAGAGAGGTGGGAGCCTGCGCCAGATTCGGCCCCTTTTCTCACCCCACTGTATCCTCTCATTCTCGACGGATGCTTTTGCTCGGTGAACAGTGGTCTTGTCATTATGGCCGCGTTGTAAATGTCTGGGGGCCTCAGGCACACAGGATGTGGGTAGAGCCGCAGGGGTGGACGCTCACCGCCTGACCCCTATTTTGGTAATAGACTGCTCTGTATGCATTTTGGTTTACACAAACAAATGTCAGGTGTTACATTAAATCATTCACGAACGAGAACATAAAGCAAGTTATTTTTTATATACATGTACTGTTATTGCATTGGTTTAAAATGCCTTGTAGGTTCTGAAGAATGAATTGAGGAAATAACGTCCTGTAAATGATCGCCAATGTGTGTAATTATTGGTGCTGTGCTGCCACCTACTGGTCATAAATAGTGACTGCAGAAATTGTTTCAGGTTTCGATGTTTTAATGCTGAATGTTATAATTTGGCTTGTAGGAAACGGTTGATTATAATAATGTCCAAGAGCTGAAGTATCTGGACATGGTCATATCTGAAGCCCTTAGACTCTACCCACCTGGATTCAGGTTTGTTTGTACAACCTAAACTACTGTTTATTTAGCTAATATTTATTTATTTGGTTGATGAATTGGTTTATAGCATGTATTGCATTTATTTAGTAATTTTGTCTTTTCCATCATTATGATTATTATCACTATCTCCGTCATTTTCTTCTTACAGTACGTCTCCACAGTTCTAAAATGTTTTTGTTTTCTGACAAGTTGCTTTGCAACAATGCAAAATTATGAAAAGCTTTATAAAAATGAATTGTTATAAATAAAATGGAAATGTTGATTCATTCTTGTCACAGGTTTGCGCGGGACGTCGAGCAAGACTGTGTGATAAACGGTCAGTCTTTACCTAAAGGAGCGTCGCTGGATATCCCTGCAGGCTTCCTTCACTATGATCCTGAGCACTGGCCCGAACCGGAGAAGTTCATACCGGAGAGGTGATCCATCTTACAATCCTTTCAATGCTTAACTTGTGTGTTACACTATTACCAAGGTTTCTGTTATCTACAATAACTCACCTATATTAAGAATGCTCTTAGTTTGGTCGAATTACAGTATGTTAGTTGACAGAACATCTTGTGCTCATTTCTCATTTTCCCAACGGATATTCTTTACATATTTTTCAATAAGTTGAACGCACAGCATCGCCGACTGTGTTCGAGTCTCTCCCGCATGCTTTTGCTCACATTCATCTCCGTATTTTCTTTGTCTCAGATTTACTCCAGAAGCCAAGGCCAGCCGGCACCCATTTGTATATCTGCCGTTTGGAGCAGGGCCACGCAGCTGTGTGGGCATGAGATTGGCCCAGCTGGAGATTAAAGTGGCTCTGGTTCACATATTTAGGAGATTCAACGTGGTGGCTTGTGAGGACACCAAGGTTTGTTCGCTTTCACAAATTTGCACGTACAGCCACGGAAAAAATTGAGAGACCATTCCAAAGGTTCATTTATTTAGCCTTTATAGATGTATTGTGGCCATTTCTGTCCAGTGTCAATTGAAATTCAACAAACCTCAGGAATGAGAAAGTCATCCAACAGCAATGTGAGAGACTGATAGAAATTCTCTGAACAGAAAAACTCATAAAAAATATATAATGTTAGTCTTGTATTGCTTAAAAGTAAACCTGATCATGTTTTCTTTGCAGTATTTGAGGTCTGAAAAAATACAGAGCAACTTTTCTGTTATTTTTACCTGTTTCTCCAGTTTAATTACAAATAGAAACAATATTTTTATTTGAAATTTGAGTGAAATTGTTAGTAGTTCACCGAATGAAACAAAAATATAATTTTATCTAAACACAGTAAACAGTAAATTTAGAAAAACAAAAAGTATGTTGAAATGGTCTCTATTTTTTCTGTGGCTGTATATGGAGCACACAAGGACTATTGACTTATGGTCTGCTGTATATTTTCCTCTCTTTAATGTCACACAGGTTCCTCTGGAGTTGAAGTCAAGCACAACACTTGGACCCAAGGATGGGATTTTTGTCAAAATAACCAAAAGAGAGAATTTTGACGTGTTATAATAGAGTTTCTATAATAATATTTTGTGTTCTATTCAAAGTATTGTGTTCTTAGCAAATATCGAAACTTTTACTTTTGGAAGTGGCTGTGCTAGTTACAGCTGACATTTCTCGTGTGAAGTCTATATGACATCATGGCATTTCTTTTGTTATGATTCATAACTTGTATATCGTCTCACTTCAGATCAGCAGAAAATAGTCAAAACAACTGATGCCTTTACATTGTGTACTTTTATTTTACTGCAATGCTATTCAATGACTGTGATCATTAAGGTTTAGGGGGTATAAATGTGGCATTATCAAGTGTGAAAGTGGTTATTTTCCTCAATATAAAGGAACATAAACAGAAGATGATATATTAAAAGAAAAAAGTTAATAAAAATCTCTAACTTGCAAACATAGCCACATTTACTTCTCAAGCTCACCACCAGAGGTCACAATAACTAGATACTAGAAAGTTTGTTGTGTGTACTTAATATACATTTCACATACTTATAAACAGTGCTTAAAATACATTATCACTGCACTGTATACTTGTTACTAACTTGTCAGAAACAGTTTTAGCAATTGAGTCCCATCCACCTTTATCATACCGCGTATACGGTAAAACACATAATTTACTCTATATAAACATATTTTAGAATTTATAAAGTAAATAAACAAGTAAGATTTATCAAAGTTAAAACAACTGGCATCAGTAGTGATCAGGTATGCTCATACAGTGACACGTTTAACATTAAATGACTAAATCGCTCTTAATTTGAGCAAAAAACTAACAACTGACAAATCTAGTATTATTAAAATGATTATTATTGCTATTGATTAATAATTACTGGTAAATCACTGGTTGTAGTAATAATCACCTATTAATTCAAATGAATACGGCAGTAGAATTGAATGTATTATGTTCAAATGTGTTTCAATACATACTACACATGATTGCGCTGATATTACGGGCAGAGATGACAAGTTTTCTGAACTGTCTGGTCTGATTATGAATATTCAATGATGTACTCAGGATAGACTTGGAACTTCTCAAAACTACAAAAATTGCTGGGTTGGTCTCATTGTCAACACAGCTGTCATAAAAACTCTGATTAATTCCCTTCACTGGGGGGCGAACTAAACTACTCTGACCTCTCGTAAACTCTCCCACCAGCACCTGTGCCAGGAACATCTTCTTTTTGTTGGTCCTGGATTTGACGTATTTGTCAGAGTAGGATGCATCTCTGGCAAAATAGCTGCCTGTTACACAATAACATGATAAATATGTGTCAAACATGTCCTTCAGACGTACCCGACAAAGTATCTGTTATACGCTGTGAAGACGAAGCTAATGTTTACATACCTTTCCCATAAAGGGTCCCGTGACTGCCACAGACCCTCCAGTCAAAGTTCTGCTGACAGATGGCCTCTATCAGATCCTCATTCGTACCGTGAAAGAGGTCACGCTGGACGACCTCCTTTCCTTTATTTCTCCCTGTCATTTGTTCTTTTTGCCTGGAACAATGTATGGAAATACATTTGAACAAAAAGACCTAAACATTCTGTCTTCATTTACTCACCTTGGAGTTGTTTCAAATCTGTATAAATGTCTTTGTTCTGATGAACGAAGAGAAAGATATTTGGAAGAATCCTTGTAACAGTTCTTGGACCCCATTGACTACCATAGTAGGAAAAATACAGTCAAAAGTGCCCCAGAACTGTTTGCTTTCCTACATTCTTCAAAATATCTTCTTTTGTGTTCAATAGAACAAAGACATTTATAAAGCAATTTTTCCTACTATGGCCAAGCTCAGTCTATAATAAAGACATCCAAATTATATGTTCATAAAATGTTTCTTAGATTATGTAAAACGAATTTATGTAGAAAACAGTGGATCACAAAAATGTCATTAAGTTTTGGATTCATGACATATAGTATAAGTGACATTTAAAGAATGTTTTTGAACAACATTTAAGGCACATCAAACTCATGAATGAGGAAACATACCACTGAAAGACCCTCCACAGGGACAGATTCTGCACTATCTCAATGCTGTGAATGGTGTTTCTGGGCATTGTTCTACTAAACAGTGAGCCGACTCTTTGGTATTCCTTAGAAGACCTCTGCAGAGGAACAAGCTGAAAAGACAAAGACAAACTGGTTAAGTTTTTAACAATTCAATATGAATCAATCTTACTATTTATAAATGAACAGAGAGTTTTACCAAAACCCATATTTTACATTGGCAATCCAACACAGTAGAACCAAACTCTATTGTGCAAAATAAAATGTAGATATATTTGTGATCTCAGCAGCCAGTAATACACTCAATAAACCACAACTTCGCTGAAACTAGACTCGTATGTGATGTAGTCTGGGTTGTACATCACAACAACTTGTTTAGGAAGAATTTCAAAGCAGGTAAGAAAACAGCTCTGGTTTCTCTGTGCTTAATATGTTATGAATGATAGTGAGTGGACTTTATACCATGTACGTCAAACTAGGGAGGGATCCTTTGTCCCAGTAAGAAGGAACTTCCACAGACGACGTGGAGCTGTCCGAAGACTCGCTTCTAAACAAAACAGTACAATTTTCGTACGTTAAATTCAAGATTTTCAGACAATTCAGATTTAATGTGTCCATAAACAATGACTGACACATCTTACCCTTTTATCTTCCCCTTGGCGTCTTGAGCACTAACAAAACGTGGCCTCCTTCGAATCTCTCTTACAGTCTTGTACTTGAGATTTCTCTGATACATGCCTGAAAAGGATCTGCCTTGTGTTGGATTTGTGTTGTTTTCTCATATTCAATTAAGTAAGTGAAATGAAGTACCTTTAAATGTGAGAATGTAATGATGCTTGTCTGAGTCGAAGGAAACTTCCTTGTCATTATCAGAGAGGTAAATGTTCTCAAGGGTTTCAGAAGTGACTGAGGCGACAAGATTCGTATTGTCCTGCAAGTCAAACAATAATTTACTGTTACATGAAATAAAGACCAGATTATCATTTCAATATTTTATTTATATTTGGTACTTGATATACATATATTATTTACCCCTTTGCCATATTCCATCCATTCCTCTTCGTCATTCCTCCAGTACCAGAGCCATTGGGTGGTCAGGATGAAGTGAGGGGGTTTCGTAACAGATGACGCTGTGGACAGTCGACGTACCGAAGACCCTCCACATGTCATTGAGATAAAATGTACAATCTGATGTCCTGAGCTGGTCGGAGTAATGCTACAAAATTCAGAACAGGTTGAAATGATTTAAAAAACATCCAAATGAAATCTACATAACCACAACCCACAAACAATATGTTCACACCTCACATCACTGGCCGGGTTACAGAATGCTTTTTCAACCTCATCTTCATTTGCCAGGTCGCTCCATGTGACTCCGTCTGCTTGCAAAATCTGCCATTTATAGGGTAGATGGTGGTGAACACGGACGCACTTGTCTAGCAAAGAAAAACAGATGGGTATGTCATGACTTTGAGAAGCAAATAAAGTTTTTTGCAAAGCCTGAAGGGTCAGGGTGTGAGTGAGCGAGCCATGGACGCTGTTACCTTTGAAACTACATCCGGAGCGTAAGAAATAGAGACAGATTTCGTTCTGATCACCTTCGCTGACAGAGCTGCCGGATTTGTGTCTGGTGCGTTCTCTCACGGCCGGTGCAGCTGCATTATAAATACACAGAAGAATAGAAACTCAATGCTTTTCATTCAGGACGCAGATCTTTACATCGATAACCCAACAAACCACTGTGCAAGATAAAAGCAACACTGGTCCAGAATCACTTCCTGTGGTAGCCCGTTTTAAATTCCAAATATATTTGATTAGGTCTCTCGTCTAACATCTCAATTCAGTTCCAAATGCTCTACTAGCTGAATTTTGTTCAAACATTTGTGTAGTGGTGTTGTTCACGTTCTGCAAAAAGGTCTTCATACTACTACCAAGGCTCTTTATTATGCAGAAATGATCCAAATTATTAATAGATGATTTAACATTAATAATCTTAACATAAACAGCATAAACTCAATATATTGCAAAATTATTGCCATGAATGAAAAAATATATATTACAATGCAAAAAATCTAAATGCCTAAACCATGGTACAAAATAATTGACCAAATGTCAATGACAAATTTCTAACCCTTTCTTTTAAAAACAGTTCTTCTCACTTTAAAATATGAAAAGCGTTAGTTAAGCCTATTTGGTTTGATATTTAATTACATGGCTACTTGCACTATTATTTGCATTAGCTTATCTGAACAGAACACCGCCCGCAATACACCTAATATTCTACCTTTAAAAAGTACAAAAATGTTTTACCTGCTAGTTCTCTCTTCCTGACAGCTCTGTCTTGAGAAGAAGTGATCAGTAACCTGTTCCTGTATATCTTGTGCAGGTTGCGCTTGTTTTCCGGACCGATTCCTCTGCCATTCAGGATTTTCTCAGCATTTGCATCAAAGGTGTGGGCCCTTTTGCAAGACGCTCCAAACGTACAGTCCTCCTGGAGAAAGTGCAGGCAGAGATGCAGGCCTGTGCAAGATGTCTTATATTTACAGCTGCCATGCTCTCCATTCCCCTTGTTATAATGGAAGCAAACCTGGACACAATACAGGGAAAGAAGAGACATGTGATGTACTGTATGATATGAACACACAAGATGGCCACATTACATAAGTCGTAATGCTTTACAATAACAAAACTGATAGATACTAACCTCTGGAAGTAATGAGTTATCATTCTGAAGCAATAGTTGAAACAGTTCTCCACTTTTAAGCCCTTGAAGATCTTGTTTTTTAAGGAGAGCCGAATTGTATGCCGAGGCCAAGTCATGGGACTTTTTGCATTTTGCCCTAAGGTTGACACAAAAGACAAATTGATGTTTTGAAAAGACATAAATAATATTTAGAAAAATGTTGAACTGTGATATTCTGTTTTTATCAGCTATGGATACTGTAGTGTCCAGATTTGATCATACACCTAATAATACATACTGTCAAAATTCAAGATCCTAGTTTAATTTATTACATTTGTTTTGTCAATATTGCGTTTATCTGCACTGAAAAATAACTACACTTTTTTCTATCTTAAGCTTTTTTATTTAAACAATATATTTTTTAATCAGAGCCATTACTGTAAATGTACACCAGCTAAAGAAAACCAAACAAACATTTTTAGCAAGGTTTATATCATTGGTTCTCACACTAGTTCTCAATGGATCTTACTGGAAGTTTTAAATGAACATTTAGAGATGAACAGCAGGCTGAAGACAAAGTGGTGATAGAATAAAATTTTATATTAAAATTTTATTTTATCTTGAAAATTTTTATTTTCAAGTTTATTGACTAATCTTAGATGCGTTATGCGCCGTCTGCTCTGACCAAGACAAATTCAATCCGTATTATACCAAGCAAAGACAGAAGAAAAGCAGAAAGGACCTACTTCACGTGTGACGTGATTAATAACCTTGAGATGGAGACATTCTCTACTTGTGAAAACGATACAGCACCCAACATAACATTATACAACAGTCATAACAAGAATGATGGAAAATTGTATTAATAATGGAGATAAGTCAAATTAAACATATATAAATGCATATATTTACATAGACAGTACTTGTAACAAACCCAAATTGTTAGTTATTTCATGTAACATAAATTATTGTTCTTCAGAACACAAGTGATTTTCTGTTTCAGTTTACAGTACGGTATGTGAATGTCAGTTTTCAATTATCAGTAGGTTTCAGTTTTGAATTGAAATGCATCACTGTTTAATTACATCACATGAGCTTCATCAAAATAATTAGTTTGCCATTTTAAATTTAAACTGTATGTATTCATTTGATTTATTCGGTTAAGAAACGTTTGTGGTTAGTTTGTAGTAAGTCAACACTCAACACAATGCCAAGTTTACATGGGTTGGTTCCAGAATAGGCCCTTTTCACACGACGTCACGCATCTTCCGTTCTGCCGCGAAGCAGTGTATCGTTACTTCCGCTAGCGCCTCAGAATGGAGTTTACCAAGTCCCTTGCACAGCTGCCACAAATACGGCTAGATGATGTACAACATCTTGCAGACAAATCTTCGCTTATGACTAGGGTTGGGTATCGTTTTAATTTTAGCTATTTCGATTCTGCTTATCGAATCCGGTTCTTATCGATTCTCTGTTCTAATTCCAATATTTTTTTGAGGAGAGAAAAAAATAGCAAATGCTTAAAGAAAGAGTTTTAACCTTTTATTCTTGCCAGATTTAGGCTATTGCCAGTAGGCTGTAACTGTTTACAGTGACAATTCATAAAATAATGAAATAAACAACACTTCCGTTCGGAATAATCAGAAGCAATAACAAACCCAAACTATTTAAGTATAACACGAAAATACAACATAAAATATATAACATGCAGTTGCTAGATCGTCCATTATCTAAACAATTATTCGTGAATAAAAAGTGATTTTGAAAATGTTAAAAAGTGATTGAAATAATAATTCAAGTTAATATAATTTAAAAATAAACTAGAACATGTTGTCTTGTATCTTCCCGGATGTATTTAATTGTGATCACTATTTTAAAAAATAAAGTAACAAACAAAACTGATTGTCTTTTCATCTCTATCTGTATTTTGTACACCGAGTGTTAGATAGCTGTAAGTTATCTGGTGCGTTGTAGCAGGAGGACCCGAGGCTGAGAGACTTAAACCCAGTGCATTTTTTCATATTAATGACTCGTTTCATCATATAAGAGGTACTTCCTCCCTTTCACAAAATATCTTTACCACATGTATTGCATGTGGCAATGCTATCATCTTTTTTCACAAAGTTTAACCAAACTTGTCTTTCGCGAGTCAGGAATCGATAAACAGAACCGAAATGCGCTCGTCCAATTGAATCCCCGGTTCTTTGAAATTTGGAACCGGTTCTAAAATGGAACCGGTTCTCGATACCCAACACTACTTATGACGAAATCAAAGCTAGATAAAGGATAAGGTTGAACAGTACCTGCTTGAGTGTTTCGTTTTCTTTTTGTGTTAGCGAAGGTGCTAGGACAAGTACTTGAAAAAGTGTTCTGCCAGTTTTTCTGTCACTGTTGTTAAATTCCAGCGCGACGGCAAAACAGAAGTTCTTTTTCTCTTCCTCTTGTTTGCTGCAAGATAGATGTCACGATACACTGCTTTGCGAGAAGGCGGAAGTTAAGTGACGTCATTGTGAAAAGGGCCTATTCTCTTGTACTGTATGGATATTGTTAGTAGACAAGTAGTAGACGTGTGAAAATGCAAAAGTCCACAGAAACAAACGTGTGCACAGAGCAATATACATACTAACGTTAATTATCTCCAGTAACCTGCACTGATAACACTAGTTACTAAAATGTTACCATGGCAACCACAATCTTGACTTAAATAAAAATAATCCCTTATGAATTGTAATTAAAATAAATGTTTTTTTATTTGTTACTGAAATCTAATGTCTGGAAAACACTACAAGACTTTTAAAATCTGAACAGACATCACACACTTGCAGACTTTTGGAAAGTTTCAGATAGAAACGCACTAACTGATCAAATCTGCCGACTGGCACAGACTGAAACAGACAAGTCCAGACTGAAAATCTGGGCAAAATCTGAGCAAAAGTCTTGTAGTGTATTTTAGCCTTAAATTATTTAATATAAATATCATATAAATATAATGTATAGGCTATTCAAATGGCACAGATTGTGAAGACTGTTACAGTTGAATCAATTACTGCAGTACTGTTTTGTTTATTTATAATGATTTATTTTGCTAAGAAAATGTCAATTTCTATTTCACCGACTTTGATAACAAACAAATCGATAAGGACAATAACTTGTCTTTGTTTTCGATGTATTCGAAGGCCTTGGGTGAAACTAAAACCCTCAAACCCCACTTACCCAAATCTGCAGTTTCCACACACAAGGTATCTGCACAGGTGCAGCTCTTCACACCCGACACATTTGTCGTTCTTGCACAATCGCAGCGATGTTTTGGCGACGATCAGGCTTTTGGCTCCCAGAACGGACTTGTTGGTGTTTTTGTCCTCATCCTCTTTAATGGCAAACTTCTCCTGATCATCGAGCACCGTAGACAACACCTGATCCGCCACCGTGAAACTCTGCCGTAAACTCTTCTCCACTTTGCCATAGTCCGAACATCCCTCGTTTTTACACAGAAAGGTAAATATGTGTTTGGACACGGAGGACGACATTTTCAGACGCAATGAGTTTCACAGTTGCTTACGTCTTGACGTTGGTTTGGGACATTTAAACGGAAACGAAAGCGAAACAAATGTTGTGGTTATTTGGTGCCCCCTGGTGGACACATGGAGCTTTAGACCTAAAATGGAAGAATTCACCCACAAATAAAAATTCTGCCAGTATTTATTCACCTTATGACTTATGTCACTCAGAATCATATGGCTCTGTCTTAACAAAAGAAGTTTTGTGAGTGTCTCAGGGATTTTGTGTCCATATAAAGGAAGTTGTTGTTTGGTTGTCAATGTTCTTCCAAATATGTGTGCAGAATAAAGTCACACAGGTTCGAAGAGACAAAGGTGCGTAAACCATGACCGAATTTTCATTTTTGGGTAAACTATCACTAGCCTAGATCTAGTCTGACCTTATATGAATAGTTTGGACTAATCATATTTTATTTTTCAGATTTAAATTGTACCAATCTAATTGTTTGTAAACTTGACTAACTTGTAAAACAAGCCTAAGCAGTTTATGCAACCGACCACTGGCAGAAATCTGCAGGCAATGCCACACAGGACAGTCATAACAAGGGCTGGGAACAGTGTTGGGTAAGTTACTCTGAAAAAGTAATTAAATACTAGTTACTAGTTACATATTCAATAGTGTAATTAGATTACTGTACAAATGACTCTCTCCAAATGTATTTAGTTACTTATTACTTTCTATATCCTACATCAACCTCGATTAGTTAAGTGATTCAAGGATAGACATGTAACGGCTCTTTTAATTCATTCAAATAAATATTTAACTACATAAAGTATTCTTATTAACTGACCAAAGTATCACAAATGTGAGGATTATACATTAAGGCTTGGATTTTAAAGTTAGACTTTGATGCCAATTCTACTATTGCACACGCATATATTACACAAAGTAATTCGTTTAATTACATCAGAAGTAACTAATTAAATTACAGGGAAAATAAGAGTAATCCCTTACTTTACTTTTTCAAGGGAAAAGTAATTAAATGACAGTAACTAATTACATCCAACACTGGTTGGGAACGTTTCACCTGGCCTTGTTTTTCAGACTGTTCTTCTGCTCCTTGTATCCCGGCTCATTGGCAGTGTAACTTGGAAATCATTAAACCGCTGTTTTTGTTTTGCACACATTGTGCACACCCACAATTTGTAATGTAAATGATACCATAATCAAAACAATCCACAGCACAGTGAACTGACCAAACGATGTTCTCTTTATTAGAAAGGAGCGGTACCCCCAAAAACTCTACAACTTAAGATGTTACATGCCAAATATACAGTCTTACATAAAAGTGCAATGTCACGATGAATAAGCAGTATCTTTATTATTTCATCATTCAAACAACTTAACTAGAAGCACGTTAGTAATAATTTATTAACTAGAATCCTTACATGTTATCTGAAAGATGAATGCCACAGCACAGAGGACATTTATGATGTTCCTCTGAAACCGTTTTAAAGGCACTTTTACAAGTAGGCTACATGGTACAAAGAAGTACATGGACATGTGGGCACGAGATCCTACTGTGTTTCGTTTTGCAGGGAAAAGGGAAAACACTTTCTCAAAGCTTAAAAGAGACGTCCCTGTTGAAAAAAACAGCATATGCTGGGTTAGGTATGTTTTGATGCTGGTTTGTGCTGGTTTAAGCTGGCCACATGCTGGTTTAAGCTGGTCCTTAGCTGGTCATGTGCTGGTTCCTCACCATCTTAAACCAGCACATGACAAGCTTAAACCTGCATGTGACCATCGTACCCAGCACAAACCAGCATCAAAACCCAGCATATGCCAGTTTTTTCAACAGGGTAAACTATCTCAAATGTGTATTGAAACAATAATATGGTTTATTAAAAATGGTACTCAAAAAGCTTTAGTATGTTCAGCAATCTTAGAATGAAATGTTAAAAACAGGCATTGCTTGTATTGTCCTTAAGAGTTGTGTACAGTATTTCCCTCTGTGTAGTTATGGACAGCATACAGTACACAATTCCGTAACACTATCCGACACATTTAATAAAATATTCTACCTAAATACGATTACATTTTTGTATAATTATATCAGTGAATACAGTACAAGCACACACACGCTAAGCTATTGTTGTGTTGTCGAACTGTTTTAATAATTTAAATGCACTTGAATGTTTATGTATTAATGCCAGAACGGGATAAAATAAAATCAAACTTATATACTGTATACATTTGGCTTGTCCTTATGTTGAAGTTAAAAGGCTGGCCTTTCGTGAGTGCAGATACAGAATCTTTAAAATGGGGCGCGATAATTCTTCTTTGGGTACCTTGTGTGACATCATTTGGATCTGGTGCAGTATGTGACAGTAATACACGGTGTGACTCTAAAAACACAATAAGAAACTGTTTACTATCTCATGAAAGTACTGCAATAACAGTCTCCAAGTCCATGGCTATTGGCATCATTCCTTTGTTTGGTGAAACGAGAAATATTGCCTTCAAAGGTTTCTAGAAAAGTACTTGCATGTCACAACTAAAAGGATTATCATTCATGCTTTATAAGACAGAACCGAGCCAAGCGTTTAGACAGCTAAGCAGACCAGAAAAGCTTCTCATAGCCGTAACATTTTATAAGCAGCACTTGTAAAATAACTATCTTTTTGGCAGCTAGACTTTACTATTAACAGATTACATTTAACCAAGCAGATAAGTAGTAAAAATATAAAGAAATATTGTTTCTTGTGTGCAACTGTTCAAAATTGACCTGGGATTAAACATAATAAAAAGGGTTAGTTGATGTATATACACAATATATATATTTCTAAATAAGAAAACGAGTGAAGTTCTTAAAAGAAACAAAACAACTATTCAACTAAAATTTGGTTGTTCAACATATGTGGATCTGGTGTACGCAAACTCCCTGGGTATATATTCAAATATTATTATCAAAAATATAATATCCAAACTAAAGCCTTGCACATACAACTTAGAAGCCAACCGTCTCAAACAGCCAATCAGGATGCATCAAACATGACACGTGACCTCGTGGCATTTCCAGCGTCACTTCTCGATTCATCCTCACAAAAAAAAAAGTGTTGACTAGGCCGATTCAGCTAGACAAATTCTCTGAGATGTAATGACTACATTTCCCACAATCCTTAATGCTGTAAACACAAAGAAACCAAAGACCCAGCTTAGTTTCTGTATTATTCACATTTAGCAAGTTCCTAGTGGATGTAAACTACTTATTTAGTCACCCAAACAACACAAGAAGCTGTAGTGATTTGTCGCTTTCTTATGTGTTGTTGTCAGAATATCTTAATCTATTCACACAGAGTATCACAAACAAAGGGGTTGGACATGCATGCGAACTGAATTGCATTAGTTGCGGGTGTCTTTCTAGACTAAGAATGACATGTGACGAAGCATCTCAGGAGTCTGGAAATATCCCTCAGTTTGCTTAACTGACGAATCCAGTCACACCAAAACCAAAGAGAACGAATATAAACTTTAAGTTTACTCTCCTGAATCATGCGTAGCATCTGCTGTTATTTCAGTTCATTAAAAAACCTATAATATAATTATAAGCATTGAATACACACAGGTCTTGTTCAAAAAGGGATCAACGGCCCCACTAGTGAACTTGTTAATGCTGACCACAGTATGAGAGTATCAGAAGAACTATTTCTAGATCTGTTATAAAGTTTCTGTATTTAACCTTTATTTATTTCCATCCCTTCCTCAGAGCCAAAGAAATGGTGGAGACGACAATGGCACCACAGAAGAAATTGACGAACCACACATGGATGTTCAGTGGCATTAAAATCAACAAAAAATCTTGATCTTGTTCCTCTCCGTCCTCTCTCGGCCCCTGAATGTCTCGCTCAGAATGAGATCACATGGTGCAGGATTTGTCCAGTGGATCCTGCGGAGGAGGCGCTGGATGTGGCGCCGCACCCGTCTTGGGTATCGCATTCACAGGCTTGGGCCGCAGGGCGGGGGGCTTGAGTTGCACCCCCATGCGTGGAGCTATGGCAGGCTTGAAGGTGCTCATGGTGTCGCCGGAAGAACTGGTGCTACGCCGCATGGCCGTCTCGCCACCGGCGGGCCGCAGCAGGAGGCCGTGCAGCTGGCTGAGGGACTCGGTGGAACTGGTCGGCGTGGGAGCGTTCTTCATCTGCTCCAGGGTGTCCAGCACCACGTCCGGGGCGTGTTTGGCAGAACTCTGCCGTTCTAGTTCCTTCAGCTCATTCAGAGCTGTGTTCATCGTCTCTTCAATGTCCTACAGAACAGAGAATAGAAGAGAATCAGCAATAGAAAAAAACGGAAATAGAAACATGAAATATGAGTACTGTAAAGTATTAAATGTTTCAATTTGTATTAATAAAGTCAGTAGGAAGATGACAGCAGATTATGAAAGAGGGGGGAATGAGATTAGAATATGATGGTTGGATTATAATTTGTGTACCAAGAGGGTATGGAGTGACCACAAAGCCACATCTCTGACATAAAATAAGTTGTTGTGTGCAGTTACGCATTAGTCATTAGTAACAGGAGGCAGCAACTAACTATGTTACAGGTCTGGGCCTGCAGCGCATGGTGTGAGGGGCGTCGTCGCTCGCCTCCCGCTGACCTGTGCGATGCTCTCTGGATCCAGGCCCTTGCCGTGAGGCTCAGAGAAGCTCGTGTACTGGCCCGAAGAGGTGGACCTGCGGATGGGCGGGCTTTCCATCTTCTTGATGGACTCGTGGCGGCTGATGTTGGTCAGACTGCCGTGGCCGGCGCGTCTGCGTCTCTCTGGGCTGTCCATGGGCATGTGCCCTCTTCCTCTCAGAAGGTCCCGTGGGCTGTAGTGGCCCATCACCGGGGAACCCAAATCTGGGTTGCCATGACTACCATGGGTACTACGGTTAGTGTGGTGGCCCTGGGAAGGATGGACCATGCAGTGTGAATCAGTCGGGCAGGCCGGAGGCCGGCGTGTCGGGGGGTTGCTTCTCTTCCTGTGCCTGCAAAACAAAGAGAAAATGCACATTTATAATTTGTATTCCCTGATCTTGGTATACACATATTGCAAAGGTGACATCATTTTTGTTCATTGTGCGTGCATCACTGTGCAAAGTTAGTTATTTATATGTGATTTACTGTACTGTTTTCATAAAATCATCCTAGGTAGTGTAAAGAACATTCTGTGAAATGTAACCTTGATGACTTTAATACAAAAAAAAAAACGCATTTTTGAATTGTAAAATAGAGGAATTTCATTATATTGCTTGCAACGAAGGATCATACATTAAATATACATTTTACAATGTTATAGGTCAATAAAAGTACGCACATGTCCAAAAAGTTAGGCTTGTAATGCATATTGAACTGTATTCACATACGCATCTCAACAAGCAGCTTTTGTAAAAAAAGAGGTTTAGACATTAAAAATACAGAATTGAATTTGTCTGTCCGTATAGCACTTGGTAAATACTGTGATCTCATCGCTAAATGGTAAACATGGTTTGAACACATTGCAACATTGAGCTTCCTGCTAACCTCTAGCGTTTATGCATAATTCAGGCACCTCCATAGTGTCTGTGGTAAGAGCTTATCTGCATATTCATGACAAGATGCCTGTCAGAAAATAGCTTACGAGCCCCAATGACCGTGGATATCGCCGTATTAGATTAACCAAATACGCTTTATGGAAAAGATGCCTGATGTCAGGATTACACAACCTCTTGGTTTCCAAATGTCATTTTTAAAGCTAAAATATAGATCTATCTTGTTGATATAAAATTACTATTTAAAGGGGAACACCACAGAAAAATGAAAATTGTGCCATGAATTACTCACCCTCAAGTTGTTCGACAAGCCTAGGACATCCGCTCATCTTCGCACGTATGAACGGATGTCCTAGGCTTGTCAAACGACTTGAGGGTGAGTAATTCTAGCAGAATTGTATTCTCTTTAAGTTCCTCTTTAAGATAACATACATAGCATACAAGTTTGCTTCTTAGAAAAAGTAAAAGGATTATTTTGTGTTGCATGTAAATGCACTGTTCGACATTGTAATTGGACAACTTAAGCAACCTACTGAGTAAGACTTAGTCGTCCCATAGAAACCTCCATAAATCATATAGCGAGTAAATCAATGGGCTCTTGTAATGCTCTCATAATCTTTCAGACAGTCTGTGATGGACGGCCATCAGTGATGAGATGCTCATGTGTGCCTTAGTACGGTTGGGTAACTGTTAAGTGCGATTGGGTAGTAAACGATTTTTTCTGTTGAGCTCTTATTTTGTGTGATCTGTTGCATTTCATGGTTAAAGATAAAGTGTTTAGCTTTGTGACATTTAGATGTCCACTAGGGGGCGGAGTGCACTAATACAATATTAGGATAACACTGCATTAGAGACATTGTTTAGATATGCTAGCAAGTGTTCAAAGACAAAGTTGTGAAAGAACTTGTGAATTTAGGATTTTACAGAAAACCTTCAACAAACTACACAACTTTATATAGCATGCAAGTCCCCTACACTTTGTTCACATCATTTCTATTATGGAGACGTCAGCTACACATATTCCTGTCTGTTACCGCACTGGCGTACTAACACTGTCGCCTTTTTATCTGGTTCCTGGCAAACTGAATGTAAGAAAACATTTACCAGGTACATGTGTTTGTTTGCCCCGTCCCCGTGCTAGGAATAGTGCTGAGAAATCAGAGATCATTTTTCCTTAGACATCTCCAATTTATGATTTCATTGCCATAGCTTTATGTGTGACTATAAGCCAAAGAACGTCATTCACTGTTTTGATAAAGTATGTTTGAAGAAGCAAAACACCTAAAGACAAATGCCCTAAAATTATACAAAACATGTTGTTGTAATATTATGGATATTCATCTCATTATTAACCTGACAGTGTTTTTTTAAATGTGATGATGGCTAGATGCTAGACACTGTTAGACCGTCTTAAAAAATACAGGTCACTAAATTTAAATTTAAGGGATAGTTCACCCCAAAATAAAAATTCTGTCTTCATTAACTTACGTTGTTTAAAAAAAAAGTATTGTTACGCAGAACACAAAACAGAACAAAAATTGTATCCAAACCGTTCTGTGGCATCACTGATTTCCATAGTAGGAAAAAAACTACTACTATGGTTTCCAATATTCTTCAAAATATCTTGTGTTTGACAAAACAAATCATTTTCTACAACAACTTTTAGAAAAACATGAGGGCGAGTAAATTTTCATTCTTGGGTGAACTATCCCTTTAATCTAATCTCGGTTGTAGGGATTTCAAAATGATTCAAAGAGGACTCACACATCATACTAGGAAATAAGTCCCTGCTCGCTGAAGCGGGTCTCGGATGTTATCATTCACTCACCTGCTGACATAAGCGTCGGCTATTCTACCGTCCGTCGGAGACCCCATATCCCTACTGGGACATTTTTCCTCTCCGTGTCCACTGCTGGCCTCGCTGTCCGCCTTCTGACTCAGAGTGTCAGAGAATGTGTCGTCCCTGTCACAAACCACACACAACCACAAAAAAATGAAAACCACAAGTACTAAAGCAGATGTGGCTTATGGAAGAGGTCACATGCACGTTTTATTTTCTGCATCAAAGACAACTCTGTCAGCTCGCTCTTTACTAAGAGAGGATATCCTGTCTGTCTGTGAGCTGTCCCTCTGTCCCATCTTTTTTGCTTTAAAACAAACTCTTTTGCCAAGCAGAAAGTCTGACACTTCTGATCTAGGGCCTCTTAAACTCTCTCTCTTCACTGGCTGTAAATTCTCTCAGCCCCTAGCGCCACGAGCCAGGAACACACATCAACACAGGAGCGTGATGTGAATTATTGATACACACACAGTGTGGCGAGTCGGCTGGTATGAGCTCTGCTGTTGGCATCACTGAGCACTCTGCCTGATCTATTAGATTTGCCCTCTTTATGAGCTATAATCTGTTCAACAAGGCGCCAACGGTTGCCCAGCCGGAACAAGTTGTCATGACGATAAAGGGGTTAACTAGAGGAAGAGGGTCCAGCGCACGTGCACAATCAAACGGATGCTGAAGACCCATGATGACGGCGCTTATTTATTCACCCGAATATAATAAGGCACCGTTGATCTCGTGTTCAGGAAAGATGTTTTGTTACCAACTCCATCAGTAGATTTACTCACATGTCCTGCACAACGATGTACTGGTGAGGAACTAGACCGTCTATGCCATTGTGTCTGCCCTCCCACCAGTCTTCTGATGCTCTCTGATACAGCAGGAGAGATGCCCCCTTCTTGAAGGACAGCTCACGTGCAGACCGGCCCACGTAATCAAACTTCGCGATGGCTTCGATGGGCTCCCCCTCTGTACACGAGAAAAGCCACAGGATAAAAAAGTTCATTCGATAGGTCAGAAGGAATGACAGGTTAAAGGGGGTTTAAAGGGGATCTATTGACAGAAATGCAATATAATATACAAAACTATTTCTTCAGAGGTGTATAAAGACCTTACATAATGAACCGTTATGTTTCTAATACCTTAGAATAAGGTGTTTATATCTACATACAGAGCGGGCGTATAGTGGTGAAACGGATCGCGGATGATCCCTGATCCGTACGGGTCGTACTCTACGGCTGACTTTTATCCTTCTTTTTATACTTAAAATCCACAGACCTTTTATGTTATGTAATAAATAAGACAATCTCTTCCCTGCGTCAACATGAGAACGACATCTTTTTGTACTATGGTGGCCACCGTCGTGTTTGGACTGAGCGATTCGTTGCAAATCTATAATACAACGCTAGTGGCTGCTGCACATCAAAAACTGCGCCTTTAAGGACATTTTCCACATTTAACTTGCGTGTGATCAATTCACTTCACTGATTGACGTATGTATACAACGCCTCATATGTCATGACCCGAATGAATCCAAATAGCACACATGAGAGATCTATCTGACCCTACCCGATAGACACCGTGCCTATTGACCAGAACTATTTATAGTAATTTGCATATGAAAGCTTCAGTGTTATGGTGCTCTCTCATTGGATCACTGCATTTGCTATCGTGACCCCTCTATACATGTCAACATTAATCGAAGAGACGGTAGACTTCAATGTATAGCAGAACAGTATCAACCTTATTGCAAACATAGTAATACAATGGTACCATGTCCATAAAACACATTGGGTTTTTTTGTACAGTAAAGGCACAAAATAATAATATTAGTTTAAATGCAACTAAACGCGCATTATGAATATATGCAAATTAATCCAATTGTATTCCATCTTTCCTGCAATTTGAACTGCAGTCACACATACCAATAAGAATTGAGGATGAAAAATGATTATATAAAATACATCAAATAAACGCTGATATAAATATGGAAATATAGAATAAATTCAAGCCAGTAATTTAATTATGCCTTTTCCATGCATGTATTTATTTATACATCACTCAGTTTATTTACTTATTCTTCAGTCATTTTCCTCCTTCATTAATGAGGACTACACATTTCAAACAAAACTGCAGAAACACAACTAGCAAGTACTCCTGGAATGCGGCAGCATCCTGCTATTGAAATCCTGTAAATAAACAAATGCAACAAAACAGAAAATTCCATTTTCTTGCACAGCTATCAGAGGAAATGATTTTTCAGTCTCTGCAGTCTGGAAATGACAACGAGTCAATGAGACGTGACAGCCGTGAGCTCACTGTCTGAATTAATAGGGCTTCTTTGAGACCGGACACCTTGTTAATAAAGTGGAGGGGGATGGAGATCAATACCACCATCAGCTCTACGCCCGTCTCTGTTCAGATTTGTCTGATAGACGCTGTCAGTCACTGAGCGTCCTTGCAGAGTCTGTCCGTGCATCACAGTGCTTTAAGGATAAGGCTTGTGAATTGAGCGTGACTGATGGAGTTAAGGGTTTGGTCTAAAACGCTGTTAAATAAATAAAAGCACTTAGCAATTTACTTTTAATTAATTCTAGAAGTACAATAAAATGTGCCTGTGATACTTTGTTTATGGTTCTGTTATTGCTCAAAGACATTAAAGTGTTATTCCAGCTCCCACTAGTTCATTGCACATTGTGCCATATGGAGCTGTTGTTTACCCAGAGGAGAGCTAACAACCCGTGCTAAAGTTATACTGCTAACTGTGAAAGACATGTGAGAGAAACAGGAAGAGATCCTTATGAAAATGAACAATGGTTCAGACTTAAAGGTCCAATGTGTCATTATTTTGGAGGATCTATTGACATAAGTGCAATATAATATACATAACTATGTGTTCAGAGGTGTATAAAGACCTTATATAATAAAGCATTATGTTTTTATTACCTTAGTATGAGTTATTTCTATCTACATACACCACCGGTCTCCTTAAATGGAATTCTCCATGTTGTTTCTACAGTAGCCCTAAACAGAAAAACTGCTCTATAGAGCTTGTTTTGTAAATACGTTATCTCCTTCGGGGAAGGAGCTAAAACGCGACGAAATCTTTGTGGGTAGGGGTGAGCAGTTGAGTGAGCCATTGGTAGCAATTCACAACCTCACCGCTAGATGCCGCTCTATTGTGGTCTTACAGCGATAATCATTGTTTAAAGGTGAAGTAACTGTATGGTAAAACAAATAGTGATCAATCTGCCCAAAAGTTTATTTTTATACTTTATATTACTTTATACTTTAATAGCACCAACACTTTTACTATAGAACACTTTGCAAGATGTAAACACTGGTCCAGAAGCACATTCGGTTGTTTTGTTTATTTTATTTTTAAATACATATTGACGGTTTTAGCAGCGACAACATAAACGGTATGTGGCCCAAATTTGAAGAGTACATAACATGAGATCATGAAATTGACATTTCATGCAGTGTGTAATGTTGCCATGTTTGAAAGTAAGCAGTCTGCCAAGTTGTAAATCCGAAAGTGAATGAACAACAAAGTTATTGGCTTGGAAAAAAGGGAGTCGACTCTGAATCACGCAAACGAGTCGTCCCTAGTCTGATTCACGAACCGCCGCGGATGTACGTCACTACATAAAGTCCACGCCTACGTTTTGCTAGGACTGCCCGCGAAAACTCTTCTACCCCAAACACTGTAGCTCGTGAGCCTCATTTTCGGTAGACCAATCACAGCAGACTAGACCATCTGACCAATCACATCAGACTAGGCTGGCGGAAAGGAGGGGATTAGACAGATGAATTGCGGTACGAATTATTTGAGAGTCAGTCAAGAAGTAAGGTAGGAATAACTGCCTAAGAAGGTGTAAAAACACTATTTTTTCATTATACATGTACACAAACTTGTTGTTGAACACTCCATAAACCAAAGAAGGACCTTAAAAATCGATGTACTCTTTAACTTCCGGTAGACCTCCGCAAAGAATTATTAACTGATCAATTTCTATATAAATTAAATATTAAATAAATTGTGATTTTACTAGCCACCAGTCAGACCGATAACCAAACACAGACCAAACTTCAGTCTAGGCATGCGTGTCTGATGAATCTCTATAATTATATTTTGTATATTGTCGCCTTCCTTCTGAAACCTCGTATGTCCAAATTCACTGTTTTTCAGGAAAAAAAAAAACACTGTACTTTTTCAACGATGACATACTGTGTTGTAGGGCTGTCACGATTATCAAACAACCGTCTCATCGCGATTGTTTTATCTTATCACGATGGTTACAGATCATCGCAATTAGTGCACATCTCTATAGAAGTCACAAGGGGGAGCTGTAGTGCCTCTGCATATTGCATATTTTAGTCAGTGTATATATTGTAACTAAAGTATGGTAATACTGGTAAGATGAATCGCCACAACACCATCACTTTAAAAAATAAACTTTAAAGCAAATACCATAAAATAACCTGCAGTGCAATTTAATATTATTTAAGATAATCTTGAAAACCAGCCTATAAAAATTTCATTAACAAAGAAGTAACATTTTATTGTAGTCTTGCAAGTGAGAAAAAAAACGGACTAGAAGCTTTTCTATGACTGATAGCATTTTAATGGTGGCTTCAATTCACCTCTGATCAATTTACAAGTATTTTGCGGTTGTATTATTGGCATGTGAAAGCCTACACCTTATATCTATTATTACCCCATTTTTTCCAATGTATTTCCAAGAAAAAAACAGTCTTATATTCAGAAAACATGGTCATTTCAAACCAAAATCAAAAATGTATGAGAATTAAATGTCAAAGCCTTAAAACAGAAAAGGAATAATTATAATCGCAATGATATATTAGACAATTAATCGTCAGCCAAATTTCATAATCGTGTCAGCCCTACTGTGTTGTCGAAGTTGACAAGCACTTTTTCACACTTTTTATTGGTTAAATATTTGCAGAACCAAGTGAAAAACAAAGGGTGACTAATAATAACAATGAGGGCAAAAAATAAACGTTTCTGATGTTGCGTTTTCTGAAGCGTTCTATAATAAAACCATAGGGGGTAGTTTAACAGGCGGTAGATACTGTAAATGCACAAGACAACTTTGAAGGAGCTCTTTTGAGTGAGGATTTAAGATCTTACACAATTGTGTAAGAAAAGATCTAATTAAATACGATTTCCATTAAAATGCTCTACAGAAAAGAGCCCCTACAGTACTTAGCTCACATTTATCTTACAATCTCACAGGTCGGTTGTGAATCGGCCTGCCGTTGATATCCCACATCTGTGCTAGCTAATGGAAACCCTGACATACGAGGTGTATCAGGTATCACAAAGCATGGGACTGAGAAGAAACCCGTATTTATGAGTTCTACATAGACGGGTTATGGGAATGGTCAAAACTAATCTATAGCATGCAGCGATGTAAATGAATGTCTGACGGTGATCTACTGACACGAATGACACGTGTGTGCGTTATATCCTTTAAATGAACAGAACAGCAGAGGTTTTGGGTTGTGTTTATATTACGATGTATACGAGATCTGTCTGTTTGGCAGTGTTTAGAAAAGGAGTGATTGGACGGATGATGGTGGTGAGACGTCAGGTTTGGCCACAAATCTGAGTTTAAAAACAGGTCAAGTCTTAAGTTCAGGTTATCCTTAACTGGGTTTACACATTTTATGAATAAAGTATAAGTGAGGGTTGCTCGTGCAAAACTCCTCCACAAAGCTATGCACCAAGTCAAAATATCAAACCTCCTAGTCTATAATGCCTTGTTAATAGTCTCCACAATATTTTTAGTCAGTTGTTTCACCAGAAATGAGTCTTATCATTGATCTGGGCTTTGTTCAAATCCCTAGCTCTCAGTATGGGAAATGGTTTGGCTTGTCTTAGCCAACCAATTAAATCCCATTTGAGCCATTTTTGAGATCAGAGTCTATTTGTTTTAAGATCCGCAAATAAGTGCAGACCTCAAAGAAACCAACTTCAGTGTTATTTGTTTAGTTTTGTACAACACAATTTAAATCTGAGAAAGATCAAATTCTTTGTGTTTGGTCTTTAACAGGTTAAATGCGGTTTTGTACGTCAAAGAACTGAGACGTAACAGACTTCCAACTCCTCACAATAAATCAGGCAGAATAGAAACAGGCATTGTTCAGGTACAGACGGAGAGAGACAGGAAACATGTCTATTTTCGGGAGGGTACTGTGCAGGTCATTCCAGCGGCGATATTTTCCTGTCGTTTCTTTTGAAAAACAGATGAGAAATTAAACGCTAGAGATAGAGCTTTCACAGCCTGTAACATGCAGTCTTGTTCTCAGTTTACGCTCGGGAATTGGTTCATATGTCATGGATGAGCCGAGCATCTGGTTTTTGTTTGTTGGTGACAGCAAACGTCTGAAAACTCCAGAGAACCGTTTTGTTCTTAATAAAACTCAATGCAACTTGAAGCCAGAAGTGAAGGCATAGCCGCCGGGAAGTATATGTTATATTATTGATGGCAATTGCCCCACACCAATGACAGAACCTGGCAATGTTGCCCCGTAGCACCGGCCAGTTATTAAGGCTACGAAAACATTTAGCATGCTTGACAACCTTCTTCCTGTGTTTTCGAAATCCTCTCCCTTCCCAAGGGGAGAACGCTTCATGCCTTGAAAGGTGGAATTAGCCTGAGGTCAGTGCACGCGGGGATTAACCCTTGACTGGACGTGTCAGAATCCGTCGAATGAAAGCACATCGATCCAGCTCAAAACCTAGGCTACAGACATGCTGAGCCAAAAGGAAACTAGGTCACGACAGGAAAAGATGACTGAACCTTGGTCCTATTACATCATCATGGAACATATTTTAAAATATACTGCCATGAGAAGTCATACATTTTTAATCAGGATGTAGGTTAACGATATAAACATACCATCCTCGCTGGTGTGGGTTCCTCCCTCGTGATCAACTTCTTCCAAAACTCCATGTTCGCTGAATGGACTCTCACTGCAGGGGAAAAGTCCAGAAAATGTTGTTAGTAATTTGATTAATATGTAATTGGTAACCTGTTTTTACTATGGTAATGGGTGCACACCATAATTTCAACCATCTCTGTTTGGAACATAAATCTGTATATATCTTTACGTACTTCTGGTAACATGGTTGGAAGTCAAATCCTAGCGATAGGTTTGAACACTCTTGCTAAATCTAAAAGGTACAAATTACAGAATACTAATATTAAAATATCACACACGCACAACGCTGTAAAGTATGAAAATAATGAAGAGTAAAATGATGCCAGAGTAAAACTTTGCATGGAGCAAAAGTACAGACGCTCTCATTAGTATTCAGGAGGAGCTGTGAAGGGTGATTGGGATTCTGACAGTGGCACGGCGTGGTTACGGAGACTGGCACTAATGCCCTTCGCATCCTTGCAGATTACCACAGACACACAGTAAAGCCGTTTCAAACCGAGTACTGCCACCCCCTCGTGCCTCATCACCGAAGGGGAAAATATGAGTACACCTACTCACTTCACTGGCTTTAAGGAGTGCGTATGCTTGTCTGAGTAATATGTGAGATGTTCATGTATAAATACTTGCAATGGCAGGTGTTTTGCATGAGTTTACGGAAAGAAATGATTTGGGCTGCGCTCTCAGAGACAACAAAATCACTAGCCAACACCGACAAACACACACACATACACAGCTGTGGAGCTGGTGGAAAATGTCTCTTTCCACTTCTCCAAAAAATTGTTGGCAATCTCATCTTAGTCTAATGGAACCCATTATGAAGATGGTTTTAATCTGTCTCACCTAGTTAAAGCAGATTTATGACACCTTTGGCCTTCATAATATATATCTAGAGATACAGATACCGATGACACCACATACAGGGCTTTTCACACTTGAAATGATTCTAAACCCCATGTAAACCGAATCCTGGGTCATCCGTTTCACGGGGTTAAGAGATAACCCTGGGTATTCATAACCTGATGTTTCACACTGTACATGACTAAACCCTGGGTTAACATTCTTATTTGCAGTGTCGACGGTCATGATTGGATACATACTGCAGCGTCAAACTGACTTAATAAAAATAGTGCGTGGTCACTTTAAATAACCGAATACCTTGTTGTTCCCCGCAAATCCTTTTCGGCCCTTTCAGGCCTCCTAAGACGTTACTTACTCAAATAAAGAAAAAAACTTAAAGGATTGTTTACACAGCGCACTGAGTTTCTGTGCACAGCTTGTGAAATGAGGTAAGCGCTGTTCAGTTTCTGATTGGGTGTCCGTTGCGAAGCGTCTGGTCGTAGTTCTTTTTGCAGATTATATACGAAAGGAAATATAACTTGAGGAAGGCCATGAGTCATTTAAAAATCCTTAACCTATTACCTTCCTCTCAGAAAATCTGCAGTGATGTCACCTCCTGTTTTGAAAAGCAAACAATAAGATTTCATCTATAAAGTGGTCACACCCCAAAACTTTGCAAACAACATACTGTAAGTGACTCACTTATGTCTTCTATTAGAAAAATTTATATCACTTGAGTCATGGCACAGATATCCGGATGTCAATGCACGCCATCACTTATATCTACCTCAAAACATAATGACACTGTGTCCTACAGTTGATTTACAGGTTGGACAACCCCTAATCTGACGCTTTTGTCCAAAAGTACAGGCTAAACCCCTGGAGCAACCTCAAACTAAATTTCCTACTCATGCAGTCTCAGATACACTAGGCAACAGAACTGTACAGACAATACAAAATAAAACTGACTTCTGAATACAATTTTCTCCCATTCCTAGGACCCACCAATAGTCTCCACCGGCCATACACTTCTCGTACATAGGGCCGTCCAGCTCCTTTGTGTCAGGAAAGATGGTCTCGTGGTGGATGATGATGGTTTTGATGACCTCATTGACATGGGCCTGACAGGAGACCTGGTCCTGAGTGTCCGGGGTGGGCATGAGGGTGGGGCCAAAGCAGATGGCCAAATTATAGGGGTCCATCATGTTCTCATCGCTGTATTGGGACAGGCTGTAAGACACAAGATCGAGGAATCAGGACATTTGGCACTTTATAAGAAATTCACATTTTTCGGACAACTATCCTTTTAAATAAATCAAAATTATTATCTGTGGAAAAAAAACATGATGTCCAAATTATGTTGATTCCTGGTGGTCACATTTGATCTCTAAATGTCAATTTGGATTAACATTCTAGTGCGAGTCAGTGAGACGCTCGATTAGCTTGACTGAAAAGAAGTAGCTGACCACAGAAAACAATTGCCTGTTAGCCTCGATTAGTTTCGCTCATGTGCAATGGATGGGAACAACTCTTCTGTCCTGTCTGGTAATAACAGGTTATAAATCCTCAGGTTAACAAACCAAACGTCTGCTTAATGTCTCATTGGTCATCTGACAGACAGAAAAGTTAAGCACCACGTGTCCGTTTCAGTCAAAAGAGATCGACTGCTATTTATCTTAAAGCATGATTCACTTCTAAGCTTGAATTCGACAGGCTATGTAACTCAGTTTTTTATAAATATTGCAGTGAAGTTGTCATTTCATACATTTTTTAAGCTTTGGGTGTTTGAATAAAGTGCATTCAGACTTACTGGTTGAGAAAGGAGAAGAGATATCGCATGACCACGAGAACTGATCTGGGTACAGTCAGGAGGATCTTACGAATATACAGAGCTCTCTCATACAGGTTCTCTATTCCTAAAAAGAGAAAGAAAAAAGAAACAAAGCAAAACTAGCATTACTACTATTGTTAAGCCGTAATCGTTGCTAAAGGGACAGTTTTCCCAAAAATAAGAAAACTGTCATCATTTACTCACTCTCGAGTTGTTCCAAATTGATGAATGTCTTTGTTCTGATGAACACAGAGAAAGATATTTGGAAGAATGCTTGAAACCAAACAGTTCTTGGCCACCATTGACTAAAAAATGACAAAAGTAGTCAAACGTCCACCAGAACGGTTTCCTACATTCTTCAAAATATCTTCCTTTGTGTACAACAGAACAAAGAAATTCACAAAGAAATACATGAAATAAATGAAAACATAATTTAAATGTTTGGGTGAACTGTTCCTTTAAATGTAATCCGCCCTCATCCTGGTCTAAATGAAGCTGGTTATCAGAGCATTTCATAAGAATAAAGTCAAGACTAATCAGCTGTTTTTAGGGGAATAAAAGCTTAATCCAAAAAAACTGGCATCCCGCATGTGTGGGCAATCGTTCCTCTCGTCTTCCTGCAAATCCACCAAGTATTCAATGGGAATCCTGTCCCGTCTTGAATGATGTCTTACATCTTAGCTGTTTGCATTTCCCTTAGTAGTCAGCTTTCAGAATGGTTTCATAATAGTGTACTACCGACCTACTTAATACTATTCCTGCTAATACTTGTCTTGTACAGTATCCCAAAATGCAATATATCATCTTTCTGTTGAATTGTTGAAAGTTGAGACTGTGGTTTAAAATGTCATAGGGCTATGTTAACAGTTTGCTTTTCACTTTAAATGACACAAATGTAAATATTTATACTTAATGTGTTAAAAATACGACTAAGCACCATGAATTAAACATACTGTTAATTACAAAGACGTCATGTGACCGGAGTAGCATATTTCTGATTGAATGGATACTGAACAGCTTCACAAATACAGTAGTTTAAAAAAGCAGCACAGTAAGCATTATATAGTGTATACTGCTTAGCATGCCACCCCAAACATAGCTTCAGATTAACATCTACATCTTAACCTCCTCTGATCCCGTGTGTTTGCTCTGGGTGGCACAAGTCGCATTCACAAGACACAAGATCAGCCTCTACAGAACAGAACTACAAACTTACGCGAGCTGCTCTCATGACCAGCTGCTTTAGCGCACCCAGATCCCCGATTTCATCTGATAGCGGCTTAAAATAGCCATGTCACCATCAGAAAAAATTGATCTGGGAATATGCTATGCTGGATATTTGTCCTACGTGAGCACAAAACTTGGTTTCAAACACAAATACCAAGCAGGGGACGCAATTTAAAACAGAGAAGATTGATATCTCAATCTTTACACCGGGTTTTAAAAAGAAAGAGCTGGCACAGCCTTTCCCCCAAATGTACTTGTATCCAAACATAAGAATTCAATTCTAGTTCAATGATGCTGGGGACCCATTGGGGTGGTTTTGTTTCGACAATACGAATGGATCTCACTCAAATGCAGTTGAAGCATTTCATTTGGACCCCGTTCACACCAAGTTATTTTTATTTCTGATCTGACTGTCTGACATGCTTCTTAATACCAGGTGTAAATAGGTCTCCAACAGCGCAATGCACAAACAACTCTGGCCTATATATAGAGCTTCAGGGGATAAAGAACAGGGCAAATGACAGGGAAAAGAAGAGAGAGAGAGAACGTATGTGTGGTATGCCGGGGTGAGCCGTGTGTAAACGTAAACAGCAGGCAATCCCCATTAGTCACACACTATGAAGTGTCAGTACTCCGGCTCACAGGCACAGGGCCGCACTTTGTGGGGGTATGCATGTGCACATGCCTTGACATTCCTCCCTACGTAGAGACAAACAAGCCCCACCAAACCGACACATGTCTGCACATGTGATTTCAGGGGCACCGCGGCTAGCAAAGGATGTCAAGTATGACAAACATGAATTTGACCATGCATTTTGAGATGACCCATTCTGTTAATAAATGGCATTTAAAATGAGTCTTATATGAAGGCAAATGTATGAAAGATGTCCATATACTATGGAAGTCAAGGGGGGTGCTGTTTGGCATCAAACATTCTTCAAAATATCTTCTTTTGTGTTCCACAGAAAAAAAATTGGATTTGGAATGACATGAGGGGGAGTAAATAATGCAAACTCTTTCATTTTTGGGTGAACTATGCCCTTTAAGTGAAACCGGCACATCTAACCTCATTATACCCTATTGCTTTTCTTCCTTATTCCCAGCTGTACATCTAAACCATCCCACAAATCCAGCATAAAAGATTCAGCCTCATGCTCTCATACTGCACTCATTCAATGCTGCGTACCCTCACTGTGACATTGATAATGCACACTTTCTGATCTCTTCTGAATCAAACAAAGTTGCATTCACAACTGTTAAAGAGCCATCTGAAGCTCGGATGCGTCATGCTGTCGTGAGACACACACCGCGCTGTAATAGAATGTGTGTACGGGCATCGCTGTTAGCCTGAGGCGATGGATGCCTTGTCCCACGCTGAAGAAAGTTACTGTGCCACTGTCCGAGGCAAATGACTGAGATCTTTTTATCCGAGAGTACTCGATCATAGTTCAAAGCACTGTGAATACACAATGAGAATCAATGATAGATTTACAGCTGCAGGTCAGTAGACATTCAATCACGCCATGCATGAGTTCACGGACACTTGCTGGCAAACAAACAGACATTCATACGCACACGCACACATTTTTAATAAAAGAAAGGAAGCACTTACTGACACTGGAAATGAGATCAGTGAATCTCTCCTTTGGAAAGAGAGGGTTCTCCAACCCTCGAAAGTAGAGTTTTAGAACACCTGCCACCGAGTTTATATCATGATTATTCTCCTCGTCTGTCAGGGGGTCGTTTCCTAGGAGACAAATCATGTGACTTTAAGGGTCAGAGGTTGTTCTGTTGATCATCTCACTGACCGATATTGCACAAATCAACAAAAACGTGTTTAAAAATGGCAAAAACTGACAATTACCAGGAAATTAATCCATGATTGTCACCCAAGAAAATTACAAGATTTAAATGTTTTTAACAACATGACTTTTAGGACACATAAATGAATGTTTATTACTATAAATCAAATACCAAACTTGCTCATATACTTGCGAAGACGCTTTAATACACACACACAAACACGTCTGGTTTACAGTATTATCTCCGTGGGGACAGTCCATAGGCGTAATGATTTTTATAATGTACAAACTGTATATTTTATCCCCTACCCCAAACCTCAAGATCATAGAAAACTTTTGAAATGTGAAAACATTTTTAGATTATTAAAAAATATTGTTCTGTACGATTTATACGCTTTTTGTGACGAGTCCCCATGTGTTGGTGCGTTCAGGTTTAGGTCCCCATCGGGATATAAAAACAAGGCCACATTACACACCTCTCTCAAATGAGTTCTTAATGTCGTTGACTTCAAGTTGAGATCCAGATACTCGGAATATGCCTTGATGCTGGAGGCCTAAGAGAAAGAAAGAAAGATTGTGATGTGAGATTTAAAGTAAGATCTATCTGCTGGAAAAATAGACTGGTCAATAGCGACTACTGTCAAATCCCAAACGAAAGAAAAGCTGAGCGTGTGCTTCAGAAAACGTTTCTTTTTCTAATTAAAGATAATGAATGAAGGAGAGGGACCTCAATCAGCTTCTACAAAAACATCCGTCAGTCTGGATTAGCTTTTAATAGAAAGCTTGGCTAAGGGTCAGAACAGATTAATTAAAAACTTCTCTACTGTACAGCTCCAGGAGGACGACCGCACACAGGGAACTTTGCATACTAATGATAGCCGCACAAGATCTACAGTCTTTGGCACAGTTTACACAGTCATAAAGACTTATCTGGACTTAACATTCTTTGACATTGGCTGGGAAACACAACATCTTAAAGCACCGAACTCAGAATAGTTCTAAAGCAAGTCTCATGGCCTTAAAGGACACAAAGAAAACATCACCTGCTCAGAGTCTCAAGGTCTATGGGGTTGGATCGGCCACAAATTATGGATAACTACAGAAGCTAACAGCAGCTGGGGGTCACTTGGGTCATTTTTGTTCAAACATTTTGATCTAAAAAGGTATGTCACAAAGCGTAACACATATTCCTTTCTTTCATTACAAAACATGATTATTTTTATTTATGATCACTTTATTTAAAAAAAGGCATTTTTGAAATGGGTGACTTGAGCAAATAATAAAGAAAAAAGCAGTCAATCAAAACACAAAACAGAATCAATTTTAGTGTAACTTGGATGAGTTTATCAGAAGACACAACAAAAGCTTGACTGTAAACTACTTTTTTGTGATGACATGGTGCTATAATATCAATGGGGAGCTTTTCTGTTGAATTATGGGTATTTGATGGTGAATTATAAGGCAATTACAATATAACTTACCATATAGGTTGATAAATCGAATACAGCTTTCAACAACCCTTGGTATCGCTTGTCCAGAATCCTTAAAATAAGAACAAAATCCCGACATGAAAATCAGGTCTACACTCAATTGATATTTCTACAAACATTCAAATTTGACATCCCACCTGTCAGAGATGAAAGAAAGAGTAGTTCTTCATGGCATTTACATAAATAAAATGAAAACTTGATTCTATGTTTTAACATTAATCTCGAGCATGAATAGATCACATGCTTTAGATTGAAAAACAAATGTTGGCTACTGTTGAACGCTAATTCTGTACATGACTGAAATGCTTCTGTTAATCCAGCTATGTGAATCCTGTCTGTCGCTTGAAGCTGTTTGTACTGTATTTGGCAGTGCTCTATCTCACAAGCATTTAAAAGCACCGTTATCTGCTTTTAACCCAGGGAATGTGCCAAGCCTGAACTCTGTGCCAGTGCCAGGAACAGAGGCGTTTCTCGCAGGAGACACATTTCCCATCTATGCTGCGTACAATATACAAGATGTGTTGATATGAACACGTTTAAATATTGTAACAACAAAATAACTTCTGATCTGTGTCGGACTCAATTTTCTATCATTTATATATGACTATATTTACTTTATTAATTTTATTACTATTAAATTGATTTTATTTTATAAGCCTAAAGACTTTTTTGTGATATCTACTGGAATGCTTTTTTCTTTTTCAAATAAATAAATAATGCTATCAAGTTCATCTTTATTTTTGTTTATTTAAAATTTTTTGGCCAATGAATCTACTGAAATGCTTTTTTCTCTTTTTCTTTTTCAAATAAATAAATTGAATAATGCTATCAAACTCGTCTTTATTTTTGTTTATTTTCATTTTTTTGCCAATGAATCTACTGAAATGCTTTTTTCTCTTTTTCAAATAAATAAATAATGCTATCAAACTCATCTTTATTTTTGTTTATTTAAATTTTTTTTGCCAATGAATCTACTGACATGCTTTTTTCTCTTTTTCAAATAAATAAATAATGCTATCAAACTCATCTTTATTTTTGTTTATTTACATTTTTTTTGCCAATGAATCTACTGAAATGCTTTTTTCTCTTTTTCTTTTTCAAATAAATAAATAGAATAATGCTATCAAACTCATCTTTATTTTTGTTTATTTTCTATTTTTTGGCAAATGAATCACACTCAAAATATGAGTATAGGAAGGCAGAGAGACAATGTAACCATTGCGGGTTTTTAAGCATATTCAAATTATTTCAATATTTGAATAAATCCGCGTTAACGTACTTTATATTTCCTTTAAATTCTTAAAGGCAAAATTAATTATTTACAATATGATATGCGTAGTATTAATGCAATATTAATAATCATGTTTTTTAATCATGTTTTTTTATCTCTGTCAATACCGCCTACATTGTGAAACCCAAATGGAAAGCCAAGAAAAGCATTCTCTCATCTCTGACACCCACACTTCAGAATCCCAAAGCAACAGGCAAAGGTGATTGGAGGTTGTACTACAGGAAGCTTAGACATGCAGCAACGAGCCAATCAGAACAAGCCGACTGTTTCTGTACCTGATGTCTCGTGTGAGAGTTCCGTCGTCCGCGGCTATAAGATGAGAACAGCAGAATGTGAGAGAAAACAGAGCCGGATGGTGAGAACAGAGCAGAACAGAAAGAAAGAGGCGATTTCCAGGTTATTTGGTCCCAGCACTAAAAGCCACCAACAACAGCCTATAACATCATGATTAGTCCTCCAATGACATCACAGAGAGAAAAAGGAAGGGTGTGTGACACGAAACTGTCTCTTCTTGTCCCATAACTTTCTTTATCACACACACAGTGGTTCTTTTAAGCCCATGGATCTTAAATTCATTCTTGTACGCATTTCTAGAAACCCCTGTCATTTGCTCACTCTTGTGTCATCCCCAATAACTTGGACTACAAAATAAAAACAGTGACATGAGAGTGAGTAAACGATGATGTGATTTTCCTTTTTTTTAGGTGAACTGTTCCTTTAAGAGGCTTTTCCAGTTGCCCAAAGGAAACTGTGTGAATGTTGATGCCTCAAGAGCTCCTAATCTCATTCATCTCACTTTTCGCAAACACACACTCCCTCCGTTTCTGCTCCGTGTAAAGACGATCCCAAGCCATAATGATCTGTCGGGTAGAAGCAAGTAGCTGTGGATCATTACGGCTTCAAGCGGCGGTATTCAACGCAGGTAGCACTTCACCCAAAGCTTTAAGTACCTTAACAAATGACTCCAAATTGCCATTAAATAGCTTAACGTTAAATACAGAGCGTGGCCTGGGCCTCTGAGTGCCAAATGGTTTAGGAGGAAGGCTGGGAGGCCTATGAAAAGACATTCATACGTTTATTCTTGCACATCTGTACTGTAACTCACTGAAAAGAGAGTTAAGCTTCTAGGCCATAAGTGAGAATCTTCAAAAGCATGCAGCATTCTGTGCTTTTAAAAAGCTATTTTTTAAGTTCATGACAAACATCAGCAATGAGTTAATTTCACACAGTTTAAAGGAGACTTCTTCAGACAAGATAGAGTGGTGGACATGTGATTTAAGGTTATCTAGGGTCAGCCGTAAGCTCGTATCGTGCTTGGCTCGGTGATCAGCACACACCGATGTCCTGTTTATAACCCTCACTTCCATCGCACATCAAAGGCCATGGAAATGCCAGATCTGCTGGGAACAGCAGGCGGTAGGTGCACGAGAGATGTTCAGGCACGAAATCTTGGACTGGGGGTGGGCTGCTGAAGCTATAAAAGACTACATCCCATGGGGTTGTAGTTCATTCATTTAAAGTTCAGTTTAAAGTGATAGCTCACCCAAAAATTCTGTCATCAAGTCTGTATGGATTTCTTTCTCCCGCAGAACAAAAAAGATATTTTAAAAGTTGGCAACCGAACAACGCCGGTACCCATTCATTTCTATTGTATGGGCACAAAACCAATGCAAGTCAATGGGTGCCGTTTAACAACATTCCTCAAAATATCTTCTTTTGTGTTCTGCAGAAGAAAGAAAGTCAAACAGGTTTGAAATGACAAGAGGGTTAGTAAACAATGACAGAATTTTCACTCTAATATCATATTGCAGTCCTTTCGATTAAACAACTAAACATGTGCAAATACATGTTTGGGAAAAGCTGTCCAGAATTGAATGATTAAGCACCACTTTTCAACATAAAGAATTTAAATTAATATGACTTCTACCTTCCCCGGTAAGAAACAACTTACAAATTGTGCCCAGTGGGGAGAGGTCAAATCTAAAAAATGCGACTGGTGCAAAGGATTATGGGGAGGAGCCCTGGGGAACAGTCATTGCCGGATGGACATATGGTGAATTATGGCAGAATGAAGTCACAAGCATCTGTTCTACTGTTTGCACCTCTCGTGCATTTTTCTTTAACTTATAAAAGTCCTTTATCTGTTAGAAATATATTTTATATGTATCTATAAAAGGTAAAATAGCAATCTAAAAAAGCAATAGATAATTACATAAAAAGTATCATTAGTACTATACATTTGGTGTATGAAAATGTTCGAATGTCATTGTCTTGGGTGTCTAAATGCCTTCAAGGGTACGTCACCTCAAAATGTTGATCACTTGACTCGGCAAACATTTTGCTTAAAAACATATAAGATAAGAATAAGAATAAGAATGACACAAAAATGATGTAGCCTACCTTGTGGTTGCATACTCAGGCCGGTACCCTGCGAGAGAGAGACGGAGAGAGATAATGTGTGAATGAGGAATTCCTGGGGAAATGTTTGTTTATGCTTGTTAAAGCACATGCAGCAAGCCATCTGTCCAGAGCTGGACATTCACACATACACAAAACACAGAAATTCTACATTTCCAAACCGCTACAACGGCACCCGAGGAGTTTGTAATAAGTATCCGTTCAGCTATACAAATATTTTATCCAAGTTAAATCCAGCATGAAGACTACCGCCTACAATCTTTAAAAACAGGCCGACTGTGCTTGATTTTAAAGCAGGGAATACAGCTCCTGACAGGTTTGTCAGGCCCACCCACACAACTCAGCAGCCCCTGACAGCAGACTGCTGTGTTCACACTAGAAGTCAGAAACACCCAAGGCTTCAAAACATGAAGAGGCACACTGTTAGCACCTCTGAATCTAGTAAGGGATGCTGCGACTGTGAGCCACTCCTTGGATTTACGATGCTGACTGATATTATAAAAACAAACATGCAGGAAAGAAAAACACGTAAAATATTAATTGAATGTTCTTTAAATAAATGTTTTCCTGCTGCTTTTAAATAGCGTACACATTGGGCATGAAAAGTAACTTTTTGGTGAAACAGAACGTTCCTTTAAAATAGGGATTGTTAAAAAAGCTTGGTTTGTTTTATTATATATAATGCATGGACATTCAAAAGAGTGAGCAAATACTTTCTTGGGCCACTGCATACTCTTTCATTTATTCTATGCATGGACTACAATTTATTGACCCAACATTTACAGAACCACAGAAAAGCGAACAGTACCGTCCCCAAGAGCTCTTTTTAGTAGATCGTGTTTTGCCTGGAGTTTGGTGATGAGATTGCTGCCCTCCAGATACTCGCGAAATTTCTGTAAGAAAGCCAAAAGCGAGACCACCATGAAACCAACAAAACCTGACAGCTGACTGGTTCACGTCTATGTTAGACAAACCCCTCAGGAAAAGACCAGGAGGGAAACACCGGTGGTGTATTTGATAAAAAAACAAGGCATCTTTAGAGAATTCTTTTTGAATTCCTTTAGCATTACTTTTTTACTTGCAGCTGTAAATAAAATAAGTGACAAATTCATGAATTCACCATAAAATAGAACTGCTCCGTCTCCTGCTGGTTGGCACGTCTCTTGGCAATGCTCGGCTTGCTGAGGTAGGTCTCTGACACGGTGGACTTGACCGATTCAGTGGAACGGCTGTGATGGAAACATTCCGACACGTCGTAGTCCTCGATGGTCACCATGTCCTGGACGGTAGTGAGAGTGGCTTCCGACGTCTTCTTGATCTGAAATGGGCCATGGTCAGTAAGTTTCTTCAAGCATCCGTAAATCAAGCCTCTGTCAAATGCATAAATTAAAGCAAATTCCTGTTGCTCATCTGGTCGAAGAAGGTTAAAGGTATGATCTCCAGGACACACAAACTGATCCAACATTGAATGCAGTTCAAACATGTTTAGATAAGTGTCTGTCAACTGCATAAACACACAGGATTAACACACCTGTTCCATGACTAAAAGTTTACGTATCACAGAAACAATCCCGAAGAGATTAAGTGCTTTGCTCGACGGCGCAATGCATCACCTGGGATCGAAAACATTCAACCTTTCTTGCAGTCCAGATACACACAGAATGCTAGAAAACACATGAATCACCTTTTGGGAAATAGCGGAAGAAAATTCCCCTCTGACCTTCACTACCTGACATACGAACTGTGAAATAATAGCAGACCTTGAGCACGACACCAGACCTAAGAAATGAATTTACAGCGAGGGGAGTGGAGGAAACGCCATTCATTTAATGGTCTCGCAGATTAATTTATGTCGCTTTCTGTGTCAGACATGCATGATATATGATATATTAGCTCAGAATGGAAGGATGACCAACCTATATTTTTATAACATAGTTATGTGTATTACAAAAGGTGAGTTTTAAATAAAATAATATTTTTTATTATTTTTTATATATTATATACATTATTTATACAGTATATAATATATATACAACTAATCAATTCAAACAGGCAACACATGATGATTTAGCAGCACAAAAACTGACAAGGTCATGGTGACATTTAAAATAAAGGATGCTGAAATCGTGTGCAATAGCTCGGTGGCTGCGTGTGCTCACCTGCTGAGAGAACAAATGTCTCTCACGCTCTCTCTCTAAGACAGAGCACTTTTTTGGTTTGCACAAACACTGCAATCTTGCCCTTGAGGAAAACAAAAACGCACAATTTCACACAATCACACAGTATCATAATCGTGTCTCATTACAAACACTGAGCTCATATGTCATTGTCCACTGGTTCAAGCTGAATCTCTCAAATCAATGGAAGATGACATTCCAGTGTATGGAAACCATGAGCCACACCTCACAGTTCTGGGTCTAGATCACATCTGTGATTTATCGGCCCGTCGTGGGCTTTGAGACACAAAGCGAATGACAGGTTTAAGCTTGTCTCCCGTCTTTAATCTCACTGTGGTTTGGTTTTGGTGAAGTGTTTTATAGAGGATGTACCGCACCTGTCTGTCGGATGTGATTTGCTGGGAAAGTGAACATTAGCTGTGCCTTTACAAAAGCGGACAGGTTTCACCGAGGTAAGAGGAGGAAGACAAATGAGATGACTTAATAAAAATAAACGGGATTTTCAAAACGTGACTTCAATACAGCTTGAAGGGATTTTTTAAAACCATACGGGATCAAAGACATGAATTGACATGAACAAGATTTTAAGTACAATATTATTATACAAAAATATTTTTTGGGTAAACTGTTTCTTTAATTAAACCGCACTTATCAACCCTGTTGCTTTAATAAAACTATAAGAGGCTTTATTTAAGGTCCAGTGTGTCATTTATGGGAGGATCTTTTGACAGAATTGCAATATATATACTGTACATATAAGGTATATAAAGACCTTACATAACAGGGCCGCACGATCATGGGTAAAATGATCCTCACGATTATTTTGCTCGATAGTTTTATCACGGTTAATAAACACGGTTATTTAGTCGGTTCAGAACTTTTGTTTTTAATTTCACGTCAGCATGTCTATTAGGACTATAGTTTACAGCCAATGAATA
Source organism: Triplophysa siluroides (assembly GCA_006030095.1). Taxonomy (NCBI): domain Eukaryota; kingdom Metazoa; phylum Chordata; class Actinopteri; order Cypriniformes; family Nemacheilidae; genus Triplophysa; species Triplophysa siluroides. The sequence goes on along the minus strand of VCII01000102.1, from coordinate 751,186 downwards.
TGTTATAATCTGCTGCCATTGACCTTAAACACTGTATTTCCAAAACACGCGATCAATCATCTAAAAACTCCACCACAAAAATGAACATTTTGTGACCTTAGGAATGAAACCTTGCAACCCCATTTTTGATTTCTTATTTTTTTATAAATCATTACTATTGGTCACCCTTAATGTTTGTCTGTGGGGGTTTTGCAAAAAAGTATGCATAAATGGGAAGCATAAATCGTTATCACGATTCGAATACGATAAATCATTAATACGTTATCTCCTCATGGGAAAGAAGCAATAATGCAACGACATCTTTGTCACATGAGTGTCGCTGTAGTGCTTTGGAAGGGAGAGGGTAGGGGTGGAGTGAGCCCATAGTTGCAATTCACAACCTCACCACTAGATGCCGCTAAAATCTCCATATTGCTCCTTTAAAGGCTGGATGTCCGATTTCCGAGTTACGCTTGTTTAGACAAAACAACCTTGTAGCCAATCAGCTGTAAGGTGTACAGTGCACAGGACGGACATTAGTCGAGCCGAGCGCCGAAGAAGCGAAAGATGGGGGTATGGGTGTGTCAGTTTTGGTGATTTGAACATCAACAACGGCTAAGAGAAATCGGACACCCCGCCTTTAAATGTATAAATTCAACACCAATTTGCCGTTACCAATTTCTATTACACCTAGTAGTGTTTTGACCATGTGATCAGTATGCTCGAGTAACCAGACTGAATAAGGTAATAAGCTGGCACTAGTTATAGAAGTTTGGCACATTTATAGCACTTTGGCAATCGGTATTGACATCAACCGAGCTGACAAGCAGCACAAAAGCAGCGGAGAGAGTCTTTCCCAGACAATCAGTGATTCACACAGCAGTTGAAGCACGACCGAAGTTCTTGATGTTTCTCCCCGAGGTTTATCTCCAGCAAAACAAACAGACACTTCCTACAGAGAACTGCACCTTTCCTTAGTGGGGTTTTAGTGCGATGTGAATAGAATAAGTATTGGATAAGGAAAAGAGGGCGAAAGAACAAGGTTGAAAAGGACAGAGAGATGTAAAGGAAAAGCGAGAGAGAGATAACACTTGTCAGATCTGCTCTGAGAGCTTCAATCTCGTTCTAATCTCTACAGCAAACACGATTTACATAATTCAATTATGAGCTGCGGAGGAGCGATGGAAATGGAAGGGTTGACAGCTGGATAATTACTCATGAAAAATGAGACGATGAGACAGGACGTTTGAAACGAAAGACTTATTCTTCCTTTGTGCGCAGCAAAGGTGTGTTTGAGGCCCAAGGCAAAGCCTGGCAGGATGAGCGGATTTTAGGATAATGCATAAAGTATTCATCACTCCATTTCTTTCCTTTTCATCGAATGCAGTCAAGGTTCTAGGAAACGACTGCCATTGATTGTTGGGTTTGTGCAATGCTGCATGTTTTAAGCCATCTGGAGAAACCAGGAAGTGCCATGACCTCATTTCCTCCTGCCATGTGGTTCAACTTCCTTTCAGCATTCCATTCACAACTACAGTATGTACAGTATAAGTGACAAACTGTGCCACTTAAATAGCCAATATTTGGCTTATCTTTAAAATGTCCGAACTAGCTGAACATAGTGTCATTTGGTCAACAAGCAGAAAGTTTCCACTGCTTCTTTTTAGATATTTTTAGTTCCAAAAATCTACTGCCAAGGGAAACAAAAAATTTTCGGTTTTCAAAAAATTATGAGCATGCAATGTTTTGTTCAAATGAAAAATAAATGTCAGTTTATTTACAGGAGCTTTGTGTAGTTGCCATCATTAAAATGCATTGTTTTTTAGGAGAAAGATGCATCATAAGCTTCTTGAAAATGTTGAACCAAAACAATATATATATATATATATATACACATTAATAGCAAAGTTATTCAAAAACTAATAAAGGATGAAATATAACTTAGTAACTTTTTCTTTCTCGACAATTTTTCTTGCAGTCTAATAAAAAAAAAAGTACATACATTGCATTAAAAAAATAACAACTACACAAAGATTAATTATTTTTCACAGAAAGATCATCGAGTGATTTAAAGTTTTTATCCTAAACTATAAAACAAGATTTAAATAGACATATCATCTAACTGTCATTCAGTGTCACATCTGATTTTCTGTGTGCATCGAAAAACCTCCTCTCTCTCCCCTTTATTAAAAAAAGAAAACGAATCACACGCTACAATAACGTAACAGGAAGCAGATAAGAGACGAGGGCAGATGTAAGACACTCGTTTGTCTAGGATAGACAAGATAACGCCAAGGAATCAAGGCAGATTCCTCCATCTTCCTGACAGAGCGTTTTTTATCCGGGCATTTGGCTTACAGGCTGATTAAAATGTTGCAGCCTTGGACGAGGCACAGATAATAAAATGTGAAAAAGACAGACGCGGTCTGAAAGACGGAAAATGGAGATGGTGTTTTGGAGAGATGCCTCTCTGTGCGTCACTGGGGTTATCTGGAGGACGGCAAAATTCTGCAGGGAGGAAAAACTATTTCTTGTAAGTCCTCGGAAAGCCTCTTTACCATCAGCTCCTGCCAACTCAATTAAGCGCAGCGCTAATGCAAGAGGAAGATATGGGATGTGTATTCCTGGATTTGTCTAACTTATTAAACAAGATTTTCAAATTCAATTACACAGCTCGATGTTTTAAAATCAACTGAAGGTATTTTGCCCGTGGCTTGCCGTATGATGCTATTGTTATAGAGGAGTGTTTTGTCTGAAATAATTATTTACTCATTTCTGGGAAAATCTAACCTTTAGTTTTGTGTCTTTAAATGATTTGAAAGGAACAACAGTATAGGTGAGAGTTCTGAGAAACCTTCTGGCACTAGAGAAGCCATTGTCTGAAGATAATTTTAATGCACTTTACGTTATGAATAATTGTATAACACTTTTTTTAAATATCAGAGTCCAATGGAATACATTCATGGTCCACTGTGGTATAATATATAGTTAGATTTACATTTACATTTGGTAGATGCTTTTATCCAAAGTGGGAGTGCATTTACATTTTCTTAAATCTTTAAATACACCCACAACCTTTGCATTGCTAACACAATTGCTTACCAAAGTGAGCTACGTAAACATATAACTCTCATATAGTATCTCTGATAAAACACAAAATCAAAACCTGTGCTCCCTTTATGTTAGTCTAATAGCTCTTCCTGTATAAGTGGGTGGTCGTTGGACTTTTGTTTTAAAAAAGGCAGAAGAACTTTTTACTCCAGATTAATGTTGACCAGACTTCCAAAGTCAAAAGTCTGGCTAAGGTAGCCTTACCTCTTCATTCTCGATCTTTAGCGTGGCCAGGCGAGATTGAAGCTGCTGGAATCTCAGCAGGAGCTCAGCCTGCATGGGAGGCTGTGCTGTGATCTGACACACCTGAAAAACACAGCAACTTCCAATTATTCTCCTCCACAGACCCATCAGTCCCTTTAAGAGCTTAATAACATCTATTTGGGTAGATGACAGGCACCATTAGAAAATCTAAAGGAAGGAATCTTGATCTTCCAAACAAAATATTTCAAGTGCCCTTTATAAAGCAATGCTCCAGTTGTTTTACTGACCGCGCACAAAGGCACGACCACAAAACAACAGGTTGTAAACCATGTGCAGACGTGATATCAGTGGCGAAATGGCCAATTAGGGAGCATAAATCCAATAAAGACTGTAAAAAAAAAACTTGAGGGTGAGAAATGCAATATGATTTGCTCCCAGCGCTCGGCACAAGCAACAGTCTGGCAACTGAGATACACCACACTGAATTCAAAATATCATTAAAACGCTTTTACACTCCGTGTCCAGTATGACCTCATACATTTCATGGTGAGACAAGATTAACGTTGAGGGTAATGGACGGGCCATAGCCGGTACATGTGCTCATCACTCTTTGTGTTAAAATGAAATGTAACCTCGACCTCTATGTAATCTGGAATGTTGCATTTATGATTGTAGGACTTATTTTCAAGATAAAACATGTATTGGTTATAAGGGAAAACAACAGCAAAAATATTGGTACGTAATGGAAAAACATTTTTTAAACTACTGTGATATTAGTTGGTTTGTCTCTCTCAAATTCCTTCACATTTGATCTTATTTTAAAAAAAAATACAGAAATGGGCATAAAATATTTAAAAATGTACATATCATAATAACTTTATAGTGGTAGTTCACCCAAAAACCAAAATTCTGTCATTGTTTACACACCCTCATGTCATTTCAAACCTGATTGACTTTCGCAGAACACAAAAGAAGATATTTTGAAGAATGTTGTTAACTGGCACACATTAACTCGCATCTGTTTTGTGTCCATACAAAAGTGAATGAGTACCGGTGCTGTTCGGTTACCAACTTTCTTTAAAATATTTTCTATTGTTTTCTGTGGACTCGATGAAAAAAATATAAAGTAACTTTATATTAGCTCTATTTCAATCCTGTTTAAAATGTAAATACCTAAAGAACAGTATATTTACAAAAATCTGGAACAACCTTTAACGCAAATAATTATGTATTAGAAACATGGAAAAATGTATGGGAATGTTGTATCAATAAAGGTTAAATGTACTGTATAAAAGGAATGATCCTTTAAAAAAAATAAACTCAGGGTGTCAATATGGTTGTGTGAGTGTGTGTGTGTAAATACATATACACTGGGCTTTGTTTAAATCTGACCTCATCTCCCATATGTGGCTGGAACTCAAATTTGACGGGTGGGCAGAAGGCAGTAGGGTACATTTCCATGAAGCGCTGGCGGTCGCTGCGGGGGTCCAGACTGTCCACTGCATTCTCGATGATGTCCAGGCCCTCGTGTCGTGATGTTTCCAGGTTATATTCAGCTGAGAGGTACGTCCGCAAAGCCCGGTTCAGAGAGGCATGATATCCCAGATCACAACACTACAAAGAAAGTGACACACAGCGTAACGTGTTAGATACCTACTGTACCAGAGAACCATTTCGTAAACCTACCACCTGCTGGTTAACAGCTCCCATCTCAACCATCAGTATCGAGTCTTACAGCTAATATCTGACATTCCAAACACATTAACACAAACAGCACAGCATGACGCATTACTCTTTCAACAACGGTGACTCTGGAAATATTTGTCTCTAAGATGACCTAATGCATAATGACGGCGCTGTGGTCTATGAGCTGGCTTCATATGGCCTCGATCTTCAAGGCCTGTGCCAAACAGCCCGGTAGCCCAGCTGACACAGGCTTATCGTGAGCAGAAAGGCTGGTATTTTCACATTATGATTCTGACTCATAGCAGAGTTTAAAATGAGGTGTCCTGGATAATAAAATATGGGGGAGAAATAGGTCGTCCTTGAAGAGGTTATTTAAGATGTGCTTGTCATAGGAAGAGCTGCTAGGCTCCCAAGGCGTAAAGCCAACTGCTTTCCATCTTATTTAATAATCATGTCGGTCAGCCCGTCTGCTTTCTGATCGTTTTAAGAGTTTTGATGCCGAGGATGATAACGGAATCAAATGGATCCAGCTTTCAGTCCATGTTGGACAGTAAATGTAATACTTTTTCCCTCTCTCATCCTCTTCGACTGACTATCTCTTTGGCTCTTGTTGCTCTCTCTCTCTCTCTCTCTCTCTTTCCTTCTCTCATTCTGGTGAGACGGCATAAAACAGGAAAATGTGAAGTAAACATCTTTCCGGCTCATGTCTGTCTCACTGCCTCGCTGCAGAAAAGTAACACCGTCTCACACCATGAGCGTCTGCACATGTACGAATGCAGAATCTTTTCATTAAAAATCTTGTTGCATTTCTTGCAAATCTTAAAATTAAATAAAAACAACCCTTGTTTTAGTTTATTGGACATCTGCATTATCCTGTCATTACAAACTCCACACGCTAAAATACCATTTCTTGCATTGCTTATTGAAACATTCTTGCTCAAATTGAAATATTTAAGCAAAAAGAGAACTGGTTTTGTTTCACAGTTTGTTTTAGCATATATGAAGGTTTGGCGGCAGGAGAAAAAGACCCGGTATGAGACAACATGTTACTGAGACAAGGTCAAGTTATTTCCCCTCCAATGAAATAGCCGAATAACTGACTGTGCACACACACGGGCAGAAAGCTCCGTGTCCTGTCAGCCTCCTGCAGAGAGGCTTTTGTTTCCTACATGAAAGTAATATTTTGCTGGATGTTCAGTTTATAAATAAATGATGCTGACAGGATTTTACAAGGATTTCGGACTGCAAAAGATGAGGACAAAGAGTGCTCAGCAGGGTGAAATGTAAAAAAAGTATTTAACATCTCCTTGTTCATCTACGAGACTCTCAGGCGGCCTGATTCACCGAAAAGTAGGTTTTAGGGCAAGAGTCCTATCCACTATTTTCACAGTAAAAAAATGCATTGCCAATTAACAGACTAGGGCACCTACCTCGATATAAAACTATTTAAAAAAAAAGCTTTCCTGTAGCTCAGTGGTAAGAGCATTGCGCTAACAACGCAAGGTTGTGGGTTCGATCCCAGGGGATTGCAAATACCTATGTAAAATGTATAGGATAAAGCAATGTAAGTCGCTTTGGATAAAAGCGTCTGCCAAATGCCTAAATGTAAATGTAAATGTAAAACTAGTAGAACAAAAGTCTTAGACCACAAAAAAAACCTCTAGGTTTTGAGAAGGAACTGACAAAGGTCAGCTTTCCTTAGTTGCAAATACGTGCAATTTCATGCCACATTCTCTTTCAGAAAGCCAACAATCAAGGCTTTATAAAAGATCTTAAAATAACAAGTTTGCGTGTGGAGACACGTGGGCCCAAAAAGTCCTGACTGTGATTTAACCGTATTTTGTAAATGAAGGTGCTGCACACCTGCATTTAAATTCTAAGAGCTTAAACTGAAATCCAATGTTGACAGAGCTTTTAAAGCAGACTAAAACAGGCGTGAAGACACATTCACACACTCGAAAGGTTGAAACTGGCAGCAAGTTTATCATACTGAGCTGTCCCGGAAGATCTGAGGTCAGTCTGAAGTTCTATTTATAACCGTCCTACTTGTTATGCAAAGTTTTTTAGTCTGCAAAAGAATCACTGAACTACTTTTCTCTCCCCAGTTACTTACATCTATTAAATCGGACAAGTCGTGAATGTAATACTTGAAGATTGAAGCATTAGAGGCTTCGAGCGTCAGCAGGTATTCGTTCCGAGCTTTGATCGACTTCAGCTTGTTCTCAGAATACTTGGCCTGCCTCTGATGAAAGAGAGAGAAAAAAGAAAGAAACAAAACAGACAGAATATAAGACGACAGATCGAAATATAACAAGCAAAACATTTTGAACATTCAAGCATGCTTTATGTCTGCACACAATGTGTTCCTTGAAGATTTCATGTGAAATGATTGAACACAAACGCTTCTAAATTAAACCACTGGGATGAAAAGTTGCATGTAAATGTAAGGAAAGTGCAAAGACATCAATAGCATAGCAGGCCACATCTTTGTGGATAAAAAGGCTTACAGTGTAAGTTTAGTTAATTTCCCGCATCAGTTCCTTATTACTAACACTTGACTGACTGACCAACAGACAGTGACTGACTGACCAACAGACAGTGACTCACGGCAACTTCCATATTTAAACCATCCCACAATGCTTCATTCCAGGAAGGCATCAATGGAAAACAATCCCACAGCTGTTAAATCATTTGTCACGGGCTTTAACAGAAAACAGATAAAGTGAGAGCATAAAACGAGGCTGTTTCTGTGACAGCTGGGCTCAGGGATGGCTTCCATTAAATGACACGACTGATGCGTTATAACACGCAGGTCAAGGTCAAACTTACTTCATAATAAATCAAGCACATTAAAAAATCAACACCAATGTAGCACAATTTCCCTAAAGATCATAAGGAAAATATACTTCGCAGTTAAAAAATTTTTTTACATTATGGCTTCTGAGAATTTGTGAGCCAAACATTTCTTTCTTTCCCGTAATATACAAAATTAATGAGATAAAAAAGATCTCATGAGGAGCAAATCTAACAAACCTTTAGGAAAAAAACTAACCTTGATGCTTTGGGTCTTTTCAAAGCAGTTATCTGAACCCCAGAGGCTCTCAACCTTTCTTGACTCTAAAAAAGACTTTATCCCGTTTACCTTCTCTTTCATCTTCTCGATCTTCTTCACCGAGCTCCTCCTCTGGTGTTTGTCCTCCATGCGGATGTAAAAGACGGGGTCCGTCCGTCCAATCTGCTTCTCCTCCTGCTTCTCTGCTTCTTTCAGCTTGCTTTCAGCACTGATGCTCTCCGTGTGATACATGTGGTAGGTTTTCATCACCTGCGGGACCCAGAGGTCAGAGGTCAAAAGTTCAACGACAGTCAGCAGCTGCCTGCCTGGGCCAAATCTATTTATTCCAACTACTTGACCCAAATCAATTGAGAGAAACGACTTCTTCTATTCCTGTTATGAGTGCAAAGAATCAAATGAATGTTGAAACTCTTTTAGCCAGAACTATCAACTAGACTTCCAAAGAGAAACTGTTTGAAATGCTTTTTCTTTTTGAAACTTCAACTTCTTAATGGTCCATGATGGAAGCCATATTTTACTCTTACTCTAGTCCTAATTACATTGGCAAGAACTTTGTGTTTGATGGCCGCTGTAATTTGTGGTTATCTAAAAATCGACTGGATTCTGAAGCCTTATATTGTTTCTTTAGTCCACTTCTTTCATCAAAATGTGAGCCTTTTCTGATGAAATGCATAACGGAGTTGTAAATTCCCATGAAGAAATGCAGTTACTGAGATTCTGAACATGTGGCTTAATGATAAACGCCACTTCAGACAGCCTGAGTCATTGTTGTGGTGAGGTGGCAATTAGTCATATTCAGATAGATAACATTAGGATATGACTCAGTGGGTATGAGCCTGTATTCACAACCTCATTATGTTCAACTCTTCACATAGATTGAGTACTTAATGGACACTAAATGTTCTGACACGCTGTAGTTGATGTAAAAGTGGAAGAGCATGAATGAACTTTGTGTGCAGTGAATATTCCAACAATGTCAATTCGACACTGTATAATCATGTTGGCATAATATCATATACAATATATACACATGAGCAGATGATGATAGGGCTACAATGCAAAAAAGTACAAATATCTACAAATTCTAAAATCAAGACACATTTTCTTCAGAAGCAAAGTGAAGATACCAAGTCTTGTTTTCTTAAAAAAAGTAAATGAGTTCATGCTTAAAACAAGCAAAAATATAAAATTGTGTAATTTTTTTGCAGTGATAAGACAAAAATACTAAGTAAGTTATTTATTTTTTGCAGTACAGTTACTACCATTTAAGAAAATATGAACAGTGCAGTCAGGTAGCAAGAAATGAAACCCAACACAACAAAAATACGTGGTTTTTTTTGTAGTATTTTTGTCTTCACAAGAGGCTTACAAAATACATTAAAGTCATTGCCTGCAAAATGAATCTTGACTTGTTTTCCATTACAAATATCTAAAAAACCTTACATTAAACTACATTAACTTAAAAAGCAAAATGCCCTAAGATAACTGATATCCTGAAAGAAAATATAAAAATGTGTTTATGCTTAAAACAAGCAAAACTATCTGCCAATAGGGTACCAAAAAAGGGTTTATAAGATATTTATTTTAAGCATAAACCCATGTTTTATTTATTATATTGCCGAGAAGACAACATCATTTCTTATTGTAGGTCTTTTTTTTTTCTGAAGAAAATACTTCTACATGTAAGAATTTTTGGATATTGAAAAACAAGATATTTTTGCAGGCAATGATTTTAATGGTTATTTTGTCTTATGCACTGTGAGCCTCTGTGAAACTTGACAGCGAGACTTTCCTCATCAGCTTGAACTCTCGTGGAAAAATTCCATCTACCTTCTCCTCCATCCAAATGACCAAATTGATAACAGGGAGCCATTCACAATAAGCCATGAACACTGGGTCAGTCCCAGCCATAATCACTGCAGCAGTCACTCGGATTTATAATTCCTGGTACAGTAAAGCCACAAAAGAGAGCCTTACCAAACTAAATATTGTTCATAAATATCTACAGAGTAAGCAGCACAGTGCTCTGTTGTCCGGGCCTGTATAATTACACACGTGGCCAGGATAGCAGAGAAAACCATGGGCCCGGCTCTCCGTTTACTGGTCTGGAACTCTGTTTACATTTCTGCTTGTTTTAGAAGGACCCATTTTAAAATCGCACCAGACCTGTTATTTCACCGGCTGTGGTCGCGTGGAGGGTTTCTGATGCAACGGACACGAGGCAGTGTTTTCCTCGAGAAGGCTACATCAGGTCATAAGTGAAAATCTATTTCTACACTGATCAAAATAAGCTGTAGTGTGTAACTTTCTTACAAGAACAAACATTGTGCAAATAAAAATGTGTCAAAGCTCCATATGATTTACAAAACAGTGTCTGGGGCAAAGGTTTCCGATGATTTGGTAACGGAATGCAAAAAAGTGCCTGAAAATACTGAATATATCACCGTTCACCCAAAACTATATATTCTCAATAATTTATTCAACGTCATGTCATTCCAAAACTATATGCTTTTTTTCTTCTGCAGAACACAAAAGAAGATATTTGGATATAAGTTGATAACCAAACAACACCGGACCCCACTTACTTCCATCATGGGCACAAAACCACCAAAACATTTCTCAAAATCTTCTTTTGTGTTCCACAGAAAAATCATGCACGGTCATATACGGGTTTTAAACCACACGAGGCAAAATAATATAAAAAATAAAAACACATTTTTTTTCGGGATGAACTATGTGTTTTGTAGCTTCAAGTAAAATTAATAGACATTCAGAAAAAAATCACAAAAAAGAGTGTTCAACAAATCCACAGGACAAGATTGCAGGTGTTTTTATACGTGGGAATACATTAGCATCTTATTAAGACCCCCGGGGATACATTCATCTTCAGAGCTTTTGCGGTGGACCTGACAGCTACAATTAAAGTGCGGGAATTAACTATTGATTACCGGTGTGAACAACGTAATCCAACAAGGTCAGAGACGTAGAATTTGCGTGAAGTGCAAAGTCTTTTACCATGGTATACAGTGGATGTTGAGGTCACCAAGAAACCCTAATATTGTTCTGTTCTGAAGAGCTCACAAGAGAGCTACTGTCACAGTTCATGGTTCAACTTTGTCCACTGACGTCAACGAGATCCGTGTTATCATTACTGCACTTACCGTGTAGAGCTCGTTGAGAACTTTCATTAAATCCTCCTGCAGCTGAAAGGTGATATCTTTACTCTGAAGAGAGAAAGAGAGACAAGGCTGTCAGTGTTCAGCTCACATTATCAAAAAAGTGACAAAATATTTGTCAAAAAGCTTAAAATGATAATATATATATTTTTAAATAAAAATATTACTTTTATTCCCGGACGTGTTTTGCTAAACTCAACTAAGTCAGCTCAGCTGCATGTGGAATGCGAGACTAACAGGTCGCACGTGTCCTGTGGAGGTCAAAAGTCAAACTAATCCTAACACAACTAGCACCTTCAAACACACTTTTTGACAGCACTTTAACACACTCGAGAGTAAACAGCTGTGTGTGCGTGTGTGTGCACTCCCGCAGGATCTCAAAAGCATAAGTAAACGCTAAATACTAAGCTCACCGCCAGTGACTCATCGTACAGTACAGGCAGTGTCCGGACATGCAGACCCAAACAGATATGAGAGCATCATGCCTCTTTCATGCTTTTAATCACGCTTCCTCCCATACTAACAGCAGCCAAAGCTTCTACTAAATAGATGTATGTAAATGCAAAAACGAAAGTCACATGGTAGGATCCAATCGTATGGATGCAGAGCGTGGGTGAATTTTAAGTATGACAGGCCAGGCTTGTGCAAGCCAAGGGAAAAGTAGAACTTCATGTGCGAGCTTATTTCCTAACTCCATAAATAGCCAAACCAAGTAATATTAGAGTAATATAATCCCATTAAAATTAATCTAGCTATAAAAAATGGACAACCTTCAGAGGCATGAACATGAAAGGGTTGACAGGACCTGTAACAAGAACAAGTCTTAAAGCTGTAAGGTGTCAATGGTTGTGCACTTAACAGAAGGCAGCATTATCCATGCCCTAAAAATGAAGTGGTACAGCTCAAAGTACAAACTGTGGGGAAGGTATTGTAAGCTTGTGTTAGCATTTACAATGTATACTTTTATGCTCTTTATTTTTGTGAATTTCTACGACTTTTATAGTTGATCAATGGATTAAAAGAATTTTCATTTCTATCATTCTAAGTTGTTACAGAGGAAAAAGGGGCTACAAATGTTTTGTCCCAGCGATGCTATTGAAGGACCATTTTTTGGTTCCCCAAATAACAATTTACTCCAAAATTCTTAAAATAACCATTTTGTTCTGTCTTTGACATTTATCTCAACTCCAATTTATGAAATAAATAATGAAAACAAATCACATAAATGACATGTATCTCAACTCCAATTTATGAAATAAATAATGAAAAAAAAAACTAGTCCACAACCTAGAATGCATGCAAGTACTGCATAGTAATATATATATATATATATATAGTAATTATGGCTCAAATCAAAACAACTAACTGCAGTTTGATTGATATTAATTTATAAGAAATATTATTTTAAAAAAAACATTTAACTGTATATATATATATATATATATATATATATATATATATATATGTATCCAAAATGAGAACTCAGAATAAATGTTTTCTTTTAAATAATATTTTTTATCAATTAATATATCAATATCAAATATATGTAATATGTATATATATATGTAAATGTATTATTGATTTTTTAAAATCAATAAACAAAAACTACTACAAGTTACTTTTTGCTAGGAATGCTGGAGTTTTGGCGCAGTGGTAGATTATGGGAAAGCAGGTTTGAGCCCAGCCTGTGTGGAGAAGTTCCTCGGAAACGGGGTAGAGAGCATCTCAGTTTGGCATCTGAGCCTTGAAGGCTCGAGTTAACAGCAGGGGATGTGATCTGCGGTGTGTGGGACTCATTATTGAAATCATGTAGTGATCAAAGCAAGCAGGGTGCAATGATGACAGGAAAGAGTAGTTTTAGTGCCTTGGGTGCCTGACCACCCCCCACATGCACCCTGTTTATCTTTTAAAATGAAAAACGCTTGTCCTTTTCTTTTATTACTTAAAAGGTGATCTAGTCTTACTAGTCTTGTTGTAGTGTTTAAACTACATGAGGAGAAACACAAGCGCTTGGTCAATATTTTAGGCAAATAAAAAAAAAACTATTCAACCAGCATGAATAAGGGTCACCTAGTTATACAACTAGCCACATGAACTTATTTGAGTGCCTACAGTGTCTTTATGTGGATTCAAAAATTGTGTATATCAACTCGCCTGGAAACTGACGGCTTTGTTTTCAGGTTTCCTTCAACACAAGCTCATCTTATGACTCATGAGGCCTTTGAAGTTGTGATGTAGATACATTTATTTGCCTGGTAAGTAACATAAGGTATTCATCCGGATGAAAACAGCTGTGAGGAGCACCTGTTTTTTGAAATTATAGACGTTCCTTACTGTAATGGGCACTATGTGTTAGCATGCAACAACGTCAGGAGAATACAACAATAAGACGAAGATGAAACCACCTGTCTCTGGTTTTATAAATATCACTTTCCTCGCAAAATTCTGGTGCTTTATACAGCTTAAACTGCCCAAGAACACTACTTTCAACAAACAATGGTACACAAAAACGTAAAAAAAAAAGAAAACAATAATACTACAGTAACTCCTACATTAATGTTAAATAAAAACGTACTTGCTTTACTCACAGAACTTACAAAATCGTATCAAATCACTGTTAGCTAGTTATTTCAAGTTTTCTGATCAATATGCATCAGATGGTTAGCGAACAAATTGTGGGCGGTCCGTGGGTGTGTCATCTGAGGTCAGATCTGCCGGTCAAGCCCTTTGAGTAACCCATGTGTGAGACCAAAACTTTTACCTCCTGCATTCCAGCCTAGTAATTTGCTGCTGTGGTCGACTCACATGACTCGCATGCAAGGCAGCACGTAATCTATTTGGGAGTCTCCCCCTTCTGTGGCCTGTGCTGTAGGGTCCGCCACGTAGTTCTGGTCACGGGACCACGGACATCAAACGAGAGGCAGAAGGCCACGATTAGAGCTTAGCTTTAGGAACTATACAGTACAGAACCACAGCACGGAAGCAAATGTCCTATGGCCGGACCCACATCATAAATCTGAAGAGCGAATGCACAAAACAACCTCATAGCATTAAAAAAAATGACATGTCCCACGTATGCCTTTAACTGCAGGCAAGTACGTGTTAAAAGAGGAGAGCATTGTCCTGATATCTCTTGGAATGTGTTTTCCTCTTATGCTTCCTGCTTTCCGAGGAGGAAGTGTATGAAATGAATAATTCAATTCCACATGGATGTTTAAAAAAACATAAAGGGAGAATGACTAAAAAAAGAAAAGACATGCTGGGAAAAAACTGTTTTGCCATTATATAACCAAATAGTAACTTGAATGAAATTGTACTTATAAATTGTAAAAATTAAACTTTTTAAAATACAAATATTTCTGACCTTTTTCAGAAGGCGTGTGGAGTCTTCACTGATCTGCATGAAGCGCATGATGACGTTGTTGAGATAAATGTCGCTCAACGTGGCGTGATCTTTGCTCTCCCTTCGAACCTGGTTCAACAACAGGTACCAGCAGTTCACCGGGGACAAGAGATTCTGGTCTTTCCTGCATAAATGAGAGAGAGAGAGAGACTGATCAAAACAATGAACGGCTTCTCTCTGCGAGCTGTCAGGACCATCTGTGTGCTTCGCTCACAACCTGGATGAGAACAAAGACAGATCCATCTTTCTGACTGGCTTCCACCGTCAGGATGCTGTGAGATCTAGAAGACATCCCTTACAAAACTTCTACAGGGGATAAGTGAGCCATATGTACCCATACGTATATGTATCAAAGTATAACAACCAATCACGAAAGAATAAGAGAACGTAACAATGGTATTTATTAGGGAGATGATGGCGTTTTGGTAGGCAAGAAAAATGCAAGGAAGTAGTTTTCAGCTCCGTTTCCCTTGTTGGTTTTGCATGTCAATGCTGCAGGTGAAGGTCTGCGGCCTCCCAACATGTTTATGACGCAACCATGATGATATAAACATCCAAGTACATAAAAACTGCATCCGCTCCAGCTGAGCTGAAATATTTACTTTAAGAGAGTATTTGATAAAAACAGGAAATAACTTTTGACATTTATGTTCATGTACATTCATACTAGTGACAGACCAATATATTGCCGTAGCTGATATTTGGAAGATTTTAATTATCGGCATCTGCCAATATACTTTTACAAATGGACGATATTTTTTTCTGTTTGGCCGCACGGTACAGCACTTTTAGCATTTTATTCATAATAAGATTTAAAGCAGGCATTTGCCACTTAATGTAATATGACCACAGTAAAATGGGTCGTGTAAAGTGGATGAGATACAAAAATTTGATGGTGTGTATAAATAATATGTTTAAATTGCTATACTTTGATATTAAGCCATGTTTAGCAGCCCACAATTAATAAAATGTCAAGTGTGGACCTCTTCAAGTGTTCAAGTATGTTACGAACTAGGCACGTAGTACACAACAATTATTCATTTAGTTTCACCAACTTTCTGTATTTCTCTCATTTAATTGCTTTTGTTATATCGTTCTGTATCGGCCAATCGACAACAGTGCTTTCTTAATATCGGTATCGGCCATTAAAAATCCCATATCGGTGGACCACTAATTCATGCATCTAGTTTTAATGTGTGATGTGGCAACCGAACCCATGACCTTGTTGTCAGCACCATGCTTTACCAGTTCTGCAAAAGAAAACAAGACGACAAGCGCCTGAAGAACTGACATGTTTAAAGAGTCAGGGTTGAAAGATCAAGTCCTCTGTGCCAGACTGGATCAAACGGATAATCTAATTGAGCTAAAAGCCCAGAGATGCATGGTCGCAATATGAACGCTCAGCTCGCAGGAGGGGGATTCAGATTGCAGGGAGAATTATGGGAGCCTGTTCGTTTTCTGTCAGTCTGTAATTACTGTAAAACCCTTTCATGAGACTGCCTCGGCCTCTTGAGAATGCACTCTGTTCTTTCTGCATGTGTGCAGTATGTCGAGAACGTGACGGAGTCAAAGCAGGGAGTCGCGAAGCTGAAGTGTACACGTGATTTTGATACATGAAGCAGCAAAAATAGCAATGCTAAAACGCATGAATAAACCATGAATGTGTTATAAAACCTGGAATTTTAAATTCACTTTTAAATAACAGTGAGAAAAATAGAAAAATATGGTGAAATGACATCAGCAGAGTCTTACTAGAGCAAACCTTGACCTTTGAATGGGATGAAATGTAGTGATATTAAAGGGCTAGTAAGACCAAAACACTAAAAGTTTGGAACAACTTGATGATGGTGAGTAGAAGAGGAGAGCATTTTAAATACCTTTAATGTGAATAGTACACCACAAACCCACGTAAAGGAAATAACTGCACAATAACATTTCTAAAAGGCACATGACTTCATATTTCAAATTATTTGAGACTGATGTGATGTGAACCGGGACACATTACTGAAATAGTAAAGTACTTCAGGGACTTCCTAACAAGACTGAAGGTGACAGGAAACAGAAAGAGGGCAGAGGTAATAGACCAGGAAGTGGAAAAGGAAACGGGACATGATGTCCTTGTGTGGATCAAAGCAGGAAATTCATGGGTGGCCCAAGAACTGCCTTACAAAATGTATCATGTAAAACAGGCACCAACTCCACTGTGGTTGATGTCACCCTGGGTAATCGAAAGCCATGATGAGATCATTAAAGAATCATGTGACTGTTACAAAAGCAGCCGGTAACACACAGAACTGTGGTCGCACCATTCAAGGACTTAGTACACCAGCGGTAGTGATTAGACAGGATTAAATAACCACTGGCTGCCAGCGGGCCTGTCCCTACAAAGGGCAACAGCAGTCATGTCATCACCATGCTCAGATGCACAGCTTACATTTTGGGGTACTCTCGAATCCTTGCACAGAGCTCGATTACAAATCTGCAACGATTGGTGAAAAAATAAACCGAACAGCTTTGAAAACTGTCCTATGTGGCAATTGTAAACGTATACAAACAAAACAGACCTTAAATGTTTGATTTAAAAAAAGTCAAATTAATAAATAGTTTAAAGGGATAGTTCACCCCCAAATGAAAATTCTGTCATCAATTACTCAACCAAATGTAGTATCAAAGCTATATGTATTTTTTCTCTATGGAAAACACAAAATAAGTTATTTTGAAGAATGTTGGTAACAGAAAACTGTTGGTCCCCATTGACTTGCATTGGTTGAGTGTTCATACAATTGAAGTAACTAGTGACCAAAGGTCTTTGTTAACCTACATTTTACTAAATATCTTCTTTTGTGTTTTGCATAAGAAAGTCATACAGGTTTAAAATGACAAGACGGTGAGTAATTGGGTGAGATGACAGAATGTTCATTTTCAGGTGAACTCTGCCTTTAAGTTAGTAAAAATAAGTTTGACTATTACAAAAATAACCAGTCCTTTTCAATACGCCTTCTCCGTAGCGCATTATAAAAAAAAAAAAAAGTGTGTTATGTAAATAAATAAAAATCATTACACCCCAGCCTGATGAGATTAGGATCACCAGACAAGCAGGTCAGCGGTGATATAAATAAGCAATCCAACAACATCAACATTGCATCCGGAGGAACTTAATTTAGTATTTGTGTAAACATGCGGAAGACTGCAAACATTAAAGTGACAACTCACTGATACTTAAATGCCAGTGTTGACGTGACGAAACTGGAGAGTTTGAAAACCTTTAACAAAGTCCTCAAATAAATGTGGAAGAAAGCACAATCATGCAGCCGAACAGACATAATGTATAACAAACCTTTCACTTTAAGGGCAGAACACACAAAACTTCTCCAATGCCTTACATGCATGTTTCACAGAGAAGTACAAAAGTTGAAGATCTCAGCTGGAAACACCAGATTCAAAGGTTCACCCTTTGAGATGTAGAACGCATGGTGTGTGACATATATAAAGGGCGCTAATAGACCGTAACTCACTACCTCTTGCTGTAATAATTTCCATCCCGAGTCTGACCCGAGCATCCCTCCCTGGGCAAATAGCATACAATGCTTGTTAGCTCAATAAACACATGCAATATACTAGGCACCAGCCACCGTGTCGCCACGACGACAGTGTCCTCTGGGGGAAAAGCTAACCACACACTGACAAAAATACTGCCGGTTTAGTTGGCTTTTAAGGGTGTGTGTGTGTGTGTATGTGGACAGAACATACATTGGAGAAATGTTTCTTAGATAGTATTGGGTTCATGATTGAAAACTGGTTAATAGTTACATAAGACACAAAAATATCTACAAAACTGTATATCGATGTATTTTTCTATGTAATAAAATACAATATATTATGAACAAACTACTTTTAAAGTAACCTATTCCTACCAACTGAACCACACATTGTAACGCACAAATCAATGAATCTATATTTGTGAGATCCATTGGACATTTGTGTGCATTTACTAATGGTTTACATTTGCATTCATCAGATGCTTTTATCCAAAGTGACTTGCAAATAATTGAGCATTTAACATTTTACCTTAAGTGCCAAATGACCGATATAAATGGTCAGCTTTAAATCTAGCCAAACTCCTGCATACAGTAGCTCAAGCAACAGAGTTTCACAAAAAATAAAAACAGAGTACTCGATCCATCACACTTTACTCTGCGAGTCACCAGAGAGGCTTCTAGTGCCGTTGAGAAGATTGATTCTGTTTTCTGCTATGAACTGTGGCTATAATCCCACAGGTAGGGGAAACACTGCGTTTCTTGACAAACAATCACTTAATCTTCCCTTTCGCTATGGATTTCTGCTGAGCCTGTACACCAGCCAACTTCAACATTGGGGTACAGCCCACGCTCGGCTGGCCTCGTCCTGACGCCATCGGTGAGAAACCAGGCCAGACCTTCGGACTATGGAGCAAACTGGAATACAACGCAAAAACCACAGTCTGGGCCTCTCTACCGAAGCTCTGTGGTTACAAAAGATGCTTCCAAGTTTAGCATATAAATGTCTCCACTATTACAGTTTTAAACCACTCTTCAAGCCACTCTGTTGAACAGCTCCGGGATGCGGATATCCCAACTAAATACATCACATTCAAGAACATTTTGATGTTCATTTATTCAACAAACAGCTGAGCCAAGCTGGATTTAGAAATGGCCAGCGGACTATGGAGTAGTCCGCTGGCCATGTATGCCAGCCAACCTCACAGCACAACAGGTTTTTCCAAACTCTCAAAAATATAGAAACTCGTTTCCCTTCTGTATTTGTGCGTCACGCTCAAGCATTATGAACTGCCAAGTTTGGCATCTTGACTTTCAAAACTGTTTTGTAGCTCAACTGGCAGGGTATTGTGTTAGCAGTGCAAAGGTCATGAAAAAAAAGCATACTTTGTAATGCAAATGTATATCGCTTTGCATAAAAGAATCAGAAGCCAAATGCATAAATATCACATTGAAGGAGGCAGACCACATCTACCACAAGCGCTGTAGAGATTCTCTACCGTCATCAGTTGTACTCAGCTGCTGGACTCATTCGGGGCTCTTAAACTGCATTTGGTCTATTTACAGAAGTGAAAGTCAAACACACCTCAATTCATATTGCACCAGCAGTTTCTGTACCAAAGTTATGTAAATGTGGAGCTACATTTTCCAGAAAGCAACTCGACTGGAATAAGGAGAGCACATTTACATTTCATCGTGTCAACACTGTCTGGAAACACACTGAAAATAAATCAGTAAAAATAACAACAGACGAATTATCCAAATTTAGCTGGAAATAAAGGTTGTGCATTACAGCGGTTACAAAACTGATAATAAAGAAAGAATATTGTTAGGCACGACAAACAACATACTTCATATAAATATACGTAGGGTGCATTTAACAACTTAAATGTATGTACTCTTTATGCAGGATGATACTAACTAAAGCACAACAATTTCAAGGGCACTTACCTCAACCGACGGCAATAAATACACAGCAAATTACAATAAATACAAGCAAACGCTCATACACACTCACTTATATTGCTGGTGGTCTTTGGTGCTCCTGGTCTTGGCCATGAAGCGCTCGGCCAGCTTTTCCAGGTTGCGCGAGTACTCCATTTCGATCTCGGACTTCTTGCGGAAGAAGTCCTGGAGGTCCTGAAGAAGCTGCACCCTCATGTCTGTCTGCTGCTCCAGACATTTCTGCTGCTCCACCAGCTGCGCTCGGATCTCTGAACAAACACATTCAGACACAGTCTGTCAGAACACACGTTTGTCGCGACATTAAGCATCAAAACACAAATCAGAAAAACACGACAGGAGACAAATCATTTTAGTTGCATTGCTTTGCTTAAAAAATGCTTTACTGCCAGCATTAGTTCCATTTTGCATTATCACCAATGTGACGGTAATCTAAAATCATCAGACGGAGCATGTTCTGGCCGTTCCCTGAGTTTCATTACAGTCTGAATGAGAAACGGTCCCAGAACAAACCTATTAATTCTCTAAATCTACTCTGTGTACAGCTCGAACAGCCACGGAGGCACTCCACTTCATTTAACAAGCATTTTTGGGCCAAATTACCTCCGGTTTCCTCGTGCGATTGCCCCCTTGTCATAGGGAATGGAGCCCATTAAATTTGCAGCGCACTGTGGAAGCTCACCAGTTCCATACCATAATATATGTTAGACTTCCTCTCGTGGCCCCGAGGGACCCAACATGTTTTAATGTATTTCTCATAATGTGGGTTTTCTGAACCACAAGTCCACCTTGACAGACTGTAACACAATGCCAGGGTGCTTTAAAACAACTATTTCAACAGAAAAGAAGGTGGAAATTAATCATATGGGGAGAAGTGTGATAAGCTATAACAGCTGTGCAAGCTTATTAAAGAAAAAGAAAAGCAAGAGTAAGCAAGAGGACATAAATAACAAGCAAAGAAGTATCAATGGGACGACAACGGTGCAAGGAAGCTAACAACAACAAAAAAGAAGGATTCGCTAAAAGTCAACGAAACTCACTAAACTCAAAGTATTTGATAGTACAATTAGATTTGGTCGAATCTTATCAGGCAAATATATATTATACATTTTAGGGACGTGCAAAACTACATATTTTTAAAATCGACTAAAGGCAACTTGGTTACTAAACTTTTAATATAATAAAACCATGTTTTTAATTTGAGAATTTTACTACAAATATCATGGTTAAACTATAAATACTATAGTGAGACCATGGTAAATTTGTGGGTACCATGGTTTTACTTATTGGGGTAAAACCAAATTTTTTGTGAAGGGACAACAGGCTAACCGTCTATTTTTCCAGAAAAACGTTGCATGGCTTAAGAGCCATAACTCATATTCTTAAAAGTTTTATGAAAAGTTTTATTAGAGTATTTATTATATATTTATATTATATTATATGATACATTTATTTATTATATTATCTAACACACACAAATTACACACTGATCTCACAGGAATTCGTAACTATTTTACGAGGTAGCTAATTTGAATGAATTTGTACGATGCGAATCGCACAAAAACATGCGAATATTCAAAAAAGCAATACTGAGGCCCCTCCCCCAACCCCACCCCTAAATCTAACGTCACTGGCACGAAAGTAAATAGAACGAAAATATGCGAATAAGACTGTACAAATTCGCCACCTCGTTGTGTTGCAAATGACACACCTTAAAATATCTCCCTTGTCACACCGCCTTTATTCAGGAATACTTCATTCTGATCGGTCAATCCCTGCATTTTAAGGTCAACTGATTTTCTTCGACTGCCTCAGTATCACTGTTTTTGTATCAGGATGCCTGAGCCCCCGACGTGGTTAATTGTGCACTAATGACCGTCTGACTGTACATTATCGTTTACATAATCTACACCATTACCTCAAAGACATTCAAAGAGATTCCAGGAGTAACTCTAAACGGTATGAGCTCAGCGTCCCTCATCGGCGGTTTCAAGTGACCCTCCATGATTACAAAGAACATTCCTCATCCCGTGAGGTCATATGTGTGGTAAACATCTGCATGGAGCCGGTGTGCTCAAGCATGTGTGAGACCGTGTGTCTGATCAAAGCCCCTGTGATCCACTTCAAACAGAGAGATGGATGCGAGCACCTGTGCACCGTTTGATACTACACAAACAAGAATCTAATCGGCTCTCCGCTGTCTGTCTCTACAGTTAGCTTCAATATTTCCGTGCCCACAGATGGGTTCCCAAGATAGCTAATGGATGGGATGAGCATTTATCTGAGATTGCAGGCTATTCTTTAAAGAGTTGGAAACTATGCGAGCAAACATCAGAGCCAAGCACCATTTAGAGATATATGGGAACGGTTTATGAGCTCCATTAGACGTACGGGAAAAGAAAAATGACTTCTGTGACCGACCAGGGAGAACAGATTTCAGTCAGAGCAGACGTCATACGTCAAAAACAACACTATGAAAGACTAAGAAAGTTATTCAGGTAAGCAAATGAGCACTAAAGTAATATATTAAATCAATAACATTGCGTAACTGAAGCCATTAAACTGACTGATTCAATATTTCGGGCGCTCGTCTTCTGTTCCGCTCCAAACTGCCTGTGCCAAAAGCCATGTGGGACATATTGTACCAGAATTGTGTATGCAGAGCGACTCATCGCCTGTTCCTGAAATAGCAGCATTTGTCAGGAGACCCGTGCTCGTCGTCCCCCCCCTTCACTCTTCACAGGGAAAACTGCACATTTCAGTCTTCGACATATACTACAACTATTTACTATTAAAACTATAAATAGAGACAATGCATGTCAAAAAAATCTCATTGAAATTTTCATTTTAGAATACAGGTAGACATGTGGGCAGTGGCCGGAGAATATCCACAGCTCGCAGACATCCGTCAGTCAGCTTTACTCCAGGGCTCGAAGGCAAGGACACGTGATCGCCCCTGGCTAGATTGATTTTTACCAACTGCAGTCCATCAGGGAGAGTCTACTCACTTCTGACAGTTCAAAGAGCAGTTTAGGACACATTTTAGCTCTAATAAGCCGTCTTGTTTGAGAAACTACTGCGAGTCGACACGGGACCTAAACCACAGCCCAAATTTAGTTCCATCTTTCCAGGGACGTGAAAAATAAATAGAAAGTGAGCTAAACTTAATCCAAACCTCCTTTTTAGGCCACTCTGAGGTTCCAGATGTCTTCCTTTGGAAATCATGTTACCGCATAACTTAAACTCAATGACGTATCCGAGGTTTGAGTTAGCTAGGCTATATATAAAATACAAATGTGATAATGTGATAATTATGCATGAGTAGCACGACTGAAAAACCAATTTGAGCGTCACAAAGAAAAATCCAAAAGAAAGTCAATTTCAAGCAGGACAATCGTTTTTGAATAAGGAAGGGTCAATTTCAGCTAAAACTCAAGTGTTTCAGTGATGTCCTGCATAACACAAATCGAATCTAACAAGACAGCCGGAATGATTTCTGTGTTTGCAGTGCGATACTAGCGTTTATCATCCGTTTGACATTATAGATTCGGGCATAATGTCAAAGCACAATGTTATGGCAAGACAACTTTATTGATCCTCAAGGGGAAAATCAGATATCCCGTACCTTGTGTAATTTAGTCCGGTAGCAGAAAACACGCTTGACGTAATACAGCAACCATCTATGGTGTAACAGGGAGCCGAGAGCAATTGAGACATCATCATTACCATTGTAACCGAAATGGTTTCCTCCATCTGTTTAAAACAGCATTTTGTATGATCCACAGACTTGTTCTGTAATCATTTCTATTTAAAGGGAAATTTCACCTAAAAATAAAAATCATATGCTCACCTTAATTCATTCCATACTTGCATGATTTTCTTTATTCTGTGAAACACATAAGATATTTTGAGAAATGTCTCCTTGGTATTGTCTATATAATGGGAGTCAATGGGGTCCCAAGTTGTTTGGTTACCACCATTTTCCAAAATATATTTTTGTGTGTTCTCCAAAGTCATACGTTTGGAATGACAGAAGCGTCAGTAAATGATAAAATAATTTTTGGGTGAACTATGCCTTTTAATAACTTGACTGAAAAACGAATCAAAGAAAATGATGAAATGTTTGATTTTAACGCCAGCCATTCCAGCAATAAAAAACAGTCTATTCGTGGCTTGACCAAGACAAATGTGAAACGTATGCACAAGAGTCACAACACAGACTCTATAAAGCTATCTCATGTGGTGACAACTTGAACATGGGGCACATGTGTTGTTTTATCTAAGTGCAGGTCTACTTCAGCTCCAGCAGGAAGTCTGAACCTCAGAGGTCTGTGTCCAGCTATTAGCTCATTACCATTTACGCGAGACGTCTGTAGGCCTGCAAACACACGCGCACACATAAACAGGAAAGTCTGGCCCTACGGGTATCTTTGTCTATATGCATCAGTCCTTTAAGTCTGGTCTGACTGCAGTCTACTGACCTACAGAGAGGCAGTTCCTTCCTGTTCAGGGCTTCAATAAGACCAAATTACACCTTTACTGCCTGAACTCCTCTGAACTTCAACTAACTCCTCCGCTTACAGCTGCCCTGCTCAAATTTTACACATGTATCAATAGCAGACGCATGGAAACCAATCCAACGTTTGGAGACTTGTGTTTTTTTTAGACAGACGCCAAGTGCAGATGCTAGTTATACGGCTTAAAAGTATCATAAATCTTTTAGACATGGTGATGATAAAATAAAGGGGAAGTGAGAAAAATAAAATATGGGTAAATATAATTTTGTATACAAGTAAAGCCGTTTTGGATTGTTTAACTACATAGATATTTTTTGTAGAAACTCTGAAAACTGTGGACAAAAAAGTCAATGTTTACACAAAGGAAAAATAATTGAGATCCAATGAGATTGAGGGGAAAAGCAGAATAGAAAGGACAAATTAAACTATTCTAAACTATTTAGATGAATACAAAGCTTTACCTCAAGCTGCAGCATGTATTTTTACACCACAACAATGTTTCCAAAAGGGCTTCCCATCCACTAAAATAAACTGAGCTATCATTCATGTCTATACTGAAAACCTGCTAACCCTCCCTGTTGAAAAAAACAGCATATGCTGGGTTAGGTATGTTTTGATACTGGTCATGTGCTGGTTTTAGCTGGTCATGTGCTGGTTTAAGATGGCCATGTGCTGGTTTTAGTGGTCATGTGCAAATTTAAGATGGTCATATGCTGTTTTAAGATGGTCATATGCTGTTTTAAGCTGGCCATGTGATACTTAGCTGGTTTAAGCTGGTCCTGAGCTGGTTTAGCTAGTCATGTGCTGGTTTAAGCTGGTCATGTGCTGGTTTAAGCTGGTCATGTGCTGGTTTAAGCTGGTCATGTGCTGGTTTAAGCTGGTCATGTGCTGGTTTAAGCTGGTCCTGAGCTGGTTTAAGCTGGTGAGGAACCAGCACATGACCACCACTGCAAACCAGAATAATAACATACCTAGCCCAGCATATGCAGGTTTTTTCAACAGGGTTGTGTGTGAGCAATAGCAACAGAGAAACACTTATAACATGTACACTAAACAGAAGTAAAAAATAAGATCCAAACCAAATATAGTGAAAATGAAGGACCCATTGCATATTAGAAAAAAAGTAGATTTTTTACCTGGCTTGCCATCCCATCCAAACCTTTCAGGTAGTCATGGGCCGGTTACCGGTTTCAAGGTATACCGAGGTTTTAAAGCTGGTTTCAAAACCATTAAAAGTTCTAAACATCACTAAACACAATAAGCTGTGTTTACACAAAATTTATTAAATCATGAAGTCGTGTTATTGATTTGATGTTTACGTTTAATATATCCATTCCATTCCATTTTCTACCGCTTGTCCGAACTACCTCGGGTCACGGGGAGCCTGCGCCTATCTCAGGAGTCATCGGGCATCAAGGCAGGATACACCCTGGATGGAGTGCCAACCCATCGCAGGGCACACACACTCACTCATTCTACGTTTAATATATATACAATAAAAATCAATTTTCTTGAAAGAATATTATAATTTAAAGGCTTTATTTTTACCTGCCATACATGTTCTATATGTTGTTTAAAAACAAAATGTATTGTGTCCAGTTGAAAAGTTGTTGTTTGTATCCGCAGACGTTTTAAAACACATTTTAGTGTTGTAATGGTAATACCGCAATATTGTGTAACCATGGTATTTTTGCTTAAGGTTATCATACCGACAAAATCTCATTCCGGCCCATGCCTACTTTCAGGGAAATGTGTGTGTGTAGGGGGTTATGAAAAGTAACTAAATCTAAGCCCTCAGACTTCAGTTTCATACTGCAAAAGGAGTCACATTTTTTCAGAATAAAGTACAATGTAGCAAGGTGACACTATATGCTCCTTGGACTTGCTTTGTTCTTTTGTTTGGAAAATGCCAGTGTGAAGAGGCTGGACGAGAGGCCTGGGATAACGTTTCACCCCGTAAACTACGTTTAGTAGTAACTGTTTGAGGGAGCTGCCAGGACTTGCCTTCTGAAGGGCCACATTTGGAGTAAAATACTCGGAAATGTTTATAACGCTGACAGATCTTCTCCTGTAATTAGGTGGGGGGTTTTCCAGAGAGATCAATAAGCATCACAAACACAACCTAATGTTTAACTCACTGAGGCTTTTGCCTTATCGCAACCAGAGATCAAATGAACTGCTCGTGTAAAGAATGAAAAATGAATCTGAATACACCACTTCAGTGAGCGCTGCAAAAATGCACCGGTGGTTCCGAATGCCCTACAGTGCGGTGTGTGAAGCGAAAACTCAATTCAAGAAACTGTCCAGGAGGGCCCCGCGGACCACACGTGCGGCGACTCAACAGCACACAAGAACACCTGCACTAGTTGAATCCATACTCACATCCACACGGTCTAATATTCAACATGTAACTGTAAGGGTCTATTCAGAGACACCTGCAGAACGCAATCCCTCAACAGCTAAAATATGCCACCCTATTAACAGGCCACTGACAAAGACTCTACAATAAAGCATGCAGTCGCTTACAGCTCGTCTTTCACCAGTGAATACTTTTAAGGGGAAGCTACGCCCATGTTCTGCCAATAAAGCAAGCCGGCATCTCCAAACGGCTGGTGTGATCTTTAATCTAGACAGGAAGACAGTGCTAAGAGTGAAGTGCGGTCAAGTCAGTGTTGGTGTAGAGAATGCCACGCCGTACACTGGACATGGGGCTTTCCGTCGGAAAGCATTAGCATTACCCTGTGGGAGGTCAGTCTCATGTATGACTGCTCACTGTGAGGGGTCCAGAAAGCACTCAGGCCAAAGTGGCTAAGCTCAACCCGACAGCCCTGACACTGACACCAGAGGACAGTAAAGACGATGGGCAGAAATATGACTGCGTGTTATTCTTAGAGTTGCCTTGCCGTACTAAGAAAATATCATGGTATATATGAATACAATAATTGTTTGGTACAGTGGCGCGTCCAAGTGCAACATTTGGCATGGCAAGAGAACTTGCTCATGTTACTTTTTAATTCAAGTCATTTAACTGCTTGGCTAAGGCACAGATTGTGCAATCGTACATGAGTACAGAAACATAACTTCAAAGTAAATCTATACGGGAGTTTATTGGGATTATTTTGAGAATTTTTTTTACCTCATTTTGTGTGCATGGGAACTATAAACCTTTGTCTTCATAAATTAAAAATGTGATCACTGTTTTGGACGAAACTCTTGAGTCCATGCCTGGCTCCCCTCACTGACTCCTTTAGGGTGACCTTTTTATTTATACTTGTGCGTTGTTGTCCTCCCCGACATGCAATGACACATGCTGACCGCTAGTAGGTAGTGTCCACGGGCATGTTGCTGGCAGTATCAAGGCAAGCGCCAAAGAAGACGCGGCATGTGCGTACCATTGACATATATATATCACCTAGACGCCTCATTGTCCGCTGGATCGTGCGTCAACGCCGCCGCCATATTGGTGAGGGAAAATGCCGACTACAAAAACATTCGAGTGAATGCTAGAGCTGCAGTTTTCTGGATAAAAACACAACATCATTTTTCATCTAATTTCAATATGTTTCCATTTACGTGGAGTACAGAAACGTTTTGGCTCCAGTTTAAGATGGTTATAGACATGCAAATGTATTTATTTATTGTCATACGGAACTGTTCAAACTCAAGCTTTTCAAGCAATCATGTAGGCTTCATAATTGTGTACACAGTCCTAATGTGAAATAATTTAAGTTAGATTAAATGCACACGATCAGAACACAACTCTTTCACTTTAAAATCCTGCTTAAGATCAAAACAATGCGTCTTTACTATATGACTTTATACTAGAGCTTGAACAACCTCAGATTTTTTGAAGTCGACAATTATGTGATAAAAGTTCATTAATCATTAATTAACTAAATAAGAGCTAGTGGATGTTTTGCAACAAGATTTGACAGGTGTGGGCAGTGCGTGTTAACCAGGTCAAGCAACCTCACGCATGTTATATATTACTTAACCCAATCTACACAATATAAGTGCTATAAGAAGCTTATCCTCTCTGTCCACAGCCATGACATTTAATGTAATAATCAGGCATCTTATTTTACAACAGACACTTAAACATTCAACTAATATACTTGTATGTGCCTCCGTTACGAATCATAATGTTTATGCTAGAGATTTTTTATGAGTCTTTGCAATCTGGATAAAGGCCTGAAAATTAAACTATGACCGTGATTCCTCTTACAAAACAGTACTGTGGCGGTTCACTTATGGTGTCCATTGTTACAATTGTAATTCAATTTAGCATACAGAACAACAAAAGAAGATAAACCACGACAGATTTTAAAAATATTATTGTCCATGAGAGACAGCAGGACAACACATGTGGCCCACAATGAGGCCCATCGTGACCAACTTCAGAAAGAAAATATAATTCAAATACCAAAGAGCCACATGGCAGAGTTTAGTGCTTGTTCACGTCCTAAATCTTCCAAACAGTGTTTAAAGACATGCCTGCGATCATCTAATTCCCCACCACCTCCCGGCCCTCTGAAAAAAAACAACAATGTGCAGCTCTTTTCAACAGAAGTCCAAGTAGGGAAACTCTAGAAGGACAGCGTTTGCATTCAAGTCCAAGCCTGTTGTGCTAGTATGTCTGTCATGGTATGTTTGCTTTGGGGGAGATGGATTCACCGTAACAAAGACGTAATTAGAGGTGAAATGAGAGAGTCTCAACCCCTCAGGGCAAGAGATAGTAGCCTCTGTCAAGCCAGGGCCTCTAATTGTAGAGCCGAGGTCCCGCTGGAAGCTCGTGGGATGGGAAAGTCTGAATTTGCCAAACATTTGCACAAGTTTTAACTTCATCACCCTTTATGACAGTCAGTCAAAACGGAACAAGTTTTGACTGATATTTCACATTTGATACCCAAATCAACCCATTGTTGTAATGAAGAAAGCAGCCGCTGCGTTCCAAAAACTACAATTCAATAAAACAGGAAATTGGTCACACCTGCCTAGTTAAACAAATCCTACATGCAGTGACAAGTAAAAGCAGTGTGTTCACTAACGGTCTTTTTTCAACCAGAGAGCTGGCAGATGTACTATTGACATGCCACGCATTATGATGAGTTCGTCGGTTAACATTACGTCACGTCTGTTTCTATTGTCCTCGCTTTTATTTCAAAGATGGGATCTCCTCTGGGCTGGATACAACAGCTACAACGTACACATCAGCTCATTTAATTTGAATAGACATTTTTACAAAGACTGAAAGGACATCAGGTGTGTCACAAACAAAGGATAATGAAATATGGAGATGGGCGATTCCGGGAACATTATGTCCTATAGGATGTTTGTTTCTTTTATATATTCAAATGTGTCTAAACAAAATAACATATTGTAATGCATTATAAAAGTAATAAAGTTGTGGACAAAGAGATAATTAAATGGCTAATATTTGGTTTGGCACAACAGTGTACATGTTACACAAAAAGCCAATTATTTCCACGAAGGACAGGAGGTTAAAAGGCAAGTCTGGCATGGATTAGGACAAGGACACTAGTTGATCTTAATTAAGCCACAAATTGACAACCACATGAGTGTCAAAACAATACAAATAATGTAAAAAAACATTTTGTCAAGTCAACATTACCCACACACACAAACAAAATATACATGCATAACCAAAGGCACAGTTTCACATGGAGACGTCTTGGAAAAAGGAAAGTTTGTGTGAGGCCAGGGTAACGGGACAGGTTTTTGAATTCAGGCCAGGGTAACTGTGGCTGAAGCTTCTTATCTCAAAAGAACAGCTGGGACCACATATACACATCTCTGCTGGACAATGAGACAACAGATATGATCCACAAAGAAGCCTGTCTCTCCTAAACAAACACACACACACACACACACACAAGTGTGTAAAAGGGTCCGTAAGAGACATGCTATAAACAAAACCCCCGCTGTTACACTTCAAAACACTCTTCATAAATGTCTTTCTTTCATATTCTTGTCATTGAACTGTGGTGTTTATTGAAAGTCAACTCAAAATCACAGAAAGAAAATATTATAAAAGAATTATAGTGCAAAAAACACTACCCCTAAGAAACATTACTACGTCTAATGGCCTAGCATGAATGACAGATAAAAAAACATTAAAATATTCTTATTTCCTAAAAACAGAATCATTGTGGTCTAATGCGGATCTATTAAATAATATATACAAAACAATGTCTTCAGAGGTGCATAAAGACCTTCCATAATGAAGCGTTATGTTTTTATTACTTAAGAATGAGTTATTTCTATCTACATGCACCACGGGTCCCCTACATGGAATTCACCATGTTGTTTCTACAGTAGCCCTAAACAAATTGCTCTACAGAGCGTGTTGTGAAAAACGTTATCTCCTTTGGCAAAGAAGCGAAAACATGACGACATCTTAGCCCTGTGTCAGCCACCGTAGTACTTCAAAAGGTAGGGGTAGAGTGAGACGTTGGTTGCAATTCGCAACCTCACCGCTAGATGCCGATACAATTCATACACTGGACCTTTAAGCTCTGGTACTGGTTTGCAGATATACTACTACATACAAAAGAATTGAGACAGAGCCGCTTGTCATATTCCCGGATGATTGTGTCTCTCAAATCGCAGGCGAGACCCTAAGAGGGTCATTTATCAGGAGTGCTGCTGTCCCCCCAGTGTGCCAAAACCTGTCCTCAACGGTCATGCATGCGCATCTGGGCCAGATGATCGTTCATCACCCCAACGACACGGCATTAAAGACAACAAATCACTCTTCCTCCAGGGAGAAGACAACGCTTCCACGGGTCACGCTGATTAAAATGGTTTGGAGTGTTGGCTCTGTAGCAGGCCCTTTGTGTAGCGGAGAAGCACAATATACAGTAAGAAAACACCAAGTGTAGAAACATTCCTTTTGTGTGTTACAGGCAAATCACTCTCCACTCCTAAAATCAAACCTGTTCCACCTGAGGACGCGAGTAATTTTGTTTATACTGTGACAAATGCTTATCATTTTAATGGATAAACAGGAAAATAATATAAAACACATCTATTAAAAACAACTTAAAAACACGAATTAACATTATATAAAATTTTACTCCAAAACAGGTATACATAACATTATTTTTTACAGTAAAAAACTTCTTTATTCACCACAAGACAATACATGTTAGCTGGCCACAACAAAATATGATAATAAAGAAATGATATGATTACATAAAACTATCGCCATCTCTGTTTGAACCATAAAATTGCAGGTTACTTTACAAACAAATCTTTATGTGGATTGACGTTTAAAGAGTCAAACTGAGGTTTCTCAAAATCTTACACAACAGCAGGAATTATTTTATCATTATTTTAAGCTTGCCCTAAATAACTGTTCATTTTTACCCAAAAAGTTGCAAACTGCAGCTTTAAATGGATACCCAAAAACTAACTGTTTGCTTTCCTAAATTCCTCAAAAAATCTTCTTTTGTGTGCAACAGAACCAAAAAATATATTCAATCTTTTTTTTTCAATGGTGGTCGATGGTGCCCCAGAATGGACCTTTTTTACAAGCCTGTGATGACACGGGTACGCTTATAACACTACACTTTGTATTATATTAACTTGGCATAAAATTATAAAAATATTGTTAACGCTAATGCCAGCGTTTCTTATGCAGCGTCTATGGAAGTCACTGTAAATTTGACTTCATTCTCTCTCGACTGCCCTTATCAGACATTTTTGTTAAAAAGTAGTTAAAACACTATCGTTGAGTTTTTCTCTTGCTATTTGAGCCAATGAGAATGCAAAAATTATATTTGTGGTAGTCTCCCATTCACCGCTAAAGAGGTTTACCCAACTATGATGAGTTCCACTGCTGATAAACCCAGAAACAGGAAAAAGGTCAGTTGCTAACATTCTTCCAAATGTCTTGCTTTGTGCTCAAGCGAACAAAGACTTTTTGAGGTTTGGAACAACTTAGGGGTAATTCATGACAGAATTTTGATTCTGTTTTCAAGTCCCCTTACAACTTATGCGGAAAACCACTAAAATGATATTTCCAGAATTCCAAACCCTTGCCATCTTATGACACTTATATAATATATTTATGTTACTTCTTATTTTTGTCCTCAGTACATTCGGATGTCACCGCAGGGCATCTCACTAGGTTTTAAAAAATAAAAGATGTTCGAAGGCACTAAGCAGCCTCCTGAGTTTCAATAAACCAAACAAACACAATTTCTTCTAACAACAATAAGCACTTCTAACTCTTCCTAGGGCAATTAAACCTCTCATCTAAGCTTTGTAACTCCTCTAGTGTAATTTGTTTGACGCGGTGTATTTCGTAATTAAACCCATGAAGATTTATCACGAACTGCATTCCCAGAATTAACCACTTCTCTCTTGGCAATGTCGCAGCGTCTCGTGCAAACACACAAGCTCCTGCTCAAGAGCTTCACTTCTGGATAAAAGAAGCAGCACTTCAACGTGCAGAAACACTTTCGTGTCAAGCCCGGTCTATTTTCGGCACTCGATGTTCTGTGTCCTTGAGTTACTGTTCTCTTAAGCAGAGCGGCGCTCCACGTGGCTGTCAGACCTATTACTTTAAGCCATCATAAAACTGAACCAGGTCTTCTGGGACACACGTCAAAGCGAGCATGCTCCTATTTTACCCAACCTGAAAACAAAGACCTACATAAAAGCCCAGCAGTGCAAAAACTGAATGTTTTTCAGCGCAATCCACGCTTCTTCATTGAAGCCTAGTGTTGGACATCAGCAGAACGCAGATGGGAACGGCTGACTAACGCAATGGGGAACGGCATATCCATGACCTCAGAAAACTCCTCTCTTGCATTTGAAAGGACGTTTTTCTTACATGCGAGATAAAACGGACGTAAAAAATAAACGAAGGACGACCGCAGGATGTCCACAGTTGTCAGTGCCGGAGGCAAAACTACACCAGTGAGCAAGGAGACAGATGAGGGACAAATTCAATGGTGGACTGTACAAACTAGACATCAACTAACATTGTTTCTTAGGGCATACAGACAAAACTGATACCTCAGGTTGTAAGGCTTGTTTAGAGGAGCTGTGCTTCCTTTCTATGTCAAACAATTTCGTTTGGAGGAATAAATCCTCTTGCATGGAAGAATGGTCCCAAGCCATATCTACACCAGACCATTAGAACAAAATAGCAAACATTAAAGATGTATGAGTAAAGAGTGTACCGATGATATTTGCATTGCTTTTATTTACTTACCGGTTCACTTCACAAAGTCTTTGTTGTTCAAACACAAATATCAAACTCATAAAAAAAAACTTTGGGGAAAGGGTTCACCAAACGTGTAGGATAAAGATTTACGATTTAAAGAGGAAGACCAGTATAGACCATCTGTAGCTAGCCGCGGGTGGTAAATGTTGCAACTCTGAATGGAAAGAGATTTACTGCAAAAAATGCAGCTTTAGTGAGAAACGTCTGCCCATAATAGAGCTATACAAGAAGATAACCATCTCCATTATCTTTCTCCATATGCTAAAGGAAGTATGCAATAAGAGACTTCTCCCACAACCCTGCTGACTGCTCAGCGGGACAGCAACAAAACAACATATACACTACAAATTACATATATCAAAATCTTTTAAAAAACTATTATGTCGAAAGAAGATTAATGTAGATCAAATATCTGATCTCTACAACCATTATCTCTCTGAACGTCTTTAGTCATATGACTGAAAGAAATTAGTGCATTAGTGTTCTGCAATGGTAAAAGCCTCTGCGATAGATCATTTCCATCATTAAAACGGCATATAAACTCCTGTAAACTTCAGTTTATTATACAATAAAACACAAGTGTGGCCTTATTAGTTATGCATGAGCGCTCAAGGTCACAGAAATGTAACACAGGGCTGATTTCAAGAGGATTTCTTAAATTTCATAAAAGGGCCAGAATAATAGGCTCTGCAAACGCTGTCTGCTGTTGGAAGACTCAAAGAACTACATTTCTCAGATTTGTATCAATAAATGGGCTTTTCTTTAGTCGGTGGCTGAAACCGCAGCCCGTCCATAGTTTCTCTCTCTAGGGTGGAATCCGTAGCCCAAACCAGGGCATGAATTCTCCTGAATCTTTCTGACTGCAGCTCACACCCTGACCACAAAGAGACTTTATCATATGGGAGAAATAGGCAAGCCATAGCAAACAAGTTCCCAACATCAGCTCTAAAAACAGACTTAACCAAGCCAAAATCAGCCACATTAAAAACTGAGAGGAAGGACGTTCTCGTTGCTTCAATGGATTGTATGACTTGCATAAATAAAGGACAGAGATGTGCCTTTGCAACAAGTGATAATCGATCAGGCTTAAAGAAGACAAAGACAAGGGAAAGCCTTTCTGTGACATTTCATGCCTGACCACTGCCTCCCAATAGAGCGCCACCCCCAATGATTCAGTGCCAGTGGCCCCAGACATCTTCTTAGGGAGGGTATATTGAAAGAATGGCCTTTGGCTATTGATTAGACCGAGCTGGCCCTCCACCAACCCCCACCAGCCTTTAAGGTTCAAAAGGTGAAGACAGGAGAAATGAAAGGGGGGTTGAAGGGTGAACACTAAAGGCAGATTTTTCCTTCTGCGCCAGAGCTACGCCGTAGGCAACGTGCCGGTTTTTGTTTATACTTGTGCGTCGTTGTCCACGTCGACAGGCAATGGCCACTAGGCGTCAGTGTCCACAGGAGAGTTGCTTGTGTTACCAAGACAAGAGCCGAAGAAGAAGCGGTTCGTTTGTGTACGCTGTCACTTTTGCACCTTGAGTTGTTACATACAGAAGAACACGTGAATTATTTATATAATTTATTCGGAGATGCGTATGAGTAACCCGACGCTATCACTGAGTTTTTTGAGCTGAAGGAAGGGGGGGTTCAAGCTGACTAATCACAGTGCTTGCAGTCCACGTCGCATTGACGCATTTTTGGAGAGGTGCGCCTCAGGCTACGGTGTAGGGTACGCATCTCTGCGTAGGCTACGCCGTAGGTCTGACGCAGAAGTAAAAATCGCACTTAACTGTGGCAGTAGAGTAGATATAAGAAGATTTTATAGACATAAAATTGCAAAAGCAAGAAAATATGTGAATAAAGAATGCAATCTGATGTATTTATGAACTGACATTAACGCTATCAAACAGGTAAACCGCCAAAATAACTGCATCACATGAAGAAGAAAAAATAAATCTAAGTATAGTCCACACTACGAGACGAAAATTGTGTTTTCAAATTTATACAGTTTGGAAAGCATTTGCAAAAAGGTTTGTTTTTGTTCACAAAACTGAGAATACATTCAAGCGGAAGGTTTAAGCGAGAATGTATTAGTGTGAACAGGGCTTACGCTCGTCTGAAATGAAAACCAAATAAATATTTTGTGTTTTCTAATCCAATTAAACAATTCTTCATGAAACTCACTGAATCTACCAAAGCTTTTATATCTTCATGTGGCCTCAAACCATCAACCGTCCTTGAAAATTAACATCAGAGCCTCATTTAAATGTGTCAGTGCCAGCTTGAGATGTCCTGCTATTTTAATATTAAAGCGATCTCCTGCCAAGCATTCACTGCTCATCCGATAGACACCATCATCGCTCTTCAACTTTCCCTCTTTAACTCAACCATTATTCCTTGACCACATATTTGATGAGTACAATCAGGACCTGACTGGTCAGCATGACAAAATCTGCTCGTACGTGGAAGCTGCCAAACATTTGATTGTTTGGGATTGCATTAATTTGAGCAGGATAAAAACAAAGACATGCTGGGCTATGAGCCAGAAGCATTTGTACAGAAAGAACAGCCAAGTCAGTAGACCAATCCAACCGTACACGTCGAGTAGCTTTATAAGCTGTGCAAAGAACCGCAGCAGGGTTATACAACAAATAAACTTCAAAAGAAAATATCCCGACGTTATACCCTATAATGTGTGTACAAGATGGCAAGACCCACAACAACCCAAGGGATGACAGTGGGAGGCCTTGGGGGGGATGCAGGTGTTGTGAGGAGGCATCTTGGGTTGCTTTGAGCAACAGACGATAAACAATGACAGAGTGATCCGCACGGTTGCTATGGGAACACATACACAAGCATCAGAGCCTTTTGATCCGTTGGGAAAGATCGAGGGAGAGTGAGACACAGATGCATTTTATATTCATCTGTGGCTAAAACGGAAAAAAAACAGAATCAATGCATCACAGCAAATGCAACTTTGTTACTACAACCTTGCCAAACACATGCTCCTTTATCATTCTGTCCGGCTAGAATCTTTGGAGTGGTTTTAACTCTCCGCTGTTTATCTTAATGGCCAATAATTGGCTTGCAAAAGCAAATCCAAGCTGATTTCAGATCAGCCCTCGTAAAGGGTGCATCATGTTGATGCAATCTAATTTGAAAAATCAAATCAACACCATTAACATAAGCCCTTCCTAATATGATGCTTTTACAATCCCAATAAATATAGAAGCAATGGTGCACTTTACTCCGAGGATCAAGCGAAATCAGTTGTGGTCGATAAACGGTCTTTTGGACACACTGAGCATTCAAGGACAGCAAACCAACCAGCTTTACACAACAGTCACGATCTGAAGAGCCAAGAAACAAATAAAACAAAGTAAGGGCATTGCACCGAAATGTCATTAAATAAATTAAACTGTAGCCAGGACTGTAGCTAGAAATTTCTTGCCATCTTCATCCAATGACACAGCTGAACACTGTAAAAATAGTTGACAAGCTTTGGTATCGCCTTGGGAAATTCTTGTCTTTTTAGACTGGTTAGTCTTTACAATTTTAACAGGAGGCTGATGGGAAAGTTTCTCTGTGGCAGACCATGACAGGGCCCCAAGGGAAGGTTTCTTTGCTTGTTCTGTTATCATGCCTTGGATGATCGCTTTTATTCAAAAGTATTTCAGATGGAGTTATTTATAATTGTTTCTCCCAGAGTTGGATCAAAGACTGCGAGAGAAAACATGGCTGTAGAATTACATATTGATATATCACAATTCTTCTCACACTACTGCGTGACTACCAATACCTATAGTTCAAATAATGATAAAGAAGGTTCTTTTACGGGGGAATGGGCAAAGCTATTTCATGCATTCTGACTTATTTACACGGTTACAAGTGTTGGATTCTCATGCTAAACATGAGCAAAGTGTCAAAAACAAGTTGGAAGTATAACATTGTATTTCTATGCAAAATTGACTCCCTCAGCTTTCAGCCTATTTATTTAAAGGGCGGATATAGCACTGGATTTGCAGATGGTTTGTATAGCGAATCAAGAGTTATGCAGAGATAATGCGATGATGTATTGTGTGCTCATGCTTTAGTTCCGCCCACTGCACGCCTCCAGGAGCTCGACTGTTTTCGGAAATAATTTTACAGCTGTATCTATTTTTTATAAATGTGATAAAACGAAAGGCTCTTCAGAGATATGAAGTATGTAATACTACTCTATAGGTACTCAAGATTAATATGAGATTGGCTGAAAATGCGTGTGTTACCTCCGCTTTCACTCCAGTCCAGAGGCATTGCAAGAAAAGCAACGTTCCAACGGCCAAACGCACCGTATTAAACCATAAAGAGCGAAGTGGAAGAATAAGGGGCCGATAGAAAGAGGTAACCAACTCATGACACGACGAACGAAATAAGAAGCGACTGAGGGCGAACAAAGAATGAGCACATCGATAGTCTGCGTCCGAAAACGGCGGGGTATGAGGTTGAGTAAGAAATGAGTGGGATAATAAACATAATTTAAGAATATACATAAAAGCAAGAAAGGGTAAAAGGGGCAAAGCCGGAGAGGACGCACGAACAATGGAGGACCAGGAAGGGGAAGTACGGGGAAGCGGACCCCCGACTGCCACACTCACCTCTATAACCCCACCGCCACCCTCGCCTATCCAACCAACCCCCAACCCCCATGGATCTCCCTCCCCCTGCACCAGCTCTACAACCTTCCTCCCCCCTTCTTTCCATTTTTCTCTCGACCTAACCAGCATCGAGCTTCCTCACGTATAAACGAAGTCCCCGCATTGCATATGCCCTCGTAGGACCACACGCGCACACGAGCGAAATTCCGTGAAAACTGTAAGCGTAGAAGCGCACCAGATGACTACCCCACGCACACACCACACATCGTCACCAAAGGGATTATTACTCCGGATCCCAAAGTAGCCATACGCAACCAAGGGTGATAGGAAAGGAAAAGGGCGGCCCCGGGTCCAGGAATCAAAACGGGCTAAAAGGAAAAAAAATTAAAAGAAAGATAAAGAACACAGTAGTAGGAACAAGGAAATACAAGAGTTAGAAAGAAGATAGGGAACGAACGAGGGGATAGAGAGGGGTAGATCATAAAAAAGGAACGTACACGGGTTCGAAGAGTAGCGTAAGTAGCAACAGAGAAAGGAAGGCAGCACGGATGAGGATCAAGGGAGAAAGAAGGACAGGGGGGGGCAGCATGTAGGGCCGATTGGGCGTATTTGAACAGAGAGGTAGTGAGGGACGGGAAAGGGGAAGTACAGTGAGTGGCAAAAATGAGAGCAACGAAAAGTGGATGGAACTAATTGAAGAAATCAAAAAGGGAAAGAAAGGACAAACTCTGAGGAAAATCATGGTCAGGGCAAAAAGGGGACAAGAACTAAGTCAATAAAGGGGATAGGACAGAATTAACCAGGAAAGAACGGAGAAGAAAAGCAGAAGGGAGATGAGCGAAGACCGTAAGAATAATGGAAGAATAAAAAAGTAACTGTGATGAAGAGGAGGGCGAGCGAAGCAAAAAAGGGCGGGGAAAAGAGCAAGAAGGACCGGAGAGAAACCGAAGCACGGGAGGGGAAAGGTGTGGAGAAGGATACCCTAGGATCGTCGCACTTAATCTAACCAGGGGCAAAAAAGAGACACACGAAGGGGGGCAAAAAACTTGAAGGAGCAAAAAATTGTATGTTCAAGAAGAAAAAGGATTCAGAAAAAGGACGGGTCGGGAAAAAAAAGGTGGGAACTGATCCGGGGCAGGAGAAAGGAGAATAGAATGTATATCCTAGAGAGAAGGAAAACCCAGGCTATGAATAGCAAGCAAGCGGAAAAAAAAAAAGAGTGCCGACAAGGCAGGAGATCATACTTGTTATTACAATTAAAACTCACAAATATAAGGAGACAGCATGATAAACAATTGTTATTCCTATCACCACCCACACACACCACCAAGCCACCCGAAACTTGGAGTATAGGTGTGAAACACAATTCACAAACCCACCAGAAACCGTGAAGACGAGCAGGAAGACATCAAGAAGCATCAAACCGGCTCTAAGAATAAAATTGAGTATATATACACCAAGTGGAAAGATTCAAGAGCGTGGTGCCTTCACGGAGTTAATTAGCAGTGTCACACCATATTAATATACACATTGAAAAAGCCAGGTATACGGAGAAGAAAGAAGGACAAAGAAGATAAACTGGAAAACGGGGGGAGAACAAAAATTAAAACCGGAGCAAAAATGCGAAATACCCATGCCACAAGGAGGGACCCATAATAAGAAGGAGCAAAAGGGAATGGGGGGTGCCTAGAAGAGTCGTTGGTTCAGACCGACGCCTCTTGAACGCTAACTAGGATCTTGACCTAAGCTAAGATGGGTATATTAAAGTGTTTTGCATAACCTAGAGAAAAGTTCGACCACACAATGTCGTGGGCATAAGGATTATGCAACAGTATAAAAAGAAGATTTCCCGAAGACGGAAATTGAAAGGGAGAAAAGTTATGTGATAAACAATCATATGGAAAATAAGGTTTCCCCCTGGAGATAGCGAGTACAGGACAACTCACGCAAAAACCAGGAAGCTAGCCAAAACAGTCGAGAAAAAGTCTCAGAGGGACAAAAGAGTAAGACAGGAAGAGGGGAGAAGATAGACTAAGAAAACTAGCACTATTCCCAAATGCCGGGTTGGCCAACTAAACAGGTGCGGTCAACAGTACAGTTAAGAGACCTAAACATCAAGAGTTCAGTGCCGTACCGATCAGGGACCGGTCCATTCATACCCGAAAAGAGACCTTCGGGAGAAGATTGCGCGATAAGAGGGCCACAGTAGGCGAACTAGAAGGAAGGTAGATGGACCAGCGCTGAAACGAAATAAAAAGAGAAAGGCCGAGAAGTTCGCCCGAAGAAGGGAAGGGACACCAGTCAGAGCGCCCAGCATAGCAAAACGGGGAAATCAAGTGCGACAAAGAAGCAACAGAGGGGAATAATCTTGATCAAGAGGGTAGCCGGCAGGGAGAACATGGGATTTCGATAACAACACATTGTAAGTCATAGAGCAGACTAACACCCAGGCAAAGCAGAGACCAGAGAAGTCAAAGCGCTAAAATAGGCGAAAAACTGAAACGAAACAATGAGAATAGGAACGGTAAAGGAGTAAAGCGGGGCAAAATGAAAGAGTGAAGCACCTAACGGTCCAACTCTCTCTTCCTGGCCCCATCCTTAACTACAGCTCCATACCTCCTCTCTCATTATTCCTACCATTCCGTCCATGCCCTCCCTTCTCCCCCACCCTTTTCAATCAGCCTTATGAGAGGTCATAACCACACGAATAATAGAACTTGCCCCTAAACGAGTTGTCATATGTCAGAAGTATACTAATCCACGGAAAAGTCGTTCGAGAGGGGAAATCCTGCGCCCAAACGATTCGGTGCGCAGAAGGGCGGCGGGTGAAAACGGCATACACCGAGCAAAGGCTTGGGTCATAACACTCGACCAGACTGGAATGGGGTACGTTAGATAAACCGCGCAAGAGAAAACACCACAGAGGAAAACAAACTCCGAACAGAACAAAAGAACAGCGAGAGAATAGCAAAGAAACAGAAAAGTGAACTCGCAGACGAAGGCCAAAGAGAAAATGAGTAGATCATAGGAATCTTCTCCTTGCTGCGCTATACCCTCCCTCGATCTCAC
The DNA here is from genome assembly GCA_006030095.1 of Triplophysa siluroides. Lineage (NCBI taxonomy): Eukaryota > Metazoa > Chordata > Actinopteri > Cypriniformes > Nemacheilidae > Triplophysa > Triplophysa siluroides. The sequence goes on along the minus strand of VCII01000102.1, from coordinate 709,583 downwards.
CCCCCTTCACGGCTCCACCCTGCGCCTCTTAGTAAACTAGACTAAGCCCCCCAAATCTCCACCCTCCTATCCCCTTTTGAGAAAATGAATGATGTCAACGAAGACAACACACCTGCGCCAGTGGCCTCGACTCATCGCGGGTAGTACACGGCTCCAGGGGCGCCCAGCGAGCCCCGCACCCTTGACACCACTCGGCAAGGCGCGCACTCCGGGCCCACCCCACCCCGTCGCGGCTCACTGCCCAATTCGGGCTTTGCCAGCACTCCTCCCACGCCCGTGTGGAACATCTACTCTTGGACCACCACACTTTAGCACAAAGGCTGATGGCCCGGCCGGAGCAGATGGTGGGTATTTGTGGACCTGCGGGGAGCGGTAGTACAGGATGACTAAAGCAGGAAGTGTGGGAATTCTACAGAAAAAAAGACACTTCATTAACAATAAATGACTGCAGTTAATCGTGATGACACGGCTGTCTGGCTGAGGCATTGGCTTTGTTTTTATTATTATATACTGAATTTAGAGTACTTTTTTTATATTCACTATATAAAATGAAAAGCAACAATCTTAAACTTTTAAACAAGAATTGGGGTTGTGTTTAAAGGGATAGTTCACCCAAAAATGAAAATTATGTTCATCATAGTGCAGAGTGCAAATCATTTACTCACACTCATAGTTCCAAAATTGTATAAACATTTTCTTTTAAATATCTTTGTGTTCAGCAGAATAACAACATTTACACAGGTTTGGAACAACTTGAGGGTGAGCAAATGATGACAGAATTTTCATTTTTGGATGAACTTCCCCTTTAACATAGTAAGCACAACAGTTAAAAAAAACTGAGGTAAAGAGTTAAAATGCCACTAAAAATGAACAAAGCGCCCCATGATTATTTCATATGATCTGTTATCTGACATTTTATATATTGCATAATCAAATTATATAATTGACATATATTCTAGCATTGAAGATGAAACAACCCTTAGGATTGCCCCAAAGGTGACTGAAAGCTTACAAGATCACTTCTGCCACATTGAGCATCACTCCATCCAGTTTTTGACAATGAACTCCCACATCTTTTATAATTTATGAAGACTGATGCCACCGTGCCAAAGTAAAACTGACACTACTTGAAGCTTGGTGACATAACATAAGAGCTAACAACTAGCACTTATTTCCTGCAGCTTGAAAGCTATTGCTTAGTCAAACCCAGCACATTATGTAAGGAATAATGTACAGGCAGCCAGTTGTTATCGCAGAAATAAGTCCTGACAGTGTGATCAGGACCCAACGCAAAGTGGGGGTCTTGTATCATACTGAAGGGGCTCATTTCGCGGCTCCTTGTACATTATCCAGCTTATCACACGGCTACTTGCCACAAGAGAAAAAAATTTGACATGAAATGTGAATTTTAAATATTTTCAGCTTATTTCACCGAATGCAGACCTTCTGCAAGGAAAAGCCGTTTACATTTGGTTTTAAGGTAAGAAACGATGTTCAAATGTCACGAACAGACAATTTTGTTTAATCATTTGTAAATATAATGTCATATATGTTATTAAAATATATATTTATATTTCATTTGTCAAAAAAAAAACCTGTCAAAATCATTTTTGAGAGGTTGTCATCTGGGAATAACCAACCTGCAAATGTCACGACTGGCCAATCAGAATCAAGCATTCCAATGAGCCGTGTAATAAAAACAAATAAAGTCATGTCAAGTGATGCATAATTCAGCAGTGCATAAGAAGGTATGCGTGTTATTGAGATGCTGCATTAGAGGCAATAACATTTATGGGGGGAAATATTCTTGCATGACAGGTTGTGGACAGCACCCCTGCCAGCAGGCAACAGGAGCAGGCCAGTGAGTCGTGACCTGGTGCCACGAGCAGAATGCCAACTGTGCAACATCAAACGAACAATCTGGCCAAAGTAAACAATGCTATTGTGTTTGCCAGCAGCCCGTGAGAACAGATTATAAGTTTACTCTTCGCTGCACTCAAGTAATACAACCATGGTTTTTTTTTTTTTTTTTTACTCACCTTCGAGTTGTTCCAAATCTGTATACATGTCTTTGTTCCAATGAACACACAGAAAGATATTTGGAAGAATGCTTAACCAAACAGTTCTTCTTGGCCATCATTGCCTAACATGGAAAAATTACAATGGTAGTCAAAAGTTCCCCAGAACTGTTTGCTTTCCTACATTCTTCTAAATATCGTTCTAAAAAAACGTATCAAAGAAATTTACAAGGCAATTTTTCCTAGTATGGTAGTCAATGGTTACTAGCAAGTTTCTAGACAGGTTTGTGTGTCTATAAGATGCTATATGCTGCAGCTCTTGGTGAAAGGAGAAGAAACAGAGCGCTTGTGCGATTTCCGCGCCTTTCATTTCAAGCTGGCTGAACCAGCCTGATAACTCGAAAATGTGACTCATGATGCTACGAAAGCAAACTAAATGAGTCACAGTTAAAACTGTAGAAGATCAAACATTGCCAAGTTTATAGTTCAGAAACACTGTTGCAGCACATGGGAACTAGACAATATGACAAGATTAGATATTGAGTACTGCTGATAGTAAACAAAGGTAAAAAAGTCCCTGTACACATCTTAGCAAACTTTACCCAGTTTTCTATATTAATACACATTTGAGGCTTCATAGTGTATGATTCATTGTTACTCCTTCCGGAGGAAAATGTTTGTCTTTCCTCAAAATATAACAAACCTTTCTCCACCTCTACAACTTTTCAAACTCTCCCAACCAACCACAGTAGTTGACCCACAATTTTTCACATTTTATGATCAAACCAAGTTCCCAAAATTCTGGTTTGCTCTCCAAAATATCCCACTTCATATAAAAAAATGACATTTTTGTTGTAACTGCTGTGTTTTACCTCAGCCACTATCATTTTTACATCTACTGCTGGAGTTTTGCAGAGATAGTAGTCCATCCTAAAAAGTCAGGTTAAAGAAAACAGTTTGGTAGTCCGATAAAAAGCTAGACTAGCTGTAACAATGTGACACAACACGTCATTGAAGCAGATGACAGAATAGCAGTTTAGTATGCAAAAACATATCAAATCCACACCATATGCAAATTATAAAGTTCATAGAAGTGGTCACGCAGACAAAATGTTTCATTCTTCTACATCCGATATGAGGATTAACGCAATAGTCAACACCCCACATGGGTTAGTGCTTTAAGAAGTCATCCTCTGCCAGTTGTGGGGGGGAAAAGAGATAGTAAAGTGTGTCTTCATGCTAACCCCATTTGGCTGCTAGCGCTAAGCTAATGAGTCGCTCTGCACGAATCCCACGCATCACAGTGCTATTAACAGTCTTAGTCATCATATGAACAAGACGCTGGACATTCCTACCAAATGAGCACCATGTCATGATACCACTGTGTACAATGTACATATCTCTCTCTACATAAAGAACAGACATTTCTCTCTGCAAACAGTCCTGAGGACTCAGCCCTTGGCGTGACGCCACGTCCCCATGGTAACTACGATGCAGCTGAACTGCCTCTTTCCTGCAATGATGCTCTGGAGACCGAGACTGTCTCGTGTTAGCAGGAAAGTAAGAGGGAAGTTTTCGAAAAAGTTTCAACTACAGTGAACCGAGACAAGGTGCATTACACGTTTTAGGGTGGAAATATCAGATCACGTAGGTCCCCGTTGTAATATAGACATGAGAGCAAAAACAGTATAGGAAAAATTAATGATATAAGGAAATGATAAAACGCGTGGTAAAAAAGCAAATACAAAACTCAGTCACATTAGAGTTGAGACTCAAAACTGAACGAGTCCATTTAACACTATTACAGCCGTGGCATTGTTTACAATGTGGACAGAAAGGTTGAAATGCATAAGGGACCCACGTACGATCAACTTCATCCAAACCTGTTGTTTGCAAAACAACATTCCCTCCATTTTACTCGTGCATTACATAATCTGCACGATTGCCCAAACTGGGATGTGTTGGGATGATTAAATACTTTCACTGCACCACAGCCACGGCCAGTCATTCACTCACTCCAGCATTCAAACGCTCTTGAATAGAGACTCGTACCTTTGACTTGACTCTCGTACTCCACGATGATTTCTTTGTCCTTCTTGAACTTTGCAGAATTCGACATGTTTTAATCGTCCAACCAGGCGACCAACGAATAAGTTTTCGGGTTGTTCGTAAACCGATGTGTTCGTTGATGTTATTTTTCCTTACGACGCCCGGCGCATCCCAAGTATTCGCCAAGTTGTTCAGGCTGGAAATCCAAAACAAACACCGCGGCAAATGTTCATCGTTTTTCCCAACGAGTTACACACGATCCCGCATGAAATTGCGCCGTTAGGGCAGACAGATGAAGCACGGGAAGAGTTTCCTGTAGTCGTTCCCAAGTAACCCCTTCCTCCTCGGGAGAATATCTGGCGTTATCCAGCAATATATCCAACCTTTCTGTCTTTATTCACCCGCCGACAGATCTGGATACACAGGCAGCATAATGACATGCTAAAATGGACCGGCGTGACTTTCGGCACCGTTCCGCGCGTCCGAGTGACTGATCGCCAGACAGTTTTGCGGATTTTGCCTGACCTCAAGGCAGCTGGATAAGCAAGTGGTTGGAAATGGGAGGGATTTGAGGTGTGTGAGGGGGAGGGGGTGCAACTAGCGGAAATGTGGACGGGATTGACAACTTTTCTACGCAGCTGTCCTCTGAAATCGTTTTAGGAATCAATCGATGAGATACTAAATATCGTCACTTTAGCTCTATTTAAATAATCAAAACAAAAATAAAAACTTGCTTAAAGAATAGTGATTTGAGATTTAATATACCAGGAATATTACAATTATTACTCTACAGTCTGAATCCTAAAACCTCAATATATTTACTGACACAGATGTTTTAGGTTTTACTAGTGTGCATTGGGTATATTTCAGCGTTTTAAACAGCTTACCATACTTGTAATGCATCTATGCCCTCTAGTGGTAGGTGTTTAGTATTACACTACTCTCTATGATGTTTGACCATAATGCACTAGAAATAAAACTGTATTTTTGTAATTTAAGTAGAGTAATTGTATATGTTGGTATACAAGTGTAAAAATAAAGATAAACAAGTTTCAAAGTAAAATCATGGTTTTATTTTTACATAGCACTAAGCGGAAAACCACTTTACATATGTGACACGTCGACATTTTTTTATTCAATTTTATGATCTGCATTGTTCCAAAGGAGCTTTACAGGAGAAAATAAGAAAAACATAGAAAAGCACAGCGCATGGATCATTCTAATAAAGCAAGATCATTCTAATAAATAATATCTAATAAAAGCAGTCTCCCTGTGGCGAGGAACCCAAACATCATTAATAAATAAATGGAGAAAAAAAACTTGGGAGAAACCAGTTTCAGTCGGGAGGGCCATGTCCCCTCTGATGTGTCACATCAGCACTCTTTGTTACTCTTTTATGACTTTGATTAAAACTTACTGAGTAAATGCTTATGAAAAATCTGGAGGAATTTATTTGTTGAAACAGTTTAGGTCAAATTTTTTGACCGATATCAGACAACAGAGGAATGTTATAAGCCGGGAAAATAGTAATGGCATTATGTAACAGTGCAGCTATAACTTCAAACTGCTGTCATGTGATGTAAGTATAGCATTAAAAACTACGTATTGTAAATTTACTAAATTTAGTATTGTAAATTCATGAAATAAAATGTTAATGTGTTTACTGTCTAAGTAACTAAAGAAAGCCCAGCTAGATCACAACATACACTATTCCACATGAAGGTATTTTGTATTTTCTTCATTACATGACATAATTTATAATAAATTAAGTAAACATGGAGAGCATTAATCCACAACAGCATCTGATTGACACCTATTTAAAGGGATAGTTCACCCCAAAATATTTTTGTCATAATTTATCGACCCTCGTGGTATTCGAGACCTGTACATGTCTCTTGCTTCTGTGGAATACAAAAGGCGATATTTTGATAAATGTCACAAGTGGTTTTGTGTCCTTACAATGACAGTCAATGGGGCCCAATGTTGTTTGCCACATTCTTCAAAATATCTTGTTTTGTGTCCAGAAGAAAAAAGTCCAGATTTGGAATGACATGAAGGTGAGTAAATGATGAAAGAATACATTTTGGAGCGAACTATCCAATTAACAATTTAAATTACAAATGAAACACAATCAGAAGTAAAACATCACTGTATGTAAACACTGTATGCGTCTCTAAAAAAAGGTGATATCAATGCATAGCATCTCTATAAATCACATTTCACTTTCTTAATTCCGATTGACTTTCCCAAGTTCATCCTAACTGACTTTGAAAAAGGCATCTTCCAGGACCTCTGTGAATTTGTCCTTCATCTGCTGACGGAAGCCATTGTACCACTCTAACAGGCTAATTCTCCTCTCTGCTTTCTCTTTTTGGCTCATGCCTCTCTCTTTCTCCAGGATAGCAGACAGCTCCCTCCAGTCCTTGAGAAAGATGAAGGGTGCTCCTGCATCTTTAAGTAGTCGGAGTGGGGACCGGGTGCCAGCTGAACAGGCACCTGGAGTCAGGACGTCTTCCACCACAGGCACAGAGCCATAGGCGCAGGCTTCATAGATACGATAGCACTCTGTGTTTATTCCCACTGGACAAAGAGTGAGGTCACTTTGCGCTAGTGCCATCTGGTACTTTCTGGAAGTGTCTGTCGTCTCTTGTGGAAGCCACCTGTTGACACAGCATGCAAGAAGTAAAATTATACTTGCACCATCCAACATTTTTTGAAGATAACTAAAAACAGATTAGATAACAGACATTACTTTTAGAAATACATACTTTTCTCTAGCAAGCATGAAACACTCTTTCTCCAGTCCCTTTTGCTTAAGGATGCTCATCAGAGTTTCCCTAGAGGAATTTTGATATACAGTCCCGAGGAAGTTGCAGAGGTATGGCCTGGCAGAGTTCACCATCTGACTGCCAAGTGTGACGACAGGAAAATTCCTGTATCTGCAGAGAAAGAAAAAAAATATTCAGAGAAACTGATCCATACAGGAAAACACTGATTTATACGTTGTAAACATTATTTCTTAAAAGTATTTATGATACTATTATTATTGTTAAATATATTTGAAGAAAAAATATCTTACGTGGCAACACCAAGAGGCCACTGAAAGATGTCTTTATCGTTGACCCAAGGACTGTCATACACAAGAAAGAGCAGGTCCACAAAACCTCCATTCCTCTTCAGGTAAGGACTGATCCAGTCATTATTGCACTGCTCATTGCCCAAAAGGACCACAGCTACCCGGGACACAGAGTGAGCCTGAACCAGTCCCTGGACATACTTAAGCCACTGGATGGAGTAGGAAATTTTTTGCTGAACACGGCCATTTAACACCAAGACCCCACTGTCTGTGTCAAGAGATACGTGTCCTTGGACAACTGCTGGCCCTGTGTAGAAACTGAGCACATATTATTGTAACAAATATTTCAACAAATATTGTTGTGGATGGATATTGTTGTTGAGGATGCATGATCATAAACCAAGTCATCGAAATTTAAGTTATAACAAAAACTCACCTAAAATTGATCTTCCCCGACTGAATCTCTCCCTCTCTCCATTGACTAGATCTGTCAGGTGGGTTAAGAGACCCCTCCAAAATATGTTCCCACAGATAAAGACCTAGAAACATGGAAACATGGAAGATGTGTGGTCTTATGTATGTTCTTTTCATATTTAGTGATCAATCATACATCCCAAAAAAACCTGTAATTTAGAAAAGACAATGCAATTACTTCTGGAATCAACACATTTCAACTTACCTATGGCAGCTTTTCCCCAGATCTGAACATTATATATTTTTGGTCTGTTCTTGGCCATACGATCTTGGTAGGATCTGAAAGCATCTCGGTTTTTCTGAACTGCGATGGATTGCGCACGCTCGTCTTCCTCCCATGGGTTCCACTCTTCCTCGCCTGCTTTCCCATCATCTACAAACATGGACATTTATCAATGCGCAAGCTGTAATAGTTATATAGCCATGCTTATTAACTAAGCAAATGTTAAATTGCACGATATATTTCATCATAATATTAACACGTTATATTTTTTTTGAAAATCACTATCATTCATTCTCTTACCTAAAGTCGCAGAGCCCTTTTTGACTACTCGATGCACACGAGAAACAACCCTTTTATTAAAAAACACGTTATATGCTGCATAGAGTGAAAATATCGCATAAGCTAGAACAACTATGATCACTATTTTACGCATAAAAAATCTCATGTTTAATTTTCAGGTGACCATCCTGCGCGTCCCGACCACTGATCCCGACATCTGTTTACATCGCTCAGAAGTGCGCTTTTCAGTGCCTCTTCAAAAATACAAAAACACGGTAATATATAACGCTTTTAAAAAATATAGTTGAGGTAATGATTAACAAGTATAATTTATTTTAACATTTGAATAGTCGATTGAAGGAAATTTCGTTGTTATTTATTTTTATTGTGCGCTTTCCGCTCAGGCAGTACTCGGTCAGCTATAAGACGCACTGGGAGGAGTTTTAAAGGCACACGCTCTCTCTTCAAAGGTCGGTGTGACCGGTCGGGCAGGAAGGATTGTAAACGCTTTGAAATGTTGTCCATAGCCGCTCGTTCGGGGCTTTGTCCCCTTACATGCAGGCTCCGATGAAAGCTTTACTCCCCGCAGTAGTAAACACTGGAGACTTGCTGAAGAAGTCTCCTTGTCCGGCTTCTCTGAACGGTAAGGTGGTCTCATAACCTCCGCAGGAATGTTGACAGGCTGGTCAGGCTCTTGACATCTCGCACAGATCCCTCAAATGTTAATGCCTGCCTGTTATGTTAGTAAAAGGCATCAAACCTTGGACAGGATTAAACGTGATAAATTAGTTTATTTTTTGCAAAGAGCCTGGGGTCCTTTACGAAAATTAACCATTTTTTAACCATAGTGTAGCAACCAAACATGTACTACAAATTCACTATAGTATTAATAGTTTAACCATATGATATTTGTAGTAAAAACATGGCAGTACTGATGATTATCAATCAATAAAAACATGGTTACTTACTACACAATGATAAAACCGTGGTAACTTTCATAAGGAATGCTTTTGGGCGGTTTGTCATTTATTGTTTGTCAGGGTATTCTTTCTGAAGTAGAGCAAATATCCATAACACCTTACCTGTATTGGCTTAAATAATGTGGTGTTTATCTTTTTGGCAGGCCATTTAGGAGCACGCCTTGCCCATACTGACATTAAAATTCCTGACTTCTCTGATTATCGACGTGTTGAGGTGATGGATCCAAAGAGGTCCTCCCAGGACAGTGGTGATGCTCGGAAGGCCTTTTCTTACCTGGTGACTGGATCCTCCGCTGTGTTGGGCGTCTACACTGCAAAAACTGTGGTGACCCAGTTCATTTCTTCAATGAGTGCATCTGCTGACGTCCTGGCCTTGTCAAAAATCGAGATCAAGTTGTCCGATATTCCCGAAGGGAAAAACATGACGTTCAAGTGGAGAGGTAAGCCTCTCTTCGTCCGCCACAGAACAGAGAAGGAGATCACAGCCGAGGAGAGTGTAGACCTTTCAGAGCTTCGGGATCCTCAACATGACAAAGATCGTGTCTCCAACCCCACGTGGGTTATCGTCATTGGTGTGTGCACTCACCTTGGTTGTGTCCCAATCGCAAATGCCGGCGAGTATGGTGGGTACTACTGCCCCTGCCACGGGTCGCATTATGATGCCTCAGGGAGGATCAGAAAAGGACCTGCACCCCTCAACCTGGAGGTGCCGTATTATGAATTTCCTGATGAGGATACTGTAGTTGTCGGATGAATGGACATTTGCTCTAAATGCTTTTATTTGTCTCACGATGTCTGTAATAAATACATATTTTAAAGCAAGCAACACTTTGTTTTAAGGCCTTTGACTTTGTAAAAACAGTTCTTGCACAGCACAAAAATATTTAATCATCAGATCAAATTAAAACCAGCATTCAACAATAGCAATGTCACATGTTCTGAAGTATTAGACTGCATAATTGAAAAATAGCTACACCACCCCATATGCCCTGATATTAAATCACACATGATTCCCGAAAATAAAACAAGATTCAAGTGTTCCATCATGTAAACATGTTCTAACTACAGTACTCAAGCATCCAACCAACACATGATGACACATGATTGACTGGCATAAAATGCCACTGAGAGAATGTTTGTGTTAGTCTATATAGTGCACTTCAGCTTGAAGCTCCCTATGAATATAACTCAAAATGGCAGCTGTCACCTGCTGCTGAAGTGTGGCATTTCCCATTACAAGGGCAGTAAGTTGTGCAACATCAGTCCACGTTATTGAGCCTAAAACGGCTACAATATCTTCATATAGTCTCTTCTGCTGGTTTGGTGTCAGTTCCATGATAACCTGGGGGAGAGATTTAAACTGTCCACTTGTCAACCAACATCCAAGAAGTCCACCAACAGCACCACCTTAAAAACAGTATTGCACATAAGATAAAAAATCCCAGCAACAGTGTTGTACTGCAAGAACATGTTAAAGCAATTCAAACTCACCTACTGCAATTCCCAGAGGACCACCTATTAAACCTCCAGCAAAAGCTAGACCACCGGCTGCCACTGCTCCCTTCCCAGACTGCTTCACTGTTGCCTTCACTTGTTGATTTGTAGACAGGTCGCAACAAAGCTTCATTATGTCATCAACGCGTGGCGGCATCTTTGAAATATTGCATACAAATGTACCCTACAAAAATGTCAAAAGTTATTTGCGAACATGCCATAATATGATCTATAGATCGCTTGACTACTTTTAACATATATGAGTGCATTGCTTGGCTTGTGCATTTATAAGATATCACAAATATTTCTATGAAAATGCGTGATATGAATATGTAAAAAAATATGAGTAAAACATGTTTAAACGAATGTACAAGAAAACAAGATAAATATTTTTATGACGCAAGACCTTGTCTGCAAGAACAAATGAATTAACGAGTTGTTATCTTACCTTAACATTAAATTCGAGATTTCCTATTAATAGAAGAATATCAAAATTGTGGCATCAAACATGTCAAAACTTGGAAATGTGCTGCTCAATCTAATCACCAAAGGTCAACATTCACGCCAACAAGCGCTGTGTCATGATTCCTTGTGTGATGGAGGAAATATAATTTTCAAAATAAAAGACCCCAGCTCCTAATAAATGGTTTTAGAATACTTCTTAAACACGTCCAGAATACTTTTTAAAACACGTCTAGTCACATGTCGTTAAGATGATTTAAAACGACCTTTCAACTTGTTTAATAATTTATTACGTCGACACCAGCTGTCAGAAATACGCATTGATGCAAGTTCTTGAGTTTTAAAGCGCTGAAAAATCAAAATTCTCACATTTTAGCTATTGGAATTTTAAATGAACAAATTGTATGTACTTTAATAATATGCTAAATGTATACTTATATTAAGTGTCGACTTAGAAAGTATTTTATGCTTTTACGACAAGTCCTTTTATTTTGCAAAGTTCCTTCAGCTGAGCGTTTTTTTAAAAGTCAACTATCTTTTGTTGATCGAGAGCGAATCTGCTGGTTGTCGTTTCTAATGTTAATGCCATCCGTTTACATATCTATAGAACTTAGATACTACATTAAATAGATACCTAATCGAGGGTTTTTACACTTCCGTCACTTACCAGTTAAGCTAGCCCGGACATGCCTGACAGATGTGACTTTTAAATAGAGTTCATCTCCCCAGTGCCATTCATTGGATGTTTCCAGCAACCACCAAGCTCACATCAGGCTTTATTTACACTGACAACAGCCGGTGCTTGGATAACATGACAGTGCTGGAGACCGAATCTCCCGCTTTGTCCGGGATGAATGAAAAATTGTGGTTGGAGAAAGCATGCTCTAACCTGATTCCCGAATTACCTTTATGGATTATTGAATATGCATGGAGTAAACGGATGATGGAGGTCCTATTAGGTGGGTTATTTTTTATTCTTTGTAATAACACAAACTTTCAAACCTGCACTCGAATTCATGCATTTGCTTGTAATGAAACAGTTATAAGTGTGGTTATTATATCTCTACCTTGAGTTGGTGGTCAAGATGTGGATTTCAACTGAACTTTATCAAAATTCAAGCTACCACATTTGAATGAATGGAATATCCCATTTATTTTTCAGTTCTAGGTCCTCCGTTATGGCTGGAAGGTGATATGGGTCTTCTGACTCTTGAAGAGCCCTGCAGGATCCGTGTGGTGTCCGCAGAAGTCTGGAGGATCGTGCAAGCCAGAGACATCAAGCACTTTGAGAGAGTCACCAAGTTTTTGGATGTTACTTACCTGCTTGTGCCACGACTTGTGACCTCCATCAGACACATGAAGATCGTCTTTGGCTTGCAGACGCTGGTGAGATATTGTTTTTTGACTGAAGACAGTTTGATGAGAGACTGCAGGCTAATCCACCAGAATATATTTTCAAGACTGATGGTTCCTAATCATTTTTGTATGTGTGCGTGTTCAGGTTATAATGTGGATGCTGTGGAACGATGAGAACACCAGCTAAAATCAATGACAAGATTGAGAGTTTGTTCCCCAACAACCTGCCTCGGTGTTACAAATGTGTAAGTACAAGCTCATCCCACTAGGGAGCACCACGGTGCAGTGAAGATGAAGAACAGATTTGCTGCGTGTGATTCTATACATGGGTCCTTGGTGAAATCACGAGTCTTTATTACACAAAGCACTTTACACAAGTAATGTCTTCATATTTTTGATGATTAAATGGTGCTCCTTCACAGAGCCGCAGGCACCTGGAGCGGATGCAGAAGAACGTAGACGATTTCAAGTCCTTTGCTCGAGGGCTCGCAGGAGACAGGAGCAGGCGTGAGGCTTACATTCGGGTAAATGAAACATTGTGTTTGAAACACTCCTTATTTTTATATATATATAGTTATTGTTTAAAATACAATTTGTATAAGCTGTCAATCAAAAATCTTGATATCAGCAATTGATTCCCTTTTGCAGGATTTGATAGAGGAGCAGTATGGTGAACGCTATGCGCAGAAACTGGAAGAGAGACTATCACACTATCTGGAAGAGCTGAAAAAAGCTTTGCCACATCCGACACATATTGAACAGGTGTGTGCGTGTGCACACTTCGTATGTAGTCTACGTGATTTGTGTTTTTGATTTCCACTAATCAAATGTATGTGAACATGTCCAGGTACTGACACACTCACCACCACAGGGGGCAGGAGAGAAGATTCTGAAGAAATTACTTGCACAGGATAATACTTCTCTAGCCAACATTCTGAAAAGACTTCTAAACTGCGGTTAGAAATACGATATGAGCTCAGAAAGAATCAAATTAGCTTTGCAAAGATGTTATTTTCAAAGATGCCATTTTTTTCTGTCTTTCAGCTTTAACGACAAATCTGAGCTTGGATGACAGCTTCTCACCATCACTGAATTCAAACGCATGTGAGGAACCGAGAGAAGCTGATGTTTATAAACAGCTTCATGGAACCCTGCATGTTGTTTCCAGACCCTCTCAAGACAGCACGAAGGAAGACAAACTCTCACAAACCAGCTCAAAGGAGTTATTTGTTTCCCAGGGCTTGTGGCAGAGAAGTCAAACTGGTCCTCAGGAAAGTTCAGCAGAGGTGTGTGGAGATGGACGGGAGATCACATGCACGCAGATGTCAGCTGAGCACGAGATCTATCACACTGGCTGTAGTCCATCTCTGCTGGAGGAGGAGACTGTACGGAGGGGGAAACAGGCAGAGACTGAATCAGAAGCAGAAAGAAACCAAGAACGTACGGAGCAGATGTGCTCCAGACATGGCAAAAAAATGAGGAGCATCCTTCAGGAATGTTCCGAAGAGCTTGACGGAGAGACCGTACAGGCAGAATGCACTCCTACCTCCCCCAAAAGCACTCCATCTCTGCTCCTCACACACTCGCAGACATCAGCGTCTCCACACCAGCACTCCTTGGCCACTAACACATCTGCGTCATCGCACCAGGATTCCTCCTCGACCAACATTTCATTGTCCTACATTCAGGAAGTGTTGTCAAATCATCAGTCTGTTTCAGCATCAAAGTCTTCCGGGAACCACGTTACACCTTCACCAACTCCTTCGGTCCTCACTTCACCGTCTTCCTCCCTCCTTCAATCCTCCTCATCCTTAAAATCCATATCAAAGCAACGTAAGGTACTGAGAATCAATGCAGGTGAGACGAGAGACGCTACAGAGCAGGTTTTGGCGACCGTTGATATCAGGGGACACAATGTGAAACTGTCTTTAGAGAGTCAGAGCTTCCTCATGCAGTCTAGGTTGCTTCAGCCTCAGGTGTGTCTTCATAGACTGAACATGGAAGAATGCAGGGATTCATTCGGCGACGTTTTAGAGGAAGAACATGAGTCTGAGGGAATAAAGTATGCTTTTTTCGATGCAAATGCGTTGTACTCTGATACATACTCGGAATCAGATTCGGCAGACTCCGAGGACCCTGATTATAACCCTCATGGAAGGTGAATGCAGAGTACACCAGAAAGATGTATTTGTATCATTTGTTTGATATGGATTCAGACAGTTTATTAATGTGGGCTTATGACCCACTCGGCATTCGGGGAACGTGTTGTGTAGCACGTTCGCAGGTGCATCGGTACTTAAAACTGTCCTGTTATTTATATTGGCAGTTACATTATGTTTGAATAAACATACCATATTGTGTTTTTACCTCATCTGTTCATGGAGGTTTTCCTGAATGTTTATCTAAAATAAATCTCTTGGTGGTATCATGAAGAACAAAATATTGGTGTCGTTTATTACTTGAGTTTAATGTCCTGAAGCTTTAGACAGTATGAAGAGTATATCTTCTACAAATGAATGATTATGGAGCACCGTGTGCTGTTTGTATGACCTGGGACGTTTCTAAATCAGTGTTGACATTCTTCATTCGATTGACCGGCAGGGTTATGTGAGGACGGGCATGATTGTCTTTTTTTTTGTGAGACGACAAACTCAAGCACACCCTATATTTGCTTACCTTTTCTAGTGGCATTGACCAGTTCAAACGTCACATTGGGAGCGCTGAGTGTTTTAAAGTTAGTAAGGGCTTCACTTATTCAGTGTTTTGTGTTGAAAAAGCGTGTTATGGCATGTTTAAAAAAGGCGATGAGAGAGAGTTTAAAGTTCAAGGGTAATGGCATCCAAACTGTCATCTCTGACGTGTGTTTACCTGACTTGTGTGTAAACTTCTATCTGGTGTTATTGCAAACTACTTTGTCATTATTGCATCAGATATGAATATATTTTTTGCAATGGGCATTCAAGGTACTGGAAAATGCCAGACATATTAGGTGTTTAGCAAGACAACAAACCTAGTATCTGAGCCTTATACAAAGATTTTTTGCATTTATCTTAATTCTACTTTTAAACATATGTAGTACATTTTCCTGCTAAATGTATGGGTTTATCACACTGATATCCAATTATGCTGTTACCAAGGCCACATTTATAGAGATCAATGCTTAAACAATTGTGTTGGGCCAAATACTATTGCTAGAATTTGCATTATGATGCATTTTAAAACCTTAAACCCACCAATTAGAGACCCTTGACTCTCTGTTTGGAATAGGTGGCAATGGCTTTTCCCAGACTAAATTACTCCATTACATAACATTTCGGAATGGACCAATAGTCGAAGCTTGCAAAGAAGAAACGACTACAGCCTCCCAAAAACATGAGTGTAACTTATGTAAGACAGATGTGGTGGCAACCAGCCACCTTTATTTTAACTAGAGGACACAACTACAAAATCAATGAGTTCTCAGGATGTTTGATGATAACCGGTGAAAACAGTGTCCAAGCAGAGATCTAGAGAACTGGTCTCTGTGGGTCTACTGGAAATATAATAATCGGTGGGATGTTAACAGGTAAATCCAACTGAATAAGTTCGAAAACATAAAGAAAACATTCCATACTACATAAAGAAATTTTGACATGGTTTAACGGTGAACTGTTAATGGTCCATTTGTTATGGAAACCATTAGAATTTACAGCTTTTCTTCGTAGAAGGGCTATACATCACAGGAGTTTTCTAGAAAGAGTTTTATGAGGTTCAACCCCCAAACTATAGAATTTTACTCGTGTGATGTAATGTAACAGGGGAGTTTTGGACTGCCCTCAGCTTGCACCAATGAAAATTTGGGCAGGGTTCAACACCCATTTTGGGCTATTCTTTATAAAGCCGGTGTGATCTGACTTAAAGATTCAATGCATGTAAATTCATTCTTTCAACCACTGGAACGTGATTTTTATATAAAAAAACAACAATAGGTAAGGCATATCATAATTTGTTTTTTAAATTATTCCATGTATTGGAAAATAATTATTTTGACTGCATTTTTAACATTGCAAAACATTATTTAGAATAGTTTTGCTCCTTTTTCATTCACAATGCTGGTTATTTTATATGTTCTAAAATATTGAACTTTCCAACTTTATTGAATTATAAGTATATCATGATGACAGGAATCGCATGCTTTCTCTTCCCTATGCATGGTTAAGACTAAAAAATCAGGAGATGTCTTTTGTGGTGAAAATGAATAAATCTCAGAGCAGCAACAATGGGATGAATGGAAAGTTGATGAATGGAAACGCTGTGCATCACCTCAGTGTGAAGACTCATGTCAACCCAAACAAAATGAAGAGCAACAAGCACAGGTGGACCGTCAGAGCCTCGGAAATGTCCAAAAACACGCTCAATCCCATCCGAGCTATAGTGGACGGGATGAAACTGACTCCCAACCCTGAGAAACCCATGATTGCCCTGTCCATTGGTAAGTTAATAGTGTAATAATACTTCTCCACGTTTTGCATTCATGTAGCGATAATGAGACAAAAATAACAATGTATAGTAATAATACTATTAAGCCATACAAAGTTAACAGATATTTCAATGTCATTTGTGGTTTTTTATATTTATTTTGTGTAAATATATGTGTTTGTGTGCATATATATGCATATATACAGTATGTATACATACAGTATATGTACTTTTATATTAAGTACAAGTGTCAATTGTTTTGCAGTGTTCTGGTTTGCATAAGGTTGTGAAATATGTTTTTCTTGTACTTGTCTTTTTATTTTTTTACAATTTTCAGGTCACTTTCAATAAATGTGCCTGCTATATTATTAAATGTAAATGTTTTTCACATGATATGTCACCAGGTGACCCCACTGTGTTTGGGAACTTGCCAACAGATGACACTGTTCTGCAAGCAATGAAGGAGGCTATTGACTCATACAAATACAATGGCTATGCTCCCTCAGTAGGTAAGATATTTTTGCATTGTATTGTGCAAGTATTCATTGAGATTTTTAAGATAAAATGAAAAAAAAAACGTAACAAATGTTTCTTTCTTTGTGTTTTATGACACAAACAGGTTACCAGAAAAGTAAAGAAGCTGTTGCAAATTTCTACAGTCGACCAGAAGCTCCACTGGAATCCAAGGTGAATCATTTCTGTCATATATAGTTCACTCAACGGTATACATTTCGTAGTTACATTTTATATGGTTTACACAGGACGAAACGTAAAAAATAAACCAAAAAGTTTACTTGACATCATTGCGTTCATCTAGGATGTGATCTTGGCCAGTGGTTGCAGTCAGGCTATTGAATTGGCCATCAGTGTGTTGTGTAACCCAGGGGACAATATCTTAGTCCCGTGTCCTGGATTCTCCCTTTACAAGACTCTAGCAGTGTCTATGGGCATCCAGGTCAAGTTCTACAATCTGCTGGTGAGTAAATCACATACATATTACTGAAATGAATACTGCTGTAAATCAGACATTTAATATATTTGTGGGATGGAACTGTTTTTTGGGGGTGACTGGCTCTGTACAATGGCGCACATCTGGGACCGATAAATCACATTTAATGCCTCCCACCACATGTGCATTATACACACGAACACACATGTAAATAACACAGAATGACATGGCAAAAAAATCGTTGTCTTTCATTTACAATTCAATCTGAAGACATGGACCGTGATGAACATATCTTGTGATTTGAACAGTTGACACTATTTTAAAATTTCCAAAATGTTTTTTCTACTTTTTATCTGTTAGCCAGAGAAATCCTGGGAGATTGATCTTCAGCATCTGGAAAGTCTAATAGATGAGAAAACCGCCTGCGTGATCGTCAACAACCCGTCCAATCCATGCGGTTCTGTGTTCACCAAGGATCACCTTCAAAAGATCATTTCCGGTGAATCTACTGATTTATCTACTCTCTTCATGAAATCCAAGAAAATAATATGCTTTTGTACATCCAGGATTTTAATTCACTAATGTTCTGTTTGCTGTAGTTGCTTCAAGAAACTGCGTCCCTATCCTTGCTGATGAGATCTATGGAGACATGGTAAGCTCACATTCAATAAAGAGCTCCTGTACGTTTACACATATACATGCAAATACATAAAAAATACTCCCTCTTGCTACTCTTTATTTTCTTAATCTTTTTTTACATTCAAACGTCTTTGAAAGCAGACCACAGGTCCTCTCACAGAGTTCACACTTGATGCCGAGACATAACAGATGATACAATTTTGTTATGTCGAACGGCATTGCCGTTAACACGTCAAACTTTAATGCTATACTTAGGTGTATTTCTATCATGAGTTAAGCAAAGATGTCTGACAATTACTAGCAGACTGACCGTAACATCTACTGTGTTTGCTTCACGTTAGAACGTAACCTGTTTTGCGATTAAATAGTTTGATATCATTACACTTGAAAATAACATTTTGGCATTGCAACAGAAATGGATAATTTCCAAGTACATAGACAGCTCAGAGTAAAAACAGCATTACAGTACAATGATTGTAGGGACAGATCCCCTGGCCTGGAGCTACCATGCGGTTACAGTAGGGGCCCCTCTTGAAATGCTTTGTGGTAAAAATGCTTTACCATTTCGGCCTAGAAGGATAATTCACCCCAAAATAAAGATCAATTATCTACCCTCATGTTGTTCAAAACCTGTATATGACTCTTTCTTCTGGAGAATACAAAAGAAGATATTTTGAGAAATGTCCCAGTTTCGTTGTTAGGTCACCAACATTCTTAAAAATATTTAGTTTTGTGTTCTGCAGAAGAAAGAAAGTCATACAGGTTTGGATTGACAAGAGGATGAGTATAATCATTTTTATTTTTGGATGAACTATGCGTTTTCAGAGTCACTCAATGAAGCACATTCTTTTTGACGGTCAGAAGTGAATGGATTAGAGCCTTGTAGACTGAATTGAAGCCAAAAACAACTCTGGGGTGTAGGTAGAGCTGAGGCTGGTGTACAAGTGTCTGCTCAGCTTGTGTGTGGCAATCTGAGGTGTTTGTAGAGCAATAAATCAGTTGGAGTCGTACGCCTGATGTTTATCCATGAGCAGCAGTGACTTTGCACTTTTCATCGCATGTGTTTGTGATTAGCATGTGCGTGAGGCTGAGGTATTAGAAGCATGAAAGAGGGGAAGGAGAGCGACTACTTATGTGCAGGTGATGTGTTCAGAGGCTAGACAGGATATGCCTTTGTGCTCCATCTGGTACAGTATCTAGCTCCTCCTGTTACCCTGCTGTCTGGACCCTGTTAAAAACAACAACAAAAACTCTGACAAATACTGGGGAAAAGAAACAGGCGAGCATCGCAAACTAGTATTTTAGCCAATAGGAGGTGGGGCGGATCCGTACCAAACATCAAGCCATAAGAATAATTAGACCCAGAGGGTTCCCCACGAGGGAAACTGTCTCTCTCGCTCACATTCTCTTATTACCCCTGTAACTTTCTCAATACCCCCTAGAAGATTCTACATAACATAACACATAACATTTATAATAATAATAATTTGTCATTTAAACTATATTGTTGTGTTCTGTATTGTTTTATGTTTGCATTCTGCAGGTATTCCCTGGATGTGACTTTTATCCTATGGCATGTCTCAGTAGTGACGTGCCCATCCTGTCCTGTGGTGGTCTGGCCAAGCGCTGGTTGGTTCCAGGCTGGAGGATGGGCTGGATCCTAATCTATGATCGTAACAACATCTTTGGAAATGAAGTAAGTATTACAATCTTCTTTACAGTTTATGGTGTAATCCTTCATTACCTGATTCAAATCCATGTATGAATGCTATTACAGTTATTATCATTTTTAAAATTTGCTAAATATTGTGTGCATTTCAAAAATTCGTACAAACTGCACAACATCATAGATTTTCTGCAAAAGCATGTAACTTGTTCAATATCCTTAGTTCATCTCTCAAAATTTCATTTTTGGATCAGTGATCATGTCAGTCCCATCAAAATGGCAAGTCCTTGTGTCATTGTTTATGAACAAGACAGTCAAAATGTTTAGCCATGTTGTCAATATAACAAGAGTACACAATTATATGTGTCAGTTTTTATAAATAACAAAGGTTATATAAATAGCCTACTCCTGTTGAGGTGTAAAAAGGGTCCCTCTGCCACCCCGGTGACGTAGTCTTGCTGTCCTAGTGGGAAAAATACTAATGCAAACACAGACTGGGGAATATATGAAAAATGTGTTGTACATACAGTAAAGCATCCACTGTAAATATACAGTGGTGGTCAAAAGTGCATTGTACAGTACTGTAAAATGCAAACGGACTTACCTGTTCTCTCTACGAAGTGTTTGAATGTATAAAAACATAATCAACTGAAAATGGAGGAAAGAGCAGACAATTGTACACAATAATCTGCATGACCGTACAAAAGCATTTGCTATCTGGCCAAAACAATGAGAATTTGCTTTTATGTTGTGCACAACTGACTTATTGATGTGGAGGTTGAACAATGTGTTTTGAAAAATGTATCTCTGATCTGAGAAATGCACCAAAGCGACTGAGAAAAACTGTAACATTTGGTACCACCAACGTATTTCTTTGTAAGTGTTTGAAAACGCACCTGACTTGACTGAATTTTAATAAAAAAAAATCTAATATTCATTTTAGATACTAGAGGGTCTTGTAAAACTGAGTCAGCGCATTTTGGGACCTTGCACTATTGTCCAGGGAGCATTAGAGAGCATTTTAAACAACACACCCATGGAATTCTACCAAAGCACTGTCAGTTTCCTCAAGGTAAGAAGAGTTTCGCAATAGATGGAGGATTTGTCGGCAGAACTTTAAGTTCAATTTTATTCTAAAGTGCTTTTCAGAATTGTTGCAAAGCAGCTTTATAGTAAATACTGTATATATTAGTACAGGCACCTGCTGAAATATATGAAAAAATGTATAGAAATAATGAGACAATCATAAGAAGGGGAAAATTGGATTATTGAATTTTTTTCATAAGATATACATAGAGATACTGTGACACTGTTACACTGAAAATAACAAATTCTCTCCTATTGTTCTAAAGTCAAACTCAGAGATATGTTTCTCAGAGTTATCAACTGTTCCCGGCCTGAACCCAGTGATGCCATCTGGAGCCATGTACATTATGGTAAGCGTTTTTTTTTTTTTTGAGATTTTTTATTCAAACAGTGATTTTTAACGACAAATTTGGGTAAAACTTTGTCACATAATGAAGAATTCGTGCTGTATGTTTTCCAAAAGAGCGAAGTTGCAAGTTCAATTAATTCACTGTATTTTTTGTGGGTTGATCTTCAGGTGGGAATCGAGATGGAACATTTCCCAGAATTCCAGAATGATGTCGAGTTCACTGAACGACTGGTCACAGAGCAATCTGTGTTCTGTTTACCCGCTACGGTGAATTATTTATCTCTCTCTACCTTTACTTGATTTCTCTTTATTGGTTAATATATTACTTGTTACCTCCAGTCTGACGTCCATGTTTCTGTCCTTTCTGAAGGCATTTGAGTATCCCAACTTCTTCCGAATCGTGGTAACAGTTCCAGAGGAGATGATGGTGGAGGCATGTGTTCGAATTAGAGAATTCTGCGCACGTCATTACCGACCTCGCAGTCAAGACAGCAATGATCTGGACCAATAAAAACAAAGACAGACATGGCGAGAAGAGGTCAAAGGTCAGGCGTAATGTAGTGCACATGGCTGTAAAATAAAAGTCCACTTATGTGCATCACATGTGACCAAGGTCAAAATGCAGATCAAATGTTTTTCCTTTCAGGAAACTGACAGTTCTGACTTTATATTTATGTTTTTGTATGGGTCAGTATTATACGGGGAAAGGGGGGGATTGCATGAATGTGAATGTTTTAGTACATTGTATATATAGTATATTGTTTGTTTTCTTACACTATAAAAGACATTGTGGCAAGTAAATCTTTAACCTTCGTTATGCTATATACTTATCTTATATGTATGGAACATTTTGTAGTGAATCTGTTAAGTTTGCATGCTCAACCCTAACTGACATGTAACCCTGGCTGTGAAAACCTAAATCAAATTCTGAGATAGGCATGAAAGATTGATTCATTTTACTATGATTTCAATGTTTGACATGACTTTACTATTTACTATTACTTATATTTCCACAGAATGTTCATTATGAATTTATGTAGAAAATAGTAAATCACAAAAAATGACTTTAACTGGATTTTAACCGCCAGGGGGTCACCGTGTTTGCAACATATATGCCTTTTAAGGTTTTATTCATTTTCGTTTCAATGATTGCATTTAAGCTATTTAAATAAAATTGTATCTCAAAATACGTTTCCGTGTTTCCTATGAGGCAAAACCTTATTGTGTACACTCTACGAATACTCAACTTTATTTGACATTTAAACATTAGGTAATTATTTGTAAAGTAATCATGTCTGTACCTACAAATGTAGTGGTTACATCGCAACAATGCAACAACAGAAGTATACAAAGAGCCTATATATAAAAAAAACTGTCATCTAAGATCATTTATACTATCTTACTGTGTTTATGTTACTGTCAATTTCTTTCAGACCTACAATGAGGCAAAGAAAAGAAAATTAGCGACCATCTAAATAGCTAAAATGAAATGGATAAAACCATTCAGGATATAACCATATGAATAATTGAATTGCAGGAGTTTAATGTGGGTGTTTGAGTATGTACTTCCTGATTTTCACACAGATCTCAAGGAAGTTGCACTGGGTCACATGAGCTCAGTTCTAAAGGTTATCTTCACACTCTCACAGAGAGAGAGAGAGAAAGAGAGAGATTGAGAGAGAGAGAAACTGCTTGTCAAGTTCAATGATTAACTGCAAAGAAAACAAGACTAAATCCCGTTTATATTGCAAAGACAAGAAAGAAATGTATAGAGGCTTAAGATAAAGACAAGAAGGACAGTCTGCTCACTCATTTCAAACGCCACAACTCACTCACATGGAGGACACTTCTACACAACCTGAGAAGATCGAACTGAATGATGGCACATACATGCCACTGCTTGGACTTGGAACATGGAAGTCAGAGGTAGTATTACACAATGGCTTTACTAAATTCAGACACATGCGCACACGCACACACACACATATATTTAGTATATAGGGGAAATTCAGAAAAACATGGACCTCATTTTGACATTGATATTCAAGTTAAATTACCCTGAATTTACCCTATATTAAACACCATATATTTCTGCAGTCGGATAGTTGGTGAAGTGAATATAACAATAGTGGTTATTGAATGACTACATACATTGTTTTTGAAAATAATTGCTCAACAAATCCATGAATTTTATGTTGCTTATTTATTAATCAAATCTCCTACTATAATTTTCTATTAATTGACCTTCTTTTGAAAATCTGTGTAATGTAATGTAATATAAATTAGCCATTATTTAATGTTTTACTTCATAATTAACAGGGCTCAGGTGCAGACATGTGTCAGCGGGCAGCCGAGGCAGCGATTGCTGCTGGATATCGCCACATAGATACAGCATACAGCTATGGGAATGAAGCACAACTGGGCAAAGCTATCCGCTCCATGATACAGCAGGGCATCATCAGACGCCAGGACATGTTCATAGTCAGTAAAGTGAGTGAGTCTATGAATGGTTGTCGTGAAGTTCATTGAGGCAACATTAAAGACAGCAAAAACTCAACATCAGAAGCACAATAACGCTGGTTGTCTTTTGCAGCTGTGGTGTACCCATCATGCACCTGAGGACATTCCTCTGTGCCTAAACAGATCTCTACAGGACCTTCAGCTGGAGTACTTGGACCTGTATCTAATGCACTTTCCTGTAGGACTGAAGGTAGTACAAGAATATGGACAAAACTAGTACAAAATGTTTTTATCAAGAAAAGTTACAGATTGCAGCTTTAGGAATGTAATATTTTGAATAGCAGTGGCTTCAAAATAGTTTTGTTTCTTAAGTGTTTCTCAAGAATATAAAATAAGCTTTTTAAGTCCAAGCGTAAATTTTACAATAGCCTATTATCTTTATTGCAAAAATGCAATCCAAATGAAGACTGTTTTTACAATAACCCGCAGAAAATGGGCGACGAGCTTTTTCCAGAAAAGAATGGAGAGATACTCACAACTGACATTGACTATGTAGATGTGTGGAAGGTAATACAAAGCAAAAACACTTACGCCTGGTTTTACAGACAAGGCTTGAGACAAGTCCCAGACTAAAATGAATGTTTGACCAGTCTTTACTGAAAATAACTTGCACTGACATATCTTAAAATAAAGCGATAGTTTTGCTTAAGATGCACCAGTAATTGTTTTCTAAGGCATTTTTATAAAAGTGTCCTAAATATCCTAATTTAACAAAGGTCTAGTCCTGCCTTAAGATAGGCCATGTCTGTGAAACCGGGCCTTAAAATAAGCATGTAAGTACAGTGCTTCTTTAGGATTTTTATAGTATCTCGATACCTTCTGTAGGGAATGGAGGCTTTAAAAGCCAAAGGAAAGGTGAAAAGTATCGGTGTGTCTAACTTCACAGTCGAGCAGCTTGAGCGATTGCTGTCCGTGGCCAAAATCCCACCTGCTGTCAATCAGGTATAATGTGACTCGCGTCCAGAAAAAAACGCACTGAGTTAATCCTGTTGAACCTGCTAGACACAGAAAAAGTTGTGCATATTTAACATGGGAAACATATGCTTGAAGAGATAATTCTCCACAGGTGGAGCTTCATCCTTACCTGCTTCAATCTGATCTGATCGACTTCTGCGAGTCCAAGAACATTGCTCTCACGGCATACAGTCCATTCGGTTCACCTGGGAGACCTCCACAATAGTAAACTCAAGCCAGTTCGTCTTATTAAAATGCCAAATATGCCATTTACTGCTATTCTTCTATTATATAAACAAAAACATTCCCTTTATTTCATCACCCCTGCAGCCAAAGAGGAGACACGGACCCCCAAAAGTTACTGGAGGATCCGGTTGTCATGGATGTGGCTAAGAAACACAGACGAACTCCTGCACAGGTCGATGTGGATACCAGTAGTACTTGTTGTTCATCCACTATTCTGTTTTCTGGGATTAATGTTCATTTGTTTGTACTGCAGGTTCTGTTGAGGTATCACATCGAGCAGGGCATAGCAGTCATCCCAAAGAGCACAAAAGCTCACCACATTTTGGAGAACACAAAAGTAACGTCCCATCTTCATCTGCATTTCTATACACAATGTAGTTATTAAAAGTATTCTGCACGATGTCAATTTCAACCTTTTGGTTTCACCTCAAACAATATAAAAAGATAATCATACAGCATTAACACAGTACATCACTGTTGTGCGCCTGCGTGCAGATCTTTGATTTTACTCTGGATGAAGAGGACATGAAGACTCTCAGGTCTCTAAATCGTGGCTGGAAGGCTTGTGTCATTCCAAAGTAAGAGAACTGTACATGCTCTCATCTAGAGCTCAATACTGATGCTATAGAGATCTACCAATCCTGAGTTTAGATCCAGTGAAACCAAAGACCTTGATGAACCGACTCAGATGGGTTTCATTTGCTGATACTACACTCTGCTAAGTCCCTTTCAAGTGATTCTTGTCAATGTTTTCCAACTTTAAGCTACAGCAATATATTATTTAAAGTACAATATTTAAATGTACATCTCATTTGATACTAGCTATTCTGGAAAAATTTGCATGGCATATGATTAGGTGTTCAGTATCAGCACGCAAATCCAAACAAGATGGGAGACTGGTGCACATTTAGAGCAAGTTCTACAACACAATGTTGAATATAAGGACGTTTAGAGAAAAATGAGGGACGGGATGAAGGGCTCTAAAATACTCTCAATCAAATTCATGTGAAAGGACTTTGAT
This sequence comes from Triplophysa siluroides, assembly GCA_006030095.1. Taxonomy (NCBI): domain Eukaryota; kingdom Metazoa; phylum Chordata; class Actinopteri; order Cypriniformes; family Nemacheilidae; genus Triplophysa; species Triplophysa siluroides. The sequence goes on along the minus strand of VCII01000102.1, from coordinate 683,284 downwards.
TGTCAATGCTTTTTTATAATTTTCTCATTTAACATTTTCATTTTTAGTAGATGTTTTTATCCAGAGCGACCTCCAGTGCATTCAAGACCTAATACCTTTTATTGAACAAGTGTACCCTGGGAGTAGAACCCACAACCTTGACGTTGATAGTACCAGTTGAGCTACAGAAATAAATCTAAAGTGCTAAATTCAATAAATCTATAATCAATTTAAGGCAGATCTGTTTCCAGAAGATCAACTGGTAAAATAAGTTCCTGGCAATGCTAAGGTCATGGGTTTGATTCCCATAGCATACACATATACAGTACACCCATGCGGAAAAAAAATATGTATAGCTTAAATTTCCTGTAAGTTGCTTTGCATAAAAGAACACATGTCTGCCAAATGTATACATGTACATCTCCAAACAAAGGTTTACAGGTAAATAGAAACACAGAAAGACGCATGACAAAACTCAAAGCTTAGCTAGCATCTAACTCGGTTTCTTGTTCTGTCTCAGTCTGGAGTCACATCCGTTCTACCCCTTCAAGTGAATTGCTGCTGATCTTAAATGGCAGAACTCTTCCCATCCAGAACAATGATCAAGCACATCTGAAGATACAAGAGACAACCCTGCTTGTTCACCTCTTTGTGCCTGAATTGCTGAAATGTGATTTTTTAGCCACTGAAATTTTCAATAAATAAAATGTATTATAAACGAACAAAGTATTTAGTTCATAAAGATTAAATGAGACAATAAGACTGAATTAGTAAAGTCATGTACTGTAAAACGGTCATCTCGGGATGCTTTATTTTAGCACAGGACGATCTTCTGAAAGGTAACAAAATGAAACTAAAACACAAGGTTAGTACAGTCATTTAGTTGACCTATCACAACAATAGAAGCAGCCAATAGCATCAAGATTATGCCAACAGATTCAATAACTGTCTAGAACAATTCATGCTGTGGACAAAACTGTTTGAAAAAACTGTTCTGAATCTTCAGGGCCTTCAATCATGTTCAAAACAAGATGAAAATCAAATCACCTTCCTTGCACTTGGCTGGAATTCTGTTTGTCTCTTTCTTTGTGTCCTGATGTCTTCTCTTCAATGCTGTTGGTCTGCTGTGATCTCACAAGGCACACACACGCCGAAGCTCCAGCAATGTGTTTCGGCAGGTTCGGACCCAACACCCACTGGCCCTTGTCTGGAACATAAACTTGAGTTCCCTCAGAAAAGTCCATGGCCTCCCAGGTGTACCCTCCCAGTACATAGATCTTCCCATCTAAGACCGCTACGCCTGCCTCACTGTTAGGGTACAAGATTGGGGCGATTTTGGTCCACTGATCAGTCTGTGGGTCGAAAGCTTCCACCCCCAAAACGTCAAAACGCTCCATGCTGTCCTCGTGGTCATCACTGCCCCCAATGACATAGATCTTGTCCTCCAGAGATGCCATGCAGTGCCAACCACGTGCCAAGACCATCGCCTGTCTCTCAGTCCACGTGTCCCCGATTTTCGGATCGTAACTTAGCATGTCACGTCTGTACGGGCCGATCTGGTAATCGTGGCCTCCTGAGATGTAGACTACACCCTTGTGAATGGTGCCGGCATGGCCATATGTGAATCTACACAACATTAAAAAACATTTTAATTTCTTGCATCTTGTGATTTTTTTGTGAATTTAAAGGTTTGTTCAATCAGAAGTGAAAAATATTGTCATTTTCTCAGCCTTTAACTGTTCCAAACCCTGTGTATTACCAATGAAATATTTTGGGATAATGGAGACTGTAGCTGTTAAAAATAAAAAAAGCATCTTCTCCCCAATGTCTTCTAAATGATGTCTATAAAATAAAGTCTTCTAAAGTCAGACATCATACAGGTTTGAAAGAATATAGGTGAGTAAATGGCTTAATTTGTTCATTTAGTGAAGAATGATGTTTATTCATGATAAAAATACAAAATACACTCCAGTCCAATAAACCAGCAGATGAAACAAATGACCTGGGCAATCCTGATACATAGGTCCAGTAGTCCTCCGCAGGATGGTACATCTCAACAGATGACACCGCACCATTCTCATTGCGTCCTCCAACAGCTATAAGAGAGTCGCCCATGGTTCCCAGAAAGAAATCCACACGTCGCTGGTTCATAGGAGCCCCCTACAGCAATAAAAAGGGTCAAAAATTGACGTCTTGATTTCTTCAAATATGTTTTGTTAGCTCACTGTTAAAGTAAATTACCTTAACCCACAGGTTGCTTCGGGGGTCATATCGATAAAGCAAGTTACTTGCAGAATCTCCCCCATTGTCTCGTGAGGAGCTCCCACCTGCGGTGAAGATGAATCCCCCCAGAACTGTAACACAGTGGTGACTCCTCTGAGCCGGCAGCTCGGTCTCAACAACCCACTTTCCTGCTTCTTCATCCAGCCAACACACCTCAGAACTCAGTTCCTCTCCACGTTCAGACACCTCCCCTCCCACTAACAGAAGACGCTCCACTCCTCCTCTGAGGCCCGTGCGTGCCGTCTGCAGCACAGGTTGGGCACTTAGTCGCGCGTGGTAGCCCAGCGCCTCCTCTACTAAAGCGTCGCAGCATCTGTCCGACTGCAGCAGGGAGCCTACGGCTGGCAGTACGCTGCCTACGAGTTCTTCGGGTGGGATGAGGGAAAAACGAATGTTGGAGAGGAGCTGTTCGGTGAACGCGAGACGTTCAGGGCTTTGGCTTAGCCACTGCAAGGCAACTTTTAAAAGAGCCTGCTCGTTTTCATGTTGGACCTGCTCATTTGCCAAGTAGGCACAAAGCTTGGGCAACCGTACATCCTGCAGGAAGTCAGGTGTGACGGAGAGCGTTGCGAAATTATCTAAAATGAAGCGGTCTAAGAAAGCGTCTAGTCTATCCAGGCTATAGAGGACAGCGAGCTCCTGCAGGTACAGGTAATTGTCCTCGCGTACTTCTTTTTCCATGTACTGGCAACAGAAGTCCACAGCTTGCCACACTTGCAGCATGTGGGCGGTTTCCAAGACATAGTCAATGTTTCCACCATCAAGAGGTAACTCGCTGCTATACAGGAAATCTACCACTGCTTTCACGCCAACGTACGAGGCTCCCACCAGCTCTACCTCGGCTTCATGTTTCTCTCGCATTCCCAGGGTGAACATAGCCTGGAAGTAGGGGCTTGACACCGCAAGCAAAGCCCGATGTGCAGGAAGCCGTTGGTTGTCGGCGACCAAAACAACGTCACAGAGTTGGCCATGCTGCCTTTGCTCATTCAAACCTTGAAGGAGGTAGTTAGCCTGGTCTGTCCATCGATACACCTGTAGTCAGAAGTTAGTTAGTGCTAACAATTTGAAGACATTTTTTATAAACTCACTATCAACATTTCACCTTCTATGAGCTTAGCGCAGTCACGACTCATGGGCTATGGAGATGAATATGGTTTTTAAAATAAATTATTCTGAGTCACAATCATAATGTTGAGTGCGTCCCGTAAATTCTCAAGAAATGTAAAAATGCAAGATTTATGTATGCTATGAATAATTATGAAAAATATATACATGAATGTAATAGATTAAATCCTAATTCATTCATTAATATAAATCAAATGTATAGTATTAATCCAAAATAATTTCTTGACATTAAATCAAATGTATATTAATAATATTTTTATCACGTTCGTATTTATTATTATATTTGATAATAAACATACCTAATCAAAAGTCTAATCAATATTGATTCAGAATCAGTGTGGTATAACAATAAACAAATTGATTCATAATAATGCATTTTTGGTATGTGACAACACAATTAATATCACCAGAATTATTTAATGTCAGGGTCCATGCATACCTTTGATGATTCACTTATTCTGTGTTGGCATGAAGGACGACTTTGCTTCCCACTGTCCATTATGTCATCATCTGTAATAAAGCGATCATAATGAGGTACCACAAAACAAACCTATATAGTTTCGACACCATGCGGGTTAATATGATAGTGTCGTTAAACTAAATTAAAGAGAAAGTCGCACCAAGACCATAACTGTCAACAAGAACAGGAAACCTACAGAAATAAGGCTTTAAAATACAGTCATGTGCAAAATAGGAACAGATCAAGACAACCAGAGAGAGGCTCGTTACAAAGGAAGGGGGCATTTCAACAAAATTAATCTAGATTACCTGCCCCAAATATATAATTTATTCAGGTTTATTAATGCAACTGTGATAAACGGATCTCTTAAATGCATTTCTTTTACCATTTTCCCATTCTTCGTCCGTGTTTACTTTTAATCACCATAAACAAGTTATTTGGATCGTGTCAGTGAAGCTAAAGTTGTCACATCCGGGCTTTATTTGCGCATTATTTCAGAATAAGAGTCACAGTTTGTGCTCATAATTATTTTGAAGACGTGTTGATATAACAACAACAATAATAAGAAGAAGAAGAAGAAATATTATTAAAATCCCACATATCACTTTTTCCCTATGTGCTTTTCACATTCCCAACGCTTTTACCGAAATCTAAAAAACAACTTCTGCCAAAGATAATCGCATATACCTTGCAATCCATACGACCAAAATGCGCATTGTGTGCTTAAATTTGCATATGGAAATCCAGCCTATGCTTTGTTTAATGGGAAATGACATGGATCTTTTCCCCTGCAAATGTGTGGTTTCTAAACCCTGCAGGAATATGAACCGTTCGCAATTTTATAGTATAGTTTCAAGGCAGAAATATGATATGTGTTAGATATTATTTTCCCTATAGATAAATAAGCCCACATAAATGAACAATATGTGTCACTCGATTGCTTCGTGAGAAACATCCATTTGAAATGCATTGTAATGTAACACGATGCATTGTTCTTGTGCTAAGCGTCAAGGCCAATCAACATCCACAAGATGGCAGGGTAACTGTTAAAAACACACCACAGGATTGGGTGGATTTAATTCAGCACGATACCTCGGTTGGCCGTTAGGAGGATAGACGAGAGCTCCCTTCTTCGCTAAAACGGCGGCAATCTGACACTAACGCCCATTAAGTGGCAATAGGAAATGAATCGAGTCGTGAAATTAGTTGCTTCTCTGTACCACTGAGAGAAGAGACTCCCCCGTCACACCAGCAGCGTCTCCTCCTCTATCCGCATCCCTTCTGTCACACTTTGGGATTTAAACTCTTTGCGTTTTCTCTCAACCCGTTTGCTTTTAGATTTATTGTCTGTACCTTTGCATCGTCGAAATGGCAACGCGAATCGACAAAGAGGCTTGCAGGGACGCGTACAATCTAGTGCGAGACGACAACTCAGATATAAGCTGGTAAGAGACGCCTGCAGTGGAATGGCTTGATTTGGCTGCGCTGTTTTGGCGCGTTTTTGCGCAACTCGTTACATTGTTTCAACAAATAGAATCAATTTTCTGACATATTGTAACAGCGAAGCCTTTAAAATTCTGTTTTATTTTACTGTCACTCTGTAGCAACACGTAGGGATGATGCTTGAATGCGGGCTGCGTGCCTAGATAGCATTTGTAACAATAAAGGCTCGTCTGCGATGCTCAGACCTGCTGCGTAGATAGACTGCTGGTTGGGTTTAAAACACAGCCGTACTAGGACCTTCGCAACAGTTAACTATCATTTTTTTGTTGTTTAAAGGGCTGCTTTTAAGTATGACGGATCTACCATTGTACCAGCGGGTCACGGGACCGACTACGAAGAATTTAAGAGTCTGTGTACAGGTAAGTCCATTCTCTGCTGTTCACCTGCATTGGTTATCGTTGAGCATGTTTAAATAAGGGACTTTTCACGCCTTAATCGGAGGTATTCAATGCAACATTGCACATCACAGATGACCTGACCGCGGAAGTATTTGATATTCCTAGGTAGACATTAGACAATACCATATATGGCTTCATATTAGTCTTAGATGAGATGGCAGTGGTAGTAACGTGGCATTACCAGGATGCTAAGTTTAATAAGATACATTTAATCAATGATAAACAAATAGTGAACACATTTTTTATATATCAGTGATTATGCAGATATCTGGAGCTACAGTGTTTTAGTATGCAGCATGCTGTACACTTTATAACAGAAAAGATATGACAGTCAAATTGTGCTCTGACATTGCATGTGGTTTTATTTCTCACTTCTGATTCTGTCATCCTAAAGGAAGAAAGATTTGGGTGTGGTGCTCAGTCTCCAAAGACTATGAAGTGCAGCCACTAGCAGATATTAACTTCCAGGAGTGTTGTAATACCTTGGCTTTGTTACTGTGCTTTGACAGATGATCTATGATGTATTCTTTATGGAGCAGTATAATAATAATACGTTTCAATTGTTGCTGGACAAGTCTTTGTAACATCTTTTCGTCGTAAAGTTTACTGACAAAGTCATGTGCTTTTGTTTATTTATATATTAATAGAAAATTGTGACACAGGTTAAATTAAGTTCAAAATAACTTATAGATTTAGGGTTCTTGAGCTCTTGGAGGATGTGGGTATAGTTGCCATCCACTGTTTGAAACACAAAAGGGCCAAATCAGAATAAAGACATTAGTTAACACTTATTGCTTGTAAAAATATATAAACTGGGAGCGTTTTGAATTTTTTAACTTTGATTTGTGATGTTGGTGAAATGAGCCTGTTGAATGGAACGTTTTTACTGTGTTGTGTTGCAAGTCTAACATTACCTCCCAAGTGGTTTAACGTTTTTATTCGTTTTTGCTGCATCAACATGGTGTGACTCCTAGAAAGTAGAAAATGTAAGTAGTCAGCACAAAAAGAAATGTGACGAGTACACACAAGAGGAAGTGGAAGATTGTGTCCCCCACATTGAGCAAATGCCAATAAAACCACCGTCCTTTGTTTTTTTTAGTTCATGCTTATTCGTTGTTCATTAGATAAATAACTTACCAAATTTGGCTTTTTAAACTTAATTATTCTTCAAATACAGCAGAGATCCTAAAGATATGTAGGTCAGTGATGCACTTTGCTCTTGATATTTTCACAGCCTTTGAATGAAGTAGTTTATAAAACTATTGACAATATTGCCAATGGCTTCCCGACAGACCATCTTAAACCTTACACCCAGTTAATCAAGAACAGAAAGCAGGTCATTTCAGTCACGCAGTGCCAGGGAATTTTACTTGTGCATTTTCAGGAAGGTACTGCTAAGATCTTATTCAAATTCTGGACTTCATACACAATGCAAAGTTAGAAACAAGAGCACTATGGGTGTGTGTGTTTGTATATAGTAAGGAGCTTCACAAATGTGCAAAGGGGGTCAAAGTGCAGAGAAATATACTGATTGTTACTAATAATTGAACCTGTAGATAATAAACCCGCATAATACTATCAGTGTCTAAGCAGCTCATAGAGATTTATGCCAGAAAGTGGAATTGATGTTATCATCGAACCGTGTCCCAATGCCCCTGCAATGCAGTTGTAGCATATCTGGAAATCGAGTGGCTAGTTGTGGAGTTATGGGCCTGTAATAAAGAGGGCATTTTGGGAGTGTTAGAGGAAATATTGCACCTTACATTATCCTTATCAGTACAGTGTTAACTAGAACAACTCCCGCCCACTTTCCCCGGCTTGATTTTCACATGTATTATGATGTCATAGAGGCTCAGTTTCTCTGCCTTGTCCACTCGGATTGCATTTCATATCATGACGTCTTTCTCTGGGAATGAAAACAAAGCAATAGTGTAGATTTAAAACAAGGGGACAAAAGAGACAGTGTTTCTTCAAATCCACGCTGCCATTTACCAGAAAAAGTTCAGCTAAGCTGTTGTGCATTATTGTAATGTTGACTTTAAAGTCATAAACCTAAAAAAACTGCACTTTTGTTGTCATCATGAAGTGTTATTTTCTCCGCCTCTGAAAAGACTTTTTACATGACATCTCTCTTATGCTTTCTGATGTAGAACTGGCAAATTTTTTTCAGTCCTGATAGATCAAATATGCACTAACTGAAGGCCTTATCATAAGAGAAATCTTCCAAGACACTGGGTTCAAAGTCTTCTCTCTGATTCACAGATGATGCTCGTCTCTTTGGTTTCGTGAGGATCACGACTGGTGACGCCATGAGTAAGCGGGTCAAGTTCACCCTCATCACCTGGATCGGTGAGAACATCAGTGGACTACAGCGAGCCAAGATTAGCACTGACAAGACACTGGTCAAAGACATTGTTCAGGTGCGTTTCTTTTACATGAACTTATCCCAGCTTCTACTGTATGCCAATTCTCGGGAAATAAGACACACCCAATGATTGGAATATTCATTGCCGCCGTAAACAAATTGGTACATTCATGCAAAAAAAATCCTTCCTGCATTCAGCGCTGTCATCCACTCTCTCTCTCTCTCTCTCTCTCTTTAACACACAGAACTTTGCCAAGGAGTTTATGATCAGCGATCCGCGGGAGCTGGAGGAAGACTACCTTCGTAATGAGCTGAAGAAAGCTGGCGGGGCCAACTACGATGCCCAAGCCGAATAGAACTTGGGGTTTCCATGGGGCTGGGGCATCCAAACTGGATGAGAAGGAAGAGGAAAACGTCATCTCATACATGCATCCACACACAAACGCAGACACGCACACATCAACACAGATTTACATACCTCATCCATCTCACCAGTCTGGTCATGGTTGATTTATCTACTGTACTGTGCATCATCTCACTTTGTCTAGTGCTATGAGATTGTCTTTTTCTTCAGGGGCATTTTTGTAACTAATTCGATGTTTTGAGGATGCTCCCTTGGCTCAGAGTTGTCATCACTGTGATACGCTTCTATTCAATAACATTCTTGGTGGAAGAAATGGAGAGCATACGAGTCCAGCGTTGTTAATTTAGGGGTTTTTAAGAATCTTCATCTCTCTGCTGACTCCTCTAATACAGACCACTGTGTATACTGTCTTAATCTCCCATGGAGAGAGAGACATCATGGAATGTGTGCATTTGTATATGTGTTTGTGTGTGTGTGTTTGCAGACACTGCACTGTGAATGGATTTCATGCAGGGGGTGGAGACGTTAATGAACTTATAACCACTGTTTCGCTGTCTCTCCACCCAATCGAGGAGCAGCCATTTCTCTAGTGTAGCCTTTTTGGAGTTTCATTTGAAATAAAATTCCCCAAATGTCTTTTATTTTGAAATATGTTTTGTTTAGTTAAGGAATATAACACGTGGATCTTCCTTTGGATTGAAATGCCTCTAAGAGCCAAGAAAAGAAATACGATGGTCACAAAAGCAATCATTCAGAATAAAATCGTTGTTTTTCCAAGATGGTGGTCCTTGTGTATTGTTCCTTGCTTTATTTACAGTACTGTGCTTGGGTAATGCAAGCTGATTGGCCGGCCACGGCTCTTCTGCTCAATGTTAATAATCCAGAGGGGAGTCATGGGGGTTGTCATGGTCACTCACCGCTGTGGTCAGGCCTCCTGAAGCCAAGCTACTTTGCTCTAAAGACTGTCAATAATGGCCTCTCCCCTCTGTCCACAAAACCCCAATTTCCTCTCTCATTCTTCTTTCTGTTCTCTCATCACCCATCTCGTCTCTGACTCCCTGTCTGCTGTTTAGTCCAACAGATGTGAACCCAACTGCATAATTGCTTAATCCATAATCTATAAGCTTCTTCGAGGCTGTCTGACGCGGAATTTTGTTAGCCCAGAGAGACAAGAAAACAACCAGGAACTTGAAGGAACGCTCACAAAATGTGGCCGCGTGAAAGATCTGCCTTATGTGTTCGATGGCTGATTCAATTGGGTCAGTAGAGCTTAGCACTGGGTTGAGTCACACCAGGTGGTAGCAGGTTGGGAGGTGTGCACTATGATCTGTTTTGATTATCGAACAGTTCCTATAGCTCATTTGATAGAGTGCAAATGTCATGCGTTCGAGAGTATACATTGATAAAACGTATATATCGTACCCTCTAAAAACATGCTGTCAAATGCGAAGGGACGAACCTGGCCGTTGGGTTAAACCCATAAAATGTTTATATTTGACCCAACAATGGGTTTTAACAACTCTGTATAGGTCAATGTATAACTCAGCGGTTGGGTTCGTCCCTTTTCCACCTAAAGCTGGGTTGAAAACAACCCAGTATTTTTAGAGTGCATGCACTATAATTATCTTTGGAAAAAGCATCTACCTACCACATGCATAAAGTACTTGGTGCTATTACTGTTTTTAAAATCTCTAAAATAGTATTAAATTAGCTGTGTAACTCATTTCACACTGTTTGTGCCACGCAGACAAATTACAGGAATGATTTAGGTGGCCAGTAAGAAGCCACCTAGCAACCCCATGGCAACACACTTAAAACGCTCAGAACAACTTAGCATATTGGCCAGGAGTTTTCTCTCACCCCTAACATTCTGTATATAAAATACAAAAAGCAACAACATGTTTTTAAGCAGGCTTGAGTAGCATGTGTGGGTGAGACAGGTGACTATAGGGACTGCTTTAATGAGATAAATGACATGTGAATGTTAATTAGTCTCACAGAGGAAGACTAGCTTTGTATTGACTCTTGTCATCAAGAATGCCTGCTTTAAGCCATGCGAGCACACGGCCAGACAGGCTACCCCTTATCTTTAACTACCCGCCTGTTTATGGGGCTTTTGGAAGTTGTGCGTGTTCTGACAACGCCGCCACTTCCGCCAATAGCGTTGCACGCTTGCTGTTCTACAACTCGCTGTCATGCAGAAGTATGTGTGCGTATGTGTGGACATGTTTCAAAAGACTCCTTGGCATCAAGTTCTTTAGAAGTTCACAAGGAAGTCACTGCTAGCTTTTCTGCTCGGATCCTTCCTGCATTCCAGAGACCTCCCAGTTTAAGTTTGTTTCATAGCCCACACAAAAACTGCTGAAGTCATGTGATGACTGTGTGTGTAATAATTAAAGAAGTGAAACATGTATCTTTTGTACACAACTTCTGCCACAAAATGAGAGTGTGGCGTACATCACATACATTTGCAAGTGGCTTTAGACGGTTTTACATAAAGTCTATTTGACACAGTGTGAAAGGTGAACAAACAGAGTGTTCTGTTAATATTTCATGACAGGATCTAAACTGAGGGCAGTGTTCACACAAGTTTGCCTCTCATGGCTTTGGAAGCATGGCATTAGCTTAGTGACTAAGATGGACTTGTCAAGGGAAATTGGTCAAATTTGTTTACATACAAACACCTGTATTTACATCCACAGAGCCAAAGGGAAGAGGAAGTCTAGGGACAATGATAAGCATCAATTTAGAACGTGCTATTCTACTCTAGTTCTGGGAACACACAGCATTCCACGTTTTCTATCTGTTTCTTTTATCTGAAACACTCGGTTTAGTTCTCTCTGCTAACCAGCTAAAGGGATAGTTAACCCAAAACCCAAAAAAAGGCATGATTGTTTCCTCTGTGGAACACAAAAGAAGATATTTGTGGTTTTGTGTCCATACAATGGATGTTAATGGGGGCCAATGTTGTGTGGTTACCAATGTTCTTCAAAATATCTTCTTTTGTGTTCTGCAGAAGGTAGAAAGGCATACATGTTTGGAATGACATAAGGATAAGTCATTTTCATTTTGAGTGAACTTTCCCTTTAAATGAGACACACAAAATCTTGAAGGTCCCAAGGACCAGAGTTGAGCGACTGCTAGCGTGGTTTTGGGTGAGCTTTGGTTTGAGGCACAGGGGAATACGGGTTTAACTGGGGCGTTCAGGAGGGGTCCTTTGAGAGCGAGTGAATGGGATATTTCTCAGTGTTCCTGTGTACCATTCAGGCTTTGCCAAAGTGCTGCCATTGTCATGAGCTAACAAAGATGCACCCCAACTAGCCAAACATGGCTCTGCGGTATCTTAGTCACTAACCTGCCAATCGTAGGGTCCCCATCATCACTGGATTTCCTGGCGAAAGCTTTTTCAAAACTTCAAAAGTCTAAGCAACTAAATGCCATGAACGTTCTAGAGGTTTTTGAAGACCGCATCTGCAGAAGTTCAGGTCAAGATATCAACTGATGTGACGGCACAAGAAAACAACAACACGTTGGTAAATAAGAGCCCATGCATTCCAAACATTCACTGTATGTAAAGTTGTGGGTTGAAAGCAGCCCCACACTTGAATATTCTAGAGCTACACAAAGGCTCGGTTTGTAGATATACTGAATACAAATGGGCCAGTGGTTCACTTGTTTTTGCCTTTGCAATATTTTCACTAGCCCCACCAACTTCATCAACATCTGCCAGCAAGATAATGTTACCATGGCGACTAATTTAAATAAGGACAATGTTTACTGAACCACAGAAAACCAAATGTTTTCAAGCATAAATCTCTTTTTAACAAGGAACACAAGATGGGTGATGACAGTCAAGCACTTGCCCACGAACGGCAGGTAAGATTAGTAAAAAATAAAGCCTGTACAATACACTGGCCTGGCACATTTGTATGCTTGAGGCCTGTGACAACAAACTGCAAAATATGATGAAGCTTGACAGACAGAATTAGCAGGTTTCAATGTCGTTTTTGTATGTAAACTTTTTGTCTGATTCTGCGAGAGAAAAATATGTTTCAATACCAAATCCATTTACCTCATGTTATTCCGCTAGTAATGTCCATTTAATTGGGCTGTAACTCTGTATATAGGTCAATGAGATGAATAACAGAATTATTTACAGTATGTACTGATCAAGCACGGTACTAGAAAAACATGCAATCCAAATGCAGGGACACATGCAATGCAATAAAAGGTCATGCACACACACACAACAAATGTAAAGGTCAGCTTTTATAGTCCTAAACAAATTTGGCTGTTTAATGATGACTTTTTAATTAAAAATGCCTCAAGCATACCTCTGTGATAAAATATGTTATCCCACTTGACCTCATATTTCATGAAGACTTCATTTAGATTTTAAAGTGGTGCAAACGCACTGGAAAATAGGACCCATGTAAATGCATTACAGTACATCTTTTATAGTTCTACTGGAATGAATGTGCAAGAGGTCTGCTAATCTGCTTACTATTTCAGTCTAAAATTACAACCTTAAAGACTCTTACATATGAATCAAGAAACAATGAAATATAATTAATAATAGTTGATCAACGCATGTTTCTTTCTCAGCTGTTCGGTGAAGTTCTGATGTATCTGCTCCCTCCTTCTGTGACACTTTGCAACGTCTGTTTTTAAGCAATTAATCACAAAGGTTTGGACTTTGTACTGTTACACCTAATGAATCAAAGCCAAATAATTTGAAAAAGTTCCATTAGAGAAAAGATGTAGATAACAGGTAACAAGACTATGGTCTGGTTTCACAGCTTACCATTAATTTATTACATTAGAAAACGTATTTTATAGTTATATCAGTGCAGACAGCTCAAACATGCATTTTAGATAGTGATTAGCCATAAACCTTGAATGTGAAACCGGCACACAGATTTTACACACAGAGCCCCTGAGATTCTAAACCACATAGAGTTGTCATGCATCTTGCATGCATGACAGTGTGTGTGCTCCTGTCTGTGTGATATACAAATTAGACACAAAGATAGACGAAAATAAATGTTTAGCAATACAAGTTGTTAAAATTGTTAATATGTTGTTAGACAAACACAAATGTCTAAACACAAATGAGAGAACGAGAGAGAAAACTGTGTGTGCTTTTAAGTTTCGGTGCTGACATTTTCATAACTTCCTGTACCATGACTGTGTTAAAGACTCTTACCATATAGGGCTGTGGAAATAAAGTGGTAGTCTAGAGAAGCAGAAGTGCAAAAAGAAAGAAATCTCATGTCTCAACTTGCGGATAAGAGCTGACAGAAAGTGACTGTATTAATGCCAAAGATACCTGTCCACTTTACCTTATCGGAAATATAACACATTTCTCTTTGTCGGTGCCTGTTAGAAACATGCCTTATTGATAAAAAACAGCTGGTGATCATTTATTGTAAATTACTGTATTGGGAGAATTTCAAATTTGACACATTGTCATGAATGGGAACATACTGTATAGTCACACAAACACATCTTATTCAAATATTACTAAACATAAAAAATGTATGCAGAGCATAACTTCTGCTGATATATTGTTTATCTAGGTATGTATTATGTGATCATAAACATACATCACATGATACATTAAAATACACAATATATCAGCAGAAAAGGAGTTAGTTTACTTCTCTCTGTAAGCTTTTATGAATTCTACAGTTTGCACAATGCTTCCACATTAACAACAAAAGTGAAAGTAGGTCTATGCATGTTCATAGTGTGACCAGGTTGGTTTGCAGCAGCCGACACAATAGCTGCATTTATTGTGGCTTAACACCTGCACTGTATACAGTCATAATTAATACAATAAGGTTGTAAAACCCGATCTTGTGAACTCTGCAGTGTATAATTATCTTTAACACATGCAAAATGTCTTGAAATGGAATATTTCAAGATTACTGATGATACAGCATATGGTCATAACGGTAAGATTTCATACAAGGGAGAGTTATGGAAAATATCATTATAAAATAATAGAACTCTGTGAAATTGCCCTTACTAATATAGTGAAACATAAAGTAAAGAGCTGGGGTAAGTGAAGATCTGACAGAATGGACTGATATCTAAGAGAGGTAAAAGTATTCAATCTCAGCTCTGTAAACATTCGCACAGAATTCAGTAAACCTGCGGGCTGGGCGCATGATAACTGCGCATGCGCCGTGGCATCTCCGCTATCTTGAGGTTCATTCATTGCACACAACTTTACATTTTTTACGTTTCCGTCGCATCACAGTGAATGCTGTTCTTCAATGTTTTTCATTTGATTTGCCTATTTTGATTTCCCTTATTTAAAGCGTGTTCAATCGTGGAAATGTCCTTAAACGGCTTCATTTAAAACCTGTGGTGAAAACTGAACGTCAGCAGTCATCACGCCCCGCTCTCACATGAATATCATGCCCTTAAAAGGCGTTTTTCATCGCCCGCTGAGAAAGATGAGAAAAAACCCAGAGCAAAGCGATGAGGGTTCAGGCTGTGTGTGTCTGCCCTCTCGTGATCACACAGAGCTACTGCATCATTAGTGATGAAAGTCATACTGTTTTAGTTTACTGAGTTAACCTGTCCAAACCAGACTAATACAGGCCGACGTAATTCAGCAAAAAAAGGAAACGTTAAATGAATGAATGTTTGTTGTGGTGCTTTATTTTCGAGCGCAGCTTAGACTGTGACGTCATTATAACTTCTATTCTGTTCTATTCAATAATTATATTCTATTATATTGTTTTTTGTTATTATACATTTTTATCCAATTGTTTACTTTCTGCAGTAAGTAGTTACATAAATGTTAAGATTCATGCAAACATCAGTTTGCTCGGGTGTGTCATTATCTCCTTTTTTGTCATAAACGTAAAATAGGCAAACATTTTTTCATAATATCATTGAAATAATTGTATAATCCCCTATATATTTGTTATATATTTTGTAATCAAAATACAAGGATTGTGTTGCTACATTGAACTAACATGCTATCCTCTGATTCAGCCGATCACTGTTTCTCAGAGACCATTGGTCCACTGACTGTGACGTCATTTCGAACGCGGAAGTTGAATTGTGTGTGTTTACATCGTGGATACAAACATAACTGTTGCTGAGGTCTGAAGGTTTTCACTTCAGTTTCTCTTAATAGAAGTGTGTTTGAGATTTTGACATTAATCTGTTTTTCTCACATGGGTCTGTTTTAGATGGAAGCTGATATTAAACACATAACCATACAGTCTCCAATCCCACTAACGTTAACTTTATTGTCTTCATGTTATTTGTGATATTCACGTTGAATAATTTGTGTACAGGGCGATGGGAAACACGGATAGTGTTGTAGTGCAGAAACGTCTGGCTCATTTTCGTCCGGACGAGAGGCCTGTTATTGAGGGGATATTTGACAGGCTTCATGGATCTACTGCTATTTCAGCTGGGAAAACAGGGACGATTTTATCCTCAGACATGCTGAAGGTGAGCAGTCATGTAAACATTATACAAAACATCTGTTGTGATTCTTTATTATTTCAATAAGTATAGTTTATTTCAGTAAATATATGTTGAAAAAAACACCATGTGATGGCTTGTGGTGGTTTAAGCTGGTCATGTGCTGATTTAAGATGGTCATGTGGTGGTCCTTAGCTGGTCATGTGCTGGTCCACAGCTGGTTTAAACTGGTCAAACCAAAATCAAAACATACCTAACCCAGCATATTCTGTTTTTTTCAACAGGGCTGTCTGTGTGCTTCACCTACACACTAAATATAATTCTGCCAATAAATGTATATTGTACGTTAATATTGTCACTGTTATTATTAGTTAAAAACAATAGTTCATCTAATTAATAAAGTAAAAACAAAAGTTTACTTTGCTGTCCATCTTGCTTTGGTTTTTAGCTTTTGTTGAATGAGATAATTTTATTCCTGCATTTTGCAGATGATTTTAGGCAGTTTTATCTAGACATTTTTATTAGTGTCTATAGTAAGGAACCCATGATTTAATAACAATTCTCTACCAACTGAGATTCAGTTTTATTTGTGTTCTCTGTTTTATAGTGTGTTGTAGATGTGTTCTCTCTCTCTCTCTCTCTCTCTCTCTCTCTCTTTCAAACGTTTTGTTCCACAGTAGCTTTATAGAAACCAGTGCCTTAATGGCGATTAAAGACAAACGTGCACTTTATTCTAGTATATTTACAGAAAAAAGCACCGGTAAAGACATAAATGTAAACGTGATATCTGGTGAACAGACGCAGGCCTTTATATTTCGTACTATATATCTGTGCCAACATATACGGTCTATGGAATGTTTCTGTTATTTTATTTGTTGCAGATGACAATGAGAGATGTGGCTTCGGAATCGATGATAAACAGAGTGTTCCAGGGCATGCACAGTGTTGATCCTGGAGTAGCACTGCCCCTTTGTGGTGGGGTTAGTCGAGAGCAGTTGGTGATATTCCTGGCAGACATCTTTAGGGGAACTGCAGAGGAACGTGCACCTTTGGTTTTAGCAATGGCAGGGGGTGAAAAAGCAGCTTCTGCCACAGCTGAGCAGATCAGAGGTGTAAGTACTGAATTATTCACATATGACATGGTTTGCCTGCACATAGATTGATCATTATTATGATGCTGATTGGAATGTCTATTGAATAGTTTGTGGAAGACCTGGTGACGTCTGCAGTGCAGACTTTAGCCTACAGGGGGCATCTACGAGCTTGGCAACCAGATCGCATGGGCGATGGTCCTGAAGGTGTTAAGGCACTAGCAGAACATTTGACCTCTGAAATGAAACCTTCAGGTTTGTTGAATTTAAGGATAAAAGTTGAATCATTCCACTGTGTTCATCTGTGATCCCATAATGCAGATGGATAGACGAATAGTCAGTAAAATATATTTACGTACGTCTTAACAAGTCCTTACTGCATCTCCAGATCAGAATACGTGTGACGTTCCTTGTCTGGAAGACTGGTTGTTCCGGATCCCGACAATGGCTCTGTTCTTGGAGCTTCTAATTGGGGAGGGGCTAGGGGTTAGGCTGCCCTCTTGCCCTCCTCCGACTCTATTGCCCCAGTGTCAGTATGCGCCCTGGAGTGACCTCCACTGTCTCTTGAATCTACCTCTTTTGATGTTCCTGTCACCTCAGCTTCCTGATGGTTACATTGCCCCCTGGAGGTTGTTATTCTCCACAAGCTTACATGGGGAAAGCTTCACCCGACTGGTGGGTAACTGTAAAGGCCGGGGTCCCTCTGTCATGTTGATGAAGGACACTAAAGGCCATGTCTTTGGGGGCTTTGCTTCTCAAAGCTGGGAGATCAAACCTCAGTTCCAAGGTAAAAGGGTGGACACAATTAAAACATGTTCTTCATCCTCTGTTGAAATACTTTGTTTACAATTGCGGTTTCTCTTCAATTTACACTAGGTGATTCCAGATGTTTCCTCTTTTCTGTGTTTCCTTTCATGCGAGTGTTCACCTGCACAGGCTATAACAATCATTACATGTACCTGAATCAGGGCCAGCAGACTATGCCTAATGGCTTGGTAAGGTCAATGTACTCTATTGAAAGCACCAAATTCACTACTGAACATATCGCTTTGCATAAAAACTAAATTACTATTATGATCATTTCCTACATAACTGGTTTGATTTAGGGCATGGGTGGTCAACACGGCTATTTCGGGTTGTGGTTGGACTTCGATTTCGGCCAAGGCCACAGTAGGGCTCGACCACGCTGTACCACATATGGCAGTCCTCAGCTTTCAGGAGAGGAGGACTTTAAACTGGACACCCTGGAGGTGTGGGGAGTCGGCAAGCCAACGGAAGAACAAGAGGTCAGTGACAATATATGAGCGTTTTAATTCACGATACGACACACGAGTTATAAATATTACATGATGGTATTTCTTGGGTTGCCTTTTCAGGGTGAGAATAAGAAAAGCATACTAGTTGCAGACCCTGAAGTTCAGGCCATGATGGAAATGACAGGAAAGACCCTGCACAGCCAAGGCCTGAGAGAACCAGAGGAGGATGACGGACAGTGAGAAAGAAAGCGAGGATAGAAGGATGGATGTTTGTCAGTGGCAGCACTGTTGCCTATTTTACTGTGTAGATTTGATGTTAATATGCAAAACCGAGGAGCTGGTTTCCTGCCTTCTGTGAAATAATAAAACGTGCACACAAAGACATTCTGTGAGTGTGTCTGGGGTGTACATTTCTCATTCAATATCTGCACTACAATATAAATGCAGTATTTTGTGTTGGACCAATACACATGTTGTTAACTTAAAACATTAATTGGTTAATCAGTTACAGAAGAGGGAGTATGGTTTCTCCTTTCATCCTCACGTCAAGATTTCCTCAGATATCTCTGCTTACACAGTAGCTAACCGGACAGCCCTTTCTTGTCGGTGCACTTTCCCGCAGTCTGAATGCAAATGTGGAATGTGACGCTAGAAATGAACTGGACGAGCGAAATGAAACCATAAAATGCGGATTCGTCGAAATCTTTACTTTTCGCCTTTTTGAGGAAATGCCAACAATTCGCTATTTCTGAGGACCAGTTTCTTTGTCTGTGAGACAGCCGGCAACAGGTGCTTTCATTTTCGTATGTTCTGAAACGTTGCTTGTGTTTTATAATTCTGTAAAAGCTGGTTTACGTTCCTCATCTAATTTGACAGAGTCATTAACTTATGTACTGTAACAATACGAGAAAATAATGATGTCACGATGACATCAAGAACAATGGCAACGTGCGCCTTTGATCAGCGCGTCAACTATCATTCAAAAGTTCTTTTAGAAGTATCTCGTGCGTCAAAATGTAACACGTTTCAATCTTTTTACACCCGCGCATGTGGACGAAAGTTTGTACGGTGTGGTGCACAATATCGCCCCCTCTTCCCTGGGGATTTTGCATAGATAATTTTGCTTCCGGATTTTTTATTCTCATAATGTACTCTTCACTTCCTTGTGTTTAGCGAATAGAGGAACTGACCACATTGTGACTAGACTGATCATATATATTTACCCAATGCTGAATTACTTTTTTACGTGTTAAAATGCAAGTGAGTTTGTTTACAGCGGCTTTTCGAAGTATCCATTGATCTAACTCTCTAAACGTGGGTAAGTTTTTTTTTTTTATAACAATGCTAAAATCATGTGGGTGATACAATAGCTATTGAAGTCTAAATGTGTGCGTTTGAAAAGTCACGTCTAATACGTATTTGTACTATTTACACATTCATCAAGTTTTCAAGAGTTTTTTTTATTGTATATTTATTTGTCCTCAATCTAGTCAAACCGTTACTTGAAGAATTCGCAACGTTAACAAAAGTACAAAACAAGATGCACAAGTCCTCGTTCTGTGGTCTGTAAAAATGTAAATCGTGCACGAGCAGGTGTGTCTCCCTCTGGTAATGATAAAAATGACTTGAATACTTAAGACAAAGTGGACACTATCTTACATTGTAGAATAGCAGACATTTATGGGCATTATTCCTAGTCCTATTTTTATTTCTACATTAAACTACGTTGATTTTCGTTACTTTTTAGTGTGAGATCTTTACTTGGAGAGATCTATCTTGGTTCTTGTGTCAGGGAGGATAGATGATCTCTTTTGCACATGGAGCTCTTAATAGAAAAGTTATGTGTTGGATAGTGTACAAAGGTTTCTGGATGGAAACCACACAAAGTTTTCTAGGTTAATGTATTACTTTTGAAGAGGGACTCGCTTTAGCTCTCTGGGACAGCTTCGGCGTAGCCGACTTGCTCGTTTGCAATGCAAATAGTATCTGCTATAGGGAACAGGACACGAAACGTTCTGCTTTGCTTGACATGGTTGAACAGTTTGGAAAACTGACATCTCTCAAACGGCAATGAAAGGTGCACTGTTTAATCGCACATAACTGCTGAAGGTATTTTTCCTTGAGCGGTATCATCTGAGCAGGCACGCATGACGGAGAACCTACATACAGTATCCTTATTGTTGCAAGCTACAATATAATCCATGATCTTCTATAAAAAAGTCTACAGTGTTCGGACATTCAAATTACAATCAAAATGTATTTCTAGAGAAAGCACAACTTGCAAATCCACATGACACACAATTCGACATTCGGACCTAATGTGAACTGCTTTAATTGACTTGTGCGTATCTATATTTGTCAGTGTGGGTCCAGAAGCAGCAATGGCGGGTCGCATTCAGCAAGGAGACCTGACCGAGTACAAGAAGAGCCTGATAAAGCGAGATTTGGAGATGGGGATCGTAATGACAGTGTACAGACAGAAGATGGAGAGGCTGACGGTACAAGTCATCATGGAAACCAGACAGGTGGCTTGGACGCGGACGGCTGAGAAGACGGAGGGAGTGTGTGAGTGTTGAATCCTCAAGCGTAATCGTGAAACGAATGACTTGCGTTATCTATTTGGAAGCTGTTTTATGAAGTGTAACCTACATGACATTGAAGTTTTACGTTTTATCTGTATCAGCATGCCACGAAGATCAAACCTGTGTAGGACCTTGACATTGCCAGATGCAACCAATTGAAGTATAGGAGCTAAAGAGTTAACTGTTTGAAGAACTATAGTAGGCTATATAACACCTATGAATACCGACAAGTATAGAGTATTTCTGAGTGACCAGAGAAGTGTGTTGTCGGTACATTTTGGGTGTCTGCATCACCATCACACCCAATATTTCTCACAGTGGCAACTGGCAGATTTTATCGTCAGTGCCAAACGGTCCCTTTTTTCTCATCTTTGTTCTTTTCACAAAGACTCGCTTTATTTTTTTATGTACATCGTGGTTTAGCATTGCCCATTAACTGCTGTTGTTGGTTCGACCTCTCTTTGCAGTGGACATTTTCGAAATCCGGGAAGTGCGAGCAGGAAAAAACTCCAAGGACTTTGATCGATTCAAGGACAGAAACACAGACCCAAACACATGCTTTTCTATATTCTACGGATCTCAGTTTGTTCTGAACACTCTCAGTCTGGGCGGTACGTACAGTATATTCATTGCACAGTATTAAACACATGTACAGTAAACACATAATACTCAACATCTGCAGTCAGCCAACTGAAAAGAAAAAATATTATTCCGGTGTTATCCAGGTTCAAATTCCATGAAATGTTTTTTTTATAAATCAAAGCTAAATGACACGAGGTTGGTTAGACATGATGCTTCTGCTTATGTGTTTGTCTTTGACTGTAAGTGGTTAAGAAATGACTAAAAGCTTCTTCTTGACTGTTCTCGTGTTGTGACTGTACCACACAGCTGATTCGGTGGAGGATGCAGAAAAATGGCTGATAGGACTGGAGTTACTCAGAAAGGAGACGTTGGCAACTAACACTCCGGAGATTATAGAGAGGTACAGTATGGACACACACCCAATGTATCTGTAAACCATGACACACATGATGCAGTATGTTTGCTTTATTTACTGTTTTCCCTTTACCCTAGCTGGCTGCGGAAGCAGATGTACTCTGTTGATCAGACGAAAAAGAACAGGTTCTACTCTTTCATTTACACTTTCCTCTCAACTACAGTCATGCATCATTGTTCCTGTCTCACCCCATTTCTGCTCTTTCATGCTGTCTTTGTGTCTCACAGTATCTCTCTGAAAGAGCTCAAGTCTCTTTTGCCCCAGATAAACTTTAAAGCACCAGGTGGACGTTTTCTGAAGGACAGATTTGCGGTATGAACAATGCATTATGTGTTGACAGACACCGTGAAACTTGGATTTATATAGACAATGTTTGGCATGCTCTGGATTAAGAGGAAACACATTCTCCTAGTTTTGCGTATTCAACACAATACGTGAAGGTTATTTTAGTTGACTAAAAGTAAAACTTAGAAATGTTTTTCTTTATTGAAATCAAATACAATATTGGCCTAAAAATGATTGGGAAACTTAAACTAAAAGAAAATTGAAACGTTGCCTCAGAAATAAAGTGAAATATTTTACAGGCACCACAATTATAATAATAGACAAAAACTAAGATACAAAATCAATTCATCTTATTTAGCAACATCAAAAATAAACAAATAAATAAACAAATTACATAAAATTAACGTAAAACTAAAAATCTACAAAATTTGAAATATAAATGAAACTAAAAGAACCAACCATGGTATACATATGTTTTTAGTTTGGAAAACATTTCTTTAGGTAATGGCTTTAGGTATTGTTTTAAAGTCTGAACATATTCATTTCAGGGGGTGGGAGCAAAGAAAGACGTTCTGGATTTTGAGCAGTTTCACAAATTCTACAATCTGTTGGTATTTGAAAACCAAAAGATGGTGAGTGCTGTTTTAGGAGGCGATCTGATTTGGATGTAATTTGTTTATCAGTACTATTTTATTGATATACAAAGTTTATGATTTGTTTAAAAATATAAGGGTGTGTTGTGCTAAATTCATCCTTTCCATGTTTTTTGTCTTCTTGTTAGATACTAGATGAGTTTAAAAAGGAGTCATGTGCTTTCATCCTGGGGTGAGAAACTGTTCTTTGTTTTGATATAATAAGAATGAACGAGTGTGTGAGATATTCCAGGTCTGTTCTTAATGCCGACAGCAGGGAAAATCTGAGTACTAACTAAGCATTTAAGCTGACCAAAAATTTAAAAAAGTGGAAAATGCTTTATATGTAATTAGTTTGTTGTTGTTAAAAAATGACTTTTCATTTCTTCATTTGCATACCAAGTTGGACAGGTTGTGTAACATCCCATCATCTCTGAAAACTATTCAAAATTATGAAAGTGAAAAACAGCTTTGTTACATACAAAAACGAAACAGCTAAAAACAGGGTTGGGTAGGGTAGGTTTCTGAAGCAAAACTAGTTAAGAACTATGGATGTGTGTTGTGAGTTTGTGTCATATTTTCTTCTTATTCTTTTTGAAAATGACAATGTTTTGTATGTATTTCTGTTTGCAGTAACTCTGACCAGCCTGTTCAACTCTGTGATTTTCAAAGATTCCTGTTATATCAGCAGAGAGTAAGACTGGCTTCTTTCTACTTACACTTTCATTTCCATCTATACACCCACTTGCCCCAACTTACCCATCTATATTTCAATCCATCCCTGATTTAAAAAAACATTGTTTATTTTATGTACATTTATTTTGTAGGAGACTTGGGCCAACAATCTGAATCAGGTACGGGAGTTGATGACCATCTTTATTGATGACACCATGAGGAAGACCAATGATCCTGCATTCACTGTTGAGGAGGTACAGGTTATAGAGAACTGTTACATGAAGTTCATTTGTATTTACAGTTGATACGTTAACTCTCTTCTTTTTTCTTTACCTTCCTGTCCTTCGTTCCTTCTCTCTTTCTTCCTTTGTAGTTCCTCTGTTTTCTCTTCTCAAAAGAAAACTCTATTTGGGATGAGAAGTTCTCAGAGATAAGTCCACTGGATATGAACAACCCTCTGTCTCACTACTGGATCAACTCTTCTCACAACACGTAAGTACTGTTTTTATTCATGCTTGCTCATGACACCCATGCAGCTCCTCCTTTTCATGATGGACATCCTGTGTTACTTCATGTGTTTCTTTTTTTTTGTCACAGATATTTAACTGGAGATCAGCTGCGGAGTGAGTCATCAACAGAAGCCTATGTACGCTGTTTGAGGCTGGGTTGTCGCTGCATTGAGTGTTAGTGAACCATCTCTGCATGGACATTCTTTAATATTGTTAAACTAATACATGCACTTATCGGATTTCTCTTTAGACCAATAAAATGGTTCTTAAAAAGGGAGAGTCTGATACTAATGATTGCCATTATTTTTTTTGTGTGTGTGTAATGCAGTGGACTGCTGGAATGGTCCGGATGAACCCGTCATATACCACGGTCGAACCATGACCTCCAAGATCAAGTTTAAAGATGTGGTGAAGGCCATCAATGACCATGCTTTTGCAACGTCTGAGTTAGTACTCAAAAACATACACATTCATACATTTATTAACCCTATCCTTTCCGCCAGCCTAGTCTGATGTGATTGGTCAGATGGTCTAGTCTGCTGTGATTGGTCTACCGCGAATGAGGATCACGAGCTACAGTGTTTGGCCGAGAAGAGTGAAGTTTTCGCGTGCAGTCGTAGCAAAACATAGTCGGGACTATACGTAGTGACGTAAATCCGCGGCTGTTCGCGACTCGGACTAGAGACGACTCGTTTGCGTGATTCAGACCCTTTTTTCCAAGACAATAACTTTGTTATTCATTCCCCTTCGGATTTACAAATTGGCAGACTGCTTAATTTTGCATGAAATGTCAATTTCATGATCTCATATTATGTACATGGTAGAAAATTAACCATGATTTTAGGATTTTATTAAAGTTTAGTAACCATGTTTTTGGTGTATTGATACCATTTGTAGTTTTACTACTACTAACACATGGTTAAGCTATGGTAGCTTTATGGTAGGTTATTTTGTGGTTACCAAGGTTTAACTGTAGCAAACATGTCTTTTGTTTTTATTTGTTGTAAAACTAGTAGTAGACTTGTAAACTAGTAGTACATTTTCATAAGGATAACTTGACTGTGTAATTTCATTTATTTTATTAATAAGTATATATTATATGAATAATAGTGTATTAACACATTTTTGTGTGCCATATTGTGGTGTTTATAAACATGGTCTTTGTTTGTTAGGTACCCTGTTGTGCTGTCCATAGAGGAACACTGCGACCTCAAGCAACAGAAAATGATGGCTCAGGTGTTTAAAGATGTTTTCCAAGACAAGCTTTTGACTGAGCCATTGGAACCAGAGGCTGAACAGCTGCCCTCTCCAACCCAACTAAAGGGCAAGATCATCATCAAGGTATGAAAGTCTGTTCAGAATAACCCACAGATCTGTTCAATGTAATCCAATGTTGTATAAGCCGGTTTGCTACTCACTTTCCATACAGCACAAGAGACTAAACATTGATGAGAACTTGGCCAAAAAGGACCTAAGTAAAGGGGATAAGCAGGGTGAACTTTCCATCTGGGACCCAATTGATGAGGTGCCAAAGTCTGCTAAACATGTCCGCCGTGCTTCTTTTTATGTTATTGCCACACATGATGATTTATTATTTGTTCTGTGTCAATGTGTCTGTGTTCAGAAATGGTACAAGCATTACTGTGTGATCGAGAATAAGATGTTATATTATGCGGAGGAGAATGAGCTGGAAGACGACACGGGAAAGGTGAATCACTGCGAGTTTATTTCAAAGCAGTACATCAAATAGATCATCTGAGTGTAATTCAAATGTCTTCACAGTCATTACAGAGTGGCCCTGAGAGGCATCAGTCAGAGCCTTGGTTTCACGGCAGGATGTCAGAGGGCAGACAGACAGCCGAGAGACTGCTACAGGAATATTGTGCAGAATCAGGAGGAGTTGACGGAACGTTTCTGGTGCGAGAGAGCGACACTTTCGTCAACGATTGCACCCTCTCGTTCTGGTAATGTGAACCTGTATTCTTTACAGAACATCATATGATTTGTTCATTATGGTTCCGGGTGTACGTGGTGCTTTCACGACTTGCTGAGCTTGTGTTCACTAATCACTGGACGGGTTAAATGCAGAAGTCACATTTCGGGTATGGGTCACCATATCTGACAAATAAGTCACTTTCACTTTTTCACTTCCACTTATATCCTTTTTAGTATTCTTTATGTGATCAATTATGTATTATTTTATGTAATTTAGTCTTTTTTAGAACTACAAATGCAGATATATTTAATATTGATATACATTTCATATTTTCATGGCCCTGTCCTGTTTGTGTTCATACACTGGATAACATTTTAATCTCAATATTTACCTTTAATATTAAAATTTGTTTATTATGTGTCACAATTTAAATAACTATGTCGGTGAGTTTTACAGAGTTTTACCGGGTTAAGGGGTCTGGAGGTGCTTTTAAAGTTAAAAACCTGCGATAGCTTCTTATTTCCTTCTGTTAATTTTCCAACTATTTTCTGATCATAACTTAAAGTTCAAGTGGATATATTATATTTCAGAAAGTATGGTAAATCATGTTGTACCCATGACATATTTATTTTTATTCAAATTCCATTAAACGGTAAAACATTTTTTTAATGGCAAGAAAACCTATCTCAACCAATTCAAAAGATTAAATTTAAAATATAAGTTCTCAAATAGTTATTTAATATATATATATATATATATATGGATGGATTGATTATTTAAAACTTGTTAACTCAAGTTAACAAAATCATCTTTATTAGAAACATGTTCAGAATAACCTTATTGAGAATATACAAAACAATAAATTGTCTACTGCGATTAAAATATTTTCATTTATTAACTTTGTTTGGAATATATTAAGCATGTTGATATTTGTTGATATTTACAGTGAGAGTTCAAAATGCATCTAAAATAAGTTTCTTATGCCTTGGTCACAAAACATGTGTGTAAATGAATGCACTGAACGCTGTTTTCAGGCGCAGTGGACGTGTTCAGCATTGCCGAATCCGCTCCAACGTAGAAGGAGGTCACGCGGTTTATTTTCTGACAGAAAACCTTCACTTCCCCAGTGTGTATGAGCTCATTCAGCATTACAGAGAAAACCTTCTCCGCTGTCAGGACTTTAACCTACGTCTCACTGAATTTGTGCCTCGACCAGACCAGCACCTGCATGAAGGGTTTGTTGATGCTAGCTTCTACATATACGC
Organism: Triplophysa siluroides; assembly: GCA_006030095.1. Taxonomy (NCBI): domain Eukaryota; kingdom Metazoa; phylum Chordata; class Actinopteri; order Cypriniformes; family Nemacheilidae; genus Triplophysa; species Triplophysa siluroides. Next base: position 656,127 of record VCII01000102.1, on the reverse strand, counting down.
AACCACATCCCACCACATCCCGGCCAGCAGGGCCGTAGGAGACCACGTGGTCAAGCTCTGAGCTTCTGTTCTTGCATTCACACACAAATGCAGGTGCACAGTCCACATGAGTTTGTGGCTTTCTTGTCTATAGGTGGTTTTATAGCAACTTGAGTCGAGGGGAGGCAGAGGACTATCTGATAAGAATCCCTCGAGATGGAGCCTTCCTCATCCGACAGAGAGAAGATTCAGACTCCTATGCCATCACCTTCAGGTTCTGCTCTTCATCTTCTTCCTCATCTCTAACCACGGTAACACCATAAGCATAAATAAAGTCCGCTGGTGTTCACCCTGCTTGAAAGTCCCGCTTAGCTGGTGGTTTTTTTCTGGTCTAGGCTTGTCAGACAGCCATGCTCTTGAACTTAAGGTGGTATAGACCACTTTGCAAGATGTACAGATTGGTCCGGAAGCACTTCTGGTTTCAGTTTTTTCACTTACATTTATAATACAATTTAAAATAAATTCTTTTAACATTTTGATTCGGTTAATAAATGCCTTGTTGGTTTTATTTTGTTTAAATATTTGTGTAGTGTTAAACAGAAACAGGAAGTTCTTCTGGACAAGTTATTTTTTGTCTTCCATACTATTCTATAAACAGCTGGTTTGTGGCTGGTGCAAAGTGATCTAATTGTCTATATGCTAATATGCAGAGGTGAAGGGATGGTGAAGCACTGCCGGATACTCAGAGAGGGCACTATGTATGTGCTGGGCACCTCCAGCGAGTTCGAGAGCCTGGTGGAATTGGTCGAGTATTTCCGCAAGAAGCCGCTTTACCGGAAGATCAAGCTGCGCTACCCTGTGACACCTGAACTAGTGGAACGCTTTAGTTCGGTAAGAAAACATGCTGTTTTGTAAAAACAAATGTGGCAAAAACACACAAAACCTCTTCACTACTGAGGTTTTGACCATCAGAGAAATTGAGCAAAACTACTTTTCACCCAGCTGCGGGCACAGCTAAGAAACAAAAGGCAGTGATTGTAAAACATTTTGTTTTACACGGCATAAAATAAATTCTTCAAAGTTGTACACCACTTCCTTTGCTAGGGCCGCAGTTTGCATGTTACACTCGCATGTTGTCATCACGAGTAGCAATCTAGATTAGGTTTTGTTTCATATACATTAAATGGTTTCAAATTTATTCTAACAAAGCACATTCAGAGAAAAACCCCCTGAAAAATTACCACAAAGAATTGGGGTAAGATTGCACAGAAGGAAATAAAAATGTGCAGTTGAGAAATCATAGATTTAGCACCAGAGAATAAAATTTGACATCCAGAAACGTGAAAAAATGTGAGCAAGAACCGTTTTTTATCACGCCGTCCATGCAGAATTCCAACACAGTCGACTCACTGACACTATATGTTAGCTTTTTTTTGTACAGTCTCATGTTTAATAAGCAAGAACTAATGTTCTGGTTTTGTCCTTTCAGATACAAATATCTGCTTCACTTTATGAGTCCAAACAGTATGTGGAGGCCAATGAGATAGAACCATCTCTGGTAAGTTAAGCATTTCTCACAGCAGACAGCTTCCGTATGTTAGCATGCATGGGAGGTCATCTTTGTGGGCTGAGGAGGAAGTGCTGGCTATCTCTTTCTCTAACAGAGGAAACCAATCTTCTCTTAAGAGGAAACGAACACTGACTGAAACAGCGATGTCATGTTTATGCCACATGTTTCTAAATCATCCGTGTCAAACATAATTCACAAATTCGCGTTATTTTAAGAAAACTAAAGCCTTTCAGACTCTGTCGAAGCTGTCGTGTGGTTTTCATATGTCTCATGTCGATGTGTTGTTGTTCTTCAGCCACAAAGCACGGTGAAGGCCCTTTACGAATACAGGGCCATGCGACCAGATGAACTCAGCTTTCCTAAGGGTGCTTTGATTCATAATGTAACCAAGGAAGCCAATGGATGGTGAGGATTTGATCAAGAGTCATTTATTATGTACATATCCACAGTCTTAATAGAGGTGGTTTGGGTCAAATGCACTGGTTAAAATTTTGCTACTACAGTTACAAAGGTTTGCATTGTATTGCCGTTGCATGTCCAATAAATCACGGTGTTACCCTGTCCAAAGGTCCACGGCAGTTCTGTAATACCTTTGGTGCATATCAGAACATAAACCTTTTATTGATATTTCTTGACATTAAAGTGATACTGGCATTTAACAGGAGGGTCATTTTTATGTATTTGTTTAGGTAGAATGTAATGTAATAATCTTTTCAACACGGCCTGTCCATGCAGGTGGAAAGGAGACTGTGGTGGAAAACTGCAGCACTATTTCCCTTCAAATTATGTAGAAGAAGTGGCCAACTCTTCATGTGAGGCCAACTACCAGGTAAACCGCATTTACTTGTTTAGGGAGAATTTTGAGGTTTTACAAACACTGGATAGATGCTTACTATGTTCCAAAACCTAGCGTCCTACCTAAAAAGCAGCCATAAAACCTAGGCAGCACTGCATGTGTCTCTTGACAGGATCATTTGCGATGATCTTGATTATGTTAATAGCAGCGAGGTAGCTCAACATGTTTTAGAATATAGTGTATCCTTTGTTTTTGGTTGAATTTTCCTGGCTTGTCATTTGCATTGCTATGAACAGACACTACAGTATATGCAGAATGCAAACGTGTTTTATTACTTCATCTTCTTCAGGGTGATGAGGAAAACCCATTAGGTGACTTATGTAAAGGTGAAGTGGACATCTCAAAGTGTAGTGTAGGTAAGTTGACTTATCATCTTTACAGATTTTGTTAAGTAATGATCAATGATGATGTGATAAAGTAGTGTTTTCATGATCATGTTTCCAGTTCGCTCAGCCAAACATGGCAAACCTGTGGTGGTGACCTTACAGTTTAAAGAAAACCGAGAGGATATGCTGCCGTTTGATTTAGCCACGGATACCACTGAGGAGCTGTACGAATGGTATCAGGTGGCCTGGGACATCACACAGAGAGAGGAAAACCGAGCGTTTGAGGTACGCTTACACTGAATCTACTTTCAGATCATCTAAATGAGAAGTGCAGCTCTCTCCTAAACACTGCAGCTGTGTTGTCTGCCTAGTCCTTATTGATTTCTGCGTACTATTGTTTTAATACAGCTGGACTTTAGCATGTATCTTGTAATATTTCCCTTCAGAATATTATTTTTTTGCTGCTAGAAATTTTGTTGAAAAGAAAGAAATCTCTTTTTAGTAGCATCTCATTGATGATCAGGTTTTTAAAAGCTACAGTCACGTGTGCCGACGCCATAACTTTAGGTCGTTGCTGCCTTCCTTTACATGTTCTATACAGTATTTTTGGTTATAACTGGGGAAATTCAGTGGGTGTTTGAAAGCTGTGTGTAGACAGGGCCTAGGAAGAAGTTTTAACTTGAAGTTTTGTATAATGTCTACTAAATATGGAGTTTATAAATGTTTGCACTAAATTCCCATCAGAGTTATAGTTTTGTTTTCCGGTGTATTGTAAATTTATACATTTTCGTGTAAACATTGTAACATTTTTTTAGCAATTTGTTATGTGCTTTTGTCCTTTTATTATTATTATTATTTTTCTTTTATTATCTTGCTATATTATTTTTTATTTCAGTTTAGTTACTATAAATGTTTTAGTTAATAGTGTTAGTGTACTTATTTCAGTTTAAAACAACATTTCTCATTTTCATTAATCAAGTTATTATATTAATTTACACTAATGTTTTGATAGTTTTAAATTGACTAAACTATAATAATCTAAATTCCCACTGCAGAAAAAGAAACAGAAGGAGGTTGAGACCAGAGAGGAGGTGGCAAATGAGATGTCTGAGCTGGCCATTTATTGCCAGCCTCGCAGCAAAGATAAGGACCGCTTTGGTACACAGGCTTATTCAAATATGCATTTTTACATATGTATAAATAAGATAATGTAAATGTAAATGTAATGTAAACAAAATGTTTCCATGCAACGCTGTGGTGTTTGACTGATTCTCTCTCCCTACCAGACAATTATACCTACAAAGAGGTCAGATCCTTCGTAGAGAATAAAACACCTGCCAGAAATAAGTCAGCTCAATTCATGTTATACAACCGCAAGGCACTGAGTCGCATCTATCCTAAGGGTCAAAGAGTGGATTCTTCCAACTATGACCCATATCCTCTATGGATGTGCGGCTGCCACATGGCGGCACTTAACTTTCAAACGGCTGGTAAGAAACGTGCAGAAATCCATAACTTACAACCCTAACATGGGCATATTTTGGTTAGTGTAAGAACAAAAACTGATGCTGGATAAATGAATGAACAAATAGTGCTTGTGAAATGAAATCTAGAATATGACCTACGGTTTTATTTCTCTCTAGATAAGTACACCCAGTTGAACAGTGCCCTCTTCAGTCTGAATGGAAGTACAGGATATGTGCTCCAGCCTGAAGTGATGCGTTCAGATCATTACGACCCTTATGAAGAGAAGAGGAATGTCAAATACACCATCACTATTAGGGTAAAACATCTGACCTATATTTAAGTTTGAGAAATGAACAATGGTTGAAGTGGAAATCACATTTTAATTCACCTTAATAGCTCGCTAAACTTTTAGTAGCATTTTAACATGGTTGAATTAAAAATGAGCATTTATATTTGTAAATAAGTAAAAATACAGTTTATATTATAGCAGATTTTAATGATTTTCCATCGCTCAGGTGATAGCAGCACGGCATCTACCCAAACCTGGTCGCAGCATCACCAGCCCCTTTGTGGAGATTGAACTGTGTGGCCAGACAGATGACAGCAAATTCAAGACGATTGTTTGCCGTAAGGCGATGAAAAAGACCGATTTTATTTTCAAACGTTTTAGTATTAGGAATCAGATTTCGACTACAAAAATTTGCTAGATCTTCAGAAATAAATATTTCTAGAAATAAGACTATTTTTATAATATTGCAAATGACTGACTTTAACACAATGTTATTATTATATACAGTTATATTAGACCAAGATGATTGAATAGTAATGTTTTTATAAATAAAATTGATTCACTTTTTTAACTTGAGCAAAATGCCTAGTGAATTAATATGTCCCACAGATGATAATGGTCTAAACCCTGTGTGGCTCGGGCCGCACCATCAGCCTTCGGAGGCCGTTACTTTCAACGTGTATGAACCAGACCTCACCTTTCTACGCTTTGTGGTCTTTGAGGAGGACATGTTCTCTGACCCCAATTTTCTGGCCCAAGCTACATTCCCTGTGAAAGGTGTTCGCTCAGGTATGTCTATCGCATGTACACAACAAAATGAATGATTTTTAAATTCGGGTACAAAAACGAATCTTCTCAATTTCACAGGGTATCGATCAGTCCCTTTAAAGAATGGGTTTAGTGAGAGCCTGGAGCTTGCATCTCTCCTGGTGTATGTTGATATACAACAAGTGGAGGTAAAACAAAATATTTGCCTATTTACTGTGTGTAACGTTTTAAGTTGAAACTGAAATGAATATCTATATCGGACTTGTTTTTTTCCAGAAAGCACAAGAGGAACTCTACTCCTCCTCAAAACAATTGCAAAAGAAGCACACAGACTTAGGCAATGAATTCTGCCTCTACGACACTCATTCGAGCCTTCAGCGTACCGCAGCACCTAATCGTACAAAATGAACCCTCACAGGACCTCGTCATGTACTCTGACAAGAGGTGTGTTGGAAGTAACCTGCATGAATTTAAAGATGCATGACGCCTACTGTTTCCTTCTCTCTTTCCACAGGTTTAATAAACAACATCAGAAGATAAACAATAGCAATGAGGAAAATAAGAGTGCTGAGAAGTCTTGTTCCCTTTCTTCCTGGTTCTATTGTTTTAAAAGGGTCAGTTTCTCTCGGTTCTGCTGATCTATCACTGCTGGTTCTCTAACAGGCCTCAGAGACGGGAAGTTGCAGCCATCTCAATTGTGTGCTCACATAGGAACGAAACGGACACAGAATTTAAGCAATGCTCTTTAGTAATTTCTCTGTGAATCTTTGCGACCCCAAGAAGCTGTACATTTATTAAAGAGATAGTTCTCCCAAAAATGAAGTTTCTGTCATTGTGGATTCACTCGCATACTGAAATTTCATTTCTTGAGTGAACTATCACTTTAAATTGAGTGCAAAGTGGATGAAGGATTTTTGTGCTCAAGGTGAAACTGATAATCAGATTGTGTTGTTTTTTTATTTTTATGCAGCTGTCTTGAACTCTTACTTCTTGTCCTAAACATTTACAGACATTATTTATTTGTTTTATCTGTTTTATTGATATAGGATAAACATGCTCAAGTTTGTTTTCAGCAGTCTATAATGACAAATGAATGTGTCAAATTCTGAATTAGTAATATGTCACCATACATTGCTTCAAAGCTAAAGATGCACATAAAGTGCCATACTTTTATCAGAAAATATAAATCTTGCCTACAATAGATTCTATGTACTGTGAAAGAATGAGTTTATTACAGACGTCTGCTTATCCAATACAGATAAATTCTACATATCAGTCTTTGTTTTGTTTATGATAACATGTCTTAATCTGTCATGCAAACATTTGCTTCTGCTGCTTAAAGACATGTTGGCCATCATTTACATAAAGAGATCAGCAAAACCCAGCAATTGAATTATTCTCTTTGGGCTTGTAGGATCCTGTCCATTCTCCATGAAAAGCCTTTATTCTTGCTCCCATTCAAGCCAGATTACAAATCGTCACAAACAATCAACCCATAAAGAAACTGTTTTTCATATGAATCCCTCCACATATAAAGTCTTTGAAATATTGGTTTTACACATGTGGCATCATTAATACTTCATTCTGAATAAACTGTATTCTTCTAAAGGTATTTTGGTACATATGTAGGAATGATAAAGTACCGGTAAAATGACGTAATGCCAGTGTTTGTGTGAACAGCACATCTTCTGGTAATTGTAGTGTCATATACCACTATTACTGTGTGAAAATGGCTTGCGTCAAAGGGTGTCATTTTTCTCAAGCTGTTTAAAAGGTCTGGAGGATAACCACCAGATGACAACTCATCATTTCTCTGTTTGCTCTAAGCACTGGAACTCGGAGCTAAGCATCTTAGAGTATTCAACAGTGTAAAGTCTTTGTAGATTTTACAAATAAGCTGTTTGTACTGCTTTAAATATGTGGAATATATCAGAATCACTTTATCAAATTTTTTTTATTTATTAGGTTAATGAAATTTACCTTCGTGTCAAGTTGCCAAGACTTGTTTTTTTATATACTTATTATATTAAATATCTTTAAAAATATGTTTTATGTTCCATCAAATGAAGGACTTTTATTTAAACTGCTCTCTTCATTAATATGGTTCTCAATAATGTGCTTGTTGTTTTAAACTATTCCATAACATTACCATCACATGAGCAACCTACCTTTCAAAATATCATTTTAAGTAAAAAAACTAACTCATTCAAAACAACTTTTTAAACAAAAAAAAATGTGGACAAATAAAACAGCCAAATGGTTTGATCAATGGACAAGCATTTTCATTTGTCAAATGAATCCTTATTATAAATCGAAGAAGCCAATTTTACACTGTGGGTTGTTTCCTTGAAGTATTTGCTAAAAGCATTCTGTCCAACAGCACATGTAACGGCTCAAATGCATTTTCCTGAAATCATGCGTGTGGTGTGTGAGGCAGATGCAGAGAGGATGGACGGGAGTTAGCTGGATGAGTTTACAGAAAATGAAATGACTGGGCATCTGGAAATAGGCTCCGTAATGACAGTGTATCAGTAGAAGGCTGTAAGACTCACTATGAAAATCCTTCTTGAAACCATGCAAGTGGCTTTAATCCGCTCCAGTGACAAAATCACCAGTGCATGTAAGTTCTTGCTTATAAAGCAGGCTGGACTTAAGGACTGTTTGTGATTAAACCGATTTGTATTGTTTATGATTAAACCAGATCAGGGGGGGATGAACAGAATGATCTATTTTCTTAACAAAATTAAAGCATTGTTTGTGTATTGCAGTGGATGTGCTGAGATCAAGAGAACAGGGAGAGAAAGTTTTGACGCATTTTTGGCCAAGCAGAATGTGAAACAGACTTTCCACAGAAAAGCAAAACCTGTTTTACTGGTATGTATACATTTACTATATGTTGGGGATGTCTATATTCAAGAAACACCCCTGTTGCCAACATCATTTTTCAAAACGTATCATTATCATTTGTTAAAGCTTTGCCTTAAACAAGGTTTATTTATAGCACCTAAAAGGTCCAGTGTATGAAGTTTTGCTGCCTCTTGGGGTGAGGTTGCGAAGTGCAACCAACTGCTCGCTCCACCCCTCCCTTTGAAGTGCTACGGCAACTGACACAGGACTAAGATGTCGTCATGCTTTCGCTTCTTTGCCAGAGTAGATATCATATGTACGAAAACACGCTCTGAACAGTTTGTCTGTTTAGGGCTACTGTAGAAACAACATGCATGCAAGGGGACCCGCAGGGTGTGAGGATAGAAATAGCTCATTCTAAGGTAATAAAACGTAACGCTTTATTATGCAAGGTCTTTATACACCTCTCAACACATAGTAATATTATATTGCATTTCTGTTACTATAATAGATCCTCCACAAAGCACTTCCAACAAGCAACATGAACTGATCTAAATGAATTACATAGGCCTAAAAAAAGACGGATAATCTAATAAACATAATGAAAATTTACAACAGGAAATACTGATAAATTATGGATAAGCCTGAGAAAGATAACAAACACCTCCTTGTGGGAGTGTGAAGTCACCAAAACAATACACTAACAGGAACAAGCCAAATGGAGACCCGAGTTTAAAGCTTGTAATGTGTCATTTTAGTGCAACTACTAGCACCAAGTAAATCTGTCGCCATTGACATTGAGTTTGGAGTGAAAGTGTTTAAAGCCTGTTTAAAACAACCATTATTTTGGTAAATGAATGTAATATGTTTGTTCGAACATTTTGTAAATATTTTGACTTAAGAAATATTTGAAAGAGTGACAATCTTTAAATAAACAACATAACCAAAACAGTTATAATATATTTAACAATCGTGATATATACAGTGAATAAATAAAACTCAATAAAACAAATATGTATGAGTGACAGACATTTCATAAGATAATGTTTTTTCTGCACTAATACTGATACACCTGATTCTTCTGTAGTTTCCCTCTACGACTTTCAAAACTTCATTTTATATTGGCAAAAAGTAAGGCAGATGATGGAAATAAGCAAAATAATATTTTTATTTAGGAAAATAATGAATAATAATTTTACATTTTTGGTTGAAATCAGGTTCAAGAGTTAATGACCATCTTCACTGATGACAGAGAGAAAATCAGTGATACAAAACTTCTGTTAAAGTTTAAGTTTAAATTCTACAATTTAAATGAATGTTTTGTTGGTGGTATTTTGCATATTTAATTGAATCATTTTTCACATTTCAAAGTATTTAGCAAATGCTAAAGAAAACAGTGCAGTGGAGAAGGAAGGAGGGCTTTGCATTAAAATAAATTTTAACTGCGATCAGAATTTTGTTTTATTGATTTTTGGTTTACTGGTATTCACTGGTTGTTTTTTGGTATTTAACTGTTTTTCAACTGTCTTTGTTTAAAATGTAGAGATTTATAGGCATGACTGTGTGATCTCAGATAACAAGCTGTACTATTATGAGGAAAAGTGGCATGAGGACAATCCTGAGGTCAATGATTAAAATCTTTGTACATTTATATTGAAATTCAGCTCTGTTAAGATTTTGCACACTTCAATCTTTGCTGAACAACGTTTTACCTGGTCATCTTCTCTTCAGGCCAGCTTAAAGCTGCACAAGTCAGAGCCCTGGTTTCATGGATGAATAGCTGGTGGCAGAAATGCTGTTGAGAGATTACTGCATGATTTCTGTGATGGAAGGAACAAAAAAGATCGAACCTTCCTGGTGCGAGAGAGTAACAAGTTTGTCAGAAACTAAATCATCTCCATCTGGTACTCTGCTCAACACCAAATTTGTTTTTGTTTTCATATTGATTTCTTTATTTTAACAAAAGCACTATTAAAACAATTATATTGCTTATAAAAAAAACTAATACAAATAATTATCTTGGTAGGACAAAGTGGAGAATTAACCACTAAAGAATATTTTATTTCTTGGAAAATGGTTGCAGTTCATTCTTCTTGGAAGACGACCTGTGTTTTCCCAGCTTGTGTGCCTTGATCCAGTATTACAGACAAAACTTTATTGAACTTGTGCTCCTCACAAGTTACCTGCCTCAGACATTCTCTACCACACCCCCAAGTTTGGTATGGTGAATACTTTTATTAATACGCTCACACACATAAAAAAACAATTTGATTTTTTTGTTTTACAGTAACCTGAGTCAAGAAGAGGGGGATGATTATCTAAAAAAAGATCCCTCGAGATGAAGGCTTCCTTATCAAACAAGGAAATCAGCCCGGCACCTTTGCCATCAGGTTCTTTAACATTGCATTCCCATTGTGTAAATTTTTTGTTTTACTGTTTTCCTTAATTTGAATTTATTTTTGTGTTTGGAACTCAGAGTTGAGAGGCATATCGAGCATTTTCATTTACATTTACATGAATGACAACAAGTATGTGGGACATTTAGATTTTCTTAGCCTTGAGGAGATAGTCAGCACTTTCCGCTAGAAGCCTTTCGAATTCAACATCAAACTTCGCCACCCAATACCCGAATTAGTGGCACGCTTTTGCATGGTAAGAGAATTCTGTATGGTGAGAGAGGGCCACGGAGAGTGAATGTGGATAAAATAATGAAAAAATATCCATTGATTGAAGATCTCTCAACATAGTGAGCCATAAGAGGAGGTAAAGAGGGAAAAACGTATTTTGGCATTTATTGCATTAGATATCGAAATAGTCTTAAGTCTTCTTTTCAATTACATTTAATCAACTCTTTTCAAAATCATTTTCAGCGTTCTTGCCTTCCTGCGCTTTGTGTTTTTTATGGAAGACATGTTTTCTGATGCCACGTTTCTTGCACAATGACTTTTCTAGGAACTATAATTTTAAATGAAGTGCTATGTTAGCACAACCTTGAATTTGTCATTTTTGTTACAGCTCTACTCTAAAGACAACAGCAACACTGTTTAAAGTGATATAAAATCATTAAAATATTATATTAACAAGTGTCAGAAAAATATGACAGCTTCCTCCAATCAGACAAGTTTAGAAAGATCTGTTCAATTTCTGTTTTTATTAGGCTATCGGTCTGTTCCGCTGAAGAAGCTTGCCTCACTTCTGGTGGAGGTTGATGTTAAACAGGGGAAGGTACGAAACAAACACACACTGACCGATTTTCCAATTCCATTTAGCAATAAAAAGAAATGTAATATGGATCTATTTATTTTCTTTTAAGGATTAAAGTGATCAAGAATTGACAACAGCAGTATTGTCCTGGCAATGCACATGTGGTGAAAAGAAGCATCTGCGTTGGTCAATTCCATGCAAATGTCAACCAAAAAACTGGTTCTTGACAAAGGTTTCTACCATACTGATAGTTTGTCAGATGTCAATATTTGGTCAATATTTATTATAGTAACTATGTTAGATGAAGAGACATCCCTTCTCAATTTGTTCTGGTTTGCACATTTGAACACATCTTAGTTAACAGAAATTCTAAAAAAATTTTTTTTTAACATTTCTTAACATCAAAAACTTCTGCGTAGACTGATATTTTCCTGATTTCTGGACTCTTATCAAGGGTTTAGTAAAATATAAACAGATGGTTTAATATATTGGTAATAAATATTTAGATTTCATGTTTTGACTAAAAACTTCACATCCATAATGTTGGAAATAGTTTATTTGTGACTGTTCTTGCCCCCTGCCTCTGGATCATAGCAGAAATGTTAACTTTTGGATTTACTGGTAAAGCATTTTGTTGTATTTCTTCTCAAGAACTTAACAGGGATGTTTAGATTTTTGTTATACTCGTGACAGAAACAAAATGTAATAGTATATAGTAAGGTAACTTACTTTTTGTCCGAGACAAAAAACAACGTTTTGCAATGGTTATGTCAAATTTTGTCTTGTCAGAAGAACGTGAATAAAAAGGCTTTTACAGCAAACGTCTGAATGAATGAACGTCTAGATTAACATATCAATAAAAAAGCTTTAAAAGCTTTCTACTTGAAACATATTCACAGACAGTTTATTTTGATTGAAACTGGTTCACATATTAGGCTTATTTTCCTGTCGAAGGTGTGTGTTACAAAAGCCACAGAGCAGCAGCGTCAACCCAGCTGTAGATAGAAGCAGATAAACACAGAAGAAATAAGGGCAGCAGTTCTAGCCGCAAAAATTCCAGGAGTCATGGGAAATGTAGTTCACTTTTTTGTATGTACACCGCTGTGCCACGGGGCCCATCCAACATCACATTAAGACTCGGCCTCAATTAAACATAGCAAACGAATAAAAAGAAAGAAAAAGGAGACCTTATAATATGTTGGTAAAGAGACATTGGAAACATACAGCACAGAGCTCTACAGGTTATAATGAACAAAACAGTGATGTGGAGGAAACAGTTTGCCAAGTTACTTACGTAAAAGGTCCATTCACACTTGTTAGACAAGCCACTGTGATTTCTGAACAAGAGAGATGGCATTTTCATTTTAAGGTATGGAAGGGAGGAACCCAGCCCCCAAGTTCCTTCCACCCACAAACAATGCTGTTAGTACACTCCCGAATGCTCCTTGTGAAGTCAATAACCCACGGGTTTACCGTTCACACAGACGGATAAACTCTGTCCATCTCTCAATTTTAGAAACACATTGATAAAATGCTAAGTAGCCGAGGGGCACGTAAAGGGCTGGTCTTAAAACTAGTGATTTTACCCTTGGTATTTAAATCGTCATAACATTACAAAAATGCAACATGCAGGGATTAAACAGACAAAAAGACAAGCAACCAAAATGGATGAGACAAGAAGGTCAAAAATATAATTAAAAGCAATTTTCATCAAACACAACGACAGTGCATTTGGTCGGTGGGTGAAGAAAAACAGGTGACCATATGCACTCATCGCAGAAAGGAAGGCAACAATAGTCTTCCAAACGTGAGGAGAAACACACATTTGATAAGAGGGGGGAAATTATATACACTCATATGTACATTATACAGTATGCAACTACGCAACATGGCAGAACACAAGTTGATGCCGGTTATGGCACCCGGTACTGTACTCCCCGGACGGCGTCTACATCGGTGTGTAAGTGAAAGCACACGCCTATCAAAAACCGCTACGTTCAAGACTGGCCACACAGACGGTGCCGCAACTCGTAGCACAGTCCATCTATCTATCTATAGTTTTTAAGTGGGAGTGAAAACAGACACTCCTTTGTAAACATGGATCAGAAAAAGAGTTTCTAAAGAAAACCATCCGATTTAAGTCATGACTGTAACTTAAACTGACCGTTCCGACCGCCTTTTTCATACGAGATATTTCTTTCGACAAATTATTTGATCCGTCTCCTTCATAACACGTCTCTCTACTGGTCAACATACAGTGGTGATGAACTACACGTTTAAAGAGACAATCACGAAAGCAAGAAAACAAAGTCATAATGGACGTAGCACAAATCTTGGCTCGATATTTCGTTTTTATATAAATATGACGAATATTTTGTTAACCGTTATGGCAGGACACTCGTGGTGGACGTCTAATGACCACTAGAGGCGACCACAGCAAGTTACAGACAATAATAAAGCCTAATAATCAGTTTCAAAGTCATCGTCTATGTACAACTTTCCTCAGAGTTGCTAGGTCTATACAGGAAATGTTTTTAGGCACCATCTTGGTTCAGTATGCTTGACAAAAGAATGTAAGGAAAAAAAAAAGGACCAAATAAATGGGGCTCATAAATACAGAGTAGTCCCAGACTACTTCCTGGACGACGTGCTCTTAAATACGGGTGTAAAATTAAAATTACACTGTACAACGTGACTATAAAATAAGAAAAGGAAACAATGAAGAGCGAAGCACCTTAAATGTCTACTTTAAAAATGGGGATACATCGTTTTATCATTACAAACACACATGTGAAAGCAGTGTATGGAAAAATATGCTTATTCAAGTTGATAAAAAATGACTTTTCGGAGCGACGGAGAGAGATGAATGTGTGAAGAAGTGGACATTGTTACAGTGGACACGTTACGAGATTTCAGGATGTGAAATGACCGACGAAGCACACAAAATCAAAACAAAACGTTTTGTGGAAATGTTGGCTTTCCACACAGGAGGTGATATCAAAACGGTCCTGGAATGTGGCTCTGAATATTCAGGCCTTCATCAGATGCTGGTACCACAGGGGACATGGCTCCAGGTGGTTCAAGGAGAACGGGACAAATCAACTTGTGGGAAAAAGGACTAGGATTCAAATCCATAGTTTAAGCAGACGTACACACGCGAGGACAAAAGACACGGTTCCGCTGACGGGTGATTATAAAGGCAAGACAACCGAAGTCCCCTTTATGATGTCATTAGAAAGGTTCCTGTGCTGTCTGATGATATCACGAGACAAATTCTTGCACTTTGATGGCGCTGTAAAGAGCGTCCTTGTGTTCGGATGAGATACTAGTCAGTTCTAGGATATTATCAGAAGATCCTCGTGTTCGAATGATGTTCCTATAAATATTGTTTTCCGTGTTGGTGATTATGTTGTGATCCGATGATGTGTCAGCGATTTCCTCTGTGTACACATCTCCTCGAGTCTTGCTGATGCTGAAGGTGTTCACCATGCCTCGGTGTAGCGAACATCTACTTCCTTTAGGTTGGGTAGTTTGGCCTGTGTGTAGGGCGAAACAGACATTTAGATACCAGGATGCTTCATGTAATTTACTCTAGAAGGATCAACATGTTCCTGGAAAAACTGCTCGACTGCCTACAGTTTGCCAAACAGACAGTGAGTCCCGGTCTCAAAATAATAAATAAAATAATAAATTAATATTGTTATGCTCAACTATTGACAGTGCAATTGACTAAGCCCCATTTAAGAGATTTTAAACATTACACAAATCCCCTTTTTATTTAAAGGAATAGTTCACTCCAAAAAAAAAAAAAATGTCATGTACTTGATACAACAAGCACAATTTGTCAAAACAAATACAACTTGTGTAAGTGGTAAAGAGTTCTGGGGCACTATTGACTATTTCCTACTATGGTGGTCAATGGTGCCCCAGAACGGTTTAGTTTCAAATACCTTTTTTTCGCGTTCAGCTGAACAAGAAAATGTGTACAGGCTTGGAACATTAGTACATTTTTGTGTGAACTATCCCATTAAGTTTCAATTCATACACAGTCATTTCTCTTACCTTCAGGTCCTCATACGTGTCCGCCGTGAGTTTAGTACTGTTCATATTCAGACTGCACAGGCTTTTCATAGCTGCAAGAACAAACAACACATTTTATACTACATGTAACCTCAAGCATCCTGTAAATGTGTCACTCGAACTGGATACTCGCAAACGTAATTAACAAACGTATTCGTTTATTATAGACCAAGAAGCTAGTAAACCACCCCAATGACTATACATTTTAACAGTAGGTGTTTATTTGACAGTTCGCACTGTATGTAGCTGGTAAATATGGTGACTGGAGATCAAATGTGTGCAAGTCTTACAGCTGAGAGAGAGCAGGCCAGCGTCCGTGACCGGAGTCTCACATAAGTTCAGAACCTGCAGACAGGCCAGATGCTCGGACAGTAAGCGAAGCCCAACATCCCCAAACTGAACGAGAAAAAAATGCAAACGAAGTTAATAAAATATAAAAGATTGTATAAATGTATCTAAGCTAAAGAAATAATAAGACAGGACCTGAGTGGACCACAGGTTGAGCTGTTTGAGGGACGGCAGCTTGATGAGCTGTTCAGCGCAGGCACTGGTGACGTTGGTGAACGCCAGGCTAAGGTTCTCCAGGTTCCCAAAGGAACCAGAGCTCAGGAGACGAGCCAAGTCTGCATCCTGAAGAGAAACCGGCAAAAATACATTAAGAGACCATTCCAAATTTCCATTTAATCAACATTTCTAGATGTATCGTAGTCATTTCAGTCCAGTGTCTGTTGAATTAAAAAAATCAAGCCTCAGGAGTGACAAAGTCATCTGACAGCAATGTGAAAGACTGACAGCAAGACACATAAAAACTGTGATAAAAATCGAGGTTATAACTTCTTATTCTTCATATTTACAAATATTTCTGTTGTATTGCTAAAAAAAGTGAATGTGAACTTGTTTTATTTGCAGTATTTGAGCTCTGAAAAAAATATTTTCGGTTTTGTTTGACCCGTTTCTCCAGATTTCATTTTCCGCAAATACACGCAAATAGAAACAAAAATGTATTTGAAAATCTGGAGAAATATTATTAGTAATTCACAGAATAATTCAAACAAAAATAATCATTTTACCTGAACACATACCTATCATTCAGAAAAACTTAAAAGAATTAATTATTTTCTTAATCTCTTAATTATTTCCATGGCTGTATATAAGAGAAATGCATTTATAAACACACACTTACTGTAGACTTAGATGGCAGAGTGAGTCGAGTGGGTCCTCCTTTTCTTTGCTAGAGAGAAAGAAAAACAGTATCATTTCCTAGTCGTTCTGCAGTTTTCATTTCACACACTAGGTGGCACTCGTGGGTACATTTAATGCCCAATAAATAGGAAGTCTGTAAATGGGTCAGTTCTGTCTTTGTGTGAAAACCGGAGCACTGCGTTAAACCAACAGGCTTCTCTTGCCCCATGACAAAACAGTGATGATTGTGCAATGACCGGCCATTATGGAGGTCTGTGCACAGAAATGAAAACGTCGATGTTGATGTGTGAAATCGGTTCGTGCGCTCACCAGTTCTTTAAGCTCCCTCTGCCTGTCGCACAGCTGCTCGTACATACGCAGGCCGACCTGGGTGCTCTCCAGGGTGGAGATGATCTGTAGCTGTGTGTCCTTGTTCTCGATGATGTTATACTCCAGCATAAGACACAAGATCTGCGCGAAAACACAACACACGCTATAATTGCCATATATTGACATCCTACATCGAGGTAGGTAGCTCGCTGCATTTCAAAACAAAGCCATGGTTAGTCATATGCACCTCCACCATGGTCTGGTTCCCTCGCAGGGCCAAGAGCATGCAAGGCCCCAGCTTGTTTTCAGCCAGCGACAAGAGAAACTTCTTCGTCTTGTAGCAGGAGCCCATAAGTATGTGGACCTGTGGAGATGAAAGACATCGGGCCATAAAATCAAATACAGTAAACTAAAGTTAGACATTATTTCATGAGAACGCTGTCATACCATGCTGGCAAACAACTCTCCGTCATCATCGCAAGCCACGCCCCCTGGACTGTACAGCTGGAACCATCCGTCCTTTCCAGAGCGCACACTGAGCAAACAGGAGTGGACCTGTGAGAGACGCACACATGCATACACGGTCACAAAAGCTCAAAAAAACATTGTTTACCAAGTCTACAGTCACAATATTAAGCAAGCATTCCATTTGAAATGTAAATCAAACAACACCCTCTCTGTCAACTACAGTTTCCTCATCTCACCTCTTGTCTGGGGTCCTCGGCGAACCTCTGAATGACGTATTTCAACTCTCTGTGAAAACAAAAACAGGTTTGTTAAATGACACAACATGTGACCTTAAACTAACACAAAGGATACAACTCGCATAACTTCATTTGTATGTTTATCATTTGACTGCCGTAAGGCACGGCAAGACCGATACTGACTGATGCTTTATATTAGAATACCTTATTTAAAGGTACAGTTCACAAAATATAAAAATGTGACCAAGTTGTTTTGAAGAATTGTACTGGGCATTTCTGTCCATGCATTTATCATAAATGGCGACTGAGGCTTTAAATGCAAAAGCACCAAAAAAACATAAAATAAAGTAATATAAAAAAGCAAACAATTTACCATTTATATGAAATAATTGATACAAATTAAAAGAAGACCACGCTGTACTGTCTTATCAAGAATTGTAGGCTGTTTTTGCATGACTTGAATGAATATAGCACATAAAGTGCCAGAACAACAGTACCAGTCAAAGTTTGGAAACTTAACAAAACTATGGAGTAGGACACTACTACAGGGAATCATTTTGCGACTAAAAGCATCCAAAATAATATGAACTATGTTATATTTAAGCATCTTAAAAGTACCCCTCCTTTAAATAAAATTAGAATAATTTGCATTTTGGAAAGCTTTTCAAACGTATTTTATAGAAGCTCCCATCTATTCAGGGTTCTTATTGGCTCTTTTTTCTTCATTATTTGGTTCAAGTCAACTTTAACATTTTTGTTTTCTAATGAAAGAAATTGATGATTATTTTTGTCAACAAAAGTCATTTCAGACATGAATTTTCATTTATGTATTTATTTAATTTTAAAATGAATCCTCATTCATTACATATCAAAAAATGCCCAGAAATATTTGGGAACCGTTAAAGATCGTTCTAATCTCATGTTCTGCATACAGTAGCTCTTACGGTTGTCACTTACTTTGTAAATTTGGCATGCGCGAGGGCCCTAGAGAGGAGACAGAGAGAAAAACATTGAATCGGGCACATACAAAATAAAGTGGCATCATTTTTACATAATTCCGCGTGTTGCTTTATTTGTCTGCATGTAGACGTGCTTGCCTCGACACGCATGATGTTACAATTTCAAATCAAAAGTGTCGTGTGCATGTCTGTGAGGACTTCATAAAGTGTTTTGCATGCGTGTCACACGAGCTCTGGGATGCGTCTGGCTGTTATTAACATTTTCTAATGAAGGCTGGAAGCTCCGTGTGGTGTACGAGCGCAGGTGAGCCCCCCGCCTGTGGCAACCGCAGGGCTCTGCAAGAGACCTGTAATGATGCGGCCCATCCTGCAGGGCCAATTACAGGAGCCACAGAGGACCCGAGACAACACTCCCAATACCCACAATCCCACTGCAGAGCCCTGCCGCGGCTCGCCCACGTCAGAATCTCCCTCGCACACCACCCCTCAGGAGACCACCCCTCGTACACAGAGCCCATGATATCAGGCTTTCTGTGCATTACACAAGGGAATGATGAAGAACGAGAAAGAGATGAGGTAGGTCTAAAGCTACAGTCATAATGGTACAGTGATGCAGATGGTACAAACAGTCAATATTCTACTAAATCAGGATGATGCAAAGCAACAGATTTCAATGAAAGCAATGACATCAGAAAAAACAAAACAGTCAATATCAACAGCCTGTTGATCTTCTAACTCCATCATTCCCAAATGAATCAATGCGGATTCAAATCAAAATAAATCACATTCTATAATCAGAGGAATCTTGAATCAAACTGAATGTGAATGCAAAGTGAATCGAAACTAGAATTAAATCAAATGAGGAAATCAGCCTCGGAGGAAGATGCTCTTACTCTTTAGGGAAGGGGATGGGTTGAAGAAGGCTGGCCAGTGCTGGTCTCCAGTCATCGTAGTCTGATCTGTGGAGAGAACGGCCCAGAGGAGAAATTAGAGAATCTGATAGGAGTGAGAATAGGGAAAATAATAACCAACGAAATGGTTAACAACATAGCATTCAATGATGTGACAAAGTGTCTGATATAAATACGCGGGCTGATTTATGCTCTCTTGGACGTTACCACATAGCTGCGTCTTTTTTTTCCTTTTTCTTATATTGGGCCAGTCAGAAGCTTTCCATGTTGCCAAAACATAAATAAACATTCAACAATGTTTATTTGTGTTCTGTGATGGCAGCACTTATCTCCGGCATATGGGCAGATTTCACAAATCTGTTCTAACATTGTACATAATATTCAGTTACGAAATGGAAAACAACGTTTTAAACTGGCTTCGATAACATGACATTGGTCGGTCGAACAAATAGTCCCATCTCAAACTAAAGTTTAGCCAGTGTTGCTAAATTGTTACAGACATTGTCACTGACTCAATTTCAAGCTAGAAAAACTTTACTAACATATTTGCCATGAAGGCGTTTTTTAACAAACTAGGCTATTATAAAATATCACCGTGTCTACACCGGACGCGACACGACAAAAGACATTAGAAACGCATTAGTTAATCATCTTAAATTTTGTCCACACTGGATGCGGCGCGTTGCTACCAGTGTAGACATTCTGTGAAGGAACAGTTCACCCAAAAGTGAAAATTCTGTCACAAATTACTCACCCTAAAGTTGTCTTAAATCTGTATACATTTCTTTGTTCTGATGAACACTGAGAAAGATATTTGGAAGAATATTAGCAACCAACAATTTTCGGACATCATTGACTACCACAGTAGAAAAAAATGACAATGGTAGTCAAAGGTGCCCCAGAACTGTTTGCTTTCATACATTCTTCAAAATATCTTCTTTTGTGTTCAACAGAACAAAAGAAAATACAATATTTTTTTCTAGTATTGTAATCAATGATGTCCCAGAACTGTCATTCTTCCAAATATATTTCTTTGCATTCAACAAAACAAAGAAATGTAAACAGATTTGGAACAAGTTAAGGGTGAGGAAATGAGGACAGACTTTTCATTGTTGGGTGAACTGTTCCTTTAATGGCATTTAAGTTTTTGCTCTGGACTGGTACCAGATTTGTTGCCAAGAGTTGGGAAAATCTACAGGTATAAACCACTGAAGTTTTAGAAATTCAAGGGGAACATCTACAAGACAAACATAACAAACAAATCCCACTTACAGCATCTTGAGAATAAGAGCGAAACAGCCCAGCACTCTGTCGGCGTGCGCAGGCAGCTGAATGGACAGGGCGTTGAGCGCGGGGCTGACCAGCAGACAGTCGATCAGGTTGGGTTCGTTATCGCCCTCCGCCGGGGCTTTTTTCAACGTGTTTGTGTTGTTGTTGTTGTTACGCTCCAGCTCCACGAGGATCTCGCTGGAGTTGATGATG
Organism: Triplophysa siluroides; assembly: GCA_006030095.1. Lineage (NCBI taxonomy): Eukaryota > Metazoa > Chordata > Actinopteri > Cypriniformes > Nemacheilidae > Triplophysa > Triplophysa siluroides. The sequence continues at coordinate 635,173 of VCII01000102.1, read as the reverse complement.
GAAGGCGGAGGTGAGAGCGGCAGGGCGGGAGGTGGAGACAGAGCGGTGGTCGGTGGTGGCGTGGGAGGCTCGGGCCGCAGCAAGCGCAGGGGCATGGGAGGTTTCCTCTCACTCTGCTGTTGGCAGCCGTTCCGGATCTCCTTCAGACTGGGAGAATTGTCTCGACTGAGAGAGAGAGCGAGAGAGAAAGATATTTGCATGCTGTCACACAAAAACAACAGTTTATTTTTGTGGCAAACTTGCGGTTAAAGACAACAACAAACAAAACAAATATGGCTCCAATGTGTCTCAGACATTTGCAGTGGTTGGCAGCAATGGCAGACTTTGGCAACAATAGAAAGTTTGTCACTACTGATAAACAGCAATGTGTTGAACCTTTGGCAAATATTTCCCTTTGACACCACGATGTGTAATCTACATACAATATGGACATACAAGGATTCCAGAGCACAGCAAAGATATATGGGAATATAATGCATTATATTAAATAATACATTTCCATTACATTGCAACCATGTTCCTATAATTTTAAATATTTGAAAAGCTGCAATTCCTTACAAATTATTCAATATATTGTAATTTATTAACAATTATTAAAACATACATACTTAGATATATTAAATGATTTAATATATAGTAAAATATGTGTTCTTTTTGCTAAGGGTTGCCACTAATGTTAAACAGGCAAAAAACATTTTTGTGAAATTTAGATATTTTTGTGAATTTGGGTAATTTCTATATAGTTAAGTTATAGACAATTTTAGCAGCAAAACCTGAACAAAAGTTATGCGGCCAAAACTATACATATAGTAGACCTTTGCAAAGAATCTACAATTAATATACAATACATTTTTTACATAAATTAAATAGAAAATAAATTGTTATATATACTGTATATATATATATATATATATATATATATATATATATATATATATATATGGAGTTGACGTTCTGGGCTGTATATATATACAGTATATATAACAATTTATTTTCGATTTAATTTATGTAAAAAATGTATTGTATATATATATATATATATGTATTTATATTATAACCAAACACAGACCGGAAGTTAACTTTGGGCCAAATACGTGCGTCCGATCTATAGTAAAGATATACTAACGCAAAACATTAATTTAACTTTAATGTCTGATTGACAGTGTTTGCTCAAAAAGTAGCTGTAGTTATGAAAATTATTCAAACAGCCATGGGAGACTGTAGAAGGGAACAGATTGAAACAAAAACAGCCATGCAATAGAGCAAACGAAAGTCTGGGGAGTGAGTTGACTCTCCTGGGTCAGAGAGGATCATGGAAACTTTTTAAAAAAGTTCCTCATTTCTCTCAGGTAGGATCACCGGGGCCCAGAAGCTCGAGAGATGAAACAAACAGGACACGCGAGACCAAAAATGTCACTGCGGCCACATCACCGTTGTTTGTTTCAAAACAAATGCAGTTGGAAATAAAGACCAGAGCGTATTTTAAGATGATTTAGGAGCCAGCGGAATGGCTACGGCGCCCATGGGAAAATTTGATTCAGAGAAATGTTTTGTGCTGGAGTCTCAAGGGTGAACTAAACGGGACGGGGACATCGGTAAATCAGACGTACCTGTTGATGAACTCTTCATAGCAAGAATAGATGGCAGCCAGGCACACTGCCACAAGATTGGGGAGGACCCGAGGATGAGGGCATTGTCCGGTGGGACCATGCATGCTGCAATCATAACACATCAGAAATAAAATCAGGTTCTGTTGTCCAAACATGCGCATAATGACAGCTAAAGAAAAACAAAGCTCTAACAGGAAGTAACTGCAGGGTCCGGTCCTAAACAAACCATTAAAATGTCACAGTCTGACAGATAAAATGGATATTACAGTGCATAAAGTATGAAGGCCTGTTTTTTGTACGCAAGTTAGGTGGAGCCAGGATTAAATAACTTTACACCGTGTATTAACCAGACACGACGCAACGACCGTCAAGTGATGTGCAATTTTAATATCTGTACTAAAACTTTTCCTTGATGCTTGAGGCAGCAAACATTTTATGGTTTTCCTTTGATTTGACGCTGTTGGGCGAAAACTCCAAAACTGTTACTTTTCAGGAAATGAGAAAAACACTATTTTATTTTTAAAACTCAACTCAGTCTAAACACTTTTTAAATATAAATACTTTTCATAGGTGAAATATTTACAAACAATACTATCAGACAAAAATAAAGAATAATCTATTAGTAATGATTTATATAAATACAATAATAAAAAATAAAGATATTTTCCACCCCACCGCAATAATATATGTTCTTAAATAACGTTTAAGGATTTTTTAAAAGGGATAGTTCACCCAAAAATAAAAAATCTTTCATAATTAACTCACCTTCGAGTTGTTCCAAATCTTTATAAATGTATTTGCTCTGATGAACACAGAGAAATATATTTGGAAGAATCCTTATAACCAAACAGTTCTTGGACCCCATTGACTCCCATAATAGGAAAAAATATTTGTATTTAATATAAATTATTATTGTAATTTGTAATTTGTCCTACTATGGTTGTCAATGGGGTCCAATAACTGTTTGGTTACAAGCATTGCTCCAAATATCTTTCTCAGTGTTCAACCAAACAAAAATATTTGTACAATTTTGGAACAACTAGAGAGCAAGTAATTCATGACAGAATTTACATTTTTGGGTGAACTATCCCTTTAATCTCTCCTTAATAAACACCAATTTGAACCAAGCAACCAACAAATAGAAGAACAAGTCGAATCAACCCAAATTAACCTGGAAGAGAAAGGCTTTATCGCTCACGTCTGTCCCTCACCTGTGAATGAACTTTTTGACTACTTCCATGCCGGCGTTCAGTTCATTCAGAGCCAAAATATACTCCTGAGTAAAGAGACGGAGTCTGGGGCATTTCCCGAAGTCCTAAAACCAAAAGGTCAAACAAGTGTCGGTGAACTAGAAAGCAGCAACGTGAAGCGAAGAGGTCGTGTCTGGTGTAGCGTGTACACTCACCATGTTGTGTTTGAGGATTCTCTGAACCACAGGAGTGAACACTTCAATCACCACCATCGAGCGAGGACGCTCCCTACAGTGCTGCATACAGGAAGACAACAGAAAGATATTGATAAATGCATATATTAATCATCATAACCATATAAGCTAACCCCTTTAAAGTCACCAGGGAGTCAAAAATGACAATTATGAATTTTTTATGGAATATTGCAGTGTAAGAGTCATTTATTGGTGCAAGTCCATTTTTTTAATTTGTGTGTCCTAATAATCTTTCATTAAAAACAACAACATCTATTCTTTGCCTATTGACTGTCCAATAGGCAGGTTTTAAACAGTCCAATTCATCCCTGAAGCCCCGCCCAACATTTTTCTCATTCCAAAGGCAGTAACACTCAAGGTATACATCACATTTCCAAAGAAAACACCATCGCAACTCCAGTTTCATGACGACTTTAAACAGCAGAATGATAATATAGTGATGATATAAGATTATTATACCACGGAAATAAACATTGGGTGCTATGACTAAGCTCTTACGTCTTATTATGAGCCATTTTGTATCATGGAAACAATAAATCACATTTTTTTATGTCGAGTAAATAACCCTGTGGTAATTTCCTATTTTCAGATTTTATTTTTAAAGCTGTGAATTACAGTGATAGCTCAAGGGATGGTGGAACAACATTAAGGCTTGTAAATGATGAAAGTTATTTTCATGTTTCATTTTTTCCAAACTGAATAAATGCATTTCTTCTTCCCAGAACCACAACCACGCTTACCTTGCAGAAGAATTCACATAGGTCAGGAGGAGGATGGTTATTCTCCAGAAGGGGTGCGATGGCCTACAGACAGATTCATACCATTAGTCACCTTCCAAACAGACATGACGAGTCTTGTTGCCTTTCATGCACATTTTTAGAGAACACATAATCATCAGAAGCAGGTCCACTACAGCTGTGCATACAAATCCCAGGTCTGTGGTGCTACATTTTCACATCAATTGTATTCCAGTGCATCTTTCAATGAGCCCCAAGACACATTATATAACCCTGCCTTTGTTAGCGATAGGGTTTCATGAGCACTTGTGTGAAAACAACATGCATAAAAAAGCAAACTCACTCACCACAATGATGTTCTCATGGTCCTGAGCGCTGAGGTTAGTATTCTGGGAAGGAAGTGACACAAACGCAATGCTGAAAATTCATTGGCCAGCGGTTTGACAACAGAGTGATTTAACAACTAGCAAGACACGCTTTTAAAATGTTAAAGCTTTCCTTGGAATAGCTTGGGTAACTCCAGGATAAAACTCCTTGACCAAAGGCCTTCGAGTGATCTGCTCTTAGAGCTTTTAAAGAGCTGAAATACTTAGTATACATAGTGTGGGAGTGAAAGTAAGAACTTCATTTATATCCAACAACTATTTGTAGGCCAGTACTAAAGTGATTCGAGTTATTTCTAGAAATGTGGTTCTTCTCTACTGTTCCATTTATATGACTGTCCACTACTTTTTACATCCATCAGGCAAAAACCACATTGATCCAGAAAAGAAACAGCACACCTTTCTCATAATCTGCCTCTTTGCTTAATTTCAAGAATCATTTATATAGACAGCACAAAGGCAGGACAGGTTACAAAGAGATTCAGGTGGAGACCAATTTGATAACAATATAATTGCCTTAACAAGTATCAATAATTAGCTTTGCTTAATAAGGGGATGACAATACTGATACTAAGAAATAAATAGCTAATTCCTCCGGTTCCTCTTCATTTCAACAGTGAGGTCAGCGTGACGTACCTCAGCGAGCAGGGTGGAGATGATGTGCAGTGGTGCCTGATGGATGGAGTCATCCTGCAGAGGTGAGGTCAGGGCCATGTCCACCAGAGCTCTGATCTCCTTCAGCACCACGTCCCAGCGGCTCGGGTTGTTCAGCACTTTGCGGTACTTGTAGATCTTTTTCTACAAATGAGTCAACGGCAGATGGATAACCCAGATTACACGCTTGGCTTTTTAACCAATGTGACCCACAGTTATGAAATGCGCATTCTTTCAATGCTATAATGCACCAAATCTATGCAGTAACAGCTGTTGTGTACACTATTGTAGATGGTATGTAAATGAACACAGAAACGAGTCGTGGTTGTTGGTCGGGGATTTCAGGTTGATTTGTTTACCTAATGAAGTATATGGACAGTTTCACTTAAATAGGTATGAATGTCATTGCATTTTATGGCAAACTAGTGGCACTGATTCTAAAGATGCAGCCGGGTTATTATGTACCTTTCAACATCAGGAAGCTGACTTTTTAGTAAAAAACGTAAATGATAATTCAGAAAGAAAATCACTTGGATCATGTCATATTTTGTTAAAGAGACAAAAACCACATTTGTCATCACTTCCTCACCCTTACGTCATTCCAACCCTGTATGACTTTTTTTTGACTGTGCGAAGGAGAATTCTGCTAAATGTTATCACAAAAGTGAATCTCCTTTGAGTTTGCAACAACACGACACCCTCTAAATGATCTTAATGATGACAAAATGTTTGTTTTTAGGTGAACTGTTGCTTTAAAGGGATAGTTCACCCAAATATTAAAACGATGTCATCCTTTACTCGCTGTCATGTCATTCCAAACCTGTAAGACTTTTGAAGATATTTTGAAGAACGAAACAACGTTAGCCGTCATTGACTTCCATGGTATGGACACAAAACATTTCCTAAAATATCTTCTTTTGGGTTACACAGACAGGTTAGGAAAGACATGAGAATAAGTAACTGATTAAATACATTTTTGGGGGGTGAACTATCCCTTTAACAAATGCAATGACAATCATTTTTCATTTTTGAGCCATGTAAAATACAACCCTCTCAAGAAGAAAAAAATTATGCAACGTGTCATTTACTTGATGCCCTTTGCAATTCTAGGTTTTCAAGAAACTCCTGACCTTACCTTCCACTGTATAGAGTGAAACCACTGGTCCCGCAGATAGCTGTTAGCAGCCTGCACACAAGTGCACACAAACATTACCAAAAAAATGAGTCAGACCGAGAGTAGTTGTCCCAACCCAAGCGTAATGAAACATCGAAGGGCCTGAACTTACCTGCAGGAGGACTGTCCCTCCAGGGAAGCTAAGCTGGACACAGTATTTGGGTGCATTGTCCCAAGACAACAGCTGCAGGTCTTCTATGGTGCTGTAAGACAGAGGGGCTTCCATATACCCAGTGGGCTGCAGAAACAGGAAGAGACACGTTCACATTTGCAGTAAGCGTTCTGAAACCGCAGCTGTTAAAGACCTTTCACACGACTGGTGGCCTCAATGCTCCTCTGAGTCATACGTCAATAACTTTGACTTCAACGTGAAAAAAATTCTCGTGGATGGCTCAGAATGTCATGATCTTGAAAGAATGTGTGAATATGTGCTCGAATATGTTCCTCACTAGATTCCAGGTGAATAAAACATCCACTATTCGTTTCTTACATGGGATTTAAAGGGATAGTTCACCCAAAAATGAAAATTGTGTCATCATTTAGTTACCCTCTTGTCATTTCAAAACTGTATGACTTTTTTATTCTACAGAACACAACAGAAGATATTTTGAAGAATGTTGGCAACCCAACGACGGCGGTACCCATTGACTTCTATTGTACGGACACAAAACCAATGCAAGTGAATGGGTACCGCCGTAGTTCGTTTAAAAATATCCACACAGGTTAGAAATGACAAGAGGGTGAGCAAATTATGACACAATTTTCTTTTTTGAGTGAACCATCCCTTCAAGGTTGGTTTTTACGTCTTACTTGGCTACAAATGACAACGTTAGCTTCTGTATTTGCGTTATTTGTCATGCTGCCCGCTGTGGCTCATTTCTCAGTTCCACTCCTGACTGAAGTGTTGGTGGTCACGTGACCTCAAATGTCAACAGGCTGTTCCCGGTCTCCTTCCCTCTACAATAGCACACAGCGGCTGTTCCTTTATTAGCATCCCTCCCTCTTCTGCAGCCCGGCAACGGGCTCTTCCATTATTAGCGTCTCCCTCCCTCCGCATTTGCGCAAACAGGCTATTGCTTTTTGCGCTGCTCTCCCTCTACTCAAATCTAACCACAGTTCCTGTATTTGTGTCAGCCACCCAGCTCAGTAGAGCAAACAAGCTGTTCCTTTATTTGACTCATTCTCTGCGTCTCTCGCTTCCTCGAACAAGCATGCGGCTGGTCCCCGTCTGTCGGAATACAACAGGCCTGTCTTTTATTTACACCCCCCACTCATTGGTGATAGACCAACTGGGCTGTTCTCCGTCGGCTGGCCTCCTCCCTCCTGTAAAGGTTCAATATGCACAGCTTGCAGAGGCCTGATGCGTCTTCCTTTGATGGGTTGCGGTGATAAGTATGTATTCTACCATATCTCATTTTTAAAGTCATCAATCACACGAGTGCTTGACTACAGTCCAGCGACAGAGCACGGGCCCAGATAAACCGGCGATGTCTGCTTGTCTATCATAAAGGCAAAGTAAATGTGTCACCAACTGGGTTTATATACAGCAAAGATGCAAACCTTTTTTTGAAAGGTTGTCATAGCTACAATATCAGGAGAACCTGTGCCGAGCTCAACGTTGTCCGCACTTATCTTTGTGTTACTCACTGTCCTGTCCTTACCCCCTCTCTCTATCTATCTGTGTTTCTTTCCACTTCTCCGTTCCAAGAAGTCCCCCGTTTCTTTCTTCCTTCATCTCATTGAGGCTGTTTTTCATGGTGCAATTCTTCCTTAAGGAGGAGTTGAATAGCTCTCCTCTCATCATTGCTATGTTGCCATGGAAACAAAGAGATGAAATAGAGACATATGTTTTTTTTTGTTACCAAGGAGATCCAGATGGAAAAGGATGTGGAGAAAAACATCAGTGTGTTCAGGTGGCGTCTCTATAACTGACAAACTGATGTAGAGAGGGATCTCAACAGTGGTCTGCCCACCAAACCGTGAAGAACCAAGAGCAATGACTTTTTCAAAAGCTAAAAATTGAAACATTAAAATCATGTTTTAAAGCCAAAGGTACCATTGTTTTGACCAAACTGATACTGTGGCCAATTAGACTAAAATGTTTAAAGGTCCAGTGTATGAAATTTAGCAGCATCTAGCAGTGAGGTTGGGAATTGCAACCAAAGGCTCACTCCACCCCTCCCTTTTAAAGCACTACGGTGGCTGACACAGGACTAAGATGTCGTCACGTTTCCGCTTCTTTGCAAAATAACGAGATAACGTATTTACGAATCGCTCTGTTGAGCAGTTTGTCTGTTTAGGGCTGCTGTAGAAACAACATGGCGCGTCATTATGTAAGGTCTTTATACACCTCTGAAGACATAGTTATCTATATTGTATTGCAATCCCACAATATATTCTCAAAAAAATACACATTGGACCTTTAAGTGGAAGAAGTAAAATAAGATGTTTTAGCATTATTTTAAACTAAATTAAAAAGAAATACATTTAAACATTTTATTTTATATTACGTATAATAACAATAATAATTCGTCATTTATATAGCGCTTTTCTGGACACTCAAAGCCCTTCTCCATGGAAGGGGGATCTCCTCAACCACCACCAATGTGCAGCATCCACCTGGTTATGAAGTTATGAAGCCAATTAGTAAATGGGGATGATAAAATTTCAATTACATTTAACAATTCCGGACCAATTCACATAATTTTCACGTCATCTGTCATGACCTGAGTCACCTGACCTGACCTTCCGCTCGAATACTAAAAGTCAGTTCACACGATGGACCGTGGAAGGCGCAGTAAAGTGTGGCTGCATTTTGTGAAATCACAAAAAGACAAAGCTGTAATTAATGTGACAAACTATTATGTTGCAAGACTGGTGTCACCAGCAATATGTCAAAGCATCTGCGGTTGGTTCATCGTATCGAATTACAAGAATGCACCCTGTTTGATGCGTTGCGCATTCCGAGTGCCCGCACTGCCGACTCAGAGTGCTCTTCATTGGCCGTTCACTAGTCGGGGACAACGCCTGGAGCCATGCGCACATCAATGTTCGGTATTTTTTTGCGCAATAAAAATCATCCTACCTGTTTATTTTATACTGCTACGGGAATCTGATAGTGTATTTCCGTGGTAAAATCATTGTACATATTTATTTAATACTGGTAGTACAATATGATAGGGCATTGCGCTGTAAATGAATCATACATGTTTACTTTATGCTGGTAGGGACATCTGAAAGGGTATTTACGCTGAACACTTATTTTTATGTGTTTATTTTAAGCTGGTAGGACTATCTGACAGGGTATTTTGCATTGTAAAATCATCCTACCAGTTTATTTTGTCGATGTGGGTTTCGATTATATTAAGTTTTGCCCTGCAATAGGAAAATTTTACAATTCGACAGAACACCAGCAGAATCGAATTTGGAATCTTCTGTCAACACCTTACCGATCAGTTCTGACTTCTATCTCTTTTCTACTCTTAAAAAAAAAAAACACCTAAAAAAAACTTACCACTATATACTGTGGTAGGCTTAATGAAGCCAGTTTTATTGATTGCACTTATGCTTTTTGTTGTACTTACGTTGTCCGAATTGCTTCAATTGTTTACCCCATCTGTAAGTCGCTTTGGATAAAAGCGTCTGCCAAATGACTAAATGTAAATGTGGAATCGGAATCGATCAATTTGAAACGATGCCCAACCCTAGTCAGGCTATACTTACGTGACAAAGCCTTGAGCCTCCAAATGCATAAAAAAGCATTTCCCAGTTAATGTTCACGTCAGCAAATACAAAGCTACTCTCTTTAAAGCTTAACTTTTTACGTCACGATTTTGCATAATTGTTCAAGCACATGCAAATTTTGTGTAGACAGTGCAAAACCTGACCGTACGGGTATGCAACATTTTTCACAATAGGCTCTCTTCCAAGGTAAACACGGCTTCTTCCAACTAGATGCTTTAGGCACAATTTATCAACACCAAACCAGAGGAGGTGATCCAGGACAAGCCAGAAGAATGAAGTCTCCAACCAGTCAAGCAAACAAAAGAAATAAAACAGGATAAGCTGCAGAAGAACTCAGAGCTCAGTTACTGTACAAACAGGTAGAACCACATAGCCTACACAACAACAACAAATTCCAAAGTCATCTGGCTTTAATTAACACACTATATCTGTCAAAATATAACAGATAATGGACGAACAAATCCAACACACACACATTTGAAGATGCTTGGCCTGCACGCTCACTTGTAGATTAAACAAAAAATGCATTACTTGTAAAATCCAGTTCAAAGAAATTCTCTGTATAATACAAATAACTGTGACATGCAAAGTATGATGCAGCAAAACGAAGTGAGAAATCTATTTTAAAACTGGTTTTCAAAAAACAGCTTTGAAGCCCCAATGCACCAAGTTCAAAATGTGGTTCTGCTTTTTCTATAGTCTATAGCTCATAAGTCTATTGAGCTGAACAGGTTAAATTTCAGCCTGCCGTCCTCTATTCATGTGTCAACTTCACCGCAAATTTGATGACCTTACACTGCAATATAAAATCGCGTGGCAGGTGTCTGCATTACGGATGTGGCTACGTCAATTCTGTTTCTAAACCTCAACAGCCTGCAGCCTAGCGGGTTAAAAAGCTCAAACACAATAAGCACATGTGATATCATATGATACAGCTGTCATTTTAATAATACAGCTACATGAATTACAGCCAACCACAAACCTGGTTTACCTGGCGGGTGTCTGAACTGAACCTCCACCTATGAATGCAATGCAGTTAAACAGTGCAAACTCTTATTTAAAAAGTATTTTTGTGCAAATGATTCAAACTAATTGATCAAAAAACGTTCGCAATTGCATGCCGTATGATTTGTTAAAGTTTCTTTATTACTGTCAGAAACGTGTTAGGGTGGATGCAGCACGTGAAAAACATTCATCCAGACTTGCTTTATAATCAAATAGGCCTATTGTTTGAGTAAACTTTACCAAAGTCTTCACCGAGGACAATTTCCCACACTTTTTGTCAGATTCGGAGGTAAAAATGCTGAGAATCCCATTCCAAGATGCCCCCAAACCACCCCGAGGTGATCATGTGGATGTCCACAAACAAAGCCCTTTACATCTCAACTGGCTCTCTATTATCGAACATCTCCAGAATCTTTCATCAACACAGCACCATTGTGTGATTCACTCAGTCCAGTATAAACAATGAATATGCATTCTACTACACATTTAACATTTCATGCGCCATCTCTCTGTCCATATATCCTTACTACCACAATAATGACCGCCCAACAATATCAAACCACCACGCATATGCGAAACAGTTGTGAAAGCCTGCCAGTGTTTAAAAAATGTTCTCCTAATTTTCTGTGCTACAAAAACCATGCCAGCTCCTACATCTCAATTACGTCGCATATTTGGAAGGTAGCCGAGAATCTCATGGAGTCACAGTTATGTGGCTTCATTGTGGAGCTGTCTGTTTACAAAAGACCAACAGTACCAAAGAATCGTTTGATAGGGGCGTTATCTGACCCCATCGTACTCATGATGAACAGACTTGGGCAACCGTTTAGCTTTTAGTCATCAGCACAGCCTCAAATTCGATCACTATCAGACTAAACCGGACTGTGTGCCTTCATGCTTAAGTAAGACAGCCAGGTATATATCCTGTTCTGTGGATCAGAATATCTTAAACACAATGTACCCAGGTGTTCAGTATCTCAAACCCTGCTACCTTCACGATAATAAAAACATGCAGCTCCACGTCGTGTAAAGTTTACACAAGAGACGTGTTCGGATCTTTATGTACCGTTTTCTGTTTTGAGGACCTGACACGAACGTCAACAATAGACGGCAGCAACGCCTGTGGGCATTCGCATAAATGTGCCTTCAGAGGCCGGACTTCTGATGTCTTTTTAATCGAAAGAATGACAGGAAGTATTTGTAATGGACCACTATCATGCAAATATGATTTCATCTCTGAGAGCTCAGAAATATAGTGAGTCACATCTTTTATATCTTCTGCGAAGATCACTTTCCACAAAGCTGACTAAACTTGCCCAATCCAAATTCCAACTGTCTTGTCTTTATCGGCACAAACGTTCCTAAGAAAAAAACCTGGAAAATAGCCAGCAGCCTGTGCAAAATAATGCATTTTTACTTTAGCATCTGACAGGAATCACCATCATGTACAATGTTTATAAAGTGAACAAGGGTGATTCTCTAAAGAACATTGGAGAGAGATAAATGACAACCAAGAAGCAGATGTGGGGAAAACATATGACCAATTATAACTATAATATATAACTTTTTGTCATTTTAATATATAACTATAACTTTTTATATAACTTAGTTGCCCCAGGTAAAAAAGTGCACTAAAATACACTTAAATCTATTTAAAATGCTCTATTTTAATGTAGAAATGTTGTACTTAATAAACAAAAATTTGTCTTAGGACGTTTTTAGATAAACTTAAGAAGATCTAGGTCTACCGCGCTATTTTTGGACACCATGAATAGAAGTAATAAATAAAAAAAATTTGTAAGTTCAAACTTTTGTGTTCAATTAGTGCACAATTTGTTTACCTCAGACGTTGTACGGATCACTTAAAGGGAATTTCTTTGACAGAAATCCAAACTTTCAATTCAGAACAGTTGTAAATAACTATACACTAAACAAAAAAACTACATCAATCTTTTAATCTTGCCCTAGATATTTTTTATTCAAATCCTTACAATATAATTTTATATCAATATCAAGGTGATTACAACTGTACTTCTAGCAGGGAAGCAAAATGTTCACTTTCAACCCAACCAATTCAAATTCTAAGTTCAGATTCCTAATATCTATAAGTACTTTGAATCATAGAGTTCCTCCTAAAGCACAATTGTAAAACACTCAATAGAATCACATACAGGCAAGTCTTTGCCAAAAGAGAACATTAGCCACAGACAACTACTTCCATTAGCTACGGTCAACTGAACACGGGTCACTAGCTAAACATCTATTAGAGACCTTTCGACTACAAAACAACCGATACTGAGTGGCAGTTCAGCCAGAGCATAAAAATGCCAGCTTCCTTATCTGTAAATGCCTACTGAAACCTTTCCAAAATGACAACATATAGTAGCGAACATAAACATATGGTCAGTGTTTGGCTTGGACTAATCTTAGCTAACCTCACACAAATCCTGTGGGCTCCTTAGTCTCAGAGGCTGGACTTCATCCGACATTCAGACCATTGTTAATTAAGCAATCTAATTTGTTTTGAAACATTCATTACAGGAAGAAGTTAACGACTAATTCGATCATATCAGAACGATGAAATATAGCTGTAAAAATTAAACCTTTGATATAATCAGACATTTGATGATGCCAGTAATGGCTCCAGTCCATGATCAGTCAGTCAGGATGTCATACACTGGGAGACTCAACATCAGTAAAAGCGGCTCATTTCTAAATTATTTACAAATCTGACAGCACCATTCACAGCGATAATCGCAATTCTTTATCAGACAATTAACAGTCAGCCAAATTTCATAATCGTGACAGCCCTAACTGCTAATTGTCTAATAAATAATTGCGATTATCGCGACTCATTGTCTGTTTTAAAGCTTTGACAATATAACTATTAATGACAATTAATTTATTCAATGAAGAAAATATATACTTTAGAAATGTGGAAATGTTGCAAATAACTAATATTATTTCCTGTAGAGTGACCTTAAAGGGATCATATGACACGGCTAAAACGAATATTATCCTTTGTTTTAGATGTAATGCAATGTGTATATGTTTAAGGTTAAAAAACGCTGTATTTTCCACATACTGTGCATGTATGTATCTCCTCTTTGCCCCGCCTCTCTGAAAAGCGCAGATTTTTTTACAAAGCTTATCGCTCTGAAAAGCGAGGTGTGCTATGATTGGCCAGTTAACCAGTGTGTAGTGATTGGTCGAATACTGCAAGCGTGTGACGGAAACGTAACGCCTCGTACCATATTTGGAACATCAGGTTCCGAACCAATTGTACTGACAGGTACGTCCACCTTACTCGCGTATACATTTGGGCGGTCTTAGTCACATCATACCACGAACTGACGTAGATTTGTGGGCGTGTGGTTACACGAGGCGTTTCAGGCAGGTCTAGGTGAGCATTCGCTTTTAGATAGAATGCATCTTTTGTTCCGACACTTACATTTTTGCAATTTTACGTGTCTAATACATGCACGGGAAGCTAATAACACACCAAAAAAACACATATTCGCATCATATAACCCGTTTAACAGAGAAGACTTGAGTCTTGAGCACTAAATATGAGGGTCTTGCTGTGTAGATGCAGCAAGTCTGGAAACTAAACAAATCAACACAAAAATTCAAAGCTAATATAACTCAAATGATGGAGAAATATCATTTGAATCTAACAGTGAGTGCAGATCAAGGACGGTGGATGTAAAATGCAGCAGGTACTGCAGATCACCCTCGTTTTCAAAGGATTCACAATAATTGCGGTTATCTGAAATAATTGCGATGACATCAAATAATTGCGATGAGAGGATTCTTTCATAATTGCGACAGCCCTACTAACAGTTATGAATAATCTTGACAGACTGCCTGTACAATTTCATACATGTTTGCTTTTTTGAAATAACAACCATTAAGATGCTTGAGGCCTCCGGAAGCCTCCCAGGTGGGTAAACCCATTGTGACTGACACTGCTTTTCCATAGGCAGGCCTCTTGAGCAACAATTAAAACATATGTCTTAATGTTTGTGAATAAACTCTTGAGAGAACAATAGTAACAAGAGAAACAGGACATGTGGAATACTCCAAAACGGATCATGTTCTGGATCGTACATGATGATATTCACTTCACTGACACATCTCACTATAACCGGTTGTTCATACAACTTTTGAGAAGATTATGCGTTCTCAATGTGGATCATGCACCTGAAAAATAAATTATTTTAGTATCTCGGCCGGCCTAAAAATAGCCCCTCATTATTGCATGCAGAAAGGACTAGGCCCAAAACATGCAATACGGTGGACGCAAAAAACCTCCTCAAATTGAGGCCAGTGAACATCTTTGTTCTCAGGGAAAAAATCTCTGGCAGGCCCAGTTTTTCTTTGTTTATGATTCATGGTCCAGTACAGTTTTTTGGATCCTGATCTCTGGATTTGGAACAAATTATAATGTGACACTATGTGGCGTTAAAGATGCCCGAGAGAGAAAAATACATGTTGCTATATAAATGATGAACGGAGCAATAAAATAAAGCCTTTGAAAATGATGGGGTTATGTCATGATGAACAACCAGAGGCATCTGCAACAGTTTCATCACCAACTGTCTGGCAACACAACTGAAACGATACAGTTTGTACATTACAAATATCATTCAACCGTTTATCATTACAACATTACAATCATTATTCATCTGTTGGCCTTATTACAGAAGCTAGAGTTTAATTGTCTTCTATCGGTTCCCATAACAGAACCCAACACATAACCAGTAAATACCCACAGAGACTACTACGATTTCCATTAAAACCAATAAGAATCCCATTATGACCATTAAACCCAATAAAATGTCTATCATTTTTTTTCAGCAGAAAAAACATGATGAACTCCCCAAAACAATAAACATCATAACGGGTAACGTTGCATTATTACGTCAATTGTGCGTTTCCCAGCTCTGTTTCGAATTGAATCACTTTTACACACCGTTTCAAAGCGGAACTTAAACGACCCCCGCCGAACGGATCCGGATCTTACCGTGGCAGACACCAGACTCCCGTCCGTCAAGGTGAGATGGTGCGGCTCCCACCTCCGTAAAAACTTGGAGGTGAGGATTTTACTGAGGAAGGTCCGCGGGTGTTTAACCACGCACACCTGGATGTCTCCTTCCTGGAGCAGTTTGTATCTCATGCCGCTGCTGTTGTGGAGCAGGGTCCTCTTGCTACAGGGCCCCGCTTTATGGTTATTATTTCCCTCCGGCGCCAGCGGCTGTTGCGCGGACATTTCCCCCAGCAGCGGCTTGCTCTCTTCGGACGGATAAAACTGATTGTTATGCAGTTCGTTTCCTCCACCGCTCCCGTTAAAATCCATGTTTAGCCTAGGCGAACGTCGACGGCGTGGGGTCGGATCGTGTGTATGTCTTTTGATTTCGAGGCCGGATAATGGTCGTCCCTGTGGTTTTCATATATAGGCGATCCACCGTGATTCGACCTCGATGCGTTTAATATCGGTGGTGTTAAGAAGACAACGATCGGTGGAAATGGACGCCATTAAATAAGCCCGTCGTGGTGGTATGTCAAGGTTTAAAGGAGTCCCGTGTTTCCTTATTATATCCCCAAATAATGTCTTTCCTTTTCGCGTTGCGAGCTCCCCCCTCTCTTCCAGCGAGCTATTCAATATGTTCGGGCCATTGCCGTATCCATTGCGCCCGTCTCCGCTGCATATTAATCCAGTGTATATATCCAGAATATAAAACGGTATCGTGAGACAGTAACTGAATCCACACGGTATTCTGCTCAGGGTCCGTATTCTATTTGTTCTTCAGATGCTCGGTTCCCTTTTCTGCCTTTTTTCCTCCCTATCTCGGTGGAGGAACCGTGCGCTTCGGTAGGGCTGCGTGGATTGGTCCCGGCTCGTTCATGTGATGCGGGAGTGACGTCAATGGGGAGGCGAACGGATGCGCGCCGTGCGTCTGTGGTCGCTACTGTCTCTGCTTGATAGGGAGCGTGCACTTCCCCTTGCTCGCGCAAAATGGTGAAGAAGTCATGTCATGTTAATATGAACACATTCTTGCTCTGTAGGGCTCATTTGTTGATGAAGATGAGCCATCTGTCCTCTCATTCACGAGCTTTTGTAAAAACGTTTGTGATGTATAACCTGTGTTTAATGTATAAAAAAATTTGTTGGAGGTGAATAATCCATGCATGTGAAATGTTTATAGATGCAAAATAATTTAAAGATGTTTTCTCTACTGGTTTTTTGCTTTTTTTGCATGTAGGCAACTGTTTGTGCTTCAAAACATAATAATATAAATAAATTAAATTAAAAAAATTAAAACTTCAGTTTAGATGTTCCTCAGGGTATTTTTATTTTCTGTATTTTACATGTCTTTAGTTCAAAAACTATATTTAGCATTTCCACTGTTTCCAAGGTTTCCAAGGGAAAAAGATATCATTTATTAAACACATGCTTATCGTTTGTGATAAGACAAGATATCAAACCATTGTTTTGGCAACATGAACATGATCATTTATTAATTGTACAAAATTGCATACCGTAAAGCACAAACAACTCTCCCCAACCTTACGTTTATACACAAAGTCAGGGAACATGTCTTAAACTTTTTGGTTAAAGTTTACCATCAAAATATTTTAAATGTGACCTTAAAGTATGCCACAGTGGTTTACTGTGTAACCCACCACCTCTCAATATGATAAAATTCACATGAGAATCATATATGTTAAAACGGCTGCTGAAAGTTTTAACTTCTGTGAACGAACGGAAAAGTATTCATAAAATTATAAGTTTGAAATTCTTTGTGTTATAGTCAAAACACTCCGGTCCAGCTTTTGTTTATCTTAAACAGCAATGTCTGAAAATAAATAGGCCCACATTTGGTCATTTGAGGTAGATATATTTATTCAGCCTGGATATTTCTCTCCACCGCTCAGTCTTATTTCACATTAACTGCACAAGATTTCTTGGGAGGCCGAAGCAAGTGGGGCCACCCATACTCCAAACAAAGACTCAGTCACAAAACTGGACACTCCCCCGCCTGTGACAACATTGTTATTGCGCTTATAATCTTTTCTTACGCATTTGTGACAACACTTTTTATCAGAAGGAGCCGTGCCCGTGACAGTGGGGAGCAGATGACCAAAACCGACAGATAGCGTTTGATCATCCCTTTCTTTTGACCTTTGTTTTATTGAAATACAGAAGTTTTCAAAGGTTTTAAATGAGTTATGAAATGGCATTTTATATCAGCTAGCCTAAAGGGAAGTGAGATTCTATCTTCTCTCTTGTTCTATCTGTCTATTGTGGATACACCAGTATAGGAGAAAATGGTTTTACTTGTTTTACAAGTTTGACCCTTGGGTTATCTGACTCTTCTGTCATGAGTTTAGTTTCCTAGAAGTCATATGTACCCCAGGGTGCACTTAAACTTTTCTCATACAAGTTCAGAGGGCTCTGTCGGATTCCTCTAAATTCTTATCTCACATTTATATCTTAATTTAACTTGCAGTATTAAGAGAGGTACTTAAAGATTTCAGTTTTTACGTGGTTTATCGAGACAGAGAGAGTCCTTTGTTGTGGTCTATACACTGAGACAAAGGCTAGAAAAGATCTTTGATGTAATGAATTTACTGTAGTGATGCATGAACGCCCTCCTTTTACAATTGCATAGCTGGAGAGGGTGGGACAGTTTAATTATTTTGCTCTGTATACAAATGATACATTAAGTGCGTATAATGTGAGTCAGATCAGACAATGAGATCATCACCTCAACGTTGAATACGAGCCTGATTTATCTCAGGAGAATCATCTTCATGCACGCTTCCGTGCCTTTTGCTGACATTTTTTCCACACATGGTTTCTATAAAAACATCATATCCATGCTGGGAATACTGTGGTAACGCTGTCCTGCGTAAGCAACCAAATTGGTGAAGCAACCCACATCATTTGACTTGGCATTTCAGATGATCAGCACACCACCCAACCAGCTTCTCAATGGAAGTAAGGAAATTATTTAGGCCTGTGAGGTCATATTAAGTCATGATAAAATTCACAACTACTTGAAACAAGTCATGTGGCATAGGTACTCTAAATATTAAATAGGAAGGTGGTGGACTGAAGTGAGGGGTATGTATAAGGGCGGGTTTAAACCTATATTAAACCTACTCACGTTCAAGTGAAACATGCACACAGTCCAACTTTTTCATTCTTAATCTAAACACTAAATAAAAAGTCGCTCTTATTGGGTGGACCATATGTTGCACAAATTACCAATAGAGTCACATGTTGTAAAGTTAAGTTGAAAGTGAAACAGCTGTTTGTGGTTGTTTGGTTCTATAAATACTGGGGCATTTACGAGAAAACTCTTATACTGCAAGTAAGCTTTTTCAATAGTGAGTTTAATATGAGCAGTCTATAAAAAGCTGTCATTCAGAGTTTATCATTTGATTTTATGATAAAAAAAGAGCTGTCTTGTTTCGATATCGGAGAACCTGCTCTTAACAATCACATAAGATCTTTTACAAAAGACATTGAACCATCAAAAATCTAGTTGACAGAATATATGTGCTACATAAAACAGTGGTATCTAAAAAAACTGTTTTAATATGAAAAACAGATCAAAAGTCATGTTTTATTGTGCATTTCAAGTAACATAAATCAAACTACAGTTGGGTTGTTTGATGAAGTAATAATAACTCAAAAAATCTGCCAACTAACAGAATAAAAACTCGATTACATGAAAAAACAGCAACAGAGTTATCTGTTTTTGCAAATAAACTCTTCATATATTCTTCATAAGGATTTATGAAGAATAAAAGTTAAGCCAAACAACCCGTTTTTTTGTCCTTTGTTTTTTTTAATAAATATAACTTTTCTTTTTCAGTGCAGAATTTTGTAGCTTTACTGTCGGACTTAAACCACGTATCTCCATTTATCATGATTTGAATTTGTTTCATAAATCCATTGGTCACCCTTCATGTTTGTCTGTGGTTTTAACAAATATTTAACCACTAAAAAAGTATTTGTCAACTTTGACAACACAGTGTTTAGTTATTAGAAAAAGGAAGTATTTTTGTCTTTTCTTGTAAAGTGGCAGTTTGGAGATACAATGCTTCAGCCTGACAGCAACAACATGTGCATGTGACTCTTTCTTCTCTCAAAATATTTTGAGAAATGTCTCAATGGTGTGGGTCCATACAATGAAAAGCAATGGGGCCAAACATATTAAAAATACCATTTTTGGTGTGTCATGCAGGTTTGGAATGACATGATGGTGAGTAAATGGTTTTTGAATGAACTATCCCTTCAAGTCCATAACAGCACAACGTCCCTGAGCACAAAGCAAGGTCCAAAAAAGCAGTTTACTGAGTAAGACTCGTACTTTGTAAGAATGTGACTGGTCTGTTCCCCAAACCTTACCCCCTAAAGAGATGCAGTGCATCTGTATGAGCAGCTACCCATCTGTGTCACAAGACCTCTGGTTAAATTAAGTCCTGTCATGTGAGCAGCTCGGTTTGAGTGAATTTACCTCATCCTGTTTATCTACAGCAATCCTGTTAATCCCAAATCTGTCCTTCACTCTTTATTCACACACACATGACCTGACACGTTCATAAGCTTATGATGAGGTCTACTTTACGTCACAAAACTCAGTACATTTTAGTACAAGAGTTATGCAACAACCAACACTTCTTCATTCTTCAAGCTTTTAAAAGATTTACTGAGAAAGCTGAGGCTTTATTGAGTCACATAGATAATACATTCGCCTAGCAGTGCCTCCTGCTAATGTTTAATCTCTATAACAGAGGAAAAATCAATAAGAACTACTGGTAGAAAGTTTCTAACCAGAGGAAAGATTTCAACACATAAGCATTTACGTTGATGTTGTATATAATATGTAATTCTTTAACTCTGAGTGAAAATATAGTACTAGTTTTTTTTTATTGTTTTTTCTTTATTAAGACGCTTTTGGATAGAAATGTTTGAATTTCACTCTGTACCCTGCACACTTGAAGAAATGCTAGGTTTCTAACTCATGGTAGAGTCAAAGACAAACTCAACCGTTGTATATACTTGAACACATCCCAAATAGTTTTTAGCCCAAAATTCTGGGTTTGTTGTTGGGTCAAATATGAACATTTTCTGGATTAATGGTTGGGTTTGTCCATTTTGGCCCAACATGGGTTGCAAATAACAAAATTGTTTTTTTTAAATGCACGTCACTTCCTTCCAGCCCAACAAATGTAATACTGTAATACAGACACAGAGATATTTCAACATTATGCACATTATAGTCTGACTCACCCCCAAACATCCATATTTGACAAATGTGGTATGAAAATATCCAAGTCAAAGCGATTTCTAAAAAGAACAATATCTTGCACAACAAACATTGCATTATATTTTATTAATCACAACGTTCTGGCAAACATGAGGTGTTTTAATGTTTTGTGCAAATAGAGTCATGACAGTGTTTATAGTAAAGTGAACGTGTTGACAATTTTCATGAGCATGTATTGTTTGTGTGTGGAGTTTGGCAAGGAACACACATTAAATATCATCCAGTGTTGACAATAGTTGTTACATCCTGCATTCTGACAGTACTTAACATCAACATTACATGAGTCATCAATGACAACTGCATTTTCATGATTTATAAAAAAAAATGTATGCAAACTCTGTTGCACAGTGCACACTTTCTAGTGACCGATGAATTGGTGCAGACCAGTGTTAAGGGATTACAATTACGTGTGTGATAGTGGATAAACAGACATTTGGAATCCGTTTAGTGGAGAAAGGAAAGTGCAAAAGTAAATCCACTGATAGGATAGTTCACGCAAAAATAAACATTCTGTCATCATTTATTAAAAGAAAGTCATACAGGTTTGGAACGACATGAGGGTGAGAAAATAATAAAGAAAATGTCCATTTCTGGGTGAACTATCACTTTAATAACGTTGTGGAAGCTTGTGCGAAAGTGTTTGTGTAGGTTCAGTGTAAATACTTTTTTCATTAATGTATTTTTAATTTGATAAAAAGTTTAGAAATGTAACATTTGAATAAGATTGACGTAATTTACCCAACACTGTTGTAAACACCAAAAACAATAATTGGTCCAGTATTATGTTTTATCCACATTCCTCTAAAAACAACCCCCATAGCAAATTACAAATGTTAGTGTCCAAGATGTAAAAATGTGGTACTGTATTCCTTAATTCAGCTATCGCTGTGAATTTCCACGGTGGTGAATATGTAACGTTCATTCCTTCGATCACAACAGACAGCAGCAGCTGACTCATGCACAGAACAAATGGGGTCACCAGATGCCAAAACCGTCCACACTGACAGGAAAGCCAGTTCAGAGGTCATTCACAAAATACTCTCGCCACATAAGGGTGAGACCAGCAACTTGCATCTATTTCTGACATGTTGTGGTGCTTCGAGTCCCTGAATACGAGCAAATTTGGTCATTTAACACAGGCAGGCTCCCACATAGCCAGCCAGACCCCTACAAAATGCACACCGCCCTGACAATATGACACAGATTTTACTCAGTATATTATTGTCATTCTCTTAAATGTAAACTCTTGACTCAGCAGGCATGGTATTCTTGCACTAACCTCCAAAATAAAGCCTAACCACATGACTAAGGCAACCAAACGTAACATGTTATCTTTGGAGGGAATTAAATACATTAAAGGAGTCATATGACACGGCTAAAACGAATATTATCGTTTGTTTTAGATGTAATGCAATGTGTATACACGATTTAAGGTTCAAAAACGCTGTATTTTCCACATACCGTGCATGTTTGTATCCCCTCTTTGCCCCACCTGTCTGAAAAGCACAGATTTTTTACAAAAATCATCACTCAAAAGCGAGGTGTGCTATGATTGGCCAGTTAACCAGTGCGTAGTGATTGGTCGAATACTGCAAGCGTGTGACGGAAATGTAACGCCTCCTATCATATTTGGAAGATCATGTTCCATAGCAATTGTACTGACAGGTTCGCCCACCTTACATGCGTATACATTTAGGCGGTCTTAGTCACATCATACCACGAACTGACGTAGATTTGTGGGCGTGTGGTTACACGAGGCCTTTCAGGCAGGTCTGGGTGAGCATTCGCTTTTAGATAGAATGCATCTTTTTTTCCCGACACTTACATTTTTGCCATTTAACATGTCTAATACATGCATGGGCAGCTAATAACACACCAAAGACACAGAAAAACACGTATTCGTGCCATATAACCCCTTTAAACTGCATTAGCCGTAACTAGGCTCCTTACAGCAATTTGTTTATAAATGAAATCAAGATGGGACTTAGGAAACAAACTTTAAAAATGATTTTATATAGAGTAATATAATTATCATAAAACCTCAACAAAATTTAAATATAACCTACAAATGAAACACAGCTAATGTGAAGGCCTCCAATAAATTTTGTGCATTTTAAGCTAAAAAAACCCAGCAATTTAAGACTTTTACATGTGTCTACACCAGATGCGAGGCAACGAAAGACAATAGAACGCATTAGAACCCATTATACTGTAATTAAAAAATTTGTCCACACTGGATATGGCGTGTTTCGACACGACAATCCCATTAGAACACGCAGTCTGTCATGTCCGGTGTAGAAACGGTGCTAGACCATAATTAATAACACTAATTGATAATCTAACACTTGTTTGTACAGTAACTAGAGCAACTATAATGTACTTGATACTAGTGAACCATATTCCAATATAGTGGACCGCAACAGCTGAGATAAGTTTTACATTTGTTCCCTTACTTAACGCACCCTAAATAAAAACGACTGGTTTAAAAACGCTATTATAACTACTCTCTCCAAAGTGCTAGCGTCAAAAGACAGGCATTCACAACTGCCAGGTAAAATCTAATGTAAACTATCCAAATAAAGCCGAACAAAACATAAAGAAGGTCCCATTTAACTTGATGTAATAAAACACTTCCTGTGAATGGGCTGAATCACACTCACACTAAAGAAAGAACCATAAAAGGACATTTAATTGATTCCCTTTTAAAAAAGCATTAAATATTACACTCACAGAAAATAAAAAGGAACGGTTCTTTCAAGCTTTTCCCACTCACAACCAAACAACAGCTTAAGCCTGCAATCCCACAATCCCTTGCATCCTCCTCCAAACCAGAGGACGAGGGAGGAGCGACATGACACAGAACTCATTGGTGAAGGTGAGGACGTGAGATATTGAACTGGCCCTGTTGGAGCTGCAGGCGGAACAGCTTACAGTTGGCGATACGAAGGGGGGCGCAGCACGTCTTACTCAGATCAGATGGCATAAGTGGTCTGGTAGGGTGCCACGTCCCTGTGCTTCTGCGGAACTCCCGGACATAATCAAAACTGGTGCCTGCCAAATATGAATATAAAATATTAAGCAATTCACATGTGTACATTATAAATATAGAGGGAATGGACGTGTCGTCGCTTTAACACGTGAACACACCGGAGCGCGCCCCATGGGTGGCAAAACACTCTGCTCACAATATCAGGAAACGCAATTCCGTGCAACTTTTAAGTGTTCAGGAACACCTGATTCCTAGTCGTAGGGAAGTCGTAGGGATCACTGTAGAGTCCAGCTGCTTGTAATTTCAGCTAATAATTGCGTGTTTAGTCCCGGTTTCTTTGTTTCTCCTATTCTCCTCAGCCATTTTGCCGGGTGTTTTGCCACCCAGGGGAGCGTGTCCCGGCATGTTCACATGGGAAAGTGACGTCAATACATACACTCTATACATATACAGCAATGGCACACATACAACCTTATTGTAAAATGTACCCGAAACAAAAAATCGTTGACATAAATCTAATGTGATTATCAGCTCACCCGTGTCAAGTTCTCCTACTACATATATACTAGCACCGATGGGAACAGCTCCATACACAAAGGATGAGGTGGCCTGAATACAGAGGTTTTGGTCATCCAGAAGCATCCATCTGGAAAGAGATGGCAGAGAAGCACTGAGATGATGCATGTATCTCACTGTTTTGTTTTGAAGAACAGTATACACTAGTATGTATGAACCTTTTCAGTTCATCGTGGAAGAACTCAGACTTGGCGATGGTCATTTGAGTGGTCTCGGGATTGTCCACCTCTCGGTTTCTAACACCACCAAATACGTAAAGCTCTTGGGCAAACCCACACGCCACCGCTCCAAACCTGAGGGCAAAAAAGTAAGGCTGTGACGCACGTTTAGTGGTGCTTGGAAAGCATTTCTGTTATATCTACTTGGATTTGACCATTTTAAGAACACAAAGTATTACATTTTGTCACTTTAAAATAAGCATAAAACCTCAAACCGTACAACATGCACGTACAAATCGTATTCATTTTAGAAGTGAATCAAATAGTTTCGCAGATGGTTTCTTACCACATCAAGTGCAGAACTCATGTTACTATAGAAATATCAATTCTTGCTAATTTAGGCTTCAGACACCAAAGACCTTAAAAGACTATGACTATTATCATTTTGCTATCAAAAGAGATCTATATGCTGTAGATATAAAAGAGTCACATTGCAAGTACATGCATTGTACACCAGAAATTTAAAAAGTCCAGCATGATATTCTCAAGAGTAATTTTTCACCAAATGTTTTGTTCTCCTCAACTGTGTTATAAGAATAAACTCTGACTTGATCTCTTAAGGCAGAATTGATCATCACATAACTCCATGTCTCTGCATAACATACTAAATTTAACTAGTACAAGCATGGACATCATTATACCCAAATATGACAAGAACTCCAAGAAAAATGACTATTTATGTTTGTCAAGATGGTGATCAAATGTTTTTGGTTATGTGGGTTAGACTGATAGGTCCCTTGCCTACTATTGTTCTAAAAACACATCTGCAAAACATCACAGAGCACAGGGTGCGTCAAAGCCTACATTAGTTCCTCGTGAAGACGTCCTGCTTAAAATGAGCTTTTCTCTCTTTTCTTCCATTTAAACATTTATTGGCGTCAGACACGGGATAAGATAAAAACTTCAATTATTTGAGATTTGAAAAGCATGGATCAGAGTTGCTATACAGTAAATGTAATTCTAAGACTGATAATCTGATAATAATGTACCATGTCAATAAAGACCTGATTACCTTATCACCTCTTTTAAAGTTAAAAATGATCTTTCTTAAAAAAAGTAACATGACACATTTTTCCCTTGTTAAATCAAAAAGCTTTATGAAAAATGTTACCTATATAGATCTGTGCTCCTCCATTGCTGGCACATTTTTGAACGTTTGTTTTGTTGCTATAAAGTTGGTTTCTGAGTGTTTTAGAGTATCATATGCATATCGAGCACCGAAAAGAAATTGAAACGTAACATTTTACCTCCGTTCCTTAAGGGGGCAGACGGACGTCCACTGTTGTGTTTTGGGCTGATAATACTCCACAGAATCGTAAACTTTCCCGTACGATCCTCCTCCCATTACATACAGTCTCTTTTTCATGGTGGCACAACTACCAAACTGTAAAACAGAGATACACATGAAGGTGTGATATGTTTCATTTTTATGGTGTAAGTGCGCAGCAACTCATGTTCCTATAGAAATATAATTTCCTGCTCATTTAGGCTTCAGGCACCAAAGACCTTAAAAGACTATGAGCGCTTTTCCACAATCGCGCCGAACCATTCTAAAAAGTGCGGCGCAAAATGAAACCATTTACGTACCGGCTGGTATGGATCGGCACGGAGTGGAATGATAAAGCAACGAGAATGATTCGGCGGGACGGTGAAAAAGTGCTCTATGAATCTCATAATTTTGCTATCAAAAAAGACCTATATACAGTAGATATAAAAGAGTTGCAAGTACATTACATTGTACTAAGGAAATTTAAAAAGTGATATTCTCTCAAGTGTAATATTTCTCCACATTTTTGTTCTCCTCAACTGTGTTATAAGAATAAACTCTGACTTGATCTCTTAAGGCAGAATTGATCATCACAGAACTCCATGTCTCTTCATAACATACTCAATTTAACAAGTACACGCATGGACATCATTATACCCAAATATGACAAGAACGCCAGATAAATGACTATTTATGTTTGTCAAGATGGTGATCAAATGTTTTTGGGTATGTGGGTTAGACTGATAGGTCCCTTGCCTACTATTGTTCTAAAAACACATCTGCAAAACATCACAGAGCACAGGGTGCGTCAAAGCCTACATTCATTAATTCCTCGTGAAGACGTCCTGCTTAAAAGGAGCTTTTCTTTTCTTCCATTTTATCATTTATTAACTACCAAACTGTAAAACAGAGATACACATGAAGGTGTGATATGTTTCAGTTGTTTGGTGAAAGTGTGCAGCCAAAAAAAGGTACCTTGCGCACTGTAGTCATTTTTGGTTGGGTCCTCCAGACGTTGCAATGGGGGTCATACACCTCCATTGTGAGAAGAACCTCAGTTTCATTGTTCTCCCCACCCAAGACATAGATCATTCCGTCCAGCTCAGCAATACCAAAGTGTTGTCTGGCCTTCACAGACAACATGAAAGAACAATGGCACAAATGTGACACCTGGTGGTACCTTTACAAAACTGCATCAAACTTTTCTGTCTTGTTCATATAAATGCATAGCCCCTTTGAATGATTGTGTATTTGTTTTTCACTAGTTATTTTTATAGATACATATTTTATTGTATACAGTTCTATATTATATTATATTACTAATATTAAGACAACAATGCAAAAATTGGCACTCAATTCTCCCTTATGTTACCCTCCTAACACCTAAGCAAATTATTACATATCTTGTTTATTTTTCTGAAAGCAAAACCTTGAGCAAGGTGACAGTTTCGCTTTCCAGGCAACACAGAAGATAACAAAATAATACAATGTACAGTATAATAATGCAAATGCAAGGTGCTTTAAAACGTTTGGCAAATAACTAAATGCAAATATAGTGGCATAGACGTTTGCCTACACTGCCCCATGTGGAGACTCTTGGTATTGTCTTGTTTCACTTCTGGTTCTGAATAGATTTTTTTAAACTGTGTGAATGTGTGTGACAGAAATACCTGCATCATAGCTGGAATTGATGTCCAGGTGTTGGTCTCTGGGTCATATTTCTCTCCACTGCTCAACACAGTTGTATTCTCATCCATGCCACCGATTGCAAACAGATAGCCTTCTAATTGGACAAACGGTTCATTGGTTAATAATACAAGCCAGTGATTATATTCTTATATATACACCGCTAGATGCCACTAAATTTCATACACTGGACCTTTAAATCAGATTGACCAATACGGTTGACTTAAAACCTGACAGTTTTTTTTGTGTGAACTTATAAGAGACCTGTTGAGATCTGGCTGAATTCTCATTCATCTGAATGCAAGAACATCTAACGTCTGTAAGGATAATCCATTACTTTTGAATTCTTTAAAATGTTTAACTTCACAAGAATATGATTTTATGTTTTTTCCCTATATAATTTCAGTGTCAAGCACAAATTTGTTTTTACGTTTTTGTGTTTAGGTCTGAAATTTGGGAGAGCAGTGAAAACTAGAAGGAAACGGATAGTGCCAATTTCTTATAGTAGTTTCACAGCAATTTGAATACAATTTCACTTCAAAATCTAAGATGAAATTATTTGGTCATTTCAGTTTGGAGTGGTTCAAGGGTTCATGCAAAAGGGTCACTCAGGCCATCTTTGAATTTGCGTGACGAAACTAATTAGAGGCCAATGGGCCAGTCATTTAAGAGTTGCGTAATGCATAATAAATCACTTGACATATTAAAGGAGAAATTGACAACATTTGGTTTGCTATTATTATGAGGCCAAAAATTTAAACAATATGTATACGAAAAAAACTAAATTACATACTAACATAACAGATGAATGTGAACTTCAATCTTTAGCATATTTCTTTCAATATACTACAGAACTAATCTAGTACTGACCTGCTGACACGACCCCGTGACCAACGCGCCTTTCTTTCATCGGCTGAAGCTCAATCCACAGCTGCCTGCTTCGGTCATATAGTGGACACATGCAGCGAGCTGCTGCCGTAGGCTTCCGAGAGCTAAAATAAGAGAGTGAATACAAAACAAAAACATCACACTCCGAAAAACTTGAAAATAATACATGAAAGCACTTTAATAATAACCAAATCTCACAATATCAAGAATTTTTTTTTGCTTATACTCACTTCCTTTCCTCACCCCCTATTGTGACGATACACTCGGAGTAGCCGCGGGGTTTAAACGCAGCGAGCAGTGCCTCTCCCTGCTGTTCCGCTCCTCTCAGGGTATCCATACAATAATTCCCTATCACCTCCCTCATCATGGGTTTACCGAGCATTTGCTCGTGGAGGTACGTCCGGTCCAGGCCTTGAACCCATACACAGCCGACATCACCTCCTTCATATGGACCTGGAGTAAAGATACAAGTCTGACAAAACTGGTCGAAGTAAAAGAATGTTTGTTTTTTTATTTACACTCTAAAAACTCTCCTTGATCCCACAAATGAACATCCACCCCACTCACTCGCCGAGCTTCAGCGTCGTGGCCAAGCCAGCGGACCACGGCCTCCAGCGCGTGCCTTTCATTTCCTATGTTGAGCTTCTCCATCGACAGCAGCTCGCACAGACGTTCAGGAGGCTGCTCCAGGAACTCCTCGGTGTTGGCCACGTCTCGGAAATGCGTCTGCAGGAACTCTGTGGCCACGTGGAAGACATGGTGCAGGCAGTAATGCAAGGAGAAGACCCGGATGCCGATGCAGTTTTCTGCCGTGATGCAGCTCTCCAGGAACTCACAGCACAGAGATTTTAGGTCGGTGAGGAGCAGGAGATCGGCAGCTTGGACCACATCCTGGATAGTGTCTTCGCTCAGGGTGATCTAAAAATCAGACTTTAGTTTGGCCGTCAGAAAAGTGAAAGCTTTTGAAGATATAGCACTTCTGTAGTTCAAACAGTATCGCATGGTGCAAGGAGGAAAGCGTCATGGGTTCAGTTCTTAAAGGGCTAGGGCACCCAAAAATCATTCTTTTTTTTCGCAGAACACAAAAGAAGATATTTTGAAGAATGTTGGTAACCGAACAGCGCCAGAACCCATTAACTTTTATTGTATGGACACAAAACCAATGCAAGTCAATGGGTAGCGCCGTTTGGTTACCAACATTCTTCAAACGATTTATTTTGTGTTCTGCAGATGAAAAAAGTGGGACTATCCTTTTAAGGACTAAAGGGATACTTTACTATCAAATCAAAATTTCCTCATGTTTTACTCACCCTCAAGGCATCCTAACCGAATATGGTTTTCTTCCTGACGAATAATGCAGTCGGAGTTATACTAACACGTATTATTTTACGTCCAAGCGGTAAAATGGGAGTGAATGGGTGTTTAC
Source organism: Triplophysa siluroides (assembly GCA_006030095.1). Classification (NCBI taxonomy): domain Eukaryota; kingdom Metazoa; phylum Chordata; class Actinopteri; order Cypriniformes; family Nemacheilidae; genus Triplophysa; species Triplophysa siluroides. The sequence continues at coordinate 605,026 of VCII01000102.1, read as the reverse complement.
TTTTTGAAGCTCCAAAAAGTGCTTCCATCGATCGAAGAACTGCTTGACACGGCTCTATTCTACCGCTTGGAAGTAAAATAATACGTAGTATTATAACGCCGTCTGCATTATTCTTCAAGAAGAAAACCATATTCTGTTAGGATGCCTTGAGGGTGAGTAAAACATGCGGAAATTTTGATTTATAGTGATAGTAAAGTAAAGTTTCTCTTTAAGTTAACTGATATAATGTAAATAGAAATAACTGATATATGTAATGTAATAAATGCAGTGTAAACTGCTTAGGATACAAAAGTTTACCAGACACAAATATAAATGTATATATAAATAAAAAAATTAAAACATTTATGGTTTACAGTTATAAATAACACTAGGGCTTTCAAACGGTTAATCGTGATTAATCACATCCAGAATAAAAATGTGTGTTTACATAATATATGTCTGTGTAATGTGCACTTATATGCATATATACATACAAAAACATACATGTACTGTATATATATTTCGGAAAATGTAGATGTATTTATTTAAATTTACCAATAATTTCAATTATATAAACGTTTATTATTTTTGTTAAATATATGCATGTATTTGTATGTGTTTATTATACATATATATTAATATATAATATGTAAACATAAACTATTACTCTGGATGGGATAAATCATTTGCCAGCCCTAACTAAAACATGTAGTATACTGTATGTAAATGATAAAATCACCTCTCCACTAAAAATGTAGTCCAATATCTGCCTTATGGTGGGAACTGAGATCCCTTGCAACTCGATTTTATAAACAGATCCATCCTCCTTTGGTGGGTTGTAATTTAATTTGGTCCTAGAAACATGTTGTAGAATTAGTTTAATTTTGTTTGAATATCTTATGACAAAACAGTCTGACTGTCAACAACAGAGATTTGCTGAGCAGCCTTTATTACATTGGAATATTACACGTAATACAAAAATCTTATATATTTGATTTACATGAATAAAAGTGATATTAATGTGTACAGAATAATATTCAAATGACAAATTGAATTTTGGATTTTCGTCTACAAGCAGTTAAGTCAACAAAACATGTTCCAGAAATAAATGAGTCATGCAGATTTGGAACCACACAACGGAGTAAATAATGACATTTTTTCCATATAAACAAATGATCTCTTATGTGTAATCTTTTGTCACATTGATAAAAGTTAGTTGGGGAATAAAAAAGTAGGTCACAATGAAACAAGTGAACAAACTAATAACAGCAGACAAGGTGGGGCCCTTGGCACACCCACATGACACATTGCTCAAGGGTCTGTTACATGTAACGTTAAGAGCAATCACACCAGCTCTTCATGATCGCAATCTCATGTCACAGACGCATCACTTCTTAAAAACATGCAAATTTAACAGTTTACTCGCATACCTTATGTATGGACTAGCAGCAGCAATAACGTTTTTCTGAACAGGTATCTCTTCACCCTCCAAAACCAGCACTGCATCTTGAAAAGCCTGATCTTGTCTGAAAGACTGAAGGGCCCTTAGAAGCTTTTGGGAATGTTGAGGGTCCGAGACCACTGATCCTGCATCAGCTCCAGCTGCTCCAGAAGTTGACATGCTGTTAAAACAACCCGAACAGATGAGTTACCTGAACACACCTCCAGGCAAGACAGTTCGACCTGTTTAAACACGAGTACACCTCTAAATCATCGTTACTCACTCTGGCTGTAAGATGCAGGAAAGTACTCTAATGAAACTCGTTGTCGATGCGGTCTGTTACATTAGCTAGGCATAATAAAGTTTTTTTCAGCCCAAACTTTCACGCCATTCACTGCAGTCCATCCACACGCACAGCAAAACAACTTCAGTGACGAAGCGTGACGTCACCCGGAATACCATTTAACTTTTCGCGATAAAAGTTTTGCTTTTCAAAATAAAAGCATGCAGGTTATATGAACTTCTGTAAAATATGAAAAGCGATATAAAAAAATGGAATAGATTTTTCATTGATATTTATTTTATATTATGCACGTTTAAATGAACAACATTAGTAATCATTTTAATGTATTTTAATAGTAAGGTTGTAGTGTGACTGCCATGTTTTCATTATCGGTCAGTTTTAGACACTGCTTCTCTAGCGTACAATTATTTAATACAGGATTATAACCAATAAAGAACTGCAAAAGAACAAAATGCTCTATAAGCTTCCCATGAATAAGGCAAAGAAAACTGAATAAGCAATAAAAAGCCATTAGCTTTACTTTTTGGAGTTCAAATGAATATAACATAATATTACTGTTTTCATTAGAGTGTTGGGTTTTTACTGTTACATCTGTATTGTTATCAAAGCAGTATTAAGATATTATCTCTCATGCAAGAGTTTTTCAGAATAAAAGAAACAATGCAAATCTTTACTCCAGCATTAACATACAAATGAGAAATGTAAAAATTCACCTGGGATTTCCTTTACAAAAATGTCACAAGTTGATTCATTTCTGTTTCCATATCATAGCCAATATTGATTTCTTTAAAACACACTCCTCCCTAGGTGTAATACAAATTTGAACGAAACATTTATAGGACAGTAAATCCCTCTGTTGCTTATTCATTAAATGTGTCATAAATCACAGAATTTTGTCAGGACAAAAAGAAAGACGAATAGAGTACTTCTGACAAATCTGTTTTTTTATGCATGAAATAAGAGTGAAATTAAGCTGACGCACTGACTGAGCGAGACAGAAACTAAGGACATGTTTTGATTTATGAGGACTGGGACCTCAGAGATGTGAATGAGTGAGACCAATAGGAGGATCGAATTAATCTTTCATTAAGAGAGAGCTTTATGGTGATTTAATACCCGTTTGAGCCACTGATCAGCTGTGCCAATTATTGTAGAAAGACCAGAGCAATTTCCCTTAATTCCAGTGATTCATGTGTATTTCAAAGGATTATAAAGAGGAAATTTTAATTAGAGTCTGTAGGATATACCCTTTACCAAGTATAAAACCTTTTATAGTGTATTAAATTGGCCCAGACCTTCCATGACTTGGCATGTTCTTCGGGTTGGCACTGGAGAGACCCATCCATCGACCACTAGATGGAGCAAAGCGAGCAAAAAAGCAGAACAAAAACAAACATAAATGCATCCATATTTTCAAGGATGTTTGGTTGGTTGGTTGGTTGGTTAGATAATCGTAAAAAAACGATTATACGTTTGTATTTAATTTTACAGAAAAAGGTAAACATTTTTTTTTAAATCAACAGATATACATTGTATTTATGTTAAACAGATATTAGACCAACAAGTTTCCAAGACATTTACCTAATTCAGCCCACAGCAATTTTTGGAAATGAAATAGTTATATGAAAAAAATTTACATTCAGAAATTTGAATTTATTAAGTCAAAAAATTGTCTTTTAGCATTGATGATTAGCATTAATTTAGCATTACTTAAAGTGATACTTCACCCAAAAATGAAAATTCTGTCATCATTTACTCACCTTCGAGTTGTTCCAAATGTGTATAAATATCTTTGTTCTGATGTACACAGAGAAATACATTTGTAAGATTGTTAGCAACCAAACAGATCTCACACCCATTGACTACCATTGTAGAAAAAAATACTTTATATATTTGTTTGTTCTGTTTAACACAAAAGAAGACAGCAAACGGTACTGGCGCACTTTTGACTATCATTGTTTTTTCCCATGGTAGTCAATGGGTGTTGAGATCTGTCTGGTTATAAGCATTATTCCAAATATCTTTCTTTGTGTTCACCAGAACAAAGAAATGTATACACATTTGGAACAACTCGAAGGTGAGTAAATGATGACAGAATTTTCATTTTTGTGTTAAGTATCCCTTTAACGTCGCCCGTCATACTGTACGTCCTTGCGTTCACGTCACAGTCAGACTCGATCAAATTGACACTACACTACTATGTGGGCCGCATAAGATTACTTTATGTAGGTGGAATGTACCTCGACAATTCAAATTGACATTGCATTTTGACAATATTTACTAAAATACGTCTTAACCTAGCAGTGTCTCAGACACGCATGTAGTTAATCGTTTGTTATTAATGCGCGAACCTTCTATACGACGCCATTTAGAATTTGGGCGGATATTACGTCAGAGCAGAGGCAAGTGAGCATGTTAACTTTCCTATTCGGTTGTTTATATATTTATTTATTTAAGATAACATCGATTACAGTGCTTCTGGTTTAAGGTAAGTAACTTATCAGGGGTTTTCCTGGCTCAAAATGAGGCGGAGGTGGTGCCATCCTGAACTTTACACACACGCGTAGGCCTACCGTACCTTTAAGTGGCTTAACCAGTGACTTTGAGTTTGACATATTAAAAATTCTAATACAATTAGATAAAAATGACAATTAAGTATATATATATATATATATATATATATATATATATATATATAACACTACATTTATTCAACCAAACAGCCTTTTTTTAATCAAATAAAGTATTTTTTTATCGTTTTCAACTAACTTTCCACCCACAATAGCCAACTGAATTAACCAGACTTACTAAATGAGCAAAGCTCATTCACATCTTGTATTCTCCGAGGTTCACTATAAATGATTCAATGATATTCGCTAGTGACTGAAAAGTTCAATAGTTTAAATGAATCGGTTCAAATGAGTCATTCGTGTGCGAGTCGTTCTGAACGCAATGTGGCGAACTCGCTGTGTACAGTATACGCTGATTCAACGATCCAACTGCATAGCTAAAGACATTACAACGATGTACGTCATGTTAATTCAAAACAAACAGCCGTGAAACACAGGCTGGCTCTTGTTCTGCAACCCTTTTTAGTGCCTCAGTGTGCTGATAACGAAACAGCGCCACTACCGTGGCGTAATGTCGCAACTGCAGTTACAAATGACAGTCTTTAAAATGCACACAGCATTTCTTGTGAAGACTCAAGACATAAGTTTGGCGAGAGCCTGAGGCGGCAGGACATTTGACGGAGGCGGCCGCCTCCAATCTTTCTATGCAGGAAAAACCCTGCTTATGGGTTTAACTTTTTGTGCCCTGGTGGATTTTTGTGTCTTGGTTAAACACTCATAGTTGAAAAGCAGTGCCCAATCCTCACTTAGATATTAAACTTGATCAAGATTTGGTTCTAATATACTATAATGTTGTCCGGAAATATCAGTTGTTCCACAAGCACCCGTTTTAGGGCACTCTCAGTCAGTGGCTTTATCTGCTTATTCACCTTAGAAGCAGCTGGCTCCTTCACCTTTGTGTCCGGTCATCCTGTAGTCTACATTTCTCATAATGTTTAATTCAGTGGAAGCTGTGTTTGTATATTATTCTGCAGGCCTAAACACTTCAACGCTCACTTAATATTCAGAATGTCGCACTTCATCCTATACTGTCAAAAAAAGCTTGTCACTGGGGCAGTACCCTCACTTTCCGGTGTTAAAGCGTACCAAGCTAAGCTATGGTACAAATGTAGCAGTTTGCTGACAGTGACTTGCTGTGTCTAGTTTAAACATTAAACCCTTATGAAAATTTTAACTATATATGGGAGCTGTGGGGTAAATATGGTGATGCTTGGTTGAGTCTAAAAAAGTCATTAGATCGACACAGTTTGGGTAAATTTGATCTTTTATCTATGATGCCCCAGTACATTCATGAACAGACGAACCCTGAAATATTGACGTCAACACAATCAGGACATAAAAACATTGAACAGTTGAGAAAAACAAGATAAAAGCTTCAGAAGAGTTCGGGGAGTATTTGCCAAGATGGGAGCTTTAGAAGACTTTGTATTGAGCCAAGGCTCTCAAGGTGATATGCACCTGCCTTTAGCCATCATTTTCTTTCATTGGCCTGTTTATGAATTGTTGCTGTAAGCCCAGCGTTATTAAGAGGCACTTCATATGGAACCTGATTAGCATCTTAAAAAGTGCCTAATTATTTCTCAAGCGCCATTGTCTGCGCACGGCCCTCCCCTTTTAAAACAACAAAACTAATGGAAAGCAGAGTGAAGTCAAGGTCATCATCCCTCTTGAAGGATGTGTGCTTTGTGGACCTATTTTCTCTTTTGTTCAGCCTGAGAAACAGAATAAATGTTTGATAATTAGGTGAGGCTGTAATGTCCAGAGTTTTCTAAGCAGTGGACAGACTGACAGAATGAGAGCAACCTTAAGACAGAGGCCCAGCCAAGTCCTCAAAGTATTAGTCCATCAACGTCTCTTTCTCATCTCTTCTCAACCATCCACGATGAATGAATGAGCCGGACTTCAAGTTCCAGATCTGTCATTAGAGGAGTAAATTTAGATTCGCACATTTGTACCCTTTCATATCTCAGTGTAGTTTTCCACTTCCCATCTCTTATTAGGCATTAATGGGTTTTCAATGGAGTTCAATATCCTCAACCCCTTTTCCAACTTGTCAGGCTCCGCTGCCCACAACCAGGAGAATTAATTACAATTGATTAAACTCATTTTTGTGGGAACCCATTCCACATCTAAAAATAATTCACCATTTCCTTTTGTTCTTTAATCAGACGGGGAAGTTTTTAACATCCCAAAGGAAATTGCCTGACAAAGGGGGATGTCTTCTTTTGGATTGGGTGGTCAGGGAGACAGTGGGTGGTTGGATGTCTTTTATGTTTTTCCACGATGATGTGAAGCAGAAACTTTTATGTAAACTCTCCTTGAACCGGTTGCTACAGACAATTAGTTTTGTATTTGGGATTTTGTTTTCCTCTAAAGAATCTCTCAAGTGCATTTAAATGTGAGCAACAACTAATACAGTCCCCATTTTTCAAATGTAAAAAAACATAAATCCTTTATTGCCATGAATTTGAAAGCAATGCATGGATTTGGATTGGGTTTTACTGGCTGCATTGAGCTTTTGTTCACTCTTGCTCATGCAAGGCCATGACCTGTAATAACTGTAGTCATTTTCCTCACCTGTCTTGTTTTTCTTTTCTCCTTTTGAGTGCATCATAGTCAGCATTGTCTCAGGAGAAGCAGTCCCCAGGGATAAAACATTTGTCACGACTGCGGCAAACGATCACATTTTCCTTCCTACTGGCATCTGCACCTTTCCCCAAGAGTATAATGGAATTTAGAGCAGCAACATACCATCACACATTATTATATCTTGTCAAAATCCTAGGCGTACATCAAGAAAAAGCATTTTCTTCACAGAAACGTTTTGCAAATTAAAATCTATGAAAATCACATCCGAGCAACAAACTCAGCCTTTTAGAATTCATGATGTTACGAGAGAACTGCCGGGGACTGCAGACAGCATGCCTTGTAATTCATTGGCAAACCAGTGCATTAATAGTATTGAAAATGACATGCTGTTGTAATAAAGCAGCTCAGATAATGTTCATTTTAAAATCTTTGACTTTTAAATGCAGACTAACCTCATTGCCATCTGGGAGAAAGAATCGCAATGTTTCTTCTGGGCACACTGTGCACACGCTTTAAATACAGTAGTTCAGACCACATGTACATCAAAACACTCACCGGAGAACTGAACTTATTTAGATTTACACTACAGGGGCTGGTTAATATACAAGCGTACAGTTCCTGTTACATCAAGGTTCAGGTTAGGTGATTTGTAATGTTTCCTGATGACAAGCTTCATTAACTCCCTGTACTGCACTTGCTTTGGGCCAGGCAAATGCATCTGAGAGTAGGACGGGAAAAAACATTGCAGCGCTTTTTAAAAAACACCTTGGGGGTTTTCTGTCTCATAAGTGCATGCAAAACATGTGCTTTTCATAACTCCCTCAGTTCATTCGCCGGCTCATTTTGATCGAATATGTGCATGAAGTTATTGCTTATCTATTCATTTATGCACACTCGAGGAACGTGGCGACATTATTCTACACTTATCAAAACGGTTCTCATTCTGTTGTAGCCGGGGAAATGCAAGTGTCTCTAAGATGTACGATCGGATGTAGAATTAAAATTCTGGAATTGGGCTTGGCCTGATGTGAATGCTGCATGTAATATGCTCCCAATGGATTTTTGTGCAGTTTGGTTGTGATCGTGCAATCGGTGCCAAGCATCAAAAGCGTTTGATTTCAATCTGGTATTCCATAGAGTTCACTAGGGTTGGGAAATTGGACTATAATAATGCATAAAACCTTAGTGTTCAAATGTAGTTTACAAATCAAAGTTTGTAATGCTGCGAGTCATCACAGCTCTGGTTGTTTTGGTTCACTGTAAACGCTTATATTTTCAAATGCTTTTGGAGAAAATAAATGGGGATAAAGTTAGAAAAATTCACACAATGGTGCCACAGTACTAAGACCACAGCAGCTGTGAGAGGTTGACCATGACCCAGAAAAGACCTACAGAGGGCAGCAGTGCTCCACAACCAGAACCCTGCAGCGGAACAATTTTCGTGGCATTGTAATATTCGGTTTATCTTTTCCTCCTGTCTCTCCTCGACTCTCAGCGGTACTCTCGTGGGCAGATATAATTAATGGATCACTATTTACATCCAGCCTTTTTGCCCCCAGTCCCCTTCATCTCCCTGTGCCTCACCTGACAGAGGCAAGTGTGGAGATTGACAGATTGGCTATTTCTGGATATCAGCTGTAATTAAAACTCATTTAGGCTGCTGATGGCATTTTACGCCCCTTTCATTTGCTCCAATTAGAGACAGTATTAGGTTTCCAACATTGTGAATCAGATAGACTTATTAAAAGAAGATAGCAAAAGGTCCAAGGAAACTATGCACCCCTGTGTATTGGTAGGCCGGGGGTAGTCGAGGAGTTATGGATGTTCTATAATGCATGAGGGGGGAGCGCTCTGTATTGATCAGATAAACACTGAGACTTTAGGATGCTACAGATCAAACAGGACATTTATCTTTGATACAACTACTGTTTGTTTCTCTGTCATTAAAGGAACAGTTCACCCAAAAATGAAAATCCTGTCTAAATTTACTCACAAGCTGTTCCAAATCTGTATTAATATTATAAAGATCGAAGAATGCTTGTAACCAAACAGTTCTTGGCCACCATTGACTACCATGATTATCCCAAAATGCTGGGTTTGTAGTTGATTTTTAAACCAGCGTGGGTGTAGCTTTCCCATGCAATATTTAATGGTTAAATACTAAACAGCAATTCTGGAGACACTCTTAGGCATGTTACAGCAGGGCAGCCTTGTGTCCAGTAAATAATTGAATCAAAAGATTTTTCTTCCCTGCACATATTATATATCAATGTTTTTGTACATCTCTCTCTAAACTATTTACACTAATATAATACATTAGGGATGCACCGATATGAACATTTTGGCTGATACCGATAATTCTTTAACATTGGAAGCCACTAACTGATATATTGGCCGATATACAGTATCTAAATATTAACAAGATATCCCTAAGACTGAAACAAAATGCAAAAAGTGGAAATAAACTGCTTTTATTTGAAAACATTGACTGCAGAAAACAAGGTAACCATTAGTTCTCTTTCCTCCCTAAAAATTATGTACCAAGCACTTCACACTAAAGCTTCTTTAACTTTTAACTTTTCTGGTATAATGTTTATTACTTAATTTAATAAACAAATAAAAGATGTTCTTCCAGAGACACGTAAAAAAGTGTTCTTATTAACCACATGTCTAACAGGTCTCAAGACAGAAAGCATTCAGACAGCAGTCTGATTCAAACAATACGCTTTTGTTCCTAGAATTTATTTTAAACATACAATGTTTTGCCAATAGCAGTAAGTGAATGATCACGACAGAAAGACAGTACTGTGCTGTATTTTAACTGTGAGCAGCGTGCAGCTGAAGAAGTTTAACCAGAAGAAATGATTTATGATTTATCGGCTATAATATATCGGCCTAAATTTTATTATCGGCCGATACGATAACATTAAAAATGGCCATTTATCGGACGATACCAATATGGGTGATAGTTTATTGTCCATCCCTATAATTCATAATTCATGGCTTACATTTAGTCCGAAATCAAACCCATTTCCAGTATGTGTACACCCGCTGTCTGAAACTCAGCAATGTATAATGGCAGTAATTTTGCAAGATTCCAGGTGGACTTTAAATGCCTTTTGAAAGATTTATGAATTTCAGAAAGCAGTGAAGGCAAAAACCCTCTCCCTCAGGCGAAATTCCACTGCTTGTACTCGAAACCACTTTGTCATGGTAAACACTTCTTTTAACATGTGATCAAATGCTTTTGTTAATAGACAGACAGCCAAACATATTCACTGCCCCGGTACACAACACGTGAAGAGCTACATGAACTTATCATAATGCTCCTCATCAGACGCCATGAAGGACAAAAACAAAGCTTTTTTCAAAGCGATTCTTGTTCTTTTGCTTCGTGTGTTCCTTGAAGGGTGAATAATAAATGCTCATTTGTGGCAGTTATTTTGCCAATTTTCATTCTGTTTTTGCCACTTTGCATGGCCTCTTTTTGCATGGCAGAGGTGCAACGACACTTCCAAAAAGAGTTTCTTTCTCTTCAAGCCCTGCCGAGGGAGATTTTCATATAAATGCTAATTTATTTTCAGCCATTTAGGCTTTTAGTAATTCACTGGCGCTTTTTATTGTGATATTTGAATTGTGAAAAGAAAAAAAGAAACAATGTTGTTGTGACACAGTATGGTTATCGAGAAACACTGTCTCTGTTAATGGAAGTATTAAAGCATGGAAAGATAATTTGGTGAAATCCGGAAATGCCTGGAAAGACATTTTTGCTTAATTAAATAGTGTATTCACTTATCACACTGTATATTTCTTTGTTTGCTTTTTTTCGTGTGTAAATTCTTCACTCCGTCTGAAATAACCACACCTCTTCACAACATTTTCACCTGAAAATAATGACACTCTGTCAGACTTTCAGTATCAGAATGCATCACTGCAGCCCACCCTCCCCAACCTCAATTCAATGAAAGCCCCAGGTGACCAGTCGTGGCCGGTCATCAGCGTTGATATGGCGCATTGATCACAGGGAAGCAAGCTTTTACCAATGATGAAAGTTCAATGCAGCGGAGAGGACAGCCAGTAAGATCTGCCGTGTCAAGAAAGAGGATTTAGTAGAAACTATATACAGTACAGTATATCGATATATACGATGACTGCGAATGATGGCAATAGAGTGTGACGGTGAATGGATGTTGGTGTAAACCATTGTATGTGTGTGTTTGAGTGTCTGGGTGGGATGGATCAATAAAAACAGTGTTAAATGGTGGGATTATTCTGTGATGATGTGCAGTTGAGTCAAATTGCTGGAGATTTGGTAGGGTGTGATAACAAGCCTGCTGGTGGAAAGCGAGTGATGTTGATTTCTCTTTGACGCCACACCGATCCACATCTGTCAGGGAGTGGGCATATCTGCTATATTCAAAGAACATCCGGGTGTGATCGGACATGCTTTCATCCAGAGCCTCAGAGGAGATGTTGACACACTGGACTGTGTGTTCTCCGGTGTGTGTGTTTTTTCCAAGTGTGATTCACAGACGCAAAAACAACTAAGTATCAATTAATTTGGTGTAATCATTGTGTTTATATGTAACTCCCCTTAAATCCAAACTGAAGTTTTTGAAATCCGTCTTCTACAGAGATTGAGGGAGGTCCACATCTGAATGGCTGATTTTGATCAATTTATAAGTAAAGCGTATGATGCATATGATATAACTATAAGAGTATGTCTGTGCAATTTGTTAAAAGATCATCACGTGATTAAAAGCATTAAATTAGCTTTAAAATGTTTATTTAGTCTTATTTAAAAGTCGACTTTTGTCATTGACCGATGTGTCAGCGAATGTGCTATTTCGATCTACACGCACCGCCGTATGTGCCTTTGGTTGCAATTCACAACTTCACCACTAGATGCTGCTAAATTTCATACATGGGACCATAAAACTTCCCTATTTATTTTCTACCCTGTAAACGGGTAAATGTTTTACATAAACGTAGAGAGATTCATCTCAATGCTGTGAGATTATGAATGAATTATATTGTCTTTTCTGGGCTTGTTTGGACAATGGAATCTGTCAATATGTGATATGCGGCTTAGCAACTTTTCAAAAACATGTAGGTCTATGTCTTCCTATAGTTCCTTCAACTGACCTTAGTAACAAAATAAACTCTTGTGGGCATAGCGAATCCAGTCAATAACGGTCTTGTGCCTCTACAAGACCTTGTGCTTACCATGTTTGTAATCTTGCAAAGCTACATCCTGCCAATAAACAGCCATTGGCTCTGGGAAGGTACAATAAAGCTTTGTTGTTGAAGGTACATGGCTTAAATGTGAGTTGGTTGTTTGGAACAACATCTCTACTACTTCAGCAGTTTTTAAGGCCAATTTTTTTTACACAAACTTGGAATAGAAATCCAAAATCTATTACAGAGATAAAGACTTCTCGCTGAATTGAACATGTAGTACAATGAGGTCATATTACAGCACACCAAGGCTTAAACCATTTGGGAAGACCGAGGTGCTATATAGCACCGTTTTCGTATAAAGAACCTGTTCTATATAGAACCTCAATTATCCCAAAAGAACTGCTGAAGAACCACTGAAGTACCAAAATATGGTTCTATATATCATTTAAAGTGGTTCCCCTATGATTATGAGCCAAGAACCGCTTTTAGTGCTACATATGTTCTCTTTTCATATGCAAACTGTCTACTACTATTTTAGCCCTTGTTTGCAGTGCAGTAAGCAAGAAGTCCTGAAGCCTAGTTTCATTTTAGAAGTATTCAGTGTCTAGTATCGTGTTGTTTATGCTTTTGTTGACATCGGCACGTTTTTTTATCTTGATCTGTTGATGAAAGGATCTCGTTTTTTTATCAGGATGCTTAGTTAAACGTACCAAGAATCATAAGCATCCATTGACTTGCGCAGTGACACGTGTTGCAAAGCCCCCAGCTTCTCAATCGATATGTCAACTGATTAACATTTAACGTGCAACCTCCCCAACATCTCTTTCCCAAGTCCCTCACTGTCCACATTTAAAGCATGTTCAGATTAGACTCCCATTATACATCAGGCTCACATCAGATCTACATTAGGTAAAACACCCAAGAGGTACATCGTATTTGGTTATCATTTCATTATTTTACCGTTGAAGTTAGTGGATAGTGCCTGTCACATTCTATTTTGTTCTGTCTTCTATCTCTCCCTCTCTCTTTCTCTCTACTTAGCTCAGTCTTTTCAGGTCAGACGTTTCTCACACACACCCTGACACACTTGCGCACAAATGTGTAGAGACACCTCTAATGCATCCAATTTGAATGGATTTTAAAGCAGTATTACTTACGTGTTCAAGCTGCGGATCACACGGAAAATGACCAAGGACTATACTGCTGCTTGCTATGACAGTGAATAATGCGCTAACGCTATTATTTGATCTTTTTGTCTATATTATTATGCTTGTTTTCTTCACACGTTTGCATACAGACATTGGCATAAACACAACAGATGCAAAGGGTTGATTTAGCTCTGTCCCTCAAAACGATTTAACTTAAACTCTTAAAAATAAAGGTGCTTTTTTCCCTAACACCTGGCATCCCCTGCGAAGCGGTTCGTATTCCCGCTTGAATATGAATCGCCCATGCGGGAATGACATGAATGCCATGATTTAGTTCATCTGGAAGATAAGACAAAAATGCCGAAGAACACAGGTGTGTGGGAACACTTATAATTCAGTGAGGACAAGGCAAAGGCAGTGTGCCAAATATGCGATTTGAAACTAGCCTACCACAACGACACATCAAGTTTATAAAAATGCTAGTTTGGGATTTATTATGTGTTCAACTTTGTGTGCATTGCGCAGATCTGCTTATGTTATCAAAACAAGAGCAATTTATGAAAGATGCTTTGCGCTGTTCGGTTTGCGCAGCGCTGCATGGTGTCCAACAAACCTAATATTTGGAGCAGTTTGGGACCTGGTAAGGACACATATGTTTCACATATTCAAACGTTTTTTTCTTACGGTGACTGACAGCTGAAGCTGAATAAGGAGTTTACAGTCACATGGCCGTCATGCGTTTAAATTTGCATTGGGTTTAAACAACATGAGTCCTTTAGGAACTAACATACGTGTCCATGGTTACTTAGCAAGACAGTCAAGGTAGAGTGTAACTTTTCTTTTCTTTTACAAACACTTCTACGTAACTGTGTTTTATCACATGGTTGTTTGTGTGTATGAGGAAATGACTTGAGACCTGCGGAGAGTGTACAGGTAATTATGGCGAGTGCTATAGATGGTTTCCAGCTTGTCTCTATGGTGTCAAATACCCATATGTGATGGTGCGGCTTTGAAGTAGTATGGATCATTTTTTTGTTTGAGTCTATAATCACATTAAAGTGCACATGGATGCTGTTTTTCTTCCTGTCCAGTTTCCCCCTGATCTTTAGGACTACCCATAATCCTCGGCTTTGCATCAAATGAAGGACAAAACTCATGTTCCCACGACGTCCTTGGTAATGCATTATCACCATTCTGATAGAAAGCAAACATGATACGTGTATGAGAGATGAATAAAATCCTTGTCTTTCCCATGCATCCCTTATGTCAATAGGGATGAAGGAAGTCAGGCGCTAAATTACCCATTACACTGTCCATGCATGAAATATCTCATTTGCATATTTAATCATGATATGCGTGATGCTGCCCTGGGTTTTTGGTCTCCCATTGGACCTTCTGTACTTGTTCAGAATATGGTATGGAATATGACAATAAACTTTCAGAACTGCCTTTGTGCCTGAACAGACACGGTGAATAGAAGCAAAAGCTGGACTGCTTTTATCGATTTCTTTTTTCCAAAGGCCTATTGTGTCCGAATCAATTTGCAGAAATTGTTCTGAGTGAAAATGGCACAGTACCATTCAACTGAAGTGTATTCACATATTTTGAGATGATGAAAGGATGACTAAAGATGTCTGCTGTCATGAGTTGAGATCTGAACAAACAGCGCATTTAACTAAACTTTGTTTTAGCTGATGCCTGTACCTTTATTTATTACCTTTAATTATTAAACATAAAACAAAGACCCACGGTGGGGTTTAAACAAGAAAACAGGATAATAGGACAAGTAAACAGGAACGTAGACTTGACTAACTCTAGACTTAACTTAACTATACTAAACACTGACCTGACTTGACTTGACTTGACTTGACTTTACCTTGACTTGACTAATCCACAGTGAAAAGATGAATAGTCATCCACAAGGAACACGCAAAAGCACATAAGCACACAAGTACATAGGCACAAGAGTACAACGAACGAGCACAGGACAAAAGACACGAGGGCATTAGAAAGGGGAGCAAATGAGGAGGGGACAGGTGCGGGGCATGAACTAATTAACGATCAATAATGAAGAGACAAGAGGCCGGGAACAGAGACGAGACCGTAGAGAGCATATGGAAGGCCAAATGGGCCAAAATGCCTCTCTCCACATTAAACAATGGATCCTGCCATGATTCTGCCACAAGATTCTGCCACATCATGACAGTTATCCTCATCTTGTGTTGTCTGTGAGGACCAAGAAAACAGGTTTCTGTTTTTTTCAGATACGTAACGTCACATGGCTTCTTTTATCATTTATCATACATATATTTAATAGTTACTCGGTGTGTAAAGGAAAGTGTTATCACACAATGCTTAGTTCATCCAAGAATATATAACAAAAGAAGATATTTTTAAGAATCTTGGTAACCAAACAACATTGCATCCCAGTTGTCTTCCATTATATGGACACAAAACCACAGAGAAATTTCCTAAAATATCTTCTTTTGTGTTCTGCAGAAAAAAGTTAGACTGGTTTGAATGACATGAGGGGGTGATCCATCCCTTTAATCCATGTATACTAATCATAAATGTTTGCATGAAATAACAGTGTGGAGATTTAGACGTCTGGAGGTCTGGATAATCAAAAAGAGTTGAGAAATAGATATGACAGATAATAAACCGCTCTTCAATTACAGCTCTGCTGAATCACAGACTACCCGAGTACAAAGAAACAAATGGCGTATGATGAGAATTGATGAGTTTCTTGGAAAGTGGTATTGATTAGTTTGAAGTAGACAAGTGGGTGGGTCTTTCTGTCTTCTTGCAGAACTCGGGTCCTCATCTATTAATCATGAATACATGGTGGAACATCAAGCCTCACTTGTCTCATTACATACGTCTCACGAGGGGCTACGCATTGGGTTAAATTATATCTTTCTTCTTCACAGATTTTGCTTCATAAGCAGAGTTGCTAATGAATCAGGGGATTTGCCATGATGTAAATGAAGAGATGTGAGAATCTGCGTACACTCAATCATAGAGATGCAACAGATTTTTTCTGGCTATGAAGGTAACTGATGAGATTCCTTTATCGCACTATGGAGGGCACTTCATTCTTTAATGGAAAAAGGGTCAATGTTGTTTTATGGATTTTTTTTGCTTTGGAAAAGCAAAATACCACAACAATGATGATAATAGAGTTAGATGAGAGAAGATGTCATGTAAAAGCTAAGCGAAGGAAAAAATCATAAAAACAGTTTTTATACGTACTCTAGTGCTGAACCAATCGTTTGATAGTTGTGTACTTTCTGTGTGTTTCTCAGCAGTAAATGGAAGATCAAAAGACAGCCCAAGAGTATAGCGCATATAATTATTGCATTTATTGCATTCAGAATCAATTGCAGCATCTCTGCTTATTTTTTATTTAATAGTCTCAATGGTATTTCTTATTCAAGTTGTGAATTCTATGTATTCCTCACCAATTCAATTACATTTGCGGTTTACATTTTTCTCATAATATTGCATTTGGTTCATTTAAGTTCTAATTTGATCTTTTGATCCAATTATGTAATTGAATTTCATCTCCAGTCCAATTAAAAAAAAAGTATTTCGCCCGACCCCGTATTTAATTTAATTCCATTTAAACTCGTCTTGCATTCCAGTCCAAGCGGAGGTTATACTTCACTTCCCATTCTGTCCTGTTCCAATCACATTTATTCCATTTCATTTTGTCATCGCGGCTAAGATGCAGAATTACCTCCGATTATAAAGATGCAGCCGAGGTTTCATTTGATTTGCAGCTCCTTAATGTCTTTATATAAAAAGAGTAAATCTGATCATTTGATTTACAGTAAATGGGAATGTGAATTTACCACACCTCTCTTCCTAGCTACATGTTTATTTTCATACATTTCTTTCGTGTCCACAGAGCCATAAATGCGTTAACATTTTTCCATTGGCAACCGAGAGACAGTAATCTAATCATGCCGAAACAATCTAATTGTCTGAAACAAACACACTTTGCTTCATAAACAAAAGCATTGATATAGAACTAAACAGGAATAAAGGAAAAAATGAAGCCAACCAAATCTAATTTCCACCCCCACTTCACACCGGCAAGAGAAGACATTTATACTGACAGCTAAACCTAAGGTTGCCAATCACAGTTAGCTTTAGATAGTCTTTGCCAAATACTTCAACCGTTTTTTGACACTTTGTCACCATTTAAGAAATCGAAAATCTCTGAGTAGATCTGTGGCATACCCACACACATGATTTTCAGATGAATTAGACTCACTGTCAGTCTAAATGAAGTCTAACAGCTTATTTAGCAATCCCGGAGTCTGAGAAGCTTGTGTGCCAAGGATCGGTGGTTTACACAACTGGATGTTCCATCCTCAATGTTGTTCACTTTAGATGTGCTGCAGTCTTACTAATCCCAGGCTGTTCTTATTGAATATGCGGTTAAATCTCTTGCATTGTTACACACAGATGCAGCTAGTTCTTTCCGGATCAGTGACTGTGATAACTAAGAATATTCATTCAAGGGCAACCGCAGCTTAACCATACTTTTACTAAACTAATGCTGGGGGCTTGATATGCTCTGGTGGGAGTGTAATTCAGTGGGTGCCAATGTTAAAGAGGCAGGTTTGAGTGAATTGTGCTAATGAAAACAACTTCTTCCTAATCATTTGTGAGAATAAATAGGCATCACTGAAATGTCAGAGTATCTGTATACCATGCTTTGGTTGTGGGGATGGTCACATATTTTGATTCCTGCATGGAATGATTTGATTCCCAGTTTGATTTGATTCATTGTGAAAACTTCAGATTTGTTCACGGGTTCTTCCTTTATTTCGTGGCATATTTCATGTTTTTTTCCATCAGTTATGAAATCTGTGAAAAGATGAAAGAACGTGTTTTAGCACCATATGCATATTCCCCACAAATGAAATTAAAGCGTCAACAAATTTGCGACCTTGGTGCTGGAATGTATTTATCTTCTGACCTGTTTTGAAATCGTACAAATCATTTCAAACAGATTTAACAAACAATCCCCCTGTTGGTCTTAAACAGGCAGTCCCGCCCCAAAACATCTGCATTTGAGAGTGAGCCACCTCCATGTTTTCTGATAGGCTAACATGCAGGTTTTTCTTTTTACAAAGCCGTCACAAAAGATAAGTGTTATTTCTCAAGACTCCTATTTCAGTGATGAATCATATGGTAGGGAGTAGTGATGTCACACTATTCCGTTATTGGCAATAACTGTGATATTAAAAACCGTGATTATCTATATTGTGCATATGATAATATCGCAAATAATTCAGCACCTTTTTAGATAGTCTTAAGAGCTACACTTGAATTTTAATGGAATAGTTCACCCAAAAAATGGGCCCCATTGACTTTGTAGGAATAAAAAATACTATGGTCAAGTCCATTTTTGGGTGAACCATTCCTTTAAGTGTGATCAGTTGGCCGTTGAAAAATTTAAAATATAAACAAAATTAAAGATGATTTTGTGATAATATCGCCACAAATTCTATTGGCCACGATGACCATGAAGTGACCTGATATCGTGACAGCCCTAGAAGAGACAGTACATTAGCTTCACTGTAAATGCTTTACGACAACGTCCTTTGCGAAAACATAAACAGTTATTATTGATGGCAGGTCTGCTTTACTGGGATGCCAGCACAGCACAATGGACCAGCATTAGCCATAGCAAAACATTATTATGGGAAGGCGTTCTGCACTCGTAGTGCTGGGCCCGTGTCACACCGGCCTCAATCAGAACTCATCTGGGAGCAGAATGAGAGACATTAACCTCGCCGTGTTGTTTTGTGCCGCGCTCCTAATGGAGGGTAATGAAGCGAGGCCATTAGACTCTGTGTATACCATCCGGAGTGCCGAAACAGATAAATAGATAATTAAATCATCTCCTTAATTGCGTAATGGTGCCGAGAGCGTGGTCAGCGCGACTGACGCCTGGGATTCGATCTGGGTGTAACAGAATTCTCTGGCAGACCCTGGTGTCCTACAGAGGCTCCACTGTTCTTTGAAGAGAGAGTAACTGATGGGTGTATAGGGTTTTAGGAAAACTTTGCCTCCGCTTTTAGAGCTTGGATTATAGCTCACTGCCAGCTCTCTTTGTCAAACTCTTTTATCGTTACAAAGAAAATGTAATGGTCAATTTGCGTAGGGGACGGCCTTTTATACCTTGCAAATGAGATGCGACTGTCTCTGGATCAGTCTAGGTTGTGTCACCTGTCACTATTTAGTTTATCCTTATATTTAAAGAGTTTATTCTTCGTTATTCTAGTGGTAGAGAATAACCTGTTTACTTATTGACGTTGACTGGCAATGACGATTACAAAAATGCATGCATGTATGGAGAAAGAGCTGGTTTGCATCAGGGTTTAAATTATAAAAGTAATCATGTTTGGTTAAACCATCTTTTTTATATCTATTGATGTACATTTTAAACGCAGCATTGCAAATAAGTTGGTTTGTTTTCTCTCCGCTTTTGCAATAGCTTTCAAACAAAGCCAGTGATATTATGCGTCGTCGAGCAACACAGACTGAAAGCCCATCTGGAACTCCGTAAGCAAGCAAGTGTCCCATGTTATACTAGACACCTCTGCTTATGCGATGCTGCTCGTCCAATCAGATTACAGAACCATAACTAACTGTCGTGTAATGATAAACAAGCCACTCAACTTTTACACTTTGTGTGTTTTTGTGTCACCTATCTAAAGCATGGCTTCCCCGATGCCGTGAAACATGTCTGGCACCACGGCCGACTTTGTTTTCATCCGGTCCCGCATGTGTCCTGCGAGGCCCCGACTTCTACACATTGCTAGGCAAACGTCAGCCCGTCCCCTAATTTGACAGGAGCACATAATGGGGTTTATAATTAGCCCCGAGGTCATGGAAGTTGTGCTCGGCAGTTCCCGTGCTGTCAGGTTAATAGATAAGCCTGCGGGTGATGAGGACGAGAGGAAGAAGAGAGAGAGCAAAGAAAGGCTACACCGCACGACCTGGAGTGTCAGGTGCGGTCTGACAGCTCACACGTATGAGACCTAGCAAATAACTAGGCGGCCTGATAAAGCGCCTCTGTACTAATGTAGAGAAATTGCTAAAAAGCATTTGGTGTAAATTTGAAATAATGCGCACTTGACTTCTTTTAATGAATGAGGTTTTGAAATGAGAAGTGGAGATAGGATTGCGATGTGGGAAATGCAGCGTAGCCTGACTGTCTTTATACTTGACAAGCATATGATCAATGCGAAAAGTAACATTCATATTTACATTTAATTTGAAGTGATGTTTGTTATTTTCTTTTCGATGTTTAACTACTCATCCTGTCTTAGTTTAATATGCAGAAAGGACATAGGTTGACAAAAGTTTGAAGGTTTATTCCTGTCAGTTATTTACACACAGCTCTGTTTGAGTAACCAATGGCATATTATATTAAAGGGATAGCTCAATATAAATTTGATAATCACTTAGTCATCCGCATGTCATTCAAAACCTGTATATTCTTCTGTAGAACACAAAAGATGATATTTTGAGAAATGTCTCTGTGGTTTTGTGTCCATATAGTGGAAGTCAGTGGGGGCCAGTGGTGTACGGCTAACAGCATTCTTCAAAATGGCTTTTGTGTTCTGCAGAAGAAGAAAAGTCACATGAGGATGAGTACATAATTACATAACTTCTGGGTGAACTAACTGTAAATGTAACTGAAATCTGAAATCAATTTATTTTAAATCAGGTTTACTTAAATTATCATAACCATAAACTTATAAAAGTTTAAAGCCGAATAAATGTCTCATTTAAGAACATTTGTTTGACTGCTGCTGTGTAAGAGATGTTGATAAAATCAATTCTGAACTTTTAAGAGAGATTTGTCTGTGGAATTAATGGTAGGTGCCATAAACCTTATTTTTTATTTTAGAGGTATTGAGGTATCACTTCTGTTTGTTCATTGTGTTCTCAAATGCCATTGATCGATCAACTGCCATTTTCTCAACACCGTCCGATACATCCTCGCCAGGTTCACGAAAACCCATTCCCTCAGTGCAGTTAAAAATGCTTTTTTAAAGGGGAGCACTGCTCAGTAAAACAAAGCGGTCTGTCTAAACAGAGAGCAAATCACAAACATATGATATAAAGTCGAAGTTCACCGTATGACAGCGATTTATACTCCATTTCTTTCCATTTCCACGAATTGTAGTCATATGATATTGAGAGGTAATTCTGGCAGATGCTGTTTATCATTGAGAGATCTATGTTCTTAGGAAATGAAGCATGGACAGTCTATAATGCACCACAGTCCATTACTGTATAATTTACAATCAACTTAGCAAAGGAAGAATGAAAGCGTGGGGAAAAACAAAGCCATTATTCCAGATATATGAACATTTCACAGTCGAGATCAAACAATGGCTTTTAATGAAGAGTCAACGAGTCACTCGCTCACAATGTCAACCCAAGTGCCTCTGACAATAGCACCTTACAGCATCCATCTAAATTGGGCCTCAAACACCAAGAACAAAAGACGCGAGGGTATAACAGTCTCAAGCCGACGGGCATTTTATTAATCTTTGAATGAGCATTTAAAATATTCCAGTTTTTCATTTTTACTGTCGTGCCTATCACGCTCAGATTAGACGTTATTGGCTATTAACCTTGTTACTGCTGCAACATAGCGTATGAGGATTATGAGAATTTTCCCACTTCCTCCGGGTATTTCAGGTCGATATTTAAACCATGTCACCTTTAATATGATTTCTAACCTATTCAATCAGGATCTGAGGTTAAGATTATGAGAACCATGCTGATGATAGGACATATGGATGTGATGGCTGGTTACATTACTTGCGGTTCCTCCAGTTTTGTTAAATAAGATCATATTCTTCACTTTGTGGGCCGGCTCAGGGCCAGGGCAGGTGATAACAGCGGCCCCTCTGTTTTGGGTGGATTTGTTCAGGGGCTACTGTTGTTTTCCCTCTCTGAAGCTTCACCTGTCTTTTGATTATATTCTCTTGGTTTTAGTATACAATTTTCTCTTTGAACATAATTACAGTCTGTCTCGCCATATAGCGTTCCGCTAGTACACGCATGTCATTGATCTATTTCCTTCTCAACCTCAAAGATCTGTTGCATTGCAGACGGCTATTGCTTTTATATTATGAAATGATGGTATGGCGGGTGTTCAGAGATGGAAAAGATGAGAGAGATAAGGAAAACATATTTTCAGGCGAGTCATTAAAAGAATTCATGAGAGACAAAGCACGCTTTAATTTTTCGCTGTAATCAGTGTTCATGAAGTAAATGTTTGCTTCATATGCATTTGGTACATTGGGATGGTAGAAGGGGGGTAACCCTGTAGACCCCCCCGAAAAAAGCATGGAATCTAATTATAGACAAATAGAAAAATGGAAATATATAATATTCTGTAAAAAAATCTATAATATACAATATGAAGGTATCTTCCATATTCATTTTTTACAGTTGTTTTAAATTTTGCACTGCATTGAATTACATTTTAGCATTAACAGAAATTTTTATAAAATAAACAAATAAAGTACTGGCAGAAAATTGCCAATACATTTTTCGTATTATTTTTTTTACAGTGCATTATCCATGTATTTTATGAACATTTCCATTAACATTTAAACAGAACAAAGTGCCCTACAAAATTCAAATATACAGCACAGATGAAATGGGTACAAAAATCATTTCAAATTAATAATACATTGTAACCTATTTTTACTGTTTTTTAAGAGTGTATTTTCATCATTTCGGGTCATTGGCTGACTAAAAAGAGGGAAGTTATGAATTTTAAATCTTTTTTTTACCGTGTACCTTCACTAAAGTTTGAGGTAATGTGGTTATAAACAAAAATGTAACTGAAAACCGCATATGGGAAATGGAATGGATTGACAAATGTGTAAGAATCTAAACCCCTGATCAGTTCGGGCTAAAGGTCTGTTGATTTTTGATCCAGAGCTAAGAACCAATTTCTGGAGTATTCACCATTTGAGAACTAGAGCGATGTCCAGTAAAATGAATGAAAAGGGCAAGAGATTTCATCTTACATCAGACACAGACCTAGTGATAAAGATAAAAGACACAGTAGCCAGGTGTAAAGTTTTCTTGGAGAGTTTTTTGGAAAGTATGTGTGTGAGTGTGAGAGAATCGTCTGTGTGCGAAAGATAAAAACAGAACATCACATTTCAGTTCTTCAGGCACTCTGCTGTGTCTTGAGATGTGTTTATAGGTCTCAGCAGTAGTGGTTTTTGAATGGGAAGAGGTTGTGGAAGGGTCGCCGGCTAAAAGCCTTGATTTTGGATCCAGTGGGAATGAGTGAAGTAGCTGAGGTGGTGGGGGGGTTAGATTGCAGTGTTTTTGCAGATTGGAGATGGTGTTCTCCATCAAACACCCAGCTCTCAGATTGAGGGGTCAGCTTTCCTAACCCTTATAGCGTTTTTTAAAATGGCATTTCCTAGCAGAGGTCACTGTCTACCTGACCTGCTTCATCGTTTACTTTACCTGCACATCTCTCTCCTCCTCTTTCTCTGTCTCGGATAGGATGTGGGCAGTATTGTCTGCCGTAAATGTCACGGCGGACTCATCTGGTGTAAATCAAAGAGTGCCGTCCGGCTAAGTGCACCGTTCCTTCCCTCTGTAAATTAGTTAATTCTAAACTTTTTAAAGTGTTTGCCTGCCCATTACACAGAAAATACAAACTTTTCTTATTCACTTGGTTAGCACCATACTTGCTGTACTCTTGATGACATCAATTATTCATAAAAGGAAGTGTTTATACAATACCATTCAAAATTTGTAGAACACTTACTCATAAACATATTCATAATTTTTTCCACAGTTTGGAAAATTCAAAATTGTGAAATAACACAAAGGGAACTGTGAGAATCAGGTTGCGAGTAAAATATCTAAACAAGAAATAAAAAGAATTATATTTTAGTATCTTTGGTGTAGTCACACCTAGAATTTGCAGAAAAGTTATTTTGCCATTTTATCAAGCAGCTTCTTGGGGTTTCATCCTGAGATTCTTTTTTTCACATTTTTGTTGTTTGTAGTTTATATTTGCACAATTATGTTTTTATTTTAAACATCATTACGTTTTTAGTTCAAACTAAGCATATGTGTCAAGCTTAAATATAATATAACACTCAGGTGTTCCAAAACTCTATGTATTTGATTTATTTACTTTCTATTTTTTTATTATTAATTAGGGCTATTTTTATATTTATACTGTTTGTATTCATGGAGTGTTTGGAGATACAGAAATAAAGAATGAAAGAGCCAGAGAAGGCCAAAGAGAGACATGGCTGTTTAGTACTCTTGTGAAGTACTGGTTGTAATTTTAGTGCGGTCGCGCGTTCCCTCCTTGCATTGCAGCAGAAGGAAGAGAGGAAAGAGAGGAGCTTGTTTCATCTCACCTTCTGCTGGCATTCTCCTGGCAGAGTTTAAAACGACTCGTCTCCATGGAGTTCATATCTAGACAAGCTTGTGCTCAGCGCATCCATCGACATCAAACTAGAACGAGAAAGAACGACTGTAAAAAAAACATCAAAAGAGACCGAATGATAGGGATGAATGACGTGGCTCTCTTCTCTTGACACCTATCACAAGATGTTGCATGATTTAGTTATGGGATATTCATAATGCAGGTCACTCTGACCTGGTTTCACAAAACAAATCCATTTGTCTTATAGAATGCAGATAAAGAGCAGAGGCCAAGCCATCCTCTTATATGCGCACATTTTAGCATTTTGAAGAATGTCACTTACAGAAAGTATTATGTAGAAAGTGTACTTAACCAACCATTACAACTGGTTGCCATAGTAATAGGCGAGGTGTATTCTGAACGAACATATTTTTAGGAAAAACATTTTTTTTTTCAAAAGAGCTCTATTATTATGTAGATCAGACTTTTAGACCACATGTCCTTGTGTTGAATTTGTATAGTCTTTGCCATCTCGATTTTAAAGGTATAGTTCAGCCAAAAATGTGCTTTTAATTATAATCAATAATGTGAAAGTTTAAGTTAACAAAAGTGTCCACCAACAGGTCTGAAGGTGAAATTGTTCTTTATGTGCAATAGCAAACATGAGCGGACTCAGTCATGTCTATGTGAGCAGGTAACTGAACTCAGTCCCATTTTAGATACGCAGCCCAAAACTGGTTTTGTCTTGTTGTATTTTTTCTTCTCCACGCAAAAACAAAAGCCGTTTTATCTGGTTCTCTGACCACATAAAACTCATTTCTGCGAAAGGTTGACAGCTTTAACATTAGTATTTGCTTGTAAAGTATTTAACATGCCAAACACGACTGAGCACCTCAATAGGCTTTATGTTGAATGTCACATGCTGAAACTGGAAAACAGGTCTCATTGCACTTTGTTGTGTGCTTTGTTACATATAGAGCAGTTTTAATCAAAATGCCTTCAATAACCGTTTCTTATTCTTCTCATTTGAACATTAAAATCAAATTAAACAGCCGTCAACACTTTTTTCCGACAAGGGGATATAACAAGACTTGTTTTCCGGGTTAGTCATGTGATGTTCGATATATACCTTATCCCATTATACAAGTTAAAATGTACAAACAGATATAATTAAACAAGCTTGTTTAGTTCTGTAGTATTCTTATATTGAGTATGTGAGTTTTTCTGAATCGCCCACATTACTAATTTGGTTCTAGGATTGTCAAAACAGATTTCTTTACTTGCAGAAATGAGAAAATGAATGCATGAGAAGTTAGGTGCTTGTCAGGATCTCTCTGATTAAGCCGCCCAAGCCCTGTCGCTATATCTAAGACCTTATGTCATCATTTAATTGCTTAATAACTGCTAATTTGATGCTAATTGGCAACAAATAAGCTATGCCTAAATCTGAACTTGAACTAAAATTGCTTATTAATTGCTGATGTGATTCGAGTTGTCACAACCATCAAGCTTGATAACACCAGGTCGCCTTAACACAGCCAGTGCTCTCGTTTTAGGTCCAGTTCATTAACCGTTCCCTTGGTGTCATCACTGCAAGTCTGTCTCTGATGATCGTGTCTGGAGGTCTGTTTATAGCTTCATGCTGCCAGGGCAGAATAACTCTGAAAGGATTTCATCTTACAAACTGATCTTCAGTTTATTCCTGCTGTGGCTGATGGGAAACCGTGAACAGAGGGAGCGATGCAATGCTTTCTATTTCTTTCAGAATCACAGTCAGGATCAAAATTACTTTTATGTGCCGTGTGTAATAACAAAAAGATGTCGGAATGGTCTATAATTGTTATAATAGGGCAAAAAGGAACAGTATCAGCCAAAGTATAAAAATAAACATGCAAATACAAAGCCACAAAATTATAAAGTGAATCAAAAAGAGCACCAAAATGGTAAAGCTATACTTGACTTCACTAAAGATCACGGATATGAAATCCAAAACCTGCCAATAGAAATAAGCAAATAGAAATAAATGAATATGAAATAAGAAAATAAATACAAAAATGTGAAAATGAATAAAAGTGTAAATAAATAAACGTTTGAACAAATAAATAAGTAAAAAATGTAAAAATGAATAAAAGTGTAAATCATTTTTTTTAATGAAATTGTTCAATGGAAAAATGAATAAGAGGAAATAAATGTTTAAATAAATAAAAATAAAAAAATTGAAAATGAATAAATTTGCAGAATAAAAGTGTAAATAAATACATTTTTAAATAAATAATTTAAAATAAATATAAGAGGAAATAAATAAATGGCTAAATAATACATAAATAACATTTACATTTACAAATAAATGAATGAATACATGTATAAATGTGGTTGAAACCACAACAATACACAAATAAAAGTATAAATATACATTTTCTATTATTTTATTTTATTTTTGTTTTGTGTTTGATATGTTTATTTATTTCTAATATTGACAAGTTTGGGATTCCTTTTGATACCAATAGTCTCACAAACAAGAAACTATTGTGAAAAAACGGTCCTTTATCACCACAAATTTGAAATAAAAATCTGTATGTGCCTTTACTCCACGAAATAACATAAAGCAAGACAATCAGATTAGAGTTTGCTAGGTTAAGAAAGTGCTTTCCAGTCCTGTAAGCAATATGCATTAGACGGTCGGTGATCGGAGGTCAGCGTGCTCTCAGGTCTCAGTCGTTGAATTTGGCAGCATTTCCAAAACTTAACCATCATCTCTTCTCTACCCTGAATAAAACACCATCCATCCAAACAAACCAAAAATAGAATCATAATCTCTGTCCTCACTTGATAAATTAAACTGAAACATGAAGAACATTATCAGGTCATCGATATCAGAGAAGTACTAACCATCCTTTGAAGGCTCCAGTGATAATGTAAAAGTAAAGATAAGATTTAGATGGCGATGGGGACTAAACTAAACCCTGGTGAATTTCTGAAGTGTGTGTCTGGAATCGTATTGTTTAATGTTTTTCTTTAAAGTGGTGAAATGTAATGGAAAAATGACTCCAGTGCCTCTTTTCTATTCCTCTCAGTTTAATCAGCCTCATCGCTTTATGATGTCTGTGCTTGGGGCCTGTTAGCATGAAGGGCGTATAGACAGAACTGTGTTATCATAAAACAGATTTAAAGTGATTATATCAGCTGCTAGACATCCAACTCATCAAAACTAAATAAAACACATACAGATTCGTTTCCATCAAACATTTGTTCTCGTGCGTGTTTGTCAGAGACATCAAACCTGGTTCGCTGTGTTTGGGTGTAGATAATCTGGGTCCTACAGCAGAGGAAATGTGCACTCAAAGCTTTTTTACAGTACAAGAAGACGTGGACTAGAGACATTTTGCTGTAAACAACAACATCAACAACATTGGTCCAGAAGCATTTCATGTTTTAGCTTTTTAAGTTAATTTTTTTAATTTCACACATATAATGTGTATTAAATTACTATTTATTAATGATTATTAATTATGTATTAAATGCGTATGTTCGTTTAACTTTGTAATTTAGTTTTAAATGTGTTTGTGTAGTGTTAAAAAAACGAAACAGAAAGTATTTTGGACCAGAGTACAGTATATATGAAGAGGTAATTTGCAAAAACAAATACGTTTGTTTAATAAAAATAAATAAGAGACCAATAGCTGCTGGCACAAAGCACTTTGTTCTACAAACGCTGTAACTGTCTGATATACAGGGATGATAGACTTAACTGTGACTTAACTCTCCGATCAATTTACTAGAATATTTAACAATTTGATTCAGTGAATTTCTATTCTTAACAGACAGATTTCCAAACCAGAATACCAGGGAACATGTTAAAAGTGACTCAATAAAAGATTTTAATAATAAAAAATTAAGTCATAATGGAAATATTTCTTGGACCTTGCAACCCTGGTGCAAATAAACTCTTCATATGTTTATATATAATATAGAACAACATAGAATAACACCTAATGCTGCCTATGATAGAACGCTGTCACTAGATTGTTTTAAGTTTTTACTTAATAAATAAAACGAAGCAAATCATATAACTGAAGTATATCTACAATTCAGCCAAACTGTTAAAAATGCCACACAGAGTTCTGGGTATGCAGCAAAAGACTTATTAATTGATTCAATGAAATGGACAGCTTGAAGTTCACAGAAATCCCTCAAGGAGAGATGGCAAATTTAGTCAAATGACGGGGCCATTAGGAAACTTAATGGCCAAATAAAATTGCTGTAAAATCGTTGCAAGATTTTACAATATTGATTAATTAAGAGACCTAAATAATATATGTTTATATATGATGCAAACCTAGTGTTGACATTTTTGAGTGAATTTTTGCTTTATCTACAGGATACTCCCCAGGTCACTTAAAGGGGTAGGCCATGATTCTAAGCTGTCATTAAAATTGTTATACTTTTCATTCTTCAAAAAACTTGCATACTAAGTAATAAATAAATGTTGATAACGTATGACAAAGTTGACTGTTTATTTCGCCAAAGGCACTCATAAATACTTGTCTCCTTTCTTTAAGTAAATAACAAGATTCTGCTGTGACAATAATCACCAGCATCAATCTAAGCGTTTCTTCTTTCTTCCTGCCAGATCTGGCAATCTTCTCGACACCACGAGCCTGGCTGTCACTTGAACACAATTAACGCCGGAGTTCTTGTGCAACAAACAGGAACCCATGTTCTTCAGGAAAGTATAATTAAAATCTGGAAAATAAATGGATATTTCTGTGTCTCAGTGATCTGTAAAAACGGCAAAAAATGTGAAGAGTGTGAAGTTAATTAAACTCAATGGTGTGAGATTTTATGTTTGGGGGCAGGAGGGAAGAAAGAAAGTTTGGCCTTGGTAGCTTCCGTGATTCAATCAGAAGTTGAGAATAGTGTGATTCTGCAGCCCAAAGGTGTAGACATTCCCAATCGTTCACTTTCGCAGTCTTTTGGGGATATGTTTGAAGGGCATTGGTGCGAGAACGTTGGAGGGTCGGAGATGGCAAATTACAGCAAATTCTTCTCAATTGCTTGTCCTAAAAAAGAAATCACTTAATGTCATGCATCTTAACACATCCTCCAATTAGAAAGCTGCTGAACGCTTGGAGAGGGTGTAATTACAGGAGAGCTTAAGAGCTGACTGCCGTTGCAGGAGAAAATGAAATATTAACAGAGAGAGCAGACGGTCTGCCGTAGAGAAGCAGACACTCAGAACATCACAGAAACTGTGACCCTTGTTGGTATTTAAACAAATGTTGGACAGAAACGTGAAGGAATGGACTAAAGGTGCTGTAAAGAAGTTGATGGTCGTGCAAGGGATCCATGATCAAATCTAGCTTGAGTGGGAAAAAATTATTGGTAGGGCTATTTTATTTGTTAATCATAACATGTTCAGCATGCCTATTTGTGACCCTGGACCACAAAACCAGTTGTCACGGTTCCGTCTGCCCCTGTCTGCCTCCCCTGTTCTTTATTCCCAGTTTCCCCCCGGACTACACTTCCCATCATCCTCCAATCTCCCTCACCATTCCCTCATTTGTAATCACGGCACCTGCCAGAATTACTCCCATCACCAAGAGACTATTTATTTCCAGTCCCCGTGTTCTTGGTCCTGTCTTAACGTAACTATATGTGTAACTACTTGTATGTATCCGGTTTATTGAAGTGTTTGCTTCTAAATGACCTGTTCGTCCGTTTTCCTTCCGGTTGTCGGTACCGTTACACCAGTCTTATGGGTTTTTTTTTTAAATTGAGATTTCTATAATAATAAATAAGCTTTCCATTGATGTATGGTTTGTTAGGATAGGACAATATTTGGCCGAGACTGGAATCTGAAAAATCTAAACATTGAGAAAATCGTCTTTAAAGCTGTCAGAGATGCTGTAGCAGGCCGTTGCTAAGAAGAAATGGGTTTGTTTTAACGCTCTCTATTGGCTTACTGCTGTAATGACGTTGTGGAGAGTATATGAACCGGAAAGAAGACATTCTAAACTTTATATAGATATCAAACTTAAGTGGGTTATTCCCCAAGAGCGGGCAGGGGCGAGTGAGGATTGTAGACGTGCTTCTGGCCAATTTTGTTTGCGATTTTGCTACATCCATTTACAATTTTTAAAAAAATATATATTTACGGTAGGAAATGTACAAAATATCTTCATGGAACTTGATAATTACATACTATCCTGATGATTTTTGGCATTAAAGAAAAATAGATAATTTTGACCCGTACAATGTATTATGTACAAATATACCCGTGCTAGTTATGACTGGTTTCGTGGTCCAGGGTCAGATTTTTAGATGAGGTAAAAAGTGAAAAACGTCTCAAAACATCACTCTAACACACAGCAGAACTAAAGTTTTCATGAAAATGTTGAAACGAGTAGAAGCGAGATGCATCTCAACCTCTCAACGACCTTTATTCACACTGGACGCCAAGCATCAGCAGGCTTAAAGATCTGAAAACATGCACCTGCTCAGCATAACAGATAAACGTGTGTGTTTTTATTCATTTGTTGGTGGAGCTGTTACAACTCTCATGGGAATTGGAAGGACACTAGCGGCAGCTGATGTTTGATGGAAAAAAACGCAGCTATTTTCTCACCTCGGTCGCTACGTTTTGGCACCAGCATGCAAAATACTTCATTATGCATCATCAGACACTCTCCTAATGGAAGGCTGGATGGCTGCTCCGATGTTCTGCATAAATTAACGCCGCCTTTTCACCATTAAAGGCCTGGAAGCGTGCCGGCCCCTAAATGCAATATCTCAAGCGCAATCAGGATTTACAGTAAATTAACTTAAGCCAGCGTTTTGGGGTGAAATGCAGCCCTTTTTAAATGATGTGTTTAATTTCAATATGGCAAGTGTCAACGTATGCGTGATTTAAAGCAAACATTCCCGGCCCATTATGATGCATATGGCCATTTTTTTCTCGAATGCTGTACATTGGTCGGCTTTCAAATGTGTATGTGGTCGCATAAATTTAAGTTAGTGTGTCATTTCAATTATCATATGTGATGGTAATATATTGTCTACCATTCTAATTCAAAGTCTTTAGCTATAGGAAAGCCATGTGGGTCACTTCACGAGAAATGTCAGCTCTAAAGCTTTGTAGTGCTTTTAGAAAATCTGTATTATTCAACAGTTCAAACAACCTGATGCTCAAACAATGGCAGGGCTTCCTGATTTACCAGCACAAATGAAAAAAAAAAAAAAACATTACCTTGATCTACAAAGTATTCATGTGCCTGTAAACTAAAGAAGTTATATTCAGAAATCTAGTAGTTATTTAATGACTCGCTAATAGTTTTTTCATCTTTTTTAGGTAATTGATTCATTGGTAGATAAGAGAATAAACATGGATCTCTGAACTTCAGTCACCATTCACTGAACTTGTAAGGGTGAGTAGATTATGATCATTTTCAGTTTTCAGTCAGCAAAACTGCTTTGTTTAATGCTCATTTTGACAATGCGTGTTTTATTTTAAATATATATATTTTTCCATTACAGCTGTGGAGTCCCTGTTGAGAATCACTTTATACAGGAGTATTTTCTTATCTTATACTTCAAGTATATCAGATATGGAGAGAACGAAATCTAGCTATTAAGTCCAATGTTAAGGATTAATCTAGTCTGTGAAGGGTCAATGAAGGTTAACCCAAAAATAAATAAATATTTGATCATTTATTCACCCTCATTCAAACCTGTATGACTTTCTTCCGCAGAACACAAAAGAAGATATTTTGAAGAATGTTGGTAACCCAACAGCATTGACCTCATTGTCTTCCATTAAATATTGACACAAAAGCACTTAGACATTTCTCAAAATGAAGGTGAATAAATGATGACAGAATGTTTTTTTTTGGGTGAACTATCCCCTTAAGTCATTCATGTTTGATTGGTTGACAAATGAGATATCTACAGCACACAAAACAAGATCATCCTATTTGTTATCCGTTACCTACCAGTCTGTCTCTTCCTTTTCCTGTTATTTCCTTCCTGTCTTATTTTCCTTCTAACAGCCTTCCCTCCAGAATGAATTGCCCCATCACAACCCAGTTTGGTTTTGTCATCTGTAGGTAAATTACTCAGGCAGAATCAATACTGCACCTCCAAACCCTCACTTACCATCACGTATTGTGAACCTGGATGTTGTGCACACTGAGAATTTTCTTCACAGTCCCTTGACTCGTTTAATGCACCTAGAATTATATTAGTAAAATCCGCTGCGTCTAACAGGATCATCTATCTTTTCTGTATTTTCCCTGAAGAAGTTTTCCATTCCATTCTGCTGTAAAAGCAGGATAGAGTTCAGCTCGGCTCACCGGCAGCACCCGACGCCAGTGCCTTCTTTCTCTCTGTAATCTTGGCTTTCTCATTTGATCGTTGAGAGAACTGCCGATAAAATCTTAACAAAAGGAATCTGGCAGTGTTGTAGCGTGTGCACCTTTTTTCCCGGCAGTCACGCTGTGAAGGAAAAATCAGATGTCGTGAAGTAGCTAAGTCAGCTATTATGACTTGTTATTCATGACGTGAAGATGTCAGATTTGTCAATTTAGAGCTGGAACATCTTTGAACTTACAATTGAAGAGTCTGATTTTGCCTGAACTGTTATCGTCTCTTGTTGAGCTTCAGAGGTTGTGACGTGCAAATGAAAATCTTTAAACTGCAAAAATTTGACAGTGTCAAGAAGCGTTTTTAGTGCAACTTGTGGAGCATTTGAAATGTTCCCTTCGGTTCCGCTTTGGTAGATTCTGAAGGTTCATTTCAACAAGCATTTTATATTCTCTCTCTGCCCTGACACTGTTTCACTGGGGTTTTGTCTTTATATTTGTCTTTCAGATGCTTTACAGTGACCCGAATGCTGCTAAATGTCCATTGTCACCACTAATCTCCTCTGGAATTGGCACTTGTTATCACTGGTTTGTGCAAATGTGCTAGACCGCCTCGTGATTTTGGTAAGTTTGAAAGCCTTGCTTATGTGAAAGAGGAGTGGATGAGAGTCTTTATGCCTTTAGCTCCACCCCTCCTTAACCCCGCCTCTTTTCCTCCTCTGATTGCTATACTGCTGTTTACTGTATAGACCGTTTCATCGGACGCACACGCGCCTGACCCCCAGTTAACTTACGGTTTGTGTTGGGCTTGTGTCTAATAATATAACTATTTATGTATTTTTTTTAAAATAAATGTTAATATTAATATTTTTTTTACTGTATTATAATTTTATTAAATACATTATTTGTTGAATTTTGTTGTATGTTCATTTTATTAAATAAACTATTTGTTAAATGGGTCCTGTAGTTTAGTCGCATAAAAAAAAACATGTGGTACATTGACATGTTGCGGAGTCTACATTCAAAATATTGGAGAGACAGTTCAGCCGAAATGTCAAATGGAAGTTAAGTTGGGGGTCACAAAAGTGCCCATGTGCAGTAACGTTTGTTTATGTTGTTAAGATGAAACTATCTATACTGCGCACTTAAATGGTATTTCAAAGAGAATACATTATGCAACCCCCCAAAAAATGTGCATGCTACCTTGTTTTGGGGACTGAAATGCTTCAAATGCAGTGAAAGTTGCTTTGCATGAAATGCACAAATATAAATGTGCTACACATTTTAACAAGCTATTAACTGGATATCTGAGCATACGTAAATGTGTGTACTGTGGATAATAGACATACTACATACTGCAAAAAGAATATGAGTGTCTCCTAGTGCAATCTGCAAAGTCCAGCATGTACATATTTTGTGTTTCTGAGGTAACATCATGTCTGGTATTTGGACAGACAGACAGAGAGAATGAGAGAGGCACTGAGAATCTGACTGATGTACAACAGGTCCTTTTTATATTCGTAATGCCCGACTGCCTGTTACGTTATCATTTCTTATAGAGGATGGAGAATAGGATATGCTTTATCATGACAACAGCAGAGTGTCATTCATCCATTTCCACATGCTCTGTTGCTGAGAAATGCAGTGACTGTTGTTTACAATTGTCACGTCTCATGATCCATGATTGTTGTACTGCCCATAAATGTGTGTTGGTACATGCAGTTGTTTATAAGTCTACAGAGGTCAACCACCTAGCAAGCCGTCGGTTTTGTGGCATACAGAAGATAAACATCATTTTAGCTAAATTCTTTAAAGGAACAGTTCCCCAAAAATTAAAATTCTGTCTTAGTTTACTCACCCCCAATCTGTATACATTTCTTTGTTCTGATGAACACAGAGAAAGTTATTTGGAAGAATGCTTGTAACCAAACAGTTCTTGGCTACAATTGACAACCATAGTAGGAAAGATTTATTTGTGAATTTCTTTGTTCTGTTGAACACAAAAGAAGATATTTTGAAGAATGTACGAAAGCAAACCGTTATAGGGCACTTTTGACTACCATTGTCATTTTTCCTACTATGGCAGTCAATGGTGGCCAAGAACTGTTTGGTTACAAGCATTCTTCCAAATATATTTCACTGTGTTCATCAGAACAAAGAATTTTATACAGATTTGAAACAATGTGAGGGTGAGTAAATAAAAAAATCAATTTTAAAGTAACGGAGTAAAATGTATTGATTCAAAAGTGGATTTGTGATCGTGTTGAGAAATGTTATAATAACAGTTTTATCTGAATCACCAGGTTTCTGTCATGGCTAAGCCAGCCACCTCTGGACCCCCCAAAGGACCCATCAAATATATATTTTATACTTTTGCCACAGTTTGTAGCACATCAATGTGAAACATTTATTAAAGAGGCTCAAAGCGTAAAGAACACCCAGTTATAGACGTTTGAACAAAACGTTTTACATCACTCCCCAGGCTCCCTACATGAAGTGACTGTGAATAGTGGCTGTGCGATCACTTTCATCTCTGAACAGAAAACCGTAATGAAGTTTTTCGCTCACGTTCTAAATGTAGATACTTAGAACTTCGCTTCTTAATTTTGCTAAATGAATATAAATGATCCTGCGTGTTCCCGCAGTTCTTAATGGATCAGACAAATTATAGCTAATTTAATAAACAGAATGTGCAAATAAGGCTGAAGACAGATAAACATTGTAAAAAGACAAATAAAGCGAGGTTCTTTTAAGAATCGTGCCAGAACCATTAAACGGACTGCTCAGATTCATAGTGATCTGTCGTAGCGTTTACGACGAAGAAGCAGACGTTGTTTTTAGACAGTAAAGCTCCATCTGTTCCGAGCAACTGTTACAACAAGACTCTTCTATCGAACATTAAAGTGGGTTTGATTTCACACTCTTGTTCACTTTTCTTCCTCCGTGGCTCCAATGTGTCTGTGATTTTGTGGATTGTTTTGTCCTCGCGTTACTTGGATACAAATGGCAGACAAAAATAAAACCGTCTATGAGCTTATTAAGGCTCCTCACAGAGCCATTGTCACAGAAAGAAACAATTAGCCTTAATGGTTGTGGCCTTATCTCCAGTCTGCTACGAAGTTGTGAGCAATCCAGAGAGATCACGTTTTAACACACAGGTCTAGACTCAGTGGTTCAGGAGATTCCTGCTGTCCTGTCCAATATGTGAAAGCTTACATTTGAGTATTACTGTAGCTCTATTGTGGACGTAAGTACACATCTAATAAACAGCCGCAAAAAAATTTTAAGAAACCACACCGGTTTTGCCTTTCTGCATGTATTGTGGCCATTTCAGTCCACTGTCCAGTGCCGCCAGTAGGGTTGGGAATCGAATATCAATTCCAATTTGGAATCATAATCCAAACCAAAGGAATAGAAATCGGATACTTGAAATTAAAATTAAAATCCCTCTTATTAATTCCTGTGTGTATATTTTCAGAAAAGTACACGCGTTGTGGATCTGCTGATACTTTATGCAAATGATGAGCGACTTTTGGGAGCAACTACTGATAGGAGTGGAGCCGTGCAGAGCCGTTGAGAGAGAGAGTTGCGCCAAGGGAAGTTCAAAACGTTTGCGTGTCGCTTGATTCATGGAGCTTTCAGATAGTTCCAGGAAGTTATGTTTTCTCATTGAATGATTTTTTTCTTTCATTTTTTTATTTATTAAATGACTTTAAACAGTTAAATGGGTTAAAATGTTACCTCAGTTGGTCTGTTTAGTCTCAGCTCCATGCATTACTATTAACTTCCGGGAATTATTGAGAGCCTCCATGAACCGTCATTGCTGTGAAAAAACTGTTCCATTGGAGTCAACGGAGTTGACACGACTCTCTCAATGGCTCTGGAGCAGTGGAGCTAAAGATATATTAACAAGATGTCACTGCCATTGAAATGAATGGGGAGGAACGCAACGCTCAATATGGCCGCCTTAGCGAAGCTTTGCGCATGCATGAAAGCAACATGAAAAATAAGGTTTTTAAGCGGAATTGTATCATAGGAAACAAACGTTTTGGTACAGTTTACGTTTTTATATGTTGTTTTTAAATATGTTGTTTAATTGGGATTTTAGCTGGCGATTGTAGATATATCAGTATTCCCCTTTCACATCTTGTTTGAATTACATAATAACTGCGTGGAAGCGCGTTGGAAACATATCCGCCGAAGGGATAGAGTTGCCGGCGGTGTGTGCACGCTTTGAGAGAATGCGAAGCGCATTAAGGTTGTAATGAAAATCTGAAAAAAAACA
The DNA here is from genome assembly GCA_006030095.1 of Triplophysa siluroides. NCBI lineage: Eukaryota > Metazoa > Chordata > Actinopteri > Cypriniformes > Nemacheilidae > Triplophysa > Triplophysa siluroides. The sequence continues at coordinate 567,654 of VCII01000102.1, read as the reverse complement.
TAATTATAAAATAAAATTATAAAAACATTAATATAAATATGCAAATATATAAAACATTTAAATATTTTCATGTTGGAGTCATTTTGTCGCTAGATCAAGGAATAGAACAAAAGTGATAATTTTACATAAACATATCTAAAAATAATAAAACGTTATAAATAAATAAATAAATTATTTAAAAAAAAGTATGAAACATTTATTTTGAAATGGTCTCTTATTTTATTCCACAGCTTTATAAATAATCTTATAATGTATAACTAGGCTGTGTGTTCTATCAAACTAATATTGGAAAAGAAAATAAGACCCAGAGGCCTACATGAAATACAGGCTCATTTGCATCAAGGGTGAACATGGTTTGTTTCAAGAACAACGTGTTTTGGGCTTGCGAATTATGAGCTGTTACGAGCAAGAAGCATTGAAATTCAATTTGTACAAAAATGAATTGTGATTCTGGTTGTTGTGTTGTTTTGGCAGTGAGATCCCTATTGGCGCCATCCTACAAGTACAGTACCCAAATCTAAACACATTGTTCTGTTTACTTTGTTTCACAGGAGATATGATCTATAGATTTTACTTTCAAATGTGAAAAACGAGTTTTTAAAAACAACAGCAATTATGTATTATGACATGTAATTTCAATATATACTAAATGTTTGCATTTTTGTCGTTTTGACAACATTTATAGATCTTGTTCGCAGCAGCTGGTGGCACTTCAGTTCTCCTTTGTATCAAAACTGCTATGGGTCAAAGCAAAAGCAGGTAAGAACCACAGCTTTACACTAACAAAATAAGAAACTAAGATAAAATAAGAAACTAAGTTGTTTCTAAAGAAACGTTTTTGAGCTGGCTTTGTGTTAACCTACAGATACTGTTATTGTTTTTTTCAAATATCCTTATAATTTAAATTCTCCTTAACATTTTCTGAACATCTTACTTTGTGTTCCACAGAAGTAAGAAAGTAAAAGTTTAATAGACATGGTAAGTAAATGATGACAGACTTGAATACCTTCTTTGAAACCTTTAGAGAAGTTTAAAATGGCAGTAGACACTCAATCAAAGGTGGAATTTTCTTCACCTCAGGCAAGACTCAGAACCACGTCTAGTACCTGTTTGCAAAGACATTTTGTCCATAAGCATAAACTCTCACTGAACAAAAGCTCCATCAGGTTTTATGGTTTTTAGAGATTCAGAGTTACGTTCTTTTCCCTCTTTGTATTGACAGATTGCGTCTTCAAGAGGAATTTTGTTCTCTCTTTTCACAGTTTAAATGATGTATTAGAGGCCCAAAGATGTTATTTGTTCAGGTTGAAAACTATTGCAACCATCCAGGCATAGAAACATCACAATTAATATAAAACATATACATCACCCGAGGCAACAGGAAAATGCCTTATTTTTGGGCCGCCAGCTGTGGTTCCTTATCAATAAATATATAGCTGTGGCATTATTGCCTTGCCGGCAGTTTTTTTTCCTTGTGCTTTATGTAGAATTTGGGTGGAGTGAGGTAAGGTGGGATGCACTCGACAAAAATCTGAAAAATATTCATACTTGCGTTTGATGTTACACATTTAAATACAGTGATGAATTCCTTTTTAATACACGGTTATTATATTCCCTGTTGGTTCAGAACTTCTATGTAAGATGCCTAAAGACACTTGACTTTTTTATTATTTTTAGTACATCTGAACTGTGAAAGCGGTAATGAGATTACAGCTTTGCAAGGATGAGCGTTTGTCGTAGCTTCAGCTTATTGCTCTTTCCTTTCTGTGGAAGCTTCAAACCCTCTTTGATTTTGTTTTGTTCAGAACTCTCACTGATGCTGGGGAGGTTTTTTGCGTTAACATCTAAATCTGCTGCTAGGCTGTTTGTATTACGTTCTCCCCGAGCTTTAGCTTTCTGAGTCATTCAACAGCCTATGTGCCACAAACAATTGGATGCGACTTAAAAGTGTGACGACGATAAAATTGCCTTTTGAACTATAAGAATGCTTAAGGTAACGCATCCATTGTTTACATAGCTAATGCATTCTGTACGGTCATGATGCGGCTTACGTGAGTCAGATATTGATGCTATAGTTTTGTGAGCGTATGAGAATAGATGTTGAAATAGAAGAAGCCCATTTTGTATTAGAGGGAGTTTCTGAAAGAAATTGAGATCATTTCCTCTGGAAGTCATCCAGTCTCTAAAACAAACAGTTTGTGGTGAAAAAAGAAAAGCAAGGGAAGAAATAAGGATGTTGAATTTCAGGAAGGGTTTCTCCAGATATTTTGCCATTATTAGGGTAACCACGTCATTATTTGGCTTCAGATTTGAAATACAGGAGATTGGAGATTGACAGTAGTGATCATCATCAACCGTGTCATCACCACCACATCATCTTGCGTCTTTACCATCATAAACATCTTATATTTTATTCTTCAGGTTGAACTGGTTTGTCAGACGGCTCTATTGAGGTTCCTGTGGAACCTTGCAGGCGGTTTGCTCTAGCTTGTTTTTCACTCATCCTGACCTTTTCTTTAGCTACTTTTTATGTTCTCCTTCTTATTAACCTTTTATCATTTTCAGTGGTGGATAGATATTTGGCTGTAGTTTGTTCACGTCGAGTTGTTTGAAATTCTGCGCCTTAATACATTCTAAAGATCATAGGCCATGGGGCTTTTTCTTTTTCATTAAAACCTCTCTTGAATGAAGGCCCACGTCTGTACATAACATCACCTAGCAACAGTTAGCCTGCCAGTAGAGCAATTAACTTGTGCTTGAAGGAAGCTTCAAAAGACACATAATGTCTTTGTCAGAGACGGGTGGAGACCGTGCATCAACACTGCAGATTAAACAGACATTTTATTGGCTTCCTGAACTTGGTTTTACGTCAAAGCTTTTGCCTCATCTTGATGTTTACTATACAGTGTGCAATGTTTCCAAACGTTTCCTCAAATGTATCTATAAACACTTACGTATATAGAGTTTCCCTTTAGGAACTGTACATTTTCATTCATTACTTATATACAATCTTCATCAATTGCTCGTACACTAATTTACCTGCCATGTATCTGCACACGCTTTTATCTAAAGTGACTTGCATTAAATTACATTTAAGTATGTGTGTTCTCTGGAACCCATGACCTTTGCTTTGCTAACACAATGCTCTACCAATGGAGCTACAGGAACATCACATATATTTGTATAAACTACACGTGTGCCAACAATCAATCTACCATTCAAATATTAGATGAAATCAAGTTTAAATTTAAAAAGATCAGAACATTAGACGGAATGAAGACTCTGAAATAACAACTATTGGGATTTACTTAATTCTTTGTGTTAATTTAAGTTTAAAGTTTTTTTGTAAAATAAGTACATTTCTTCAAAAAAAATTTACACCTTGAATATTAATTCTCAGAGGATGCATTTATTACTAATATATTGAATCATTTGTTTATCATTTCCTAAACCCTTGATGATAGAGTTCAGATATAAGCACAAGTTTTTTATTTTAATAGAGGGAAAAGAAAATATTGATGTGACAAAAAGGACACCGTTTTAGACAGAAAACATAGGATTTCTGTGTATTAAAATGTGCAAACCAGAAATAGTTATGTTGATTTTCATGTGCCTATTTATGAGAAAAATTGTCCATTGGATGTGACAATCCACTTACCTGACTATGAAAATCAATGGTTTAAAACACAAAAATGCTTTAAAAACTTTAAGAGAGACTTTAAATTGGTATTAAAACCATCAAATGTTTAATGTGTGCTATCAGTTTGGTGAAAACCTTTGTTAAACAAATGATAATTTTGTTCATCTTAAGGTTGATATTTGCATTGAATTACCCATTGCCCGCCACTTTAAATGTGACGTCAATCTAGCTTGTTTGCAATGAAAGATATTTAATATGTTAAATTCTTCCCTACTGTGAGTTTAGGTCAAATAGTCATTTGTTTTTTTTTCTCTTTTGCGCGTGTTAGAAACACGAGCTGATTTCACTGACCACAGTTTGTATTGTGTTTGTAATGTAAATCATTTTAATTACATCTTTGACTTGAATGAAAATACAGTGACATTAATGACTGTGTGCCTCAATGTACAATTCTACCTATTATGTTCATAACAATATCCAATCAACTAAATGCTGGGAAATTACCTGAAAGCTGTAACTGCAGGGCTCGGTGTATGTGCCGCTTTCTAACATATGTTCGCTGTTAATGGGAGGACTAATTGAAAAAATGTGAACTTTGCACACCGAATCCTGTGGGGCGACACGTGGCGGTACGGCTATTATTGTTTTTCGCTGTTGTTGTGGTTATTTCCTTTTGTTTTCAATCTCGTATGTGCGTGTGTCGTGCGTATCTCTAAGGACCAGCAGTACTCCAGCAGTCAGATGTGTGGTGTTTGGATGTTGTGCTATTGATAGAAGTGTTCCTGGGACTCATCATTGGCTTGTGTTTTGGTGGGATGTGGAGGAGGGTATATAGCTGCAATCGGCAAGTCCTCTGACTCCACTTAGCGCGACACAGCCGGAAGCAGAGATGTCCGTCAAATGGTTTCCCTCTGTCTGTTTTCCCCTGCACGTACATCGAAGCCAACTTAACAAACAAGTTAAGGCGGACCTTATGTGCCTGTGGCCCAGCATTAGCACAACCCATCTGGTGGCTGCCGAGTTCTTGAAACCATACTAACTCGGTGGGAATCAGGCCTGGCTCCAGATATGAGATGAAACGTGGGTCAAGTGATTTTCCAGGTGGGCGAAGGGGGAAAACTAAATATATATTTTTAGCCCCAAACGACTATAAATGAACAATTTACTTAAGAACAATTTAGCTTTTTGAATTACTCTTGCGTCTAGAATTAAAATCGTCTAACATTTTTATTTTTACATTGTCTATATTTACATGTTTTTACCCCACAACAGATCAATTTAATAATTTTAGATCTGATTAAATATCATAAGGTTATGATGACAGTGGGGTTTAGACAATACACTGATAGTGTAATGCGATCGTTTTCCCCTCATTCATATGCAATATAAGCATAACATTTAAGACTCTGTAAAGAGTGCGCTGCCGCTTTAATGGAGCGTGAGCAGCGCAGCTTTTTTTTTCTCTCACAAGTCATGCGTGCGGTGTGACGCCTCACGCATCTGCTGCACGTTACGGCTCCGGCGAGGCTGTGTTCCGTCCTCAATGCGGTGCCACACCAGGAGCGTGGATTCGCAAGACCACGTGATTTGCCTGTCCGAGGTTGTTTTTTTGGGGTTATAGCCTAACATTATAAAGTTGGCTAAATGTTTATGTGTGTCTGGTATATTGTTCTGTTGAGTCATCCTTAGCTTTTGGGACGCTTTTGAAACGTGCCGAGGCGCTTCTGGTGTAAACACAAGCATTGACGGAGCCGTAATGCGCCGCACACGCGTGCAGTGGAAATCAGGGGTGAAATGGCGAGAGTGTCGCGTCAACTCCGTTCAGGAATAGTTTTTCACAACAACGGCGATTCACGGATCCTCTCTCTCAACGGCTCTGGGTGGAGGCAGGGTGGGCAAAGCTTCTGAAACGGTGGGCAAAGCCCACCCTGGTCCCCCTGTGGAGCTGGGCCTAGTAGCAATATAGAAACACTGGCTGCCTCAGCCATTAATATCTCTCAGATAAATGCACCTGTGGAGACCTACCGCCGCGCCGTCTGCCAGACACGCACCATGTGTGACTACTTTTCACACTTTTTCAATCTCTCCTCTCTAATCAACTTGATTTTACCTCTACAGTGAATGCGTAGTCTCATTTTTATCGTAAGTCACTTATAATGCACTCCGAGCGTATTTTTAAAAATGTATATTATGTGTGTGTGTTTCCAGAAAACTGAACCCTTGACATTGGCGTGACTCTTTATCTGTTGTACAGGAACCCTGCGACTTTGGCACACTATGAAGGTGAGTGTATGATGATAATATTGGAATGAATAGGTCAAATATGGCCTCAAACGCTTTATTTTTTATGCACGAATATTGTAAATAGCCACTTTCAAAATGTGGTGGTTATAACAACCGGAACATATGGGGTTTTCATTTAGTTTTCTTGTTTTAAAGGGGCAGAACAGAAAAATCGATAGTCTTTGTTATACAATAAATCTATGTTACAGAATACATTTTATGTTAATTCATTTCTTTCTTATCCTTTCAACTGTATGTGTCTCTACCCTTAGTATAGAGATCACCTGGATCTGTCTCAACAGGTATTCCAACCAGTGGATTTAAGTGAATTAATGGCAATGATCAGACCGATTTTTTTTTTTTTGAAGTTGTCTAGTTTTTATCCCTTAAAATAATTTTGGAGCCCAATAAAGCATAATGTGTGTATATGTGAAAAAGCCACATTAAGACAATCTGTGTTTCTTAACTTTGTAGATATTAAAGGGATAGTTCACCCCCCAAAAAATTCTGTCATCATTTATTCACCCTCATGTGGTTCAAAAGCTGTATATGACACTTTCTTCTGTGGAACACAAAAGTAGTTATTTTTTTAAATGTCACAGTAGTTTTATGTCCATACAATGGAAGTCAAAGGGGTCCATTGATGTTCTTCAAAATATCTTCTGCTTACGAAAGAAAGTCAATGCCATGAGGGGGAATACATGAAGAAAGAAAGTCCTATTCATCCTAACTAATCCGTTTTAGAACAGAGAGAAGCCATGCAGTACAATTCTGAAACCGGTCCAAGAGAAGCAGCTAAAATGTTTGCACATATGCAGAAAAGAAAGTAAGCCGTGTTGGGGAAGGAACTGCAGATGGCCCGGTGCAAAAAGTACAACTGAAACCAGTATCCATGTGCTACATGACAACCTCTTTCTGCCCGTCAACAGACACAAACAGCTCCAGTTTGTCCCTGAGGAGCAAATAGCTCCTATAGTAGGCAAACAGAGGGCATTTTAAAGAAGTGACATCAGGTGAATTCAAAATCAGTTGTATTCGCTTGCATTTTAATCAGACTACCTGCTGGGCTCGCTCCTGTGTCGCTTTATGTTAAACCCAGAAAGAAACCTTCAAAAAATAAAATGAAAGAGATTCTGTGAACGGGAGAAATGCATTCATGCGGTGGCTAGTTAAGTGCAGACAATGTTCAGATAATGAAACCTGTGAGGCTTAGAAACTCATCTCGCTGTAATAGTTAAGGTCTGCTTTGCTAAAGCGAGTGTGGCAGAATTAATTAACGCTTGAACAAGAAAAGTCACTGAAAACGGCACCTTCTCATTAGCCTTTCAAAATTGTCATTTGAAGCATTTCGCAGATTGGCGAAATTGGAGAAAAATGTGACTGAGTCAAAACTTGAACTTTATATGTGGGGGAATGACAGGTTCAACAGCCCTTATGATTATTATTGGATGTCTGTGGAAGATAATAGCTTGTGCACTGACTGCAGTTAACAGGAAGTGAAAATGACATGGCAGGAAGGAAGACAAATGCTGGTAATGTGGGTGGGGGTGGAGAATAAACAATTTCAATATTTTCTTAAAGGTCCAATGTGTCATTTTTTGGAGGATCTATTGACAGAAATGCAATATATTATACATAACTATGTCTTAAGAGGTGTATAAAGATGTCACATAATGAAGTGTTATGTTTTTAAAACCTTGTTGTTTCTACAGTAGCCCTAAACAAGCAAACTGCGCCACAGAGGGATTCGTAAATACGTTATCTCCTTCAACAAATAAGTGAAAACATGATGACATCTTAGTCCTCTGTCAGCCACTGTACTGCTTCGAAAGGGATGGCTGAAGTGAGCCATTGGTTGCAGTTCACAACCTCACCGCTAGATGCCACTAAATTCATACACTGGACCTTTAAAGGAATTAGAAGTATTCTCGCTGTACGAAACAACCACCTGAGAGAATGTTTATTTAAAAATGGACTTGTCCAGTCCTGGAAAAAGAGAAGTATGTACACTTATCATAAAGTTCTTTAATTTAAGCCTATGGTGGACCAGATATCGCTTGTATTGTAAAATAATCACCGGAACGCACTGACCTTGCTGACACTGGATCCAGCCAACATGTTTCCATATAGAAATGACATAAGCGATATTTGCCCAGCTGTGTTTGCTTAGCTTGTTGAGACTGATCCCAGCATACTGCTGCATTTTCAAGCAGAAAGATAATACATTCCTCTGAAAATTGATGTAGGGTACGCGCCTATACAGAGCGCTTGGCAACTCTCCCAGTAAAGGACGGTGGGGAGAGATTGATAGGAGGGAAGTGGGGAATGTATTCATATGGTGTTCCTAATGGCCCTGTGATTAAACACACTCTTAGATGTTTCTGGCAAGCGATGGGGGAAAATGAAGAGCTCCTCTTTCCTGTCTTTCTCGCTGTGACTCAACCAGACGCGTACGCGTACGCGCACACGCAAACCAATTATATTGTCATCGCCACGTGTGTCATTGCTCCTCCAGGGAGCCGGCCAGTTTCTTGAGAGTTTCTTTAGTTCTGTGGGTTCCTCTGAAGCGATCCAAATTCTACTTATTTCTTTGATAAAACGAGATTTGGATACATTATTTATATGATTTTGTGATTTCTAGACTGTGATAAAAATATTGCAATCCTTTTAATTGAATAAAACTAGTTAATAGGTGGGGGGAGATTGCACTGCATTAAGCTTGGTTCAACAGCTTGTCAACCCCCACAAACTCAGAAACAACAGAGGAACTGACTGGCAAAGAATGTGGCCGCCTGACATGTTATCCTCTGGCAGTGTGAGCTCCAGGAGTCCTCTCTTCTCTCCGACTCATCTCTAATCCAAGTCTGCAACCAGCATCTGTCTGTATGGGTGTGTGTGCAGACAGTAGGCTATATAGAAATAGAAACGAATAATATGAATAGAAAATACAGTTCTTTCTATACAATACTTTCATGTGTGCATATACAGCCACGGAAAGAATAGGGACCATTTCAGAGGCCGTTCTTATGAGTTTAAAATGTGCTATACTGTAGGTATGTGTTTTGGTATAATATATTTATTTATTATTTGCATGTACTTGCAGAAAATGAAAACTAGAGAAACAGGTCCAAATAACAGAAAAGGTGCGCTGTATTTTTTCAGACCTCAAAATACTGTAAAGAAAACAAGCTTATATTCACTTTTAAGCAATACAACAGTAATATTTGCACATGTATTTAGGAAAAGTTCAAAAAATATTATTTTTATGTAATAACCTCTATTTTATCACAGTTTTCATGTGTTTTGTCAGTCTCTTACATTGCCGTTGTATGACTTGGTCACTCCTGAGGTGTGATTTAGTTGTAATTCAACAGATACTGGACTGGAATGGCCACAATACATCTAGAAATGCTGATTTGAAATGGTCTCTTAGACTTTTCCACGGCTGTATTTGTTAAACTGAAATTAGCACGGTTTTTTGTGTTTAAGGGACATCTTATACCACTGACTCACAATGTGCCTGTGGTTCTGCTGAAAATTCACTATCCTTTTGTTAGTGCTGAAACCATATACCATTTTCTTTTACCTTGCTCAGTACTTAGTGCAATGGTGGATTATATAAATGGGTTGATGTGCCCTGTTTATGGCACATAATGAAAAGTAGTAATCACCATCAGGGCTATATTAGAGAACCTGAGATGGGGCAGCGCCCATATATTTTTTGTCACGCTGCAAAACATTACTGTAAATATGCCAAAAGAGTATAGTTATAGTAGTTTCAGGGATATTGAAAATTGTCTATTTTTATGCCACTTTAAAACCTGTCATCAAGGCAGAGGTCCATAGTTCTGGAGAAACCCTTTCATTCATACTGTAAGGTTGAAACTTTCAGCATTCTGGACTGTGTCAGCTTTTTTCAGAACCTTGGACAGCAGCTTTTAGAGGAGAGGATTTTTTTCTTTTGATTGACCTTGCCCGGGATATTTTCCTGTGAACTGCCAACATTCTCCCTTTTCTACTCAATCCACCTAGGAGAGGCAGTTCTTGCTGCACTTTAAAAGCAAAGCTTTTTTCTAAAGACATCATGACTTTTCTCACATACCTTTACTCAACAAAAAGGAACAAAGGAGCTCCTGCAGTGTTTCAATATTTACTTTACATTTTTAATAACCCAAATTGCACTTTATTAGGCCAAACAACATGGCATTGATTAAAAATGCCTTTCATCGTAGTTTTATGTAATTATATTGTCATTTTCTCTGTTGCAGGCAGCCTGATAAATAATTATTTACAACGAGGTGCACAGTAGTCTGCTGTTTAAATTTGACAAGCTTAAAATACCATAATTATAAAAAGGTTAAATCAAGTTAAATGTCTCCTTTTGGCTCAACAGTCCACTCTCATCCTTCATTTTTAAAGAGACGGAATAAAAGTTTGGACAACAGCCAAACAAGACTTGTGGTATCGCTTACTCCAAATACAACTTGACCTAGCAGTTTCGTTTTATTTTGCCTCCCTCTTTGGCAATTCTATGTTGTTCATGCGTGACGAAATTGCAAGAGCTCAGAGCATTCAAAAAGACCTGCTGGCTGAGCTCAACAACACAACTATGAGCTTTTGACAGAAGCAAAGGTCATTTGAGTGACTTTATCACTTTGACTACCATTGTTATATTTTCTACTATGGTAGTCAATAGTGCCTCATAACTGTTTGGTTATAAGCATTCTTCCAAATATCTTTCTCTGTGTTCATCAGAACAAAGACATTTATACAGATTTGTAACAACTCGAGGGTGAGTAATTCATGACAGCATTTTGGGTGAACTATTACTTTAAGCCTCCAAAACATCTAATGAAAATAATAAATTACATTTGGCATAAAGTAAGGAAGCCTTAATTAAATTTAAGAGTTATGACCTGGATGTGTTTTATAAGCATTGTACATGTACTGCATGAAGGCGTTAATAAGAATAAACAAAATTCCATTGGATAATTGCCAGTCAGGGAGTTGTACAGCTCTGTAAAGTAATGAAGTCATCATCAACTTGAAGTTTTCTATAATGTGTTCAGCCCTAAGACATGATGATCAGTGCATGAAGCCTTAGAATACTATACTTGGTGTTTTGGTCTTTATTCGATGATCCCTATGGAGCAATTTAAACAACAGCCCTGGGCGAAACAGTAATAGAACAAAACTGTAAACTCAGTAGCTTTTCTTGTAATACATTGTTCTTCCGAGGATTTAACATTTGCATTAGTAGCCCAGATCTTTAACCATTAGACGAACACAACCACACAACTTGAATGTGTTATTTTGATGTGTGTATACCTGCGCATTTGCTTAATTGAACGTATTGAAAATGAAGTTATTTAGGATAAAAGTGTCTGTCGGATAGGTAAATAACTGAATGATTCTTCACTACACGTCCTCTGTTTAGCTCCAAACAAACATTTCTTGATGACTATCGGTAAGTTACAATGAAAGGCCTGAGAAGTGTGGGCTGCATGTAGTCTGCAGCCGCGGAATGGTTTATTAACCACACTTGCTCAGAGATATTAAAATTCACCATTATTCCACTACTCGCCCAAGTATAAAACTGCACGACAACAGCTCTTGAAATGCAATGAGCGCTTGCAAAAGAGCTCATCCCTTGTGACGCTTGTATGCATTTGACTTCTGACTCCAGAGTCTATCCGGTTCAGACCGATTCAAAGCTTTCGTGAGTGTTGGCGTATACGTTGTTATGTTGCGCTGTCTGCAGGCGTTTCCTGTTATCTGTTTAATGACTGCATGGGATGTAATTGGCCTCGATGGAGCAAAACTCACAGAGGTTCATGGGAGCTCTCATCTCACTTGCTGAAGGGAACCATTGTGTTTGTTTGTCTAGCGTATCATTATCCTAGGGCTTAATTGATCTGCTTATTGAACATGACTTGGGGTTCCTTTATTTATCCAGTACTCCACATTCTTAAAGATATCACATCTTATCATTCTTACTCGAGGGGGTTACACAGAATCGTTGGAGATGCTGTAACTGTGTAACCAGGTTAATTGCGCAATTAAAACAACATGTACTGTTCAGAGAAGCATGTGTATGTTTTTTCTTTTCAGTTGTACACCTGAGGCTGGTAATAAGTGTATAGAAAACAATTATCACAGTGGTAGAAGTTTTGGACAATGTGAGTGAAAATAGTCCTTGATCTTGAGTTTACTTACTAGGGAAGTTTCAGAACTGAAAAGCTTCCTCCTTGCTCTATAGGCTATTTTAAAACTTTTACATTCTAAAATGTTTAGTAGTGTTTTAGATGTTTTGGGCCACCTACTGGCGGAACAAAACTGAATCTATTTAGACCAACAGGAAGTTGTTGTGTGTACAATTCACGTGTGTTATGGGAGACATGCACCTGTGTTAAACCAATGTATTGCTTGTTCAGAAAGCAACGATTAGAAGTAGTTTTTATGTTTACATGTACTAGCTATGTGCTGTATTAAGGAAAGTTTTCTATCTGTGTATGTTTGTTATATTGTTTCAGTTGAAATACGAAGCATCATTATATAAACAAAAGGAAACAGATCTGTCATGGGCCCTTTTTGTAATGGTTTTAATTTCAAATTGCTATAGTTTATAATCGTATCTGTAATAGAAATGAATAGGTATTGTTTTTTGTGAGCAAGGAGTACAAATGTGCAATGAAACGTGACCAAAAATAATTAGTATTTAATGATTTGGCATCTCTTTTTCATCAAAATTAGATACATTTAATTCGCTACTGCCTACTTTCTTTGTGCAGAACATGAAAGTGAGTTTACTGAAACAAAGTGACCCGAGTCACAGATTTTTCAATGACAGCTGACACGAGTCAAAGTAACTGTGATGTGTGTTTAGCTTTACGTAACCGAGTAGTGATGTGATGTGAGGTGTGCAATCTTATAGGTCACTTTGAGGCAGCCCACTTTGCCAATTCTTAAGTGCAAATTAAACGTGGTACTTCATGTAATTTTTTCCCCGAAGGCCTTTAAAACTTATAGACAAGAACAGGATTGAACGTTGAGCTAAGCAACATGGTGAAGTACAGTAATAAGATTATAGCATTTATGTATTGTTTTCAGAAACCTGTTTTCAGGTTGCAAAATGATACCCCTCTGAATACACAATCCTTAAGCCTATTGTAATGGCTCATTAGGACTGCGGTTTGTGGGTTTTGCAGGCGTAAGCTGTTGTCATTCTTCCGTTTGAAAGGAACAAAAATGTTGAGTAAGTGTAATTCGGTTCCCTGTTCTGAAAATTCGTACAGGGATGGATCACCTAAACAAAAACAGTTGTAATTTTATCATTGTTGTTCCAAACAATATGATTTTCTTTCTTTTCTGAAACATGAAGTGGAAGAATGTTCTTGTGTCTTTGTTCGCTTTCATTGCATGGGAAGAAAATGGCACAATATTCATTAACATTCTAATTTCTGCTTCTGTGTTCCATGGAATAGAGAAATTCATTGTGTTTGCAATGATATAAAGTCTGTGCAAAACAAAATGAATACATATTGTAGTGGAGTAGGCGGGGCGAGACCGTGGTTCGACAACCGGTCTCGCACAAGACCTGTGCGCACAACCGGTCTCGAATCACGTAGGAGATCGGGAGCACATAAGAGAAAGAGCGACTGGAGCGTCACTGAGAGAGGACCGGGCCCGAACATGTTTGTATTTATGCTTGTGTTGCCAGAAGTCGTCCGTGAGGGGCTGCCGACTGTTTATTTACGTTGTTTATTTTGTAATTAAATGTTTAAATGTTTGCCGGTTCCCGCCTCCTTCCTTCCCTTTTAATGAACCTTATTACACATATATACAAAAGATTTACAGATTTCTGGGGAGAAAATCCATTTTAAGGAGAATTGCCTTTGCTGATAAACCTGTCAAGGAATTGTTTAAAGGCCCGAGCGTTCCAGCCTGCACATTCATTATTGATTTCAGCATTTGATTTGCATTCTATTTTTTTAATAGAGATGTTGGTGCTCTTCAGATTCGCCTCAAGAACGAATGCTGGAAGTCATGAGTGGGTTTGTTTTGATTCGAGCTGTGCACACGTTCACATGTGATTAGATCATCATTATTTTGGCCTGTTCACACACCCACCCACAGTGACAAGACAGCCAGTGTCCTCAGTCTTTCTGCCAAAACACTGTCTAGACGCCCAAGTACACTTTATGTTTTACAGAGTTGACTTCTCATTACACAGCGTCTAAAATGAATCAAGCCTATGTTGTTTTCTCAAGCTTTAATTCCCTTAAGGGATAGTCCATCCAAAAATAAAAATAATTTTATTAGTTACTCACCGTTATAATATTCAAAACCTGTATGACTTACATTCGTATGCAGAACACAAAAGATGCTATTCTAAAGAACATTTGTAACCAAGCAACCTTGGCCCACATTGACTTACATTGTATATGGAAATAAAACGACTAAGATAGGCCTTTTTTCTTAAAATATCTTCTTTTGTGTTTCTCAACAGGGTGATTAAATGAACATGACGTTTTTATTTTTGGGTAAACTGTCTCATTAGTTCATGTTGCTAATCTTGTCATGTATGATTCATAGTTACACATATTTCAAAAAAGTCTGCGTCTATAGTCCCCAAAATGCCTCTGAAATGACTTATTTATTTGATTGACATCACCAGTCCCTCCACTTCAACCACCTCCTGTGTATTTTTAATGCATACAATTACTGATGGATAAAATAACGGACCATCCTACTTTTTTAAACATGAATAACATTATTCATTTGGAAACATATTAAAATGGGTTACGCCATTGTATGGGCTTGTCTACAGAGGCACATATATTTTTACTGTGACGCAACGCAGCATTTTTAGCTCAGCCTATTTTAAAAGCTTTGATGTTTGCTCATGTGACTTAGCTTACACACTGTCACTGCAGGAGAAAATCAGCAGGATTTTTAGAGCTCTGTTACGCATAGCAAATGTGCATGTTTTAAGATAACTTGTGAAGAAACGGCCTCACGTAGGAGAAAATTAGAAAAAGTATTCATGTAAATTTACAGTTTACACTAAAAGTAGAGTTCAGTGTAGAAATACCTGTGTTTTTTTTATAATAAGCTCTACTTTTCTCTAATGCCGATCGAACGCAAATGACATTTGTTGACACCATCAAATCCCAAAACCATTATGATTTATAGCCCAATCTCAGCACTAGCTGCTGAATGGGATTGACATTTTGGGTTAATTTATTCGTTTCTATGGTTTTCTCTGTTCTCCTCTTAGACCCTTGTCTTTGTTAAGCATCTGGAAGATCAGTCAATAGTAATTGATCGCCATTGCGGGATGACTCCTCTGCGACTTCACGATACAGTCATTTATATCATTCCTGCAGCACATTCATCATAATTTAACTGTTAACAAGCAATCTCGTACGCTCATTGAGAAGGAGCAGATGCACGTCAGCATATACGATCGCTCAAATTTATTATAAAACAAACAAGCAAGATTAGCCGCAATGGATTCATGCCCCTCATTAATGTCATCTACTAAAAATAACCTTGGCGTCACGTGTGGGATGAGAAATTTGATTTATTGAAAAGCCTTTCGCTTTTATAAATATGGAAAGTTAATATAAAAGGTTTTCTACTTTCAAAAACGAAACTACATTTTTCTTAATTACTCTATTTTAAGAAGTTTTATCTTGTTTTGAAGAACGTCTCAGTGATCCATGACCGTACAAAAACTTGCTGTGAGGTTGCTCGCTGGCGTGTTCTGGTGGTTGTCAGGTTTTATGCCGTTTCTACTGTATGTGGTTCTAGTTTTAGTCATTGGTGCAGTAGTGCACACCCCCATATTATATTTTGGTCTCTTGGTTGTATTGCTGTGGTTTATCTTTCAATGACAGTTTGATCATCCCCAGGTGAAAATTGTACATTGGAATTGCTTAGAGAAGTAATAACCTCTCCTCGACAAGACACATGATTCCATGTATCATTCACGTCTGCTGCGCAAATGATGAGAGACGTGTTGCATGCCGAAACGTAATACATAGGATTAGTAAGGGCTTAGCAAGCACCGCAGTAATTACTTTATTGCCGTAATACGTGGGATAGTAAATATTAGTATGGAAAGTGTAATATGCATCTTGCTGTTGGTATAGTAACCATGAATGAATCAAATATGATGCTGTGACCTCAGGAAGGATGCAAAGCAACATTATCCTGAATTATCCAACCAGAGATACATTGCTGATATGCATCAAGTGACCTCATTGTGATGTCATTCTCCAACGATATCTCACTGTGCCTTTGCGTACGATGCGTTGGGAGGGAAAGGTAATCTCATTAATGCCCAGAAGATAAATTGCCCTTATCTCATCTTCCATAGCACAAAGGGTTAGTGTTTTATTAATTGAGAATCATTAAATTGCTGTTAATGGCAAGTGTTTTTCTATCTCGGCTCTTAATGAATTGACTTCATGATGCTGAGCAGTTGTGCAGTTTCTGTTAATGCAGTGTAATTCTAAACCTTAATGGACCATTATGGCACTATCACAATCATTTGCTGTTTTTTTCCTGATCTCTCTCTTTCCTTACTCTGCAGAAGAGGAGAGGCGCTCCCTCATCCATAACCAGTTTTACTATGTATGTGTTTGAGCACAGAACAAAGGTTAAAAAAGCCACAACTTTTAATTTGCTTTGTTTACACTGTGTCCCAAGCAGTTTAAGCGGCAAGAATTTTGTCTGTTCACACTGAGTGTGTAAATACCCGGATGATGCCAGTACAGACACATGAAAGACTTTCTTTCTTCTGCATAACACAAAAAAGCTATTTTGAAGAATGTTAGTTACCGAACAGCGGTGGTACCCCTTCACTTCTATTGTTTAGACACAAAACCAATGCAAGTCGATGGGTACCGACATTGTTTGGTTCCCAACATTCTTCAAAATATCTTCTTTTGTGTTCTGCACAAGAAAGAAAGCCATACAGGTTTGAAATGGCACGAGCGTGAGTAAATGATGACAGATGTTCATTTTTGGGTGAACTCATGTCAAATGTCGATTTTCTTTCCACAAGTCAGATCCAAAAGAGGAAGACCTCAGTTAACACCTCATGTGACGCAGTTAAGAAAGCCTGTAAACTAATTACAGTGATGTTGGCGTGAGATGTGAAAAGCGAACTGTTAACGTAGGTGCATCGCGCCAGCGAGTGTGATGAGAACTTGCAGAAAGAGTCTGATATTTTTCTAACTGTCAGAGGTATTTGACCGCACAGCGCTGCTCTTTTTAAACGCGCTGTGAAAAGCGCTGGAGCTGGATGTGTTGACTTCTGTCGTCGCTTACTCTGTGCAAGAATCACGCTGACTGACTCGGCTCCCCCGCACATGTGACGGCAGGTAAGGCAGCGCTCGCTGTCTATTTGTGTCACCATCTTTTCACTTGCTGTTTTAATTCACTTCACAGTTCTCTGAAACTTGTCTCTCACTGTCTGTCTGCATTTGTCCCCGTCTTTCTCTCTCTACTGCGATATGTGTTTGTTTGTGTTCAGTGGCATTTCTGTATATCCCACAGCAGCGATTTTGGGTCCACAACATGTGTTCTGTGTTATTTTGTGTTGCCCTGAATCTGAGAACCTGAGGCTTTTATTCTTCTCTCTCAGCTGCCTTGTGCCTGAGGCCCTGCGGACCTGATGCATGATGGGATATTTTAGTCATAATGAAGGTATCCACTGAGATGTTAAACCGTAACCTGGTAGGGTGGCAAACTCCTCGGGTTGTTGCAGCGTCTGCTTTTTCTGTGTTTTGTTACTTTACTTGGTATAACTCTTGTAACAAAATACAGCCATCCATGTGAAATCTTCAGAAATATTCCCTTTGAAAGATGTTTAACACTCACACGCTTTATAAGAACGGAGAGAAGTAACCTTTCTACAGTAATGAGTTTTAAAGCTCTTTAGATATCCAGCGGAGATCAGAGACTGAATACAAGAAATGTTTGCCCTTTGTCTAATGAAAAGTGTTACTTTGGCTCCTAATAGTATTTGTTCTGTTATGCCAGACTTAAAATAGTGAATTTCACTTTACTGTGAAATTGCTTCAATATTAGCTTGTTTTCAACAAAACTAACTACATGGAAAATAGGCAGCGAGCCCCGTGTACGTTTTTGCTGGCATTCTTGGCTGCTTTATTAAGCGTTAAAGTGAGTCAAAATGTACTGCCATTTTATTAAAATCACCCGACTGGATATTCATTACACCAATAACAGAATTTTCATTTTCGGGGGAATGATCCTTTTAAGAAATATAGCAACACATTTCAGGCGTTTCGCAAAGATGTTCATTATTGTAAATTATGAAACATAAATGAGTAATTTATTACTCAAAATTAAGAAAAGAAGTGATGCTTTTTGATTGACAACCTTGCTAGTTCTTGTTCATAGTTACTGTGATGAAATGCGTTGTAGCGGATTCTGTATGGATAGAAACTGACGTGCATGTGCTAAAACTGAGCCCTTATTGCATCATTTGTTTACAGAAGCCACACTGCTTGACATTTTGCAATGAAATGCAGACATTTTAAAGGGTGTTTAAGTGGCAAATGCTTATAGGGACCAGTAAAAGGTTCAAGTATGTTAAAGTGATGATTCACCACCCCAAAAAAATCAGTTTATCATTTAATCACCTTTTTGTCATTTCAAACTTGTTTGACTGTCTTCCTTCCCCAGAACACAAAAGAAGATATTTTGAAAAATATTGTTAGCTTGACCTCATTATTTTTGTGTCCATACAATAGAAGTGAATGGAGTCCAGTGCTGTTCGAATAACTATAACTTTGTAAAAAATGTCTTCTTTTGAATAAAGGTCATAAAGGTTTGAAATGACAAGAGGGTGAGTAAAGATTTTATTTTGGGGTAAACTATCACTTTAGGTAGCATCGGGTGACCTTGTTTAAAGCATGTCTGTTCCATTATCCCTGCTGAAAGATAAGTTACACAAACAGTTTGATATGATAATGGATTTTCTTTCTGTCCTAGACCCACTTACTCTATTATTTACGACTGATCACTACAGATACTTTGTGTTTGTATCTTGTAGAGGTCTAACAGCTTTTTGGTTATGAAGATGGTGGTGTGGAGATGTTACATTTGCACGAATGTAGATGGATCGTTTGCTTTCCTAATAATATGTAACCTGAGGTGATTTAAAAACAAGGAACATTTCTGTCAACACAGAAGATGTGAAGACGTCTGTGCAGACAGAAATTGACAGACAGACTTGTTTGTTTTAGCATAGTCGTATTTTTGTGTGATCTATGTCAGTGAATCTCAGCCTTTATGAGATTACTTACTTCAAGGCCCTTCAACAGTATTTGAAGGTTCCCCCACTCAAAATTTCAACCCACCGCCCCAAAAACCGTTAGACAGTTGTTTTGTTATATTTATTGTTTTTTATTTGTCTTATCATAAATCGTCTTGACTCCCCTTTTGGAAGCTTGTGAGGACCCAGCCCTCTGGTTTAGAAACACTGAGTTGTTCTGTTTCTTACCTGTTCTTCATTTGAACACAATGTCACCCTCATTTCCTTTTTGTAAGTATGAACCCGCGTAGTCCTTGTAGCCCAGCTGTTCACTCATGTGGCATATGCTGAACTGCTGAAGCTTAATTGTACTGATGTTGAGAATGAGAAAAGAGAGAGGCAGGGGGTTATATTCATTAGAAAGACCCACTTCTCCATGTGCCATCATTTTAGCTGTCCTCAGTGGAACATTGATTACATCCTGGATATTATGTGTCTTAGCATAAAAGCATTAAAATTGTTCATTCACCTCTGTGATTAAGCACTATGATTATGTTCCATTTTATTAATGTACAGCTATACCGATTCCGTCTTATATTTCACGTAGGATGCATGATATGCCGGCATATAAACGAATGAAAGAGGCAAGGGCTGCACAATGATATTTGAGACTAGGTGAATGGCTGTTAAAAGGCCCACGTAATGAGTGAAGAGTGTCTGAATGTCTACCTATGACGGTGGGGTTCATTTGCAAAACAGCGGCAGAACTAAAATCTACTTTGCAAATGGTATTTATTAATGCTGCGAGCAAATCCAAAGTGACGTGTAAGAAACGACAAGCATTCACTCTTTAGGATGTGATTTTTGAACTACTGGAACATTTTATTGTATTTTTTATTTAATATCACAACGGCAAGGCCGTGGGTTCGATCCCAGGGTATTGCACATAGCCTACTTAGAAACAAATGTACAGGATAATGCAATGTAAGTCGGTTTGGATAAAAGCGTCTGCCAAATGCATAAATGTAAATGATTTGAAGTGAAAATTTATCACATGCTTCAAAGTTTAATCTTCATGATCTTTTTGATAACTTTTTGTTCCCAGAAACCTTTTTATCCCTCTCGTGTGTGTTGAGTCAGCATGTTATAAATGTGCTATAAATGTGCAGTCCTGTTCACCACCCATCACCAGCCCATAAATGCTCAGCATGACGTTCTGAACACACTGCTGAAATACATCCAGCCACGAACAAGGTGTCAAACTGTGTAAGAATTCACTATAAACCCCCTACCGTGCATTAGTTTACATGAAGTTGGTGACACTATATATTAATGCAGTTTAACTTGGAAAAGTATCAGGCATATGGGAACAATTGCACAAATTGGCCAACTTTCTTCAGAATTTGTATAGCTTTTTATACGCACCGCTTAAATGCGGATGAACAGTTAACAGTAGTTTAACAGTATGCTACTTTTAGATGGCACCTGTAGTGTTCACTCATTCATTGTTTAACATTTACATAAACTTGTTTGAATGATATATGCACATAGCCGCTTTCATGTTCTTGTACAGCCTCAGGCAAATCTTCACATTACACTTTGATACAAAGTGAAATAACTTAATAAATAAGTAAAGCCGTATGAGCTGTTTTGTTTTGTCTTGTTTCTGTAGAGTGGGGATGAAAAACTAAAACACTAAAAATGTATTAAAAATATCGAATATATATATGGATTAGCCATGGGCCGAATACCGGTTTCAAGGTATACAGAGTTTTGTAAGAGTCAAGGTTTCAAAACCCCTAACATTTTATGTGATACCGTTTCTAAGGTATCAGGATTGTTTACACAAAAATACATAATTAAGTCATGTAATGCAATGTTTAGGCCTAATATATGGGTTATGACACAAATCAATTTTTTTGAAAGAGTATTGTAATTGTAAGGCTTTATTTTTACCAGACATATATGTTCTATGAATGTTGGTTAAAAACAAAATGTATATGTGTTCAGTTGAAAAGTTGTTGTTTGAATACGCAGACATTTGAAAATAATTTGCAATACCGTGACACCGTGGCACTTTTGCGAAAGGTTACCATACTGTCAAAATATCATACTGTCCCATGCCTAATATGGATATACGTATACTGGAGACAGTATGGATATATTAACGATGAAAAGCATTTTACTAGTTGTCTCAATTTTTTGGAACCCAACTATATGCAGTGTTACCTAAATGGTACATGGGATAATGTGCCATATTTAATCATGCGTTTCATTTATTTAATGAGCCAATGACAATCAAGCAATGTCAGTCTAGCTGCGAGTAACATGCATACACTATGTGTCCCGTAAACAGCCAGCGCTCCACAACTCTGTCCTCGTATCAATTTTTAATTGCAGAGATGTTGTGTTTTTTTCCCCTGATGCTCCAAATCAATTTGTGCAGTCAAGCGTTAAAGAGTTTAGTTCAACCCTTTAACCGCACGGATGTTACAGCGAGTTTACCAAAACTTAGAAAAGAAAAACTTCATACAGACAGATTCCTGCGGCGTAGTCCTCAGTCCGTGGTCAGAGAATGTTCAATGCAGTTAAAAAATGGTTTCTCCTTCATTGTCGATGGTCTTTCTCCGTATACTCACAACTCCGTAGCACCTCTAATGAAGCCGAGTGAACACATTCATCCAAACATTGAATATATATGACAGAAGAAGCAGGGAGATTAGCAGTAAATGATATTTTCACGGCAGCCATGATTCAGCCCGCTTTTGAATAAACACCATAAATTCAGGTGGCACTCCTCAAAAAAATAATAAAATGGGAGGAGGATTTTTTTTTGTCTGATGTGGAGTGATATGTTTTCGTAGAGGACGATGGGAGTGGATTGGGAGTGGGAGTGGGAGTGGGGGGTAGAATCAGAATGGCGCTCGCTGTGGCAGGAACTCCATTTCACTTGTAGATTTCTCCTTTTTCATCTCGCCATTGCTCACCACCCTGCCTGACATGGGCAGCAATAACAAAAGGTTGACAGGTGAGAGTATATACAGCCCTTCATAGCAGGAAGAGAGAGAGAGGTGCCTGTTTGACAGGGGCCACAGACCCAAGCAACCTGCGGTACTAAATCTAACCTTCGAGTGACTAAATATGGGAAGAACAAAGATAGATTGACAGAAAGGTGGAGAGTTTGACTGTCACTTACTGACATGTATGTTTATGCATGTGCTTGATGTGTTGGTGTGTGGGTGGTCCCCTTAGAAGATGCTGTTGGATTTTTGATGTATGGTACACACTTTTGGAGTCGTAAAACATTTTACTATGTGCTAAGATGAAATTGGATGTGCTTCTGAGATGGCTGGCTACTGTAAAACCAGTCTGAGTGCAGAGTGTAAGAGTGCTATACTGTATGGGAAATGTTCAGTTGAAGTTGGCTCTTCTGTATGAGGTGCATAGTATAAATATTGTATTATTTTGTGTTCTATTTATGTTATATATCTGATCAGCATTAGCACAAGTGATTGTTTGGATGTGTGTGATGCTGTTTTTATTTTGTCTGTGCATGTTGCCAGATCTTGCATGAAAAACTTGATCTGGCGCCCTCCAAATAAGCAATTTTCTTCAGCTAATTGAAAGAGGTCTGTTTTGTGTGTATATTTTAGGGCTGCACAATATATTACCACTGTCAAGACAAAAACCTAGAATTTATTTGTATTTATTTTATAAATTATATTGGTTATCCTTTGTGTTTGTCTGTGGGTTTTGCAAATATTTAACCAATGAAAAGTATTAAAAAGAGCTTGCTAATTTTGACAACACATTTGTTTAATTGTTAGTTGTTTAATTATTTTTATAATAAGTATATTTTAATTATTTGTTGAATTGTTGAATTATTAAAAAAAATATATTATATATTTAATAATGTTTCAATAAATATTAAATAAACATTTAAAATAATTTGTTTAATTGCTTAAAAACACTATTTTTTCCATTTCCTAAAAAAGTAGCTGTTTTGTATATGAAAGGTTTCAGCCTAACACACATAACTGAAATAAAAATTGCCATGCGCATATCGCAAAGGTTGCAATTACTGAAAGATTTATATTGCTTTAAAGGATATTTTCACCCCAAAATTGGTCAAGTCAATGGTGACCATTTTTGGGTGAACTGTTCCTTTAAAAAGTTATATAGTCAAAGTTTTAGATTGATGTAGATAGCAAAGAGACCATCACAGAAGTAGTTGTGCATGAGTGCATGTACAAGCTCTGACATGTGAAAGATCTGTGTTGGATACAATGGTGGATATATAATTTTCATATCATTTTAGTTCAAATCGATTTTACAAGCTTAACTTGTCATATTTTATATTGCATAATTTAGCAAGTTTTTGCGAATTGCGTATGTCTTCAGACTCTTGCAGCCGCAGTGTGTATTCAATAATTTAAGAAATAGTTAAAATGTCAGAATGATTGCAAGCTGCCCAGTCAAAGCTGGAAATCATGCCCAAACTCTTAACGTAGATACACAATTAATGTAAAGGACAGTTGATGTCTCTCTAGGCTTGTATTGTACAATCTGACAAGCAACAATCATAAAGGACTGAGCAATGTAAAATCTCGAAAGCTTTGCAATCTTTAATGGTGTGCTCTATTCACATCTCACTCATTCATATATACCTTTGTGTATTTGCTTTGTGTATTTGCTCGCACAAGAGTGTGTCTAGGAGGGCATTTACCACCGGCGTCTGGCACCAGCGCTTTACTTTGTCAACAGCGAGAAATAGATGGTCTTATTAAATCATTGATTTAAAACATTGATCTGACTTTCTACTCTGGATGGCAGGTTCGCCAATAGATTACAATTATTTTCTACGAAAAGTCCCTTGCGTTTTTAGTGTTCTCATAGTTGAACGCTGAATGTCGTTCAGGGTCATTTCGAAATCTTGATGTATTTATTTGTTTGATCTGGTTTTTCGATAGCAATGCTGAA
The DNA here is from genome assembly GCA_006030095.1 of Triplophysa siluroides. NCBI lineage: Eukaryota > Metazoa > Chordata > Actinopteri > Cypriniformes > Nemacheilidae > Triplophysa > Triplophysa siluroides. Next base: position 543,460 of record VCII01000102.1, on the reverse strand, counting down.
GAAAGGGAGAACAACAATATACCCTCTTTTAGTCTGGGTGTTTAAAGGCCCATTTTGGCCCCGGCTGTGGACTTGATTTGTTCTATTCAGCGAGTGTGAAGTGTCAGACCCCGGGCACCTCCATTCCTCTATGATTTCATTTTGACTTACCTGTAAATGAAAAAGCCGTTGTGCACCGTCTGCAGAGGTGAAAGGGGACACGATACCTGGGTGATTTACTCCGTACATCAATATCGCTGTACCTTTTCCCTAGCCTGCATTGTTCTTTTACAGCGTACAATTCACTCACTTTACTGATGGTGCCTATTGCCGACAATTGTATAGTTTGAATCTTGTTTTCGGATAGATTTTTCTGCGGTAGATTAATAAATCAAATGTGTTGTGTTTTACTATCAAACTTTGATCTAGTATATTATGTGTCATTTTTCATGGTCAATGTGTAAGTTTAAAGGTCACTTGTATACTGTATCAGGAAAATATGAGCACATCCCTGTGAATAAAAATATATGACTTTGAGTTAGTATCCCAGCCAGAGTTTGTTTGGATGTTTTTATTAACCCTTGCCAGTTCTGAAATTATATCTGGTCCCCTTCACTTAAAGGGAAAGTTCACCCAAAAATACAAATTCTGTAACCCCCTAATTATTTACAAATGTACATTTGTTAGTTGTTCCAAATCTGAAGAAAGATAGATATTTGGAGCAATGCTTGTAACCAAAAAGTTCTTGGTCACTATTGACTACCATAGTAGGAAAAATTACAATGGCAGTCAAAACTGCCCCAGAACTTTTTGCTTTCCTACATTCTTCAAAGTATCTTATTTTGCGAACAAAGACATTTACAAAGTAATTTTTCCTATGCAGTGGCGGCTGCTGATCTTTTAAAGAGGGGAAGCTCATTTTCGGCCTAAATCATAAAAATTGTCCATTTATTTATATGTAAATTCTGCCCCTACGTTCCTTTTCATGAAAATGCTCTGTAACCCTGTCGTACCAACTAGGCGTCTTTTCCAGTGACTTGACCAGTGTCCTCTCAATGGCCAGCAGAGCTAGGCTGCTTAAACGGCCTTGGCCCATTGTGTTACGGGTGTAGGACTTGAGCAGCTTTAAACAGGAGAAGCTCCTTTCTACACCTGCAGATGTAGCTCCAATTGTTGCCACTAATGAGAACAGTTTGTAAAGCTGAGGCATTGCCCTGTCCAACTCCATGTCTTTAAGGAACACCAAGTAATCACACAGCTTTCCATTCCATTCCAATCACACAAACATTGCACTGGGGGCTATTGCTTTCACTTTGGCCTGCAGACCATTGAGAGCTGAAGCCATGACAGCAGCCCCATCATAGGTCTGTGCCACAAGCTTATCCTTAAAATTGTAGCCCTGCATGTTCTCATTTAAAACATCAAAAACGGACTGAGCATCTCGCCCCCCAGAAACATCAAAAAATCCAATGAAGCGCTCCGGAATTTTACCTGCACTATCCACATAGCGAACAATGACAGAGAGTTGGGCACGGCAGGATATATCAGTGGTTTCATCCACCTGCCATCCAAAAAAGGGAGCATCCTGAATTTCATCTCTGATCTGATCAGAAATGGTGGCTGCAAGAGCAGAGATCAAGTCATTTTGAATAGTGAGTGACATACCAGAAAACACAGTTGAGGACTCGAATTGTGTGGACAGGACAGAGTCATATTTAGCTAATGTTTCTGTGAACTCTCTGTAATTCCCCTTGTTGGATGATTCACTACTCTCATCATGTCCCCTAAATGACAGCTCCTGCCGGCCAAGCAAGGATGTCACATCAATAAGGCGGTTTAGGAAGGCCCTGTTTTGTTAACAGTTTCATTATGTTTAGCCACTTGAATGCGAGCACCTTCATTGATTGCATGCTCAACCCTGATCCTGCCCATGCAACTTAATCTTGCACATGCACTCTCATGTTCATTGCTATTTTCATGCCTTTTATATGCCCTGTCAAAGTTTGAAAGATCTCCAAACCCCAATTTTGACCAAACAACACATCCATGAGATGGTTTCATCAAGAGACATGGCCAGCAGTACATTTTCTTTTTCACAGCACTTCCAGTCAGCCAGCTAACTTTGTCATACCAGGAGAGCTGAAAAGACCTGTTACTTTTCCCTATCTTTTGCACTACATCAATCTTAGGTGTTGATCTGCCCTGCTGTTTAATTCTAAGTTTCTCCTCGTAAGGAAGACTTTCTAATGGCTTTGCCAAATCAGGTCGACAATATTAGCACTGTCTGCCATCGTGTGCAGTTGCTAGCTGGCTAGTTCAGACTATATGAATTAATGAAACAACGATCTATATATATATATATATATATATTAACTCAACGGGAGGAATGTGGGAATTATGTTAAACTGAAACAATGAATGTGGTGTGTGAAATTGTGTGAAATACGATGAAGGTTGCAGCAGTTTGTCTTTCGACTACACATGCAAAATCCGCGATGGGACTGAGTTGGAAGTGGACACAGAGTGATACGCGTCATAATCTGAAGACCACGCCCACGCCCACACCAACCACCGTCTTTGCATTGCGAGAGCTGCCGCCTCCTTGTCATTTATGATTTATAACAAAAAAAAAAAAAAATGTCTAAAAGCTGATATGTGACAATGTGTATAGCAAACAAGCTAAAAAAAAAAACAAGAAATACGTTTTTATAAGCTGTCGACCCCAAAAAACGAGCGTTTTAGGACATAAAAGTGGATTAAAAAGAGATGACAGACCCTCCAATCATCACGCAGACGCTCGGAGTCCGGGCCAGCACACTCCTCCATTCATCCCAGAGACGCTGAGCGTCCGTGGGCGGGACATAATCGCAGCATTATCCAATGACCGTCTTGTTTCTAAGCACTGAAAAAAACTGTTTAAAGCAGCCCCATTGAAGTCAATGGACGCTGGGCTTCAACAGAGTAATGCACTGTACGCTACGGGGAATGAATGAGAAGGAAATCGAGTCAGCCGACCTAAGTAGCTGATTCTGAACGAAATTGTTTTCGTTCGAGATGAACGTGTTTAACGCATTTTTAGTCAATAAAATGTTAACATAATAGTACATATATTTGACCATTCATTTTTTGACAATTATAGGGGAAGCTGAGCTTCCCTTGCAGTCTTAAAGAAATCGCGTCTGTTCCTATGGTATCAGTGGTGGCCAAGAACTGTTCTTCCAAACATCTTTCTCTGTGTGCATCAGAACAAAGAAATGCGACAGATATGGTACAACTTCAGGGTGAGTAAATGAAGACCCAATTTTCATTTTTGGCTGAACTTTTCCTTTAATAATAATAATAATAATAATAATTTATTACATTAATATAGCACTTTTCTGGGCACTCAAAGCGCTTTACATGCTTTGAACATGGAACTGGTGAGGTCAACATAGTACATGGAACGTTAATATATCATCATGTTATATTTGCATACCGTGTTCAATTTTGCATGTGACTAAATAGAAACCGCACACATTATACACTGAAAGATTATGTAGTGTACAGTATGCATTAAACAGTACATTAGTATTCCATCCATGTGTCCTTGAGTTTAGTAGCTATTAATATATCATATATGTGTACACCCACTACTGTAAATCACAGGTTCCATCTCACAGCATCATTAATAACTGGTTTCCATTAATATTCAAGCACCTGTTTCTTGTTGTTTCATCACATATCTACTTTTAAACACTGTTAATTATTTAAAATGTTCAGGTCTTGCTTGCCTCTCAGTGTTGTCTTCCATGTGTTTTTGTCAAACGACACACCAGCCAAAATACGAATCCATCTGTTTACCAATAAATGGAAGAGTAAATATTCGCAGTGGAGAAATATCAGCAAACAGCTGGGCTAGATGCTGAGCGCCATAATTCTCGAATTAGCTCTGGAAGTTGGTCGTAAACTAGAACCTAGACCTTGTGTCGGTCATAAACCCATGACCCTGTGATTTGCTGATCAGAGACCACAGATGTTGGAGATTCTTGTCGGCTGCTGAATAAAGGGGTCTTGAATGGACCACTTAAATCTAAAAGACGGGACAGGCAAAGCATTCTGGGGGAATTTGTGAAGAAGGATTTGCGTTTTCACTACAGGAATTTAGTAGAAATCTAAAATTATCAGGAAACTTTGCATGTTGTTGCATGTTGCAAGTTGCGGAGAATGCAGTAGGCCATTACAGTTTATAAAAAATGTATTTACAGTACAGTATCATGGTTTTATTGGTTTTAAACCATGGTTGGTTTTAGCAGATTGATTGCCATAGTTTTATTACTAATATCATGATTAAACTTTGGTTATTATAGTGAGACAATGGAAATATGTTGTCACTATGGTTTTACTAAAGCGAAAACCAAAAGCCTATGGTTAAGTTAAACCCTTGCATTGAAATACTGTGTCCAAACTGGACACCTGTCCAAAAAAACTAAAACTGTGGTACAATGACTACTTGTGGTGCCAAGCAAACTTGTGGTGCCAAGTTCTGCTATTGGCTGTTTCTGTCTTTGAGTAAGAACCAGATGTACATAACATAATTCATCCATAATTACCAAGTTCGCTTGTCTATGTATCTAAAATGTTGCATTCATTTACAAACTTTGTCTTGAATTTATTTTGGTCTCCTTCCTATGCTCATTAGCATTAATAGGAATTAAAAGATTCATTCAGATCCAGAGTTTTATAATTCACAGCTGAAAGTCTTTTTCAGTTGAGATTGTTCATTGAGCCATTTATTCAGTCTGAATCAGTCTTTGAATGAGTTCTGGGAGCTGAATCAGTAAAGAGTGATGGCATTAATGCACTCGGTAGAATTCTGTATTCAGAAATGGATTAGTCACATCTTTACTGACTAATGTGGCTGGTTGATCTCATCTGCGCAGCGGTAAAGCGACGTAGAGGCTGTTGTTTGAGACCTTAGCTCACATCTGTCACCGAATCGTTTTTCAATCCCAAATTGCTAAATAGTTGAATTAGAGCTTCGGCGAACGCATCGAGACGGAAAATGCTTTAATGCAAAATAAATGGAGATAACAAAAGACTTTTAGTGGCGCATTCAGTTTTAAATCCAGTGTCACATTGGAGTGTTTAGTCTTTTAGCAATGTAAACGGCTATCTCATGCGATGATGCAATCAGTTTAGATTTGTTTATTTTATACTCATCCATACTCTGGGTTGTTTTCTATTTATGGCTTATCAGTCAACATAGTAAATTAATCTCTTTGATTGACAGTTTAAACAGGTTGTCTGAATCAACAGACGATAAATATATACATTAGGACTATCATTTAAGACCTTGATCGTGTAACAATGCGTTGTGTGAGCTAGTATGTCACAATTAACAATAAAGTGGAATGCTGAAGGTCATACTTTCGGAAATGTAGTCCATCAGAGGATCAGACGATAGGATTTATATTTCTTTGAGACTTGAACAGCAATTGGAACATTAGGCGCCCTTGACGGTTTTGTTGTTCGTCAGTGACAGTTCAACATTTCTGCATCTGACAGTTTTTGAGAAAACCCTTGTTTTGAGAGTGCATGGGTGTCCGCCAATGTGTTGTTGAGTTTAATTTGGTGCTTCATATCTTCCTCTAATTACACCCCACTTGACCTCGTCCTTGTTTCTGCTGGATTTGTACCACTCAACCTTCATGTGCATGTGTGTGTGTGTTTGTCTGTGTTATGCTTGTTTCACATCTAATCTATATACAACGCTGCAAAGGTCCCATAGTTGCAACATTGTATTGTGCTTTAACATTGACTTTGTGGATTTTCTTGTGGCTCTATAAAGTGGTTTCTTTGTTGCTGTATGGACTAATAACTGCGTTAAATTATACAGCCATGGGGGATAAATTAAGAGACCATTCTGAGATGTATTGTGGACGTTCCAGTCCAGATTCGGCTGAAGTTCAACAAAATCAAACCTCAGGAGTAACAAAGTCATCCAACAGCAATGTGAAAGACTGACAGCATGAAAAGACACATAAACTGTGATAGAAATCAAGGTAGTCATAAAAAAAATCATTTTGAGGTTTAAATACACGTACAAATATTACTGCTGAATTGCTTAAAAGCTAATATCATCTTGTTTTCTTTGCAGTATTTAAGATATAAATAATACGGAGCATCTTTTCTGTTATTTTGACCTGTTTCTCCGGTGTTCATTTTCTGCAAAAAAGTGCAAACAGAAACAATATTTTTTATTATTTTTTTCAGTGGTTCATAATTCTGAAAAACAAAAAATGGTCTTTGAACTGGTCTATACTCTTTTCCGCGGCTGTGTGCGTTTAAAAAAAAGATTGAAAAGGGCTTTTAAATGTCTGGATTGACAAGGGTAGACCTAACCATAAATAATAGTAACATTGTATCTATTGATCATCAGATCCATGCATAAAAACCTATACTTTCAGCAATATTAGAAAGCTCAGCTGTCATTTTATGAAAATGAACTTTGACTTGATTTTGGCTCACTGCTTTGTGTTGATCGTGTCAAGTGGTGCAGGCGAGCTCCACTGAGAGTCTGTTGTTCGCCGTGTTTATGGCTGTTTGCATTTTCAACACGTGCGAGCGTGGGACTTGTACACATGCTTGTGTGTTTATAAAAATGATGTTTTCGCTATGGGCCCAGAGGGCAAATCAGTTGAGTATATATTTAATAGACACAGGGCAGAGGCATTTATTGTGACTAATAAGAATGCTTTATAGTTATCAGGCCAATTCATTCTTGGCTATAAGAATAGTTTATGGAAATATGAGCATGTTCTGGCACTTACTGACCAAAAGGCCACCTGCTCCGACTGATGAATCATTGGCTGTAAATGATGGCAGGAATGAGCTTGTGCTGAGCTTTTTACATCTGGATACTTGGGACCTCCTGTGAATTTATTAGAATAGAGCCTTTGGAAACTCAAGATTGCTCAATGACATACAAAATCATGTAAGTTTAGAGATCTTTAGAGAATCTTTCAAGAATGAGTCTTAAATAGATTTCAAGAGGTTGTCAACGTCAAGCGGTTTTCAAAAGATAGTTTGTTATACATGTTTGTGCTGCTACTTTAATTTACATCCAACAAGTCTCTCTATCAAAGTATGAAATTGAAAGTATTCTTACCACCTGCTCTCAATTGAATTGCCTTTTCTTACTGTCTGAAAAGGGGAAAGCCTTGTCCATGTCATTCTCTTTGAAAGCCGCACCTTTAAGCATATGTAGTTTTGTTGTTATTAGAAACGCTGTCGCTTCTGTACACCTCCAGCTAACTCTTGAAATGTGGCATTGTGATGCGAGTATTGTTGGCTCTTGTAATTTCAATGGCTTGTAATGTTCTTCAATTGTAAATTGGATAAAAGCACCTACAAAATAACTGAATATAAATGTCTGTCACCACTAAGTCAAAACCAATGGACTTCTAATTCAAAATCTCTAACTTAAATCCCAATAAATGTCCTTTTAAAAAGAAGAAAAGGATATTTCTGCAGTGCTGTACCTTTAGAGGAACAGTAATAATTTGCAGAGCAGGATGGTATTGTTTTTTTGGTTTATACATTATACATATAAATACAATATTAATGACAATTTCAACCCTTTTCCCTGAAGAACCTGCTGGAGAAGTTGCTTTTATATTAAAGTATGTGCCACAAGCTAATGCACATTATGCAAGGGCCTACACACATGTGATCCTTTCCAGGACATTTCTTTTGGAATATATATCTTAGTTTTTAAGTGATATTATGGAATTATGGATATTATGTTTTTTTAATAAAAGCAACAACGTTTGGCTTACTTAAATTCTATTGTTTGCAAACAAAAAACTATCGAAAAATATGTTGACAGGGATAGAATTAGATATAGTTGGAATATGCCTAATAAATATGGAAGCATTTTAGGTATTGCATTTAATCTTTGTTTTTAAAGCAAAGTAATCATTTTAAAGGAAGTTAACCCGAAGATGACAGTTCTCACATTTAGAACGTGCACCATTACGAATGAGATTGAAGGATATGCGATGTATTGACCGTCGATTAAGTTGAAAATACAGGTATTGATGTATTTGGATGTATGTATGTGTTTTTGTAGCTTTGCTGCCATGTTAACGCCCATATTAAAAGATAACAAGATTGCATTTTGATATCAAACTATTAGTTTATGTTTTACTGAGGAAACAAATCTGGGGATGGCATTACGGGTAATTCATTCACAGTAAATTCACTGAATTTTATATTTGGATGAAATATTATTTTAAACTGTAAACCAAGTTTTTTTATTATCTGACTGCGACAATTGTATGAAATTTGACAATGGCATCAATATCTTTAAATTGATGCTGCATCTGAACTAATTGTTGCAAGATGTAAACACTGGTCCTTATTATTATTTAAATCATATAGTTAAATCATTAAAAAAAATATATTTTATAAATGTTCTATTTGTTTTATTTTGTTCAAACGTTTGTGTAGTGTTACAAACTGAAACAGGATGTTACTTATAAGTCCATATCAACCAACAACATGAACCAAAGGTCTCCTGTATCCACCCTCCTTTTCACTTTTCCTAAGGGTATCCAAAAATAAACAAATAAATACAGCATGGACGCAAATTGTTAGAGCCAATTAATAAGAAGCTCTTGTTTTTTTCTGGACAAAATGCAGAGATGTAATAAAGAGGCTAAAGGCTGTAATAAAGCATGAGATGCGGGGAGCATCAATCTGCTCCAGCGGCGCTGGCACACGGGAGCGTTTCCTGGCCCGCCTCCACATTTGGCACTGAATCACCTGCTCTCTCCCAAGGACAAAAGCTTCTTGCCTGGCCAGAGAGACAGTACCACTCCACTGGACACCATCCTGCACCTGCTGAGAGGGAAGCTTTAGCATCACCTTGTGTACATTAAGTGTAACTGTTTATTCAAGAGGCTTATACAGTCAGACCCTTGAGAAGCCTTGCAAATGAGTGTGTGGAGTCCATCCAGCTGGCGTATGCTAATTTTGTCAGCCGTCCTGCGGACAGAGGTGGAGCGTTCACGGATTGTATTCCGAACATGAATAGCCTGGCTGCCATGTTTATTTTTACATTGCATTGTGTCTGCTTTGTGCCCTTGTTGTTGTTACACCAGATTTATTTAATCAGGCTGAATAATTGTGCAGCGCTGATAGACGTGCTCATTTAAGTGTTCGGTTAGGGTTCAGCTCTCCCAGGAGATTGTTGTGGCGTCCCTCCACCTGGACATTGATTTCATTATCTATATCCCAGTGACCCCGGATCACAACGAATCACTGGTCCACGCGGTGAAAGGATGGGAAGCCATTATGGAAGCAAATGAAATTGATTCACCTGTTGGTATCAATTAATATGAAGGAGGAACTCATAAACTGCTTAATTGATTGTTGGAGGGTGTTATTCAGTTGTTGTAATATAACGCATACTTGGCATTTTGTTGATAGTCATATAAATGGCTTGGCTTTCCCCAGACGGTGAGAATATGTGATGTTGGAGCGCAGTTGGTAGGAATACATTAAATGTAACATATTTTTTTTCTCAAAGGCACACATACATACAAAGAGATTAGCATTGAAAAGAACGGATGCTTTATTTGTCAGTAAAGTTAACTGCGGCTCATAAAAGGCAATACACACAGTAAGTACGGAGAGCTAATAATGTGTTAAGATGCAGTTTCCGTCGAGGTTAATACGTCCCTGACCTCTCCTCCTCTTGCGGACATCACTTTACAGACTTGTATTCACGTCCTTTACTCAGTGTAGTTTTGTTTTTTCTTATATTATACAGTATTATATTTGGTTAATCATATTGGCCTTTTTGTCATTTTTCATAATTGTTATTTCATTTGGCCTGTGTACCAAGCACTTCCCCTTTAAACTCCTTCCTCTTTAGAAAAGGATGGAGTGGATTGTTTCCTGTGATGAATATCTTCTGCTGCACTTACTCTTATTAATTGAAGAAGTTTTCAGCACTCCCTTTTCAAGGCAAGATAACCGGACGTCAAGATAAGACCCAAACATTAACGAAAATACGTTCTCTGCTCCATTTATGGCGTTTTTCGGCATTCACATTCAAGGCATAGTTCACCCAAAACTGGAAAATCGGTCTTCATTTACTCACCCTCAAGTTGTTCCAAACTTGTATGAAGTTTGTTGTTCTGCTAAACACAAAGAAAGATATTTGGAAGAATGCTTGTAACCAAACTGTTTTGGGGCACTATTGACTGTTATAGTAGGGAACAAAACTACTATGGTAGTCGATAGTGTCCCAGAACTGTTTGATGACACACATTTTTCCAAATAACATATTTTGTGTTCAACCAAACAAAGAAATGAATACATGTTTGGAACAACTTGGGGGTGAGTTAATGTTTACAGAATTTTCAGTTTTTTGTGAATTATCCCTTTAAGTTCAATACTTTGAAATGAGCATAGAGCAGAGTGATGTGCTGGGTTTAAGCGCGATGTTCAGCGTTGAATTATCCACACTTGGAAAGTGTTTTTTTTTGTTTGTCAGTGTTTACATTACAGTGTTAGATAGCTCCCTTTCGCACACTAAATTGTTGATTTGTTAGTCTTAGAAAGATAGAAAACAGACTTATCACTTAGGGGTTCACTATTTTGTGCGTTTTAATTTAGAAAATCTTATACGTGGGAGACGTAGTGTGCTCAGCTGTGGAATATTGAATCAGCAGAATTATTCCTGAGTGTTCACACGCTCCTTTCCAAAGCGGCGATACGTTATCTTTAAATGCTTGGCTCTCATCTTGACATTTTAATGGTTCTCTCTTCTCATATGGGTTTATTTTTCACTTCTTAATTTGTCACTTATATTGTGAATCCTTCGTCTGCTCCTTCATTGTGGAAAGTTCTCATTTTTTTCCCTCACACCTCGTAACGTATGCGTCTCAGACAAATCCTCAGCATCCATAATGCCATATCCTGCCGGACCATTTGATAAAGAGATGTAGCGCACCAGTTCTGCAACAATGTCTTGAGAAAGCAATTCTTCAGAACGTCACAACAATTCCTAGGCTCATTTTTCACAACCGGACAGAAGAGCGGCAGAGAAAGGGAATCTGACTGGTCCCCTGAGGGGGCGAGAGATGATGACTCCTGAGGTGGCGGTACACATCATAACCCCTCCCATTTATCTACTTCAGAATGATATATGCACAAATCTGTCAGTTTGAGATTGTGGGGAGAATATGAATGAATTAGAAAGAGTCTTTCATTATCTTTTGGTCTAAGTTGAAATAGTTTTGCAGTTATTGAGCGTAAAATGAAAAAGTGATTTGCCTATCTATCTCTTTTTTCCTAATCTCTTTATGGTAATGGCGTTATGGACAGAAAAGTGTTGCTTTCCCATAAAAAAACTGTATAGTAGGATGTATTGCTCAGAGCAAACTAAGCAAAGCCTGATTCCTATATGTGTTTGGACATTGTCTGAGATGTTTGAAGGTGGTCTGTGGTGTTTGTCTGCGAGCATCTGCTGGTCTTTCATATCATATCATATCTTAGACATGTTGATGTAACAAGGGCGATAGATTTTTCCAAGAACACTGTCATGTTCCCACATTCAATTTAAACATACATCCCTGTAGTCCCTTCCTGAGTATTTTTTTTTTTTTACATTTTGATATAAACTCCCATGATTGTTCTTTGAAGAGTGTTTGTACTCAATGTCAGATGGTTTATGATGATGGATGTTTGGACATCTTGTAGCTTTTTGTAATGATGAATCCGGTGAAAAGCAAGTGAATAGACACACTTGTAGGATTTACACTTTGAATATCCCATTGCTCAAACTTAAATTTGGGCTCTTTGTTGGGTTATGTTTAAGATGTTATGTTGTAAGATTCTAAGTTGTAAGATGTAACTTTTTTATATTTCGTCTTAATCGTAACTTTTTTACCCATGTGTGTTCACAATTGTTTATTATGTTCACATTTTTGTTCTCAGATCTGTGTTAGATGTCCTCTGCTATGCAGATGTAGAAATGCACAGAAAGTCTTTCCTAGTGATTTCCTGACAGCACCTACTGAGACTTTAATAGACATTCTCTGAACTTTTAATACATTACGTCTAGACGTGACTAAATACAGTGATTCTATTTCAGACATGAACTGTACTCTGAAAATCCTCAAAGGTCTTGTAAAATAACTTTCTGGTAGGTCACAAGCATAAAAGGAGGGTTTGGCTGAGGAGGACAGGATCTGTGAGAGAAAGGATGGTCAGTCTTTAATGTTGTGCAGCTGTCCATCAAGTTAATAATTCAGTATGCTGTGTATTTCTAAGAAATATCATGAAAGACAGGTCAGCCTGACTGTAACAAGCCCAAACTTCGGAAGCTTATGCAGCTATGAAATTCTTTTTTGTAGAATATCTATTGTGAGGAAAAATTGCCTACTTGTCTGTCTCAGGTGACAAAATGGCAGCTGTCTTAGGTATATTTGAATTGTAGAGAAGCCTAGTTTTGTACTTTCCGGTATAGTTTTGAGGTCATTCTTAACATTAGAGGTATGTTAAATGTAGGTGCAGATCGTCCCGTCCTGAGTGTTTAGAGAATTTATAAAAGGTGTCTGCAAGTCTTCTGGACTGGCTCTTGCATGTCCAGTTATGTTTAAGTATTGTATTGTGTTCCTGTATCCTACTACATTGTACCATTGGCAATGCAAAAGTCATGGGTTCAATACCAAGAAAACACGCTGATAAAATGTGCACCTTCAATGCACTTTAGGATAAAAGCATCTTTATTTATAAGACCTTATACATATAGACCCTATATTAATTGTTTCCTTGTGTAGCTCATGATGCAAACTCGAAAGCTTCAAATCGCTGAAAGCCAAGGAATGCATACATCTATGACTTGAGCATCAATGCAAGACATGCAAGCCCCCCCTATAAATCTATTGGTGGTGGACTCGGCTCTCTCATCCAATGCTCTGCTCACGAGGCTGCAGTTCTATTTGGGAAGTTGGCAGCTCGAGGCAGAGGGGCTTTACTCTCGCGACTCTGGAATTATGAACAGAGCTGGTCCCACCAGCACCTCGTTTTGAACCTTTATTTCCAGAGATCTGACACCATGGAGTTCGGAGCACGCATTTTCATCGCATTCCTCGTTTCCCAGGTAAGCGCGAGGGCTTTCATTTATGTATGGGAATATCGCGTGCGCGTTCCAGTTGGGAAGTACGAGTTTCGATTTGCATCAATTTTTTTTTTTTTATTGATAATCAAACGCATTTTATAGTCACCAAGCTATGAGGTTGTGTCCGTAGTGCTTTTTAATGTATGGTCTGCAAACATGGTTTGCAACAATACAATATTATAAAAAGCGCTTAAGAAATCCGTTTGAATTGAATTATAGACGCGGAAAGAGTTGCGGTGCGAAATAATTAAAATGGAATGACGAAAGAAACGCGAGTGCGATCTTATAAAACGTCGGCGTGATTCTTTATATTAATTCATTTTATTACCACAGCGATAATGGCTTAAATAAATATACGTAGAGTATGCATTACTCTCTCCCGTTCGTGTGAATTGGTCTAACGCACTGGGTTTAGATAGAAAGGGTCTCCATGCAAACTCTGTCTGATCGCATCTATATTCCGCTCAGCTCTGAAGTTGAGCGCTCCTCTGGCTTCCTTCATCAGGAGACATTCACACGGCGAGCTGACTCACACAGCCCGTCTCCATTCACCAAAAACGCCTAAAAAATAAACAATAAACCATTTGAGACTGCAGTCCTCGTCCATTCGTGTCTTAAAAACTCTTTTTTTTAAAGAGACCTAATCTGTGATAGCTGAAAAAACGATTCATATAATACAAAGTATGCGATTCACAACTGAGAGTCCATTCATACACTATATAGACCTCTGAAACCAACTCATTTAGTCAATACAAACGAAGAAATTGATGTTTAGTCATACAATATTTTCTCTGTTCAAATCTAACCATTCTTGAATGAAAGCGCATAGACGTCTTCGGTCAGAAAGAACAGCAGCTGCCTCTATCAGTCATAAGGCTTCATAGGACTGAAGCTCTATTAATAATGTCCTGTTTTTTTACACTACAGTCAATGGAGGGTGAAGGAGACATTGTCCCCTCTGCATTTAAAATGTTTTTTTGATTGATTTGTAAGGCTGTCTGGGTTACTATACCCCACCACGTGAATGAACATGACAACAGGTGTGATGATGCTCAAAGCTTAATTCTCAACATTTTCTTTATATGACGTTTTCTCGTCAACCACTATTGCTTTATGCTGCTTAAATGTGTTTTCTCTGAAGTTAATATGCATTCGAGGGTTCCCAAATGTCGATCTTGGCAGTCATGACACGAGCCTTATTATAAAAATGTCCTGTACACACCAAAAATGCTGGGTTAATTTCAACCAAGCATCTGGTCAAAAGGGACAAACCCAGTCGTTGGGTTACATACAAGGTTGAGGTGAAATTTGTAATAATATGCCATCATGGCATTGTAACATTTAGGTGCACTGATGGTTTGTTGTTCATGACTTGACAAATCTCTTAATTCAAAGACAGCTTTACAGTTGTTCAGCACGCTGAACGCTTCCATCAACAGCTTAGGTTAAAGATGCTTTGCTCATCCTGAGATCTGAGTTTTGTGCAGTTATTTCTTATCATACATCATATTGCAAAACTTCCTAGATGCCTCCCTGGGCGTTGACATTAATAACTATGAATCTTCACTCAGCTCTTTATCCCCGGGAAGCCCGCACAAATATTACGACATGCCTTTTAACAATTCCTCGTAAGCAAGATCTGTGCATGTGGATTCTCTGTATAATAACCAATATGTGTACCTTTAAATAGATTATAGCCTCACAGAATACACTTCAGATGATCATCCTACATGGCCACTACCAGCACAATCCCTATTTTCCTCTCCGGCTCCGTGTGCGATCAAGTGAGAAGTATCTTATTTATAGTTGTGCAGGTAGGGCGCCAAGTTTCCCTCGCGTATCAGTGGCTGAGTTCCCCTCCCACCTGCCCCCACCCCATAAATCCCTGTTTCCAAAATGAAACGTTGAGCAGTCGCGAGTCGCAGCGATGATTCAGAATAAGCTCGGCATGCCTGTGAGGTGCAAGCATTTATCTTCTCTCTCTCTCTCTTGGTTTCTCTCTCTCCCCCATTGCTTTTGTGTTTTATTTTATTTGCTTATCTATTTACGCGGTTTTCCCCTAGCACAGCTTCGGAAGATGAAGACACGGAAAAGCTCCCTAAGTGAAGGATGTTTGTGGGAGGAACAAGCAGGCCAATATCTCCGGTTATAGATGGAGGAGTGTGGCCACTTAAAGTTTCAAGAGGCGTTCCTTTTTTCCTGTGACACACATATTGGCTGTAAATCTTGTATACTTACCGTTGGCTACACGTAATAATTTTTTAAAGATGGCAATCTGCATCGCTTGCTGCCCGAAGACCTTGTTGCGCCGCACGTACGGCGTGCGATTCGACAGCAACGCCACCACTTACATTTCACTCTCCCGATTCATCAGTCTTCACAAGAGAGAGGCGCAGCTTTGGGCTTGTGTCATCTCTATTTATTGCGAGGGTAACAGGTGCAACACAATCACACTTTCTCTCTCAGCCTAAAGGCAACCATGCAGAAGGGACTGACTTCAGCTGTGTCCGCTCTGTGTCTCTGGAGCGCTCATCACCAGCAACAAAGGTGGTGTATATATAGCATCCTTGCTCTGTGAACAGCAAGGTGAGGTAGAAAGTACACATATGCTACTACAAATTTCCCCCGCAAAATAATGACAGCAAATGTACCTTTAGTGCTTTTCAAAGGCTGTGTACACACAGCAGCAATATGGTTGTCAGCTCTCTTCGGGTCGCTTGATCCCATTCTGTGCATGCAAGTTTGGTTGTTGCATTTTTGTGTGAACCAAACAACTAGTTGTTGAGAGACGCTGCGTTAGAGAAAACGTTAATGTCCAAAAGAGCGTCTCTGAGGTGCTGTGCTAGAAAATCACGGCTCTGTGTCTTTATTCATTCATTGATACGTGATGTCTTCTCCGTCCTAGTTGCGCCCACCAGCTGTGGTACACAAAGCCATACTTTACGGTTTTACAGAAAGA
This sequence comes from Triplophysa siluroides, assembly GCA_006030095.1. Taxonomy (NCBI): domain Eukaryota; kingdom Metazoa; phylum Chordata; class Actinopteri; order Cypriniformes; family Nemacheilidae; genus Triplophysa; species Triplophysa siluroides. The sequence continues at coordinate 527,349 of VCII01000102.1, read as the reverse complement.
AGTCTGGTGTCTTCCAACACAACTTGAGAAATGACCCTGGTCGCTATCATTGTTTCAACTGTGATCATCCACTGAACTGAATTCTTCATATTGGCATCACTTTGACCTCGTAGTGAAACACGGATAGAATATAGGAGGTCTCTGTTTCTGCCCGCTTCCGTCTTTGAAGTGCGGCATTAAGAGAAATCTTGTCTCGCCAGGACAAGAAAGTCTTGATTAATGTGTGCGCTAGCTGTCGAGCGCAATACGGTAAATGAAGGTCTGGTAATGATGGAGATAATGAGAGCGGCCGGTCATTAGCGCCGCAGTGGATCTGAATGGATCGCTCCTCGTGCCGACCCTCCTTTGTGCTCGCCACCCATCCTCTGCCAAGGTCACCGCTTTGCTGAACGGGTTAGGTTTGATTTGGTCGTAATTGCACATCTCTTTCCTGGAAGTTAAGTTGTGTGTGTGCGGGTTACGGCTGATGTGAAGAACGGTGATTACACCTGGTGGTTGCGTTGCATTTGACTAAAGTCTTTGAGAGGTCGGGCCGGATGACCCTTGGCATCTCTCTCCTGAATATAAGACCTAAGAAGAAGGGGATTGTTTGATGCGGAGGAATTGGAACGCAAATTTGCGCGTTTGTACTTATGTGTAAAGTCAAAGTCTAAAGGCTTATGGTAATAGTGAAAAGATATCAAAGCACAGAGATTTTCCTCAGCATTTTGGGCTTTAAACGGCAGGAAAAAGACATGTCAAGAATTTGCATCATCTGTTTGTAGTACTGGAGATTGTGTAAGTGCACAGACTGTTTGGACTGTTAATGCTTTGAAGACGCTTGATGTGCAAAATTAGGCATTGTCAAAAATTGACTAGCTGGTGTAGAGTGCAACTCTACAAACACTGATTTATTATTATGGTTTTACCCTTGTAACTGTGTTTGGGGTCAATCTGACCCAGTTAGAGTTTTCAACTAACTAATGGTGTGAAGTTGAGTAGTTTTGGAGTAAATCGGGGAACTAAGTACCATATACTGTATCTACCAAACTTAAGTTTGTAATTAAGAAGCAAATTAAAATATATATTTATATAGTTAGTATTATAAAAATGTCCTGTACACACCAAAAATGCTGGGTTAATTTCAACCAAGCATCTGGTCAAAAGGGACAAACCCAGTCGTTGGGTTAAATTAACCCTGAAAATTGCCATATTGGACCCAACAATGAGTTAAAACACCCTGGCATTTTGGGTTGAAACAACCCAGCATAATTTTATATTTACAATCCAAGGTTGGGTTCGACCCAAAGCGATAGGTTGAAAACAACCCAGCATTTCTAAAGTGTATTTATACAGTGACTTTGTAAAAGTCTAGGGTCACCAATCACCATGACCCCAAATACTTTAACTGTAAACTGTATTTGAGGAGAGTTTTTTGAGGGTTAAAATAACACTGATAATCCACTACCACTACATGGCACATAAAACAACCAGATCCCTTGTCAGTTATTTGGCTCGTCTGTCGATTTTAGATCTTTCTAAGCTGTAAAAAAGTGTGCAGTCAAAGGTCTTGCTACCTGGGCATTAGCTGGAAGTGGATGAACTGTATTGGGCTCCTGCCGTGTTGGTTTAGCAGAAAGAGATCTCATGCTGTCAACCCTCTTTTTTCACGAGGTTCTGCCGCTCTCTTGTTGCCTCTGGTGCTCATCTTTCTCTCTTCCCCTGACTATTTCCTCTCTGTTTGCCGAGATCATCCCTCCGTCAGGAAGATAATTGTGAGGAGAGCCACAAAAGCCTGGATCTTCTAATCCACTTCTCAAACACGCTGTATGGCAGGAAAGACCTGCTCAATCCCTGGCTTCTGGCTCATCTCTCATCGCTTTCTAAAACAGAAAAATGACAGTATAGATTATTTCTTTATTTGCATATTGATTTATAGGCAATTACCGCAGGGTTTTTTCTTCCACAATATCTACAGTAAAACAAGCCAGACGGTCGCGGTCTGCACATGCCAATGCAAATATAATTGCTATGACTCATGCTGTGAGTACGGATGGCTCTGTAAGTAACGCTACCTACTTGGAATCTGCAGAAATTTATTGTGTGCTACATGTCTGTATGGTGTTTCTCTGCTTATGAGTTTGTACGCCGGTGCGCCGTGACCCCGCAGAGCTAGACAATATGGCGATGGATATCAGAGACATGCACACGTACACAGATTTCGCTGTGAGAACAACAGAATGTCACGGTAAACATGATCCGTGTTTATCTTTAGATGCTTATGCGGCACAATTCTTTATGTATTAAAGAGGAACAGAGAATGCTGATGACAGCGCAACAATAAGGTGATCTTCACTTCTAGCCTTTGTGTGTGTGTTTTGGATGAGAGAGATGCATGTGGTTGGGTATGATTGAAGATGGATAAAGGGAAGACATTGCTCTGATTTGAGATGAGAAGAGATGATCAGTGATGTTGGTCACAGATGTTGTGATGTCTTTTTTGTGCTGTATTCTGGGCCTCAAAAATGAAAAATATTGCTGAGGATGCTTTTTCATCGCTCAGGATCTGTGTTTCTTTTGTGGATCAACTTTTCTCAGATGTTTGTCCCAAAATTGTGTTGGTTGGTTAACAAGGTGTTAATACATGTGTCACTTTTTGAAGTACATTGAAAGTATGGAGCTTTTAGGGTACTGTGGAATGAGAAATAAAGAAACATCTTTGAGTTTTAACTTTGGATTGCAAATCTGGCCTCATAATGTTTGTATTTATCGTGGTTTTGCACACTCTTTCTCACCATTTAAAAGTATAGTTCACAAAAAAATCTGTCATCCTTTATTCACTATCGTGTGGTTCAAAATCTGTATGACCTCTATTCTGCGGAACACAAAAGAAGATATTTTGAGAAATGTCTTTTGTGCCCATATAATGGAAGCCAAAGGCATCAAGTGTTGTTTGGTTACCCTACATTCTTCAAAGTATCTTCTTTTATGTTCTGCAGAAGAGAGTAAGTCATACAGGTTTGAAATGACATAATGGGCTATAAATGATTCAATAATTAAATCTTTTGTTGAACTATCCCTTTTATCTTATTGCTGTCTAGTGGAAAGTATTGATATTTTATGATATCAAATCTTATTTATTATTTTTCTTTAGTACACTCACCACTCATCTTAGCCTTCCAACCAAATCCTGCTTTATTTTCCACTCTTGCATTGATCTCCTCCCTATATTGCTCTAATGCATTTTAAAGCCCAAGCTCTCTCCCCTCCTTCAGCCCCGTGTCTCCGACAGCCAGAGTGAAGAGATATGAGGCACCACCGTTTTCTCCCGCTCTCGGCTTCTTTGCTGCCCCTCGCTCCCAGCTCCCTCTGTTTTCTTTAATTTGCAGTGATTCACAGCAGATCGCCTCAGCTAAGTGCCACATCTGAGAGAGGGCAAATCAATCTCTGCCTTGCAATCCTCCCCGTCCACCCCAACTCTCCACACCCGCAGTACTCGCTCATACCACCTAGATGGCGCTGTAGTGCCAGCAATTCTGAATTGACAATGCGGCCTGACCAGACGCTGGTTTAACAAACAATGGGTGAACATCAGCACCTCTGTGTGAATACGTCTGGCAGGGAGAATGTACATTAAACAGCATGTCTGTTTGGAGGTCACTAAAGTGGTCGATATATAGCCGCCTGAATGGCACGGTTTGCTTATATGGTTACAGTAAGATAGGCTTCCGGATTTATTGTTCATGATGGATCTGTTGAGTGAAAAGAGTGCTGTTTTTCAAGGCTTGGCTCTTGTTCTGAGGGTTAAAGTTCAACAGCATGGCAGTAAATGCAATCAATGTTTCATTGTCGAGAATGTTTCTTCACTGGGAAACAGAATAGAGAACGTGTTACACAACACGGCGAGGAAATCTGGTCGCTTTTTTCCCCTCAGCGTGCCAAATCAAGGGGATTTGGTGGAATTTCCATTTCCTTTTTTCTAAGATTATAATTCTCTGTGCCATTTCAAAAAACACAGGTTACAGTTTGCTAACTGTTTAACCTCAAGGCATGTAGTAGATTTCACAAAGCGCACTTCAGATACCTCAATGAATGTTGGATATAACGACATGCATAAAGAGTTGCGGCGAAGAGTAATAAAGAAATCTCAGGGACATCATTTTGAGACAATGAAAAAACTCCACAGTTTGCTCAGAGCTTTAAGCTCCTCGCTCATAAAGACGCGACGTCCTTTGAAGCAACGCATTCATTTCTAAGACGACAAATCCTCTCTCCCGAGCAACCTTTTCTGCTCGGCGTTGAAAACTGGCAGGAGGCTGATGCAACAGGGAGCGTTTGTTGATTAGCGCATCAAAAATCTCTGCGTGTTAGTGTTTAAGCGGCTTTGCCAGGCTATTTTTGCGGATGGGGGATGTTGTTGTGGATGGTTGAGAGGAAAAGTATGGACACAATGGTCTGAATGTGTGACTGTGCAGTTGGGTGTCGGGGCAAATTGGCCCTCGTCTTCTTAAACTGTCAAACAAATGCTCACAAGGCATCCTTCTGTCTCTTTTTCTTTTGGCATCTCTCTCTCTGCCTGTTAGAGTCCTGGAGAATCTCTGGAGGCATGGATTAGTTTCTTTGAAGGCTTTACAGTACAACCAGAACTTTTGAAAGGGCTGACAGCAACTTAGAGACCCTATTAGACCTTTAAATAAAGCTGGATGGATGCATGCCATTAAAGTTATCAGAACGTTGTGTACTTCAGAAGCGTCCTCTTGCATTTTTACTCGGGTAAAGAGGTGATGGAACAAATAATTATTTTGTGTGGAAGAGCGACTTGTTGACTGCTGAAGTGCAAATTGAGTCTGAACTTAACACGTGTCTGGTGCAAAGCAAATGTTTCCATTAAAATAACGTGGTGAAATAAAACATTTAGTGTGTTTGTCAGGTTAGCACATATAAGGTTTCAAACCCTGATTGCAACGTGTCTTTTGACCGTGGTAGTTGGTTTAAAGCTGGTCATTGGCTGGTCATCTTGAGCCGGTATGACCAGTTGGTTTGTTACCATCTGGTACATCCTGGTCGACCATCCTGGACCAGCTATACAAACCAACCACCAAGTTCCAAAGAAAAGACAGTTTAAGGTGGATTTTGAAGCTGGAAAGTCGAATGTTTGACCTTGGTTGTATGATTCACATTCTCTTTTAGCCCCACACCTATCTAGTTGTGAGCAAAGCCCATTTGCAAAGCTTGTAATGTGTAGGTGGGTTGCCTAAAAAATGCATTGCATTTGATTTGGTTTGCATTAGAATTTCATGTCTTGGCTGTCGAACTCCTGCTCACCCTGCATGCTTTGCTGGACACAATTTTACGCTCCTTTGGACCCACATGCACGGGCAGATCCATGCCTCTCTTTTCTCCACCTATCACACTGTCCAAGCATCACGCAAGTTAGATGGTTAGCAGCATCTCTCCATCTCACTCTGGATGACGCATGTCATAGCCTCTGTCAAGCCGCACACACAAAAACACACCATCAATCTGCACAAGCATCCTAGATTGTTTATCCTGCTGGACCTCAACGAGAGAGGATTTAGTTTTCAGCGAGGCTAACAGAACACGATACGTACATGACACGATACGCCATATCCTCATTGAGATTCCACCACTTTGTTAACATGCGGTTAACAAAGCAAATACAGGCTGATTGTGAGACGGAGTCAATATTAACTTTCATAGCACATCTTCAAACAATGAACTTAAAGGGATAGTTCAACCAAAACGGAAAATTCTGTCATGATTTGCTCACCCTCATGTCATTTCAAACCTCTATGGTTTTCTCTTCTGCAGAACACAAAATAAGATATTTTGAAGAATGTTGGTAACCAAACAGCGGTACCCATTGACTTGCTTTGGTTTTGCGTCTGTACAATAGCAGTAAATCGGTACTGCGTTGTTCGGTTTCCAACAGACCAACTTATCCAGGTTTATTGATGTAACCCAAAACGGTCATTTTTAGATTTCTTATTAGTTCGATAGTGCGTACCTATTGACTATGTTGCAATCTCAATGTTGCATTCATTTCTAAATCTTGTTTTACATTGTGCCTCTCTGAGATGGTACCAATCTGCATATTTCTGCATTAGTGTCAAATGTGCCCCTCTTAGCTGACACATCTCACAGACAACTGTTCAGCATGAGAAAGTATGGAAACAATAATAGAAATTGTCTAATTCCACATTTAGTGTTCCTGCCAAATAAAGTATTAGGGTGAACCCCAGCTGTTCTGTCACCCGACGGATGGCACTGCTGGGGTTTGCCGGGCACGTGGTGGCGGTGTCCTGAAGCGCCCGGGTAATGATGACGGAAAAAGACCCAACTGTCGTCATGTTCCTTTTTTTTAATGTAGAATGCGCCAGTGGCATTTCCAACCGCACATCCTGTTTTTAGTGGACTCCACTTACAAACCCTCACCTTCCTCAAGAGCTTCACAGGAAGGAGATTGTGTGTGTGGGTGAGGTGTAGGCATACGTGCCCAGCACATTTACTTCTTGTGTGTTTTTAGCATCTCTTAATGAATTTGGAGTAATCGGGCCAACTGCAGGAGGCCTCCAATAAATATTTATAGGAGACTGATAATGAGTAACATATCCCATATTAGGTTTATTTTGTAAAGCAATTTTGACTTAATTTGTTCAATACATTTTTTAAGGTTAGAAGATTTTAGTACAATATTGAGCAGGTACCCACCACCCCACCTTCTGTCTGACTAATTGTACAAACTTGGGTGAAAGTATAGTTAAAAATGACATACAATATTTTTTAATTATCACTTTAACAGTCTGGCATAGATACGGTAGAGTCTTATGTAGAATGTGAAATCCTCTTTTAATTGGGATAAAGTATGAGATTAAATCCATATTTGGAGAAGCATTTCACCCAGCTGCATTGGACTAGGTCGGGACCAAGTTGCTGCTCGTGATATCCTTAGCCTCATAATTGCTGTGGAAACATTTCGGAGCCACTCGAGCCTATGTGGCTTAATGCAGCAGAAACAATGGCCATTAAACATGTCCAGGGTGAGAGATTCTCTAGATGTCTGTGGCTGTTATTTTTAGGTTGTGTGAACACGGTGTCTGAGACTGTGGCCGTTCCACGGCCATTAATCCCTCTCCTCTACGCCTGACAGAATGAAGAAAGTTGCTTTATTTTCTTAATGACCTGTTTACCCAGCCGTGTTTACGTGTAGCTGAGAGGTCACAGTCCTGCGTGTTTTCATTAAATGCCTCTAGAATCCACTGCACAGTTGCAGGAAGGTTGCTGCGTTGTGCTTCAAAAATGTGATGTAGATACATGGTTTTGTGCAGTTTCTTAAGTTTTTGGCATTCTTTTTTCAGTACATACTGAATGAAGTACAGCTGGGTGAAGTATGCATGTTTTCCTGACATACTACATCTGCCATTTTTTTATCGTCATGTGACTCTATTTATTGACCAATGACATACTACACCCTAAAAAGTGGGTTTTGGAATACGTTTTTGGTACCTTTATCACTTATACTTAAAGATAGCCCCCCTACTCACAGTTTACCTGTATTTTTAATGTATAAAGCTTTCAAATTGGCCGGTTTCTGGTAAACAATACTTGTAAATAATCTGGCAGCTGGGGCGCCCGAAAATAATATTTTTTTTGTTATGTAAAATGAAATGTTTTCAATGTTACCTTTAGACACAACTTTTGTAGTTTAATTGTGGGATTTAACATTTGACTGAATTTTAAAAACATCAGAAAATTCTGTAAGCTTACAGTTTTCTTTTTACAGTATAGAAGTAGGCGATTTTAGACACAGGGTATGCCTGTTTTGAAGGACATTCTTTGCTTTCTCTGCATTTAGTCTTCTCTGTTCAGACTGGTTCCTTAACTTTTAGACGTATGCTGTAAATCTGAATGCAATCTAGTGGCAATTTTATGTAGAGAAGGGCCGCCGTGGTCGGCTTCATTTTTATTCTGATAAATTGTTAAGTTTGGTTTTTTAGCGGATGTACTTTAATAGCGGGCATGGTTAAATCCTCTCAAAAAGATTGCAACTGTAAATTCATTCCCTTTAAAATGCAGCCGATACACATGTCTATGTAGGCTACCATAGTGATACCATGGTAGTTTTAGTCAATGAATATATACAGACGGAAATTGAAGGGGGGGATTGGGGGGGAGACAGAGGTTATGCAGAGGAGAGAGTATTTCTCCTGTTGAACTGCCTGCAGGTGATGGGCGGATGACTTGATTGGAGAAAGTGAATTGTGGCTGTGCAATAGGCCCTGACAGGCACATCTCTCAGCCACAGATTTACCCTCCATCTTCCCTATGCAGCTCGGAAGACAATCCACCAGAGCCAATGAATATTTATACAGCAGACGATAGGAATGGTTGATTAAGAGGATTTGCTGGGCTTTCTTTAACTGTGTTTAGGATTTAAAATAAGAGCTAGAGGGAGAAAGAAAGAAGGTGACCCTAACTGTATTTCCTGTTTGTACTTTCTTTGAATGTGGAGAAAGGTCATTTAATACACAGTGTCTGGAGGTAAGCATATAAGTGACAGAGTTGAAATACATCCATGTTCAGCTTAAGCCGTTCACAAAATCCTACATTTTAACACATTTTCCACAGTTCGATGAGGACATTTTCACCGAAAGCTTTCCAGAGGATTTAAAAAAAAGTGTTACGGAGTTCTTAATTATTTTTCAGTTGGGTATCCACTTTGTCTTATTTCCCTGAATATTTTTTATAGAGGAATAAAAACACAATAAGACGCAATAAGTAAGACTACAAAATGATAAGCATATTCTAGATGTGCAAAAGAAAGATGTTGAAAGATGTTGAAAGATGTTGACTTTTGGCCTCTTGACAAATCTAAGCACAATCTGAGACATGATTAAAATTGCTTCTGAAACTAAAAAGATAAATCTGAAAAACTGAAGCTTCAAGGTGAAGTTTTCCGTTGCTCTCTATTGATGTCTAGAAGAAACAATAAAGATCTTCAAGAGATTACATATGTGTTTTTCCATCCTATAGTTCTTCATACAGAACATGTCTAAACGAAAGAGTGCGGCCTGTACCAGAAAAGCTTTTGACACGTGTTCATCTGATTTCATTCCTGCCTATTGCATCAATTGAAATCTTTTCCCCACAAGTAATTTACCTCGCTGTCTACTTCATCAAGCATCGTGAGCCAGCACAGAGATGAGATCTTTCCTGCAAACACCATTTACTTCACACAGCTACAAGATTTGCCGTATTAATATAACGCAGGTGCCGCTGATTGCATCCAAAGTTCAAACGTGGAATATAACTCCCCAATTGTTTATTTTGTATTCACGTTTGCTCACTGCTTGCCATTGTTGCACCATCACTTACAATGTTCATTAGACGTTCGAAGAGTTTCGACCGCACATTAGTCGTGAGGAAACGATTTGATGCGGTTTCGGATTTGAGAGCAAATTTACCCATTACGTCTGGTTCTAAGAGAGAGCTGGATTTTGTCAATAACACTCTTTTCTCCGGCATGCTATTGGCTTTGTGTTTTTTTGGTTTGCCAACTAGACGAAAATAAACCGATAAGTGTAGTCAATTTCAGATGTACTGTACGTTTTTCTTGGTTCCTTAGCGATTATTTTAATGTCATATTTGTTGGTTTACATATGCGTGAGCTGCCTTTAGATGTTCGCAGCTTTATTATACAGGTTACCTTTTTGATGAAAATGTCAGTACTTCTAATGCGAAATGATTGACTATGAGAGGAATAGACGTATAATTTAAATAATAGACTTTATTTCTCCTTCCATTACCAATCACACATGTGACACGCTACCATTAGTAGTGACTGTAGCTAATGCATTATTAGAAATTCGGTACATTGGATAAAATTGCGTAAGTGGAGCCATCAAGTTTGCATAACAGTAATGGACCTCTGTTAATCGAGTGATGTCTTTGGCTTGAGCATAATGGAATGTAAATGCATTGATTGAGACAGTACCTCTCGCTCTGACGCCTTCCTCAAACGCTTTTGAGAAGAGAGATTAAAGAGAAAAGCCAGCCGTCGTTTGACGTTCTGCTCTTGTTATTGTTTTCTTCTGTGGTTTTTATCGCAACAACAGGAGCAATGGGCTAATAGTGAGCCCCGCCACGGGGAATAACAAATCGTGCTCGTGTTTGAGTTCGGGTGCGCTGCTGCATAAGAAGTCAGGATTTTTAATAGTGTCTCTGCTGTTAGAGGGGCCTTCGTGCTTTGAAGATGCCGGAGTTGAGAGAGAGAATGAGAGAGAGACGTGCATCGGTTGTGTTATGGTGCGAGGGGAGTGTCTGCAATGGAAATGGAGTTTTGATATATGAATTCATTGCACTGGTTGATTTAAATTTAATTTAGCTTGAAGAAACTGTTTGGTTAAAGGCAATTACTACAATTTATAATAAAAAAATAAATAGGTGGATGGTAAACATTAGAGAATGTTGATACTGTATGGTTATCATATAAAAAATAATTTTTGAACTAAATACATGTACAAATATCACTCCTGTATTGCTTAAAAGTAAATAAGAACTGGTTTTCTTTGCAGTATTTGATGTCTGAAAAAATACAGAGCATATTTTCTGTTTTTCCAGTTTCATTTTCTGCCAATAAATGCAATTAGAAACAATTTTTTTATTAGAAATTCGGCATAAATATTGTTAGCAGTTCAATAAACACATACCTATAAATAGTTAATTCAGAAAAACTGAAAATGACTTTGGAGTGGTCTCTTAATTTTTTTTCTGTGGCTTATGATTTAATTTGGGTGTAGATTTGGGCATGTATGGTAAGGACATGTCCGAAGTAAAAAATATGTCTTTAATATTATGTGTGTAATGCCCTGGTTGCTCATTTACTGCCATTATTTGTCTCACACTAAACTGGAATGTAGGGTATGAATGCATATGGACTACTTTGGAGCTATAGTATTTATTTCACATTGTTGCTATACTAAAAATATGGCAAAAACAACAGCATACAGATCCAGATGACATGAGGTTGATTCAATTATAACATGTTTTTCCTTTAAGAGTTCCCATTAGACAAATCTCAAAGGAAACCAGCCCAGTTCCCTGTGGTGCTTTTCAGATGGTAGGGACTTCGAGTTTTAATATAGCCTCTTCAGGCTGGAATGGGAAAAGAACTGAGATACTCTTGAGGGAGACACTTGCCCTCCATTCCCAGAGAAAAGGTCAGATAAGACGAGACTCGTGTGTGTTGAGGAAAACAGTGTTAGAGCAGAGTTAGGTCAGTGTAAAAGGACGGTCCAAGGGGATTGTTGATAAGTGTTTAAGTCTGGAGCATGTCTGAGTTTGAACTTCTTTACGCAACCGAGTGTGAGCATCTGTCCCCCGAGTCCAGCATTAGACTTAGAAAGAGATCTAAACTAACAACGCTTAGCCTTTTCATGTGGACTTTACTGTTATATGTGTCATGCTAGAAGAGAATGTTACAGGAAGAGGTGTGGCCAAGAATGAGTGGACAGGAAATTAAGCAGGTGGCTGTTGAAGGTGCAAAACAAAGAAGATATTTCAGGGAAGTAAGCTGAGGACAAACATACGGGAAGCAATAAAAACATATCTATATGGATAAAAAGGTGTTTTATGAAAATGAGACTGCAGGCAGTAACCAAGGTGATGTGTACGTCTTCGGCATATAAATCACGATTGAAGATATTCCCTTGAGCTTTTTATAACCTTTCGTGGATGCAGAACTCCACTGAAGAAAGACGTGCAGCCTCACGGTAGCATCTGTTATTCAAATCAAGACGAGGACATAAGATGTCTGATGTTATGCTACATTATAATGAGAAGCGAATGATGGAATATACAGTATAAGCACAATATATTGAAGTATAAAAATAGATTAAAAGATACAATGGATCATGCAGTAGAGCTTTAATTTCTGCGGTGTTTGCATTTGTTTAGTTTGTTTCCATTTGTGGGCTGACAGTAACTTTTGGACATGTTTTGTGTCGACTTTTTACATCCTACCCAAACGAATCGGGGGTAGTTGTCACAAAGCGCTGTACCTCAGGAACTTCAACACAAGGTTGTGAGTTGATCAGATTAGACTTGTTTTTTTCCCGTTGGTTTAGTTTACACTCAGGTATGTATGATTCATTTTTATCAGACATATATTATCAGGTGTTAGGGTTAGGTACAGTAGGTTCTGTTGTGACAACTTGCCCCATTCAGCATGACAACATTCCTTCAGGTGGAGCATGTGATAAGAAATGTTTTTTTCCCCTTAGAAATGTATATAATATAATATATAATTAATAAAAAATATAATCAGTTTTATATTAAAATGTGTATATGGTAAAACATAATTGTGAACTATGGTTTGACAGCAAAAAAAAAGGAAAAAAACTAACAATGAAGATAAATCTCTCTTATAATAAGAATAATGGTAATAATGTAGTTATACAATTATGAACCGTTTTATTTATGTGTCAAAGATGTTAGAGAATACATAAGCGATTTTATGTACATAGAAAGCACATTACATGTAAGTGAAATGTCTACTTTAGTGTTTCACACAATATTTATGTACAAATTCAAACAACATGCTAATTCTGACTTGTACATATTAATATATATAAAAGAATAAGGGAGGGTATTACATTTTATTGTGCTTTAATTTAGCAAAACATTCTTATTGACTAATGGGCAAAACCTAGGATAGTGGCAAATAAAAAAAATGTAAAGCTGCTACTAATTAACATTTGGGGTGAAACCAATTAGTCTTTTAATGTCATAATTGATTTTTGTTGGAAATATGCCTGACAAGATTGTTACACTGAATGACATTTTAGGGTTCTGTAAATCAGGGAAAAATGTATGATGTTTATTTTTTGCTCAGAAAAACAAAAACAAAAATGCAATTAAATTAAACAGAAAACTTTTTCATTCTTTTTGAACAACAACAATTAAAAGCAGTACTACAGTTATTGGTTTTATGCTTAAACCCTTTTTTGTCTTTGACCCTTGCACATTTTTGCTATTTCACACCATAGCACAGATGTACGGTTTATTTGTCAACTACCCATATTTTTTTGTTAGCCAAACATTTTTTTTTAAATACTTTAAATATGTTTTCTTGAAAAAGAATTAGTAAAAAAAAAAATCTTTATTGTAATTCCCTCAATTTCCTCATGTTCTTCCAGAACCACCCACTCGAGTGAATGTCACTTGCATCTCGCTCTTAATCTTCCTGCTATTTTGTATGACTCTATTCTGTCCATACTCCCACTCCCCCTCTCTCTCTTTGACCTCTGTAATCATCACATCGTGGTGCCCACCTGTCCAGTTCAAGCATCAGCACCGCGAACAAGGATACGGGCAGCACTGCTTGTTACTATGGTGAAATGAAACTCACTGCTTAGCTGGAGAGCAAAACCTTTCTCTTAGAAGAATTGACTGCCGTTTGTGCTTCATTAGAGTGTCGGCGAACCTATTTTACTTATTTTACTATTTTAAGTAAGTCCGTTTTTACTTTCAAGTCTAAAAATGGTGCCTTCAACCATGAGATTTAGAAAATTAGAGTCACAGGAGAACATACTGGTAACTTTCTACATTGTGGTTGTCATGTAGGGCTAGAAGTCATCTGTGATACCGTCATGTTATTATTGAGACCATAACACCTGCACATCCAGTCTACGAACACACAAGCGGGGTCTCAAAACCTAATGAGCCGCCTACCTAGACAGCTTTTGGATGCATCATAAACATGCAAATTCTACGGCAAAATCACAGATAACCTTTATATGTATTAGGCAATCCCAGAATCCATTGCAATGCATTGCTTGGTTATTTATATCATCCTGTGATTATTCTAATATATACTATACTTATTTCATTCGATTCTGGAAGTAATTGGCGCAGAACAGTCTCATCTCATTAAAAATAAACTGTTACACAATATTTATGCATGCTGCTTTTTTAGGGGATGTTCAATGATTAATCGCATCCAGAACCAAAGTTTGTTAAATGCATCCAGAATAAGAGTTTCTAATAATATTTGTCAGTGTACTGTGCATATTAATAAATACATAAAAATACATGCACATACTTAAGAAAAATACACAATATAAAAATGAATAAATGTTTATATATACATTTATATGATATGCAAGAGATAATCCACAGCTAGCCATGCATTGAAGGATTTTAAGTGCATTCATCGAAAACCAGTCTAATTTGATTAGCATCAAAAAGTTCCTGAGGTACAGACCCTTGTGAGTCCCCCCTGAGTTCAATAGATTTGATTTGGTAGGACATAATAGTCAGACGAAAAACAGGTCCAAAAGTTACTGACAACCCACAAATCTACAAGACTAACCAAATGCAAACCACGTAGTGAAAATGAAAGCTTCATTGTATCTTTTTATCTATTTAAGTCAACTTGATTTTGATTTCTTACATTTGCTGTGTCCACAAAACAAAAGGCAATTTTGTGTGTTGCACAGTAAGTGTTGATAATGTCACATCCTTTATGAACAGCAGTCTTGACCAATCAATTCGAGTCTGTGTATTGATTTCAATAGCAGGGCTCAACCCTAAGGATTTTTTCTACTGGCCTGGTAGTGGTTCCAATTTTTACTGGCCCTGTCAACAAAAAAGTGATAAATACATAATATTGTGTAGTTATTTGTTGTTTTACCCGCGTAATCTTAATAAATAGGGTTATTATACCATCAAAAACTATTACAACCTGTCTACACCGGACGCGACCGGCGCGACACAAAAAAAGACATTAGAAACGTATTAGAACCCATTATAATTTTTAATTTTGTACACAAGTTGCACCGCGCCAAACCTACTAAGAATGAGCAGGTTGTCATGTAGCGTTACGCTGTCGCGTCCGGTGTAGACTAACTCACAGAAATTTCAAATATTGTTGAAGACAACTAACCATTAAGGGATAAAATAAGAACAAGTAATCAAAGGATTTTGTAGCAAATATACAAATACAAATAATGTGTGTTTTGAATGAAATATAGATTCAATCTTACTATGTTTTACTCTTAAGTTATAATTTAATCAGTCAGGAGCTGTTCTGACAGAATAATAACACTCAATCATGAGTGGTTTTGTCTTCTGCCTTTGTTGTTCGATGAACATTGGAAATATCTTAACTGTGCTGCTGCCCCTTTAAGAGATGCACGGATCTAATATTAAAATATCAGAAATAATGGATAACTTTTACAAGTATACTTGCTAATATGGGCATTTCGGCATCATTTTATGTGCATATGTCTGTTTAAGAGTAAGAAGACGTGAAAGAGAACTCAATTCAGAGTTTCGGCTTTCTGGCCAGGCGCATATATTAAACACCCCCTGAGAGCAGAATCGTATTCTCTTTTGCCTCTTTTTCAGAATATTTAAATAGGAAAGGCATAAAAACTTTCGTTATGATACAGCACTGGCCCGATTGGGGAAGTGACATGTCTGTCAACTGGCCCGAGGGTCTCTCATGCTGGCCCCGGGCCACACTATAGTGCAGGGCTATTCAACTGGCGGTCCCCGGGCCAAATGCGGCCCGCCAATCATCTTTACCTGGCCCGCCTTAACATTTAAAATAAGTGGAGAGACTGCAAGAATGGTGAGCTTTAAGAAATGCACGTCCTGAGACGCCACATCTTTGAGAGTCCAAAACGCTGCTACATGCAATACGAAAGTAATTCCCGCAGCTCATGGCGATTGACGTCTATTAAAGCGTTTTGATCGGTCTGTCCAGGAAACTTAATGTTATTTACAACATTATAATTGGCAATCTACAGCCACAGGCAGTCGGTTTGCGTACGCGATAGGTCGCGTTCCAAAACGTGTCTTGTGTCCTTAAAAGTAACTGCAGGAAGGGGACACCACACAAACTGTTGTCTAAGATAAGATTCTGTTGTTTTTATTACTCCATTCATTATGTATGATATAAACAGCTATATTTACGAAAACAGCTGTTCATCTCCCTCCAGAACTTGCACTTCAAAGGATCCGCCCTTATAAGTGCGAGGGGCACATTAATGTGATTGGAATTCACCTGAAAATGCGATAATATCTATGAAAATGGCGTTCAGTTTCTTGCACAGAGCAGTTGATTCGCTTTGTGAGACGCCAGTTTAACGTCGAGGGGGGGAAATACTTTTATTAATTTGACTTAATTAATTCAGCCATCTTAATAAATCTTCTTGAAAAAGCAATGCCACCCACATCTCGGAAGTATAGCTACTGGGGGACTGGGGGTGAGTAAATTAACAGCGATTTTATTTTTGGGTACACTAATGCATTAAGGAATATAAAATACAATTAAAAAGACATTATCCCTTTTAATGAAATATAATGACAAATACTGGACGCAATATTTGTGTGCATGTTCTAATATATGACCTTTAAGTATACAGCAACAAAAAACGTATAAAAGGAACAAAATGCAATAAATAACACAACAGAAATACAAAATAACAGAAGAAATTATGATATGGTAAAAAACTGGCCCGCATCCTATTTATACTTTTGCAATCTGGCCCGCAAAGAAAAGAAGTTGAAGACCCTTGCTATAGTGTATCAGTATTTCCCATCTTTATTATCCTGTTGGTCTGGTAATAGATCCGAGCGTCATCTGTATCCTGCCTGGCTTCATTACTCTCGTTTCCGCCCAGCACGGCAGTGGCTTCAGTCTTGACTATGATTTAGAGGTATTCAGCGTAATTATTCCCTTTGCTTTTTGGCTGCATATTTATCTTTGTCTTGGCATACCTCACAGCCATCCGGAAACACCAGCTGAGGATAAAGAAACTGCAAAGTACTGTCGAATCCCCCCTGCCCAACTCTTTTAAATGGATTTCGGCACTGATGGGGTAGTAGGCTTGTGACTGATGAAATTAGCCATCGCTGGATTACGGAAGGTTTGTTGGTGTGATAGATGGACTGAGTTAGTGCCATGAGGCGCAAGAATAAATGAAGGCTTACGGCTATAAAAGGAAGTGAGGCCGATGTTGAAATTTGAGAAGAAAGATTAGACTCGTCCACCCAGTGTTAGCGATTGAATGCCGGGATGCTTGAGAAGATGAAGGTGGCCTTCATGCTGGAGAAGACGCAGGAGGTCATTTATTCTCGCCGTCTTGAGCAAAGCTTGCTTCATATCTGGTGCCATTTCCAATTGAAAGCAGATAAGAGGGGTGACAAGGTTTACGAATGACCGAAAGTAGAGGTCCAAGCGTTGGCTCACAGAATTTTTAGACCTGGATGTCACCATTGGTGGTCAGATTCATTGACAGAAAAGATTTGACATCTGAAGGAAGGTTGAGGCAAGTCTACATAACATTGATCCATGTTGACATAATCCAGATTACGTGCCAGAGTCTTTGGGATTTATCAGATCACTCATTTCTCTTAGGACTGCACTCAAAAATAAAGATAATTTATTCAATCTAGGACTCTGGTTCCACATGTTGGAAGCTATTTTTCAGGTTAACTTTTTTAGCTTTTAATCATTATGTGCTTGTAAAGAGAATGCAACTAAATTGAGTAAACACAACACTTTGTGGTTTTGCGTCCATACAATGGAAGTCAATGGGTACCAGTGTTGTTTCGGATATTATGTTTTTTTTTTCTGTTTAGGATGGCAGGGGGTTCCCTTTCTGGGTCAAGTTTATCTCAGCAAGGGGCCGGGCATGTCAGATTTAAACAACGACACGCAGCTATTTCCCATTTGTAACTAGAATGTAGTATGTAAATCAGTCTCGGGGGCACTAAACCCATTAGGACGATCTAGGAATCACAGCCACCCTCCCATCTTTAGCTCTTAGTTACTGCAAGGTCAGCTGTTTTGAGAGAGCTCATGTCGTGGGACTTCTAATGCTTTCGTGTGCTGTCTTTCAGCATTACCTTCAGGCACATGAGAGGAACCTCATGACTTCTCATGGTAATGAGAGCTTTACCCTTTGCCATCCAGCACAAGACCTTAGAAGACTGCACAGCTAATACAGAAAGACCGTTCGTACATATCTGACTTGTGTTTTAAAGATGAAACACAAGAGCTGCATGTAAACGCACACTGATTTACTGTTCGGTTTTTATTGGCGGTGTTATCAACTAGCTCGGTGTGTGACATTTAAAAACAAGGCTTACTCTAGTTAACACTCAAAACAGACAAAAGTCACACGGTGACATTTAGATGTTCATCTGATTCCGCCCCCAAGTTTGTCAAGGTGTTTAATTGGACAACAGCTGGTGAGTTTCTGTTTCCATACTGTATAAAGTTGTGCCAAGGGAAGCAGTCATGATGAAAAGATCATGATCATGATGAAAAGACCAGCATGCATTTCTATACTGGTCCAGACTGGTTTATACTGGTTTGTTGCTGGTTTAGCTGCCACGGTCATATTGTTGAACAACACCTAATGTTAATTAGATTTTTTGATTAACTAGTTTAGTTTGGTTTGGTTTAACTAATGCTAGTTAAAGCTGTATCTTTTGCCTTTGTATCACCATCTATGCTTGAAACATAAAATTGCTGGTTACTTAATGTCCTTCCTGGACATTGAAGTCAAACGATGTGACATTTCCTGTGAATTTGGGATAAGATAAGGAGACGGTTTAAAAGGTCCAGTGTGTAATTCTTTAGAGGATCTATTGACAGAAATGCATTAAAATATGCATAAATATGTCTTCAGAGGTGCATAAAGACCTCATTTCGAACCTGTATGACTTTCTTCCTTACGCAGAACACAAGAGAAGATATTTTCAAGAATGTTGATAACCGACTTCTATGGGATGGACACAAAACCCATGCAAGTGAATGGCTGCCATCGCTGTTCGCTCAACAACATTTTTCAGAATATCTTCAAGTCATACAGGTTTGAAAAGAGGTTGCGTAAATGATGACAGCATTTTCATTTTTGGGTGAACTATCACTTTAAGAAGCTAATTTCTAAAACAGCATATGCTGCTAACCTGCTATGCTGCATTTGGCTTGCGTTTCATTTTCCACTTTGTCAGCAGTCTATCTGGTTGTCTATACAAGCGACACTTCAAATTAATTTAGTTATTGCTGAGTTACATTCCCGAATCAATCTCTGTTAGGATCAGATGTTGTTTATCTGAAGATCATGTTATGATCAATACTTCCAAGTGCTTGAACAGCAGTAACAGTAAATGTACACTTATACCTTGCATACTTGTACAATATTTGCAGAGTAAACTGTGTGCTGTACGGTGCTATAAAATATTTACAGGCAATCTTATATCAGAGACCATTTAATGTATAGTTTATGATGAGTGTTTGTAGCTTTTATGTTGTCTGGAAGTGTTCTCTATTGCAATCTGAGGGAAAATTGTGTAGGGAACTGAACTCCTGAACTCCTCCATAGTGCATTGACTTGATCCAGTATGCACGACGAAATAGCAAACTTTTAATTGCTAAATTAAATTGTTTCTTTTTATCAAGCTTCAGCATGCTTTTTGGCACTGCTTGGCTCGCCGTGCTCCGTGTCGTCCTCTGACACGGTGAAGGTCAAAACTCTGACAGTTTTCTTCCCTCCGTGTATTTCGTTGGCACCCTCATCGTCTGACCTTTGGCTCCCATCTCATTCGCTGCAGAGGTCGGCCTTTGAAATCCTTCGGCGGGCAGCTACATACAGATCCGCTGGTGAATGTGACATGTCATCGTGAGGGTTAACCACCAACCTTGCGCACCTGGAGGCCCAAAGCCTGCAATGACATTTCCTCACGGAGGCAGTGCCAGCCTGCGTGTCAGTTTCTCTTGATACCTCCTCTTTTGCTATTGTGTGGGTGTCTGCGCTGAAAAGACAGCTTGGCAGGGAGACGGAGACAGACGCATAAAAGGCAGGACCACGGGCGTCTGCGTGCACCTCTGTCGCTGTCTGGAAAGGTATCCGGGTCTCGGCAGACGCTAGGTTTGTTTGCGGCTGTTTATCAGCGAGGCGCAGTCGGTGTGTGCTCCATTAGAGCTTTGCAGATGGCGGGGTGCCTGTGTTTGTGTGGGCGGGAGCCCGCTACTGTCAGTTTGAAGCCCCTGAGGGTCCGGTGAGGCCCTCCCTTTATCTGTTCTCTATCGTAGGCCTGCACTGCTCTCCATACAGGGTGATGCGCTTTTGAGGCAGTGGTTTCGTTTTAGAGCTAGAGAGTACAATGGGTTGGCTGTAGAGGCATTAAAGGGATAGTTCTGCCAAAAATAAAAATTCTGTCATTATTTATTCACCCTCTTGTCATTGTTCTTTTGTGTTCTGCACAAGAAAGCAAGTCATGCAGATGTGAAATGACACGAGGGTAAATGAAAGTTTTTTTGGTTTGGGGACAACAGGATGGTTTACCCCAAAGTAAAGTTTCTGATTTTTGATTTTGTCAGACTGTGGGTGCAAGTTAACTTCTTGCCGGATATGTTTGTCTTTCATGTTTTGTGTGTGCGTTCAGGGCAGGCTTGGTTATTTTTCAGCCAGTGTCTGAAAATGGCTGAGCTGAGCTGGCTCAGCTGTACTCGTCCTCCCGGGTGAGTGAAACCCAAATGCCTGTGGGAAAGTTTTCACCCTCCCATCCATAAATATTTACAACACTCCAGGATGCAGGTGAGGCGAAAAAGATTCTCATCATTAAATTCAAGGTTAGAAAGATTCGCACGGGAAGCGCCCAGGCTCTTTTAGCTCCGGCGCTACTTCTGCTTGAGCTCAATTACTCACGTAAATGTATATTTGCATGGATTATCTTTTCACACCTAGCGACAGCTCACCACACCTTCCCTGAAGAGTCGGGAGGCGAGGAGGTGACGAATTGTGTGTTTCAGTTTGTGCTTGATGGATTTTTCAAGTGAATATGCGGGGAATGGTTTTGCATTAACCACGGCTTTAACTGAAGGTCTGTTTTTATAGATCAGCCTCACATTTAAATGCATGAGAGCTGGGAATAGGGTCATAGATCGTGATGTCAGGAATGGCTTCAGCCCCAGGCGCTGTGACAACCTGTGTAGCGTACAACCCAGACGAAAACAACCCGTTTTCACTTTGTCAGTCTTCATGAATGCAACAAAACAGTTATCACATGTTAAAATTAGCACCATTCCCATGTGCGTTCCCTTTACAAATATCCATAGGGGGAATATTTCCCAGGGCATCAGGCAGGGATCTGAAATGCTCCTGAGATGCACGTGCCGAGCCGTTCCTGGTGTGAGGTGCACCATCAGTGAACAGCAGCAGGCTGTGAAATTGAGAGGACGGTCGGCTAAAGGTGGTGGGGATAGCACGGGCCGCGGTCGGGTGCTGCCGGTTTAGGGATTGAATGTGGAGAATGAGATTAAATCCTAGCTATCGACCTGTGGTCTTTATCTCTATCTTACTCTAGGCTGCATACTGAGTGACACATTGATTACTGCTGCTAAATCGCTTTTTATAGGGGCTTGTAAATGTGGAAATATGTGCTGGTGTAAGTCCTTTGGAAAAGGCTCGGGACACAGGTAAACTTAGTAAAATGGTGGATAGTATGAGCGAAGAGTAGTGTGCCAAATTTTATTAGAGAAGACAAGAACGGATTTTCACGCAAAGATAATTCTGATAGCACAGACTAAGCGTAGCAATGCATGGCTGCACTCCTGCTGGAGGAAGAGAGAACAAAATACCCACAATGCACTGCGACATGGGCAGTCTTTAAAAACATTCAAAGTCTTTTTAGTTTACCCCAAAATAAAAAGTCTGTCCCTCTTGTCATTTCAAACCTGTATGACTGTCTATCTTCCGCAGAACACAAAAGAAGATATTTTGAAGAATGTTGTTAACTCGCCCACATTCACTTCACTCATTAGTTTTGTGTCCATGCAATAGAAGTAAATGGGGGCCAGTGCTGTTCTGTTACCAACTTTATTCAAAATATCTTCTTTTGTGTTCTGCATAAGAAAGTCATACAGGTTTGAAATGACAAGAGGGTGAGTAAATGATGACAGATTTTTTACTTTTCACTTTAAGTTGAGATGTGAGGCTACAATATATAAAAGGCCAGTTTTCTTTTGGTGTTTGGGGTAAATAAAGTGAAATAGTTAAGATCTGGACTTGAATGCCATTTCTATGATGGTTGCTCTTTTTCAAAGTGTGGGAAGGTGTCTACATTAGTTGCGTTGTAAATAGATATTATCTATTTATAACACACGAAACAGTCATAGCTGTTCAGAATCATAAAGTCTTTTAAAAGCCCACTTTGTATGACATACATTATCACACAGACATCTGCACCTTTTATATTATATTATTTTTATGTATTCTCCAAAGTATTCATGTTAAATCTCTATTATTTTATAAAACTAGTACAGTTGAAATATGTTTTCAGCAATAGAAGAATAAAGCCACTCTATGCTTTGATTTTATGGGGTTTCTTTTTTAGATGTTCCCATTATAAAACCTGATTTGTGGGGCATATCACACAGTCAACTGTATTCATACTTGTATTCAGCCCTCCCTACAGTTTTTTCTAATTTCAGAAGCCGTTTCACTCGGATAAAGGTACGATACGAAACAGAAGTAAACTTCTTTTCATGGTGACTTTAAGCTGGTCTCCTAAGCTGGTTTTAGAGGGGCCACTTTTTTTAGCTGGTCTAGCATGTAACCCACCAGTTAAAACTATCTGAACACCAGAAGCTTGGCCAGCCTGGTCAAGCTGATTTGCTGGTCTTAGTTGGTTTAAGATGGAAGTAGCTGGTATAAGCTGGTCCAACCAGCATGGCAAAGCTGGTGAAATTGGACAAGCTGATCTTCCAGCCTTTTCAAGCTGGTGTTTAGATGGGGGGTCAGCTGGTCAGCCTGACCAACTAAAACTAGCTTGACCAGCTAAAACCAGGTCGGGAGACCAGCTAAAACCAGGCACCCAGCTTAGCCTGGTTTCAGCAGGTTTTTTCAGTTGTAAATGTTAATATTACAATAAGCTTTACTTGTTAGTAAACTTATTTAATCACTCCACCCCTTAATTTTGAAGGTGTCTTTATGTAATACATTAAGATATGTTTTGGGTTTATAATGTTTGCCAGCGGCATGTTCTCAGTCGGTTTTAAAGTGCAGAAACACCTCTTTGTTGGCCTGTATTCTAACGCCACTCCAGACTGTGAATTTCAGTCTCTGTAGCTAATCACAGCCTCTTTCAGCATCTCTGTTTTTATTTGGCCGTCAGCTGGGAATTGCAGGTTTTTTTGGCCGCTGCACACCTCCTGCAGATATGATCACTTTGATTCCCCGTTTGTGCCTGTCGGTATGTGTTCCCACTGGAAATGTGCTGAAATGTTTCCTTGGACATAATGGCTGCTGTTTCACCCATCACAGTTCGTGGCGTTTTGCTTCTAACATGTGCTAATAATGTCAGAACATGATGGGAGAGCAGGTGGAAGAGACCAGCAGAATTTCAGATGAGGTGACTAGTCTGATGCTTTTTTGTCTGTTGGTACCAAAAATCAGGTGTGCAAGGCTGAAACTTCAGAAGATGTTGCACCATTATTTTACAAATACTACCAATGTTTGTCTTGCGGTTGTTACGAGTGCAAAAAACTAACAATGTGAGATTTTTTTGTTATGAGGTTAGATGAGTAGAGGGTTGTGCTTGCAACACAGAGACCCCCTTTCCTAGCGAACATATACTGATGAATGCATATCTACATTGTAAGTTTAAAATATATTTGTGTAGACAAAAGTGTTTTTAATGCTTAAAGTAAAGTAAACGGATATGTTCCTATTGAATAAGCCGATAATGTGTTGGCAGTAAAATAGAAATGGCCATTGGGTTGTTTATGATAAAACACACACATTAAAAGGCCTTTTACCTTATCTTGACTTTAGGTGTTAAAAAAAATTATAAAAAAATAGGGGGCATGTAACGGATCTGATCTCATGCACTGAAAAAATGGTTTAGATTTGTTGAGATGCCTCGAGACTCTTGCTTTATTCTCTCTCCTTTGGATATTGTCTTGAAATAACTTTGCCTCAGTACTCGAAATTCACAGTGCAAAGATTGTTTTGCATCCTTTACTCTGAACATGCATAGAAAACGCTGGAAAGAGAAAATATAAGCAATTCACAAGCCTAAAGGTTAGATTGCCGCCCCGAGACACTTACCATACTTCCTCCTTTCTCGCATGTTATCAAATATTGTCATTCACACATGCATGCTGACGGATTCGAAATAGAACGTTCTCTTTACCCAGTACCTTATCTTCACTCATACATCTCTCTCTCTCTTGTAATAGTTAGCCTAGAGCATCTCCTCACCACATCGTCCAATAATGAACTTAAATTAAGACGTAATCTAATGTGCCATTCACCTGTTTTCTGACAAGATTACCCCATTTATAGTCATGTGTAAGCCCCAGAAGTTGAGCGCTTGGAGAAGGTCGTCGTATTATCGTCTCATGGCCACGTCTGTTTAACGGGTCTTTCAGTCTGACAATGTCAAACATGCCGGCGCTTCAACCAGAGAGAGGCGTCTCTCCTCCATAAGCTCCTTTAAGTAGACGTTTAAGTGAAGGTTCTTTTGAGTGTTTAATTACTGGCCTTTGATCACTTGTTTGAGTGGAGAAATGAAGGAAGGATTGGCTTTTTAAAGCCGCTGCTCCTGAGGTTTAGACTGTGGAATGAGAGGAGGATGCAGCAAGGACATCATTCTAATGGCGTTCATTCAGAGAAGCCGGCTGAAGTATTTTCAAGCATTACTGATGGTGTTTGAGAACTCACATATTCAGTTACTTAAGTGATTTGTTTGTAACTTCAAAACTTTCATCATGGAATCAGAATGAACTTGGGTCAGATATCGGAGTATGCATGCTCTTTTTTTCTAGTATTTAAAGAGATGGTCGAACTAAAAATGATATATTCATGTCATTCAAAACCTGTATGACTTCCTTTCTTGTGCAGAGCACAAATGAAGATATTTTGAAGAACGCTGGTAACCAGACAGCATT
Organism: Triplophysa siluroides; assembly: GCA_006030095.1. Classification (NCBI taxonomy): domain Eukaryota; kingdom Metazoa; phylum Chordata; class Actinopteri; order Cypriniformes; family Nemacheilidae; genus Triplophysa; species Triplophysa siluroides. The sequence continues at coordinate 502,379 of VCII01000102.1, read as the reverse complement.
GGCCCCCATCGACTTCCATTGCAGGACATTTCTCAAAATATCTTCTTTTGTGTTCTACAGAATAAAGAGTCACATACAAGTTTAAAACAACGTGAGTGTAAATTAAACAATGACTGATTTTTTATTTCTAGTTGAACCATCCCTTTAAGCATATCTACAGTAAGATGACGGACGACCGCAGCGGCTTCATTTGTTATATACGTGCTGCCTGCTTTTCCCCTGTTTACAGGAGTCCACACAAGGTTAACGGATCACTCCAGTCGGCTCATTCATAAAGCACGTGTTTTGCATTTGCGGTCACAAAGGAAGGTTGTTAAGCGCAGAGAAAAATGAAAGCCGCCCATATCCGTCACGTCGCCCGGGCTCCCACCTGTTTCTCTTCACCCAGAACTCCGCTGCACGGACACCCTCAGGTGGGGTTCCACTTGCCAGCGTGAAGGGCACGGGCGGCCACACCGGGCATCAATCACGCGTCAGGACATGGTGCCAGTGTAAAGCTTTGATAAAGAGTATCGTTTGAGCCGAAACCCAGTCAAGGACTTATTAAAGGGCTACCTCGCCATGATAAACGACCCGGTGCGGTCTGCCAAGACCCGTCTCTATAGGGCGAGAGGAAGGTGAGGATGTGAAGGAACGAGCGCAGGTGCACACTTTGAAGAAGAACATCATAGCACTAATAAGTGCGCTGCAGGTACAAATAACTTTTTAATTCTTCTACACGCACACAGCCCACAAAGATGTGCTCATGGGAGCTTTGATTTATGTGTTTTTCTTTTCATTTATCTTGCTCCCTTAAAGGAACAGTTCACCCAAAAAGGAAAATTCTGTTCTCAATTACTCACCCTCAAGTTGTCCCAAATATGTATATTTTTTTCTTCTTCTGATGAACACAAAGAAAAACATTTGGAAAAAGGCTTGAAACCAAACAGTTCTTGGCCACTACCAAGGAAAATATTTGGGAAAATAATAAGAAAAAATGTCTTTGTCCTGTTTAACACAAAAGACGATATTTGAAAGAATGTACTGTAGGAAAGCAAACAGTTTTGGGCCACTTTTGACCGTCACTGTAATTTTTCTCACTATGGTAGTCAATTGTGGACTTTTTGTCATGTGGATTTTTTGAATTTTTAGATTTTCTGCATGATATTAAATCATTTATTGTTAAAGTTGCTGCATAGCAAAGCATTTTATTTTATGTACACTTTATAATTATAATATTTTTATCTATTTCCTTTACACATTATGTCTTATTTTTCAGTGACACTTTTTCTTTTAGGTCACTTAATCAAGGGATGAAACTGATAAAATAGCAAATTTGCTTAATGTATATTTTTAAATATTAAAATGATAACAACTAAAACGATAAAATTAATTTAAACTAAAGTAGTTTGAACTGATAAATATTTGTTTAGATTATATGTTTTAAAAATTCTCATTTTTTTATTGATTTTTATATTTTAAAGTTGAAATTCAGGATATAGGGCAAAGTGATAACTTACAGTATATGCGTAAATGGCATATTAAAAATATGTAAAATAAATGATAAAGGCCATACATATGTTAGATTTAACGAAAATCCACCCCTGGCAGATAAAAGTGCCTTCAGAAACTGAAATCTCTTGCCCTTTCTTGTTATTGTGGCACAGACAGAAGGACACATTTACACATATTGCATGCAATGCCACACGTCGCTGCTCTTTCAAATATCAGAGTTGCTTTTTGATGGTTTCTCTTTTATGAAGTGAATTATTAAATGTGCCTCTTATGCTCATCCATTTCAGCACAATAGCAGTGCCGGGCTGAGGGGATAGCGGCTCAGAGGGGCCACACATGTGCTTTCTGTGAATGCAGAGTGTCTCTTTGTCAGGTATCACATGCTCTTCACGCACTGATGAATAATCATAAAAATACGGTCTATCGGCAAAGATGCATGCAAACGCAAAACACACGTGTTGTGTACAGCTGTGGGCACTCGAATATGTAAATGTATGAAATGGGGCCAATGCTGTACGTTAACTTTTGCTGTGGCATTTGCAAAGCCATTTTAAAATGTGTGTAGGTCCATGTGCAATTCTTTCAATTGTGACTTTTTTCCTTCCTGTCTGTGATTGACAGTTGACAGATATGGCACAATATGTAGTAGTGATGTATGGAGGCCCAATCACTGAGGCTGTGAATGAAATGTGACTGAAGAACCTTTGCTTGATTGGAGTGCTGAAGCAGGGGGTCTGAGACTTTTGACTTCCTGCATGACTCTGCAGTTTTGATTTCTTCATCATCAGTTTTCCACTCAGCATGCATTGCATTTTTAACAAGAGTTTCAAGGGCGCTTTTGCCTGTTTTACTGGGATCGAGCGAGCTTATTTTTTACTTATTGATGAGGCCGTTCCCTTTGCTCGAAATGCAAAACTGTTTCAGTAGGAGAGTGCCTGGTGTTGATGATGGAGACGGAATGCTGTAGACTCTCATCAGCACCATGAAGTCTCACTATGTATGTGACCTAGTGAGCTCTTATTGGGTATTGGCTTCATTCCTAGTGCCTTCTGAGTCTTTAACTCTGAGATGTGAACTTGTAAGATTTATTTTTAGGTTAATGCTGGTTCATTTCTAAGCACCCCATCTCTCCCAATGAAGAATCACATAATGACGAATAAAAAAAAAGTCACATTGGAGATTTTATAGAATAATATAATATCTCCATGTTTTCTAGTGACAAATATGATCCTTTTGATGGGACGGTTGAAAAACAACCGTTTGGTTTGGAAACGGGCAATAATTGAGAAACGTTTTTTGTGGCTTTGGTTCTATTTTTATTTCTCTACAGTCTCACTGTATGTCTCCTGTCGTCTCATCTAAGGAGTTAAACGTAACATAACTCTGAAATCTATTAAGTGCTCCAAGATAGGGATTCCTCTGGGTACAGAGACTTCATCCATTGGCAGTCTTTAGTATAGAGTATAGTAGGGACTTCATGGAGACTGTGCCCACATGCTAAAACCAATAGACAGAATGTTGTCTATATATAGTCTAGGTGTCCTAGATTGGAAGCCGAACAACATGCATGTGGTTTCTCTCCTGGAGCGGTGAGCTCTGTTTGGTCTGACAAAGGCTGTGTTTGTAAAAGTCATCTGATGGATTATTGTAATGAAGTCTGTGATGTTTACCAGCATCCTCCTGCTGTCTTTTGAATGCCTTTTTTGGCTTCATTCTCTGTCACTCTTTCATTGTCGGTGCTTATAGGCTCAGATTAATCCCAGCATGCCGGCACAAAACATCATCAAAACCTCATCACATAATGATATGCAGAAGATGCAGAAATGTTTTTAGATTATATTGTGTGTGGATTCACCCAAGGAGAGGACAAACATGCTTTTCTGACAGAATTACTGCAGCGCTGAAGGGTGTCTTTTAAATATTTGACCCTGTGGACTTTTAGAAAAAAAACTTCACAGTCTAGCTGCTTAATAGTAAGTACATAAATTTAATCTCATATAAAAGATTTTCACATTGCACTTATAATTTGGTTATTTTTGCACCTTGATAAAGCAATAAAATAAACATTTACACAATCCGTATAGTTATCCAACTGTAAATGTGTCCTATGGTGTGACATAGCAAGAATTTTAATAATAAACTGTTAATAATATATTATTTTATATTATTTATAACATAAAATAGGGCTGGGCAATATATATCGCGATTCACGCTATTTATACATGTCTAAATCGATTCTGAAATCGATTCGATGTTTTATGCACAGCTCTACCGTGAACTACGGCTGTTTGATCAGTAGGAAGTACTGCTCGATCTTAAATCACTACGAGATGGAGTCGTTTATAACGTGTATTTGAAAAAGCAACACTCGTATATCATCATTACTATAAATCAACTTTATAATCATGAAAATACCTGAAAAGGTTTGAAGAACAGCGATAGAATATGACCACAGGCATTTCCTGGAACTAATTGTTCTTCTTCTGTTTCCCATATTTGGAGTTTCTGCGCAAGAGCGCCCTCTGGCTTTTAATCGTAAGTCATTGAGAAACTGAGAGCATAAGAATCATACGATATATCTCCCAGCCCTAGAAAATAACAAGAGAGATTTATCTTCATTGTTAGTTTTTTTTCAAAATTTGTACTATCACGATAGGACACATTAACAGTTTATGTCAACTAATGTGACCCAACAAGATGCATATAACAAAAATAATCGAATAAATCTGTGTTTATAAATGTCTATTTTATGCCCTGGTGCTTGAAGAAACAACATTTTCTGGCATTGAGTTGCTTTAGCTCACATTAGTGTGGTTGTCTTGAAACAGCCTACATGAATTATTCAATCAAGCGGCTGATTGTCTCAATTAGATATTGCATTGCCTCTTAATCAGTGTTTTGTTAACCAGGCACAATTTTGCCCACTTATATATCTAATGTGCAGAACGGGAGCTTCCCTCCTCAAATAAGTGGCGATAGTTAAAATGTGCAATCTGTGGAGACAAATGTCATGATTTTGTGCAGTTATATTAAATTAGGCGCTTATTATTATTATTATTATTATCTTGTAAAACAGAGGGAACATGAGGACACCCATGCATTAAATTCAATTGAGAGAGCTGTAGATAATTGAAAACAAAATACAGTATTTATACCAATATCTGCATGTACTGTCAGCCAGTGATGAATTTAATGAAAGAGAGAAATAGGCACTATTTTCCAGTAAGACCCGTGAAGACTAGAGGATGAGGCGAAGAACAGCAGGCATTTCAGTAATTGTACTTTATCACTGTACATAACTGTTCTTTTGGGAATTTTAAATAGCATAATATTGAATTTACTCGTACTTTTTACTCAAATACATTTCTGCACGGGGAAATTATGCTTTCTATTATTTCCTACAATGGTAAGGCCCTCAAAGTACAGTACAAACTATATTTTTCACTAGTATTGCAATATAAGAACGGGGGGCACGGTGGCTTAGTGGTTAGCACGTTCGCCTCACACCTCCAGGGTTGGGGGTTCGATTCCCGCTTCCGACTTGTGTGTGTGGAGTTTGCATGTTCTCCCCGTGCCTCGGGGGTTTCCTCCGGGTACTCCGGTTTCCTCCCCTGGTCCAAAGACATGCATGGTAGGTTGATTGGCATCTCTGGAAAAATTGTCCGTAGGGTGTGAGTGCGTGAGTGAATGAGTGAGTGTGTGTGCCCTGCGATGGGTTGGCACTCCATCCAGGGTGTATCCTGCCTTGATGCCCGATGACTCCTGAGATAGGCGCAGGCTCCCCGTGACCCGAGGTAGTTCGGACAAGCGGTAGAAAATGGAATGGAATGGATTGCAATATAAACATTTTCTAACTTTTTCTCTCTGTGCTATAGATGAAGCTCCTGTGAATGTTGCACATTTTTGTATTTATAGTCGGGAATGAAATTAAGTGCAATGTCATTTATCTTGTGATAAAGCATCACTTTAGTCACCACAACCCAGTCTTTGACATAAAGTCATATATAAGGTTTATCATAACCGTCATGGATGATGAACTTGATTCAAGTGAGAACACGCTTGGTAATCAGTCTATAAACAACAAGGCTTATATGAGCTATTTTTACGCACAGATGATATTAACTATCCCTTAGTTTTCTCTATTTTTACAACCCTGGATAGACAAAAATAGTGCTGTATATTAAATATTCAGTATTCAGTTCAGAAGGCATGACAACTTTTGATCAGTACACTACAGTAGAATAAGGATTTGCACTTTTTTTTATGAATGCAAATATCTCAGAAGCTCAAAAGCACAGTGTGCTCTCTGTTACACTGGATTTACACTGGCTGAATGAAGGCAGCTCTCTTTGATTCAATCTGAATTCAACCATGTCGGCTTCAAGCATTTTTTCATTGTGTGGGTATGTGAATATATTCACAGCTACAGGTGATCTGGTTAAACCTAAAATATAATATGACTGTACTAGTGTGGTCTGTTCCTTGGGACTCAGTGGTTTTGATATTCATAAAACATGCATTGTAAAGTTATTCTTGAGAGAGATTTATACAATTACTGTAAGGCACAGAATCGTATGCTTTTCAGTCAAGCTGGAAAACAGGAAGCTGAATCAATGAAATCATCTGTTGGGTGTTGAATCAATGGGCTGTATATTCCGATGCAAAGTCACGTGACTGCCATAATAGCAAACTGAAACATGTATAGAACATTATTCCTCGGACATAAAAGGATGAACGCACATTTGTGATCAGACCACAAGGAGTGGCAATATTTTCAGACTAGCACGACTGGATCTCTAACATCTAAAAAATGTGAGTCTTCATCTTTGCTTTGTTCAAAGCTGTTGGGGTCTTTTTGTCAGTCAGTGGCTATTTTAAATTACATGGGAACATCATCCTTACTTGTTTTTGCAATGAGCCGTAAATCAAAATGTTTCCTTCCCATCATGCACTTTTCTTGGCCTCAGTTGTTGTTTTATCACACTTGATTTATATTGATAGGTGTGGCAATCACCATCCGCCGTGAAGTTTGTTCGTCTGTGAAATATCTATTAATTCTTCTTTTAGAGCGGCGTATTAAAAACCTAATGTTTTCGAGTAAATTACCTGACAAATGCTGTCAGAACTCTACCCCTCCCATTTCTATAAATTGACAATTTCTTGTCACAATGAATCTGTTTGATTCTCATAGGTGAACTCAATTAACACAGGTTAAGTTCCATTTTTTGACATATTGGGAACAAATAGTGCTTTTCTGAATGCTTGACTTTGTTCCAGACACCTAGCTTTCAAAGGAAGAAAATGAGCTTGTTGGCAGTTACTCGTGCAGACTCTAATAATGAATGAAACATCGCTCATCCTCGATCTGTTTGTCCACTTCTCTTTGCAGTTTCATTTTGGAGCTGAGCCATTTGAGTCTCTTGTCTGCTTTTCCTTTAATTAGAAGAAATGAAGGAAAGGTTATAAGTTCACAGAGCGGGTGGGGGGGACGTGTCATACCTGTTACAATGCCTGACGTGTGTGTGTGCGTGAGTATTTGTTGACCAGTACAGTTTGGTGTGCATAGGAACATGGCTATCTGTTCCAAACATCTTGTCCTGCAAGTGTCAAGGAAGGCGAGGACATCCTTTAGTTGGTAGATAGTGGTATTTTAAAAAGGTTATTGCATGCGCTCCAGAACGGATTGAGGCCTATTTATAATTTACATTTCATTTTGCTCTCTCCGATCCAAACCAGCATTCCATTTAAACAGCTTTCTGTTTGCCCAGACCAGACCCGGGTGAGGGACCTTGAATCAAGGGCACTGAGCATTAACAAGACTTCAACATTCACGTCCTCTCAGAAAAGTTCTACAAATATTTTCAAAACCAAAACATGCGATTTACATCTTCAGTCTTTTAAAAATAAGCAGAGCTAACCAGTGGAGTTATATTTCGCCCTCTTTGTTGTTTTTGTGCTTTTTTAAAGACATAGTTCACTCAAATGAACATTCTGTCATCATTTACTGACCCTCTTGTCATTTCAAACCTGTATAACTTTCTTTCTTCTGAATAACCCAAAAAAAGACATTTTGAAGAATGTTGGTAACCGAAACAACGACGGTGCCCATTGACTTCTATTGCGTGGACACAAAACCAATGCAAGTCAATGTTTACCGCCGTTGTTCGGTTACCAACATTCTTCAAAATGTCTTCTTTTGTGCTCTGCAGAAGAAAGTAAGTCATGCAGGTTGTTGGTGAAAATATGTTAAATAATGTTTTACGCAAAAATGTTTTTGATTCATTAATCCAACGGCATATTGTATTAAACCTTTTAAGTCTTCCCAATGGAACACAAAAGGAAAGTTTGGTTTAAGGACCGTGTCCGTTCTATAGCTTTGTCTGAGTCACTATTAACTTTTATTGTATGAAACATAGCCGCTGGGATTTTCTGCTATAAATTACTCCTTTTGTACAATAAATAAGGTAACGCAGGTGATTTAATTGATGGACATTTTCTTTAAAAAGTTCTTCATCAAAAACAGATTTGTTTTTCAGATTCATGGCCTCATGTACTGCTTGGGATGCGAATATGTGGTGATGTAGTGTAGTGAGGGCAGATCGGACACTGCCGCTCTGATGGTCCCTTCATTCCAGTCTGATGCCCACAGTGTCTGGCTTGGCACCATTGCAGTAGTGTCATGCTGTGATGTTCTGGTATTGGGAGCGATCCGTCGATATACATTCAGCTGTGAGGAAGTTATCCACGCCATCTGTTTCCTCATCTCTCATTCTCGGCACTATGCCCCTTTTCACCCCCTTGTCCAGGATTCGCGTTATTCGGTTGATTCTCTGGCGCAATACAAAGTTCCTCTACATGTCCAAACAGACTTAGTCAACACCTCTGATCAAGAGAGTGACTATCTGTTGAAATTTCTGCCGTGGTTACGTTTTGGATTTTGTTTTTGTTTGTGAGTCTAGCTTTATGATACAGAGTTAAAGAAAATATCTTCCAACAGTTTATTCACAGTTTAAATACTCTTATGAATTTTGCTATATGTTGGCACATTTTGCTCTTAAAACATGATATTAAATATGTTTTTAATCCTTACTTGCACTATAATGTTCACTTGGTGGTGACTAGACATAGTTTAGCAGGTTACAAAGATATTTATGAGATAGTTTGTGCCTGGCAAAAATCCTGACTTAACTTATGGAAATGTTTCAAAATATATATTCAACATATATTGTGCTGATATATTACTTGAATTTATTGTGAATTTTATTGCACAGTATACAAATCCGTTAATACTTAAATGGTGAAAAATGTACGTTATACAGTACAAAACTGTGTGAGGTATATTAAGGCTCTTAAAATCAGTTCCACACATAATGAATGCTTTTTTAATGCATAAACATGTAACGCTAGTGAATCTCAAAACAGAAACATCAAAATACACTTATTTTACAAGAAACATTACATGACGACATGCCTTAATATCTTGGATGATTCTGATTATAAGGCTCATCTTGTTTTGATGATGTTTAGATATTTTAATAAGAGAAAGATGCTCATAAAGAATGTTTACAAAGCATTTTGCCTACATCAAGTCACCCTCCTCTTTACAGAATAAAATCAGTTTATGATCCATAAACCTTCAATCCTTTCGTTAAATTGTTGACGAGATGTTTGTAAATAAGTGTTTATATAAGTATAATGCTAATTCAAGACATTAGCTTTGAGTCTCGCCTTGAACACAGTGTAAACAGGTTTTAAGTATACACATCTCCACCGACTGAACCTTGTTAAGACATGCAAATATCTTGAAATTCTTCAGCAGAGGAAAAATAACTTGGACCGCATTGCTGTTCAGATCTAGTCGCCAGCTGAGATTCACAGTTGAGGTTAAGGAGTACATTTGGGACATTTTAGATGCCGTTAATGAAGTTGGGATGTTCAAACATCTTTGCAAAACGAGATGACAAATCTAAAGTAGGCAGCCTTGTGTACTTCATCAGCATATGATTAAATTTACGTCCGTCAGAGGAGATAATCACACGACTTCACGCTGGGTCCTTTGCAAACATCATCTGAAGTTTAGATGCCCGTGTCACAGCGTCTGCGTTCCATTCCCTCCATCTTCCAACATTTTTAATGAGTTTGCCCATCCAGATCTCCCGCTGCGGCACCTTGTTGTGGATTTTTCCTTCCTCTCTCTCAACCGTCCTGCTGCAGGTGGGAAGCAACAGGGTTTCTTGGCTGCCGTTCGGTAAACAAAGCATTCAGCAGTGGAGGGCGATTCAATTAAGGTTAATTGAAAAGCTCGATCCGTCTGGGGCTCCGAAGCGCTCCTCGTTCCCTCCGGTCTGCCAGCCTGGTGTAGAACACTGCTAGTTCTCCTCCTACACCACATTCTTCCACCTTTTCTTCTCTTTCACAGCCGATTCTGTTCACCCACCGCATCCTGGATCTTATCTCAGCAGCCAAGCTAGTCTCCAGGGCCGTCCGGCGACAGCAGCCATGTTGAAAATGGATGTGTGCCTTTTGCGATGTTTTCCCAAGAATTCCTCAGGATGTCCTAAACGCTCTGCTTAAAGGGATATTTCACGCAAACATAAAACTTCTGTTATTTATTCACCCTCATTTCATTCAAATTGAAGTCAATAGGGTCAGTGTTGTTTGGTCAACATTCTTCAAAATATCTTCTTTTGTGTTCTGCAAAAGAAAAAAAAGTCATACAAGTTTGAGATTAGTAAATGATGAAAGAATTTTCATTTTTGGTTTAACTGTTTCTTTAAGAGACAATTTTTTTAATTTTTCATGCTGGTTTAGCTGTTGGGCTAAATGTTATTATTCAATAAAACCAAGGTTAAAACAACTTTTCTACTTTTGTTGATAACCAAAATGACCCAGAAAATTGAAGACATGGGTAAAATGAAATAATAATAATAATAATAGGCCTAGCAAAATAATAATAGAAAGGAATTGCATTAAGTGTAATGCAATATTATTATCCATATGTTTGCTTTCCTTGCTGGAACAGGTCAGGCTGTGTGGTGAAAAGTAGCTGTTGAGATGAAATCTCAAAACATTGTCATTAGATCTGACATTTTGGAGAGAGCGCAGGAGCGTTTCGAGATCGTTATGTTGCATTTGGCTGTTGTGGGTTTATTTTTCGGATGGTAAAGCTCGGAGACGCATACTCATTAAGTTAACAAGCATTATGCTTGACTCTGAATTGCTGAGCAGGTGAGAGGCTCTCTTATAGAGCAGCAATATTCCTGATGAAGCTCTTTGGTAAACAAACATCGGTTGACCTGTGCGCAATGTCACTGTCACGGCCACTTCTACACCTGCTCATAAACATTTAAGTGCATTTACAAAGCTAAACGTGTCTGTGTTGTCTCATTTGGGTGGAAATCCACAACCCCTTTCATTAGAGTTACTTTAGAAACATACATCTTTTGTGTGGCACTATTTGTCTGATTAATGAAAAACCTCCCACACAATAAATAACTTTGTTGTGTTGCACTCAGGAGCATTAAGTGTCAAAAGAGATGGTGTAGTGGTACATTTTTGTTTGCCGTAAAAGGGTTTATGAATTTGACTTTAACCAGTGTTCACTGTGTTTTTCAATGTATGGAAAACTGCAGCTTTGACTATGTTTAAAGGGAAAAATCACACAAGTTTAACACAACATGAGAACAGAAAATGATCTGACTTCATTGAACTGACTGATAATTTAAAGATGAGGTAACACACTCAGTTTCTGAAAATCTCATATTAATCTTGAGTACCTATACAGTAATATTGCATACTTCGTATCGTCGAAGAGTATTTAGTTTGATGAAATTTATAAAAGACATATACAGCCGGATGATTATTTCTGGAAAAAGGCGAGCGCCTGGAGGCGTGCGGGGGGGGGGGCGGAACTACAGCACGAGCACACAATACATCATCGCATTGATTCACTACAGGGCCCCGTTTACACGATGAAAAACTGAAAAGTTTTTCCTTTGCGCTTTTGAAAAGTTTCACTTACAGTACACATGACAGCGTTATCAAAACAGTCTGCATTTACACGGATCCAGCAATCCAGATAAAACCGCTGTAGTATGCACCCCAGGCCAGTGGATGGTGGTGATGTTGTGTAAAGAAACAGTTTTAAGCCAAAAGTGCTTTTTTATACCGTTGGTCGACGTGTATGTGTGTTTAAAATCTGGCGAATGTAAATTCGCGGCATATTCGCCATGTTGTTTCTACAGTAGCCTTAAACGGACAAACTGCTCTTCAGAGCGCATTTTGTAAATACGTTATCTCCTTCGCCAAAGAAGCGAAAACGTGAAAACATTTTAGCAGTGTGTCAGCCGCCGTAGTGCTACGAAAGAGAAGGGGCGAGCGGTGGAATGAGTCATTGGTTGCAATTCGCAACCTTAACGCTAGATGCCGCGTAATTTCATACACCGTTAACAGACGTCTTTGAGGTGAGTGTGCTATTTGCAAAAAAAACATCTTGCTCCACCAATATGTTTACTGTTGTTTCTTACATCAGTCACATTTGAAGGTGGGCAGGACAAGATTCCCTGAACTGTAAAAACCCAGAAGCACACTTGTGCATATGGAGGAAGATTCACCTTGTCTTCCAGCAGCTGTAGCTTCATTAAGACCTTGGCCGTGAAGCAGGGAGTCCCATCTGCCGCCACTGATGGTGTTGGCTTCGGTGCAGGGATCCCGTGCTCGTCCGAGCCCGGCATGTCTGATTCGCCCAACGTAGACGCTACATGAGCGACTCGGCGCCGAGCGAGTGTTCAGCATAAACCAGCTTGTTCCCACAAGCCCATCTGCCCAGCAGAGGTGGGAGAGCTACCCCAACCTACATGAGCTGCATCGGTAAGAGGCTTTGGGATCAGGAGGTACACGAGATGGAGAAACTGCCTAAAATTTTAAGACGGCAGATGTGATCGTTGCGCTGTTTCTACTGAACGTTACATCATTACGTTTAAGCGCCAATAATCTACCATTGAGATCTGAATGAGCAGATGCGGTTGGAGTTTCGTTGTTGTCGTTTGGTGAATTTTTGAGTTCTGTTTTGGTGTACACAGATTTCCAGATGTACAGATTCTTTAGTTTAAATCTCAAAAGATTTTGAAGGCTTTAAGGGATTGTTTCACTATTGCGAAGAGATTATGCTTTCTGATAAGACATGTATCAGTGCACTAAACTCCGGGTATTGGCATTGGAAAGTAAATATAATAAATGATGATAAAAAATCCTCTGTTTGTGTGTAATTCTACGGTACATCTGTTTCTGCAGTGACAAGCTCAAGATAAACTTAGCCATAGGAATGGAAATGAGCTCACACAGCCCCTATATCCCAATGAAAAAAATCTCCATTAGGTCAATGACCCATTCACCGAATGATCACTTATTATGTCTGTGAAACTGAAGAGATGGCACATTTCCAATAAACTATTATGTAGTCACTTATTTTAACAAGAATATTGACTTGGAAGTTTATTTAGGACACTATTTAAAGCCGGCGTCATTTTGATAGCTTTAGCTTGTCCCCTCTGTCGCTATGGTTCCACCTCTCCTTGTCAGGTATTTCTTGGTCTAGAGGTGGAATCATACAGGATCCTTTGTTTCTCTAGTCTGCGTCATCGTTCCTACCCTCCTGTTTCCTAGTTTGTGTTAATTAGTTTATCCCTTGCACCTGTTCCCTCTTGATTTGCTCCCCTTTAAAACATCCTCGTGTTCTTTGTCCTGGCTGGTTCATTCTGTCACGGTTCTCGGGGAGAGACAAGGCAGGAGAACCCAATTGCAGGCAGAGGCAGGGATGAAGGGGTTAACAGGTATTTATTATAATAACATAAAACAGGAACAAAGCAAAAACCCACGAGGGGGAAAACAAGACAGGATAAATGATAAACTTCAACAAGGACACTGACTGACTAAAACTACAAAAACCAACACTTGGGACAAACACTAAACTGACACTTACTAGGACTCAGGGTAACAGGAAACAGGGGTAAGCATATAGCTAGGGATAGCAAGACCAAACATGTATAACCAGGGTAGGACGTACAATGAACCACCTGACAAGGAGAGGTGGAACCATGACATATATTGGTCATGGTTTTAGCAAGGCCTGTAGATGTGAGGTTCTTTGTCAGCTGGTGCAGTGTCCGTGTTGAGTGTTACGGGGGTGAATAGTGTTCAGAAGAGAGGAATCATTTACAGATGTAGTGGTCTGTTGAAACTGGCTTTAAAAGCCTAGAATTGCTTTTACATTTTGTATGTGTGAGTTTATTGAATAAGCAGCAGAATGATGAAAAAAATGCATTCATAAGATTTGATTTGTAAAATTGGAGTTAAGGTAAGAAAAATGTGGTCGTCATTTATTCACCCTCATGTTGTTCAAACCTGCATGACTCTCTTATCTGTAGAACACAAAAAAATATATTTTGAGAATGTCTTGGTGGTTTTGTGTCCGTACAGTGAAAGTCAATAGGCACATGTTGTTATACTTTATTACCAACATTCTTCAAAGTATAATTTCCTACAGGCGAAAAAGACATAAGTTTGGAATGACATGAGGGTGAGGAAAAAAAAGGAAAAAAATTAATAAAATTAATAACTATTTCTTTAAATACATAGATCACTCTAAAAGGAAAGTCAGTCAAAATTCTGTCCTTATTTTCTCACAAGCATATCGTTTGAGACCGGTCTGAGACGATTCATCGTTGTCTGTATGACTTGCGTGCTATATTCCAGGTCTTAACAGCTCACTGGAGGGGAAGATTGCCAGTGAAGAACAGCGAAGATTTCGGTCCCTCATATATATCTATCGTGTGGGTGATGCTTCGAAACAAGATTTGATCATGTTCCAGAGAAAAGACACGTTGGTTTGAAATGGCATGAGTTAACAATGATAAAATTTCCACTTTTGCGTGAACTTTTCTTGCGAGGTTACGGGGAAAATGTTAGGTCTTTTATATCGTCAGTCTTTGATGTTGAGGTCTTGGCCTAGTGAGTATAAAACTTGTTGTTCTGAAATGCGCAGATGGGTGATGTACTGCCCCTACCAAGAATTTTTAACCTTGAACGTTGTAAGTTGCATTCGAAAAAATGATCATCAAAATGATTCCAGATTTCTTCAAATCTATCCATATGTCCATATACACGTCTGTATACGCAGAACTGAATATATCATATGAATTACGTAGCCGTGCGCACATTTACGTAAAAGCTCCCAGTCTTACTCTTCCTAGTTCTTTGAGGTACAGCACTGAAAAAATATTCATGTTTTCTGTTGGTTGTGAAGAGACCCGTGAAATTCCCCGTCCGAACCACATCTGTGGAGGGATCAAAAGAATCACTACGGCGTAGAGGTGAGACAGAAATTTCCTTTCCTATTGTTACCTTTAGAACATCCAGACCGATTGTTGCAGGACGTGGAATGAATTGCAGGTTCTATAGCTGACAATGCAGCACAATCATCTGACAAAATGCAGCGGCAAAAACCAGAGAGCCAAATCTTCTATGTAAGTGCATTTCCAATAAATGGGCCCATTTTAAAGCCAGAGAAGCTACGGAGAGATGGGAAATGGTGAAAAAAATGACAGAATGACACAATCCACCTAAAATGTTTATCTCGCAGCGGCTGTCCTGCAGCAGTAGTGGATCCTAAAAGTAAGTGTGTGTGTTAGAAGTATTACCTATAATACACCGGAGCATATTCTTCGCCCCCAGGAGAAAAATGAGGCAGATGTTTTATTGATCAGTTTTTCATTCATGCTCTTCTTTGTTTCCAATGTGCTCTTTCATTTGCTTGACTGACATTGATTCTATTCACCCCTATGCTTGCGATCTCACTGTTCTGTTGTGTCTTAATGGTAATACTTGGGGGTGAGCCTGGCACAAAATCCTACACACACTTCTTTCCTTCAGGGGCATTTGTTCTTGTTTGGATTGAAGTGTACTGTATTGTGAGCTGGTCACCTCTGCCGCTGGTTGAAGGAGTTGATCCATCTCTGTTCAGAAGGTTATTCTGTGGTTTGACAAACGTAGCCCTCCGGTATAAAGGTGACAGCACATGCCTCTCTTAACATGACAGCTAGATTATTTTATTAGTACTTTCTGTGTCCCAGCCATTTGTCATAGATTGTGTAGAATTTGTAAGGTGAATTTGCGTAAATTGATCCACTGTTTGACAGACATCTCAATGTCAAAATGTTGTGGGGTTAAGCTCAACACTGATTTTTTACTTTTATTTTATGTACTCGACTCTACTTTATGTGTTCAGGAAGCATGTTTAAGTGGATCTAATAAGAATACTTCTAATTTAAACTGTTAAGCTAAAATAAAAATGGTTATTTTAACTGATCTGAATATTTCCCTGGCTCAGAATGTATTTTTGAATGAACAATGCAATGAAATGCAACTAAATACAGCCGATTGAATTTAATCGAATGATGGAACTAGAATATAACTTGATGAATATCGATGAGAATCGATTATTAAAAAAATGATCTTACGGTTCATTTGAGCTGTACCGAATGTTGGGTTATCTTAAAGGTCCAGTGTATGAAATTTAGCAGCATCTAGCTGTGAGGTTGCGAATTGCAACCACTATGGTGGCTGACACAGGGCTAAGGTGTAGTAATGTTTTTTCGTTTTTTACCGAAGGAGATAACGTATTTACGAAACGCGCTCTGTAGAGCAGTTTGTCCGTTTAGGGCTACTGTAGAAATAACACGGCGCATTCCATGCAAGGAGACCCCCAGTTTATGTAGATAGAAATAGCTCATTCTATTGTAACATTATGTAAGGTCTTTATAAACCTCCGAAGACATAGTTATGTACAGAATATTATATTACATTTCTCTTATTAGATCCTCCAAAAAATTACACGTTGGACCTTTAACCAGTTCAATATGCCGATGTTGCTTATGTTGCAGTAACAGTCCAAAGCTGTCAATGCACTGTCTATCTTGGCATGCCTATTGGCATGTCAACTACAAATCAATGTCAGAAGAACCGTCCAAGCGAATCAATTCACTAAAACAAACAAATTGACCATTGCTGCATGAGAGTGTTTGACTATTATCTTTTTCTTACTGGACTTGAAGGTTTTATGCTAAATGTGACCCAGTCTGTGAAATCCAAGCTGAAGTTTTATAATCTAATTATGACATAGTGAGCATCAAAGTTAGATTTTTAACCATTAATTTCACTATTATTTAAATCTTTGACATGACCTTACTCGGGCAATGAGTGCGTTTAAGTGCACAAAATAAACAGATGTCTATCATAAATCAGCTTATAAAAGATACCTGTTTTCACTTGTTTACATGCATATTAATAAACCGGCTACGCAGAAAACTGTGTTTACATGGAAGTTGCAGACTTGCTAGATGTCTCGCGTAAAGTGCATCGATAGTCTGTTTAGTTATTAAAAATGCCGCCGGAAATCGGTCAGAAGCTGTATTTTTATATCTCTTCTTATGTCCGCAGAACCTGCATGTGCAACAATAGTTTTTCATTTTGTCGTTTCTACATCAACCGCATGATTCGAGAGCAGACTTTTATGCATTATTTTACTGTTGCTTCCATTTAGGACTTTTACTATTGTGCTGTCAGAAATGCGCACATGAACAAAACTGAGAGAAACCCGGTTAAGGTGTTTACATATAGAATGAAATTGGAGCAATGGGCAAAAAACTGCCTCTGCCGAGCGGGTTTTGCTTATGCCGTTTATGAGCTTTCTCCGATAAAAAAAAAACTTTTTACGCGTTTACAGTACATGACTTTACTTGTTATCAGCTTATTAAGCATACAGTAAGACTGTGCATGTAAACGCACTCATTACTAAAGATATTAAGGTTATATTTTCACAGAATGTTCTTTACATTATGTAAGATGATTCTATGGAAAAACAGTAAATCAAACATTTTGCTGGGTTTTGCTGAGTCACAAATAAGCCACCCTACTATGAAAATAACATATTTTTCCAGTATGGTGACAGTTTGTAGCATCACTTTAATGTTAGTTACAACCCATACTACCTGGCATTGCAGAATACAACATAAGCTTTCTGCATTTATAAGGTTTCTTTCTGTTTTCACAAACAGCTCTAATTGTTTTTGAATGTTTACAGATCAGAAACAGGAACAGATCAAAGTCTCAGTATATTATGTACTAGCGTGTGCGCTCTACATTTTCAATACTACCAAAGTACACAATAATGGCTTTGACAAGAGAAAAATGATAGTTTCGAGTCAACACTCATAAAATGGGTTGCAGAAAGTCATAATTTGTCAGCTGAAAATTGTTGGCACAGTTTCATCATTTTGATTCATTGCAGTTCATAATTTTGACTTGTTTCTCTCTCTTTCTTTCACGATTTCTGTCCTTGTCTTTACACCTGAAACCCCATCTAGTGGTGTTAAAGATCTTCATCGTACATCGTTCGTATTCCATGCTCTGCAATATACATGATGTGGAATTTCAAATGACAGCGGAAAGCATTTTCAATCAATCTAAATGTGCATGTATGATGGCTGAGATTATCCCATCAGAATGAATATGACACTTTGCAGCATTACGTCCATTATTGCAAGATATTTTTTTGGGTGTCTTATGTTCGTTGGAAGAAATAGGGACTATAAGAATATCAAGACGGAAGATGATTAGCTACGCCTTTCCAATTCTGATCTGTCAAGATTGAGTTTTTGAAGTGGAATGTCGATAGAAAGGAAAATAACACAAGATTGTCAGCTTGGAATAGAAATGCACTGTAATGAGTCACGTTACTAGTAACCAATTGAAGTGGGAATTCATTTCCGAAAGAAGGTTGAAGCTCTTTTTTGTAGATAGCTTTGCATTTTTTTGGTTGAATAAGGTTCTTGGATTTAATATCGGTGTCGTATGAGTGTGATGGAGCTGTTTGTGACGTGGCACTGATTTGCTGTGGGCTGACAGGAGGCAAATACATTTTTGACAAGTTGTCGCACAACAAGTGTTTCTCATGTCACGTTACAGGTTTGTTTCCAGATGTTTCAGTTGTTCAGATTTCCTTAGTAAGTTTATGATGATCTGATGTGTAAATGAGTAAATGACTCGCCGTTGTGTCATTCCAAACCTGTATGACTTTACTTCCACTGTAACACAAAACACAAAAGAAGATAATTTATGACAGTGACCAAACAACATTGGACCGGATTGACTTCCATTGTACGGACACAAAACCACCGAGCCATTTCTCGAAATATGTTCTTTTGTGTTTGCATTTACATTTATGCATTTAACAGACACTTTAATCCAAAGCGACTTACATTTTCCATTATACTATACATATGTTCCACACAAGAGAGAGTCATATACAAGGCACTACACGCCATGGCTCCGACATGCTTCTAGCGTGTGTGTCACTTCGGTGGTAGGGGTTCGGGTGTGTCTGATTAAAGGAGATTGTGCATCCCTGAGATGACAGTCTCTGGCCTTACTTTAGCGCATGCGTGTATTTATCACCGTCTTAAGTGCTCTCATGAACCGTCCCCTCCACTATAACTCTGTCTAATGGAAACCAAAGGCACAGCCAAGTGAGCCGAGACAGTGCGTCTCTCCTCTGGCACTAATGCACCATCAAAGGGTGCTGTACGCACACTTCGGCCGGTCATAGCTCGCACGTCTGCCCTCGCCGGCACGTGTTGTAAACAGACTGCTGTCGGATATGTTGATGAAACACTTGCGATGTAATGACCCGCCGGCCAGCATCATAACAGGTAATGATGGAAGCGAGTGAGAGAATTGCTACAGATTCAGTAGTAGGTAGTGATAAGGTCTGTGTTGGCTATTTATGTAAAATTAATTGATTTATTCCATGAAGTTTGTAAATGCAGCTGGTCTTTTTAAATGCTCTTACAGTAGGTGAATTATTTTGTCAGTACACGATTTCTTTTGTTTCTTCATAAGTGGCCCATTGAGACTTCTGACTCACTGACTGAATGGCATAAGATAAAGGATTTGAGAAACCCTATAGAAGTAATGCGTTTCTGCCGGCCTTCTCTTCTGCCTGCATAAGCTGAGCTGTCAGGATGATGTATAGTTGAGATGCTATTCCTCTTTTATACAGAAACGTTTTGCTTTGATGCTTTAAACAGATGCTGTTTTGCTTTGCTGCACTCACCGTCTACGGCCAAATGGCCGGTAAAGCATCTATGTACAAGCTGTCAGGTTTTCGCCTCAGTGGCTATTCATTTCTCCTTTTGCTGTCTTTTATCCTTTCACTCTCAACCACTTTTCTGTGGTTTATCATGGACGGGAACATTTAGTGCTCTCTCGCTCACACACAAAATGCATTTACGTGTTAACGTTTTAGAAGAGGATGCATGCCAACATGCTACTTCTTAGGCATTCTTCAGTGTGTTCACTCACCTGAGCAAGTGAACATTTAAAAAAGGTTGGCTTCTGAATATTAACAGTGGTTTTATTATAGTAAAAGTCTAGTGAACATGTTTTTGTAGCATAGTGACTACCATTTTATATAGCTTTGTTTTTTTCAGTGAGTGTCTTCAGGTTTTTTTCAGTAAGTTTCAGTAAAACCATGGTTTTGCTATATAGTTCAGTTTAATTTCATGTTTCAGAACAGCATTATCATGCACATTCAACAATCTATACTAATTCTGTAACATTTTTGTATGAATTATCCACATCACATGAAAGTCACATCAAACTGTCTTCAAGTTTATCCCCTTGTGAACACTTTAATATTGCAATGCATTAAAAAAGGGTATTTCTATGTATCTTTTGAATAGGTTCTATTGCTTGTTATTGGGCTCATTTGAATAATATTCACGTTTTCTTGCACACTTCTATCTGTAAACACAGCTGTGATGATGGTTGCAGATGCTGAGGTTCATCTTTAACTGAACAGAGCTTAATGTTTGCTAAAAACCGTCATCACAGGTCATCATTTCAAGATCTCTTTAACATGTTGTCGAGTGGTTGGGTTGTCATGATATTACTGTAGTCTTTTTCCACTTTATAAAACACAATATAATATTGTGTTTTTTAAGACATAATTCTGTCATCATTTACTTCTCATCACACATGACTTTTATACTTCTGCGGAACACAAAAGAAGCTATTTTGAAGAATGCTGGTAACCGAACAACTGGGGTACCTGTTGACTTGCATTGTACAGGATCAAAACCAATAGAAGTCAATGGGTACCGCTATTGTTCGGTTACCAAGATTTTCAAATATTTTCTTTTGTGTTCTACAGAAGAAAGAAAGTCATACAGGTTTAAAATGACACGAGGGTGAGGAAATAATGACAGAATTTTAATTTTGGGGTGAACTATCACTTTTATTTTGTTTTGTACAGTGCATTTCTTTTACGAATGACCCTTTACAAAGACCGTCTTGCCTCTTCAGAGTAGATGTTTTGAGCACAAGTGTGTGTGCTCATAGATCAGGTTAAGGTCGGGCGTTCTTAAATTCTCCTATCTCTTTTTTATCATGTTTCTGTCTATTGGGGCACTATTTCAGGTCAGGCAGGCCACGAAAAGGTCCACATTACTAGGAGGCGTAGTAAAATATCTAAAGACAGTGCCTGTCATCCATCATGTTTTACTCTCAGTTGTTGGGTATGAGAGATAAGGTCGTAGCTTTACATGTAGCTGGTGGCTATTCTCCAATTTAGTCCAGCTAATGACCAGCTTAAAGCATATACCATGTTTCAACACACATCTACCAGCTTAAGCTGGATTTTCTGGAAGCCTGTACCCAGAGAGCCCCTGTTCATCACAATTAACTTCACCTGTATGGCTCTCTTCTCCTGAGGGCACTAACAAGAGGAAATAAAATCTCACATTGCTTCCTCTGCATCAGCAGGGATTTAGACGATAAGGCTATTAGAGTAGAGAGAGAGCCCAGAATAGTCATTACTCACAGTGTCCCTCTTTAAAATGTCCGTCTATACACAGGTTTTCCATATGTTTAGCTTTAAAGCAAGGTTTACGACCGGTTCATCGCCAGCTTGTACGTTATGATTAGGGGTGCAGCTATCGATTATTTTAGTAATCGAGAATTCTACAGATTTTCCATCGATTAATCGGGTATTCGGATAATACATATTTTTTCTTCATTAAAGAGCAATACTAAATACTAAAGAGAAAATAAGACAGGTCTCTTAAAATAAACAACTAATTTGTTTCCTTTTTTGCAAAATTTTATTTTTATTCCTGAAATTACATACATTAATATCTGTGAAAAGTTAACCCATTTAATACATTACATTGCCATATTACATTCAAAATGCAATATAATACAAATGTATAAATAAGAAAGATGAATAAAAATAGAAATAATTATTAAAAAGGTAAACAACTAACTTCAGCTTATGCATGATGCATTTAGTTTCTCTAAATTAGTTTTAGTTTATTTTTTTTTACGATTAAATTGTAATATATTTGTCCACATAAAATACAGAGTTAACCAGACTTTTATTTTGGCAGGTTGTCGGAAGACACGAATTTTTTAGTATGTCTGTTTCTTCACTCAAACAATAAAATGTTCGTGAAATAAACTCTCAAAGCAACTCGTGTCACGCGTGTAGCACGTTAAACTGTGCAGTTCACTCACTCAGACACGCAGAACAGCCAGATGGCATGTGTAAATAACAGGATTCGACATCTACTAGTCCGCATCTAGTTTTATGTACTCAATGCAGCCGGAAAACAAGTTTCACTCGCAAAATAGACTAAAACTAAGTAAAATAGCAGTTCACCATTTCAATAAGCTTACACTTATTTATCAGCATGAGAAACAGACTAAAATAAGCGTGTCTGTGTCGGTGTATGCGTGAGACTAGAAATCCCTGTAACATGTGTAGAGTTTAGCGGGCTGTGCGTTAGCGATAATGGTCCGTGGGGAAACGCAAAGCTCTGTGTGTCCTGTAAATAGAATTTAAAATGGATTAAATAAAGCTTTGAGGTTTTTTGTAGTCGAATTATTCGAGTAACTCGAGGAATCGTTTCAGCCCTAGTTATGATACAGAATTCCTGTTGTACAGAATAACCAGACGTACTTCCATGGTGACACCTCCTCAGCGCGCGTCCATATGGAGACGACCGCTGCCGCTGTGCCTCTGCGTGTGCTTACGTGATGAATTATTTCACACCATTGTGACCTCTTAGCTTAGTATGTATGACAGCGCCCGATGTGTCAGTCTCCCAGCACAACAGCAGATAAATAAATAGGAACAAACTGCCTGATGTAGAGTCCTGAAGGGCTGTAAATCAACAGAAGTGCCGCTAGCCCTCTTTTTCTCCCCTCTGGGCTATTTGGGTTTCGTCAAACGAATACGGAAGATATGAGGACACAAGGAATCTTTATCAAGAGCTGTGTGGTAGCCCTCTGGAGTGGGATGCGTTTACTGTGATGCTGAAGTTGTGCAGAGGGGTTTCTCAAGGTTACATAGGAGGACAGGCCACGCAAAGGGATCGATATTTTGTACATGCTACTCCGTTTCCCGCCAGTGCCTTCTTCACACCCCCCGGGGTGGTGGCAGAGGTTTTGGGAGCAGAGGGAAGGGGAGGAGAAATAGATTCCTCAAATCCCCGCGGGTCGTATTTCGTGCCGCCGCTGTGAGAGAGTATTGGGAATGTGTAAAACAGCATTGATTGGTGGATTGACTGATTCCTTCCTTGCGTTGTGAATGTAAAAACACTAAGGGAAGGTAGGGGCTGCTGCAGGGGTGTACGCGTGTCATGTTGCACAGGGCTTTTCGTATTTCTTTAAATCAAGTATTAGCATTTTTTTGCTTCAATACGGCACTAGTACTTTCATCATGGCATTGTTTTACCATACAGACGCTTACGGGTTCATAGTTCATACAAAACCTAAAACCTCATTTGTCATTGTGGTCTCTGACTGGTTATTTTGTTTCCGGAATCATTGTTGTGTTTTATGGTTTGTTATGTTGTTTTTAAATTTGATATTTTGTTTTCAGACGTATAATTTTGATTTGGGATTTTTTATTTTGTTTTCTGATTTGTTATTTGTTATTAGTTTTGCTATTTGCTGTTTTGTTCTTCACTTCAAGGCCACAGTAAATAATTTTGGAGGGAAAAAGCACTATCTTTCGGTAACCATTCAAAGTAATTTGTCAATTTTTTATGAAGGTTATGAATAACAAAGAATGAATGGCAAACACTGTAGTGTCCTAGTGCGTTCAAAGCAGTGTTTTGTTTGTCTTGTTTGATTACGAAATATAACTATGGTAAATTGGTCATGCTGTGTTAAAGGGGTCATATGACACTACTAAAATTAATATTATTGTTTGTTTTGGATGTAATGCAATGTGTATACACAATTTAAGTTTCAAAAACGCTGTATTTTCCACATTCCGTGCATGTTTCTAT
The DNA here is from genome assembly GCA_006030095.1 of Triplophysa siluroides. Lineage (NCBI taxonomy): Eukaryota > Metazoa > Chordata > Actinopteri > Cypriniformes > Nemacheilidae > Triplophysa > Triplophysa siluroides. The sequence goes on along the minus strand of VCII01000102.1, from coordinate 478,476 downwards.
CTTCTCTTTGCCCCACCTTTCTGAAACGTGCAGATTTTTTACAAATCTCATCGCTCTGAAAAACGAGGTGTGCTATGATTGGCCAGTTAACCAGTGCGTAGTGATTGGTCGAATACTGCAAGCGTGTGACGGAAATGTAACGCCTCTTACCATATTTGGAACATCAGGTTCCATAGCCCACCTTACATTTGGGCGGTCTTAGTCAACTCATACCACAAACTGACGTAGATTTGTGTGAGTGTGGTTACACGTGGCAGGTCTGAGTGAGCATTCACTTTTAGAATGAATCTTTTGTTCCGACACTTAATTTTTGCAATTTTACGTGTCTAGTACAAGCATGGACAACTTATAACACACCAAATACACAGAAAAACACGTATTCGCGCCATATGACCCCTTTAAAAACTGCAAAAGCATTACGCATAGTCGTTCAGGAAAAGCCCCTGTTTTTTTACTTTCCATTTCTCCATGTATCAAACAAACGTTACGGTACGTATCAAAACAGTAGAAGAAGTGGAGTATGGTCCTCCCAAGATGGCGCAACATTCAACACGGCGTGATGAAGCTTCACATTCTCTATAATAATTTCTTAATATCTATTATGGAATACAACCAGAAAATACAGGAAATGTATACGCAGTATTAAAAAACAGGAAAAAAGAGACAAAACAGCATCTATAGGATAAAGTGGCAAGTGTATCTTCCCCTTTCGCCTGAACAATAGTAGCGGAAACGTGGCTCTCTTAAACCTAAAAAAGGAATTGAATGACTTCAGAAGTCTTGCCAAAAGAACTCAGTGCCAGAAAGGCGTTTTTTGTTTACTGCTGTATACATAATTCCTGTATTTTTTGTTCCTGGAAAAAAAAAATGTCATTCCTCTGTTCATACACATGGATATATAAAGCACTTTAACCTGGACCTCTGGACACTTTAGGTGCTCTATAGGTCTTTGTGCTCTTTATAGAGCTCAGATTTTGTTAATCAAATCTTAGGTTGCCAGAATAGCTACGACTAAGAGTAGTGAAGAGAGACAAAGTACAATGGTTACAGTATTGACATGCTGATGTTTTTAAGCACTCTCGCGATGAACAGACACAAGTGAAAAGTTCAACATCAGCAGGCGTGCCGGAAATGGGTGTTGCTCCTTCAATCAACCCTTTCTCTTGTACCGTATATACTTGTAATAACTGCTCTCATTCATCAGACCGCCCCGCTCTAATTACATTTCTCTTTAAACGCATCCTGGAGAGCCCTGTTATTACAAACACCCCTCCCATTGGGCCATAGTGAAAGCCTGACCCAAACTTACTTCAATACATGCAAGTACTCTCTTTTTTTAGCTTTGCAAGTTGAAGCTTGCTAAATATTTATGATAGTGCTGTCCAAACCCTTCATGTGTCAGAGAATAACTTCAGTAGCGGTGTTTGCCTCGGATAATTCAAACGTGTGCAATGTGTTCATGCAAACGCTCGTAGTTCTGCAAGCTCAACAGCATAAGTTATCGCCTTTGGAAACACAACATTTATAGAACAACTGAAGAATTACTTGCATTTTCGTATTAACACAAGGCATTTGCATTCATAATCTTCTACAGTGTAAGTGTTCTCCTTCAGGTCAACCAAAAATGTAAAAACAGACCTGTTGTGCATGTAAAACTGTAGACGTGTGACTAGCTGGCTGAATAATAACACATCTGGCTGAATGGCACTGATATTTGAAGGGCACTCCACAGACTTTGAGCACACAAAAATGCCGGTTAAAGGGATAGTACATTCAAAAAATAAAAAAATCATTGATCATTTGCTTACCCTTATGTCATTCCTACCTGCATAACCTACTTTCTCATGTGAAACACAAAAGAAGATATTTTGAGAAACGTTTCAGTGGTTTTGTGTCCATACAATGGAAGTGCATGGGGACCAGAGTTGTTTGGTTACCAAGGTTTGTCAAAGTATATTTTGTTGTCCGCAGAATAAAGAAAGTCATACGTGAAGTAAATCATAAAAATTTTCATTGTTGGATGAACAAACTAAATCATTTCACCCGGGCATTCACATCTCTATGCTCATGCATATTTTTATGCTTCTTAAAAAAGGTCTCTCTGAAAAAGGCCAATGCGAGCAGCCGCACTGTCGTATCACTGAACTCGCTCTAAATCTCTTGGTTATCTTTCTGTGCCAGTGTTTGCTCTTGGAGTCTTGGGTTTGACAAGTGTAGTGCCCTTATGCACAGCATGCCATGGCCGGCTGACCTCTGCCAGAGATTGTTACCCAGTTCATTAATCTCCCAAGGGCTCTCAGCAGGCTAAAAATCCCACGCATGACACATAACAACATCATCACGGTCGAAATAAAGTACGTCTTGATGATATGAGCTCACTTCTCCTCTGTTTTGCTTTTAAAAACACACGGGCTGATAGTGCTGTGTTCATCTGCGAGTTAACAGGCTGGAGAACAGCTCTGGTGGACTTGAAATATATATTTATTGATATATTTCTGATGTTGTTTTGCAAAAACGCAGTGAAGGAAGAGTCTGATATGATGACTGTACAACGACAATGCTTAGCAGACAGTGGCTTTGACTTTAACGGGATAGTTCACCTAAAAAAAATGAAACCATTTACGTACCGGCTGGCATGGATCGGCACTCGGCACGAGTGGAACGATTAAACAACGAGAACGATCCGGCGCGATGGTGGAAAAGTGCTCATTGACTACAATAGTAGAAGAATATAATGGTAGTCAAGCCCGAGAACTCTTTGTTTTCCTAAACTGTTCAAAATATCTCATTATGTGTTCAACAGAACAAAAAAATACGAAATTATTTTCCTACTATGGGGGTGTATGATGTCCCAGAACTGAAAATTGCTAACATTCTTCCAAATATCTTTCCTTGTGATCATTGGAACAGGTTTGAAACAACCTGAAGTTGAGTAAATGATGACAGATATTTCATTCTTGGATGAACTATCCCTTTAAGACTTTTATGTAGATACTTATTTTATTCATGTTGCAAAATGAACTCTTAAACAGATTAGAGGAATAACTTAAACCATTGATATTGTTTATATTATAAACTTGAAACTTGTGTATTAGATAAATTGTCTCCATCAGTGGCACAGTGGGAACCCACACGGTTCATCCAATGTTTGAGCACAACACGCATCGTTTTTCTCGTTGTCACGAAAAACACAAAGCCGAGTGCTCTCTAGAAAGACAAATAGCTCGGAAAGAAAGGGAGGACATTATCTAACAAGCCAATCTCAATACACACCTGTGATAATAGAGAGAAGCTAGTTGCAGACTTCAGCTGCTAAAAACATGCCTGGCCGATTAAGCATGCCGGGAAGCATATCTGCAGCTCTCAGTGTGATTGAAGAGGCATGTTGAGAGCACAGCAATTACATGAACTCCACAGGTGGTGTGGTGAATTCCCCTGATACAAAGGCAAAAGGCCAGTCTTTACCCGACGTCTGCAGGGAAGGAGAAGTTGATTGCTTAAACAAGCACTGAATGTGTAAATTGACTTTTTAAAAGTGTTTTTAACTATTTGCCCTGTGGACTTGTGTAGCTCAGTTGGTAGATGTTGTGTTAGCAACAAAAAAGTTACGGGTTCGATTCCAGGCAGCACACATACTGATAAAACATTTTTACATAAATCATTATTATACAGTAAGTCCTCACGCTTAATGTACTCAAAATTGAGTTATTCACATATTCTTATTCTCTAGCAACTTATTTACATCTTATGTCTTTGTTGTACTTTTTGGGACTTTTAGAAAACAAAAAGGTTTTATGTACAAAGTCTTATGTAATGCCAAAACTTTAAAGCTTGTTATCTCAAAACTGCTCAGAATGCAGATGGAACCTTATAATTCCACGACAATGAATATCTAACCAGTAATAAGTATTAAAAATTGCTTCTCAATTTTTCGTTTCTATTTAATAAATAAAAAAGCGTTTTTTTAATTTCCTGGAAAACAGTCAAATGGGACATCCGAGGTTCAAGGAGGACAGCAAGGAAATGTTATATTAAATAGATTTGATGTAAGCTGCTTCGGAAAAAAGCAAAAGCCAAGTGCATCAATGTAAAAACTATAGTTTCGCTGGACTTTGGTTAAAAACCATTCATGCATACATTTATGACAAACTCATTTTTATTGCTCTTAACATGTTAAAAAATGTTTTCAACTTTTTAACACAGTACACAGAAATATATTATGTAACACAAATTTTTATTCTGGATGCCATTAATGTTCCACAGACGAAAGACTCTCATACAGGTATAGGATAATGCAATGTAAGTCGCTTTGGATAAAAGCGTCTGCCAAATGCATGAATGTAATACAGGTTTTAAATCACATGAGGGTGTATAAATGATAGATTTTTTTATTTTTGCGTGAACTTCAGCTCTCATTATACTGATTTCCATTTGATATATGACTACAACAGGTGGTTCAATCATTGTGGAGATGAGATAAGGTCTGCCCTCATATGATCTTTATTTGACTTTTGATAAGGTCACAAACAGGCATCCAATTACCCCTCTAACTCACCCGTGTAAATAACAGACAAGTCTATTTTAACCCCGCCTCTGATTCCTACATGTTCGGTGCTTAACACACGTCTCACCACACAGGTCCAGGGTCTGTTGTTACAAGCCCCATCATTAAACACCGAAGTTGCCGTTCATTCGGGTTTGATTAAGACCGTCTGCCGCAGCTGCGTCCCCGCACTTCCGCCGACCTCGTCTCTGGAGTGTTGCCGCCCCGGACGTCTCTATTAAATCCTGTTTGTGCATGCATGGTTTTATTATTCTGATTTAATACAACAATGCCACCAAATATCCATTCTGCTTCCTTCACTTCTTATTTATGCTAGTCTCCGGCTGTCTCTGTCGCTCCGCCGAGGTTGGCGGGACAATGGTTATTAAATCAGATTTATTGTGAGGGTGCAGAATAGTGTCTGACCCGCTGCTCTGCCATCTCTACTCGCCCGGCGTATGCCACGGGCGACAATGCACCCCTTGCACAATTGATGGCTCTTCAATTTGCTCGTGGGAATTGGTTACGTTCCGTCCTGAAATGACACCGGGACAGAAATGGAATTGGGGACAGGCAGCTAAACGTCATGTTGACTCCACACACACATACACTGGAAGTTGAGAAGCACAGAAACATTCACCTTGGCAACTTTTGCTTACTGTTCAGTTATGCGTTTGTAATTTTAGGACGGAGTTATGTGAGGGGGTCTCAGGGTGGGATGGGGGCACTGGTGGCAGACTTGCTGTGATTGGTTGTGGTGGGTTTCGTGGAGGGAGTCATTCAATCTTCCTTTCTGACACATTGTCTTTCTCAAGGGCAACATGTTTGCAACGTACAGAGGATATTAACATACAGTTCTTGAAATATTTAGCGCTGCGTGAGATCTTAAACACTCGCCCGGTGGAGCTAAGGTCTTAATTGGGAATCTAATGAGCTTTCTTGTTCAGTCTTGTCATCACATTTTTTTTTCACACCAAGAAGAGAAATCATATTCATGTTAGAAACTTCACAGAAAAGCTGTATTTAGGTTTTGTTCCATGCCCAAATGATTGCTTGGTAGTTTCGGTCTAACCCATCCATTAATCACTTGCAGCCCACCGGTTGCATATTGAACACATACATTGAAAACATGTTTTTTAAGGTTTGGCTCGATTCTGGAAACATTTGGGAATTTTATCAGTCCACCATGGTGCCAATACATCTTAACTTAGTTTTCCTGTAGCTATAAATACAGTATATATGAAAAATGGAAGTTGCATGAAATCTCATGGCTTTAATTCTGCATTATTAATGAAGCATTATGTATGAAAAAAATGTGGAACTTGTTCATGTTAATGCAAGATATTGTAATCTGTTGCACAGACCGTTCAGTGGTTTTCTCTGTTGAATGAGCTGAGATTCTGAGAAACAGCCAGGCGTTTCTCTCCTTCTGTTTAACATTCTGGGAGCGTGCAGGGAAAGGAAAGGTTGTCCCAGAGCGGTGCTGCGTTGAGTTTCCCCCTGCGATGTCTCTTAGGCTTCATCCACATGGTGTTTTTAGGGGTGGAAAAACAAGATTTCAAAAGAGTGATTTGTATCCCTCAGTCTTAGCTTGCAATTGCGTCTCTCACGGGATGAGGGAAAACAGGGCCTTACGGATCTCGTATCAAAGCTTGTTTTGCTGCGGGCCATGCTTGTGATTGAATCGAAAGTGAATGTTAGAAAACGTGTGAGTTGGATTTATGATGATGAAATGTGATCACTTTGTATCTGATTGCCTGATTTGCCTGATTTACTGAAGCTCATTGGTCACTGCAATAATAGCTTATCTTTGTCCTTGAGCCATGCTAGTTGTGTGTGTCTGGGGGGTGGTTGGGGTGGCTACTTGGCTATTCTAGTCTATATAACCTAATCCAACAAACCCTCCTTTAGGGACATCTCGGAATGTCCTATTTGAATTAGACTATATACTTTTATATAAAATATGTAGCTGTGAAAAAAGTTGAGACCACTTTAATATTATTTTCATTTTTCTAGGTATATTTAAAATATATATATGTATATTATTTCTGTTTCTTTCCTTTAACTATTGACAACATTTCTACCAAATTTCCCTCAAAATGTTTTTTTTTTCATTTATTTTCGAAAATTTGAAACTGGTCAAACTAGTCAAAATAACAAAAAAGATGTTTGTAGATCTACTGTTTTTACATGTAAATTAATATGTGATGGAATGAGTATGATTTTTTCCATATATATACTGTATTAATATATTATTGGAGGACTATATATATATATATATAGTCCTCCAATAATACACATATGTATATATAGTATGTGTATATATGTATATATATGTATGTATATATATGTATATATATATATATGTATATATATGTATATATATGTATATATATACATATATACACATACTATATATACATATGTGTATTATTAAACATACATATATATACACACATTTGTTTAAATGTGTTTTCCCTTGATTACTATTTTGTTGTATGGATCTTTAAGCATTTCTCCAATTTGTCTCACATTGATAATTTGATTCATTAATCTTAACTGTATAAATGAATTACAACCGTTTATTTTTCCTTCTTTATAACGACATTTAGTGTTTCTACTTTTTTCCCTGCAAAGTGCAGACATTGCATTTTGCCTCTGTCCATAACATACCCGCTGTGGTTCATCATGTCCCAATAAAGATAAAATTGTTCTGCTTAATGCACTCAGCTTGGGTACGCATAGCGTGTGGTGTCCAGTAAATGGAGGAAGATTAGAGGCATTACGAAGTAAAACTTGCAGAGATGAGTTCAGCATATTTCTGGGGATATTTGCTGAAATGTCACAGTGTTGTACTTTTTGTTCGGCAGCATGGTTCAGCTTTAGACTTCTGAGGGATTGTTGGGAGAAAACATGGTGGACAGTGCACCGGAATATTTTTCTACTGTCCCTGTTTGCTAAACCCTTTGAAACTTTTTCAAAGTTTAAAAAGTAGACAGATTTTTTCCTCTTGTAAACAGAGCAGACCTGCACTTCTAGCACAGCTTGGATAGGCCAAAGATGTTGGAACGGTGTTCAATAAATGTCCTCAGTCTTCTCTGTTGAGAGGAGATATGGTGTTTTATCACAATATTTCTGGTAAGGGCCGACAAGAGATTACGCTCACGCACTCTGCCCAATCCATCTTCACAACACCTTTAAGATCAGGAAAGCTTAGTTTAAAATATTTGTGCTCTTTCTATCTGGCTGACGCACAGACTTCCTGTGCTTATATCTGAAGGGACACACACAATAATGATGATGATTCATACCTGACTCTTCATGGATCTCAAACCTGCTGATTATTAGACCTGAACCTTTAGCCAATGTGCCACATCGAGGGATGAATGTCCAGACAGATTCACGTCCGTCATGTTAAATTAGGTACGTTTTAGTGTCTGCTGAAGTATAAAATGTTTAATTTTAATGCCGATTTGCTTAGAATAAAGTGCTAAATTAACTGTATGAACAGAATAACAAGCCATTTAGTGCGATAATTAACCAATGACCCATTCTATAGCCATAATCATACATCCATTATTTCACATTTATATTTCGGCCAACCAAGCTATGGATGGCATTGTGCTAAATTACTTTGAAACTTTTCACGTCTATAAAACGCGTTTATAGCTTTCGTGCAGATCTGTTGGTATGTCCGCTGCTTGCATTGCCAAGGTCACGGGTTAGAGTTCTAGTTAAAGTGATAGCTAATCCAAATTTAAAATCCTGTCTTTATTCAAACCTGTAATAGTTATTTTCTTCCTGCAGAACACAACAGAATTTAAGCTGTTGTGCAGTTACCAACATTCTTCAAAATATCTTCTTTTGTGTTCTGCAGAAGAAAGATAGTCATACAAGTTTGAAATGACAAGAGGTTGAGTAAATGATGACAGAATTTTCATTTTTTACAGTGTACTAAATGCACAAACTTAAAATCTAGTTACTTTTAATAAAAGTTTGTGCCAAAAAAACCTCAAAAACCTCGCTTCTCTTGGTTGTTTGTACTCCTGACTGTTGTGTAATTGGGAAACTGTCTGACAAAGCATCTTTATGATCAGTTGAAAAACGGTACAAAAAATAGAAGCGATAAAACCTCGATAAGGTGTCAGCTGCTGCAATAGCATGGCCACATTAAGAGGAAGTTGATTCTGGTATTGCTTTTGTGTTCCTGTTTCATAATGCTTTCAACAAAAAGCACAAAAAGGTTTCTGCTATTCGGAGTGTGTGAGAAATTGATTTGTTTGTCAGGATTCTGGGAGCGGATTGTAACACGCTTATGACAGACAGGTAATCAAGCCCCGCATGATACACAGACCACACAATAGCCCAGATACCACCGCCCGACACTGTTGAAACAGCCTCGAATTTTTAAGCTGCCTGTCTGATCTCACTAACTTATTCCTGGCCGACATTGTATTGAATTTTTATGCCTCGGCATCAATATCACCTCTTTGTTGCGTTTAAATATAACCCAACCCCTTCTCTACTCTGTTTTTTTTCCTCCTTTATCTCAGAACTTTCATGCATCTCTCCGTCTCCTACGCATGGCACATAATTGTCAATCTCCTCTCGTTGAGTCTCCTGTGTTCTGACAAGTTGAAGTGACAATATTGTAAATTATCTTCTACATGTTTTTTCAATGCCTCAGTCACTTGTCGGCATCTTCCTCTTTTGCATTTCAAACTGATGTTCTTTTTTCTATCAAAGAAAAGCTTCTTAAGTTAGCTTAAATATGGTTTTAACAACTTAAATCAACTTAAATCAAAATGCAGCGTAATCAGTTTGTCAAAAATAATACAGAACGTTTCAATGTTTTACGCACCATTTACACGTGGTGGGGAGCAGGTGTAAATTTAGTAAAACAATTGAATCTCAAAATTAACGTCAGAACATCTTTATGAACGATTAACACAAACATTTGTTCTGCTCGTGTTTCATGAATCTTTTTAATGTTGAAGAAAATGATGACTATGTTTGCAAAATGTGTCTACATTACAAATGTAATTTTCTAAGTAAGTATTTTAGTCGTTTTGTGCAGTTAAAATATGTATTGTTTGCATATACTGTACATATCTAAACTTTTGTTGATTTACGCCTGTGGGGTAAGAAAATAAATTAATATTCTCTGAAGTCATATTCTGATATTTTAACTTGAAGACAAGTCAACGATTTTGTGTAAGATATAGAGCGGTTTTCAAAGTGTTAAAATACTTGCACGGTTTGAGTTTGCGATGCATTCATATTGCATCATGTCATGATGTATGTTTATATATTCAGAGGTCAGTGGAGCGGAAAAGCATTTTATCGGTCGGTACTAATGAAAAGAGATTCTGGTTGTTGAGTGGTGAATTATTCTACAGTATAAAACATTGGCTAGATACGTTCACAGCAGCATTACAAATGATTTGACTGGAGTTTTTCTAATGTATTAACAAACCAGGAGTGATCAGAAGTTAGGACATTACTTGTTGGATAACTTGTTGGGTCAAGTATGTGGTGGAAAGTACAAAAAGATCTTTTGAATGTTTCATTTTGTGAAGAGAATTATTGTTATTGATTATGATTATTGTTGAGAATTATATTGATTAGAAAAGTAATTCCAGTTATTAGACCTAAAGGGAAGTGCTCAGGTTGTTTGGGTCAGACTGTATAAGTAACAGGATAACTGACTTCAAACAGCCATTGGCCATGTTAGAACGTCTGTTATTATAATATTTCTAAGGCAAATTTCAATCGCCTGTGAGAGCTGTTTTTCTAATTGAAAATGACATAAAATGACTTTTAAGATAATGTCTTGCCATATACAAATGTGCAGCAGCTTTTAAAGTTAACACTCCCATAGAGAATAACAGCAACGCTCTGGGAATGCTGCGAAAGGTAAATTATTATCATTACCCACACTCACTCCGTGCCGAATCCTTTCCCTTAGCTTTTAAAACTACTTTAGCGTGGTAACCTTTAAGTTCCTTTTTACTTTCTTTAGGGGCTGAACAAAAGACCAGCTGTCGATTATTTTTGGAGAAGACAACATCAGGAGTAAATATTGATTTAGACAAAATGGATTTTTTACTTTGCCCTCTGAAGATGATGAAAAAGGAAAACGTACTAAAGCTCTCACAGCTCGTTCACTGGCCTTTTAGCATGCTTATAAAATGCGATTAAAGGGTTTGAATCGGAGGGAAAAACACACGAGCACACATGGCCTCTGTTGTCATTAATCATATCAACAGTGGGGGATTTAACAGTAGGAGATGCCGAGAACTGAGGACGAATAGAAATGAGCAAATGAAAGGGCCCAGATCAAGCATGTAGATGTATCAGAATGATCTGAAAGGATATGTTCATTTGCATACCGCACAATCCTTTTTGTGTCACTGCATGCGGTCCTTTCAATTTGGCTAAGCATTTTACTGGCATCGTTGACAGGATACACAGCATCACATGCCTGCTTTAGTACACAAGGAAGGCAAGATCCATAGGATACAAACGGTAAACTTTTTGTCGGGGCTGTAAAAGCGTCTGACAACTTCAGGAAGTCTAAGGCGTTTGATGACTCACAATGGCAAATTTTGTCAAATTACTCGATACAGAAGCAGCAGAACTCTACAGCAGTCTCCCAGGAAGAGGGATGAAGGGAATACCATGTCAGTATTAATGAATCGGCGTCGTAGAAACAAGAAGAAAAAGTAGACACTGTGTTCAATATCTTTACAGCTCCCCCATGAAAATCAACCAGTGGTTTACTTGCGCTCACTCGAAATGTCTAAAGGAATACGTCTTTTCCTCTCTCAGTCTGCTATTGAATGGTGGTGAAAGGCAGAAGGAGGGGCGCTCCATGGGTTGGTGAGGTTATTGGCAACTTTGCCCTTTAAACTGATGGATGGTGTGACCGTGGCTGAATCCGACAGCAGGCCTGGAGCAGATAATAGTAAAAAGAACACAATCGCTCACACCAACCGTATCTTGCATTCAGACGGCGGAGCTCAGAGGAAGGGATCAGCACCAGGAGAAGGTGTTTGGGGGTATGTGAGTTATTGGCCTGCTCTGCTGGCTAATCTTGTCTGTCTCCTTTATGGTCTCCGTGAAGGGTATGAAAACAGAATCTTGACTTTTGCACTCTTTTGTAATTGTTTATCCTCGTATAGGATGGCATGCGATGACCTCTAAGATGGTCACCACAAGTTGATGCCAAATGTGTTGTTGATAGTTTTTTTACTTTGGTTTAGTTTATTTGGCTCGTTCATCATAATGCATATTCAACCTGTAGATTTTCTTGAAGAGATCGTTCACTTAAAAAAATCCATTTGAAGAATGTTTTTTACCAAACACTATTGGCACCCTTTGACTTTTATTCTGTTGACAGGGACAAAAAATGTAGATTTGTTTTTAGTTTAATTATGATTTTATTTTTATATTTTTCCTGTTCATTTTAGTGAATTATTTTATCTCTTTTTCCATAAGCAACTTTCTTTTGCAATTTTATGTGCTTCATTCAGTTTATTTTTTATATTTCTATTTAAGTTTAATTTACTTAATTAATGTAAAATTTTATTTATTTTAAATTAATCATTTTAATACCTCAGCTTACATTTATTTCAGTTAATTGCTAAGACCACATTTCTACATTTCATTTAGTCTCATTTCTCAAAATATTTTCTTTTATGTTCCATAGAAATCATATACTGCACACGGCATGAGGGTCAATAAATAATGACAGAATTTTTATTTTGGGGTGAACTATCCCTTTAAAACAGATTATTCAACTTTATTATTTATTTATTATTCAACCTACTCATTGTTTTAAATGTACTGTATAATTTTGCATATCCCCAACAGGGAGCCCAAACTGAGCAGCCATCATCGAAAGTTCACCTACTCTGTTTACTGCCTCCGGACTTACTTAAATGTCATGGCGCAATATCATTCAGGCATGCAGAAATAATATTCTCCAGAATCATTTTGATATAGCTAGGTTATACTTTTGGCATTTTAGGCAGTTTTTGTAGACATTAATACAGTGCTGCCACGTTCCCAGGTCAGCTATCAACATTTAGACTAGAGATTTAGTGGGCTGTTACCTTCATAGAACAGAACGGCCTCTAGATTTACTTTCTCTGCCCAAGAACTTTCCACTTAAACAGGAAGATATAGTTTAATTGACTTTAAAAGTGACCTAACACAGACTGTTCTCTAATTGTCGTTAAGGGGTGGGACCACAATAATGGTCAGGCATAAAAAATTGTGTGTTCTTGGACATCTTTAGTATTCTTTGTGCTGCAAAAAAAAGTCTCTTTGAAGAGACTTTCGCTTTGGTGGCACCTACCTGGCACCCTTATGCAAATTCAATGATTATTTCACCCTCCAAAGCGTATCTTCTAAACATGACAGTTCTAGGGCTTTTGTGTGCAGTATGGATCAGATGGTCAGCGAATGGGCTGTGGGCGATCCGTGGGCGTGCCGTCTGCGACTGAAACTGGAAGTCTAGTCTGGCTCTGAGTTTGCTGTCAACGTTCAGCATCCAGACTGTTCGTGACCCCGGTGATCTGCCTAGTCATCCAAAGTCTGCCCTCTGCCCTTTAAACAGAGTGGCAGAGTGCCATCTGTTTGCTCAGCTGAATAGTAATGTCTTAAGGTAAACACTGGGATGCTTTTTCCGGTCTGTCCTGACGTGGCCTTTTTTCACATACAGCATGTTTGCGCTCTGTTTTTACATTGGACTTCTATTATTTTTCAATTTTCTTGTTGTTTGTAAGCTCAAGCTTCTGTGTTGTGAGGGGAAAAGGACAGTTTTTTTTCCAAAGTTATAAACGGTAATTACATTTACATTTAGTCATTTAGCAGACGCTTTTATCCAAATAATTACCATTAGGTCAGAAAAATTTGCTGTGTAGAAGAATCTTTGAGTTTCTAAAATACACATTTGAACTGTAACAAGGATTCCTAAAGATATCTCAGGAGACTTATAGCATAACTAAAAACTTTATCAATATCAACTTGGGGATTTTTTGTAATAAAAATTCTTCAAATATTATGAGAAAAGTTAACTTGCGGTCTGTGTTTGGGTATTGGTTTGGCTAGTGGCTAGTAATAATTTTTTTTAAATATTTTATTTATATTAATATTTTATTGTATATTAATTGCAGGAGTTCTACTGGAGGTTAAGTTTGGGCCACACAATGTTTGTTTATGTTGTTGCTGCTAAAACATATAAAACACTCTATACATGTGTGTAAATACTGTACAATGGGTCTTTGAAGTATTTGTAAAAAAAAATGATTTCAAGCTGCGAGACAAACACACAGCTTGAGACAATATATAGAAAAACACCATTTCCTTTGGCTGTCAGATCAACTTCTTAAATCACATTAACAATGCAGATGTAATCTCTGATTGAATGCCTGTTTACTGTGCCCAATGAGGAGGTTTATGGAGCTTCTGCACCAAGTTTTATACACTGGCCCAGCAGGTGTTGGATGTCCAGCTTCCAGATGGTTGTGCAGGCTGCTGCTCCCACTGGCAGGCCAGATGCAGCTGTTTGGACCACAGTCTGATAGATTTTTCTGCAGACTCGCTGTGACCAGGCCTGGGTCAATCCTGCTACGCCCTCTGTGTGCACTGACATTTACCACTGAACAGAGGACCCAACCGGGGCGCTGGCGGAGGGAAAGGTGGAGAGATGCGTTTTTTCAGAGCTGGGGGCCGTCCGCGGGATGTTGTGGTGTTTAGGTGGCTGTGTAGAGGAGGGCATTGTTCTGGACAGAGATAAAACGGAGATGTGAAGGGAAGCAATCGTCTCAGTTGCAACAATCTTTTCACACTAGAGACAGTAAGTGTCTGACGTGTAGATGAGGAAACTTTATTTACTTGACATCTAATACCTATTTTCACTTTGTGCATTTATGTTTTTAAAGACAAATGCAGAAATAAAAGTTTTTTTACCTGTCAAAAGGAAGAACAGCATTTAAAAAATACTCTTCAATGTTTACAAAATTCAATAAATGATCAAAAACGCTTGGGGAACGCTACAGGTACCGTAGCTGTTCTCAGTCAGGTTGTCTCTTTGAACACAAACAGCCATATTGATTTTATTTGCAGCTGACATTTACACCCGACTCTTCCTGGTGGCTCTGACTCCATCGGCTTTCATCAATGAAGTCTCAAGCTTAATCACACTTGAGGTCTGTCACAGCACCTGCTCGGTGGCCATCACCACGTCTCTTAAAGGGACAGTTCACCCAAAAATAAAAAATCTGTCTACCGTAGTAGGAAAAATAACAACGGTAGTCAAAAGTGCCCGAGAAATGTTTGCTTTCCTACATACTTCAAAATATCTTCTTTTGGGTTCAACAGAACAAAGAAATGTATTAAGACATTTTTCCTACTATGGTAGTCAATGGTGACCAAGAACTGTTTGGTTACAAGCATTCTTCCAAATATCTTTCTCCATGTTCATCAGAACAAAGAAATGTATACAAGTTTGCAACAAATTTATGGTAACTGAATGAAGGCCACAGAGCGGTCGGGCATGTGTATTCCCAAAATAGTCCCTTCACTATGTGTGGCAATGTCATACGTTGTGTTTATGTTTACTCTGCAACTTAATACAGCTTCTATACATGTATAAACAGAGTGACATTTCTCTGCTTTGAGTTTCATCACAGGACACATTTATAAACATGACAACATTGTAAGGAAATCACACCTTCACTATTGTAAGTACAGTACAGTATGTTAATATCAGAACACCAAACCTGTATATGGGTTAAGTATTAATATCAAATCAATTGGCATTTCTGCGCTGCTATATCAGCTTTTACTTATCTGGCTGTTCTGTTCCCAGACACAAGTGAAGTGACGCTGTATGCGTTACAGTTTAAATCATCCCAAAGGTGTCTAAAGAAGTTCAGGTCTGTGCTTTTTGCAGGACAGTCAAGTTCTTTCACTGTATATCACATTTTGTGAATTGTTTCTTTACACAGTAGATTTGCTCTTGTAGTGTATCTTCACTAATGAATTATTGCACGGTGATGCTGAGATATGAGTCATAGTTTGTATTAATATGCAAGACATTTTTAGTCTGTGTTAGCTTCCAGAACTTTTGCGGTATTATAAATAGATTCAATAACATAATTAAGTAAAAATATGGTTCTGCCAGTACTTGACTACCATCTTTATCGCAGTGGTAAAGATTATGATATCAATTTGTTTAAATTTAGTAGTGAAATGACTGTAGCATGGGGCAATAAAATTAAAGCTATTGGCTTTTTCTGAGGGTTGAAAGGAAACTAGCTTTATGTATATGGTTGTTATTCTCTGTGGTTATTTACTTGCCTGTTTTTACTTATTTAATGTTATTCCGTTGTTGTGGATTATGACATATTTATTGGAGAAATATATGTGAGTGTCATGAAGAATTGGTGAGTGTAGTAAAATTGCTTGGAATAATGTTGTTTTGCATATATAAAGTATATACAGTCATTTCTGTATCGTTTCCCTGAACAAATTTGTTTAGAATTGGTTCATTCTTAGCTCATGAGACATTTTATTAAGGAAAATATAACATTTGTAGATGTTTCTCCTGTCAGATTTGATAAAAATACAGATTGAAACAACTGTTGAAAAACAAATACAGTATAGAGCAAGTACTTAATGTGCATAACAAATCTTTTAAAGATCTACATTTTGAGAAATGCTAAAAACATGAATAACTTACTCATTGCAAGCTATCACTTTTGAGACAAATGTCTCGGTTTGCTCTCCATCAAATCTCATTGCTGATAAGAAAAGACTGAGGTTTTAAAGAGGTCTAATTTGTTACCGTTACGGCTGTTGAAGTTAACACCTTCTATGGAAAACCAGCCTCCCGTTCAAACACAGATGGAGTACGACTGAATTTGCTAATGATGCATTGCAAACTAGATTTCGACAGGCTGTAACATGCTTTCAGGAGAGGGGAAATTGCTTTGGATTTTCAACGCATCTGAAAGAAAATGACTCACAGGCTGTGTTGTGGCTACATTCTGATATCCTGCTATTATCCTCCACCACCCGTTTTGAGGTTGTAAGGTCTAATGAGTAGATTATATGACATGGAGTGGGATTACAGCGCTTTAGTCCCGAAGAGCTGTTTCTTTTCCCGTGCTGGGGTTGCAGGAGAATTTGTTTGCTTCCAGACTCTCTATGGGGAGAATTAATTCAGGCATTATGGGTAAACTGAGTTCCTGTGCCTCACTGATGGATCCACAGTCCGGCTATCAAGCACTGCAGAAATTCTAATGAGGGTGAATTACATGCATAAATTATGGCTTCAGTTTTGGAATACTGCTGAAACAAACAAGCTCTGGAGTTTTGTGGGAAACTAACCAAGCACTTTTGCCCAGTTTCAGTGTTAATGTAGTCACAAAGTAAGTCCCAAGTTTAGATCTTCAGTGTCACAGAGAGCGTTTATGAGTGGAGACAGCGAATGGGTTTAATTTGTTTTTTTTCCCCTCCTCATTGAAGGGATTCAAGGGGTCATATGGTGTGGTGTTTTTCTGTGGTGTTTTTCTGTGTCTTTGGTGTGTTATAAGTTACCCATGCATGTATTAGACATGTAAAATTGCGAAAATGAAAGTGTCGGAACAAAAGATGCATTCTATGATGCAGTCGCGACGAGACGTGGCGTAACACTGGTAGATCAAGAAGGGCCAAAGCGCTAGCGTTATTTATTAAGTTACCATCCCTGCTGTAATGCGAGCTTGTTTCTATCTCACACAAACTCTGTATGATGTATATGGTTGTTTGTTTATAGTCTTTATAACGTCGTATATAAAAGGTAAAACAGTTAGTTATAGTTTTTTACTATTTAACATAATATTTTTTAAATAAAACTGATGTATTGATGTATCAGCTTGATCATCTTCATTTCAGTATCAGATTCGGGCTCGAATTGATTTAAGCAAGTACCAATGACATTTTATCACCTGTCAGTACAATTGCTTTTCAACCTGATACTCTCCGAATATGGTAAGAGGCGTTACATTTCCGTCTCACGCTTCAAGTATTCAACCAATCACTACGCACTGGTTAACTGGCCAATCATAACACACCTCGCTTTTCAGAGCGATGAGCTTTGAAGAAAATCTGCGCGTTTCAGAGAGAAGATACAAAAACATGCATGGTATGTTGAAAATACAGCGTTTTTGAACCTTAAATCTAAAACAAACGATCATATTCGTTTTAGCCGTGTCATATCACCCCTTTACATTAAACCCAAAATGCTGGGTTGTTTAAATACATTGTTGGGTCAAATATGATTTTTTGGGGCTTAAACAACCCAGCATGGGTTAATATACAACCCAACGGTTGGGTTTGTCCCTTTTTGACCCAACGCTGGGTTGAAAATAACCCAGAATGTTTTAGAATACAAACATTGAGCAATATATAATGTACGAATTCATACGTTTAGTGGGATTTGAGAAGCTTAAATCCTTTGGATCTGTTCAGCTGAAATGAGATACTAAACAATTAAGTTATTTAATAATCACAAAATGGCACTAATACAACTAATGTGCAATAATTTGCTATCAAAAATCTTTTTGAATCAGGTTATTTGCATGAACCTCATGAAATGAACTGAAACACTGTCACTCTGAATTATGTAGTTGTGTTAGTAGTGTGGCTACTTTTAGGCAGGGAAACTCTTCGTTTGCATCTGCATTTATGCCTTTCACAACACTGAAATGCCTCTATGCTTTTGGCTTTAGTTAGTTAGTCCCCATTAGTGCACAGAAATGCTCTATTGTTATACTTTTATATAACCCACACGGCTGCTCTTTTTACATTATAGCATTTTCCTCTACATTAATTTCTCCATTGTGCCCGTCGCAGGCGGCGAGACCTTTTTCGAAGAAAAGTACAGATGTTAAAAACGTATTAAAATGTTTTCATCCAAGACCAGCGGGGAACATTGTCATTTTCTCGCCCCTCATCCATTCCATCAGAGCCCACCAGTGTCATCTTCTCTAGTTGTGTTTAATGAGAAAACCATGCTGAGTCAAATTATTACAAACTAATGAAGTCTCCTCACAGCTGTATCTCAGAAAAGAGCTGATAAGGTGACGAACATGCCAAGCAATCAATTACGCTTTCCAGTTCAGAGAGAAGGAAGGGAGGTGGACGGAGATGAGCGGAGGCTAGGCAGCAGGTGGTGTGTTCGCTATGGACGTCCGTCTTCCTGCAAGCAGCCACGCAGCAGAGATAAAGGCAGGCCGG
Source organism: Triplophysa siluroides (assembly GCA_006030095.1). Classification (NCBI taxonomy): domain Eukaryota; kingdom Metazoa; phylum Chordata; class Actinopteri; order Cypriniformes; family Nemacheilidae; genus Triplophysa; species Triplophysa siluroides. The sequence continues at coordinate 459,641 of VCII01000102.1, read as the reverse complement.
CTCGATACCTTCGTGCTCGGGTGGCTTTTGTCACATCAAATAAAGGCACACCATTCTTTTGGTGTGTGCTCAGATCCTCTCTTACCTCATTTATCTCTTCTTCCATTGGTTGTCTTGCGCTCACACCAGATTTAACTTTTTTTTAAAGCTCTACATATAGACGCAGGGGCCATTCACACAGGGTGGCTTTTTAACATTAAAAGCAACCAAATGGAGCTCTTCAGAACTGAACATTAGGTGTTTGTGGGCACATTAACTCCCATGCGGTGTTTTTTCAGATATTAATACTCAGATATTAATATGCTCATCCCTCCGTCGGATTCATCTGCTGCTCTGCATACTAAAAGTAGAACTATTGTTAACTTGCATAGTCTTAACATTTTTAACTTTTGAAGTTCAGTCCACTTATTTTAAGTGTTTTTATGGATATTTGCAGATTTGGTCTACAGTTTGAAGGAACCCAAAAGAAGAAATTTTGAAGAATGTTGGTAACCAAACAACACTGGACCCCATTGACTTCCATTGTATGGACACAAAACCGCTAAAACATTAAAAAAAATATATATTTGTGCTCCACAGAAGAAACAGTCGTATTCAGGTGAATAAATGATGACGTAATTTTATTTTTGGATGAACTAGTATCTAGAATGTCTCTCAGTTTCTGAGAATGGACAGACATTTTCACAAAAACATCTTTGATGGATGTTGAGATGATGTTTATTCATCCCGAATAAAGAGAGATTTTTCTCTTGCTCTCTCATTAGCCCTGTTATCCAAGATCTGAGAATTTTTGCTTTGTGTGCAGCTAACACAAAAAATGTCATTGAGTCCACAAACTAGCTTCTGTTCCATTAAATAAACTCCTGAAGGTCTTCAGGAACGGTGCGAGGACTGGAAAGAGCTATTAGAAGTGGAGATGTTGTTTGGAAGCAGGTCCTCCCAAAGCCCAGATGTGTTTGTCATTAAATGGGAGATACGACTGAGGAGGCCTCTACAAGAGATGGCAAAACATGGCTTTTTTACGCGCAAATTAACCTGTAGGACAAGAATTGTAGTATTTTTTCTTCCGTTTCAGTAAGCGCAGCAGTTCTGTTAGATTTGCTTCATTAAGCCCAAAAAATAAGCTAAAATAAGCATTTATTTGCCCCTCAAAATACAGCACGCTAAGATTCCCCATTTTCTACCTCCTTGTCTTTTCCTCGGGGACCCGTCAAACAGAACTGGGTAAGGTATCGCTGACTATGCTTTTGTAAATGGCTGTTTTTTATTCAGCTGCGGTTTTCCTCGAAACTCTGAATAGTTGTAGTAATAACATGGTTGAATGGTGAAACTCTCCAGATTTTCTTTTAAGGCACTTTGAGGGAGGACGAGCTCTATCGTACAATCCAGCGATGTGTGCACTCATCTGAATAGACAGTGAGGTGCACCAGCTGTTTGAGAACAGCTCTGTTAATGTGCATCCTGCGTCCCAGCTGGCTCCTTACACGGCCTTTCTCGCCCCGCGCTCTCCCACTCAGCTCTCCGCACAGCAAATCAAACCAACACTTTGACATTTTCTACTGATCTCCTAATTGACTTGGATATTAGCTTCAATAACAGCTAAAGGGACCTTACAAGGCGCAGCTGAACAAGCGACGGTTTGGGAAAAGACGTCCGGCATGTTTTGTTGGCCTTTTGACACCCACGTGTTTGTATAGAAGACGTATGGATGAAAGCGTGTGTATAGTGTAAATGTCATGCGTTTAGCTTTTTTGCTTGTTGCCTTCATGGGAACGATAATAAGAGAACGAAAAATGGAAGCTGGTGGCTCTGGGAAATTGCCCAAGCTGGACTTAAAGAGATCAAAAAATCTGTCATGATTTACTCACTCTCGTGTTGTTCCAAACCTGTATAAATTTAGCTGTTCTGTTGAACAGAAACAGATCAAACAGATCTGGCGCACCATTCACTTTGTGTTCAGCAGAACAACAAAATGTATTCCAGTTTGGAACAACATGAGCACGAGTAAATGATGACAGAATTTTCATCTTTGGGTGAACTATCCCTTTAAATGTGTGTTGCCTGCAAGAGCACCATGGCTCATATATATTTATATCTTCATTAAATGTAAAAACGAATAAAAATGTTTATTTAACATCGCCCCAACAGCTTTTATCCTTCAACTAGTCCGACATAAATGAAGCGTACACAAAGCCGTTGTAGGATGAGGCATTTCCTGTCATAAATAATGATTCTAATGAAAACGATGTGGGTTTATTAAATGATAAAAGAAAGCCAGTCGAAGCCTGCATTATTCATGAATGGAAATGTTTACGTCTCAGACAGCACTGATGATTTATGCTCTGTGTTTCTGATGTATTGAATCGGTGTTGAATGTATTCGCTGGAAAGCGGCTTCCGAAATTCCGTCTGAACTGCGAAGAGGAACAGAGTCACGCATCCGAGGATGGTTGCGTTCGGGGTGGGCCACTGTCAGAAAGAATCCCCTCTTTCCCCCGGCCCAAAAGAATGATTGATGGAGGCCAAAAGCAGGTGTGAAAGAGTAATAATGCTGGTGGGAGTAAAAGAGGAAATGACAGTAAGATGGACTGAAGGGTTGGTACCGCCTGGCTGACGGGATTCTCAGAAACATTCTCTCTCTTTATCATTGACCTAAAACCCAACACGGCAATTTCCTACGATGTTAAAAGCTGCATGATTACCTTTAATTCTTAATGAAGACAGGCTTTGGTTTGCTAAGTGGAAGGGAACCTAAAATTGGTATAAACGACCAGAAAAGCCCTCAGCAGAGTCATTGTGATTTCACTTGCTCTAAAAGCGGCATTTAGTCATTGTGGGAAGGGCAGAAATGGACCTGTTGATCCGTCGAATGACAATACTCTAGCTTTTGTCAGTGCTCTTGTTTTAGCTGTGCGGTTTTGAAGAACTCTGTGACTAATCCAAGAGTTTTCTTCACTTTCAAAAACAGAGAGAAAGTCCTTATGATGGAATTGTTGAGTACAGTCAAGGTAGAATCCCTGTTGTTTGGTTTACTTATACAATCTGAAAGACTGCAATTTAGTCATATAGAAAACTTTTATTTAATTATTATATATTATTATAATTAAATTCCACCCCACATAGTAACTTTTCTTTTACTGTACATCTTATGTGAATTTGGTATTTAAATGTCCATTGAATGAAATTTTGCGGCATCTGGTGGTGAGATTACGAACTGCAACCAATGGTTTCCCTTTGGATGCACTACGGTGGCTGACACAGGACTAAGATGTCGTCACGTTTTGCTTCTTTGCCGAAGGAGATAACGTATTTACGAAACACGCTCTATTGAGAGTCCATTTAGGGCTACTGTAGAAACGACATGGTGAATTCCATGTAAGGGGACCCGCGAGTATGTAGATAGAAATAGCGCATTCTATGAAGGTAATAAAAACATAACGCTTCATTATGTAAGTTCTTTATAGACCTCTGAAGACATGCGAAGTTATCTATATTATGTTGCATTTCTGTCAATAGATCCTCCACAAACAGCAATTTCACACAACACCTTTAAATAAATTAACTGAACGTAGTATGTTAACGTTCGGGCATCACGTCACTCTGCTTCATTGTCGTTCGGGTACCAAGACTGTCAAAATGATGATATTTTACTGCGTATTGTGTGTTCTCAGGCTGTGTGTATTGGAGCACAGGAAGAGGAGGAGAAGACTGAATGTGAACCAGGATTTCAGGAGAAGGAATATCATGCGGAGTACAACGGAGGATTTCTCAGAGATGTTCCTCTGCTGCAAGGTACAGCAATGATGTCATCAGCAATTTTTCCATTCTCTCTCTCTCTTCCTATCTCGCTTTCTGTCTGTCTGAATCACACGTGTACGCCAGCTGGAGAAAGAACAGTTCCCAAAGGCTTTGGTGAATTTTGATTGTTCATTATTCTCATTATCATGCACAATACTTTTTCATTTATAAAAAAACGAGAGGAAATAAAAGCCGCAGTGTCCAAACAAAACATCAAAATGCTCGGGTGCTCATAAATTATTCTGCTTGATTGTGGATGTTTACAAAGCCTTTGTGATTCCCCACTCTTCCACTGTATGCCGCGAGGAACGCTTGCCACAACGCTCTGCATAGCGATTGGCATAGACGATCTGGCAGATGTAGCGGGAGGAACCAGCCAGACAATTTCTGCATCATAGTTTCTCAGAGACACTTAAGACAGATGTTATCGAAACACAAAAAGGTAGAGAAACAGGAACTTTACAGACCTCGTGAATTTGGAATTAGGTTTTGCTTTGTGTTTCTTTGCTTTCAACTTCGACTAGCAAATCATGATTCGAACTGGACATAATTATATCCTATTGGCTAGTTAGGGAGGCCAACATTTCGATATGTCCCAAAGCTTAATGTGAAGAATCAAGTTAACTATTTAGGAGTTTTGTTTGTTTTCGAAAATGTAGTGCAAAAGTCATGATTTTTTGTATTTTGGAGCTTGATGGGATGTTCACAGTTCGTGGAGTTGGCCTGATTTTGTGGGTTTTGTGGGTTAGAACCCCAAGGAACACTTGTACACCTGGAATGTGATGTAAGTCGCTTTGCATTAGTGTCTACCAAATCTAACTAAGACATACAGTGATTTAACACAAGAAAGAAAGCCATTCTTGTCAAGTGAATTCCTTTTCCTTGCAGGTCTCGGCGTTCACACAATAAACTCTCCCGAGACTCCAAGAATCAAAGTGATTAATTAAATTACAGTCTAATTACACATTAGGCATGTACATCCCCACAGGACACCCTTACACCGCCTCTCAACAATGAGGCAACACCATGAGTGCTCTGAGAGCAATAACATATTAATCAGTTCTTCAAAGAAATGATAAACACTGTGTTATGCTTGGTGGAATTATAACTCACCCACCTCTTGAGCCAAACATAAGAAATTAATAAAATAAATGAAAAAAAAGATTCAGTGGTGTTCACATCAGGGATGTCCAGAGGTCCTGTACAGCTTGTGAATACAGATCAGGCCGGAGAGCGGACACGAAGCGGAGGTCAGAGCCGCGGTGAGAGCCAGACATACACTCAGACAGGTTGGAATACATGCGTGAGGGGTTTGTACTACAATTAAATGTTTTTGTGGGAAATCCGTAGAGCTTATAAAACAGTTTTGCCTTTTTATAATCCAGTTTTCATTTAATTTTGAGGTAACATCTGGTTATTTAAAGGGTTAGTTCACCCAAAAATGTACTCTCATTTCATTGCAAACCTGCAGAGCACAAATAAGAAAATACACTGAAAATCAATGAAGACATTTCTCAAAATATCTTCTTTTGTGTTCCACAGAAGAAAGAAAGTCATTCATGTTTCCAAAAACACAAGGGTGTATAAATGATGACAACTATTCCTTTAAGACGTGTCGTGCGTCACAAAAAACCTAAAGTTTTATATAGATCTGTGGGCTAATAGAAGTGATTTGTTTAACGTGAGTTTTTGTGCGCTCGTGAAGGCCTGCCATAGTCGTCATCTTAAATGATTTTGATAAAAAAATCAAACAACTTCTTCATGATTGTCACAATTCACTGGTCCGCGTATCCTCCGAGATTCCTATGTCTTCAAGCTTTTCTTTGACTCCTGGGATAGGCAGTAATGTCTTGCTGGCACAGCTTGGAGCCCCAGTGGGAATCCAGCGTCTCTGCCAAAAGTGTCTTTCTCTTTCCTCTCCACTTCTCAAATTGACAGTCGTGTCAACAGGTTGCACAGCTTAAAAGAAGAATGGGCACCGTAGTCTGCCAAGACTGTGCTGCGGATGCTGCAGTTTGCGTGATGAGTTTTTTCTGCACGTTTGTGTGTGTGACTGGGCATGACTGTTGAGTTTGCGCACAGTCACCGATTGGGAGCCGGTGGTTTGACCGCTGTGTTCCAGCTTTCCGGGTTTGGGGGGATCATTGATCCATGTAATTAGAACAGTGAGAATAGAGGTAGTCCTTACAAAAGATTGTTCCCTTTGAATTTCAATTTATTTAAGCTACAGAACATGATTACGCTGACAGGAAACACCATTCAAGACTATTACGCTGACAGCGGGAGCAACGCGGTGAAAGCAAAGTCATCAGGCCCGAAATGCATTGAAAAGTGCCTCTTTTTCCGATAGAAAAATATATATTTTATCACCTATACAGCGGTCTTGCCTAAAGTTTGTTCCTTCAATCTTTTTGATTTTATTCTGTTCGATTGGGAAGGGCGGTGAGGCGTTTTGTCATCTTGGGACCCAGCGATCCATGCACACAGGGACAGAGCTCAGTTCCGCTTTACTGGGTCTCCCTGTATCTTTCACGTACTTCTATTACCTTGAATATGCTCCTGTCAGCAAAGCGCAATACACAAAAACGTTCCCGTTCCCGAACGCAACAATCTCAGACCGATAAATGTGCAAATCAGGTTGTAAAGCTAAATTTCAATGCAGAGATGGTAGTATCACGCTGTATTGTTTGTGAAAGCGCAATCTCTCAGTCAGGAAAATACACAGTTTTCAGAAAGCTTAGCCGTGATAAGGACTTTATCAGCTGAAATGTTGAGGATCAAGAATTTGAAGTTCTGAACGTAGAAACTTGAGAAAAGTACATCTGCTTACAGAATATCATTTGGTTTTAAAGGCTGCAGGCTGCATTTTTTCCTACAGTGTGTTGAATTTTGTTATGAAAGTTTCTATTGAAGTTGCATTAAAATAGACTTTAAACCATTTATTCAGAACTGTTTAGAGAGCCATTGATTTGTTAAAAACCTGGATATACCAGCGAGTGAAAGATAAGTCATCATATTCCGTCAATTTTTCCTCTGACGAGAAAGATATTAAAATGAATAGATTTACAGTACATTTACATTTAGTCATTTAGCACACGCTTTTATCCAAAGCGACTTACAATGAGTTCAGGGAGCAATAAGCGAATATAGCTGTGAAAGAAATGAGATTTTTTTAATTCACTATTTTTAAAGATCGTTTTGTTTCATTCTGTGAACTTGTGACGACTGAAAAAAGTCTAAATGAAAATATTGTTTTTATTTGCAGAAATAAAGGGCCAAATTGACGATTCAGTCATTTTTGCATATCTTGAATGCAAAGAAAAAGAAAAGTATTTGTGTTTAAACAACACTAATGTTTCACATGTATTTAAGGATCGGTTTCAAAATGAATAAATTATAGAATAAGCCTGATTTTTTCCCAACTTTCATGCGTCTTTCACATTGCTGTTGGGTGACTTTATGTCACTCCTGTAGTTTGTTTCTGTTAATATTCAACAGACACAGGATTGGAATGGCCACAATACTGTACATGCAGAAATGCTGATTAAAGACAAAAGTTTTCCACGGCTGTATATGTGGAAAACCTCTCTTTTGTTAACTTTCCAGTACACCTGCATCGCCTCAAAGCTATAATAATCAAAAAACAACCGAACTGCAATTTCCATTTCACAGTGAACTGAAATAACTCATATTGCTAAACAAATGCAAGTTCTAGAGGATTACGAGATGAAAGAGATGTTTTCTAGCATAAAATTGCAGTAATTTGCAGGAAGCACTATAGCAACACTGGCGTCCGTCAAACTCAGAATACCTGGAAACTTCCATTATAGTTATAGCATATAAAAAAGCATTATCACACAGACACAAGAGTTTGTTTTAACGGCATCATGCAGGAATGAGGTTATTGTGTCTTGCTGTGCGTGTGCTGTAAGCTTTAACAGCGTGTGTGTGGGGTGAGTTTGCGTGTGCAGGTGTGTGGCTGCCGGTGACTCATCGCTGGTGTCAGAGGCACTCAGCTGTACAGGTGACATATGCAGATTTATGTAAATGCTTTGCTCTTCTTTCCTCCTGTTTGGTCAGTCCTGTGCAGTAATTATGCGGATGGAGTCTCGAGGTACTTATGACGAGAGTCGCGGGTCAACAAAATGAATTAATTTAAGTCCCGGAAGGACGCAAACATGCACGAGGGTCTAAATGCCTGTGGTGAACATTAATATGAATTCTTATCGCATGTATGTCTGAAAAGGCATGATATTGTTGTTTATGTATATTCTTGCATTTTTAAACCTTTTGAACTTCCCATAGCTCATAGTAAGAGACAATAAAACAAATATCATGAGGGATTTAAGTTTTTACACAATCTCCTATCAGAGGACATATAAAGATTTCCTAAAGCTTTTTATTATTATTTTGAGCTACTCATATTGGGCTGTAAGAGGTTTTCAATGATAGTGGAATGTGTGCGTACATCTGCATGCGTTCATATGTTTCAAAGCAAAGTCAGCAAAAGAATAATGTTAAAGTTTCAGGTAACACGAAAGTTAGTGAAAGTATAAAGATAGAGGTTAGAGTTTAATAAGCTGTGTAATAAGATCATTTGTTATCCTAATTTGTAATTTCTTCGCACTAAATTGAAGATTAAATGTATTAAACATGTGAAAAATATAGCATGTAATCTGAGAACTGTACATATAAATTAAAATGTTATTACTTTCTTTCCCACAATTGAATTCTGCAAACGATATTGGAAATCACAAATGCTTAACCTTGAGCAGGCGCTAACAGAAACAGCGTCTCTCAGATAGGATATAGTTTTTATATTGCTGAAATCAAATAAAGTGCCGTGCTCTCATTTCTCTGGATACTCGCAGTGTAGGTATCTCTACCCTCCCTGTCCTACAGTATAATGAAGAAGAAAAATGGAATGCAATTTTATGAAAGCCAATGAGATTGATCTTTTCTTCTCCCAGAGCCCCTCACCGTTAATTCAACACCAGCTCCAATTTCACACACTTATTATCCCACCGCCGGTCGCCCCAAAAATACAAACCCCGCTCGGCTCTAAACTCCTCCGCCGCTGGGAAATTAGAATATCACCCGGCGCAGATCACAGAGAGAGATCACATATCAAAGTACAAGGTGACACCTGTGAGTATTGAGTCGCAGCCTGAAAACCGGACAATTAATTTTTTTCCTCAGTGCGCGCCAAACTGGTTAAGCCTGATTTACTTTTCTCGCAAAACTTTGGCTCTTTGAGAGTTCGCCTGCTAATCCTATTTGCGTTCTGCATACCTGAACCCATTACTAAAGTAAATTTAAATGAGTTTGTGAAAATTATGCGTAATATAAGACTTCTCGGAAGTGAATGGAGTTCTGGATCTAGAAGTTTCTTAATAGAAATATGTTTGTTGCTTCAGCCTGGGACGTTTTGGAGGCTCCCCATTGGCACTTCAAACATCAACTCGCATTTATTCTTATTGCTCACTATTGCATCACACAGGACCAGATCTCTGTACCAGTCTCAGCTTAAATACAGACTTATACAGTCATGTCTATATTACAGAGTGTCTGATTTACTTTCAACCTTATAGCAGTGAGACTCTGTTGAGATGATGGCCAATAAAGACACAATAAGTCAGTGCTTGAAAGCTCTCAGTTCATACGTTGTCTCCGTAGGTCTGGCACTGTGGCTGCTGATGGTTTAGTTTGTAAAGTACCTCTTCCTGGAAAGATGTTTGACTTTCCGTGCTGTGTTGTGCTTGACTTTGATTGTATCGTCTTGAGTGCACCCGGTGTTTGGCATTACTTGCTGGTTTGAAATAATTGCTGCTCTTTGAATTTACAGGGATAAGTGTTACATGTAGAAAAGCAGACAGATGCACTCTTTTTAGGAAAGACTTGACTGGCTGTAAAATGACTGAAATGTGCTGTTGTCGTAGTTAGATATGATGACAGCTTATGGGAACCTTTGCTAAAGATGCCTCCAGCCTTATGGTATTAAATGCAGTCATGGTTTTATTAGTCTAGTAAAAGTTGTTTTATTGATTCTGAACAAGCCAGTATAAATATAAAAAATGTATTAATGGTGTAAAGCCGTAAAAATATACAGTGCTGGAGATACCATTGCATTTTTGTGACAGTATATGAAATTATAATATTTAATTATTTTTAACCCTCTTTTTAACCAGGAAAAGTACATATTTTCCTCAGAAACTCACACTGTCACTCGCCAACAAATGACCTATACACATATTATTTTCTAAACAAATTGAATGAAAGTTAAAATCTCATCCCAGATATATGCCTTCCTTTTGTCACTCAATCACAAAAGATTTTTGATTAGAAATATTTTATACTTTGTGTCCACGTGTAGGTCTAAACTTGTTGAAGCTCCAGCAAGCACATACATTTATTGTAAAAGTATTCCAAATAAATACACCTGAAGAGAAACGCTTACCGTTTATGAGGAAACCATTAAAAAACACACACACACCCATAAATGTGCTTAATTCAAATGACGTGATGCCATGTTTGCTTTTAGCAAACAAAATTCTCACACACATACACCTAAAGTTTCACTTCAGAACATATTTAATAACCCACTTGAGTCATTTTTGAACTTATGGAGATAAGGTTATGATTTTTTGCAATTAAAACTTTGGAAGTCAGAGACATCTGGGATACATAAATAAATTATAAAAGCAGTTTCGTTTTCGGGGTGAACTGTTCTTTTAATTGCTGTGTTTAAAATTGAAAAGTGGTAAAAGAAAAACAATTTATTATTAATTATTATTATTCATGTTTTATCTCTCTGTGTAGCACAAGCCCTGTGTAGAAGAACCCCAGTCTCTCAACATGGCTTCTTTCAGATCACACCCCTCTCACAGCTGTTATTTTAAAACATTAATCACGCGGCCCACATACAACACGGCCCGCTGCCACTTTTTGGGGATATTTTTAATTGACTATAAATCAGGCACATGCTTGACAAATGACGGTAATTACAGTTCAGCGGTAACAGTGCTAGAGAGAGTGCTTCCCTTCAGTATAGAGAGGGGTCAGCGGGGTGAGGCAAACACTTGTGTGAGCGTGCACGTGTGTGTGTGCGAGAGAGAATCTCAGTCCACCTTCTTCACACTGTATGTGTGTGTGTGTGTATATTTGTGCCTGCCTGTCTCACACCTGAGTGACCTTCAATGTGAGCAATTCTGACCTTGGACTCAAATACAGGGCATGAGAATTACAGAGTGTGAGAGGGCAGGCCATCAAACAAAGATGTGCTTTAGGAAATGCTCCGAAGATTAGGCAGGGTTAACATATTGGCGGTGGAAAGAACATGCAGGAACGAAGTCAAGAACACTCACACAAAGTTCTCGACATTTTCTTTGGCTTGGGGTGTCTGTAAGTCCCCCTAGATGGATGCTGTGTGCCTTTGAGGTCCTTTGGTAAAACTTGTTCTTCCCACTTGCTTAAATATAGTTCCTGCAGGGATGCCTTGACCTTCTGATGCTTGTCGGCTCGCCTTCTTGAGCGCTGACCCAAAAATTCCAGGACGGGCAAGCTGGTTGTGGAGGGAGGTAATGGGATTGAGTTCTAGGACACCATTGAGAAGAAGGTGGCCTTTGGGAGCGGACCCTACTGGCAGCTGTTCCCTGTCCGCCCTGGGCACACTCACTGCCATTTGATCTCCTCCGCAGTAGCAAACCGCACTATGCAAAATGGCCCCACTCCACTCGGTAACCTACTTAGCGGGGGAATTTACATTTCAGATGCAAATCGAGGTTGCATCTGCCCGGACTAACAAACACCCATTCACGAAAGCAAAATAAGCAAAGATGTTTAATTCAAAACCGCCTGTTCTGCGAAGCATGTGTTCATCAATTAGTAACATGATCTTTTTAATTGCGGCTTTGAAGGAGAATTTAAAGAGTGTAGCATGTTTCACGCTGATACAAAGTGTCTGAATTAATGCTCCGGTGTTCGACAGTCGCCTATTCAAATTAACTCGGAAAACCAAACCATTAGAGTGAAATCTGCTACAGCTCCGCTGCGTAAAAGGTCAACGGCAAACTTATACATTTTAATGAGCACTTGGAATTCCTAGGCTTATTTGCCATAACTCAAAAAATTGAAAAATTGGCTTTTAAAGCTGTTTCAGCGGGAATCCTATCAGTCTGCGATCTGATAGGTAAAGCTGAACGTGTTCATTTTACATCAACACCTTCACATGCACAATAATTTACCTTCACTATAGTATGTAATTCAAAGGTGTCATTTTTGGAGGATCGATTGAAAGAAATGCAATATAATATACATAACTATGTCTTCAAGGTGTATAAAGACCTTATATAATGAAGTGTTATGTTTTTATTACCTTAGAATGAGCTTTTTCTATCTACATACGCCGCGGGTCCCCTTGCGTGGAATTCGCCATGTTGTTTCTACAGAAGCCCTAAATGGGCAAACTGCTCTACAGAGTGCGTTTCGTAAATATGTTATCTCCTTCGGCAAAAGAGCAAAAACGTGACGACATCTTAGTTCTTTGTCAGCCACCGTAGTGCTTTGAAAGGGAGTGAGCCGTTGGTTGCAATTCACAACATCACCACTAGATGCTGCAAAATCCCATACACTGCACCTTTAATAATAGACATACAATATTTTACTAAACTTAGAATAACAGCTTACGAAACTGCTGTTTTTCAGAGAATGTAAAAAAACACTTTACCATTTAAATGATTAAACACTGTGTTGACAAGCACAGTTTTTTTTGGTTAGATATTTGCAAAACCTATTGACGAACATAAAGGGTGACTAAAAATAATGATTTATGCCAAAATAATCGAGAAATATCTAAATACAAGGTTTCAGAAGGATAGCAGCGATACACAAACCTTAGTGTGAATATGTGACATGTAATTTAATAAAAAATAGTTTTGACTTCAGCTCCTGAAACTTTGTGAGAAATTGTGTGTGTGTTTTTGCTGGTTCATCTGAATGCAACTCTGAGTCCATCAATATTTTGGTTACAGGCTGACAAACGGGATAAATCCATGCTACACTTCTGTTTCCTTGTTTGGGGAGTGTGTGTGTGTTTGGGTTTGTTTATGTCAGTGCAAGGAGAGGTCAGACTTGCATACCAAAAAGAAAGGCTAAAAAATACAAAGGAAACCACAAGAGACTCAGCATGCGCATGTTGTTTTGGGTAGAAAAAAGAGAAAATATACCTTTTTCTCTTTCATCTTTTCGAGATAAGCATCAAAAGCTTCTGTAAATCAAAGCTTTTTATCATCTCCTTATTATTTCTGTTCAACTCCAGTGGAGATTTTCAGCTACTTAAAATTGCACCGTAGTTGCTGATGATTGTCAAATTGGTCATTTATATGGACAGCCGTAATAACCCACCTCCGTAACCAGTGCCGCCGAGCATCTAGACAGGAACAATGACTCTATCAGAGTATGCAGTTCATCATTTTTCAGAAAGCTCTCGGTCTGTAAGTGATTACCTTATTTCGTCTATTGTGATAAAACGCTTTGCAACTCGGGTAGTGATAGATGAAAAAATATGACTGGAAAATTGCAGGAGCTCAGTTCTGTGTATGTGTTGCTGTGTACTCGCGCTGCGTGTGCTGCTGTTTTCAGGTTCTGATGGTTGAACGGATGTTTGGCCGGGTGCCACGGGCCCTGGGCTGTGGAGAGGCAGTGGAAGTCTGATCCCTGGTGTCTGTGGCTTCCTGGGCACAGTTCGATTCACCGGTGAGCGAAAGATGTGCCATTCGGCGACGTGCTGGAAATTGACAGGTCCGCCTCCAGCAGAAATTGTACTTTCAGGTCCAAAGCACAGAAATAGCCATATGACAGCATAGGTCACTTGAAAGATTAAAAGATGAGAGGTGTGTGGACAGAAAATGGTTTTATAAGAGGGTTATTCAAGTGTGTAGGAACACTAAGGGACATTATGGTTACGTTTCAACCCAAAAATGAACATTGTGTCGTTTGCTTGCTCCTTTGACATTCCAAACCATTTTCTTCCTTCTGTGGGACTCAAAAGGGATTAGCAGAAGGGTGACACTGCTTTTTTCCATACAATAAAGGCATACAGTGACCAAAATAATCTTGACTTAAAGTCCGTTTTCACACAAAGCTAATGCATGGCTTCAAATACAAATATTTCCATTTACTTTTGTATTAAAACGAAGAGATTGAAGATTCTGCCTACTCTATTTTTGTGCTCTGTTGAGGAGGATCATATTGTTTGGAATGAGAACGACACATGTACATTTGAACAGACTTCATTTTTTAGTTAAACTGATTTGACACAGCACTTCTTGCGGTGGCCGTTCATCTCACCTGACTCGGCTCTTCTGCAGTTTTTTATAAAAGAACCGTCTCATGCATTTTTTCTCTCATTGTTTTTTTTCTGTCAGAGAGTCAAAAAGCTGCCGACAGTCATTCACCTGGAGCGTGCCGATGCGAGCCCATCGCACGCGCTCTTCTATCAGATGTCAAAAGAGACTGACAGCTGTTAAGCTGAGAGGTCTTTTGAGAGTTTCTTACACCGATCGTTGACAGCAGATGACCGTAGGAGACTAGAGGAAAAATAGCTCTGACAGAAAGACATGCTTTTAATAAACCCGTTTTGAAGTTTGTTGTTATGGTTAATGAAGATGCCAATCCTCTTCTATTCCCTTAGCGATTCCTCAGATCAAACACAGATGCTTTATCCCAAACCCGGAGCTTAAGATACTTAATGGAAACATACAAATATATAAATATATATAAAAGCAGGGCTCAGAATGCTATAGAGGGTTTTGAAGTAATGCAGCTTTGTTATTAGTAACATCAAAGGACTCTGCTGTAGGCAAAACAAATATCATATGTACATGCACAGTATATACTGTATTTATGTTTCCTATGATGTCGAGTGCATTTTAGTTGTGCCTGTTGGATATTTGAGTTTATTTTTTATGATGTCTTATAATGACCTTTTATTCATAAGCACAAAACAGTTGAACAGATTGGCTTAGTCAGTTTTGTTTATCCCTGTCACTTTCATGGTCCAATTAACTCAAGAGTTTGCACAACAAAATAATTGCTGGGCTCAGGTAATATTTGATGCACATCGAATTTAAATAATAAACAGTTGTGTAATAATTTAAAGATTCTCAGTTTTATCAATAATGCATGTTTAAATTATTTTGTTCTTTACATTCATTTGAATTAAAGCGGCCATTCCCCGTGATGCCAATTATCAAACTTTAGTTAGTGTGTAATGTTGCTGTTAGAGAATAAACAATATCTGCAAAATGATAAAGCTCATAGTTATATGCCATGCGAGATATTGTCTTAAACAGAATTCGCTTTTCAAGGGCTACAGAGGATGGCTGGAATCGGACTACAGCCCTATTACTTCCCGGGTATATGATGTCACTATTCCGAGTTTTTGATAAACCTCCGCCCAAAGAAATACGCCAAAAAAGGGGCGAGGCCTTCCTTAGAAGAGAGGAAGAGCCGCTGGAGTAGTGTTTGGTTATCAGAGATTGTAAACATTTGACTGAGCTACGCACTAAACTACATTCACATTCATCACAGTCCTACAGCTGGTAATGAGAATTCAGCTACACACATTCTAAGATAACCAACGGTCAAATAACAGCTTCCATGACTTTAACATCGGATGTGAAAGCTTTTCTGTGTAATACACTGATATTGTGTGTGTGTGCCCATGCCTCTAAAATACTTCTATGAAATGTCCTTTGAAATCCTGCTTTCAAATGTCTCCTAGTCAATCTGCTTGTTTTATTATCCAATTAGGGTCCAATATAAAAAGGCAAAACTAACGCTTCTGTTATTAGTGATAATATAACCGGTCTGACCCAATCGATCCGGTATAATTTCCCTCACCATTGAAGGAAAATAATTTGCGATCTCTAACAAAGATTGACGTTTGCACAGGCACTAGCAGACCTCTGTTACACTTCGATCGATCCGCATGTGTTTAACTGATGAAGTTTAGTTGATGCCATTGTTACTGTTTATTGCTAAAAGCCAAAGCTTATGAATACAGAGAGGGACACCGACCAATCACAACAGCCTGAGAAACGGAAGCTCACTGATATGGTATGGGTGGGACATCTTCAGACACACGCTCTAAGTGGGTAACCAATCAAGACAGACCTGGTCAGCTTTACCAATCAGAGCGTTTCAGAAGGAAGGATTTTATATAGACCGGAAGAAATCCAGTCGTTTTGTTAGAAGAGGGACAGCGGTGAACAATAGACTTGAAATAATTCAAATATAAAGGTTTTTTTTTAAACTTGAAACATCAACATCCATTGTTAAACACCCAAAAAACACAATCGAAGCTTTGAAAACAGCAAAAGGTCCTTTAAAGTCTGTTGTGCCATGTCTGTGCCAGCGGGAACATGTGCTTGGCATTGTGTTGACTTAGCAATTTGTTTGTCTGGCATTTGCTACATCCTGTTCTCTATCACCACATAGACACCTAAAATCCACAACAGGCATCAGATGCAGTTCAATTGAGTTTACAGATAGTGTCCAATAGGTGGGAAGGCTTTTGGGAAGGGTTGACATCACTTGTGCCAAGGCAGTAACATGGCACTGGTGATGTACCGGTGCACTTTTGGCTTTAAATTGATCAAGACCCCACCTGTACACACCCATGCAGATGCCAAAAGGTATCAGTCATGTTTTTCTTTTTTGTCATAGCATTAAATATGTTTTAATGTCTTACGTAAAAAAAAAAACAAGTTAAAGAAGCATTTACTTGTCATTGTTAAAAGGTTATTGAAATGTATTGACCAAACTATTGACCGCTTGTTTTGGAGATTTTGACCCTTCCTTATTCAAGTATAAATTGTATACTTGCGTGACTGGAAGTAGCCATATGACACTTAAAAAATGTGCTTTACGATGTCATAGATGAACCTTTTTTGCTAAATGGTCCCATATAAAAACCTTTAATATCCGAAGAACCTTTGTTTCATAAAAGGTTCCTTGTAGTGGAAAGGGGTTCTTTAGATTGCAAAACTAAACTTTTTTTGACCTTTTTTAAAAACTATTGAGTGGTGGTTTGAGAACCAAAAATATTACTTCTAACCCTAACCCAACAGAAGAACGTTTTGCAGCACCTTTATTTTTAAGAGAGAAGTGGCTCGCCTTGCAGGAATTAATTCTGGAGAAATATCGGCGAGCATATGGCATTTTCTTATTAATGCTGTCAGCAATCATACAGATGAGCACTGAAGCAGAAACTGGCACTGTAAGTTTGTTTGTGTAGTCAATGTAAATATTCTTATACTGTCTGAGAACAATTCACCAAAGACTGTATACATCTGTTTTGCCTTTCTTGCTAGACACTGCGAGACGATTTTCCACATAAAAATGTTTTGCTTTCAGTCAAGGAAACAGATTTCTTCTCTGCTCTCTCTTAACTAATGATGTCTGGTTTCTCATCTGGAAGAATGCGGTAGGAAAGTTAACTTTCAGTGGTCCACTGGCTCTGTTTCTGTTCTTTTTTTGTTGTAAGAAATCACCTGCCCTGTTGTCTATTAATCGCAGGTGATTTTATGCAAATGAGGCACTAATGAATCGTTAATGGAAAAACACCCCTGTAGGTTCACTGCTGACCTGCCATCTGTGTGGGTAAGACATGCATCATGTGACATTATGATGTAGGATGGTGTGACATCTGCCATGTGACAAATACCTTGACACTGTTATTTCTCATGTGGTCCACCTACCAGCACGACATGATGCAATGCTTGTGAAGCATGATGGGAAATAACATCGCTTAATGTCTGACTCTCACAATATTACGAGCCATTGTGGTTGTGCGGGGTTTTTGGAATATCGTTTGTGACATCTGGCAGTGTAGCTCCAGATACAAATGAATACTGGTTAATAATGTACTTCTGTAATAAGATTCTGTGTGTCAATAAAACCGAATGATGGGATGTCAGAATGTGCAGCATTTGTGAGCTAAATACCTTGTTTCTAGAGAAGACATGTGAGAGGAATATTGATAACATTTAGATTTGAGAAATATCAGGATCAGCTTAGGTGTTAGGTGGATCTTCACGCTTAATTAATGCTTAATTTAATGTTTGTTTTATAATGTTAGAGTGAGGGAATAGGTGAGAGAGAGAGAGCTCATTGGCTGTGATTTCGACGGCTTTGTGTCGATAACAAACAACAAGCGGGATCCCCATAGGGGAAATACACAAAGCAATTACGGCGAGAGAAAGTTGCCTGGAGAACCTTATTAAAATTTAATAAGCCCAAGGTTCTTTTCTAGCTGTTGTTCTGTGATGGCAGAACATTATGTTTCCCAATTCTCAAATGAAATCAGAGCGAAGTGAGAAAAAAGATGAAAATCAGACAAAAATAGTACTTCTCATGTTTGTGACGCATTTAACGGATGTTACTGGAGAGGCACTTTTGTGACATGCCATGACTTGCTATTTTCCTTGAGCTGTTGTTTCAAGAACCAAAGAACTGAACGTCAGAATTGAACTGCATATTTGGCACATTCATACAGTGGGGGTCTAAAATTGACCAAAATAAACCTTTGGGATATTCATTTTAGAACTAGGAAGTAAAGTTGTGGAGTTTTTTAAAAAGATATTAGTGCTGATATATTAGTGCAAAATAAATATTTGTGTTAATATATATGCATTTATATGTGTGTAATACACAAACAATACATGTATATGGGTAGTTGACAAATATATCGTACATGTGTCCTATTATGTGACATTATTTAGAAAACAAGCTATTTATAGTATTTTATATTATTCTATATTTATGTTTATCATCTAAAATATAATATAAAATGTGTGTTCTTACAACACACATTTATGGTATGTTCGTCAACTACCCATGCATTTAAGAAATATTAGTAATACATATTTATTTTAATACATAATTTAAATTATTTCAATATACATATACAGTATATGTATTTATGTAAATATCTGCCAAATATACACATGTATGTTTGTGCATTTATATGCATATAAATACACACATCACACACATACAGTATATAAAAAAATCTGAATTAATCAATTTTACAGACCTAAAAGATATACAATGGCTTTTTTTCAATAATCAAATGTAAGCCAACGTATCGCACTGATCGTTTTAACTAAATTCGGCACATTGCATTGGCTGAAATGGTCCATGCCAAATAATAAGAAATTTAGCAAACTGTTAACTTTTTATTTCGACATTTCACTCAAATTGTTATGCTAAGAATGTGCTTTTTTATATATTAAAAGAGATATGGCATTAAACATATTTTTATGGCTTTAGGATGTTACAGTATGTTTATAAACAGCTTCATTAAAGATTAGAAGAGCTGCGAATGCACAGTGTTGTCCTTCACATTTGAATCGTTTTTATTGTGCGCGCATGGTTGTTTGTGCACGTGTGGGTGTATGGTGGTTGAAACCTGTTGCTCTGGACCACTGACTACGAGAGATAACAAGCAACAGCAGAATAGGAGAACACGAGAGCATGCTCTCATTATTCCACCATCATTACCATACAGCGCACACACTCTTTCATTGCTAATCGGCAGTAATACATCGCAAAAGAAGGCAAGCCTTGCCGTTCTGTAGCTAAAGCAGAATTTAGCTGAACTCGGAGGCCAGCGCGAGCATGAATTTTTGACCTGTGACATCAGAACCGAGAGGCTTAAACACAACACTTATTCCCACAGTTAATCCACTGATGTGATTTGTTGGATTCGGATGGAAAAAATGTTTGAACTTCTACCCCCGAGCAGCCTTGGGGTATTGAGCTTAAATTGCTTCTAATGCCCGACATACCATCCAGAATACAGGCGTGAGGTTTTTACAGGTCGTTTTTGGTGGCCGTGACCGTTTATAATATCTGATTTAGGTTTATAGCATCACGCCGTTCACTTTCTGCAGCGGTACCTGTGCGGTGGCAAAATTAAACCCGTTTTCTATTGATCGGGTCGATCCGTTGGAAACGTTTTTGTGAGATGCATTGCATTATGATTGAACTCGCTAGTGTGATCTCTATTGATATCGTGCGTCGCATAGGGAGGAAATTACATGGCGCTGATATATAGCCAAACTCATTTATGCTTTCAGAAGGTGTAAGCAATAACCAATAGAAATGCTACGCAATCTCTGGGCTTTTAAATTCGGCTGTTTGTTAGAGTAATATTTGCAGCGAGCTTTTTATCTGTTAGTGCACATTTAATGAGCAATTGGGTTTGTAATTAGGCAATTCGTTTTCTGTCACCAGAAAGTTAAGGTAACATTGTCTCTGTGCCGTAATTTTATCTAAAAGAATGCCACGAATTTCTTTGTGTCTCTTGAGAACTGCGCACTACAATTCCCACTTGTTGTGAAGGATGAAGCAGACCACCATGATCTGACATACTTTACTGGGACTGTACAGCACTTCACCACTGTTTCACCACAACCACAGGTTTTTTCATTGTGCATTTGGATATGTGGACATTTTTAATGATCTTTTCCGTGATTTTATCTGAATTTCTGCTGCTACTATCTATAAAAAATGTACACAAGGATCTTACTTTCGATTCTAAGGTTTTGTGTCTACATTCCAAGCTTAATTTGCATAAAAAAGCATGTTTTATCCAAGCAAGTGTGTACTCCACTTATTCGGTGTGTTTAGTGGCTGGTTTAACCGGATTGTGTGTGAAAAAGATGCAGGCTTTTTGAGCTGAAGTACTGTTTACAAAAGTGCCCTTCAAACAAGACGCCTAATGAAAACGCTGCTTTTGAATGTTCTCCGCGATATGAATGGAAAATAAATGTCTTTAGGATCTAAACATTCATTCTCTTTGTATTAGAATAAGAGTGTCTTCCTGATGAAACAAACCAATTACGTTTACCACCTACTGCACTCTACCTCAGAGTATCACGTTGGAGAGACTTTTCACAAGCACTACATTATGATTATGATCTCACATAAATGCAGATGGTTATCTCTGATGAATACAGATTAATTGGACGCTTTCTCTTGGCTGTCATTGTTCATTCACTTTAGTTGCATGCATGCTGCAGGGAATGCACTTGTGTGTGTGTGTTGTGTGTGGGCAGGTCTGTGTGGGTGGGTGGCTGGCTGGGGTTAGGCTCTCGTGTATTCCTGCTTTTAACATAATAACAGAAGCACTCTGTAACTGTACTTCTGAAGAAACTTTTTCGCTTGCACTTTTGGCTTGCGGCTGTGACAAGTTTGGCAGAAGGATGTAATGCACCAACTTGTGATTAAATGTTTACTTTATCACACGGAACAGCACAGATTAAGGGTGCCATTAGAGATATTGGTAATAGTGTCCACCCGGGTAATGAGGCAGATGCAACAAAAATTGTTTTTCATTAATGTTCGTATGAGCTGGCTCGAAGTTTCTCCAGAGCAGATGTTCGTATTAAAAATCCCAAAACAAAAAATATGACAGAATGTCAGATGGAGCTGACAGACATCTGACTAAATGAGTTGTCATCATTATCATCAGCGATGGGTAAGGTACATTCCTGCTGAGCTACAAGACACTCATCATTTATAAATTCGCACTTTGAAAATGTAGTTACACTCTTAAAAATAAAGGTGCCTAAAAGGTTCTTCACAGCGATGCCATAGTAGAACCATTTTTATGGAACATTTGTTATTTTTACAGCTTGCAAATATAGTACTGCTGAATGTTTTAACATTTAAAATCGAATAATTATTAAGTTAATAGCATCACGAGTACCTGCAAGTCAGTGACTGCATTTTAGATTTTGTGTCCATTTTTGGAACAAGAATTTATTCATTACAACGCGGTTCCGTTTGTTAACATTAGTTGCAGTACCTACTGTAGTTTAGCGAACATAAACAATCGCAATTGTATTTGTATTACCTAACATTAAAGCTACAATCCGTAACTTTGAGTCTCTATCGCCATCTATGTTTCTAACATAAATTACAGGTTACTTTATATGTTATCTTAAAGTGATCAAACTGACGTTTCAGTGACCCGACAGCTCAAATTATAAATCAGTATTATAAACTTTCCCTAAGAAGGTCTATTTGATTTAGTCAATAACTGATGTTTTTATCTTCAAATTATGGACTGCAGATTTCAGGAATGGAGAAAAATATATAATTTTTACTGTTTGTTAGCTTATTCATTTAATAATTTCATGAACAGCACCTTCAAAGAGTTATCATTTTATTTACCTTTTGTGTGTCTGTGTGTTTGTTTGCTTGTGTGCCAAATCATTCTCAGTTAAGTGCTGTATTGGGCAATAATGGCTGTGTATTAGCAACCAAAGGACTCACCAGGGGGTACTTCAGCCCTGTATGAAATGATGAGATGACTGCAGGTCTGTCTGTGACTATGGTTACGTCCTCCACGCTTTTAGCAAAGTTCAATCATTCATGCGTCTGCCCTTATGTTCGGAATATATAAAAATGAAATGAATCTCTGAATGCCTAAAGTACTGCAATGTAGATTTAACTTAGCCTGCCATAGGTGATATGTTGACGTCTGTTTTATGGATTCAACAGGCTAAGTTTTAATCATTGAGTAGGTGTTAAAATCATTGGAGCACTCCAAATACAGTCACGTTCACTACTCAACCCCATTTACCCAGATCATCCAAACCCCTTATGTTTAATAGTAGATAAAGCAGACTCCCCTGATATTTAACTCTCCGCTTACTCATTCAGAACGATTCGGCTAGAGATAATATTCACTCCAGGGACAGAGAGGTAATGCATGCATTTTGTTTTACTTACATGGTGGTTCTATAGAGCTCCAGAGGTCACGTGACCCATTCTCTTTACACCACCATAGCAGGCAAGGACAGCCGGGCGCGAATATGAAATATATGAAATGAATGGGGGAAGCAGGAGTTTCAAAGCAACAGAGTTCACTGTGCACTTTTATTCAAAAGACATGTACATAGCAAAACTTAATAGATTAAACATAACAGGTCCCAATAATGCCCTCGGGGTGCTTTTAACGTGTATCAATGAAGCAGTAATACTCAAATCTTGCTCACAAGATTCATTTTCCTGCCGAGTTAAGCCCCAAGTCTGATAAAACACACCTGAACAATCTAATGAAAGTGTTCAAGAACATGTCGCGTTCGACTTAATGCGGGGCTGTGCAGATTGCTTGGCGTTTGCTTGGGCTGAACTCGACAGGAAAATGGATCTTGCAAGCTTTGAGTATCACTGCAATAAAGGAACGGATAGCATTTCTGACCTGCACTATCCTGATATCTAACGTTTCAACTTCTTCATCAACTTTCCATCGTCCTACTCCGGAGACTATTTAAAAAGCCTACAAAAGCCTGGAGAGGTACAAATGGATGCAGTCTAATTTTGTGAAAAATATTCAATTTGGAGTCTCAGGCTAAAACCTGCTTTGTCTTCATTGAAAGGGTAAGTCAACTGTGTTGTTAGCTAACGTAATCGACTCTAAGCTGTCCTTGTTTGTATAGCCAGCATAGCTAAATTGTTTTGAGTAACTTTATTGTAGACATCATTCATGAAATCAAAATAAAATGATTTCCCCTTCGTTTCCCCCGGCTGTGCTGTTATCCTGGTGCACAGCAACTGCACACCATGTTGAAATAGTAAGGACTAAACAGTCTGGTTTTAAATTATTGTTCGACCACTGTGATATCTGGCTCTGTAAAATAAAGGCCAGTTGGTTTTATAAAGTATTATTTAAGTAAATTATTATTTTCATGCATATTTGTTTAATGTGTTGTTGAATTCAAATACTTTTGGGTGCCCTGTGTATAATATAGGGAGAGTTCACCCAAAAAGGACAATTCTGTCATCATTTACTCACCCTCTTGTCATTTCCAACCTGAATAACTTTCTTTCTTCTGCAGAACACAAAATAAGATGTTTTGAAGAATGTTGATAACCGTACTACGACATTACCCATTCACTTCTATTGTATGGACACGAAACCAATGCAAGTCAATGGGTACCATTGGATACCATTACTGGTATTCTTCAACATATCTTCTTTTGTGTTCAGAATGTTCATTTGATATTTCATTTGGGTGAACTGTCCCTTTAATATTTATTATATGAGAATCATTTCTTGGTGTTGCAAAAATCCGACCTGTTTTAAATTTAAACAAAGTTCCTTATTGTATCTGCATATTCAGTCATAGAATTTAGGGTTTTTTAAAGGTTAGTTATGCAATTCATTATTATTATAAATCTGTGGACTTCACTGGTGATGTTCACACAATAACCAAATTAGTGAAATCTTTTTACATTAGAGGACCGTCCAAGGGTCGCACAGCTTTATTGGCTGAATGCCCCCCAATAGAGATGGGGAACAAAGTGCTCGGCTTAGGCCAAGGTTGTTCAGCCATCAAGCAGAGCCGGATCCGGTTGGCTCTCGCTCAGCGATTACCCACCAGCCTGGAGAGATCAATTTCACTGAACTCCCCTTCATCCCAGCAGCTGTGAATGTCAATGGGTTCCTGTGCAATGCCTGGGTGTAAATCTAAAGAAATTTCAGTGGGTTTGTCTTTCTGGTCCAGGTGTATTTAATCGCTCGGCTCAGACACTGCAGTCTTACCGACTAGGTGCTTGTAAGGTGTTTGGAGAGGAAAAAAGAGGTTGGGATGATGAGAACGGTCAGTTCGGCAGCATCAGATCGCTCTTGTTAAGAGGGCCCTTGAGAACTGTGGCGTGAAGAGGTGAGTAGGTGGACGTGAGCGTGGAATGTGTGGGATTACTGAGCTGGACCCTCAATTACATTTGACATTTTTGTAGTCAGCTGACCTGTCCATAACTCTCGAAGGCAGCGAAAGATGGGAGATGCTGGTGTTTTCATGTGAATGGGAAATGCGGTCGGTTGGACATGTGCGGCTTTCTCTGCAGACGGTGTAAGAATGGCTTTTATTCAAGCGATGATGTCTCTATACATATAAGTCGATCAAAACATTTTAGCGCGCTAAATAACTTTCGTAAAACTCTCACTTTGTAACTGCACGCATTAGGTACAACGGTACAAATTATTCCCATTTATAGAAGTGTCACTACTGAAGCCAAATTCATTCCATGGGTGCTGTTCACAACTAGTTTTAACTAAAACATTCTCAAGAAGCAGACTGGGTTGAAAATATTTTCTAAATTTTTTTAAAACTAAACTAAAGAAATGGGGAGTCAAACGTGAGAAATTGACCACTGTAAACGTACATATCTTTATACTAACCGTCTTATGTTTCAAATGAGATTGGCAAAAACCAATGATTTTGGATTTTAAAACTAGTTACATACCTTATACGAATAAGAAATGTGGTGTAACACTTGTATACATAGAATGCAATGTAAGTCGCTTTGGATAAAAGCATCTGTTAAATGCATAATGAACAAATATGTAGCTGGTACATTACAAATAGCAACATTTATAGTAACAGAAAATGCCTGTTCCAAATTCAACAGTAGAGAGGTATTTCCAGTTTGTCAAAATAAAAGGGAAAAGCATGAAAAGACAAAAGTTTAAGAATGAACAAGTTTTGCAGAGGAAAAATATATATTTTTGCTGGGTTTTCTTTCTGCTGCTGTTCTAAAACACTTCGAAAGCTGCACTTGTATTTTACAGTAGATGTCAAAAGTTAGTACATGAAAAGTGCACTTTCAGCCCACCCATGAAGAAGAAAACTGTTTGTGAAATCTGAAATCAATGTTACATCAGTCCTTTAATTGATCTGAAAACTCGAGCATGAAAGGCTGAGGTAACACGGAGGCTTAAGTTCTTTTATAGCTGGCTGCAGAACACAGCTGGAGAAGAACCAGCCGTGGGGAGATGAAGCAATTGGCTGGAGCTTTAAGATCAGATGCGGAATCAAACTGCTGATTCATCTCTTGATCGGGTATAAAATGCCATTCTAGACGACGCCCCCTGCTGAGATGAATCTGTGTTTATTGGACAGCACATAAACATCCTTATATTCTTACAAGCTGGTGAATGGCAAACCTTTATCCGTCAAATAAAGAGCAGCTTTTACAAGCAATGCAGGATTGAAAGACCTTAAATACTGTGGTAGTGTAATGTAAGGTTCTATTTATGGATCAGTGAAGATGCAGATAGGAGCAGCCGCAGGTGCATGCATCATTATATAACCCCATCCCAGGCAGGCTTGACATTTATTGAGCAGGCGAAAACTATGCTCCAAACATGTGAATATCGCAACAATGGGGAAATTAATGAGATGTGCAGTCGAGCACAGACTTGATTATGACTTGAAATGTTATATTGGAAAATATTCAGCATTTTCAGAGAGAAGCTGAAAAGGTCACATATACTGTAACAGCATTCATATCAACCAGTCAGTTTGTAGGTTAAAACCTGGTTTTGAGGCATTAACTATCATTTCTATTTTTAAGAGATAGTTCACTTAATAATGTAAATTCTGTCATGAATTAGCCTCTTGTCTTTTCAAACCTGTATGACTTTCCACAGTACACAAAATAAGATATTTTGAAGAATGCTGGTAACCAAACAACGGCGGTACCCATTGACTTGCATTGGTTTTGTGTCCGTACAATAGACATTATTAATGCAGTTGTGTACCGTCATGTGTCACTCATAAAAGTTAGAACTGTTGCTTAGCAAGGTGGGAAGACAAGATTTGTGGCGCTGTGGTGTGATGTTTTCCCTTTTTTTGCAGTCCAATATGGTGTCCGTTTACATGCTTTGTCTACTGTTTTAAATGGAATACATTATATAGCTTGGCACACAACTTCCAGCCTTGTTCAGGATTTATCTTGCCAGCTATTATCACAGCATTTAACATGTCAATGAAATGCACTCCCAATTATCAGTTCTGGTCTTTAATGTTGATTGATTAATGCGACACGCATATCGTTTGTGTATCTGTAGGTCTGTGCAAGCGCATCTGAATTCCGATGAGGTTCGCCTCACACCCCCCGCCAGATAATCCCCGTAGCGCAATGCTATTTCGGCTCAATAACCCTCTTTTAAAGGGTCTGCCATTGACAGCTAACATCAAAGCGACCCGTAGCCCATACGCTTTCCTAAAGACTCCTGTCCTCCACAGCAACAAACGCACAATAGCATCAAACACTCGGAGCCGTGCCTTTGAAATAGCTGACAGTGTTTGCCTTGCTGCTAGCACACTATGAAGAGCTTCCTCTTCTTTTTGAAAGCAATCTGAAATGGTGTAATGGAAAGGGAAATGATCAGATATGCGGCGCTTCAGAGATTTACCGTTCCTTCGCTTGATTCGTTTTCAGCGAAGAGTAAGCCTTTGACTTTGCCATTTGTTAACACAAATGGTTGTTTTCCTACCCGTCCTCATTACGTCGGCGAGCGGGGGCGTCCTACAATGCGGCCGGGGTGTACGCATGCGTTTGTGTTAAAAATGGCCCTAAAAGCTTTTGTGCCGAGGATGATAAAGGGACCAACGGCATAGTGGAAAAGGTTAAGCGCTCCGAGAGAAATTTCAATGGATTTGATTTGTATTGATTTTGATGGGTTAACCGGTTACCCTCCCTGCACCTAATAAACAAAAGTGACGTGAAATCAAAACTGAAGAGGAATTGAAGGGGTTGACTCACGGGTCTGTGTTGTACCTATCGCATTTGTGTGAGTGTGTGTGAAACAATAGAAACAAGCTGTCAATCGATAAATAATTGTATGTAAATGATTTGCTCCTGCAGGTGTAGTCCAACATGCAAACACCTTCTGCCACTTCACATCACTGAGTCTCTTTTCACAGAATCCTTTTGTAACTATCTGACCTGACGTAACTGAGTACTGTTACGTCAGCAATCACAGTACGACACACTGAGGGAACCGACCGAGAGGAAGCATATAGATATGGTCAAAAGTCGGACGTGTAAAAAGCTTCGAGAAAAATACAAGGACAAAAGAAACGCATGCTCTTAGAGAAACAATGTGGGAGAGGATAATTAGAGCGCACATCTGCTCCTCTGAGCTCAGAAGTGCTGCTGTCGATGCTAACATCAGCCGTGATCGCTCGCTAGTTTGACAGACAGACTGAACTCATTACAGCCGAGGTACAAGAGCACATCTCAGACACAACAGTGACCGGCGCTGCCGATGTCTCTGGGGTCCGGAGAGACACACACGAACACAGGAGCTCATTAAGACCCTCCGTCTAACTCTTACGGTGACTGAACCCAACCCGCATCACATTCAGTGCGTGAGAGATAAAGTCAGAGTGTGCGGTGTGCTCTCAGCGGCTGGAGAGAGAGGGAGTCTTACGTCTGTTGATGATTATGAGAAACAGAGAGAGAACGAATCCGGTACAGTGGCATCAGAAGAGAAAAGTGATGTGTGTGTGGTCCCGGTAAAATGTAAAAATGCAGAACGAGTGCTGTGATGGTTAGGTTTTATTATAGTATAATACAGTAGTTTAGAATTGGTTAAAATTGAAACCATAAATTGACAATTCTCTCAATACAGAAACAGTAGTTTAACCACAATATTTGTTGTAATATTTCAGCTTTTACTAATGCATTTTCAAATCAAACGAAACTGTTAACGAAACTACATTAGTTGTACAACAAGAACTACCATGAATAAGTGTCTTGACCATAAGGGAATAGGCCTAGTTCACCTTCAAAAAAGTGATTTGTCATCATTTACACACCCTCTTGTCATTTCAAACTTGTATGACTTTCTTTCTTCTGCAGAACACAAAAGAAGATATTTTGAAAAATGTTGGTAACAGAAAACCATTGGTCCCTATTGACTTGCATTGGTTTCGTGTCATTATAAGTCAATGGTGACCAATGGTTTTTGGTTACCAACATTTTTCAAAATATCTTCTTTTGTGTTTTGCAGAAAGAAAATCACACAGGTTTAAAATGACAACTGGTTGAGTTAATGATGGCAGAAGTTTCCTTTAAAAGGCGAACTATTCCTTTACCTAACAATAAGATTAGATTAGATTCAACTTTATTGTCATTACACATATACAAGTACAGTGTAACGAAATGTAGTTTAGGTCTAACCAGAAGTGCAATTAGCAAGTGCAGGATATACAGTTTGAATAAATACAGAATACAATATTAGGGAAATACTATACAATACTATACTTGTATAGTATTTCCCAATAACATAGAATAGATCATGCTGAAGAACTATATTACTCAATGTTAGTTCACGTTAGTCAATGTCACATTAAATGTTAACATATTCAACCTTGTTGTAAAGTGTTACCACTTTTACTAATAAATTGATGGTTCATTTTTATAAGGGTCTACAGAAAGACTGACCACTAGAAACTTTAAAATCCTTTTTCTTATATCTGTGGCTATCTAAAGTTCGTACACCTTACAAAATCACACACAAAAAGAAAACTTAGTTTAGAGTGCCTGTCCTTCTCTTCTCCAATAAGCGAAGTTGTGTGATGGAAAGGGGTGCTTCCCCGGGCAATAAAGTGACTATTGATTTGATTACCTGCAGTTTCATCGCCTGTGCTTGTGGGTTGTTAGCGATAGGGTGTCACATCGCTCATTCGACTTTAATTCAGTTACCTGAGCAGATATGTGATGAACTCTGTAGTCATACTGAGCTAACTCTTTTTAGCATCAGCGGAGTCCTCGTTTGACCTGTCCTGTGCCGCATGGCCGTGAATGTTTAAGTGAAAAAAGACAAGCCCTGCATACGAAATCACTACTTGAATTAAATGAAGTATCTCTCTTAAATGTTAAAGTAGTATGGTATGCAGTGTGGATACATTGTTTTAGTTGTCATGTTATTTTACTTATGATGTACTTTAGTGAAAACATCTGCAAACATAATTTACTCGGGTACAATTTAACCATGAGGTTTTTCGGGTCTTACCTTCTGCATTTCTCTATGCAGGAAAAACTCTGCATAATATAACTCGATATTATGCAGAGTTTTTTTCCTGCATAGATAAATTGGAGGCGACCGTCTCGGTCAAATGTCATGCCGCCTCAGACTCTCGCAAAATGATGTCGGGTGTCTTCACAAGGAATGCCACGTGCATTTACCAGACTGTCATTTGTATCTGCAGTTGCTACTTTACGCCACAGTAGTGGCGCTGTTTCGTTATCAGCACAGTGAGGCGCTAAAAAGAGTTTCTGAACAAGAGCCAGCCTGTGTTTGACGGCTGTTTGTTTTGCTTCAAAGTACGTTTAATTTCTTGAAATGTATTAAATTAACATGACGTACATCATTGTAATGTCTTTATCTGTGTAGTTGGATTGTTGAATCAGCGTATACTGTACACCGCCAGTTCGCCAGTATAAACGCACATTTCGTGCAGAACGACTCGCACACGAATGACTCATTTGAACCGATTCATTTAAACTGTTGAACTTTTGAGTCACTAGCCTAGCGAATATAAGAGATCATTGAATCATTTAAAGTGAACCACAGAGAATGCAAGATGCGAATGAGATTTGCTCATTTAGTAAGACTGGTTAATTCAGTTGGCTATTGTGGGCTGAACAGTTAGTTGAAAATGATAGAAAAAGTATTTTTGGTTGAATAAAAGTAATGTTTTATATAACTTAATGATTGTCGTTTTCATCTAATTTTATTAGAACCTTTTCAAAGTCACTTTTGTTAAGCCACTTAAAGGTACGGTAGGGCTATGTGTGTGTGTACTAGATCAGGATGGCACCACCTCCGCCTCATTTTGAGCCAGGAAAAACCCTGTTTTTTTATCAGAACAACCAGCGTGGTTCTTAAAGAAAGTATTTTTAGAGCGTATAGCTCGTATGATATCTAAGGTGCTAAGCAATTAAAGCAATTGATAACAGAAACATTCATTACCGTCGTGTCAGACTCAACACCTCTGTTTCTGGATCTATCATGGGCACATTAGTCTTTTGTAACAAAAATGTGATTTCTGAATAAACGCAAAAGAACTTCATTAAGAATCCTATTGGCACCGTTCCGACTCGCGTGTTCAAATTAAATCTTCATCAAATGCATTTAAATGGTTCATTTAGGGAAGGTCGTAGCCAGTTACACTCCTCACTTCCGCTTTAAGGGCTTTTAAGACAAGAGATCTGTGTCCACTGTTCACATATGTTGTTACTTGGGTGTATACCTTCTCAATCTGCCCTGTTGCAGGTCACCTTGTGTTACTCGAATGTAACTTAGAACATCATAGAGGGTAGTGATGATAGAAAATGGGATGGGGAAAAAGAGTTATGGATGAGCAGAAGATGAACGGGGAATGGAAATGTTAGCAGGAATATGTCACAGAGGACGAAGGAGCAATATCGAGGTATGGGGCATTGAGATAAGTCTGAGACGGACATTATCAGAGGGGATAAACTGAGCTGGTGCGGTGGTATCTTTATCTTTCAGACCTGACGTGTGGTTTGTTGGGGTCGATATTGCAGGGTTACGATTTTCTATTTAATGTAAATAAATATGATTTATTCGTCAGAGGATGTTGTTTAGTTCCTTTGAACACCCTGATGTCCAGATTTATGAGGTGCAGTCACCTTCTCATGCACACCCTGCACAGAAAGCGCATTTCTCTGAGATCCAGCAGATAGGGAAACATTTCCATTTTTACTTTTGAAGAATAAAAAAAACAACAGGGAATGGAAAAATCTGTGTAGAATGCAGTACTGGGAATAAATGTGTTGCTGACAAAATGTTTTTTATGAATCATGTAATGGCGACAAGATAACGCTACTTCAAGTTTTAGATTTGCTTTTTCATCAGAAAATGTTTTCTCTCCACAATTGTTTTCACAGTGTCGTTCGACGACTGTGCGGGAAATGAAGGTGTGGCGTTTGAAGTGTCAAACCCAGACTTCCTGTTAGATGAGAACCTGAACCTGGTACCTAGAAGAGACGTGATTGACAGCGGAGATGTCATGTTCATCCATGGTGTCAACAAACACGCTGACGATATGGCGCTGGTGACCATTATGGGAGCACCACCTAGATCTCCTCAGACGCTCAGGGTAAGTGTTTCTTTGTGTTGACTTTGTTTTTTTATCAGTGGTTTTGTTAAAAGTCATAAAGCCTTCAATCTTGTCATCTTAGTGTAATTTCAAACGGTGTTCTTGTGCGTGTCTGCACGCCCGTAAGTCTCTTTTAAAATTGGACTGTGTCAGTCATAGTGTGTCTTCACTGCTGTCATATTGACAGTCTCCTGGTCATTCTAGAAATTACCCCCCCCTCGCAAAATGAAAATGATTACCTGTCTTGACCTGTCATGATGTCTGTGTGGGGACAGGCATATATATCATGGAGGGGAAATTCACTTTTTTATTAAGGGGCGATGGACTTACCGATGAGACGGTGAGTCCAGAAACTGTCACATGTCTGCAGAGATTCTAAACCATTACTAGATCAAGTGAATAAAACTAAATATTGTGAACAAAATCAAATTTTAGATTGAAAACAGGTAGCTCACAATGAGGGCACTTTTGACACATTGTATTTATTTTTAGGAAACATGGCAGTTTTGTTTTAATTCAACTGGTTTATTCAGTTGTATTTACAGACGTACTAATTTACTTGTAGAACAACTGGAAATGATTATATTAGCATTTTATATTTACATTTCAGCATTTAGCAGATGCTTTTATCCAAAGTGGCTTGCAGTGCATTCAAGGTAACATTTCACATTTTAGAACTTATCAAATTTATGGATTAAATTGTGGGAATTTTAATGTGACTACAGAATATCCAATGTAAATCAGAACAGTGTTATTTTTATCATCTTCAGTCTAGTCACTCTGTGGCTAGAATTTGCTAAAAAATATTTACATTGAAACAAAATTGAATACGGTTTCCTATATATAAACTCTTCAATATCATCTTGCAAGTCAGCTATTTTTTTTAAGATAATTTCACTAACCCAGTGTCATACAAATGTTTTTTGTCTTTCTTCTTTAACTTAAAACCCTATTTCATTTGTTCATCATTGAATGCTTCACTGCCTTTCCAATGGTTATCTGTGGATCAATGGATTGACAGTTCTGAAGAGTTGAATCAGGTACTCAGTCACTGTTGTAGGTACTTCAGATCAGCGTCTATGATAGAGGTCCAAATGGTTCTGTTAGTAGGGCAGCCATATTGTTCAGTAAACACTTGGTGCTCGATAATTGATCGTTTCATATCAGTGTCATCCTTATACATCTTGCAGCGTTCACAGTATACTCATAGGATCACTCAGGCAGTCCCCGTAACTGCCTATAGTGCTGTCTACAGTACAGTGAATGAAAAGCAACAAGCTCTCACCTCTTTGAGTCAAACTGTGAATTATACTCTCAGATGAAATGTATAGCCTGTGTGAAGTGATCGTACACGAGAGAGCCCGGAGAGAACAGTGGCGAGGAAAGAGGCTGGAAGCGGGGTCATTATGGATCATATATCCTGTAATCAGAGTCAGACGAAGCCCTCAAAAATAAACCCAGCTGGTTTGTTCCCGGCAGAAACCTTACGTCACCTGCCAAAGGGAAGCGGCTGCTTATTGATGCAATATTTGACTTAATGCCCATTTTATTGGATTTTGATTATTGATAAGTGTGAGTGGAAATGGAAAAGGCTTTATCTTCCCCAGAGGCTGACGCGCTGTAATTCTAGTTGCCATAGAAGCACAGCCAGGGTGAAATGGAAGGCATTACGAGAAAACTGCGAATTCAAGCTATCATTCCAGATTTGATTGAGGATCAATATATGAATTAATTTCATGATTTGTTTTCCCCTCATGGTATTTCATTGTGTGGAATGAGACAAAAATCACTTCGGAAGCACTGGATGGAATGCAAGCAAATGGTGTGATTTATAATGCTTTGACATTTCGTATTTTTCTACCTGTCATCACACTGTAAAAGTGGATGATTGAAGGATCGGTGATGTATTGGGTTCTCACCACCCAACTTTTTCATGTATTTGCTTCTCTAGTAAATGGGATGTCAGTTCGACCTGGTCATAAGTCTGTGTTGGTTTATAATATCACAATTTATGTTATATTTATATGAATATTAATTAATATTTTTAAATTGAATAAATTAAATTAAAACTACTCAACAGTTATTGATTCTTTGTAGAGGTCTACCTGAAGTTAAGTTTGGGCCACATAATGTTTACGTTGTTGCTGCTGAAATGTCTATAAAAAGCATTTTGTGAAACTGAAAGGTTCTGCAAATCTTAAAGATTCTTTATGGTACCAAACAGTTAAAACATTTTTTTTTTCTGGAACTGTTAAGCCCATTTTTACATTTATAAAAAAACATCATGAATTAAGGTTTTTAAATTAAGGCCCACAGTGCAGCCAATTTTGACGCAGCGCAGACAATCTTGATGGTAAGCGGGTCTCGCTTGTCGGTTGGCCCGTGGGCGGGCTCTTACTTTCGCCTAACTGTGCTTTCTGGGAGAATTGCCCAATAAAAGGAATAGGATCCCTGTTACTAAACAGGGATACAGACTTACAAAAAACTTTCCGAAACAAGTCGGAGTGCTTGGGGAGTGTATCAAGCACAGAAATACTAGGTCATACGTCCAACACGTTTTTGACAAGTTGACCACGTAAAGCAAGAGAAGCCTGCATGTTTAACATTGTAAATAGGTCAGAATGAAACACCGTTGCATCCCCCCTTTAATCATTTTTCTACAATTAGCTCAGTTTGTCTGAGTAAAAACTTGAAGAGTTTGGTTCCAAAAGGAAATAACGAGATGAAACCATGTTTTTTATTGTTATCATGTTTTTATTGTGTTTTATCGTGTGTTATTTATCTGTATCTTTTTAGTTATTATGGATTAAATCAAAATAAACCAACTGCAGTTTGATTGATATTAATTGGAATGCACAATAAAAAAGATGGTAAGCTTATATATCAAGGTTCAGCCTTACACGCACAACATCTATCCAACCAGCTTTGATGCTTCCCTGCTAGTTCCTATAAGAGTTACACAGGAACAAAAACTGTTGTGATGAATCACTTCAGGCAGAGAATCTGCAATGCAAACCCCTATGATTCTGTCTGGCGCTCAGACTCGTCTCTCTGTCTGGATAAATGAATGTCGGACATGAGTAATGATACAGCTCGATATAGCAGTCAGTAGCAGAATGGTAGAATTGACAAGGACGTGGTACCTCTGCCCACTCTTGAGTCTTATTTAATGAGTTTTGATGACTAAGGAAAAGCGAACCGAGGTTTATGTTGGCATTTTTCCACAGAGAGTCGCAAGATAGTCTAATAACAACACTGGAGAGGTTTAGCTTTATTTATAATGGTATGGTATGACAAATGGATGAATTGAGGCAAACGTATAAGTGTTAAGTTTTCTTCGACAGTTTGTCGTGACGGTTACACTTAGAAGAAATCAGTGGTATGTAAGGACACGGGCACACTAAAACTCCTGATTTAAACTTCCTAAAGCACCATATTTTTTGGGGCTAAATAACCGAGCCGTGTAATCCTCAGTGCGTCTCAGCCGTGCATTAATGCACTCCACGACTGGGGATTCTTTAAGCCACCCCGTATCAGTTATTAATGAGAGCTCAAACTCTCTTACGGAGAGGAGAAAGCTGAAGGCAGGGATGATTGTACCTCTGTAATTTATGAACAGGAAACATTAAAGATTCATGACTATCTTCTTTTCAGGACGTCAGCACGCTCAAGCCAGCAGCGTTCATCATCGCCAGGGAAGGCGTAGAGAGCTGAGACAAGGGCCTTTCGCTCTGATCTCAGAACAGTGCATGACGCCCTCCTGTCCTTGAGAATACAGCTGGGAAGAGTAGCGAAGGAGTTCATCAATAACCTCAACGCAGACCTTGATTTTTCAAACAGAGAAGGTTCTTCGAGTTCCATCGCTCTCTCGCTTTTTCTCCATCGCTCAGTCGGTGTGGTGACGGAGGCATTTCAGCTTCACTTTAATGCACGTCGATTTGTCACTCATGCCCTTTATATAGTGAATGAGAATAACATGAACTCTTACGATCTTAGGATATATTGCATAATTCTCTTGGATGCGGAGATGTCCAAGGTGAACCTCCACGGATCGGGCTGATATGGCGCTGTCGCGGCTTACGGGGTTCCGCTGATGAGCTGAAGGACACATAGCCGCTTAGCAATCTCTCCAGGTCACTGTGGTGTGAAAGTTTGATCCAAATGCCAATAATAACCTTGTATCCGAAACGCAGAAAGGCAGTGTGTAATGCTACAATAAGCAGCCTCAGAAGCATGTAAGACTATCATGGTTTGAGTAATTGTATATGGCGGTGACTATAAATTTACAACCACGCTATATTGGCATAAGGATCAAACTTTCACACCAGAGTAACCTGCAGAGATTGCTCAGTGGCTGTGTGTCCTTCAGCTCATCAGTGGAACACGGCATACCAACACACCTCCATATCAGTCACTTGAAATATCTAATATGATTTATATACATTACCCGTCAAAAGTTTTGGGACGCTAACTCCCTTGTGTGTATATATTTTTTCCACCTTTTAGTAAAATAATACACTTATCAAAATTATGAAATTAAAACAAAGGGAATTATGGGAAGTATGTTGTGACTAAAAAATACAATTATATTTGATCATCTTCAGTGTAGTTACTTTTTGACTAGAATTTGCAGAAATGTTTTCTTGTCTTTTTATCAAGCAACTTCTTGATGTATCTAAATTGCTTTTTAAAGCATTTTAAAGGAGTTCTATTCTGTGCTCTTATTGGCTGTTCATTATTCAGTCAAAGTCGTCCATTAAAAAAATATATATAAAAAAAAAAATATGGGAAAAATGTAGATTTGCAAAATAATATTTTTGTCTACCTTCAGATCAAAAATCAAAATAATGAAAAACATTTAACTCAAGTGTCCCAAAACTATTGACCGGTAGTGTTACCGTTTAAAAAAATAGAGCGTCCTCGCG
The DNA here is from genome assembly GCA_006030095.1 of Triplophysa siluroides. Taxonomy (NCBI): domain Eukaryota; kingdom Metazoa; phylum Chordata; class Actinopteri; order Cypriniformes; family Nemacheilidae; genus Triplophysa; species Triplophysa siluroides. Next base: position 422,921 of record VCII01000102.1, on the reverse strand, counting down.
ATATTTTGAAGCTTTAGCTCCGCGATGCTACCATAGCACCAGAACACCGTGCTTCCCTATTACGTACCGCACTATTTCTGTTGGTTTTGCCCTCAGCACTGTGTGACGCTGCACAGCATCGCCCGGCCATGAGTGCCATGTTGAAACACTGCAAACAAATGGCTTCATTCCATCCCTGCCATTCCACCTTTATACACTCAGTCATCCTGACAGCCTGTGGGCTCTGCACAGCTCTGCACAGCCTCTCACATTCCACCATCACTCTGCCAACTCCTCTGTCTGGCCGCTACGCCTGACCAAAGACATCCAGCAAGGACGGAACGCACTCCAATGCAAATAGAAGAACACGTCTGTGACCACCACCCCAACTCTCACCCTCCCGGCAAACAATGGCATTTGAGAAGGAGACAATAAATAGCCTGTCATTGCTCCCCGGCTGTGGTGTACTTGCTCTGCGGGTTTGGACGGAGTCTGTGTCTGTCAGGGCTGAAAACAGCAAAATCAAAGCAGGCAGACAAACAGACGAAACAAAACACAGCTTAAACGAACAGTCATGGGGCGATAAGTAACTAAAGTACACTTTGAAAATTAACATAGAAACTAAACTATTAAAATGTACTGTGCGCTACATACCTGCTGTTTTCACTATCTTTCTCACTCCAGCTTTTTTCTTGTAATGCTGCTGGAATAGATTCACTATTGTAATGAGTTCAGAGACATGCTGTGGACCGGCGGGCTGTCGTCATAATGCACCGTGTCCTCATCTTCAAGTCAGCAGGTTATGTTTAAAAAAGTAACTCTAAACCTTGTCTGAATAAACAGAGATATCAGGATTACATCTTTTGTCCATGTTTACAATAAACCACATCAGGACTAATAATACCACAGTTGCTCTGTTAATGGAATTCATCTTTGTGTTTAATAACATTTCTGTTGCTCAAGACAGCAGGATGGCGAAAGTAATTTCCACCATAAAAGCGTGTTTTGGAGACAAACAACACTTTATATGTGCTAATGACATAAAAACAACAGGAGCTCGATTATAAAAAAATAATGAAATACTTTCGAGACCGTGTGGGTTAATGATACAATTTTTTGAAAGAAAGATAATATGCCACGAGCACGCAAACTTCACTCATCAATCTCAATACGAGTCCGAATGATGTTCAAGACGCATCTTCCTCGCAGTAATATCCAAGGCTGTCTCAAGGGATGCTGATGTGTTGAATCTATTTTACAAAATGCGGGCAAATGAGGACGGGCCTTTAGGTTTAGATTTCCACATTTTTATCTACAGTCATGCTGTCTTATTCTGTGATACCAAAGCTTTGAAATATGAAAGTATGTCTGATCACGACGTATAAACGCTGCTACTGTATGTGTGTTTCATAGAGAGGGAAAATGCATAGCCCAACTGGTTGAGCATGGCGCCGTTAGCGCCATGGTCAGGGGTTCAATTTCAAGGGAATGTATAAAATGTGTAGCTTGAATGCACTGTAAGTCGCTTTGGATGAATGTGTCTGCCAAATGCATAAATGAAATGTTATGTAAGGTCACCCAAAGGCATTAGAGGAACACTTGCTCATGCCACATGGCTTTCAGGACCAGTGGGTTGCCACCGTGCTAATATATTCTGTTTCACTATGCTGTCAATACTGAATGACAAATATAATTTGTGCTGCTATCTAATTGCCCGTAGGGGCTCCGATTGCACCAGCGTTGACAAAGTATAAAGAAAAAGAACAGAATAGCAAAACAAAAAAAAGATCAGAGCGAAGAACATGAGAGAGGCTGATTAGCAGGGCTATTGAATTGGAATGCTAATAACTTTAGCCGCAAGCTTGCACCTGCAGAAAAACACATTCAGTGCTTTTATAAACGTTTGATATCTAGATTTGGACTCTTAACTGTGTCCAGAAGGCAAGATCTTTAGATCTTCATTTGTTAATAGTTGCCAAATAAACACCTGTTTTACATTTAAAGGAATGAAATTTAGTGGCATCTAGTGGATTGGGTTGCCAATTGCAACGAACGGCTAACTCCACCCCCCTGCCGTTTTAAAGCACTACGGTGGCTGACACTATATGTTGTCACGTTTTCGATTTTTTGGTGAAAGAGATAACGTTTTTATGAAACGTGTCTGTAGAGCAATTTGTCCGTTTAGGGCTACTGTAGACACAACATGGCGAATTCCATTCAAAGGGACCCATGATGTATGTAGAGATAGAAATAGCTCATACTAAGGTAATAAAAACATAACACTTCATTACGTAAGGTCTTTATACACCTCTGAACACAAAGTTATATACATTAAAGGCCTATTGCATGTCTGTCAATAGATCAGATAGAAACAATTACACATTGGACCTTTTTGGTTCACATTATTCAATTTACTGTGTTTCACTTATAAAAATAAACATGAAATATTGGTTGGATTTCACTCATTTCTCTGTTTGTCTTGTGTGTGTTTTAGGAGATTCTGGACTCTCAGACTTGATGCCGTATAGGTCAAAGAGATCCCTGTTGGTTCCACCTATGTTTGTCCCGGAGAACCAGCGAGCTCCCTTCCCCAGGTTGGAAAGGTACAGTCACACCGAAAATTCGTAATCTTTTCAAATGTTATTATTGTACAGAGGGAGGATCAGTTTGAGTATAACCTTGCTTTGCGACATTAACTGCTTGACTCAACAAAAGTGTTATTATGAGAACACTATCTTACTAGCTTTTGAGTAACACTTTTGTTTTGCTTTCTTACAATTACTCGACACACATACTAAAATCAGGTGGAATTGCCGTACACAGAATGGAGTTTTAACGCTTAGATGTGATCCTTGCTGCCCTTGCTACACAGGCAGTAAATAAACACAGTAATGAGAAAATTGTACTACACCACCGCTGGTTTCTAGTAACACAATATATAAACTGTTTCTCCTTATTCAACTACGACCAGAATCAGCCGTGTTTACATTACTAGGTAAAGATATGTGAAAAGTAATTCTGCTGTACTCTCAAGAGCATCTTAACACATTTAAAACTCGTAATGATCTGTTAGATATCCTTTAAAATCATTACTAATATTGTTCTAAGTTTTTGGGTTTCATTGAATATATTCTATATAATAATATATTCATTTTGGGAGTTTTCTGTTTGTGTGCTTACGTTTCAGTGTCTTTGTTTTTTCAGCTCTCTCGATTTTTCTAGCAGCCTCTGAGACTAGAAGATTGAGAGCACGCATGAAAACTGTAGAAAAAGAGGAAAAATACAAACCAAGAGAGCCTAAGCCAAGCACATCATGCCTAATTGCAAGCTGGAGAGCAATTTTGCCCCAGTTGTAAGCAGACATTTTTTTTATCACCAGACCAGTCTGTGAAATGACTGTCAGGGGAGATGTCCTCTGTATCTTTTCCCTCTACAGCTACCTGGAGAAGTGTCTGTTTTAGGGCAGGAGGTGATGTCATCACTTTTTAAGACTGAACTGTGGTTGAATTCTTTAAAAATAAAAGATGTAGTCTGCTGATAGAAGAAAAAAAATGTATACAGGAAAGTTAACGGAAAGACTTTTCTATTCTCTTTCTATCCTGCAGTTATTCCTTACAGAAGCGCTAGATTCTTCTGGTGTGGCACGTAAACCACAGTGTCGTCTTGTTTTTTATTTTTGTTGGTGTTCTCTATGTTTCTCCACAAGATCTTTCAAGTGGAACCACACAGGGAGACATGTTACTGTGACCTATTTCATTAGATAGTGCTGCTGAATATTAGACACCAAGCGAACAGGATGTTCCACGTTGATAAATCGTGTTCTCTTCACTGTTTACCTGCCATAAGGTACAGATTCGTTATTTATCATTTGCTTTCTTTTTGAAGGGGATAGACTGGGGGAAAGTGGGAATTAATCACTGGGATGATAGACGCTTGAAGACAAAGAATAGGGTTTCCCAGCTGTTTTCTATCTGGGAAATGCAGTGAACGTGTTCAGATGTTTTGGGAAACCCTGCTGTTTTTCTTCCAGTTTCCATCATTTGGTTGTTTATTGCCTAAAGCAGGTGAATCATGCTGTCACTCATTATTCGCTTATGGTTTTAGGATAGCCACTCACTATTAAAACACAAGGGTAGGTTTACGAGATTAACATACAAACATATTGGCAACATTGGAAACCTTTTGGGAACTTTGTAAATTGAAGTTTTTCTTGCAATGTAGTTGTTTTCCTGTGACAAAAGAGATATTTGCATCTACATAATGTTGTAAAAAATTGAAATGACATGAGAGTGAGTAAATGATGGAAGAATTTACATTTTTAGGTAAAACTACCCCTTTATTCCATTTAGAATGGATAATTGCATTAATGATTTTAGGAAGGCGATCACACTCAGTTTAAATCACCCAAAGTTGTTTCTGCTCTTGCTATAAAGATGAATTTCATTGGTGTTGATTTGAGATCCACTCTCAGTTACGGGGTTTGAAGTATTGGAAAAGTAATAAAGAACAGATGTGCCCTGATTCCCTTTCGAGCTTTGACATCGGTTTGCTGTGGGATTATGGGGGATTTATTACGGTGGAGTTTTCACAGGTTGCACTGCAATCTCACAAATGGGGAAAAGTCCTGATCTTTCCTCTCGGACCGCCTGGTAATTGTCTCTGGAGTAGTTTTCAATGTGTGGTGTTGGTATCTTGTGGGAGCTGTTCTTTTCATGTTCTGGACAAACATTTTCTGTAGGGATTAGACCGCTCGGTTTAGTGCTCTGTATTTATTGGCACCTGGGGATGACTGTAATGCTCTACACATTTTGGTTTTCACCATAGGTGATCCTAGATCTTTCGTTCGTTCGTTCGTTCGTTCTCTCGTTCTTTCTGTCTTTCTTTCTTTCTCAGGTCTGTTTTGTCAAGTAAATGTTTTAATTTTAAGAACAATTCGATTTTTTTGCAAAATAGGCATCAATACACATTTGAAAAATCAAGTAGTTTGATAACCAGAATGTAATTTTGGGTTGACTTAAAAAAAAAAGCAAGACATATTTCTCCAGATCACAGGATTGATAGACTAAGATCCCCCTACACTGAAATTTCAGAATCGCCCTTGGACATCACAGTCTCTCTCGCTCTCATTCTCCTCATTACCACTGGCACGCTTTGCGACTCCTTTCGACGACTCACTTCCTCACACTTCTAAAAGATGATTTCGCGACTTTCGGCACAATCAGCTTATGCTTATCACTTGTTTCCGCACGTCCCCCGAGCACAACAGATTTCTAAACTGATGAAACTGTTTACCATTCAGAGTGACTAATTGCACAACAACATCTCACACTTAACAATGTGTGGTGCATTTTTTGTAGTTTTCTCAGGGCTTAGAACTGCTTTGAGTACAACACAAGCCCTCTGAAATACTCCCATACTTCTGGCTGTCCACAGAAACTTCACATACAATATGTGGCCTGACCATTCAGATACAAATGTACAAATTACGTCTCAAAGGACTGAACACTTGTTTTCACAGATAATGAGGCAAGACCTTTGAGTCTCAGGTTGAAAAATGACTTATTGTATCAGTTATTTGTAAATAGACTTACTTAGCATAAGTTTTAATGATTGATGGGGGGTTGTCATTGTTACTGCTATATTTTTTGACCTTGCACTTACACCCAAGTCTTCTGTGGAGTGAGCTAGAGAGCGAGGGCTCCAGTGCTCTAGAGTTAGTTAAGTGCTTATTGTGGATGTCCGGAGCGTCTGTTTGTGCACTTTAGAAAACGTGGCCCTATGTTTTTCTCTCCTAACAGTGAACATCTCTTGTCAGTATTAGAAAAAAAGATGCTTATAGGGTATAAAGAAGTTGTCGAGAAGCTGCGCAGAAGTCGATAAGTTCAAGGTCAATTTCAAGCTTTGTCAGCTTTATCACTATGATGCAAGGGAGGTTGCCAGGGCCTCGCCAAGTGGTTGCTAAGGTTCCTCTAGAACATTTTTTCAGCAGCACTTCAGGGTTCTTTTTTTTAATCTTACATATATTATTAAATCTTAAGGATATTCATTTTACATTTTCATTCGGTTATAAATGTTTTGTTGGTTGTATAAAAACGGAAACAGGAAGTTTTTCTGGACCAGTCTGCGTTGTTTTTCCGAAGTGGTCTATACAGTATGTACAGTATATATATGTATATATATTACATAGTATACATAGTCTATTAGTTACAATTTCATTGTAATTTGAGGTTTCATTTGCTTGTGTGTGTTAAAAAAGAGTAGTTGGTGCCAATTTTAATAGTTATTTTTGTAATCACATCCAACAAAGAAAATCAAGTCATTTGTTTTATTAGTTTATTAACTATTATTATTTTATGACGTTGCCTTTTTTCTGTCCTCGACCCTTGTGTTTCCAAAAAAGTTGCTGGCTTTTGTATTGTTTCTATGGAAACGTTAAGCGCACTTTGTCTAATGCATAGTCCCTGTGACATCAATTCCATTCAAAGTCAAGCATCCATAAATCAGAGGAGATTATACAGCACTGCAATGCTTATACAGTGGAGAGCAATGACAGCAGAATGATCGCGAGAGAGAAAGGGAAAGAATGCGAAGACATTTCTTCTCCTCCCCTTATGTGCTTTATTGTCAGAGAAGTTGGAGTCAGGGGTCCCTCCTACCCGTCATATCCAGACATTGGCAAGAAATGCTGCTCTTTCATGTCCTCTCTGCTCCTAATGAGAGCTGATAGAAATAGGTGAGCGACTCCCTCAGGGCTCTTCTCTGACATCCTCTAATGACTGAGAAAAAAGCGAGGCCGTGTGTAGGTTTGTTTGTGTGTACTTGCGTTTGTTTGTTAAAATAAGACACGGCCTGTGTGTGCGCCTCAAACAAGGAGGCAGCCCTGTGATCCGTTTCTTTGGTGATGCAGTCTGTATTGCTCCGCCTCCCCAGTAGGATATTAAAAAAATATGTTTGTGGAACTTTGGAAAATGAGGGCAACAGTTTGCATGACTTATTTTAAATGAGTCTTTATTATATAGACTCGCTGAGCAAAGTTTGCCATGTATACAAATATAAATATTACTGTTACCTTGTAAGTGCTGTTGTGGCTTAACGTGTTTCAATGGTTATTTCAGATATTATATTCTGATATTTTTTTAGCATGTTGCGAAATGACATTTAAATAGTGCATCCAAACATACTTATCCTTCTTTTGTCAAAAACCTTTTTTCTATAAAATATAAAAGGAGATTATTTATATTAAGTGTGAATGCATGACAGAAAAAAACTTTGTTTTATTATCAATGCCTATTTTAGTAAAGTTTTAAAAGTTTAAGATATCATGCTTGAACTTTTTTTGTTTTATTTGCATAGCTTTAAATTGTTCGATACGTTTTTAATAAGAAACATGTCACTTTGAGCAAACTCATCACATGCGCACTAATAACCCAAAATAAAACTTAACACCACTCATTGAACCAAGTAATATAATAGCTGCATTCAAATTAATTTATTGTAACGGGATCACCCACGGAAACACAGGACAAAGGGGAAGGTTCGGAAGACATTTGGGAAGGCTCGGAAGACATTTGGGAAGGTTCGGAAGACATTTGGGAAGGGTCGGAAGACTTTTGGGAAGGCTCGGAAGACATTTGGAAAGGCTCGGAAGACATTTTGGAAGGCTCTTTGAGGTCCACTTTAAAATATAATGGGTCCAGCTCCAGTGAGACGCCGGCGTCCAATTTCATCAGAAAGCATGTATTAACAGAGCGATCATCCCAATCCACCCGATGGCAAATGTCCAAGAAGTCCTCCACATACCTCTCCAAAGGACGGCCGTAGTGGCAGAGCTGGTACTGGAGGACGTCCTCTGGAGAGTAAAAGCCGAAGTATTCCATTGTATTGGAGGTTGAACTTTTGTAAAGGGATCACCCATAGAAACACAGACGAGGGTGGGTAGGTAGGGAGGAAACAAAACCACTTTAAATAATAATATCCAAACATTTACACTTAAGACTCGACAGAGAACATGAAAACAGGGTGAGTATAAATAAAGTCCTTGTGATGGGGTGATCGCTGGCAGGTGAGGGTGATTGCTGATGTGGGACAGGTGAGGGAGCGCAGAGGAAGATGGGAATTGTTGTCCGGGGGATACTTGAAATGAAGAACACGGGAGGTAGACAGGGGCAGACGGAACCGTGACAATTGTATTATTTCCCTATTTCTTGATTTAAGAATAAGTTCAAAGTCTATCCATAATCATCCAAACATTTCTTGACACTTTCCAACAGTCCCCCATCTTCTTGTTTCAAATGTTTGTCTATTACACCACACACTTTCCCCATTCACTCATCTACTGTTTTCTGTTCCTGTCATCCATCTGGTCTCGTGTATCACCCTCCTCGCATTTCTTCCATTTGTGCCGTTTCTCTTCCCTCTCCCACCGCAGGACACATCACACCTTTAATAAAGAACCTCGAGCATAGAGAGAAGAGTTGGTGTTTTATTGTTCTAGCTAGCAGATCGATAGTGTAGATGCTTTCCTGTGGCTCAGTGATAAGAGTATGGCGCTAGCAACGCCAAGGTCATGGGTTCAATCCCAGGGGATTGCACATAGTCAGAAAAAAATGTATAGTACAATGCAATGTAAGTCGCTTTGGATAAAAGCGTCTGCCAAATGTAAAATGTAAATGTGTGCATCGTAAAACTGAAGGAAAACAAACTCCATAGCAACAATACACACTCTGAGTCTCGCAGAGGGACAGGAGGAAGAGTGTGGGATGAAAAATCTAGATGTAGACCATGCTTGATGGACTTGGTTTTTCTCGGCTGTTTGTAGCTCGTTCCCCAGAGTTCATTAAAGAGGAGTCTATTATGAATAATGATTTTTTTTATGAATAAGTCAAATTACTGTATGTATCCTCTATTTCTGTGTGTGTGTGTGCAGCATACTGATAAAAAAGTACATTCAATGCACCGTGTTTCTATGGGAAGAAGCATCTTCTACACTCTCAAAAATAAAGGTGCTTGAAAGGTCTTCACAGTGATGGCTTGAAGAAACATTTTTGGTTCCACAAAGAACCATTCAGTCTCTTTCGTACCACCAAGAACCTTTTGTGAAACAGAACAGAGGTTCTTTGGATGTTAGAGGTTCTTTATTGAACCATTCAAACAAAAAGGTTCTTCTATGGCATCGTGAAGCATATTTTTTTATGTGCAAATATATAGCAATGCAGACTAATATGGAGAAATATGAAGAAAATTTGGAGAAAAAAACTAACAATGAAAATAAATCTCTTTTTAAATGAAAAATATTAATATTCATAATATAAAACAATGTAATGTTAACAGTTTTTTTCTAAATTTTGCTGTCACACCATTTATTCGTCACCCACCCATACACTGTCTATATTTATACTTATGCATTTGGCGGTTGCTTTTATCCAAAGTGGCTTACAGTGCATTACAAAGTCTGCATTTTTTATCAGTATGTGTGTTGTCTTGGGATTCAACCCATATACAGTTCACTGTATATTCGTGTGTGCTTGTTGTCTGTCTTCGTAGCTGCCTAATGTGTTGTTTTCCTGATCCTGTCTAGCCGTTTACAGTTACAGCCCACCCGTCCACTCAACAGGACAGCCCCTATTGTGCTATAAAATTTAGCAATTTCACAGCTGTTTGCCGGCCACCAGGATTTGAAGATTTCTTGCTGAAACTTCCATTTGTGTTCCTCGGAGTCTTAGCAACACCCGCTCGGTGCATTTGTCAGAATATTAATGTTCCCTGAGTTAACAGAGCCTGTAATTATAAAGGAGAAGAAACAGTATTAGCGTATGATCTGGCAGAAAGGATCTGTTCGGGAAAGATAAATAAAGCTAACAGGGGCTTTCCGCATATAGACAATTACTTTGCTCGGATTCATTTTCTAAATGGGATATTTCTTCTTAAGCTTAATTACAAGATATGGGGGAGTTCAAGGTGGGCAGCCTCTGCGATACAATGCTTTTGAGTTTATTGCTTTTGATAAAAATAACTTTAAGAGAGACTGTTTTACACAAAAGGAGTGCTTAAAAGGGTCGTTATTGTGTCATTAGATAACTGCTGTTAAGCCGTCATTAGCTGTTAAGTTCCAACCATCTAATTTGCACAAAAATATAGTTTACACAAAGCCAAATTAACCGCAGGTGGTAGTTCTGGTCACACTCGCTGGAAATAAACATTGCTTTTAATATACACAAATAGATCTAATTTACAAGCTTTAGTTCACCAAAACACTGTGCGAACATAATTACATTATTTGAAGAGTGTTGTAATACCCGGGATTTCTCGCCGTATGTTCTTCATCAAGCCTGCAAGGACATCAAGGATCACAAAGTAAATCAGATTTGACATGTGCTTAAAATGTGAGATCAAACAACGTTTTTGCACTTGTGCATGTTAACATTCACACTTAATTCAAAGAAATCTGGAAGAACATGTGTAACCAAACAACAATGAACCCCATTGACTTCCATTGAATGGACACACAAGCACTCAAAATATATTTTGTTTTCCACAGAAGAAACAAGACATAATGATGGGTTGTGCATGTTAACATTCACACTTAACCACCGTTGCTTGTGCTTGTATGTGTGATTAATGGCACTTCTTTCCTTGATTTTAACTTGCTACACTCGGATGGGACTCGCTGGACTTTGCTGTGTTTATCCAGTCGCATGTGAGTACTGCTGAGAAACCTGAAGGAAACATCTGCATGCGATGTTGTCATCAGTGTATAATAATGTATATATGCTAGAATGCATAGATTGATAGATGTTTTATTCCCTGATTGGTATTGTTTCATACGTATAATGTAGGTGATCTCATCTGACATGAAGGCAGACCACATCTTTCGTCTGACTGGAAAGGGGGCGGATCAGGACCCAAAGGGCGTGTTCAGCATCAACCGACTGACAGGAGAGGTTGCGGTTAGCCGAGCCTTGGACCGAGAGGCCATCGCGTATTACCATGTGAGTGTTCTTGTGGAACAAAGTGTATCAATACTTAATGATGCTGTTCGCTACCTTGTTTTTGAGTGAGTTTTGTGTTTCAGTAAGTGAGAAAAGTCATTTAAAGGGACAGTTCACCCATAAATTCAGTCATAATTTACTAATTGTATATCTTAATGTTTTTTTTTCTATGGAAGACAAATACATACATATATTTTTAGGGATAGTTCACCCAAAAATAAAAAAATGATTTCATAATTTACTCACTATTTGAAATCTGCATGACTTCTGCAAAACACAAAAAAATTATTTTGAAGAATGTTGATAACCAAACAATGGTACCCATTCACTTCTATTGTATGGACACAAAACCAATGCAAGTCAATGGGCACCGCCATGGTTTGCTTACCAACATTCTTCAAAATATCTTCTGTGTTTTACAGAAGAAAGAAAGTCATTAAGGTTTGACTTTTTGTGAGCAAGTGATGACAGAATTTCTCCTTTTGGGTCCCTTTCAATAAATTTTAAGAGAATAGATTTTTTACCATGAAGGTTTGAAACAATATGCAGCGATAAATAATGACCAGGTTTTCTTTTTTTGGTGAACTATTTCTTTAAAGACCTCAAGGTCACTACTTCAGGTTTATTCAAGTCATATTAGACAGTCCCACGACGAACTGAACGTCCCTAATCGAAAAGAAAATATGTTTTTGCTTCACCTCATGCATCAGGACGATTAATAGCTGTAATGACTCGTATCTCCTTGGCAGCCAGCGAGCGCCTCAGTGAAGAGAATCCGACTGGCGTTCAGAATGTCGGACTGCAGTTAGAGGCAGTTTTTCTACACCCCTCGTGTGTGATCAATGATGCAGCTGTCAGCTGGCTTGTCAGACTTAGTCGGCGCGCAGATAATGTGTGTTGAGTTTGTGTGTATGAACGTTACTCTTCCTACACTTCTGTTTCTTGTGAAGACTGACAGTGACTTCCTTGCTAGAAAATCCAGTTTAAAGGGATTGTTCACCCAAGCATGATTTTTTTCAACATTTACTCACCCACATATTCCAAACCAGAACATAAAAGAAGACATTTGGAAGAACAGAACACTGGACTAAAACTTTGCTATTGAAAGCGCTCGCTAAAATGCCTAAATGTAAATGTAAATGTAAATGTAACCAAACAACAATGAACCCCATTGACTTCCAATGTATGGACACAAAGGCACTCAAAATATATTTTGTTTTCCACAGAAGAAACAAGATATAATGATGGGTTGCCAGAATTTGAATTCTGGGTGAACTATTCCTTTAAGATGGAAAGCTGTGTTTTGTAAAATGGAAGCTGGTTTGTAACTGGTTATTATAGTTGGTCAATATTCAGAAAACCAGCTCGTCCACCTGAAGTTGGTAAGACCAGCTGGTCCAAGACGGTCTAGCTGCTAGGAATCGGCTACCATGCTTCAAAGTTTATCTGAGAGAGCTAAAGCCGGATTTTCCAGCAGGGTTACTTTGGTTTATCTATCAGATTGGCTGTGTGATATCTTTGTAGAGGTGGAAGAAAAACTGAAAACGGATTTCAATATGCAGAACCTTGCCAACAGAAAAGACCACCCCATGGCAACTCCAGATAACAAGATAGACAATGTGAGTCCTTTGATTTGTTTGCTCCGTTGAGCAAGATGGTGCTTTGATTCAAGAATTCAAGAGATCTTGTTCTCATTCACTTTGTATCTTTTGTCGTTTCACTGATAAAGCAGGGTTTACCTGGTTTTTCCATCCCCCTGTAGAGAAGAACTAAAGCAACGCTGCTTAGTTTGATATCCACCTGTCTGGCTAGGAAAAGCTTCAATAAAAAGTTGCTCCGTCTCCGTTTTGTTCCACCCCACTGGTATGCTCAGATAAAATGTGCTTAGGAGGGTTTTGAACAATCTCTGTCAGCCTGTCGCCTTTGGCTTGTCTTTTCAATAAAAAAAGAGATTTTTTGTAATAAGATATAATTTCATAGTATGGCTCTTTCTCGAGCACAAGTTATCCTTCCTCAGGGCGCTGTATGTTTGGTAAGTCAGGCGAGGACGTTAACGCTCGGGTCAGGTAGTTGCGGTAAAGCGGGCGTGTGCTTTGGAGAAGGGGGGTAATCGCAGGTAGACAGAGCCCAGATCAAAGTCGATGGAGCATGACTGACATCACTCTTTTACCGGCAATCTCAAAAGCAACCGGCAAACGCTTGCACATCAAAGTCTGGCATTTTATAGCACTAATACTCAAACACTGTGTTGATGAAGGAATGATGCTAACCACAGCTGTTTTTACATCTGTTGGATGTGTCTTTTGAGAAATATTACTTACTGTCTCTCTCTCTCCGACTCTCTCTGTCAGTCGCTCTCAAGGTGTCTCTTTAGTTATAGTTGTCTGTTATGTTTGATCTAATATATTATTCCTTGTATGTCTGATCACATAAACATAGTGTCATTTTTATCTGTGTATGGGTAATTCCAGGTAATAATATATTCAAATAGGGTTAGGGTTAGAACCATACTTAAAAAATATAGAATTATTACAAATTTAAAATGTATATATATACACACACACAAACATGTACATACACACATGTACATACTGTATAATATATAAAGTACATATACATATAATTTACTGTTTTATTTGTAATAATTTTATATATATAGTTTATTTTGTAGCAGCAGAAAGGCCTTTTCTTTTCTATTCTATTCTATTCTATTCTATTCTATTCTATTCTATTCTATTCTATTCTATTCTATTCTATTCTATTCTATTATATTATATTATATTATATTAAAATGGATTTTCTTCTTTTCTCATTTTCTCAAGTCGCGCTGGGACAGGGTCTGTGAAGCAGGCATGTCAGTATTGTAATAACCCACTAGCCCTCCTGCTATGGCTGAGAGCCTTATAGCCCCTCTCCTCTAATGGCATGTTGTTTTCAGCCCCCCTCTCTCTAATCACACAGATGGGCTTGTTCTTTGCTCTCATCTCAGCCAACTCACACACACACACACTCTTATACAAAGTAACACCACCGTGCCGCCACACTTCACCTAATTCCGTGCCACACTGGTGGGAATAACCGCATTTTCCTGCTGATCCCTCTGCAGCACATCAGGAGTAATTACACCACAGCTAATTCCAACCAGTCTCACATGAGGAGTAATCACAGGCGTACGCCATCCAGTGTGGCCCAGTACGGCACATACGGTTAGGGGAGGAAGGAAACCGGGCCAGGGTGTTTGCAGGCGACATTGCATCGCCTGTGTGTGTCTTAGTCACCGGCTCTGCGGGAATCGAGCCTCACAGCGGTTCCTGGCAGCAAGTTTTTAAACTTTGCTGTTTATTCCTCCCATTTGCCACATTTGTGTTGGTTCATTTGTCTATAGTTTCTTTCCTTTTTTGGTAGAAAATGTGGTCCATTCACATGCAGGAGGTGTTAGGGTGGTTGCCAGGGCGTTGCAGTATGGTTGCTAAGGTGCTTTGTTTGTTTTGTGTGGTTTGCAAGAGGTCTCCGGGTGGTTGCATGGAGGTTTCTAAGTGGTTGTTAAAGAAGTTTAGAGTGGTTTTAATTATATTGTAGTGTGTACGATATACAGGATGGTTGTCAGGGTGTTGCTGAGTGTTTGTTAAGCTGTTCAAATGGTTTTAGTGAGATTGTAGTGACTAAGAAGGTATACGGGGTGGTTGGCAGGATAGTGCACTATGGTTTCTGAGGTGTTGTGGCTTTTTTAGCTTGTTTTGTGGTTGCTAGGGGTGTCTATGTGGTGGCCGGGGTGTTGTTATGTGGTTGTTATGGTGTTCTAAGTGGATTGTAGTAAGGAGGTGTACAGGGGAGTTGTCAAAGTGTTGCTATGAGGTTGTTAAGGTGTTTAGAGTAATTTAAGTGAAATGCTAGTGAGTAGGGAGGTCTTCTGGGTGGTTGCTAGGGACTTGTCAACTAGTTTTTCTGAAGAGGCAACTTGTTTTATTGTCCTCCCGGTGAAATAAAACAGAGGTTTGATTGCTTAGAGTGATATGCCACAATTGAATGTTCATAGGTAGAGGTTTCTTCAAATTCTTTGTGTATGAGCAAAAGAAGCAGTGCTTGCTGTAGCAAAAGGGCAGATGCCTAAAAAGGACAAAGATGCAGGTGCCTGTAGACACACGCAGGCACATCAGAGGGGGGCTGACAAATAGAGACCACTGTTGCATCCAATATACGGATATTTATTCTCACATTGTAACAACTCACTGGAACTGTTTAATTCCCACTGTTTAAATTTACAACCCACAGATCTTACTTGCACAGCAGGAGGGGACCAGTTAACACACACACCAACACACCGGTGTCTCACCGCTCACACACTCGATTCCCACTGGCTCATGCACACATATATGCAAACACACACACACATTTGCATGTCCGCGCACACACACAGGCAAATCCCCCAAGCAATTTTTTTGTTTTAGGAAGCGTAGCATTTTCCCAGACTGGCTAACTAACCGTGCAATTGACATCTTAGAAGCTCTTTCTCTGTGCCAGAGCCACAAAGTGACTCCTTAATTACGATCCTCTCTATGTGCCGTTCACGGCCAGACTAGAGCAAAACACAAGACCAGGATGAATTATTTGACTGATCTGAAATCAGGCCCCCGTGTCATGCCTTGTCAATTTCCTCAGAGGCTTGTTACCGCAAGGAAATCGTACCGTAAAAGGTTGAGCATGAAGGACCTGTGTTATGATCGCCACACGCGGTGGCTGGTCCCTGAACAGTTAAAAAGGAGGATGTAAGGATTTTGTTGTATGATGAGATTGATGTGCTAGATTGTGCTAGAAATTGTCAGAAATGTTTAAGAAAATATTGAATTTAATCAATTGTTAAGTTAAATAACGTTATAGAGGGTATGCATTGACGTCACTTGAACACGCCGGGACACGCCCCCCATCAGCGCCAGGACACGTTCCCCTGAGTGGTAAAACACGCAGAAAAATGGCTGGGGAGAAAAGGAGAAACAAAGAAACCGAGACAAAAACACGCAATTATTTGCTGAAATTACAAGCAGCTGAACTCGACGGTGATCCTTTCGACTTCCCTAAGACTTACAAAGGGTTTCTGATATTGGAAGCAGTCATTTTGCTGAATGTTTTACCCCTCACGGGGGCGCGCTCTGGCGTGCTCACGTGGTAATGTGACAACACGTCCATACCCTCTACAAGAAATGTTGCATAAATATTTAGATAACAGATTTTTTCATAGAAAAGAAAATCATGTTTGGAGTGATGTGAGAATGAGCAGACGACTTTGATCTTTTTTAAGAACATATTGTTCATCTAACCACGTTCTCGGAAACATTTCTCACTGTCACTGTCATGATAAAAACTAGTCGCGTAGAGACACCTAGGCGTGCAGAAAAATAAAGAGCCAAAACCCATCCATCCATTAACACAGAACATATGGATGATGTTTTTCCCGTGTCGCCGCAGCCATATGACAGCATCGCTCCATTGCTTTCAGAATAGTCTGTTGATGACAAAGTCAGGAGTGTTTTGGTGCTTTGTCTCAGGGGAGAGAGACTCTCTCCACACCCACAGCAGGTTGGCACAGAGAGATTTTGATGAAATGGGTGTCTTCTATGACTGTACTAGCACTCATGCTCACCGGAGGGGCACGCTTACTTACCGCTGGCACAGAGATGTGCTCCGGTCCACCGTAGGGCTGTAATGGAACTGGCTTGTCCAACAGCTGTTTGTTTGCCATCGGCCTGACACACTTCTTGATCCTGAGGGCGCTGGCACGCTGCGTTTAACAGTGGGGGAACTTCAGCATCTGTGTGTGTGAATCTTCTTTTTTGCACGTTTATTTGTATGTGGGTGCATGCCATCTGTCCTCGATGTAACTGCTGATATTTATACAATCCTAATTGTGTAAAGAGCTCTGTGTGCCCTCAGGACTGGTTTTTAAAAGGACAGTTTATCCAATAATGAAAATTGTGTAATTATTTATTTAACCATATTTTAAAGGGTGAAAATATGTTTTTGGGGGAGAATATTCATCCTTTTCTTATTGTTATGTCTATTTTTATATCATCACTATTCTACTGGTGGATGAAATAATGATGACATAACAACAAAACAACAATTAAAAGCATTTTTACGGTTTTAAGTTGATTTTTTATGTATTTTTAATTTGCAAGTTCGCACCCTGCTATTCCACATTCACTTGCATTGTGTTTAAAAATAGCCAAGTATTTTTTTAAATACAGGTAAATGATGCCACAATTTTAATTTTTGGGTGAACTACTCCTTTAAAAAAGTTCATGAGCGCACATGAGATATCTGGGCATAGAAACCAATGAGCTAACCATCTGTGCCAGCTTTCAGCCCCTACATGCGTGCCAGTTTTAAGTATTTGAACCATTTGTCTCCTACATCTGTCGCATCTCACAAAAACGTTTACATCTGAGCACAGAAGCAGGAATGACTATTAGGTCAGCTGGCCTAAGGTCATATTCCATTGTTACATCAATTAGTGTTCTCATTATGTGTGGCCCCAACACTAATTACTGCCATTATTTCCCGCTAACAGTTATGAGCCCTGTAGTAGTGTACGCTAAGACTGCCTCTCAACTCTGAGTGCGGGAAGGACACTTTTGGTCCAGTGCCCCGCTGTGGTTTCTCAATCAGGCCGACCATTCACATCACAATAATGACCTTCACACAGTTTCCAAAAGTTTGGCGTGACTGTGTATCAGATCAGATTGTGCCCTGATGGTTAAAACCAGGCCAATAGTCGTGTTTAATGGCACCCATCGGTATTGCTGTCTAATCAGCCCCCTCCTTACAGCACCAGTCACCACAGCTGAGATGAAACATTAAACATTTAATGTGAGATTAAAATCTCCATTAGTCTGAAGAGTGCTAAAAATGCCGAGGGAAGTGCTCAAGTTTCCAGGTCTTACCGTGTCTGTAGTTTATCATGAAGGTCAGAGCCGATCAATATACTATACATATCAACAAATAAGTGCTATGCAGTGCTATGTGGATTCTATGCTAACTGAAGACTTGATGTTATAGCTACAGTGCATAATGTTATGATATTTTACAACGAAATTCTGTTTTAGTTTTTTTCATTTTTATATGGAAGCGTTTCTAGTTCTGGGATTAATTCATACCAAATCACCAACATTACATTTTTTGTGCATATAGTTAAAATATTATCCTAAAGTGTGCTACTTTATTTATTTATGTAAACTTTATACAAAGATCAAATTTATGAAAGGAAATTAATAAATTGTTTAGTTTTCAAAATCAGACTTACAACGGTATTGTCTATTTAATATTTGAGCATCAAATTACGTTTACCAAATTGTCCTGAATACTTGTTTTTTCCTCACAGGCACTTGTATTTCCTGTAGAAAAATCTAATCTAGTTGAGTATAACAACCTTGCATTAATTTTTCCCTCAAATGTGTTTTCCTAAGATGCTATCAGCTTGCGTTTTACCAACCGATTACATCAAATCATGTTAAACAACCAACCAATCAGAACCAGTGATCCTTGAATGTTACATTATATATTGCTGATGTAATGTCCCACATGTGAGGTTTCATTCAGAGAGTGGCTTCATAAACTGAGTTCAGCACATTGGCTGCATCTGCTCTTATCTGGCAGAGGAGATGGAAGCCTCCCCGGGTCTGACCAGTGGTTGAGGGCTTTATTTTTGTGGTTTAACGATGATGGATCCCTGCAAGGTCACTCTGTAAATTGGCATATTGACCACGGTGATTGTGAGGACCAAATCAATATGGACTGAAGTGCTGAGCACACGCAGCAGTTTTTTCTGAAGTTGACAGTTGTGTCAAGATATCTTGATAATAAATATGAATAATTCACAACATACAATACATGATTGGACCTGTAATGAAATGTCTTTCTGTCCATCCACATTGAGTTGACAAATATGCTGTACATGTGTCCTCCTATGGTGTGACAGCAAAACTTGCAAAACAAACTGTTAATAATATATTATTTGATATCATTTATATTTATAATTTAAAATAGCACAAGAGAGATTTATCTTCATTGTTAGTCTTTTACACATTTTTGCTTTTACACCATAGGACACATTTACGGATTAGTTATCATTATTACTTTAGCTTACCTGAAATTTTACCGGAATTCTGTCATTTTATTCGTCCCTATTTCGTCCCAAGTCTGTCTTTTGTGAGATTAATATCACTGTCTCTTACTCTTACTTAATTCAATCAAAATGATGGTTTTTACATTCCACTCGCCATTCAGTATAGGCCCACATCGAATACACAAACACACATGCATTCACATTCAAGCAGGAACGTTTTTAGAGATCACGCAAATACCCACCACGCAAGTCTGATGAATCACGCATTCTGTAAGCATCATAGCAACTGAAGTAGAAATAATCATTGCAGACAAAATATTTGTTTTCCACTGAGGTGTGAAATAAAAATAAACCAGCCTTCAGACTGTATTTGTGTTTAGCACAAATCTAAGAATTCCACAAGCGCTGATTAACTGGAAAATGCAATTAAAACAGAGAGCGGATACTTAAATTCACTCCATGACTTCAGCAAATAATATGTTGTTCAAATACTGAAATGTCCCTTTAATGCTCCTTGAGGTTCTTTTTCCTACTTTTAAATCTGTGATTCATTTGGGTTCACATTGAACTGCATGATGGATCCTCTCCTGAAATTAGAGGTTCATGATGTCACTTATTGGGTTCTTATGGAAGTAATGATTGGTGAGGAAGACAGTTGAGGAGAAGCCGAGAGTTGAGAGGAGAGAGATGAGTGTCTCTAGACGGCTCTTCTGTAGATGGTAGATCTTAAGATGTCTCTCCAAGGGTAGAGGCTCATGTCTGAAGTATCTCTCTGGAGACTTGAGTCTCTGCACATAGACATACTTACGCCTGAGAGCCCATCTGGGCTGACAACAGGCCACATACACACCCCACAGAGACATAGAGCTTTTAATAATTTCATAATCACAAATGTCTCCACAATTGTTTGTTGAATGACTAATGTGCGTGTTATAATAGAGGTGAAATGCGTATACGCTGTGAAGTTGTTCTGGCAGATGCATTGCACCTCTTTTCTGTACATTTCTTTATGTATGTTTCTTTATTTATTTAGCTTTTTCCAAAAAAAAAAGTTGGTTCTGTCAGGGTATAAGTCACATGGTATAAGTCTATAAGTACAAGTGCATGCGATATTAAAATGTGTTGTTAAGTTATGTTTTACGATGACTTCTTATCTATGGGCATTCTTCAGCATCCTGCTTGTTCGGCTTGCGGATAAAGGGTGTTACTCTCGGAGGATTTCCGATTAATCCGAGCGTCAGGTGGAGGGCTCAGCGGGAAAAAAGTTTGATTACGCCGGCAAAAGGCAGCGGTGATGTGCGCCCGTGCGAGAAGAATAACCAGACAGTTGTCCACTTCATTTACGACTGGCTTTGGAGATATGTCCAGAGACAGGTGATGTTCCTCTCCGATTCTCACTCCTCTTTTCTGCTTGGCTGGGCAGTAATTTACTGGGCATTGGTAAGCAAGACACGCTGTCCTGCACACAGGAAAACTGTCAGTTTTATTTTAGCCTTTTTTCCTCTCTGAAGAAAACACCTTTTTTTGTTCTTACAAATAAATTTCGATACGTATCTGCACACATTCATAAATATTATATGATGCAAACGGTGGTTTGGGTTTTACACTTTAAAGTACACTTTGTCTTATAAAGGGGATAGTTCAACTTAAAAATGAAAATTCTGTCATCATTTACTCACCCTGTTGTCATTATGCCTGAGTGATTTTATTTATTTCTTCTGCAGAACACAAAAACTGATATTTGGAAGAATGTTGGTAACCGCACAACGGTGATACCCATTGACTTGTTTTGGATTTGTGTCTATACAATAGAGGTGAATGGGTACCACCGTTGTTCGGTTACCAACATTCTTCAAAATATCTTTTGTGTTTTGTAGAGGAAGAACGTCACACAGGTTTGAAATGACAATAGGGTGAGTAAAGGATGACAGAATTTTCATTTTTGGGTGAACTATCCCTTTAATAAAGCACTTTATTGAAGGTTTTTAAGGGTTAGCAAATCTTGATAGTTTCAATGTTTGTACTGTATGTGGAGCTTGTAGCAGACAGTCAGTGAATGGACTGGGCGACCTGTGGGTGTCTTAGATTATGTCGTTTTCTTTCTTGGTGTAAGAACATTCAGATAAAGAACTCTTTAAAAATCTCCCCCATGTTTTTTGCTGTGCTTGCATCTGTTACAGTACATAAGTCCCTATCAGGGGAGCCATTCCATAAATGAAGATGTATTAATGCACGTTTCCAGTGTGAATTGTTTTGTCGTGCCTCTCTTTAAAAACGGAGAAAAAACGCCACTCCTCCCTCCTGTTTGGCCTCCAGGTCTCCAAATGAGTTGTGTTATTGGGAGAGGGAACCGCTGTTCACAAGTCAAGGGATTGCAGGGTGAGATCTGAGGCGGTCTTTAAGGGTTTTTCGGGCGATGGCAGACACTACACAAACGTGAATGAATAATGTCTTTAGAGAGGTGAGGCCCATTCCTCAGGTATGAAGCACCTGCAAAAGCCCTGGTGACTTTTTGCTGCACATTTCAGCAAGCAATTATTTTTATCTTGCTGTGGCTATAAAGGAACCCCACTGCTATTATTATCTCTCACTATTTCTTCTTGTTTTCCATCACTTTTTTCTATACTTTTCCATTTAAATTCTCACAGTTAATACCTAAATCAGTATCGGTATTTTTTATTTTAATGCTTATTTTTTAGCGTTACATACACATCACTTGCCTTTCACTGTAACCTTAAAAATAACCTGTTAATAATTTCAAGGGTAGTTGTTTGTGGAGAAAGCTAATGTTTCGCTCTGGCTCGGTGATTACATTCTCTTCATAAATATTCATGAAGATTAATGAGCCTTTTAAAATACAGTTAGTAATTTCATCAATAAGTATTCAATCATGATGCTTTTGGCACTCAAAAGATCCCTACAGAGAAAGTGCTTAGAAGAAAAGTGAGGTGATGTTTAAAGTCCCCGTGAACTAGATGTTTACTTCCCTATTCTGACACATTTCCGGGTGAAACCAAATTTCGAATGAGAGGGCGTGGCTTGTTTTTCCTTGTGATTTGATTGGATGTATAAAAACAGCCGTTGCTTATTGAAATGGAACAGGGAGCAGACTGACAGTTGAAGGTGAAGAGTTAACAGATGCTCCGCCCAAGCCGTCTAATATACGTCATTTAAGATGGATAGTCACTACAGGACGCAAGTGCATTTTCAGATTTTAACTGCAGATTATGAGGGCACAAAAAGAGAAGGACCCACATTGGTAAGCTGTTTGCATTAAACGCTGCTATATTTCAAGAAAGAAAAGTCATATTTAATCCCGTCTGTCAGGATTTCAATGTTTCTTTATGCAGTTGTGATGCGGGAGGTGCTTCTCTAATGCACAAAATGAATAAACCTACAGTAACAGACTTTGGCTCTTGCACTGTATTTGTTGCAAAACAAGGCACATCGTCACTTCATAGTGCTGTGTGCAAAGTGATAGGGCAACATGAATTTCACATTTCTGAGAGTTTTTATTGTCGTCGTCGTTACTCTCGCTACCCATTTGCTTTTCTGTTTGCTGTCCTCCCTGCTGTTCACTGTGAAAGGAGCGTCAGAAACGGAGAAGAAATAAGTCTAGCACTCAGGGTAGTGAAGCTTCTCCCGGACGCCTCTTTGAAATATTTAAAGTCCACGTAGACACGTGGCAGATGTGAACAGGAATTGTGGATTAGTGTTTTCCCACTGGAGTTCCTTGTAAAGATGTCCCAAGTCCACTTTACTTTTAACACTTTGTGTACAAAAAACAATATGTGCTGAGTGGGATAAAAGGACTTTATTATATTATTTATTTAACTGCGGGAGGCATGCATGCTGACTTTATCAGACGGCTGTATCTGTTCTCCCAGGAGTCTTATCACCTTTCTTATAGAAATAAACATGTTTTATATATTACTGTATATCATTGCTAAGGCATGAGCATTTGTTTATATTTTTACTAAAGGCTAAAATACACGACAAGACTTTTGCTCAGATTTTGCCCAGATTTTGCAGAAAGTCTGTGCCAGTCTGCAAATTTGATCAGTTAGTGTGTTTCTATCTGAAACTTTCCAAAAGTCTGCAAGTGTGTGATGTCTAGTTAAAAAAAATCTATTCACATTTTAAAAGTATTGTAATGTATTCCAGCCATTAGTGTGAGCATATCTAAGCTGATCTTTGTGTGTCAGTTTCATAGCCATATTAGATGTTTTACAAAAAAAGTGAGATGTTTAATGTAAGATGTTTATTTATATCTTCTGTTTTAGTGTGTTAGTAGAAAATATCAATCGACAGTCTTGAATTACACGAAGGGACAGAGAAAGCCTAAATCTCAGAGAAAGCCTGATTTCTGTGTCCTGTTTGAAGAACTTTTTGCATTCTGCACTCAGAGGACTCACTGTCTCAGAGGAGATAGGTAAATCTCCTGAGGATTGAACTCCAGACCCCTTCCTTCACCTTCTCTTTTTAATGGAATATCGAAACACCAAATTCAGCTGTTTTCTGGCACTCAGAAAGCACAGATTTCACGAGGCTTCTATTCAGGGACGACATTGTCTCCTGGCTGCTAATGAATCCCTGCTAGTGATACAGCCGAGGTTTAAATATACCCATGATGCTATTGTAAGAAGCCATTTATTCAGAGGGAAATAGAGGAATGTATTGATTTGAGAGCAATGAATACATTAGAAAAGTGCACCGGGAAAGAATATCGGTGAATATTATTTGGCAATAATGTGATCTCATGGCTTTCCATGAGAATAATGTCTCATGGTCACTCGGATAAAGTGATAAATTATTAAATTGTCATACTGAATGCATTCAGGGTCAGGCAAGATTCCGAATTTAAGTATCGGCCTGCTTTCAATTCACGAGTTGGAATTTGAATCGAATTTGCCGCAACCTACAATATTGAATTTAAATTCATTCAATTTACAATTCTGTACCCTATTTGCTACCTTATTTCAAATTCAGTTTTTTGCACTCTCAATAAAGTTTCAATAAGCAAAGAAAATAATATTCAAATGTGCAAAAAATAGCCTTTCTGACATGTTTTATTCACAGATTTATTTTAATTCAAATAAAGTCGCTCTCCCCTTTATACACTCGTATGAACTACGCGTTGCGGTGGACTGATATGAGCCGGAATATTTCCACAGGCACACCAGGATGACTGTCTCCCTGTAACCCTGTCGGGTAAATTTAGCCCGACCGGGAGGCTTTAACATGAACATAGAGCTTTATAATCTGCTGAACCATGTCAATGGCAAAATGTCACGACGATGTTTAAACTGACATAATGCACAATGCACAGCAGAGGGGAAAGATAAGAATAATTCATAGAGATGACAGGAGTGAGACACGTCTGTGTTTTTCATGCGTCTAATCTTTGAAACTGAAGTTTCTATCCTGAATGACTCGAGACGGAGCTGCAGAATCTGTGATCCCTGCACATCTGTTCTTTTCACACTGAAGACTTAAAACGGTTCACCCACAGGAGGAAACTCAAGAACAATTAAACGCTTCAAGCTTGTGTTGCAGTGGAAACTGCACTGTAATGATTTTCTAGTTTAGTCTGATAGTTCACACAAATTCTCATTTGCATCCAACCCCATTCACTTTTCCATTCATTTTAATATAAAGAGCTTGATCTTATTGTTGACAGAGGCTGCAGGAATCTAACCTTTTGCCTTTAGAGTATATACAGTGTAACTGATTAGATGTGATATTTGTTAAAGTATAATATTTTTTACATTATTATAAACCCAAACTTAGTGCAGACACAAAGTAATATTTTTTTATATATTTTTATCTACTATAATAGTTCACATTTACATTTTTATAAACCAATGTACAGTGCATTCAAGTGTTTCATCAGTTTGTGTTCCTAGCCCATGTCGTTGGTGTTGCTAGCACCTTTCTTTACCAGTTGAGCTGTTGGGAACATGAATTAACACCAATAATTCTGTCATTTTGCCTTTGTATAACTTTCTTAATGGCTTTGTAAATAATAGATTTAACTTCTCTTTGTTTCATATTTATATTCACGTTTGGAAAACATTGCCAGGCAGTACAGTGACTTTTTTTCCATATGTCACCAAAAAAGATTGAGAATCACAGCCAGAGTGAATTGTGTGTTTTTGGAATTGGGAAACACTATGCCTCTAATATGTAATTATTCATGTCAAGGTACTTAGCTGTTTACAGGGTGGCAACCTGTTATTCGCATAATTGTCTTAGCAAAGCCAATAGTTGGATTACTGCTGCTTTTGTAAACACAACTAATGAGCTTTAGTGTGATGAATGCAATAATTTTAAGTGTGCTGTACACATAGTTGTAAACATAATCACATTTCTCAGCTGCTTCATTGTGTCATGAGTCAGTCACTGTTATTGTATGTACAAATTTGCCCCCTGTGGCAGTATAATGGCCCCCTTGTTTGGGTTAGATCATTTCATCCATCAAAACTAATTCTGCTGCTCCTTTTAGTCACAGAATAATGTTACAGTTTATTTAATAATAATAATACATTATGTAGTGGAACAAAATACACATGAATACTCTATGCATAATTGTTATGTTTCTGTAGCTCAACTGGTAGAGTTCCTAGCTTAACTGACCCTGCCAAACGCATAAATGTAAATCCGTATGCAGTATGTAACAAATGTGATCTTTTTTTGCATCCGTGACAGAACGGGAGAAAAATGAGACTGGAAGAAAGAAAATGTCACAAAGAACAAATGTGGACAGATGTGGTGTAAGCAAATGAGACAGACTGACGTTAGCTTCATCGTAGCGTAACAGGCACGTCGAACACCAGATGCCCGAATCGTACCAGCGCAGGCCACGAGCGTGTTTTGGTAAACTGATGTGAAAACACAGAAACTGCCCTTGTCAATTCACTGTCGTCCTCAGAACCAGATCTGAGTGATTTCAGCGTGTCGGGACAGTTTGTTTTGTACTGGATCACCTGAGGACATGCTGACTGCCCTGAGAAACCAAGGAGCTCTTGTTCGTCTCCTGTGTCTCTGTGTTCACAGGGGTTGAATGAACACCAGCAGGGTATAAGTGCACTTGACGGGGCTGTAAACACCCCTCAGATGTGAGTCAAAGAAGAGGAGGATAGAGAGAGAGAAAAAGGCGATCGGTTGAAAACAATAACAGCAAGAATGTTAAACAGTGCCATCTATGGCAGATGTCTTTGTGGGGGAAGAGAGCGGGATATCAACGGTAAGGGAGCTTAGTTTTTGAGAGGCTCCTGCTTATGCAGAGAGTCGCTTTTGAAGTCGGCTTACGTAAACCTCGTCCCTCCCCCCCGGGCCTTCCTGGCTCCTGTACAAATGATCGTATAGTTGATGCAATGTGTGCACACAATTCTTGACATGCTGAACGTATCCAGCCTGATCTGCTGTTGTGTTGAGGTGTCTGTTTTACAGAAAATGAGCCACACTGGGGGGTCTGACCGGGTGTAATGATGTTGATAACCGCTGTAATGTGTATGCCGCTATAGTGTAATTTAAAATGAGTTTTGTTTCGATTTTTTATGCATATAAAGTGCATAAGTGGGTTTTTTGACAGCACACGCTGAGAAGATTTTTCATATAGCTGTATTGTTTTGTTGTAGCTAAAATACATAAACATGACATTTTTGTTTTAATGGGATATCATATTTGATTTTTTTTTAAAGCAAACATTTTTACAACATCGAAAAGAAACAACAGCACTTGTATTTTTAGCAATATATTGTATTTTATTGTAGTCTAGTCTAGTCGATAATACGCGTTTAATTCCACTTTTAAGAAACGATTAAAAGTGGCTCTTGTGTTGCAGACTCATGATCTTGCTGGTCTGGGTCAGACAAAGTGAACGACCCGTGCCTCTGCGAAACACAGAAAGCAAGTGAAAAGTGATGGCATGCAGTACATTACTGGCAACAATTGCAGCACTTGGGTAATGTGCGGGCAGAGTGAGGAACTCCCCCGTTTCTGGCCACTCAGCGTAATGGATCATTCCTGATGGGCTCTTTTGTTAATGCAAAATGGCAAGTGCCATCATTGGTCATTTCCACTGAGGTGAGAAGGGAGGGGACACTCATAATCCGTTATCAGGTACAGAGTGATGGGCTGCTAATTTGAGCTCTTAACGATCCAACTCAGAGCCAGAGAAGATGTGTAGTCAAGAGTTTTCAAAGAGAACAAAGTAGAGGATTTGGCCCTATCAGCATCATTTTTCAACACTTCGCACTAACGTTTGGCAGTGAAGAAGGTCTGTAAAGATCAGTCTTAAAGGGACAGTTCACCCAAAAATCAAAATTCTGTCATCGTTTACTCATCCTCGAGTTGTTCCAAATCTGTATAAATGTCTTTGTTCTAATAAACACAGAGAAAGATGTTTGGAAGAATGCTTATAACCAATCAGCTCTTAGCCTCCATTGACTACTTTAGTATTTTATTTGATTTCTCTAGAATAAAACAATGTTATAACTGTGGGGTAGCATGTACCCAGCAGACCTTAAAAGTGATCATATGATCACAGACTTTTAAGGATGCTGACAGCCAAGTTAATCGTCGTTTTTCAAGCGAGGCTGATATGAAAGACGGGTGGGATGTAGCCCCCCTAAATAGATCGTACTGTATGAATGCCTGTCTACTGAAGAAGCAAAATGATGCTTCAGCGTTGTTTGCAGGTGCGCAAATAAAAATAACTGTGCTACCGGGGAGTGTTAGGACGCCCAGTAGGGGACTTCCAAGCTCTTTGATGAGACAGTGATTTGCTGTGGGTTAACGTTCTTTCCGGGTCAATTTCTCAGGCACGTCGAGTAAGCAGTAACATAGCTGTCCTGGGGTATTGCGCTGGCCGTGTTTGTGTTTTTTTGAGGCCCAGAGACGGGACGTGCTGCGCGTTTCGCCTTTTTGCTTTTCGATGCGTGGCTCCCAGGGGCGTCCGGAACGCACGCAGTTGCGGCTACGCTAGGAGATGGGTGGAATGAATAAGTGATGTGGGCTTCGGGGAGCCTCTGCTCTGAGGCAGAGAAGCGAGGCAGATCTTTGTGTCTTAGCCATCACCACACTCTCAGGCGGGCTCTTGTGAAACCTCACACTGTGAAAAGCAGATAAATCTTCCTTCTCTCCTCTTCTTCACGTGCGACACCTCCAGACGCGTGCCCACGCTGTCGTCTCCTTTCTCGTATTCCCTCTAATTTTCACTACATGACCCACTCCTGTTTTATATCCGCTGTCTTTTAGGCTGTGTACAGGTTTTACAATTTTCATTCTCTTTCTGTCACCTTGAGCTCTGCGGTTCAGCTGTTCTTCTGAGGGAGGTTTTCTGTTCCAGTCAGGCTAACAAGAGCCGAGAAAATGGGATGGTGAGGAGGAGCTGAGGAAAAACAAAACTTAACAGTCCAAGCACACTATTAGAGACCATTCAGTATTCATGTAGAACCCCGCAGGCACACAAGAGTTCAGCCGAGGGTACACGCGGTGGGCTTGTATCCTGGCAATATGTCAAAAAAGTTATTTAAAACAAATGCTTTATCATTTTAATATACTCTAAAAGGCTTTAGGTGTTTAATTCAAGCAAATGACATGAACATTTAGTTCAAACGTTTTCACTGCCAATGAAGGAAGAATAATATTTAATTTGTTGCGTGTATTATTTATGCATTTGGCAGATGTTTTTTTATCCCGAATTGTGACCCTGGACAACAACAAAAATACACAAACTTTATACATCACATGAAAGCTGGATAAATACGCTTTGGTTTGTTAGGATATGACAATATTTGGCCGAGAGACAACTATTTAAAACTCTGGAATCTGAGGGTGCAAAAACAAAAAATATTGAGAAAATCACCTTTGAAGATGTTAATCAGAGAATCACATTGTTGGCCGTGCTACTTAAGACTTTTTATGTGATCCAGTTTCACGTTTTTATTAATGTGTTTTTTCTTTGGAATCAAACATATATTCCAGAGCTTGGCATAAATACAGTAGAAAAATGTATATTTGTTATAGAAATCACCAAACCAAACACTAAGACATAACTTACATTTCCGTTGTTTTAGCTTGATTTATGGGTTGTTTTGTCTTATGTTCAATACTTTTAAAGTGATAGTTCACCCAAAAAGGAAAAAAAGTTCACCCAAAAGGAAAATATCGGTTATTTTCTCATCATTTTGCACTCCAAACCTATGAGTATGACTCTCTTGAGCAGTGCACAAAAGAAACATTTTTAAAGAATGTTTGTAAACAAACAACGGCGGTACCCATTTACTTCTATTGATTGGACAAAAACAATGCAGGTCAATGGGATGCGCTGTACAAAAATTCTATCCTTTTGACTACCATAATAGGAAAAAATATTGTATAACTTTTTTGTTCTGTTGAACCCAAAATATTTTGAATTTAGAAAAGCAATCGGTTCTGGGACACATCTGACTACCATTTCATTTTTTTCTACTATGGTAGTCAATAATGTCCCAGAATTCTCATTTACTAATATTATTCCAAATATCTTTCTCGGTCTTCAAAAGAATAAATACATTTATACTGTTTTGGAAAAAATTGGGGGGAGTAATGACAGAATTTTCATTTTGGGTGGAGTATCCCTTTAAGACTGGCCCGCACCAAACTCACTATTGGTCAAGCCGATGTAGATACTGCATGTCAATCTGTCCATAATGCTCAATCACAGCACCACGGAGCCAAAAACCAGTAGCAGTACAGTTTGATCAAGTGGTATAGTGCTTTTTAAATAAGTGTGAGCTTGTTTCAGAGAACTATAATCGGTTCTTCCATCGTGTCTCTTCTTCTCAACACCATTATAGCAGACAGTCTCAATCACAGACAAACACTCATCTCCACTCAGACCCCCCAATAATTGCTGACCATGGATAGCGAAGGTAGCCATTACCCATGAGGCCTAAAGACCCCGTACTTTTCTTTTCTACCACTCCCTGTCTGTCTTTTATCCCTTTTCTTTCTACCAGAAACAGTGGTGAGACACAGGATGCTGAGATTAGTCATATTTTATAATTTCACCACCGTGACGGTATTTTAGAAGCAATTACATTTGTTAAATTGTCTGTCTGTCCATCCCGGGTTGTTTCTTAAACTATGGGCACTTTTATGACCCAGAGGTTGATTTTTATTTAAAATTCTGACTAAAACTTTTTTAAAGAGAGGTCTAGTAGAGGAGACCTTTAGAACGTTCTCAAAAATGTTTTACTATTTGTTTAACAATTACACTGTCAGACAAAATGGTCAAAATGTAACCATGCCGTTGCTGACGATGCCCATAGGTATTAATGTGCTCGTCGGGTACAGATATGTATACATTTGGTACCAATATGCAACTCTGAGGTACTAATATACACTTTTTGTGTTGTTGTTAATAATTTTAGCGACTTAATTTCCCTTTATGGATAGTTGGATGCATGGTTTTGGTGTTGTATCTTTGTTCCAGACCATATAAATTGAATTGCTTTATGCGTGACATTGGGGGTATGCAGATTGTTTTTTAATAACATTCATACCAAGTTCATGTGTTTCTCACATCCAAAAACAGATCAAGAATTTACCTTTCATGTGGTGTATTTTTAACCACAATCAACAGTTTTGCTGCTAATAAAGTTTAAAAGTGTTAGTGAAGAACATGAGAAGGTAAACATCGTGTGAACAGAATATTTAAGTTGTGATTTAGTCAAATTATGTAAATGGTTTCATTAAACATGTCTTTCATGAAAAGATTTCTCATTTGCACCATTTAAAATGAAAAGGTTTCCCACGTGTTTTACTTTGCGTAAATCTGTAAATACTTCCCGAAATGGTGAAATGCTAAATCTTCTCTCCTCTATCTGTTTAGGTAACCCATATATTCTCTCTTTCCTACAGCTCCAAGTATCCACAACTGACCTCAGTGGAAAGTTGGTAGAGGGACCAGTGGACCTGGACGTGTCTGTTATTGACCAGAATGACAACAGACCGGTCTTCAAGGAGCCACGCTACTCTGGGGAGGTTCTGGAGGGCTCGCCCACAGGTATGTTTCTCTGACCTATAGCTCTTTCTCTAACAGTGGTCATGTTCCTGTGGTGGAATGAATGTGTCGAGGGAACTGATTACTGGAGGAAGAAAGTCGAGGAAAGAGTTGGCTAAGGGCCCTAAGGTCATTGATAAAAGCAGTCGCTGGAGAGATCATTTTGGATCAGTTTGATGGGACACAGCCTGTGCGAGAAAAGGAATGTTAATATTGTTTGTTTTCTCTCTCTCTCTCTTGGCAGTGCTTGTAACACTATTGCTTATGCTTGCGGTTAGGGATTTGAACTAAGCCAAAGCACATTGTCTTAGGAAAATGAAACTATGGTTTTATTAGAGTTAAAGTGTAGTAACTGTGTTTTTCTGGTGGTTCACATTGTATTACCATAATTGCAATACGGATATGATGGTTAAACTATGGTTGCTGTATTGAGACAAAAGTACGTTTTTGGGTCCTAAAGTTTTACTACATGTACCATTATGGTTACTGTAGTAAATCCATACTCAGTTTTAACATGGGCTGATTTTTATCCCTGCTTAAAACACGATAGAAAATGTTTTAGATTTAAGGGTTATTATGGGAATTTTATTGGTTTTAAGGGAAATTATAATGGTGTCTACTGGTATGAGATGGATTCTTTTGGTAGGATGACACAGAAACCCAATTGAAACCATCACAGAAATTATAATGGGTTGCATTAGAATACCCTTACAACCCATTAGCTTTTTCTATTAAAACCATTACAAAATTCATTTCTGTAGTGTGTTTTGCGCATTATTCCAATAGGATTTAACATCCCACCAATAGAATCCATCACACACCAGTAGACACATTATAGTTTCCATTAAAACCAATACAAGTCCCATTATAACCATTTAAACCATTACAACTTCTATAGTGGTTTCTGTTGTTTTTTTCTGCGGGGGGGTGAACGCATCAAAATTCCTATGATGGTGCATTGCTTTTTCAGCAGGGATATTTTTCTAATAATCTTGGCAAAACATTGCGAAATAGTTTGCTTGTCTCCACCTAGCAAAAAAATAAGAAAAATACAGCTTTTATATTTATGAAATTGTAGTCACTTTCAAAGTCATCCCTAATGACTGAACACTTTATCTGAGACTTGTATCTTTACAGCCTAGGACACATAGCAGTGTCAAGCTAATCGCAAGCATTTCTCAGAAGTGGCAGCCTGCGTTTGTCTTGCCACCAGAGAATGCTACATTGTTTTCATGATGTGTCTGATAAATCAAAAAAGAATTGGACCATTTACAAACTGGATGACACTCGCTTCAGTTTGCAGCCCCCTGCCCTCCAGAAATGAGAAATTCATTCAGACACAACTCGTCCTTAGAGGCCCTGTAGTACACTTTCATTTCACAATCCTTCCATCATTTTCTCCACTACTCCTCAGCTATTCCATCATTACACTTCGCCTCTTTCTCTTCTACCCACTCTGTTTTTATGTGGTTTGTCTGCTGTCACCATGGAAACCGCAAAACGTAAGAAATTTGGTTTCGGTGAGTTAAAATGGGGGGCCTTAGCACACCACCATCACCCACATGCACACCAAAAACGTTCCTCCCGACTAGCATGGTCTTCCTCAATATGATGGGAAAGGTGAGATAATATCATGTTTTTTTTATTCACGCAAACATCAGGATTATGACATGAGCCTGCGCACAGTTGCTCACATGTAGGGTAGGCGGACATGATGTGCGTGTTTGCGAAACGGATACATTTAAAATGTTAATGCGAGCACAGTCAGGAGTGAGTTAAGGTGGAAGGAGATGTGAAGCCCTAACAGCGGGAAACAGTACGCCCGCCTCCAGAGTTGCTGTAACTTAGTTAAACAGAGTGGGTTTATCTAATCGCCAAAGGAGGAAATGAAATTAAAGTCAAAGACTTAATGAAATTAAAGTTAGACCTTCATGCATCCAGGGAGAGAATAAACACCCACAGGCCACCACTGTTTCTGGGGCTTTAGTCCAACGGTGCGTATTATTTAAATATACAGTACGTGTGTCCGTATTTGTTAAGCAGTAAGGTATGCGCGACTGTGCTATATTGTGAATATAATCACAGCTGAAGGATGTTGTTAGCAGCTGTTGTGATTATATTTACACTAAAGCACTGTGTCTTTCTTGAGTGCCTTATTGTTTGAAACAACAGGTTATTGTCAGTGGTGAAAATGGCAGAGATTTACAGAAGAAACTCATATTTTATAGTTTTAAATCATAGATGCAAAAAATCCCATGAATTAATGTGCATAGCACTGGGAGGCCATCTTATGGACAAAAGATGGAAATCATCTACGTTTTGAGGGGGAACTCCGCCCACTCCCTAGACTTCACCCCCACATCATCCATTTTCCAGCCCTGGTTATATCAAGTGTTTGTATTGTAATTGTCAACGTCGTAAGGAAATAATTCACCCCAAAATTTGAAATCTGTCACCAAACACGTTTGACTTTCTTTCTTCCGCTTAACACAAAATAAGATATTTTGAAGAATGTTGCTAACTGAACTGTAAATTGTGAAAGTAAATTTGACTTTGATTTCTGACTCTTGTCTAAAAGTGTGTTTTGTAAAAAATGGTATGTTGCTGTCTGTATAAATGCAATTCATCTCCAACAAAATTGAGTGCTCCTTTCAAATCATATTAATTCTGTTTTTGGCACACCGTATTATTGCTTTATACATCTTTGCAACAATTTTGTTGCCGTCTATATTACCTTTTAAGATACCTTAATGGGCAGACACATGAATTATGGAGAGTAGATCCATTTTAATGTCTATTGCCTCTCTATTATAACCCCTTTTTCAGGAAATACATTTATGTTTTATATTTAAGCGTTTCAAAAGCCTCATGCCATCCCCCATAAAACGGTGCTTTCAGTGGCTCCATTATCCCAAATATCAATCAACTAAGTCTCTTTCATTTCCTTATAACGTCATGTCCCGGCCGGTCTGTTTGAGGCGCACAATTTCTCTTTACAGTGGCATTATCACCGTTCTACCCGAAGAGCACGTGCAGTGCATTGTAGGTGCAGGTGCGCGCAGCAGGGTCCCGGGGGTTTCTTGCGTGACTTCCTTTTCTTCTCTTTAAGCCTACGTGTGCGCGGGTACAGATGCGCACAGCGTGCTTCCTCCGCCGCGTAGAATTCTCGAGCGGCAGGATGAATTTGTTTAGGTTTTTAACCGCCTCTTTTCAAAGGTCCCGTTAAACACGAGACTGCGCCAGTGCGTGTCCGGAGGGGAAGTGAAAAATGGGAATGAAGAGCTTTTTAAAGAAGCCGACATTAATCAGCGGTGAAACCCACCGCCATGCGCCTCCCACCCGGGTCTCGGGTTGGAGATTTTCTGGCCCTGCCCCCCGCTTGTTTTAATCAGCATGACCGCTGGCGCAGGTTAGAAATTAAAGGGCTCAGCACGGTGTCTGATTAGTGAAGGTGTCTGCAGGCTGCCTTTTCAACAAGTTGCCGAACGTGACTGCGTGACACGTGCTTTTATAGTGTTGAACGTTTTATGAAGCGTTTCAACAGTGTCTTATTTTACTTTCAGTATGTGATACACGTGTTTACGTATTACACATGATATCCATCAGAAGTTCATTTGATTACGAAAAGTTATTTAAAATGTGAGAAAAAGTTATTTCTGTGTAAAACATGTTTAATTTGTGTGTTCCCAGGTAACCAAACCCAGTAACCAATTAGATACCCATCAGAGCTACAGAAGCCAATGTTGTTTTCTAACATGCACTGATGAATTGTGCGCAGCAAGATCAAGGCCGTTCATTAAGTTAACTGGGTCAATGTCGACTGTTTTCTTTAGGTCTCAAGGTGTGCAGGAAAAGGCGTAAACAATGAACCTGTGGTACAGTATTTTTTTCCTCGCTGCTTCTTCTCCACCTGACGCTTTAGCGCGTGTCAGTGATATGTTTATTTTGTTTATTTTACTCTGGATTGGGAGGACAGTTGCCTATAGGGAGAAAACGTTGGAGCTCTCTGACATTTCTGTGCGTGGTGATAACTGAGGAAACAGCAACAGCTCTGGCAGGCCTTTATTCACTCGCTCTCTTTTTCTCTCTCTCCATTACCACGAGCTATTTTTTGTTGGGGAAAATATCTTCATTTCTCAGTTGCCTTTCCCTCTTGTCTGCTCTTTGGTTTATTCTGTTTGTGAACTTTGTAAAAGGCTTTCTGGGTTCTTCGTTGCACCTGTGGAGGTTTTCAGCAGCTTAAAGGAACATTCGGAGTTGAATACAAGTTAAGCTCTTTCGACGTCAACTGTGCCAACAAAGCAAGGATTGTGGGTACAGTAAAGCTCTTACAATGGAAATTAACAGGGCAGTGCGATAAACTTTAAAGGTCCAGTGTGTATTTTTTTTCTGAGAATCTATTGATAGAAATGCAATATAATATACATAACTATGTCTTCAGAGGTGTATAAAGACCTTACATAATGAAGCGTTATGTTTTTGTTACCTTAGAATGAGCTGTTTCTATGTGCATACACCGCGGGTCCTCTTGCATGGAATTCGCCATGTTGTTTCTACAGTGCTCTTACAGAGCTCGTTTCATAAATTCGTTTCATAAATTCAGTTCTATTCACCTCGGTGGCCCAGGTTTGCGACTACCTGCCGCACGGCCTGTATTTCCTCACCTCCTGACAGGAGAGCTCACCATCTCAGCTCCGTCGCACCCTCCAGCCTGATGTGGCAGCTTTGAGAAAGTGGCACAGGGCTGCCGGAGCGGAGGCCTCAGAAAATAAAAGGCTAAAAAAATCGATAGCTAATTGCCAGGACAGGCCCCCGAGGAGGGCCGCCTAGACCTCAGCTAGGATTGATCTTGGCTGGAAAATGATTGGGCCGAGGGTGACACTAATGCCGGTAGGTAATTTGTAGCATAATGGCATGATGTCTGTACCATTAGGATTTCCCAGCGCCGATGTCTCTCTCGCAGGATGACCCCTGCTCCCTGCTGCAAAGAGGCATTTCAATCCCACAATGCCTCATTATCTGTCATTCAATCCCATGCTGGCTGCCATATTTATAAACCAATACTAAACTCCACTCTCAGCTGGATGGCTGAGATTGTTCAGAGTTGGATATTTTGGAGTAAGACTTGGGTTTCGAATCGATACAAATATCACATTGACGGATGAAATCTACTGATGGAAAGTGTATGTGGCTTTGTCACCTGACTTCTTGAGTCTCTTAGTGTTGCTTGGGGTGCAGCTGTGTTTAGCACATGGTTCCATGCGGGTTGACACAGGTGTTTAGGGATCCATCTGCATCCCACACAGATGGATTACTCAGGCATGGGTAGAAAGCAGTGTTGGGGAGCAATTAACTTAAAGTAGCAATGATACTAACTTGAGTACATTTTTCAGTTCAGCTGGTTTCATAGTCTAGCGGCATTTTTTAATGATGTAGCGTTACAAAACAATAGATCTGTGGTCTTTGTTGCATTGTTGGAACCATGGGCATACACAGAAGCCGCATTGAGCCACCTGCTGCTCTGATGGACTGTTTGATGCTGTGTTCTGATCTGGAACACAAGTAAAAGCTAAAATAATGAGAGAAAATCCAATTTCATGCGCGTTAAACTATATTACATTAGGGGAGTTTCTACGGTTATTATAATCCAAATAAAGTTCTAACAATTCTTAACGACGATGAATATCAAGATTTAAACTTTTTTTGAGATATGGAAACGTTTTGTACTCCACAACTGTTGAAATTGGTTGGGAAATGTAAATGTAATTGTGGTTTATATCCACAGCTCTACAATATGGCAGCAGTGTTGACCCACAAACCAACGGCCAATACAGCTTCTGTGTATGTCAATGGTTGGCACAACCACATTTGCAGCTTAAACTGTCCCCATTTTCATACTGTATGCAGCATTAGAATGAATATTTTTTCATAGTTGCTTTTTAATATTCTTTTTATAATTTTATTAAGATTAATGAATCTATTATTTATTTTATAAGATTTTATGATTTATCAATTTAATTTAATATATTATCCATCCATCCATCAGTAATGTAATTATGTTATGTTAATTTTGTTAATGTTGTCAATTGACTTTTTTGTTGTTTTTGTGTCGATGTAAATTTATCAATTTAATATTGTTAGCATATTCAAGCTTCATTCATTTCATAAACTAGTTCTTTGGCCCAGAAAAAAGTCTCTCTTTTGAAGAGTAGTTTGACTGTACATGAACTACATTTGGTTATGAGTAGTGTGCAGCTTGGCAAGCTTTCCCCAGTACTGATAGATAGGCTGAAATAAAGTGTGATTGCACAGTGATTGTCTTACTTCTTACTGAGCTCAAGAATGCAAAGAATTGCCTCGCATTGCCTCTAAA
Organism: Triplophysa siluroides; assembly: GCA_006030095.1. Classification (NCBI taxonomy): domain Eukaryota; kingdom Metazoa; phylum Chordata; class Actinopteri; order Cypriniformes; family Nemacheilidae; genus Triplophysa; species Triplophysa siluroides. The sequence goes on along the minus strand of VCII01000102.1, from coordinate 385,410 downwards.
CTAACCATAGACCAGTCTGTCGTTAGACCACTTGCATTCAAATGTAACACTTTAAAATAGCTATACCAAACATACGGTCTCTCTCTCTCCCTCTCTCCCTTTGAGTTTGTGATGTGATCCCCTCCAAACATTTGAATATATTTCACAAATCCAGTGTAAATCACATCAGTTCACATCAACTCTATGCACTAGCCTACATCATTTCAAAGCTAAATTGCATCATTATGCACCGTTCAAAATTGAGTTTTATTCATTCTCTCCTCTTTGCTTGTTTATAGTCCTGGGGGTTGACATGCAAATGCTTCTTTGAGTTTCAGGGTCGTGTGAAATGGCAAGAGGGAGCTGCCCGAAACATGAGTGCCGGCTTGGCTGTCGGGTCCCTGTGGGGGTTCCGCTACACGATCACTTCTAATCTATTAAAGAGCTTCTGCTCTTTCCACTTCCCACAATGCACCAGCCCACTGCACACCCGCACTTGATTATCTGTCCCTCATTCTTCCTGCGACTTCTCCCGGTGAGGAATGGAAGACAGAGCATGCAAGACACAAGAAAACCAATCTCGCCCCATCTCCCTGGCTCCTCGTAGCTTGTCTTTGATGGCTGATGCTATTTTAAAGCCTCGGGACTCCCAGAGCTCCAGGCCTGGTTATCTTCTTTTTGCTTGTCCGCTGGTACATTTCCAGATGAGATAATTGTTTTAGAAGCCTTGGCTTTTAAAACGCTTTAAAGCAAGCTGAAGGCGAACAGCAGGTTTAAGGACACAGTGCTTCCGAGTATCGCTGCAAATGTTTCCCTTTCCAGAATGTTTTTGGTGTAAAGGGGGATGTTATATATATTATCACAGCAGCACGGCACGGCAGTTAGGCAGATGTAACATCTAAAATGTAGGTAACTGAAAGACATCTGTAGTTTATTTTTAGGAGAACTTTACTTTATCTGAAACACAAGGCTTGATTTGCTGCCCACCGGTAACTTAGAACAGATTTGTGTGAAGGTACCTGCTAGGGAAACTGTTTTCAGGCCAGCTTACATGGCACCATTGCGACATAAAGAGGTTTTACAGGGAAGCATTTTTTAGGATTTTGTTTTGAGGTCCATTTTTTGTGCCAGAAAATAACAAAAGAAAGCATGATAAATAGAGTTTTCTCAAAAAAGCTTAGCATACAAAAAAGACACATCAATTATTCTCTCAATGTGATGGCACAAACTAAACATTTTGCCAAGGCACATATCAGCACATCATGCACACATCATGCACAAGTCTGTAACAGTAATTAAATAAATTAAGTATTAAAAATGAAATTTCCAAATGATTCCTCTAAAGTTGAATCCGCAAGTGTCTTGTTTACAATAGTGTTTCGGTACTCAAGGGGCCCCCTGGTGGTGCAGGGGCCCTACGCAACATGCGTATTCTGCGTATAGGTAGGATCGGCTCTGGTAATCATACACAGTGAGATATATTTAATGTGGAATTCCAGTTGCATTAAGAAATGCTTAAAACCATTTCTTTCTTTAAATGAGTTTAATGGATAGTTTAAGGTGGGAGAGTTGAAGTAATATAGAAATGTATTTGTCAAATTTTGCTGTCAGTTAAACTTTTGCGAGAGTGCCAACTTTTGACTCATCTGATTATCTCCACACCTCAAAAAACCAGCCACCCGGTGACTCTGGGTATATTGAAAGCAGGATTTTGAAAGCCTAACTTCTCTCTATCTCTTACCAACATTCGCTTACTTTTCAGTGTCAGTGTGTCGATACGGACTGTGTGAAGATAAAAGCAAAAGAAACATATAAACATAGTTTAGTGTCAGGTACCAGCTGCCTTCCAGTCACGCTTAAAATATACCAGCCAGGGTTGTCTAACAAACATGTCCTCTTAACTTTAGGCACTCGGCCCCTAAGCTGTGCCAACTCAGTGCCCATTTGCTTAAGGTCCTGAACGTTTTGATTGGATATTGATCTCGTATCCTTGCGTTGGGATCGTCGTACCATGGGCATGCAGAACATTGCCGAATGCTTTTCTGCCCTGCTTGATCCTCTGCCTTACTTATAAAAATATGCTGTCATGCTAGAATTGTACAAGAAGTTGTTGAAAACGGTTTCTGTACACAGACGCCATCTGTTTCCTGTGGTGCTATAAACTTTTTGTCTTGACTGGTTTTTAAAGCCAAAAAAATCAGAAGTGTAATTTTGTGAGGGATTCAGTCCTCTCTGTATTCAAGTATAGTAACGTCGCAGGAAACAGGTTAATGGCGGCTGCGTGTCTGTATAACCCGGGAAAAGAAAGTCCATAAGCCGTCTGGTGAAATCTCACCACACTTCTGCTCGGTAAAAAGTTTTTATGGAGTCCGGCGTGCTTAGCATTAGTAGAGGAAGAAATAAGGTCATAGCGGCATCTTTTGAGTGAAAAGTGAAGGAAAGAAATCAATAGCGGAATGTCTAAGAGGCGTATGAAGCAGGTTTGACATTTATGTGGTTGCAGGTGTGGAGAGTGTGTGAATAGCATGAACAAAGTGTGCACGTACGGACCGCCGCACGACGTAATCAATAGCCCTCTTAATCCCACCCGGGTGGCCTCAATCTCTTAGATTTGGATATCATAGGAAAGCTGAGCCTAAATGAATTTTGAAATAAACGTTCTTTATTGTCTTATATTAATCTAAACCTCCCCACCTCTTTGACAAACAATGAAATAGGTTTTCAAAAAGCTCTACAAAACTAATAAAGCAGGAAAATTCAAGTGGAGGGCTGTCGTAGTTCTACATCCCTGAAGTTTTTCATCAAATGACTTTGAATTGCTTTCTCTGCTTTTATTTGTCAAGATGCATTCGAGTTGTCTCAGTCCCCTGGGGTAGACCCGAGCGTGGCATTTTAGCTCTGCGAGCCAAAGAGGCTCTTAATTACTTCGTAGTCCTTTTATATTTTCACACATCATAGTTTTAAACATCAAAAGTGTTTTGCAGACGGTACTCAGTATGACGTAAATCATGCCACACTGTGATTTCAGGAAGTCTGTAGGAGTGCACTTTATCTGCTTGACTGACAAGGTGAACTTTTCATTTTTGGTTCAGATAAGGACTGGTAGAAACACCGTGTGCTCTGTGTTTGGATTAAAGAAATTATCTCGATTTATGTAAGCAAAAAGTGCAGTCTTCAATTATGCTATTTTTGCATATTGTTAGATCTGCAGTGATGGATAAAAGTGATGTCTAGAGGCCATGTCTGCACAATATTTGCTTTTAATGACCCCTCGAGTTTGATAAAAACAATCAAAAAAGCTACACTATTTGGCAAAAAAGGCAAACCACTAGAGTATCAGAGAAAAATGGGTTTAATTCTTCAATACATAAAAGCTTAGAAAAACTAAAATATAGCAAATATTGAGTAAAGAGTTTTTCCTATTATGTTTACATACTATTTTATTATGTAATGTTTAATTTATTAAACTGAGCTTTACACTTTACACTTTTTACACTTTTACACTGTAAAAAACATATTTTTTATTTCACAGAATTTTACATAACGGGTTACAAGTTGGGTGTAAAATAACATGAAAACCATGTAATTTTACTTTACAAATTTGTATTTTTCTGTGGCGCCCCAGCCAGCGCAATATTACCATTTTTACGGGTATTTTTTATTCCAAGAACAACTGTGCAATAAAACATTTTAAAGACATTTTTATGTGCAAAGGTAGCAAGCACGACCGGTATCTTCAGAGACATTTTATTTTAATCTCGAACAACAGTTTTCATATGGTAATTACTATAGGCATGACCACACTTCTTCCTCTACTAGCTCAGACTCCACTCTTACTCCCCTAGCGCCTCTAGAGGCAGCACAAGGTACTACATTAGAAGACACAACAGACATCTTTAATAATTTGTTTGAATGAAGGGCAAACAAGTCAGTTCTGCAAAGTTAGACATAATTTAGGGCCATTACTGTTTATAATTCTTATTTTTTGTTTACCTTTTGTACAAAGCCAGTCGAGATCGTCTGTCTGCTAAACAGGAAACCGTTGTGGATCTCTAGAGCTCATCTCAACTTAGAGCCCTATGTGAGCTGTGCTTTTGAACTCTCAACCTGGACTGTTTTTCTCAGGATTTGATAAAAGAGTTACAGTGTCAGCAGTCGGATAGGACTTGATAGCTCTAGTGCTGATTCAGCCATAACTTCAGTGAGCCTGCAACTTGTAAGAAATATTTTTGATATCTGGAATTTTATGCTTCTCATACACCACAGACAGGTTCCCCTCTGGGCACTTTGCGTTTGTTGTATCGCCAGCTTTTATCAGTTTAGATCTGTGATCCTGGGTCTATACTGGCATTGTAATGAATTTGAATAGAGCGAACAGAATGATGTCGTCTACAGTCAAGCTTTTATTAGTGGTTGTTTTTATATTCCAGTCAAAGTGAGTTACAGTACAGGGTCGTCCAGAACAAACATACATTTCACATTCGCTCACAGGACCAGCCATAGCAAGTTTGTACCAAATCAAGCACTTTTTCTAAACTAAATAATATTTAATGCTAAGTTTTACAGATGATTGAATTTATTCTATTTCGAGTTTCTCTGGCTGAAGAGTTCTTCTATTTTGAAACGAAGACAGAAAAAAACTTGGAAATGTAGTTTTATTCAGAGTTTGACTGATATAAGATTTGTGCTAAATGGATCTGCAATCCACTCATGACAACAGGAAATATGTAGGAAATATATTTGGCTTAATGATGTCATAAAAACAGACGTTTCGCTCATTTCAGTGGGCTCAGAAAGGGATACTTATGTGATTTAATTATTTAAAATGTATGTCATCGTATAAGATAACGAAATATCTAAGTGGTCATGTCGCATCAGAAAAGCAATGATACCTATATCTAGAACTTTTCTCATTTTAACATGTCAGATGTCTTCCGTATCCAACAGTCTCGCATTTCACCCTGACCGCAGAGCGATTCTCCTCAGATATTAGTCGAATTAGTCATCTCTTAGCAGCATCTCTGGGCATCTGTCTGGGTCCTTTTCTCAAACATGTGAGATCACAGCTTCTCCTCGGTCTCTCAAGGTAAAAAAGTGATCACAAGCTGTTCGATCCGCAGGGGTTCCTTCTGCTCAAAGCTCTGATCCTGCCATTCAGACACGCGAGTTGTGCAGACACAACAAAAAGCATTTTTTACCAAGCCACTAAATGCCATGTTAGCAGGAATGCAAAGACCTGGCCCATTTTTCAGTGCATTTGAGTCTTTCTGCTGATTGCATCAGCAGGGAATAGATTATTGCGTGCTGGAGAAGGAAATGCGTAGCGACAGTTTCCTGTCCTTTACTAAATGGAAGAATTACCATTTATGTTCTTGAGGAGTATTTTGAAAGACATTGTTTGAATTAATATGTTGTCTAAAAGGAGAAAATTGAAAATTGTATTTTCAGTTTAGATGCTACTGAGTTCCTCATGGAGTTGCAAAGATGTTGTCAAATTTGGATTGATATGGTTAATAAAGATGTTCCTGTTCAGAAGAGCATTCATTTTAGATCACACTAAGCAACGTCCAGGATCAAAGAGCGCTCAAGGGCTTGTATTAGAGAGGAAAGAAAGAGAAACCAGGGGAGACTGTAGCACTAATAGGACATTATTTCACATTAGACCTTGTTTCCATGGCATCTGTAGTCAGGGAGACCTGGCAAGCACTGATTCTCGTATCAATATATACGTTTGTGGCACAAACTTCTAAAAGCTGACATGTGGGGGTGGGTGAGCAAGGGATCGTCTACGTGTGTTTAGGAGCTACTGTATAAATATAATGAAGGGCACTCAAACTTGAGACCATCCTGCGGCATTGATCTACACACGTGCCTTTGTGAGGTTGTGAAATCTAGAGTGGTGAACACAAGAATCTGTCACTCTTTTGGGGTGCCGGACGGTTTCAAAAGAGATTAAAACTTTATGGATGTTAAAAATCGCTTTAACAGTATTTGTGTACATGTAAAAGTTAGAGAGGGAACATGTTTGCAATGCTGTCTGGAGCTGAGGGCATCACGTGAACATTCATTACAGATAGACGCTAGATTTCTTTCTTCCACCTGCTGTCGTGTGCACTTGACTTGCCGTAGGCTATAAACCAGAGTTGAAAAATACTTCCATGTAAAACATAGTCATTCCTCCTTTGAGAGCCACGAAAAGCCAATATAGCTCAACAGGGACGGAGAAAGATGCAGAGAGAAAGAGCAAGCTCTTTATTTCCTACTTCTGTTTCATTTATGTCAACTCCCCGATCTATTTTGCATTCATCATGCGTTTCTCTGTACCTGTAATGTATGTTGGATTTGGCGCTTTCCTCGTCTGTTGTGCAATGGAAAATATGTAAACCGCAGTCCTCGCTCGCCGTGGTAGCACGAGCGATCAGAAGCACACTGGGGAAACATTTTATTTATATTCAGCATATGAATTGCCATCAGAGGAAGCAGTGTGCATCATATATTGTATTCGAGGGACCACGCTGAGACCTTGTCACAGTGGAAGAGGGAAGAAATAGGATTTAGCCTCACAGGCAATAACTGCAAGACTTCATCTGTCCAAAACTCCCTAACCTTATTTTGTGAAAATGCTCTAATCGTACAAGAGCAGTAGTTTAAAGCAGTAGTTCAACTAAATATCAGACATTTTACTCACCATCATGTCCCAGAATGACTTTTTCCTGAAAGGGATGTTAGGGTGCTGACATTTTGATAGTAACCAGAGCTGTTTAGCTACAAAATGTCTAAAAAACCCTGACCAAATCTTTTTAGTTCTCTTTTTTATTTATATGAATTAAATTTTAAATCACAGTACTTGGTGATTGATTTCAATCATTGGTGATGTCATTGAGGGATATTGCAGTTAGATTTGTTAGATTTGTGGTCAGACAGAAGTTAAAGGGGTCATACGGCACGTCTAAAACAAATATTAGCGTTTGTTTTAGATGTAATGCAGTGTGTATACACATTTAAGGTTTAAAAACGCTGTATTTTCCACATCCTGTCCATGTTTGTATCTTCTCTTTGCCCCGCCTCTCTGAAACGCGCGGATTCTTTACAAAGCTCATCGCTCTGAAAGCGAGGTGAGCTATGATTGGCCAGTTAACCAGGACGTAGTTATTGGTCGAATACTGCAAGCGTGTGATGGATCAGGTTCCAAAACAATTGTACTGACAGGTTCGCCCACCTTACTTGCGTGTACATTTGGGCGGTCTTAGTTAAATCATACCACGAACTGACGTAGATTTGCGGGGGTGTGGTTACACGAGGCATTTCACATCTTCCCACAGCTCTTTGTTAATGAGTTTTTTTGTCCCTTTATACCGGCATCTTTCTCATAAAAATGACTCATAATTTCTGGCTCGCAGGTGGAACACAATCATAAATGCAAGTTTGGCGGCCCTTGTTATGAGATCTGAGACTGTTAGTGAACGCTGGCTGTCGGATGCAACTCGGATCTCTGAGGAACCATATTGGTTTCTCAATTACTGACCCGAGGCCTGTTCAACTTTTAGAGTATGCGATAGAGAGATAAGATTTCCTTTCCTCTCTATCCTGTTCCTTTGCACATCTTATTTGGGACCACCTGTCTTAAACTCTATTCATTAACACCTCCCAGGAGCTCCTCTTTCACATCTCTGTCTTTTTGGTTCTGTCTGGTAACAAACACAGTAATTGTTATAATATAATTTAAATTCAAATGGGATGTAAAGCCAATTTGATTTAACTTGTGTGTTAGAAGTGTGGTGTTTTAGTTATTATTATTTTAGTCCTCGATTTTTTTGGTCTCTGCTCTACTATATATAAACAGAGTTTTGCATGTGGTCTCTGTTTTCATCTATTTCCTCATATCTCTGTGCTATTGATTTGTTTCTTTCATTTGAGTGTATTTTACAGTAATAAACACAAGCTTATTGATTTTCTGTTACATTTTTCATTTGGTGAAATAGATGAACCTGCCGTGATAATTAATAGACGCGTCTGTTTAAAGAACCCACTTCTTCTGACTTAATTTAATCTGTGCAAGAAAGATACTGTGCAACTCACTTATTGATAAAAGCATATCGCATGCAATCGATATCTAGTTTAATAATACATTACTTGACTGAAATGTTTAAATGTCAACAGGCTGTACAACTTTAAACTCTAAAAACTCATTCAGCTAAGTCTGTTTGTTTGCCTTGTTTGAGATTTTATTAGCGTTTTCCCTGAATGTAAATGTTTGGGACTGAAAATGTCAAAGTCAGAGCTCCGTGTATTGCTTTTGACCGGCGTTTTGGGTGGCTGTCGCACATCAAAGCGGAAAGACACTACAGAGATGTCAGATCTGTACAATCCAGCTTAATGATGTTGAGCTCAGTAACAGATGTTGCTCTGAAAGGCCCGTCAGTTTTGCATCATCAGCCACCGTCTCTTCATGTAGTCTGAACAGAGCAGAGGCGCAGAACATGCACACATGCATAGGACACCCGTCTCCCTGTCGCAGACAGACAGACAGATTGGCAGACATACAGATAGTTAGACAAATAGATAGATAGACAGATAAATAGATAGACGGATAAAACGATGGACAGATAGACAGAGAGAGAGACAGACATATAGATAAACAAATACATGTAGATTGATTGATACAGTAGACAGACAGAGGGATTGGCAGACAGACATATAGATAGATATGCAGGCATGCAGACAGACAGACAGACAGATAGATATGCAGGCAGTCAGACAAAAGAAAGATAGATAGAAGACAGACCAATAAATAGAGAGACATAAAGATAGGCAGGCATGCAGACAGAAAGATAAATAGAAAGATGTACAGGCAGACAGATAGATGTTTGGGCAGACAGACAGATAGATAGTCAAATATACAGACAGATACTGTAAATAGATAGACAGATAGATGCATGTATGCTTTATATTCTTTATGCTTTATAAAGTATATAATGCTATAATGCTAAAGCATGTTTGCTTTATTATGCTTTAACCACTGAGCTACAGGAAAGCAATTTCTCATTGTTCCAAGGCTACTGCAGTGAGCAAGATGCAGTCCATGCCCAGACTTGGTGGTAGAGCTGAGAGAGGGAAGTGGCGACCTGAAAAGAGCTGAGAGGGTAGAGCTGAAAGAGGGAATCGGCAACCCGTCAAGTCCTCAATACAAAATGTCTACTGCTTTTAGATTATTAATGATAATATTAAACCTATAATCTTTCTTTTTACGATGTTATGTCTTTTTATTTTGTGAAAGCATTGTTGAGCTTCTAGAGATGCTGCAGTTTTTGCCAAAGGGGAACTGGTTCCCCTGGTTGGGCCTTGGTTCTCCCTAGGTTTTTTTCTCCATTCAAGTTTTGGGTTCCTCGCCACTGTTTGTATACTGTTTTGCACTGTTGGAATGTAAATATTAATAAAACATACAATGCACTGACATCTGAAGCTGTTACGTCATCTGGGGGCTGCTGACATCAGCCTTAGAATTTAAAGTATTAATTAATATAACTTTAAAACGTAACATTCTGTTTAATTTATTTATGATAACATATAGGAATTTATAGTCTGTATAATTTTTGACCTGTGTTTCTCTCTTTTATTTGAAATGTGTGCTTCTCTGAGATAACCACGCTGTGTTTGCGTGCGCGCGTGTAGGTGTGCGTGCTTGCGTGTGTCGGTGCGTGTCTATTTTGTGCTCTGTGCGTGTTGAGTTGTGTTTTATCCATGTGAGTGTACGAACCTGTGTGCGCACCATTAGTCAACGAAACCCATTTCCTTTGTGCACCTCACATGCAGTGTGTTATTTTATATCGGTTTGTCTGATCCTTTTTTAAACCCACCACATCACACTTCTGAGGGCAATTTGTGTCCACTCGTGCACTTCTGCCTGATGCGCCGCTGTTGTTGTGTAAAACGTTTATTCTCAGGCTGTTATCAGTTTAAGTATAGCTCATCACAGACCTTCGGTGATAGAACTATGTCAAATCTCAGTTTGACTCGTCTTCAATGGGGACCGGCAAAAGAAAGTGCGGTTAGAAACGGCACTTCAAAGCAGCTTGTTTCGTTAGATCTTGAATTTTTGCTCCCAAATCATGGACGAGCTGGTGCTTGTGTATGCATTGACCATCACAGGTCTGGAGAGCGTGTTCTTTCCCCGCTGAATCTTAATGCCTGTGATGATGGCGTGTCAGTGATGGAGCACATGTTGGAAAGGTGATGTGTGTGATTGTTAACCGCAGTGGTGCTGAACAGAATAAAATCACGTTTGTTGAATGTAGAAAGTAACGATTTTCTCATTATGGTAAAATGTGCTTCTTTTGAATATTGATAAAATCACATTGTAGACAAAGACACAAGATTTGTAAAGGATTAAAGAAACCTTTTTTTTCTCAATATTTTTGTTGTTTCTTTTTTTTCTATTAAACTTTTCGATTAAAATCACTTCACTGCAGACAGACTTTTAACCACATCTGAATGAGGATAAGCGGCGGGTTGTGATTTAATCTGTCTGCTGATAAAGACTAGAATGATTAATTCGACTTTAGAGGACTGAAGCAGTATTCCACCCCGTCTCTCAGTAGATTAATGAAGTTGTTTTCAAGCACCAAGTCTCTAAAGTTTGTTCTTTATTTTGCATTAAGCATGCTATAAAATGTGAACAGACTTAGTTGATAAAGAAGCCAGGCTTTATTTCTTTCCCACATTATCTCTGTCATTGTCACCATATTGGATGCATCATCGTTTTAGAAATATCCTGATATTAATCTCAGTACTTAATTTGGGTTAGTGCAGACCTCAAATATTGATGAATGACTCTTTATAAAACAATGGTGACGTCATTTTAGTTTTTAATGGAGCAATGCTGGATCTGTGCTTCAGAACTGCATATCAGTAAAAACAAACTACGTCACAGACTCTGTCTGATGAAAATAGCACACAAACTTGGACATCAGCAGTTGTTTTACGTGTCAGTGAGACAGCTTTTTGGGCGGTCCTTGACCACGGGGTTTGTTTAAGTAGGGCTTTAATATCTCCTAAGACAATATTTCTCATAAGCCTTGAAACAAAAAATTCCTTAAATTTCTTTGTTCAGTTGAACACAAAAGAAAATATTTTGAAGAAAATATGAAAGCAATTGTAATTTTTCCTACTATGGTAGTCAATGGTGACCGAGCATTGTTTGGTTACTCGCATTCTTCCAATTATCTTTCTCTGCGTTCATCAGAGCAATAAATGTATACAGATTTGAAACACCTCGAGGACGAGTAAATGATGACGGAATTTTTATTGCGGGGGGAACTGTCCCTTTAAGTCTGAGCAGAGCTGGAATTATTGGTCAACTCTCTTTCTGTCACTTTCTAGTTTAGAGATGATACCCTTCAGTAGAGGCGACATCAAATAAAACCTCACCTGATCTGAGCTCCAGTAACCCTGGAATTTGATCTCGGCAAGCCGCACAACAGTAATTTGCAGAACCTGCTGGAGTCCCAAAAGCAAGAATTAACCGGGTTCCAACCCTCAGCTGTCAGCGTTTGTGTAAACCGATTTAGAGATCGGGACTAGTATCTTTGTTCTCGTTGTACATGACTGTAATGCGTGTGTTTGAAAATGAAATTCCGGGTTGACAGGTCTGCTCAGTAAGTCTTCACTGTCTCCTCCTGAAGCTCAGCGGTTCAAAAAGCCTCTGACGGATAAATGACCGCGGTCCCATGAATCTGTGAAGCGCTGCCTGTGTTGAGCAGCGCTCAGAAGGCGGTATTTATTTTTTGTCAAAGCTTTCTTTATCGCTCAAAGATTCTGTCTTTGGTGTTTCAACAGCCGTGATGTTGACAGAGATTTTTATTTATTTCCCCTTTGAGGCTGTGGGGAAAGACTTTGACTTTTAAGTTCACAAAGGGTAACAGAGAACAATTTTTGTTCTGCTAAAAAAGGAAAAATAATATCCACAGGCAGTTTTTTGCCGGTGGGACGGTAGAAGCTGAGTTTTAGTGGAGATTTTCAGTTTCATCTTTATGTGCTGTGGCTGCACAGGTAGTATGCTGTAGTCTCGGCTCTGTGTTCTATGCGCTCCGCGCGTGTGGGTGTGTGTTAGCATGCATACTGCTGTCACTGTTAAGTGTTACCTGTGGCTTGACTGTGTGAGCGTTTGTCAAGAAGTTGTCGCCGGGTTGCTGTCTGGCGCTGGGTTATAAAAAGGCAGTATGTGGCGCACACGAGCAACAAGGTGTACGAGTCTGTATCAACCATTATGGCCTATATAGAAATAAGACAGGATTATGTGCTTTTGTGAGATTTACTGACACAGAATAAGTTCTGAATGTTCAAAATGTGAATTTATTTTATTTGATAGAAAAGAGAATGAAGCTTCAGATGTCAGTGCATTGTATGTTTTATGAATATTTATATTCCATATCGCAGTGCACACAAATCCATAACATCTTGTGTGTGTACATAGCTATTTTGCACTTTTTCCAGCTTTTCTTTTTATTTATGGTTGTGTGTCGCTCATTCTGAGCTACATGCTCTTGGTATGCTTTGGCAAGATGAACGACCAACATATCTCATAGCAGTTTAGGGTTGCTAGATCTGCGGGTTTCCTGTCCAATTGGGCTACTCTTAAACGTTTCCCACAGGTTGTTTATTTATTTTGTGGTTAAAAGTGGTTAAAAGACGATTTTATTGATCAGTGGTCATTGTTAGGGTAAGATGAATAGTAGTCATTTATGAAAACAAAGAGTGTTTATGATTACTATACAATGGTTTTCAATAAAAAAATGTGTGAAATGCGTAACAAGGACTGTAAAATATGTATTTAAGGTACTGTATAAGACTATCATGTTTGAGTTTTGGTATTTGGTTGGTCTAGGGTCATTGGGCTAGTTTTAGGCTTTTGATTAGATTAGATTTTTTTACACAGATCTGGCAACCCTTTGGCAATTATTCGCTATTTTATCAGGTGGCTAATTCGTATGAATTTGTATGATCTCCTTTATACGTTTTTGACAGTCCGCTTTCTCCCCAGTCACATTAGGTTAAGGGGCGGGGCTTTAGTCGTGCGTGTTTGTGTATGATTCACATTGTCCCTTGAGATCGTGTTGGAATGTCATGTTGGTCAGCAGGGGCACACTTGCTCTGCAACTGCAGTAGGCGGTACTTCAAGCTCAAAAACCCCAATGTTAACTAAATTCTTTCTGATGAAATTACATTTGGGTCGGGGCATGGTTTATTGAGGTAACATGTTAAATTGACAGCCCTAATTGTAAAACGTTTTCTTGTTCTGGCTATGTAAACTACGGGAAATCTGAGGTCAACTACTTCTATAAATGTAGATGATATTTAAACTTATATTTTGTATGTTGAAGTCAAGCATTCAAGAATAATATGATGTCAGACCTTTGAAATTCATCCGTGCTTGATATGTCTAAACATTGATTTATTCCCGCTGAAGAGTGCTGTTCTGGTTTAAAGGCGTATTATGAATCCACATTATGTTTATGCTCCAGCGATATGCGCATTAAGCCGTACATATGCTGCACAGTGATCCACACAGATCCCTGCCGCTTCACGCATACACTGTGAAACTGTTAGCTAATGCAGCAAGCCCCCACAGAGGTGTTAATTGGATTTTTTTCCATTTTAATATGCAAACATACAGGATCCTTGCACTCCTACTAAGATACGCAGAGGTACACACACAGACGCACATACACAAACAAATTTGAGGTATAATTGAAACACAATTTCATTTGACTACATTCATTCCGATTCATTTCATCACACTTGTCCAGCACATCAGCCTTGTTTGCATTAACGTAGCATGTTGTGCACGGGGTACAATTGATAAGCACTTAATAGTATATTAATACACAGTGCGTTGCTAATGGAGGATGTTGGGGTGATGTTATGCACCCTAATAAACTGCGGTCATTGCACCTGTATTTGTTTCATTTTCCTGAGCTGTTAATGTCAATGAGTGACATTAAACGTATCTTACAAACATTATTTTTTAACAAACATAATTACATTTCCTTGCATTTGTAAATAACACACCTGTGCATACAAATACCATATATTATATATTTTGTATCTTTTTATTATTATTGTTATTTTCTGTATCTTCCTGTTCACTTATCCTTTTTATTATCTGTCATTCTTGTTGTGCTGTAGTAGCTTGTGACACCATAACAATTTCCTTGTATGTACAAACATACCTGAAAATAAAGTTGCACGAACAAAAGCATCTTATGACAAAATAGGACTATTTTGCCAGTCCATGAAAAAGAGAAAAAGAGCTTTTTGTTAGGAACAAATTCAAATGTACGTCTTTTTTCGACTAATCTAATCATTTTGTTTGGTTTCATCGTGTGACTTCAGAAGACATGTAATACAAAGTATGATTTATATCTATATACTGTGCTTTTATAGTACATTTTGTGAGGGGGGGTTGACAGATTGTTTGTATACAAAATTTCTAAACTTTCATTTTGAGTGTTTCTTTAAATAACAGAAACAGTGGAGGGAGTAGATTTTAATTGGCCAGATGCAGGTTGCCAAGGTGAAGAGGTGGGACGAAAAAATAGAGTGACCGTCTTTCTGCCAAAAGACGCTCAACCACCTCCACACAGCCAGAGGACATCACACAGCATGTCTATATTCCACCCACCTAAATACATACATACAAATAAACATACATACTCATATCAAACCTGACTCATACACACTCGTATCAAAAGGGGAGTCTTTTTGTGGATGAGTCCCAGGGAGCAATCTTTTTTGTCAGCTAAAAGCCTATGACCTAAGTATTTGTACTTGAAAGCAACAATTTGATGTTCTCTTTATATTGTCATATTTTCTACTTTGTTATTTTTCATAGTTTTATTGTTTTTTTTATACTTTTTTACAGAATACATACTTGAGTCAGTATTGGCATTTTCATAACAATCTCTCAAAACTTGCGATATTCTGACTTCACGCCTGCAAATAAATGCAGTTTCACTCCCAAAACTTGCCATTTTTTCCAAGATTGTGATTCCCACATACAGTAGATGCATTTTCCCACCTCTGCGTCGCATTAAAAAGTCAAATGTGCTATTTTGTTTAATACATGCCACTTCAGATGGCTTCTCTGCCACATGCAGTGTCAAGGCACCTTCTGCCTGCTTTTCTTTTCTTCTTATACAGACTTTCAGAAGCGGGTCCCTTCACCATCATTTGCTTTCTCATCGTCTCTCGCCCTGTCTCGCGCACACACACAGTGTTAATAAGTGCTACCTCTTGCTCTCTTCTCTCATATCAGTAATGGAGAGGCAGGAGACAAGGAAAGATGAGAGAATGATGTGTGGTTTTATGCTCTGGCACTTTCCACTATCGTGACTGGACCCAGAGATTACATTTCTGTGTTTACTTGCCCGCCGTGCATCATGGGAATTTCAGTGACATTGCGATGTACTGAAGCTCAGAAGTTTAATGAAGCTGGACAAAAAAGGAAAGCACAAGTGTGCAGGTTTGGGACTGGCTGGTGCAGGAAACCTCTGAATTATAAAGTTTAACATTTTTTAAACCATTGCTCATATTTAAATGTTATGATTGACAATGTGACCTGATGAGAGCCGCAGCAACACATTCCTTTGTATGATCTCTATTACGTTCAAAACAAGTCTGGCAATTGTAAATCAATACATTTTTATTATAGCATTTGTTTATTTTATGATTTCAGAAAAAAATAACTTTTTTAAAGTCACCAGTAAAGATGTTTTTTTTTTTGGCATGCAGTGTAGTTGTAAAATCCACTAGCCCAGTCTCTGACTCTTTTCTCTCCTGAACAAGTGTGCTTTTGCCAGCTAAAAGAGTGATGCCTAACAGTCCTAAATCTCATGCCAATGTCATTAAGATCTCAAAAAATAAATATGGTGAAAATGATTTGCAGAAATGATGGTGGCTTGGCAGGCACCTGTTGTATGAATTGCATCATTTACATACAATAACAATAAAAGTGGCAGCAGTTTGACACTTAATTGTTATGTAAATTATCCTATTATGTTCTTGAAAAGCTGAGGATTTACCTCAACTGTTCAGAATAGAATACTGTCTACAATAAATATTTGGAATATTGCCTATTATGAAAAAAGATTAGTATATGCGAGTGGAGTTTAGCTTTATGCCACATTGTACATATACCAACATGTATACAGTAGTATACACAATAGAGCAAACTGCAGTCTTAAAAATAAAGGTACTAAAAGAGCTTCTTTGCAGTGATGCCATAGATTTTTTTTATTCCCTGAAAAAAACTATTGAGTGAAAGTTTCTTCAAAGAACCATTTCATTCTTACCTTTTTTATAACCTTTTTTAGAATTCTTTCATCATTCACTCACCCTATTGTCATTTTAAACCTGTATGACTTTCTTTCTTTGGCAGAACACAAAAGAAGATATTTTGAAGAATGTTGTAACCGAACAACCCATTTACTTCTATTTAGACACAAAACCAATCCGTGAGTACCGTAGCTGTTCGGTTTCCAACATTCTTATTCTGTGTTCTGCGAAAGAAAGAACCATACAGCCAAAAATGGTTCCTCTTTCGTATCATAAAGCACCTTTTTTTTTAAGGGTGTAGTGGCTCAACATATAGACAATAGGCATACTTTGCAAATTGCACATAAACTACAGTATACATTGCATGTAAGAATAATTGTAGGTTTGGTAGTATACTGTTCCAAACATAGCCCTAAAATCTACACATTATTTTCCAACACGTTTGTTGTGTCATCCTTTAAAATCCCCTTGAACATGGAGTACCCGTGTATTGTTGTTTGGTATATAACGTTCTGCCATTCCCCTTCTGTCAGGTTCAGCGTTCCCAAATTAGGAACCACACAATACAAATGCATCAACACCTGAATGTGGAGCAGGAGTTTTACGCTTCTCTTTCTTTTTATAGCAGTCTTTCTGCCGATGGGAAGTTTGGAGAGAATGAGTAAATTGCTGAACGCCCCCAGTGCAGGTGTTTCTATAAAAACCATGCTTACTCGCCTTGGTGTAATGAAACAACAGGAGCCGTGAATAGGCGGACTGCGCCTGCAGTCGTCTTTTAGACAGGCTACTGAATTTCACTTGAGTGCCTTTAACCGAGGGAGAATAGGCAGACTGGGTTTTCGGGGCAAGGAGGCAGCAAATTTCACCACAGTGTTCCATTCCACATTGTAGTCCATTTATCTTTCTCCAAAATTGCTGGATGTATTGAATTACCTCCCAAAATGAAGGGTAATAACGTGCTCTGTGCTTTTCTGTTGCTATGTAGCAGAGACAGACTATAAAAAGCAGAGCTTTGTGGAGTTTTTTTTCTTATACCCAGAGCAATGCGATCACCAAAATGCAACGACTCTTTACACTTAAACCACACTAACACCGTGTCTACATGGGACGTGAAAGGCATCTGCATCCACATTTTTTAATTATAATGGGTTCTATTGCATTTCTAATGTCTTTTGTCATGTCGCATCGCGCCGGTTGCGTCCGGTGAAGACACGGTGTCAGGAAAGTATAAATATCGTTGCTGTATTTAGCAAAACGAATGGTGTTTATCTTAAGCATATATTGTACAAAAAAAGTTGTAATGTCATTCCAAACCTATATGACTTTTTTTATAGAAAACAAAAGTAGAAATTTCAAAGAATGTTGGTAACCAAACAACTCTGGACCCCATAGACTTCCATAGTTTAGACACAAAACCACTGAGAAATTTGTCAAAATGTCTTTGTGTTCAAGAAAGAGTCATACACAGGATTTAAACAACATTTGGCTGAATTACTGATTACAAAATTAAAACTGTTGGGTGAACTATCCCTTTAAGAATCCATATAGACGGTTTCAGCGGCAACAAAATAAACAAACGTTATGGGGCACAAACTTAAATTCCGGTAGACATCCGCAAAGAATCCATAACTGTTGGGTAGTTTTAATGTAATTGAATAAAAATGTATATACTATAAAATGTTTATATTAATTCATATTAATTAAATGAAAACAGATTGTTATATTTTAAACAAACACAGACCGGAAGTTAACGTTGGGCCAGCGCATGCATCCGATGAAAACGTCTGTACAATTTGGGGCCACAGTTTGTTCAGAAACCTTTAATACACACCTCCGTTCTGACAGCTTAGAAATCACACCAACCCTTGATGGAAAATGCCGTCCGATGTATTCCGGATAAAAGCCTCATTATTTGTACACGTTAAACTTTATCCAAGTCCAAAGATAACTCTTTGATTCCTCGTGCTGTAGTTTCATTGTCTGTCTTCCCTACGGGCCTCTCTCTCTGGCTCTTATCCCCGCATCTGGTCCAATCTCTTGCTCGCGCACACCTTCTCCATCATTATTTCATCCCGGCTCAATCTCTTCCCCCGTTCTTTCCTATTATAAAGCCCATCACACAGTGCGCCGGCTTTCCCGGTGTGAATGAGATCCTGAAGTCATATTGATTTCCCTGGATGTCTATAATAGAGGATGTGCCACGCGTGACACGCTCTTCTGTTAGCACACTGTAGCCCGTACTGTAGCCCATTTTTGAACCGCCTGTGTAGCGCGCTGTATATTTAAAAGAGAACGGAAACATGGAGAGAGAGAGAGAGAGTCTGAGAAAGCCAAAGTCAGGATTGCTCCGCGGTCATCATCGCTGTATAAATGTGGCTTTTTAATAGTGTGACACACTTTGAATTATTAGGTAAAAACTCTCGTTCGCAAAAGCTGAAGAGCGCAGCATTTTAGCTAGCGCTTGATTTCAAGCAGCTGGAGTCACGGGGAATTAGAAAGCTCCCCGTGGAGACTCCCACGGGTTTGGACGGCACACCACTGTCTTCAGATCTGGAGAGGTGCTCTGTGATTGGCACCCACTGGGTTTTTCAGCTGTTGTCAGAGGGCAGAGATGACCTCTACGAAAGCCTGGATCCTAAAACCAACACACTTGTCAGCTATGTCAGAGGATGAGAAACTCGGATAGTAACAGGAATTCATGCAAGAGGTGAGACGTTACTGTAGGTTCACAAAAAGCTCCCATCTTTACTGTCAGTAAGCATTGGCAAAGTTAGTTAATGCAGACACAAAGCCTGATATCAAATTAGCTGCTCTAGTCGGGGCATTTTACGAGACATTATTCATGTCAATGTCCCGCCACTCATTCAGGAACAAGATGGTGGAATTAAGAGAAAGATAGAGAGAGAACGAGACTAAAGAAAAGAAAAAGTCTTCACTCCAGCTGATCCCAAAGCCCCAATTAGACGAACAGAGTTGATAATATCGTAATGGAGACCCACAGATTCACATCTAGTCATTTCAGGTCCCCCCATTAAACCTTCCAATGTAGTTAACATTGATTCCGCTCTGGCGCTGCGGAGAGAATGGACTTCATAAAGGAAGACAATAGCTTTTGAATTGGGCTCAGCTTTGACATAATTGCTTCATAATTGCGTAGCAGTGATTTTGCATTCACTTTGTGGCCCTTCCCAACAGCCAATTAGATCTGCTTGTTGATTTATGTGTGTGATGATGGGAGCTGATGGCTTTTGTCATGGTTCATATTGATGAGCGCTAAGTACCTCAAGGCTTTTCTTTTTTTGATATTGGTGGGGGTTCCAGAGGAGAACAGGTTAACGGAACCACAGGAGATAGATTGATTGGTTTGTTAGAAGTCTTGCGTTGAGGAGTTGATTAAGCCATTCTTTGGGAAATATTTAAGGCTCGATCTCTGCATTGTTTGTTGAGAATTTCCTTTCAATTTATAGTGATTATGTGGATTTATCGTGGTGTTAATGAACAGGGTAGTGTGCTTTTATTACGTCAGCCGAGAGACTTTTATTTTGACAGGATTAATGGTTATTCATTACCTGAATACTTACGAGAGAGCATCATAGTAGGTGTGTTCATTTCAGTTTTATTTTAGAAAAGCTTGTAAATGCAAGAGTTGTAATTCCGTTCTTTTGTTTCTGAAATGCAAATTAATTTACACTGTCAATATAAAAAAGAAAAAAGAAAGACTGAATGTTTACTTACACTTCATGAAAGTGTTATTTTCAGCGAATTATAAACAAATACTCATACAGGATATGTGTAACCAAATAAATGTGGCTACATTTATTGGTTAGGCTAATGCTTTGCATGTAAATAGCGGCACGTTGTTTACGCTTTTTGAGAGAAAAAGCCTACTTATAGCTGTCTCGACATATTAAGCTTGGGTTTTCACAACAAAGCAATTTCTTCACCTTTAAATGCAAGGTTGGCTTTAAAAAAACCATATTACTCTTACCTTACTGTGTGTCTGCATATGTGTGTGCGCGAGACATGAACACGGAGGTCGTATAACTCGGCGTAACCGAACAGTGAAGTGTGACCAGGGATGTCACTAGAGAGTCCTGTTATACGCTTCCGCCTCTGTAATAAATCATTAGAAGTGTACGCTTTCATGCCATCTCTCCCTGTGTGAATACTCACTACTCCCTTAATTACTTTTAATTGCCTTTTACTCTTTTATTCTAATATTCATTTTAAAAGGCATTCGGTAACCACAATGCAGTTTTCAGTCGTCTTTCTTGTGCCTACTGGATTTATAACCGTGTGATCATAAAGTGTAATAGTAAAGGTTACTATCAATGATGGAGACTATTAACTTCAGGAGATAGATGTGACTTACCCTCATGTAACTGTCAGGCCGCCATGACTTTGAGGGGACCCCAACTCCATTGGCCGCCCTCTTCCGTTCTGTGCGCATTCATGAGATTGAGGGAAAATGAGGTGAATATCGGGGTAAAATGAAGATATTGGGCTCTCTCCGGATACCACCAGGCTGCTGTTCCTCCGGAGGCCACGTCTAAGAGAAGAGGCGAGCAGATGTGTCAAGGATTGACTGGGATTACAGTTCATCTGCCATGAGCAGCATCCTTGTTTAAGATGCAGTGCAATATAAAGCTCGGCTGCAGTGGGAGAACGGAAACTGAGCTTTTTAGAAGTAGAGTTAGGATGGAGTTTTGGTCTTCTGTATTTTGTGTCTGGCCTGAAGCCTCTGTTCTTTTGTGTTTGCAGTTTAGACCGCTGTGTGCAGTCAAGTACAGTTCAGTTTGGCTGAAGAGTAGAAAGAAAAAGGCAACCTTACGAATGCCTTCTGGTTACGTTTTGTTTAGTACTTTTTCATCTTTTTGATTTTTAAGGATAGTTTTATTAAAAGTTCTAACCTTTATGAAAAATATTTTGCAGATGACCATTTGTATCACGGTTGTTTAAAAACAGCCAATGATCAGGGCTGATATGTGCTGTCAATTAAAAGAGGACTGTAACAATTCCCTGTCTGCCTGCTTCCATCACCGAACTACACTACCCATAATCCTTGGCACCCTTCTCACCTGATCACCATCTCTGGACATTATTTGTTAATCCCCATCACCTGTGTATCCCTCGTTATCTGTTGTATTTAAGTTCTCCGCTTCATTGTGTTCGTTGTCCAGGATGGTTAATGAATGTTTTGGTAAAAAAAATGTGGAAAAGAAAACCCTTTTGATTATCTGCTTGTTTTGAGTGTTCCCTGCACGAACCGTGTAAATTTGTGTTCTGTATATAGAAAAGGTTAAGAAACATCACCAGTTTGATTTTATCAGGATTAATAGTCATTATATGAATTAATGACATTAAGAAAGTTAAGAAAAATGTATTTCATCTTCAGAATCGGCATCAGCAGATAACGGTCTGAATAATCGGCTATCAGGATCAGTGCAGAAATTTAGGATCAGTGCATCTCTATAAAAATATAGTTACACCATGGAAACTTTTCATAAGGGAATCAGTAGAAGATGAATGAATTAATGAATAAATGATGTAATTTTGTATGTAACCTTAAGTACATATTATTGAAATGCATTTATGCAATTTTAAAAACTTTTTATAAATTATATTCAGAGTAATGTTGTTCTTTGAAAGGTTCATTGTAAACACATTATTTTTTTATTTTATTTTTTAATGAACCTTTAAAAATGAACCATTTTGAATTCCTTTTGATTCTCATCAGGTTGTATACAGCATTAGGAAGAAGACATCAAAACAAGCACAATATGTTTTCCTCTATTGTAACAGTGTATTATTGACTGTTTCTGCAGGCACTACAGTGATGACAATGACAGCCTATGATGCTGATGATCCCAACACAGACAACGCAGTACTGCGCTACATCATCTTGAGACAGTTACCCAACAAACCCTCACCCAATATGTTCTACATTGACCCGGAAAGGGGCGACATCGTCACTGTGATCTCACCCAACCTGCTCGACAGAGAGGTACGGGCTTTCTTCAACTCTTTCTTCTTGTAAATTTGTACTTCCATGTTTTGACACATTTCAGAGTGAAAAGGAATTCCAAAGGAGAAAATGAAAGGGCGTAGCTTGCGTTTTTCACTGCGAATTGATTGGATGTGTAAAAACAGCTCAATGATTTTGAAATGAAACTGGCAGCAGACTGACAGTTGAATGGGAGGAGTTAAAGGATGCTCCGGACCAGAGCCATTGAGAGAGAGAGTCGCGTCAACTCCATTGACTCCAATGGAACAGCAATGACGGTTCATGGAGGCTCTCAATAGTTCCCGGAAGTTACCAGTTACGCATGGAGCTAAACAGACCAACTGAGGTACACTTCTTTTTAAAGACGGAAGCCATTTAATGAATAAAAAAATGAAAGATATAAAGCATTTAAAGAGAAAACATAACTTCCTGGAACTATCTGAAGGCTCCATGAATCATGTGGCCCTCAAGAGTTTTGGACTTCCGTTGGCAGAACTCTCTCTCTCAATGGCTCTGCTCCGGCCAAGCTGTCTAATTTACGTCATTTGAGATGGATTTACTTCAGGGCGGAAGTGCATTTTCAGATTTTAACTGAAGATTATGAGGGTACATTCATTTCAAAAAGATGATGAGCCACATTGATAAGCTATCTACTGTAAACGCTGCAATATTTCATGAAAAAATAAGAATTGAAAATCATTTTTAATTTCACTGGGATTTTAAATATAAAATGTCCACTTGGCCATTTTTTTTATTTTTATGTAGCTGTTTTCTGAAAGCTTTGAGACACAAACCTTTGACCGAAGAGCACAGAGATCAACAGAAGCTTACTTTTTGAGTCAAGCTGTGCAAACAAACCTGCCATTCAGAAGCCAGCAGGAGCAAATCTGCCGGGACGAACAATAACTGTGATGTGTTTTACTGTTTAACTATCCTCGAGAGAACCTTTAGAGCGAGCAGATTAGAGTAGATTCTTCCGCATATTAAAGCAGGGTTTTTAATGTTGTTTGGAGGCGGGATGAATGCAGGACGGTGTCTTGAGGACAGGGCATGTTAGCGCCGCATGCTAATGAGCAACTCGAGGCGGCGCTCGCAGCTCTTAACCAGAGCGAGACAACAGCATGATTGCTTTTGCTGCGGGGTGACGAATACAGGAACATCAATTCGGTCCGGTACTGGAAGAGGAATATTAGCTGTTGTCAGACACTTAGAGCACGGTTTAATTGAGGTTATACACACTTATCCAGCAGCATCGGCCGTGTCCGACAAGGCCGGTATAAAGCCTTCAGCTGGAACAGAACGAAAGCGCCATTAAATGAATGTTTGGAGTGTGTGCTTGATTTGTCATTATGATCGAGATGTCATGTACAAGACGTGTTTATGTGACAGATTTCTTTCTAGTCAGACACACGATGTTGACAAAATCTGCTATGTTTGTATAAATAAGTGGTGTCTCTGTCATCGTAATATCTTATTGTAACAAGATCCGCCAGTGTGACTCCCATGAGCACTTGCTTCATGCAGTTGGAATTTCGTACGCATGACAGATGTTTCGCACAAGAAGCTCGAGGGGATTTCAGGTGTGTGAGATGGAGACAGGTGCGCGACGCGTCTGCTACAGTGTGTAAGTAGTTGAGATTTTTTGGTAGGATTGCAAATAAAGCTTCGTCTGCCAGCACATTTTCTTTGATAGCCCAGCTGTTTGGTCCCTGAACTTTAAACGTGAGAAACTACACTTGGGGAATTCAGCCAAATGTGTATTTTTTACAAATGTAGCCCCCATCCACCAGGGTGCTTTAAAATTCAGGCAAAATTGAAAAATCTATTTTGTCGCGCTGAATTGAAGTCGATTCACCTCTCTGCGAGTCCCTGAACTCTCTCAAGCGTTAAATCTACTCAAGATATGCACATTTATTTCTTTGATGCCGTTTTTTCTCTCTGGTTTTGTCCCTGACACTGTGGATCAATGGTGGGAGGTAATTTCTCGCAGCTAATAGGTGGAGATGAGAATTGCTTTGAGACTCAGTGTGACGGGAGAGAGAGAGAGAGAGAGAGAGAGAGAGAGAGAGCAATGGCACTTGAATAGGGTCTCATACATTTTACCAAGCATGTGGCACATATCTCCCTTTTTGATGTTGTTGTGGTGACTATAACATTTGCAAGTTGTAACTTTTTCTTTAGAAATAAACAAAAATCACTATAGCTGCTAATAAGGATTTTTGCTATAAGCCAGTCAGTTGTTTTTATCATATATCATAATGTGCAGTTTTTATGTTGCAAAACAAGGCAATAAAGAGGCAAAAGTTATCGATTGCACATTTAAAGGGACAGTTCTCCTCAAAAATAAAATTATTTCATCATTTACTCATCCTCGAGCTGTTTCAGATCTGTATAAATGTATGTGTTGTGATGAACACAGAGAAAGATATTTGGAAGAATGTTCGTAAGCAATGCCTTCTTGGATATCATTAACTACCAAAGTAGGAAAATTGCTTTATAAATGTGTTCTGTTGAACACAAAATAAGATATTTTGAAGAATGTAGGAAAGCTAACATTCTGTGGCCTTTTTGACCACCATTGTAATTTTTCCAACTACTGTAGTCAATGGTGGCGAAGAATTGTTTGGTTACAAGCATTCTTCCAAATATATTTCTCTAAAGTAAATGATTACAGAATTATACTTTTTTGGGTGGACTGTCCCTTTAAATGATAGAGAAATTGTTGTCTATGGTAAAATACAAGATCAGCTTGTTTTATGAACTTTAAATGTCCCTGTGCCTCCTTGTATACTTAAAACTGTGGTTTTGGCTTGATGTGTTTGCATTATATGCGTTTTCTTCGCATGTAATCTAAGTTGTAAGTATGTGACTAAGAAAGTTGTCTCATTTAGATGTTTCTGTAGCATGTTGGCAACAGTGGCAAGTTAAATTTAATCATCACATTTTCTTAGCATTTGTAAATTAAGCTATTGGACACTGTTAGAAAGAAATTGTCACACATGATAATTTTATACTGACCAGCTTCATAGGATCTAAAAGATTGCTGTGATAAAAAAATCTAGTTATGTCGGTTAGGCTAGTTAAACTAATGATTTTTTTCCGACACCTCATAAAAACGTCAACACAAAGGTTTCTCAGCACGCACGCATCCCTCTTGACAGGTCAAGTGTGTCTGTTCATCTCCTCAGATCAGCATGCGTTACTAATAATGTTTGCAGCCCGCCTTATGAAACTCCTGGTACGGTACCTGATGTTCCAAAGCCGACATGATTATTCGGGCAGAACATTACAGACTTTGGGTAAATTAAATTCCTCAATCTGTCAGCTGTGCATGTGGAATATTAGTTTTTCAAAAAACTCATATACGCTAAGCCCAAAAACTCTGGGGTCTGTTCATGGGCACCCGACAGCTGAATACATGCATCTGTCATGGATCATAGTTTTGTCCTAATGAAGTGAGCTTTATGCATATAAGTGTAGTTGTGGGTGCATTGTGTTTATTTTCGAGATAAAGACTGTTTTACACTCACAGGCTGGGCTGATTCTGAGACACGGTGGTCAAAATCCAATGATGGAACTAATGGGCATAGCTTCGCCTTGAGCTGCTTGTACAATATGCTGCTAAATATATCTAAGTTTGATGCTGTTCTAAAGGAGCTGTCAAAGCAAATAGCAAAATCGATGCATGATATTTTATTAGGACGGGGAGTAAAGCTTTCCCATTTGTCAAATCAATGCGTTTCTCACAAATGGTAAAAGTTGGATGTCGAGTTTCAAAGCACGGACTGAGATTCTGTTTGATGCTTAGTTTTCTGTTTGGTTTAGACAGACTTGACAGATGGGGAATGGCATGTTCTTGTTGGAGAACCTTCTCAAAGTAGCTTCTGTGGTCAGTTTGCTATCATGGGCAACCCACAGTACATTTTCTCCGGGTCTTGGCAATCAGATGCCTGCCACTAGATCAGACTTACGATTGACAGGCAGAGTAGCTCGTTCTTTGTTTCCAGGTCTAAATGACATGGTAGCAGAGTAGATGTTTTAAAATCGATATGCGGTCACAGGGTTCTGGCAGTGCTCTTGGAGTATGTCTAATCATTACAGTCCTGCGTCTGATGAACAGTCAGTGAGCTGTCTAATGCCTACATAGACAGTTGCCTTCTAAGCCAGCGACTGAACTAAAAAGGAATTGATTTGGAACACACTACACTGCAAATCTGCAACTAACAATTTTAAAAACACAAATATTCAACTTAATTTCACTGGAAAACCTGTTTTACAAGGTGGTAATTTCTTATGAATGTCTATGATGAGAATTTTTGAAAAACATGAATTTTATTCAAAAATAAAAATGAAGCTCTAAACGGCACTAGAACGAAAGCACATTATACTAAAACATATGAGTTTGTAATTGTATTAGCTACCTTGTAAAATTGTTATGAATTACCATAATATTGTGTGGGAAATAAGGAAAATTTAAGTCAAGTATGCACGAAAAAACAACTGTTGGGTTAAATTAAGTTTAAACTAATTGTTGGGTTTGTCCATATCTGGCAACCCAACATTTTTAAGTGTTTAGAAAGCCCACCTGGTTTTGTTTGTCAGATATATAGGTTTTTCGGTGTCATGTTAATGATAAATTATTTGGGTATATATATATATATATATATATATATTGCTGCAACAATTATTTGATTATTATTTGTCTCCTGATTGTTGATACTATTGATTGTCAATTATAGATAGTCAATTACTTTATTTTAGGGTTTTATTTTGCAAGAGTGACCATGTTTGTATTTATATATTTTATCTTCAAAGCTTTATTTGTTATAAGATCTATCTGCTTTTTAAGTCTGACGTAACGGCCCAGCGCTTCGGGGTCTAACCAATCAGTGTTGGCTTGCTCACCGAGAGACTGCATCTATTTATTTATTAGATATTATTTATTAGATGTATCTTGCTTGTTCTATAAATACCAAGCACTGTGCTGTGTTTTACCTTTCTGTATTTTTCTTATTTGATCCTGTAAAGCTGCTTTGGAACAATGAACATTGTGAAAAGCGCTATATAAATAAAACTGAATTTAAATTTAATTTAATCTATCAGCTGCCATAGGAAAAAAAAAATGCTAATATACATTCATTGCGTGATGTAAAACTGCCGAAAACCCCCTTTATCTCCATAATGAAATCACAAATGGCCACACTGCGATTCATTTGTACAAATTATTCAAATATTGATGTTGGAGATTCCGTGAGCCTGGAGCAGTGGCGTAACTTTGTTTTGAAAAGTGGTGGGGACAAAGAAGACAAAAACAATACTTTAATAAATTGTTTTTGTAATAACTCGTTCTGAATATTTATCATATATAGTGTGTTTTCCATCCATTGGCTACTTTTCTTTTCTTAATTATTTTCTTCCAAAAAGTGGTGGGGACAAGTCCCACCTGTCCCACCCGCAAATTACGCCTACGGCCAGGAGACTGTAGTGTTTATAAACTTTCACTTATTGTGTGATATGAACAGTGCTCATAAACGGCCGTTTAAGTAATATTCTCCATTGAAATGAGTGGAGGCTTCGACCCGGAAACATTATATTACTTCACAACTTAACAAGTGGATAGTATAATAATCACAAAATGTGTATGTAACAAAGTTCATTAAAAGGAAGGAAGGAGGCAGGAACCGGCAAACATTTAAACATTTAATCAATCATAACAAAGTAAATAAACAGCCGGCAGCCCCTCACGGACGACTGCCGGCAACACAACATAAATATAAACAAACATGTTCGGGCCCGGTCCTCTCTCAGTGACGGTCCGGTCGCTCGTTCCTTTTATATTCTCCCAATCTCCTACGTGATTCGAGCCCGGTGTGCGCACAGCTGGCGCTTATTCACAATTACTCACCGGTCTCGAACCACGGTCTCGCCCCGCCTACTCCACTACATACCCCCATCGCCCAACACAGGCCGGGGGGTACCCCCGAGACTGTGCTTGCTCCCCCCTCCCTCGGGGGTCTCCCAGTCTCGGAGTACCTTTCCCTGGGGGTGTAGCGACGAGACGAGACAACGGAGACGGGAGCCCTGAAAAAAAAAATAGTCCGGTTCCCGACATGCTGCCGCTCGGTGTTCTCTATGGCCCTGGGCTTCGGTGGACGGCTCGACCGTCCGCCCCCTGGCGGCCGGCGGTGGCTCCTCCTTTTGCGGAAGTAGTTCCCCGTCCCCTGCTCCTCCCCTTGGGCGGACGGACGCAGGCTCCGGCCTCTGGCAGGCGGTGGCCGTCCTCGGCGCTTCCGTCCCCTGCTCCCCCCCTTGGGCGGACGGACGCAGGCTCCGGCCTCTGGCGGACGGCGGCAACTCCCCCGCTCCCGCTCGGACGACAGCCACCCACCTAGGTCGCCGTCGCACCGAAGCTTTGGCGGTGGCCACACTGTGCACTTCCGTTACCCCAGAGCCACCGCTTCGGGCAGCCACTGGCGGACGCCCTTCGTCCGCGCTGCCGAACTCTCCGGCCGCGAGGCCACTCGGCGGCGAGGACTCTCCGACAGCATGAGGGTTTCGGCACCACTGTAACAAAGTTCATTAAAAGGAAGGAAGGAGGCAGGAACCGGCAAACATTTAAACATTTAATCAAATCATAACAAAGTAAATAAACAGCCGGCAGCCCTCACGGACGACTGCCGGCAACACACATGTTCGGGCCCGGTCCTCTCTCAGTGACGGTGCTCGTTCCTTTTATATTCTCCCAATCTCCTACGTGATTCGAGCCCGGTGTGCGCACAGCTGGCGCTTATTCACAATTACTCACCGGTCTCGAACCACGGTCTCGCCCCGCCTACTCCACTACAGTGTATTTTGGGACCTATTTTGCAAACATTCATGAATGAAAATAAATCGTGTTTCAGACGCGCATACACACGTCCACACGCATTCTTCACACACGCACGCACACACAGAGAGAAACACAATGGACATCCAATTACAGCAGGGTCGTAGCATTGTGATTTCCCTCAGTGCTGCCACATTCACCCAGGACCCAACCGGTCGTTCAAATTACAGCTTCAGCCTAGCCTTAACACTCTCCTGCAAAATAGGCTTTTCAGACACGCTTTCGGAACTCCCTCTAATCTGATCTCTCCCGTATAATTGAATGTCAGTCGCCATATGAAGATTCTTCTCTGCTCTCAATTAATGAATCATTGTGTTTGGCAGAACGGATAGACAAAACAGACAGCCAAATATTTACTCCTGCAGGTGGTTCTTGGGTTATTATGTTGTGTCATCTAAATGCAAATATTACAGTGCTGGCGTCAATTGAAAACACTGCATTACTGCATGATTTGATGTGCACTTCAGTGCATAAAAGATATAAACTGTCATTCATTCAGTCATTATTAGGTGGAGATTGAGTTTAGTTGGCTTGGAAATAGGCTTGTGGGTGAGTTTTTTGGTTGCCACCAGAGTAGCGCTGGGTTGATGGGTTGGCCCCAATTGCTTTAAATATGCTTTTCATTTGAACTCAAATTCTTTCTGTATATTTATTTATTTGTTTTTGCCAGAGGCTTTTTTATGATTTTTTTCCATATGCTCATATTAGAAATTAAATGTATTATAGTCCAAATTTTGCAGTGGCCTACATTTTTCTCCAATGCTGGAAGGCTCTGTCATAGACATGCATCATTTTTATTGTGGCACATTGTCATTATACACATCACATGATACCAGTCTTCAGACTTTAGCGCTGGGTGGCTAGTTTGACGTTATACTGCCAAGAACAGCACCTATTCCATCAAGCATAGGAGTAAACTGAAGACAAATGTACAGCTTGAAGACAGAAACCCCATCCCACAACCTGACTCAAAACTTCATGTCAATTTCAATAAATATACCAGAGAAAAGTGTCATTCCTTGCTCTACCGTTTCTGTTTCCCCACCTGTCATTGCCTCCTGCTTGTCTAGAGTGGCCTTATTTTTCACTACAATGGACTTATTTAAGAGCAGAAAACCACGTTTACAAGACAATCCTGTTGTCTGAAATCATACACACACATTTTGGTTGTTTGACAGTCACCCACATGGTTACATTACATATTTGTCATATGTACAATACTGGGTAACACTTCAGTACAGGGGGCAATTCTCACTATTAACTAGTTGTTATTAGCACGCCTATTATTGGCTGTTTATTAGTACTTATAAAGCACATATTCTGCGTGACCACACTTTACATCCCTAATCCTTCCCAATAAATAAACCTAACAACTACTGTACTAAGAATAATTAAGCAACACATTAAGAGTTCATTAGAAGAAAAGTCGTAGTTAATGGTTTGTTAATAGCGCCCCTGTACAGAAGTGTGACCCAATATTGTGCAATAGTTAATATCTTCACACCTCCTAAAATAGTTTGTTTACGTATAGCTTTCCTGTAGGTCAATTGTAAGAGCATGGCGTTAACAACGCCAAGGTCGTGGGTTTGATCCCAGGGGATTGCTCATACAAAAATGTAAAGGATGATGTAATGTAAATCACTTTGGATTAAAGCGTCTGCCAAATGCATGAATATAAATGTACTGTAGTATGTCTGTAGAATATATCAGGTTAGATTTCCAAACATTCCTTGCATGTACTGTAGGTATCTCTATGTGTCTTTGAGACACACTGCAAAAAATGACTTTCTTACTTAGTCTTTTTTTCTTGTTTTCCAGTAAAATTGTCTACAAATTCTTGAATCAAGATGGATTTTCTTGATGTGCAAAATTACCTAAAATAGGTAATATATATATAATAAGAAAATAAGTCTTGTTTTAAGTAAAAAAATATGAAATTTCAGTGAATTTGTGCTTAAAACAAGCAAAAAAAATTGCCAATGGGGTAAGAAAAATAATCTTGAATTAAATCGACCTTTTTCTTAGTCACTCAATTCAAGATTATTTTTCTTACCCCATTGGCAGATTTTTTTGCATCTTGATTTAACAATGTTTAGACATTTTTACTGGATAACAAGAAAAAAAGACTAAGTAAGAAAGTCATTTTTTGCAGTGCATTCCCACAGTTATTCTGGATTTATCCGTCTTTTTTCTTCATGTTATAATAGATTGACCATATTTCAGTGTTGTCGGTCTCCCTGAAAAATCTCACTGGATTAAAAAGTAATAGCCAAATTAATGTTTAAAAATGTAAACTGATATTTCCTACCATCACACTACAGCAAAATATATAACAGCTTTGTAAATAAGTATTTTTTGGCGGGGTGCTAATATTATATTTGCGACAGTTAAACCTTTTTGACATCGTTTTGTCCAGTTTACACCTTATAAAATATTCTAGTGCTAAATAAGTATTAAATGAAATAAGAATCTTTTTTTCTTATTGTAATTAAAAAAATAATTGTCTTATTTTAGTTCTAAGTCTTCCCCTTGTATGTTTATTGAGACCTCAATGGAATACAATGAAGTTAAATTTCTTTATCATTTTAATGGTAGTTCCACTACAGAAAATGTTGATAGAAAGGAGGAACAAGTTTTTTTAAATCCCAAATAAGATTTGAAACCGTTTTGAGATTTAACATTACCTAGTTTCGCCGGTGAGTTACTTGAAAGTCTGCCAAAAGTTCACTTAGGGTCTTTATGAAGTGCATAAAGCAGGTGCAGTCCATCTTCAGTGATTAAAAATGGCACCCTCTCTCTCTCTCTCTTCACCCTTCCTCTCTCCTCTCCTCCTCTATCACGCCTCTGTCTACTTGCATTAGTGCGGAAATGAGATTCCACTAATTAATTAGATCTCAGAGTGCTAAAGATGAAGATTACATCCCAATGAAGGTTAGGAGTGTCAATCACTTTTTTTCTCTTGCTCTGGATTCCTGGAGATAAATTGAGCCTCATGGGAATTGTGGGTAGAAAAAAGGTCAAGCTGTTAATCCTTCTCTGTTATTAATTGAGCCTTGCTGATCCACTCAGTCAATAAAGGTGTGTAACATTAGAAAGGGAAGGAAATGGAAATATGAGTACTGTCAATTTCTGGAGGAAGATCTGAAGACGCGGAAGGGAACGTGTTAGGATATTTTGGGGGATCTTGAGTTTTGTTGATGAGACAGCATGACCTTTTTGAGACACTGATGCTGATTTACACTGTGCACGTCATCTTTAATTCACGCTGATGAACTGAGTGAATGTGAGCTTAGCACATTCAGAAAGAAATAGCCAAATGTCAGTGTTAACTTGAAGAAAAACAGAAAGGAAAATAAATAATGGTTGCAGTTTTGTCTACTGAAGCGTGTCCATTCCAGCAAGAGTTATGGGTGCCTAAGTACAGCTAAAGTACTCTTTAGCTCTGATGTTCAGCTCTTGAATCTGCTTTGAACTCACTTCATTTCTTATTTCTTGACTCATAAAGGTGAAAACGAGTTTCATTGCCCAACTCTGAGCTCCACCAAATCCTTCACATCCTCACAGACAGGTCAGCATAGAGACATCCAAAATAAATGCACTGACTTTGCACTATTGAACTTGCCAGGACTTGGCAGCAACCTTCTAAGTTTAAAATATGCATCTTTTATTTTACTGGCAAAGAGCTGGGAGCAATCTTAGCTCAATCTGTCCCCCAAATGGCATAATATAATGGGCAATTGTCGGCATTTATAAGGAACGAGCAGGTGGGAGTTAGCCTTTCTGTATCTCAAGAAGGTTCCAAATGTCTCCAATTACCGCACACCCTTAAGATGTGGAAGGAAATGGAAGTGGGTATTATAAATATCGCTGTCTGGCTAGTAAAAGTGTATTGGTGTTTTATTGGGGCTGTAAAGTCGGCCCACGCCTGAACAGAGGAGGATAAAACAGAGAGACCTGAAGTGGGACATATTGTCTGAGTGCAGAAGAAAAAAGTCTGGGTTGAGGTTGCAGCTGCATTACTACTTTACTTGACTTGACTTTACCTTACCTTACCTTACCTTACCTTACCTTACCTTACCTTACCTTACCTTACCTTACCTTACCTTACCTTACCTTACCTTACTTTACGTATTGTATTGTATCGTATCGTATTGTGATGTAATGTAATACAACATAAAACAATACAATACATTATATTATATGTTTTTAATTATTTTAAATTTATTTATAATTATATTCTATAGCATTTACACTATCTAACATTTTACAATGGGGTTTGCCATTTTGGAGTATTTTGACTAGCAATAAACAATGCTAAAATCCAATTAATAATACTGAATTGACTTCAGAATCTTTAGCAAATGTCTTACAAATAGGAGCAGGATCATACTTACACCGTGTCTACCGCATCGCGCCACGTCCGGTGTGGAAAAAAAAAAAAATTATAATGGCTTCTTATGCGTTCTATTGTCTCTTGTCGCATCGCGCCACATACGGTGTATACACAGTGTTAATTCTTGAACATGCCTATTGCCTTCACTGATCAATTTACTAATCCCACCCAAATAAACCCTCACCTCCCAACCCACGCCCTGTTCCCCAGGCATTAAGATTCATGTTTTCTCAGATGGTTGTGTGGGTTGAGATAAGAACAGGACGGCTTCTCTGTGCAGACAGGAGGACGGAGAGGTAATGAAGTGAGTGATGAGTTTCTCTTCTCTTTGACTGAGCCTGGGGTCAGAGATCGCCCGGTGTCCGCAGAGAGAAAGAGAGTGAGATACAGCAGGAGAGAAAGAGGGATCATTCTTTTTTCATTTATCACTCTGACGGGTTGACACATGAGGAGACGGAAAGAAGGATGCGGTCAGATCTGATCGTGGTGAACGGGTCACCGGTCGCGCTTTACACCAGTAATAGGGTCCAGAAGGAATGTGTTTTTTTAACACCGAACACAGCGATTGAAGTTTTGTTCAGGTTGTGCTTTGTTATTTGTCAGTGCCACCTATTTGTAATGGTGCACAGTTTGAAACACTGCAACGGATGGGGCCAGTTATAATACTTCCTTACTATGCTCAAGGGATGTTTTGGAGAAGTACCTTATTTGAGGACAATTTAAACCAAAGGCTTTTATTCCAGCATTCTTCATTATATTTCAAATTATTAATTTTACTCATTACAATTGCATTTAGCACAAGTGCATTTTTGCAGGTAATCTTATCTGAATCTTTAACTTTTGTCTGTTTTTACAGAGCCTACAAGCTTATTAAATTGTGGTTGTAGTGGAACTTGTTATTGCTGTTGTATCTAACGTTTTGTATCCAAATACAGCTTATACCAAAATATGTCATTTGGATGTTTGATTTGTAAATTTCAAAGACTACAAACACACACTTGTAATAATGCTTTAACTGTGTTGCATTTTGTCCTTATTTTTGTGAGCCAGCAC
Organism: Triplophysa siluroides; assembly: GCA_006030095.1. Classification (NCBI taxonomy): domain Eukaryota; kingdom Metazoa; phylum Chordata; class Actinopteri; order Cypriniformes; family Nemacheilidae; genus Triplophysa; species Triplophysa siluroides. Next base: position 350,763 of record VCII01000102.1, on the reverse strand, counting down.
AGGGGTAGTTAATGATGTCATCAGTGCTGTGATGACGATGATGTAATCACTTTATTGTGAAATGGGTTTTCTGCAGTGCAGCCCACACAGAGGTAATCAGAAGAGAATGCTGATGATGTCATTAGTGATGTAGTGATGATGACTCATAAATCAGTTCACTGTATATTGCTACATACTTCTGTATGGGAGCAATGTGCTTCCTTGTTTTTGTACATTTTCCTTGCTGATGATAGTGCTGACAGCTGGAGGCATCTGTAGCTATGGGCTATTTTGTCTCTCTGCCAGGATTTACAGCAGTTCTAAAATGTGGAGCTACTATGCTGGATTCGAAAGTTGCAAGCTCGCATGTACACAAACATTTGGCAGAGATGGTTTGTTATGTCAGCAGTGTAATGTGTGTGTACATAACTATATTTTGAGGACAAATGTGTACCCAAAACTCAGCAAAAACTGATAAATCTGAGCAAAACCATTTCACATCCTTTGGAAATGTCCTTTTTTGTAAAAACATTACAAAAATATAATTAATGTAGTTTTTCTTTTAGGGTTAAGGTAAGAGTGTGGGTTTAGTATTTATAGCTGTGTATAAAACAATAGAAGTGCATGGAATGTGCTTATTTAGATCAGTAAACATATAATTTATTTATTAAATAATATCTTTTGTAAATATTACTAACTGTAAAGTCATTCAAATACATCACAACTTTCACCATTGTATTATGAATTCTTCAAAATGTTTTTGTCAACCCAAAGGCGCTACTGGGAAAATCACTCTTGTGAACTATAGACAACAATAATAGCCTTTCCTGGGGTCAAAGAATTTCATGAATATGCATAATACAGAAAAATTACATTAAATCCGTTTAATTGAAACGTCAGAGGTGTTCCAAGAAAGTTTTCGGCTTAGGTATAGATTGTGTTTTACTGCAAGGTGCTAAATTATTGATTTGGTTTTCCATGTCATTGATCACAGTCAGAAATAAGGACAAATGCGTCTCACAGAGGCACATTAAAGTGGCAGAAAATCAAACTAAAGGAGATAAGTAGGTCCAGATGGAATTAGGAGCCCTCGAACCATGAGTGCTTGTGGATGACTGATGGCATGACACTTGCAAAAATACCATGGAGACCTTTTCAAAATTCAAACTTCCCAAAAACAATCTATTGGCGTGGGCAGATAGACTTTATCAGTTTGTCCAAAGGAGCCTGTGAAAGGGCAGAGGAGGGATGGCAAAAGAGACAGTAGATGTTTGGTCATTGGAAGTCTGCTGGGGCTCAGGGCTGCAGTGAAACCACATAGAAACTCTGCGGTGCCATTTATCTAGTGAAAGCTATTGTCAATTGCAAAAATGGAGATTGTTACCCTTCATTGTGGTCTGTCTCTTTCCCGTCACCCTTACTAATTTCCTCTTGGGCAAATATAAAAACACTGCAGTCCTGTCCTGAATTGACTCTTTACAAAACAGGATGTCTGCTCATCTTCAATTCATGCCTGTACGTGTGTCGTGTAATGCACTCCTCTATCATTTGATGCTTATTTGATAAATTACCATTTCTGTGCTTGCTATAAATAGCACAGCATTAATTTTGGCAAGCAAACAGTGCTGACTTGTGTATATAATGAGCCTGAATTTACATAGAAAAGAGGCGTGTTTAAGAGTGACAGTTTCAATATTTACAGTGTTGTGTTGTTTCAGCGACACATAATTAAACCAGATTATGGGTTATAGCATTTAAGGGACTGCAGTACCACACATAGGAGTTGCAAACACTTGCAGTAAATTCGCCCTTTTGAAACCTCTCAGTACTTCCATTATTTAATTGATAATTTATATATTTTTTAAAGCTGACCATTTGTGCATGATGGAAAACCTGCAATTTCTGATAAGCATTAATATTTATTGCATTTAAAGTCTAATAAAACTCTTATTCACCATAAACCAATAAGATCTCTCATAAGTCCCACGCTGCGTAAGTCAATCGATAACCGCAGACCTGTCAGTTCATAATTGGCAAAAATGAGTGCAGAAATGAGCTGATCTGGCAGAATAGCTCCAGTGCCGTTGCCCCTTTGATTCAAATAGAAGTACCCCAGCTTCTACCCATTACTGTCACGGCAGGGAACTAAGGCACATTACAGGGCTGTCCAAAATATTTACTGCGCAATAAGTGCTCCATATAATTTTGACGGTTCAAGGGGCATTCACAGGGCAGGCGTGAGCCGACTGCGTCTCGGAGGGTGAAATTTGCACGCTTTCTTTGCCTTTAAAGGCATTAGTTATCATTTTAACACAGGAGCAAGTGCCTGGGGCTTCTCTGCAGGGTCTGCAGAGGTGATGTTGAAGGAGGGCGACCTCTATTATGGCTTTAACTGCCTATATATCTCTTTATAGTGGAAAGATGCTGAAGCGTTGTGTCTGTCTGTCAGTTTCAGATCCGTGGCATAGTAAAATCTAATCTCACATGAGCTCAACCGAGCAATTCATCCAGGTCCGATTTGTTCTTGCGAGAATGCAAGCGAGACCAGCTGGACTTTAAGGTCAACAAGAAATGAAAATTGACCTTGTTACTTTCTTAACAGAAGGTTTGGCTGGGATCCCCTGCTGGTGGATGATGTAACTACATGACTACATGTGGGCAAACACATCCTGTTTCACTCATACAGCACATTAAAAGTGCGTTGGGTTGTGAATGTTGATTTAAAATAGCAAACGAACAACACAGCTTAGCTGAGAAAGAGGGATTTATATATCCAATTGAAGATAAAGGTGACAGATGCCACTTTTTGGGCTGTTCTGCTCTAGCGTTCACTTTCCTTGTTCCATTTCTTAGAGTGGAAGATAAATGCTTGAGACATGCTCGAGTTGTGCGAGTGAGTTCAATGGCTGTGATCTTTCAGCGCGGTACACGAGCACTTTATTGACTGTTCTGACCTTGGGTGATCCTTTTCACTTCTTGTCGTGCTGTAAAAAAATGTGTACAAAGTAATATGAATAGTTGCTTCGAAAGTTCAAAAAAGGTTGTAGGAGGTATTACAATGGAGTGAAAAATATTAGAAATTTCTTCTTTCATTTCTTACGATTCCATAATGCGTGGTCAGGCAGCAGGCTTTTATTTCATGGAAGCAAAATCTCCGAGCAGGGTTGGTCTAATCACTTGACCTCAGTAGAAGACACTGGCCCGCAAGAGAGATTTCATAAATCACTGCGTAATATCAGAGAGGGCAAAAGAAAATCCGCTTGTTCTCTCTATCTACAGTTGTACACTACAGATGCTACAGACCTGTCTGTCCTTTTCCTGCAATAGGTTGATGCAAGACTGCTGTGTTCCTCAAACAAATCATATAAAAGATCTACTCAACATTTATCAAATCCAGAACCGAAATAAAGCTTACAGCTTGCCTTCAACGCCTTAACTGAGGAACGCCACTACACCATAGATTACAAGTGTCATTTTGTGCTTTTGATCTCGAGGTGATGTTCATCTGTGGAGGTTTAAAGGAATCTTTTGAATTCAATATAAGTTAAGCTGTATTGACAGCATCTGTGGCATGCTGTCGATCACCAAAGAGAGAAATTCCAATACCTCAGCTCGTAAAAACAAACGAAAATTTGTGATGGCAGTAATGCATTAAATGTATGAGGCAGGGCATTCCAGAAGAGTTAAAGGGATAGTTTATTCAAAAATAAAAAGTCTGTCATCATTTACCTTTATGTTGTTTAAAACATGTATGTGACTCCTCCTTCTGTGGAATACAACAGAAGATATTTTGAGAAATGTCTTTGTGGTTTAGTGGTCTTACAATAAAAGTCAATGGTGGCCAATGTTGTTTGGTGACCAACGTTCTTCAAAATATCTTTGTGTTCTGCTCAAGGAAGAAAGTCATACAGGTTTGGATTGACATGAGGGTGAGTAAATGATGAGAGAATTTTCCTTTTTTGGTGAACTATCCCTTTAAGAGCTTATGTGGCTTGTAGTAGTTCTGTACTTCCATGATAAATGTTCGCTGGTTGGGCAGTTGTTGAAAATATTATTTATCAGTGACCAAAAATATAAATGTATGTACCCACCTTCACGTTTATCCAAACCTTTTTATGACTGAAAGCCTCACTCACCATTTACTTTCATTGGATGGAATAAAATAACAGCATCAACATCCGTGCCCCATTGAAGGAAGACAGTCATACAAATTTAATTACAGAACTTGTGTTTTTGGTTGAACTAATCCTTTAACTACTGTATAATATTATGAATTACATAAACTTTCCCTCATTCAATCTGAAGGCAAACGACCCAGAGAAGCTGAGCTTGTATTAACAATGTGTGAAGCATTAGCGTTTACAGTGAATCGCAGCTGTGTGAATATTAGAATATTGTTGTGAAGAGGGTCCATTACCCTCTTTCCCCATTTACATCAGCTGTGCCAAAAAAACAACCCAGTTTTCTCATCCCCTTCGTCTGTTACATTTTTAACATAATACATCACATAAGCACCTTGATACGTTTACAATAGCTCTTGTTTGCTTTAAACCGAGTATGTCCAATTTGCATGTTTGATTGCCTTAATGCCTCTTAAAAATAAAATAAAATTAATTTATCTTTTTTCTTTTTTAATTAAAAGCTTGTGTAGCTCTCTTGAGAATTACTGGTTCATGTGTTCGGAAAAGGGAAAGCCAATAAAATGAGGTTGTATTGCCAGAATTGTGTAGGTTATTTCCAAAAGCATTTTATTTAGTTATAACAGTGTGTTTTTTCTGGTTAAAACAGATTGCAGTTAAATAAAGTTTTAAGTGCTATTTTTGGTCTTCTGTTTTGTTAATCCCCTTTGCATTTTTGATGGTTTTAATTAAAGATTTTTTTCAGCTGACATTACCATGGTCTCACAAAGGAACAGTTCACCTAAAATTTAAATTCTGTCTTCATTTCGTCACCCTCAAGTGCTTCCAAATCTGTATAAATGTGTTTGTTTTGATGAACACAGAGAAAGATATTTGAAAGAATGCTTGTAAAGAAACAGTTCTTGGCCAGCATTGACTACCATAGCAGGAAAATTGCTTTGTAAATTTCTTTGTTCTGTTAAACACAAAAGAAGATATTTTGAACAATGTAGGAAAGCAAACAGTTCTGGGGCACTTTTAATAACCATTGTCATTTCCCCTACGATGGTAGGAGTATAGAAGTAGTCTGCTGACTCTGCGGAAAGCATACTATCAGCTGTCCATTCATGTCTGCTGTATAAAATCAATCCCCTTCACTTTTCACACTGAATATGCCGTTTCTAAATCTCACATTACGGAGGTAAAATCGGTTTTGTATGTGGTTTCATTCTAAATGTGGCCTTGTGACCACTGCAATATGATATTTTCCATTATTAGGCACTCCACTTATTTGGAGTAAAAATGTTAATTATGGACAGTTTTAACAATAATTTCTCTAAGCCAACGAAACAAATAGCGCTTATCACACTCTAGCGTTACAGTAAGTCCTTCAGGAAGTGCTTTCTTTTTTTTCCAAGTGAACGTGTAGAACAACAGAAGAGTAGAAAACATAATAGAGACTGCAGAAAATGTACAGTGTAAGCCAAGGGCAATTATTTGAAGTTGTCTTTTCGTTTTCTTTTCATCTGTAGAAAAAAGGGCCAGGCTAAGCAGATGATCTGAAACGGAAAATGTGCCTAATTGGTAATGTTCTGGCTTTAGATGTGGTGTAATTGGTGAACCATTATGAAATGTTCATAACTGGCATTTAAACACAGAAGATAACAAATTAATCTTTCCATTCTCACATGCTAGATGCTGCGTTCTGCGAATCCGAGGATTACTGCATGGTTTGAATCTACAAGATTACAAACAACTCTTTTTTTTATTACGATTATTGTCTAAGGTTGCATCATATAAGTAACATTACAATCATTGAAGATAGATTTATCTGAAACATTACAGTTCTCTGAAAGCTAAGACATAACAGCTGTTATTTATGTGCTGTAGCATCAAAAGTGGCATTTATGACTTTGGCAGCCGTGTTTACTTTGTGTATCCTATGTCTGACTAACTGTTCAAACTCACTGGGTCCTGTGTGTGTGTGTGTGTGTGTGTGTGGTGTGTGCGTACGCACATAGACATAAGAAATACCTTCAAATATAATGCTTCTCTGTACCATCTCCACATGTCAGTGTTTTATTCTCGATTAATACTTGAACATGTGGCTATTTTCATTATTTTTGTTGTTGCTTCTCTTGCATAGTCATATCTTATTACTTAACATGTTCTATCCAATGTATTTCCAAGAAAAACAGGCACAAATAATGAATGTTTAACAATTTTCTATGACAACGATCATTTTTTTAAATATTGAGATTTTAAGTATCTAGAGATGTATTTGTGCTGCTTGTATATCGTAAACCATTGACATGTGTTAAGAAATGAAAATGTTATTTTGCTTTTAATGCCGAAAAAGCGCTGCTCCCCCGTTTACTTGCATTTGTTCATGATACTCCAATATGGCGGCGCCGTGGACGTATCGCAGCAGCTGACCAATGCGCAGTCTTTGTATGTCTATGCGTGCGCATGCTTGTGTGTGTGTGGTAAGAAGAACCTGAGTTGTGTCCAGAGGCGCACCAGCACTTTTGACTTTCATTAGAATCACAGAGGGAACTTTTGTCCTTCATATCACTTCCAGCTGAGACACATCATCTCCAGCAGAACATTATCATAGGATGGACATATTATAGACATTAAAACGAATTTGGCCACTATATTCCCTTTCAGCCCATCCTTTAGGTCTTTCTCAGTCCGTTTTAGCATTTCACTGATGCTGTGTTTGGTATTTACCTAAATGACAATCAAGGGGCGAATCATATTTGTCGAAATCATTCTTATTAGGGGTTCCTTAAAATTGTTTATTGTGCGCACCCCTGCTGGAAATTTGCATGTGTTTGCATGGGGAAATTCAGCCAAGTGAGGGGCATTAGCATGAGACGCTTCATTAAATATTCTCTCATCAAGGAGAGCGTTTTTTCCCTCGTTCGTTTTCTTTTTCGCTACGGTACAAATAGCTCGTAATCAGCCGTGATGACATTTCGCGGCAATTACGGCTTTGCTGTTGACACTTTCCTGAGGAGTTCCGCAGACGGATCGTGCCATTTTAACACTTTGCCTCCCTTGAGGAAACCGCAGCGGCGGCGAACTGTTTCGAATCAAAGGTTTCGTTATTAATCAGGGCTGTATTCTTCTCGCTCAGACGTGTTGGTCTCTCACCTGCACAAATTACACATTATTCAGGTGCGCGTTTGCATTTTAATGTGCATCTGGGCATAATTATTTGTGGATACTGGTAACAGGTGTGTACAGATTCGCTTGCCTTTAAAATACAACTCCATTAGGAGCAGCGTTATTAAGGGATACTTCACCCAAAAAATTCGGTCATTATTTACTCACCCTCTTGTCATTTCAAACCTGTATGAGTTCCTTCTTCTGCAGAACACAAAAGGAGATATTTTGAAGAATGATAACCGAACATCGACAGTACCCATTGACTTGCATTGGTTTTGTGTCCATACAATGGAAGTGAGTGGGTACCGCCATTGTTGGAATATTCAGAGAGAGAGAGAGAGATGAGTTTATCTCGTCCATCCTGCGCTCTCTATTACTGACTTCCCTTCTCCCTCTTCACTTGGACTTGCTCTTTCTCACTTTGTCTCAATCTGTGACGTTTGTTTATACTGTCTCCTAAGCCGATTGAACGCCGCCAGCATGTGTGTTGTTCTCTGGAGGGAGAGGGCTCACACCTAGAGACTCGGCCTGAAATATACTCCAGATGGCAGGCCCACTTTAGTACTCGGTGTGGGGTCTTTGCTCCACTTTCGGTAACTCCTATCTTCTGCTGGAAGGCTGTCAGAAAGAGGAGGCTTCTTTTGGAGTCTTTTATCTGTGGAAGTTCTGCTCTTTTTTTGCCCAAAGCCCTTTCTGCTGATCTCCAAGAGAGATGGTTACTCCTCTTCCGAGCCTCCCACAGGAATGGAAACTGTTTAATTCCGGTTGTAACTTGGATTATATAAGCAGTGCTGTTTAAAGGGCTGTTCTGTATATTTATGGTCGTAATTATGAACCTAATTATTAGTTTTGCACAAGGTGTAGTTATGTCTACCATCATTTCCGATCCCACTCAAATGGGAGGCGCAGATGTAATGAAACCTCACGGGCGATTTAATAGAATTAAAGTATGCGCACACAAGTCTCGCACTTTAATATGCTGTTTTTTTTTCATGTTTAATGAACAAACTGTGCCAGTAAAACATCACACATTGGCCCTCTGAAACACACAAGCACAAACAAAGGTGTGTATATGTACATATATATATATATATATAATGACAAGAAATTAAACAAAATTTTGCAAACGTGCTAGCAACAGACTCAAGTTTGTGGTTATGGGTGTGCATAACATATGCGATGTTGTGCCAGTTGGGCTTTAAAATATTTTTCAGACTTATAATAGCCCAGGAAGACACAGACCTTTAGAAAACAGTGTTTTTATATTCTTATCACTTCTGATACTTATGCTGTAGAGTAGATATGTTGTCACATGTGATCAATAATGTAGCTACAGGGGAGTAAATACAATATTTGATAGATATAAGATAGGTGAGAGTCCTTCATGTTATAGATGTTGCCAGCATGCTTGATACTTGCTCTGATTTAAAGATGAAATGCATGTTACCGGTCCTACTCGCCCTGCTCTGCGCGGGCCACAAACCGCCCTCGGTCAGGATGTGAGACGAGCGTCTGTCGCTAGAGCGTCTCTGTTGGTCGGGGAGTGAGATTTACCTTGCACAGCACATTCTCGCTGGCCTCCGTTACACTTGCTGTGAATCAGAGATTAAATGCATGATCTGAATTTGATATAAATGTAGTGTACCTGGTATTTATCACTAGGTGAAGACTGACCTTGATATTGACGATCTGTTTAAAGGGAATAGGTTGATGAATGATGCTTTTGAGGAAGATCTAATAACTGGATTTCGGTCTGTCAGGTTAGTGGCATGAAAGCTGTGAAGGGATTTTCAGTGTTTTCTTTGTTATGTGTGTGACAGTACCTTTTTAAAATGTCACTGGTTAATACTAATGTTCTTTCAGTACCAACAAGAAAGTTGTACGTGTTGAGTTAAAGTGACAATAAAAAAGTCTATCATCATTTTCCCCCCTCGCGTGTCATTCAAACCTGTTAGGCTCCTTTTTATGTGGAACACAAAAGAAGATATTTTTACATGTCTCAGTGGTTTTGTGTTCATAAAATGGAAGCTAGTGGTGTCCAATGTTGTTCGGTCACAAACAAATATTTTCTTTTGTGTTCAATGGAAGAAAGTAAGTCACACAAGTTAGTAATGACATAAGGGGGGAATCATTGAAAAATAAACCTTTGTTTGAACTAAAGGCTTCCGGCAAATACTCTCAAATGACAGAACATAAAGCATCGTGGCTTCTTTGGTATCGGTGGAAACCAGAAAAAACAGCTTTGGTAGGCAGATTAATCTGTCTCAATCAGTAGCATAGAACAAATTTTGCCCCCCCCTGGTCCCTTAGAGACCTGCCCAACCTTCCCGGCAATGTAACTGCTCCCCGGTGGTGGCAGTCTGCCTTTGATCTGTGTTAATCTAATTAACGGTTAAACAGCAACACCTGTGCTCTTCAACATAAGTGCTGCTGTCACTTCCCAGATGGGCTTTGATGGCCATGATGAAACACCCTCCCACTGTTCCCCCTCCCCATATCCCTTGCTCTTCCATTCCACTTTCTCATCTTTTACCCCCTTCATCAGTTTTGTGGGCCGGGGTGTAATGGGGACTGTTTCCTCCCAATTACTGGACGGTAATTGACAGCGATTAGTCTGTGGTTGGACGATGAACTTGATTAGATTAGCGGACTCTTTTTCTGCTCCGTTTCTTCAAACCCTGAAACCCCAACCTTGACCCCCATTAGCCTCGCACGCGTCAGGAGAAGCAGCATCTCTCCAGCTTATCATCAGTTTGTTAATTTGGCTGATGAGAGGCTGTAAATACTGGCGGTGTAAGAGGGTGTTGAGAATTTGAGCTATAAATCTTTCTCGGAGTGCAAGGTGTCTGAAAACACAGTGTGACTGTAGTCAGAGGCATGACTTTGTGGTTAGTTCTTGTGCTTTGACAGAGTTCAGATCTGGTTTGCACAATTTCCAACAGTCTTTCTGCATCTTTTCATTATTTTCATATTTCATGGCTTCTCTCTGTTTTCCTCTGACTTCTCTGTTTTTTCCCACATCGGATAATATGGATATATATATATATATATATATATATATATATATATAATATATATAATAATAATATTATACTCTAATATCTCTTATATATACTTTATTATATTCCAAATTATTTTATATAAGATGTACTAATGTTATTATAGCATATACCTTTTTTGGTTCCAAAATGAGATAACTCTTTTTTTTTTTAATTAAAAAAATCATGTTTTTTTTATTGTGCACTCCAATTAATATCAATCAAACTGCACTTGGTTTGTTTTGTTTTAAGCCATAATAATTAAAAAGTGTAGCTAACTAACACAATAAAACACAATAAAGACATGACAACATTATAAAAACATGATTTTTAAATACGGTATCTCATTTCGGAACCAAACTCTATATATATATATATATATATATATATATTTACTGTATTTAGACGGTTTCATCGGACGCACACATCTGGCCCAAAGTTAACATACGGTATGTGATTAGAATATAGCAATTTTTTTAAATATTTAATTTATATTCACTTTAACTTATATTAAAATGTTATTGTATTAATTCAATTTAAGTAATTAAAACTACCAGATAGTTATTGATTCTAATTATTGATGCGGAAGTCTACCAAAAGTTTGGACCACACAGAGCCATTGAGAGAGAGAGAGTTGCGTCTCCGTTGACTGCAATGGAACAGTTTTTTCACAGCAATGGCGGTTCATGGAGGCCTTCAATATTTCCCGAAAGTTACTAACGCATGGAGCTGCGGCTAAACAAACCAACTGAGATAAACTTTGAAACCATTTAAAGATGCAAGTCATTTAATGAATAAAAAACTGAAACAAATACTGCATTTAAAGAGAAAACATAACTTCCTGGAACTTACTGAAGGCTCCATGAATCACGTGACACCTTTTTCACAATTTTGAACTTCCATGGCGCAACTCTCTCTCTCAATGGCTCTGGGACCACAAAACGTTAGTTTGAGCTGTTGCCATGGAAACCATCTCTCTTTCTCTCTCTCTCTCTCTCTCTCTCTATATATATATATATATATATATATACATACATACAGTATATACTGTATAGTATATACTTTGTATATATATATATATACTGCATATAGCATATACAGTATATAATGTTTGTGTATTTAATTTTCTAGGTATGTAACAATATTATCGATATCGTGTTATCGCAATAGCAAACATTTCTCAATATTATCTCACATTACTGTATGAAAAAATATTTCTTCCAGGCCTAACACAGAGAATGTTAGAAAACATAATAGATGTTACCTTTGTCAAGGTCTATCTGCTACATTTGTTATTCTTTTATAAAAGGGATTTTTAGGTCATTTGACCCATCTCATACTATAACTCATACCTCAAAGCAACAGTTACGATTAGAGGATAAAGAAAAGAGGATCGGCACATATACAAGTCATCATTTGTCTTTTTAAACATTGCAATAAATATCTTACAGTGGACTTTATACCGAGGAAGTCTCCAATCTACATCATGCTGTTTATCACAGCTTTGATTAAAAGGCCTGTCCTAGTTCAGAGCAACAGCAGCACTGTGATGTTATGTGATTGCAAACAGCCTCTTTAGTTGACATCATCTCCTCTGTGTGTCTCTGGATGCTAGGATGTTGACTCACGAGAGCCACGGGGCAGAACTTCTGTTTGAAATGTCACAGGCAGAAAAGCGCCAGAGATCAATTCCCGCCCTGTGTCACACAGAAACACACATGAGACAAAAGAACAACAGAAACGGGAACAAATTAAATGAGGCTCCCCCTCTGCGTCTTTCATTGGAGAGCTATTTTGTTGGATGGACACACATGTAGACCCCATGAACCAGCAGTAGCCTTTCTTTGAAGATTCGTTATTTTCGTTTCTTTACAGGGGAAGGACCTTGATCCCCGGCCCCATAATCATTCAGCCAGTCGTCTGTTTCACACGCACACCTTCTCGACAGTATTATCACCAGCCGGCACATAACATCTTTGCAGCAGTGACAAGTATTTCCGTATCCAAGGCTGTTCAATGACTTCTCTATTAATATTCAAACACAGCCGCAAACTGTAATAAATTGGGTTATGTCATTAGTGGCGAACGATATCTTGGCGCTTATTTGCTGAAGGGAGAGGAGTTTTAGGAGAGAGCGGCATCTTTCCTCGAGCCCGCGTGCGGCAGAATCTGAATAGCTTCTCAAATTGACACGGAACGCTCGGATGATCGTTAATCATAATTGGACACATATTTGCATATTGCAGTGTCAGTGGCGTCGTCATTGGGATTGTTCATGCATTAGTGTTCATTTTTTAATGGCAATTAGTCTTCATCTCATGATTCATTTATAAAATACGGCTGGCTTTTTGAGCTCCATTAGTGGCCGTCCAATGAATCAAGCGACCATGCGCAGAGAGATCCATCAGATATGATAGCTGTTTGCTGCTTTTAAGCCATCAGTGGTTAGAGCGATGAGAAACGTGCGACACAGAGACAGTTTTACATCTTCTAAAAGTCTTCACGGCTATAAGATCATACAAATTAGCCACCTCGTGAAATAGTTATGACTTCCCATGAGACCTTGTTAGAATTCCGGTAACAGTTGCGTATGGGAGCAATTTTAGGAGAAACAACTTAGACAAAGTTTCTTCTCTCCCTCATCTTGTCCTCATAATTTCCTGTCCTCTCCCTGCAATCCTATCAATAAAAGTGTCAAAGGGCCAACGAAGCATGCCTCTGTATATCAGATAAAGTGAAAAGTAGGTTCAATAGTCCCAGTTGCTATATTAGATTGTGCCACAATCATTTATCAAAGTCTGGTGCCGTATGACCCACAACCCTGATCCACAACTTTGTTGCTCCTTGAATGCAAGTACACTAATGTATTCGTTTTCTTCTTTGTGTTTGTACGTTTGCGTGTATGTGCGTGTTTGCAGTCAGGAACAGACTTTGTTTTGTTGTTCAAAGGCTCGTCATCGCGGCTAGTGACGTTTAACGGTCAGAACACTCTCTCGAGTAACTTCAATGGTTTTGGCTCTGTTTCCGTCTCACCACCTGACTGTCAGCCAGCCAACACATCTTAAGCACGTTGTGTGCAAAACAGCCTAATTTTATTTGCATCAGCACCCAGCTTCCATCACATTTAGACAACCGTTAGCGAGGACCACGCACCGAGCATTAGCAGGGGATTCCAGGGGAGTGCATTTGTGATGTGTTCCTGGGTGTACGACGCTAAGGCTGTCTGGCATCGTGACTTCCCTCAGAGCTCAACGGGGTACGGAGCCAGAGGCAATGTGCCATGATCCAGCAAGCTGCTCTGCCAGTCGGCTACTAATGTCTGTCTCACTTGGCCCGGGTTGTTACACCAGTGAAAACATTTTGCCGAGATGAACGTGGAAATCATGTGCTAATAGATGATGCTTTGAATTTTTTGGTTATCATCAGCCACAATGACTGATATCATCTCTGACATTTATTCGTTCCAAAACCAAGTGAGTATTTCAGGGCATTATACTATAGATGCACTTCCAACGTCGCGAGTGTTTCCGAAGAAAGCATGTTTTGTGCATTAGTAATGCTTTTCAAGATGAAGATGAGCCCCACTTACAGGGATCAAAAAACATTGTGATGGTGCTTTGGGTATGTAAGCGAAAAGCAAGTTGTTGAAAAGAGTAATATCGTGGGGAACTGTGGCTTTGTTCTTTTTATATATTTTTTATGAAATTATGCAATGATACCCGGCCACCCTTAATAAATGTAGGGTCATATAAAATATAACACCACATATAAAAGTTAAAATTGCTTTTTCAGCCATATTCCTAAACGAGAGCTCAAAATGTCTTGCAAATGTCTTGAAATTGAACGTTTGAGGAAAGGTGTTAACACACACTTGAGTTAAATTAAAATGATATGATACTGCTTTGCTCAAAGCATTATGTGCAAAAGTACAGCCCAGAATGACACAACACAAAAAGGTCACGCAAAATGAGAGAAGCTGAGATGGCAGAGAAAATGGCTTTATTCAAGGTGTGGATGGCAGTGATAAAAAAGTAATAAGAAAAGATGAAAGGCAAATGAAGATAACGCTCTTCTAACATCCCAGAGATTGAGTCGAAACGCCAAATGATAAAACGTCCAGATTCCAATCATCCGCGCCGCGCTGTGAAGAAGTATTACAAAAAATTAAACCTCCAGTGAAAGTACAGCAGACATTAGCATATCTACAACTTGGTCAAACTAAGTTAAAGCAAAACTATGCGAAGTGGAGGAAGCGAGTGAAAAGGTGCGATGAAAAACTAAAAAATTAAAGTAAGAGATTACGAGAAAAGACAAAGTGGCCGACAAAAAGTTGTAATAGCATGATAGAGAGATTCCCTACACGAGACATCCCGTTATAGCTTTATTCAGCATTTCGGCGGGTTGGTCTATGGCTTTTATATGGATCATTATGTTCTTGAGAAATGAAAGGTAGGTGAGTGAATAGGCTATGGGGCTGGAAAAGGCAGACGCTCTTTTTCAAAGCGCTTGAGAGAACAAAGACGGGATACAGAAGCATAATTATGACATCACACCTATTGAAGTGGACACGGCAGTATCTTATTCAGCAGGTCAGAGCCGGTTCTGTCTCACCGATGTGCCTATATATTTCCATCTCCTGAAGCCTTAAATACTAAAGTCTACCCATAGGAAAGTACTGTGCTTGATTGTATTGAGTCTGATTTAAAATGAATGATATCATACGGCCACATGTAATTTTAGTCTGTCAGAGACGAAATGTCAGAAAACGTGAATTGAATCCAGCTTCCTTAAATGATTGACACATTTATTGTAATGCTGATGTATCGTGTAACTCTATTGAAGGGACAGTTCATCCAAAAATAAAGATTTTGTCATCATTTACTCACCCTCGAGTTGTTCCATTTTTGATGAACACAAAGAAAGATATATGGAAAAATACTTGTAACCAAACAGCTCTCGGTCACCATGACTACCATAGTAGAAAAATTACAATGATAGTCAAAAGTGCCCCAGAACTTTGTCTAAATTTGTCAAAATAGCTTCTTTTGTGTTCAACAGAACAGATTCATTTATAAAGCAATTTTTCCAACTAGTTAATGGTGGCCACAAACTTTTTGGTTACTAGCATTCTTCCAAATATCTTTCTCTGTGTTTATCAAAATAAAGAAATGTATACAGACTTGGAACAACTTGAGGAAATGAAAACAGATTTTTTGGGGGTGAACTGTTTCTTTAAGCATGGGTTCGATTCTTGTGGGACACACAAACTATTAAATGCATATCTTGAATGCACTTGTCCTGTAATTGGCATTGGAAACAAATGTTTGCCCAACGCATAACATGTTGTCTTGTTTTACATTTCACTTGAAGCCCCAAAACATTTAGTCAATTTTTCTGTTTATGTTTTAGCAACTAGTTTTCTGACCTTCAAAGGCACACGAGAAGGTCACAGGTGCATTGCTGTGTAAGATTCAAGTGGGCGAGCGCGAGAGATGCTCGACTCATTAAGATGTTGTCACGCTACGTGAGAGCTTCGCGCGAGCCTTTGACGGCACTAAGATTTAATCTCCTCTCACCTCCCTCTTATCCAGATGCGTTTTTCTTTTTTCAAGTCACAGGTCTGTGAAGCACCATCTGTTTATCAGCAGTAAATAACTTCTGAGATGTTTTTCAGTGACAGTCGTTCTCAGACACCATGGCTGGTTATGTTGGACTAAGAAAAGTTTCCTCAGGTTTTAGTGATGATGTTGTATTGCATAATTAGGTGTTCAGATGTGTCTTGTTGTTTGTTTAATACTCTGTCTACACTAGGGCGTTTTCATTTGAAAACTGAGTTTTGTGTCTTATCTGTCAGGTTTATTTAATTTCTGCCTTATTATGTCGCTGCAATGTGGAGCAACGACAGTTTTTTAAATAGACGGACAATGAGGTAACTTAGAGATGTTGCTGTGGGTAACACTATAAGAATATAAAGCTGCGAAAGTGATAAGTGATTTATTAGACCATTTGGGTTTTTTGCCTGTCATGCCTGTATCAAACTGAACCATAACTTCCTCAGGATCACTTTTAAACATACTCTACTCCTCTTTTTTACAACACCTATTCATTTAACACAATGTTCTGTGATTTTTCAGTTTATTAATTGAAGCTTTGTCAGAATCACATTCTTCTGAGTCTTTGTTTGAAGCTTGTGATAGCAGGAGTAATTTATAGAGAGGCAGTGCACCATGGGTAAATGACTGCAGCAAGGGCCTCTTTGGCATTATGTGAAACAGATGGATGAGTTTTATTAAGCATATGGTACTTAAGATTTCGCTGAGTGGGATTTCAATAAAGGAAATAAATGTTAGCATTAACGGCACCTCCCTACTGTATGTAATATGCCATCATGGTTTCCAAGTAGGGATGACTTATTTTAACAAATGCTTGTTGTCTTGAAGTTATGAATGTCGGGCTTTTCGTCTGGAGTAGGTATTGTGGTGTAGGTGTTGTCTGACAGAGATGAAGTGGTTTTTAGCACTCACAAGATTTGTTTTGATGAGTTTAAAGCTCTTTCTTTTTGTTGAGGGAACGGGTCTATAAAAAGCTCTTTTCTGTAGGTTATGCAGCCATGTATTATTCATACAGTTATTGCAGGATCTCTGAAATAACCTTGCCTTCTCTAAAGACTGAATTATAAGAATGTGTTCCTTTTCCTTTTACGATCTCTCTCAAAAATAAAGATTGCTTTATAAGCTTTAAAAAAACGTTTATGTGGGAGAAGCACATTTTTGAATAAACATGTTGACAACCTCGGGGGATTTCGGATTTATCTTTCACTAAAGCACTTTTATTCATTGATTCCTTCAGCGTAAAAGTCCTTCCTTTTCTGCGCATATTGACATGTCAACTAAAAGGCCTTGAAATAAAGGTGGTGTGGGCGTTAATTGACATTTCCTTTTTTTTCTTTCAGCATTGAAAAATGACTGAAACTTGACATTTATTTAGATTATCACCTGTCATGGAGCGACGGTGCTCTTGCGTGAAGCGTTTATCATTGTTCCGGCATTGTCCCCTGTCTTACATAAGATTAAATGTAAATAAGCAAATGGATATTTTGGTCTCATAGATCACCGGGCAATCGTGTACTGTAATGAACTGTTTAAGATAGTAAATGGCTAACATTTTAAATAACAATGGTAAGAGTAAAAATACTTGCTAGTTATTTTCAGGTACAGTCAAGCCGATAAAATTATTGGCTGATTAGATCCAAATTGCTCCATCTGATGGTAAATTTACAACGTAAGCACTCATTAAAAGTAGGTGGAGCTTTTTACTACATATTGACAGCATCTAAAATGCAGTAAAGCGGTCGTTAAACAATTACTTGTTCTTCATTAGGCCACTTAAGTTTGGTTAGCTTCTATCATGACTGCACTCTATTGTCTCTATTTAAATGGTCTACATCAAGTTAGTTGTGTTTGCACTTTACTGAAACTCTTCGTAACTGTTTTCTTCTGTGTCTGCAGACTCTTCCCACAACACAGTATGAGCTGGAGATTGTGGCAAAGGATATGGCAGGAAGTGAGGTCGGACTGACAGGAACTACAACAGCTACAATCACCATCACAGACAGGAACGACCACGCACCCGAGTTTACTCACTCACTGGTACGACTGGATTTTTTACTTCTTGTACCTTTCCTCATCATCATTCATGATAGTTTGTGAATTAGTGAAAGTTCAAAATCAAAAAAGTTCAAAAAAAATTCGAAATTAAACTATTATTTTGATATTTTATGTTCAAATTTCATATTTAGGATTTTAGTAATTTTAAGATTTTAAATAAAAATTAAACCAGTAGTTAAATTCAGTAATCAGAAACTATTAATGTAAACAATTACAAAGAAATTTGAAGGGATAGTTAATATTTAACATTCTATATTATTTGTAGTTTATCAAATTATATACAGTGCTTAACAAAGTTATTAGACCACCAGTTATAATAAAGAGAAAACACAAATATTTTAGAAATCTGTCAAAAACGTATATTGTTTAAAAAATGTTAATGTCATTTATTTAGGCAAATAACAAACTTAAACAGCTAAGTTATGTTTTCATGCCCAAATTGAAGCCAACACATTCAACTTATTTTTCTATTAATGACTACAAGTAAATAGGTGAATAAAAAATAATCAAGTGGTTTACTTTTTTGCCTTGTAAAACATAAAAAAACACAAATTCATGGGTAACATTTTTTTTATTATATGTTTTGCCCTATTTTAGCCCCTTTCATTTCGTGGTCCAATAAATAAGCACTGTGTATATAAAACCATTAAATGTTTTCAAGCTGGAATAATAAGGATCATCTATCAAAAATCTAAAATAAAAACATTTTCCCAAGTAGACTCAACCTTTTGAACTCTATTGCTATACATACTACACACTTTAAAACTTTGCTGTAATTTGCAGCAGGTTTGCCAGTAACTTACTGTAGATTTAATTACTACTTAATATTTTCCTATTATTACTGTTTTTAATTTGAGTTAAACTTTACTTCAAATTACTTTAATCAAAATTAAAACACTTTGACTTTTGAGATTCAAAATGAGCAAAAAGAGACTCATTACTGGCATTAGCACAGCAATACTGCAAAAAATGCCATTCTTCTTAAGCATTTTTGTTTGATTTTCTAGTACAAATATTTCAAACTTCTTAAATTACGCTACATTTACATAACACGAAACGTGACCTAAGATATGTCTTGTTTGATGAAAGAAAATATAAAATCTAGGTACGTTGATGTTAAAAACAAAATTGTATATTAAATCTACAGTAAGTTACTGGCAAACCTGCTACAAAATGACAGCAAAGTTTTACAGTGCAGTATGATGCTATTGCCGTCTACAAATATTAATATGTTATGCACGAGTCCCTTCAACCCCTTCAGCTGTAATTATAGAAGCATTCACAAGTAGACGCTGAATGATATTTACAGTTTCTAGTTGAACAGGTTTCACATTTATCTGTAATATCTATTTTAGTCAGCATCCAGACCGAACATCTTATTTCATAATTGAATATTTCACCTTTGGAATAACCAAGGGTTATTTTCTCTGATTCTCTTGGAGATAATTCATAGCAGTTTGATGCATCTTAACACCTGCAGTCATCTGGCTCTGGACACAAACACTTGATCTCTTCAGTCCTAAAGGCTCTCACCAGTCGTCTCCACTTGTCAATCACTCTCATCACACAAACACAAACAGAATGCCTCCCTGCTGAGGCGGAGCCCGGGCCCTTCGTTCAGATGTGCTGACCTTGCGGAGACAAAGCCACGCGTGCATCAATCACTTTAATCTGAGGCGCGCAGGAGTGACAGCTCTGATTCACAAATACACACGCGAAGGTGATAGACTGGGTCCATCTCGCTAATGTATCTTCTGTGACCTCCTGTTTGCAGTCTGAAGTGATTGTGTTGTAGTACTCAGGGTCTGCCCCAATGATGGAGGGCTGCCTGTTTTCTCGGTCCGTAGGCTTGTGTATGTGCGCAAGGACCCTTTTGTATTCACAGACGTTGCCGGACTTGCATTGTAGCTATAGGGTATATAACACGCATTCGTTTTTTGCTAAACAATCAAAACTACAGGCGACCTGTGCCATTCAGCGATATGAAACCCAGAGGGCAGGGAAACTGCACCGACGCTATGTGCAAACTGAAGGGCTGTGTCCATTTTAACCCACCTGTGATGAATTTGTCGGGAAATGCACACTTGCACTTTCCTGGGCGGTGGAAGCAAACAACATCGACAGACACTTATTTTTGAGCGGTGTAGATTTTCGAGAAAGTGCCCTGAGCTGTTGTCAGGTTCTCAGAGACGGCACGTCCACCCAACATTGGACCGTTCCCAGGATGCATTGTTGTGCTGGGGAAAGGGCCTTTCTGATTTGTCGATGCGGACAAATATTGTGTTGGCTTTTTCGAGCATCTGACAAATGCTGATGTTTTTGCTTTAGGGTGTGTGACACCCTAAGGAACGTTCTGCCAAACAGACGATTCCCAAATACAGTAGCAGTTGAAAGTGTGGACACACCTGACATTTTTTTCTGTCATATGTCCTTCCAAACCTGTGCAATATTTTTATTGAGTACACTCTAAGGTCCTATGTGGGATTTAGGCTTGCATATCTATCAAATGTCTGTGAAAACAGTTTGAGAGTAGATTTTTATGATTTTCTTTCAAACGTTCAATAATAATAATACCAAAAATATGAATAACAATTATAATAATGAGATATTATTATTGTTATTATTACTATTAGTAGTAGTTGTAGTAGTCATATTATTATTATAACTGTTTATTATAACTGTTTATTATAATTGCTTATTTATTAATAATAATAATAACAATGGTAACAATATTAATAATAATATTTTAACATTATATTGATAGCAATATTAATAATTACTATTTATAATAAAAAAGTCAAAAGACAGGCATAATGAAGCTGTTTTCATTTTTACAGTGACATGACATCCCATTTTACTTTTCATATTTAGTCTTGTATGGTGTAAATTGCGCCTCACACTGAAAATCAATTGTCATTTACACCATCCCTTATCATTTACTCAAATGGGCATAGATGATCAAGGACTATTCACGTTTACATTTGCCAGAAGCTATTATCCAAACTATTTAAGATACGTCGTGCACCTTTATAAGTATGTACATGCTCTGGGAATCAAACCCCTGACCTTGGTGTTGCTAGCACAGTATTAGTTGAGCTACAGGAAACCATGTGTTCCATTCAGACTAAAACAACACTGTGACACTTTAGCTTTTTCTTTGATATCAACTTATTTCATATATTGAGCATCCTGCCCTCCATTGAACATTTTTTCTTTTGAAATAAATGTCTGCTGTGTGTGACAAAAGAAATATTGTCTGTCCATAGATTATTCTAGGTCATGGCAAATGTATGCTATCGCATAACAGAGTCCCACTGCATGGGTATTATTAGGATAATAACAGACCTATCCCTCCTACCTCCATTATCTCTGTCCCTCCGGTTCCTTCTCCATGGTCTGGGGCTTAGAGTCTCAGAGGGAGAGGCCGGAGGCTGTGGTAGTTGCCGCGGGTGGTATGTACATGCCCGCCTACCCCAAGCATTTTGTGATAGCGGGCATCAATTTCCAATTCACCCCCTCCAAGAGCGGTAGCATGCGGTGATCCAGCTTATCACACCCGTCAGTCAGTGAGACAGACAGCTTATCTGAGTTGCCTCTAACCCCTGCAGTGACAGCATGGGTCTGCCTCCGTCAAAATGCTAATGACATCAACAACGATAGCTACAACTTTCCTACATGATAACAACAAAAGCCAGGTACGCGTGTTGGGGGAATTATGATCGGGTGGATATTCTTATTCCTACATTGACCTGTGGACTTTACGTTAACAGGCACAGCTCATAGAATGGTTTGGGTAGGTTTGAATGCAGGGGTCGTGAATATTATTTTTAATTTCTTTAAAAATAATAATAAATAAATCACGTATGGTCTTCGTTCTTGGTGTAACTTTTCCTAATGTGGGATAAAACACAATGTTGTAATTCGCGTCTCATTCCCGCTGCCCCTGAACCTCACTTTTCATGGTCAAATCCTAGAGCTACACCACAAGTTATTGATAGTTCATAGCATTGGATGAGCCCTCTGGATCTTAAATTATTTCTGGCTCATCTCTCCCCTTTATCCTGCCATGTCTCAGAGTGTCTGTACAGAATATTGCGGCTCAGAATAATCAGACTGAGTAAAGTAATTTCCAAAAATGACATTCTGAAAGATATACCCATTCCCCGCCAATGATTCTTGCTCAGCCTTTTTTTCATTTACAACATTCACTTTAATAAAAAAGATGTTTTATGAATGCATACTTTCTGCAGGGGAAGTAATGTACCTGTACAGTAGCCTTATTTCTTTGTCTGTTTTGACAGCAAAATCACTGCTATTGAAAGTCAGCTAAAAAGAATTCTCCTGCCGCCTTTAGCATTATGAGGTAATCACAAAGGGCACTTTCAGAGTCACAGTGCACTCAGTTGTTGGCAAATAATGACAATGCATTCGAATACTTATTTTTAAAGCAACTTTCTGCCTATTTGATGGCTAATGAGTGTCTATGAGGACGCACTTTAGAGAGGAGCTGGAGTGTTCGTCCGGCCTGAAAAATACGTACAGATGCAGAATAATTAACTTAAGTGGCTGACGGTTTACAGACGTCACGATGAAAGCAAGGGGGTTTTAGAGAGAGTGTGCAAGGGTTTGCAGCATATTACAATATATATGAATGAAACCTTAAAATTAACATACATTAATGCCATTAGAAATCATTTTAACAGATCACTAATGTTATGACATTCATAAAGTGAGAAAAGTTGTTTGATGCTTTGATGCATACGTTTTTATATGTACAGTTTCCGCAAAGAAAAAAAACACTTGAGCCCAAAAAAGTGTGCATTTTATTTTATCAACTTTTCTCAGAATTCGTTGCAGCTACTTTTAACCAAAGCACCCAAGGTAAATGTTTGGGAATGCATGTAATGGGTTCTTGTAGTTGTTATTAAAGAATGATGTCAGCAATGTCAAGGTCATGTGTTTTCATTTCAGTGAGCTCACTTTGGGTAAAAGCTCCTGCCAGGGGAATTAATGTTAAGTAAATACAATACTTTGTTTCCTAAACCTCTTACAATGGTGAACCCTTTGAACAGCATTCATTCTATAGAAAGAGAGGGTCTCTCTGGGGTCACTTGTATTGAAAGTGTACTGTAATAATTTAACACGTTCTGCAATGTTATATATTGTAAAAAGGAAGATATACACCGATAGTAAACTTATCCACTGACACAGATTGCCGATTATTCTGAATGATACCTTCAGATACCGATTCTGAAGATTGAATTAATATTTGTTAACTTTCTGAATCTTATTCATTGATATAATTACTATTTATTTTGAGTATCAAACTGGCAATGTTTCTTAACGTTTTCTAAATACAGTGCACGAATGTATTTCATTTACCTGTCCTATTTTGATTGACAGGATATATCAGTTTACATAGTGCACTAAAAATCAATGCATTGAAACAACACCCACTCTTTATAGTACGATATAATAATCTATACTGAAAGAGAGAAATGTATTAGTTTACTTATAGATTTCAATGAACAGATATTAATGTTTACACATTTTCAAGGAAAAGTGAAAGATTCTTAAGTGATGTGTGCGTGTTTGACAATATTCACCCCATCACTTTGTACTTCATCATTGGCTATGAATATTTGAAAACAATGTACTTCAATGTTTTGAATCAATACAGGAGTGTTAAACCTTTTATTCTTTGAGACTGTATGGGGAGCACATACACTTCATAACTAATATCTTTATGGATTGCAACTTCAACTGAAATTGGTTCCGAGAAAAGGAAATTGCAATTGTTCTGATGTACTTTAATAGGCTAAAACTGAAAGCTAGTCTTGGTTGTGTGAGAAAGCCTCCTGGCATCACTCCGACACTTACACAGTTATTATATCTAATGATGTAGATAGACCAAACCAAATTGAATTTGTGTCCAACGTGAACAAAGCCAAGAACGCACATTAAAACTCCCAGATACTTTTAATGAGCCCCATTTGTCCCATTAAGTCCAGGTGTTAATGAACTACAGAGACATACAGTATAGTGCAACTATTTCAGATATCGTATGAGTGTGAGTGTGATCTGTGAACAGTCAAGAAGTTTCATCGCATCTGAGGGAAAGCACTGATGTATGTTGTTTTGACATCTTTGAAGAGAAACTGTCTTTAAGGAGGAACTAATTTGTCGGAACTGGATAGCAGGATGCCAGACAAATCTGTTATCTAAAAAAAAAAGCAAAGACCTCATACAGAAAATGATATGCACTTAGGATGTGTTAACAGGTTATTCGTATATGCTGCTATCGATGCTAAACCGTATGTAAAACTGAGGTTAGTGCATAAAACATTTTAATAGGATGAGTTTGGGAACTTTCAGACTGCTGCAGCAGTCGTTTAATAAATGATTTGTTTTATTTTAATGGATTTAACTGCTGTACACAATCAGTATGTATGCAGCATGGTGGTCTGTGAATATGCAAATGAGGACAAGGCACTTCATTTGTTGGTTTGTCGTTTCTGTCACTGCCCACACACACCTGTCTGTAATTTTCAGGTGAGTCAAAGACATTGATTTAGTGCATTTAGTGGTTTCAGGTGTGTTTAATTAGAGACGGTTTTGGCTCTAATGAAAGATCTGGAAGATCTTGCTCTTATGGAACATCTCCATAAGTAAAATTGAACACCCTTGCTGGTGTTTTTTAAAGAACATCTGCACTATTAACACCATCCCACATATACAGTATCTTGTAGGGTTGTCACGGTACCATAAACACATCTTACAATACTTTACCGTTTAAAAAAAAATATCACGACACCAATAAGTATTGCGATGCTTTGTCATGTTCACAATTAAAATCCACAGAACAGACCAAAATTTCTTAATACACAGATCTAAATGAAACATGTTGTATTTAGTGAACTGTATTATACTGAACTCTACAATATTTGTAGTATTAACTGTAGTAATTGGATAAATTGAGCAAATACTGTTAATATTTACTGTGGTAAGATTTAAAAACACTAGTGTCTAGTAATTTTAACGTTTACTGTAGTAACTACTAATTACGAAAGAATTTTCTTTTAACATTGGAACTAATTCAATCAATGTGCAACAATTTGCATTTATAGCAATGCTTATAAAGGAAAATGTTATGCTTACTTTAAATGTGACTAAAATGGCCAGTAGGTGGCGACAGTTTTTTTGTGGCAGTGAATCATTCAACCAACTCGTTCATAACAGCTGATTCATTCAAGAACGAAACAAGTGTCTTGATGGATGACTCACTGAATCATTATCTCGTCCGAGTCGTTCAAAACACGGATTCATTTAGGAGAGAAACACCATCAAAAGACAGATGAAAGTGTTCAAATGAATGTTAATACGCATATGCAACATTAGTTACGGCACTACGATACTATCGATACCTGTACACCGTGCAACCCTAATATCTTGTGGTTATGGCACAAAATTGCCTGGTTTGTAAGGTGCGATTCACATCGGCATCTATAACCGCACGGAAAATGCGAGCCGCACCGCTTTCTCTTGTCCAAGGACCCGTGGTGCATGCAGCACTCCGAAAAGTTGAAAATTTCCATCTCGATGCGCCGCCTATGCGCCTACAAAACTGTGCGACCGCGTCGCTCCCTATTTGCACGTACCTGCTGCGTGTCTACATTTAAAATAACAAAATGTGAATAGCCACTAGTGCAGCACTTTCTCAATACATAAGGTATTAGGTCTATAATCTTTTAGTGTGCTTGACTATATTATTGGATGTATTAATGGGTATTTTCAACTGAGCCTTGGGTCAAAAGGCGTTTTTTATTGTGCGTTCCAAGTAGTAATAATCAAAGTTGCAACTGAGTTGTTTTGATTAAGTAATAATAACAAAAAAATACAGCCAACACAATAAAACATGATAAAACACATCATGACACAACACAAACATGATTTTTGCATAAACAACTCTTTATTCTCAAACTCTTTTTTTAAGAGTGATTATTGTTGCTGTGTGAATACCGTATATGTAACATTTTATTTTAAAATAATTAAAAAATGTTTATGTGTTAAACTTTAATGTAGTTTTGTATCAATGTGGAGATGTACAGTACGTTGTAAGGCATGAAAGGCTGTGTTTTATTGTGAATGTACTAGTCATGGCTGCCTATTCACAGTGACACAACCTTGGGTGCCTTTTGCTTTATAAATCTGTCAACAGATTATACAAACATTAAGGGCAAAGCTTTTCCATAAAATATTTTATTATCAGCAAACTAATTAAGTGTAATTCTTTAGATACAATATAATTCCTGATGTCACATAACAGAACGTTGCGATGAAACAGCAATAACAATCCGCTACGGATGCTGCATAGTGATAAAGTAAACAGGCGTTCTGCATGATAGCTGACATGGTGAATTTACCAAGACCAACGCAGTTCATTAAAAACAAGAAACAAATCTGTTATGTTTCATTTTGTTTATAATGTGTTTTATTTATTTAATTTGATAATGTGTATGACATTGCAGTATATTTACATCCATTTTCTCACATTTCACAGATTTCCCCCAACAATACAATACAATACAATACAATTTTATTTATATAGCACAATTTTAAAAACCCGAAGGTGACCAAAGTGCTTCACAAAAATAGAATAATTTCCCCCAACAATCAGTGTGGAAAAGGTGAAATGTGGTACTGCTAACGAATGAAAGTTTTTATAACCTGTTGCTGTAAATTCTGATGGAATAACATTGACACTTCTCCGGATGAAGGGCTGCCAGACTCTTAGAGACTGTTATGTGAATATGTGTGATGTAAGTTTCTTGTGGCATTAAAGTCATTTGTGTTTCATCCGCAGTCACATCTTGACAGGTCTGTCTCTAAAGGCTTCTGTAGTGCCTTTCACCTCACGTGTTCCCAGCTCTCTGCAGGTAGAATGAAAAGTTATTTTGCAGAATATCGTTAAGCTGTGAAAACAACACGCAGTTCTCTCGTTCCCGGTTTGAGACATACAATCTAAGAAGTGTAAGTCAGGCAGAGTTTTCTCTAAAGGTCACGAATGTTGATTTGATTCCGTGAACAGATGTCAAGACGAACTGTGAGTTAAAGAATAAGGTGTGAATTTTCCAAGCTGTTTGTTACTAAAGCAGGAGCTCAGTTCAGATTCAATCTCCACTGGTGTCTGTACATTGTGGTTACATTACTTATAATGAAAAGCCATTCTGGTCATTTTGGGTATTGCTACACCAGCGATCAGGAGGAAATTATTTCTTTTCGAGCAGTGTACCACTGACTGACTTAAAACAACTTACACTTTTTATGTTCAATTCGTGAATAAATCATTCACTTCAGTTAAAGTGGCAAGTACATAAACAATGAACTTAAGACCTAACATAATGAAGCGTTATGTTTTTATTATCTTAATAGAATGAGAAATGTCTATCTACATACAAGGTCCCCTTACATGGAATTCACTACAGAGCGTGTTTCGTAAATATGTCATCCCCTTCAGGAAAGAAGCGAAAACGTTACAACATCTTAGTCCTGTGTCAGCCGCCGTAGTGCTTCGAAAGGGGGAGGAGGGATGGAGTGAGCCATTGGTTGCAATTCGCAACCTCACCGCTAGATGCCACTAAATTTCATAACCTGCAATTTTATGTTTCAAACATAGATGGCGATATAGAGACAAAAGTCACAGATGGAAAAAATGCAGCGATTCAGGTTAACACAGAAAAAATCTATGCTGTCCAAGTCACAGTTTAACTCATTGTACTGTTACTATTTGATTCATAATGAGCAGGTCAATGGCTTGTCAGCACTTCAGTGTGAAAGGAATCTGTAAAGCCATTAACCCATCGGGGAGTTGACTTGCTGTGAACGTTGGCACACACCTGCTGAGAGATGCTACCGTTGTGTAAATGAAGCTTGCAACTGAAATATCGGCTGAAAATGGCCACACTGCTTGCCCTGTGTTCATGCCACAGCACCAAGGTCACAGGTCTGATTCCCGAAAATGTAATGGTTAGATGAAATCTTGTTGCCCGGATGCATTGAATGAATAAATATTAGGATTACTGGGGGTCTGCCCCAATTTTCTTAGTTTTGGGGTCTTGCCTTAGGGCTGATAACTTTGCTCAGTTTCTCACGCCGCTGGTTGCTTTGTGAACTTGGAGGGATTGGGGTCTTATCACCAGTGTGGCAGGGCCCGTGAATCAGCAACCCACAAAGATTGAATACATCCATCTGACCGCTTCACTGCCCCAGATGATTAAATGAAACGCGACTGGTCAGCGGTGTAAAGTTGTCTCTGTGTGCGCGTGTCTGCGAGTGTGCAGGTGTATTTGTGTCCTTCAGTAACCATTTGTAAACTCATGTTTAATTGTTCATTTTATGCATGTTAAATTGGTTCTCGGTTGTGTTGCTGTGATTTTGACAGTGACACACCTACAGCGCTCGCTCGCTGCAGACACAGGGCTTTCATTGGAGCTAAAGTAATATATAAGTGATGTTATCGCTCCATGGCTCGCGGCAGACAGGTGCATTCTCGCCTCCTCCGAGACACACGCGGCTTTTCGAGGACACTAGAGGAGGCTACAGAAATGTTTCCAGGAAAGAATAAAGTAGAGCTTATGTAGGACTGAGGATTTTTATTTTAAGCATTTTGTCTGATCACAAGGTTCGTTCCTTGTGCCTAATGAAAATGTTATTCTTTTGGAGAGATTGGCATTGTGAAAAAAAAAACTTTAATTTAGTTGGTAAAATGTAATAATCGGTGCAATTGCTAGCTGTCATGGTAGCTGTCAGTAAATGAATGTTTGCGGAAATAAAAGACAACAATCAAACATCAAACAATCACCCACATAGAAACAGCACAAAGAAGAACCATTTTACAGCTGTTGGTTCCTTAGGAATAACCTTGGGTCAGTACACAGTGTTCCTTGAATATGGCATATTGTTGGAGACATGGCCGACCATGTGATTCTGTCATCGTTTATTGTCATTTCGAACCTGTTTGACACAATAGAAGATATTTTGAAGAATGTCGGTGACCAAAATTACAGTGTCGCCCATTCACTTCTATTGAATGAAGTGAATGAGAAGTTGTTTTTTCGGTTACCAACATTCTTCAAAATATCTGCTTTTGTGTTCTGAAATAGATAGCAAGTCATACAGGTTTGAGAGGACTAGAGGATAAGTAAATGATGACAGAATTTTCATTTTTGGGTGAAATATCACTTTAAGCTAGCGAGTGGGCTAAGTGGCACATCTCGGGTCCCACGGGTATCCAAACTGCTTAGCTGTGCTCTCCAAAACTTCCCCAATTCACCCAGCTACCCAGGTCCAGCAGTGCCATCATCAGTCCACATGTGACCTCTGCACGCCCCCGAACGGACAGCTAATATAAAAGGAGCACATCCCAGAAGGGATGGAGAGGGTGCTCACTTCACAAGGCGCTAAACAGAAATGATAGTAGAGCTGATGGGGACCAGAGCTCATCTGGCCGAGCTAGGAACACTTCATCTCCCAAACAGTGTGACATTGGGCTGGATTGAACAAGGACTATGGAGATTTGCAGGACTCTGAATGGAGGGGTTTTTCTCCAGTGGCAAGAAAAAACAGAACAAGATCTGTTTCACACAGGCTTAGCTTAAGCCTTATCTTTGACAGAGATAGAAAGAAGGGATGCAGGGAGGAAATAAGACTCAGATTCTACGTGTACAAACAAGGAAGGAGGGGGTGAAAGGGATTGAAGTGATACAGCTGTAGGAAGATCAGCGTTACTTTCATTATAGAAGGTGGTGCGTCTTCAATAGCGATCCGTCCCACTGGCTGTGATAATCTCTGTAAACATAAAGAGGGACAATTGTAGGCAAAGCATTCAATTCCTGCATTATCTACACAACCCGCAACTCCTCCATGGCTCATTCGGTCTTATTGTTACCATCATCTCAAATCTTAAATCGGTGGCCTTGAAGGGATTATTATTGGTTGGCACTGAGGGTACTGACATCATTTACAGACTGCAGGTTCATATAATGTTTTAGTGTGTGCATGACTACTGATGCATACAGCATGTGTGATTGCAACTGCATATTGGGGAAACACTTAAATGACATTTAACAATCTGTGCTGCAGTTTCAGGCCACAGTGAATGAGGGCTCCACTGGGGTGGTGGTGAACCTGACGGTGGACGACAGAGACGACCCGGCCACAGGAGCTTGGAGAGCCATATACTCTATTATCAATGGAGATCCCAACCAGAACTTTGAGATCCAGACAAACCTGGACAACAATGAGGGCATGTTATCTGTTATAAAGGTATGTGCGTCCATACGTTACGCTACTTTACTTTACTTTACTTTACTTGTGGTTAAATACACTTTTTTATCTTTTTTTTGTTTTGTTACATTTCTCAACTCATGAAAACAAGTTAACCCAATGTTTTCACATAACTTAAACTCATCAAAATTAATTTGTCAATCAATTTCCGCTTATTTTTTAAGTGACAGCAACTCCCTTCTAGTTTAATTGCAAAATGTGTACTATTCAAGCCAATTCAATTGCACTTAAAAATTCAAGGTAGCAAAAACAATTATCTGGATTCATAAGCTATTGTACCTGTAAGTGAAAATTTTGCTTAAGACAGAAATGGTGTTCTTTACAGTGCTTGTTTTGGTTCCTTTTTAGCCTCTGGATTACGAGAGTTCTATGTTTCACACGTTGTTGATAAAAGTGGAAAACGAAGACCCACTGGTTCCAGATGTTGTGTACGGGCCCAGCTCTACTGCAACAGTCTACATCACAGTTCTGGATGTGAACGAAGGACCCGTGTTCTTTCCAGATCCCCTGGTGGTCATCAGGAGAGAAAATATTCCCGTGGGCAGCTTCGTGGCCATGTTGAACGCCACTGACCCCGACTACCTCCAAACCCAGAGCATAAGGTATTATGCCATCATGAAATTAAGCCGATAATATGCAAGTCCCAAATAAGTCTGTCATGCTGCTTTGACTGTTGGCTTGTAGGTCTCCTGTGAACTCGACTGAACTGCATTGAGGGTTTATTATTGTGATAAAGGGACACTTGGGAGCTCATTGGTTGAGATAGGGGCAATAGTTCTTGTAATGTGATCTTAGGGTGGGCACTGAAAAACTATCCTGTACAAACCATTTACAAATTTCACCTAAAGCGTAGTATAAAAAAACGTAAAGGTTTTAAAGTTAAAAGAACTTTCAAAGAGGTCCAGTGAATCTTCTCTGCCTAGTTATATTCTCTGTGGAGTCTGTTAGGGGAGTTTGTGATGACAGAAAATGTGAATCAAAGTTTAAGACGAGCGATCGCATGGCCCCCCGATGTAGTTGTTCTCATCCAGCAGATTCACTGCGCTCTTTGAGAAATGTTTGACATGTGAGCACACTTCTCTGCCACAGAGATTTTGACCATCTGTGCAGTCATTCATCTTACTGCCCCACTCCATGATTGACCGTGTCCTTGGAGCTGTTACAATATCTCTAAACGGATTCTCAGAAGCTGGTGACAGATCATTACTTTAATGTAATCATTTTACCTGCCGTGAAGCCTCATTACCTTTACAACATCCTAACCTGAGCATGCAGGCAGGCCAGTATTCCAACCCTGTTTGTTAGTTAGGTAATTCTCAGCAAGTTTGGTTGGTTGATTGATTTTAGGATGTTAACAGGTTGACAGTATTAAATTAGCTTCTTTAGCCAAATAAAATTTCTCGCTGTGTGAGTGCAGTGTCTGCTAAAACATATCCATAGCGCTCAACCCTTAAGGAAACTAACAACCCAGTCTCAAGGCAGTTTGTGGCAAAGAACACGAAATTTGGAATCTATGAATGTGCGTTTATGGATACGGATATCCCCATTTTGTCGTATCAGTGAGTACAATGTCATTAAGCACAACTTTCTTTTCGTGTTACTCAGCACGACTTTCAATTCACAGACTGCGTGTGTATTTACATTTATATATATTTATAACCTGATGTCAAAAGAAGTGGTACATATTATAGGATGTGGCTAACCAACACCTTACTTCACCCCAATCCTTAAAATCACAGCCATCGTACTACAAATACCATATCTTAATTATGATATTTGGTAATATGAATGGTAATGAATCCGCTAAAAACATAGATACCTGTACTGCAGTTTTACTACTAACCATTATTAAATAACAACAAAGGCTTGTATATGTAAACAAAATAGTTTTATTGAAAATAATTTAAATGTATTTGTTTCATTAAAATGCATTTTGCTATATATTCTCAGTATTTAATCTATTTCTATATTGTATATTAAAATGCATAATTCAAATGAAGACCAAAAGTAATCGTCCCAAAGGTAGCTGTAGGCTAAAGTTGCACGTTTCTCTCTCTGTCTCTTTATCTCTTGCCGTTTATGCTTGTTGAGATCAGGGCAGTTTAAACAGGTCATGTACCCTGCCATTACCACTGCTAGTTAAAAGACCCCTCGCTCATCACAGACCTTATGAGCTTTCTCTCTCATTCTCTCATTCTATTCATTCTTCATCTCTTCAATGTCTGTCCTCTCACTGCCCATCTCACCTCTTTTGATCTCCTTTTGCCAGTAAAAAGCCCTTTGAAGTGCCATAGCTTTTACCTGAGGCTATAAGTGGCAGCACGGAGAAAGAAAACAAACATTGCAGGAATATGATGGGAATGGACAGACAGGGTAGCTTTAGAGGATACGCTAGGAGGACAGCACGTGCCTTGGCAGGGATATTTTTATGTGCCTAAAGTTATGTGTTTACATACAGTGGGACTAAAAGTATGTGACCGCATTGACCGTTTCGAAAATCTGCTGATAATATAATTTGTAATGAAACGTTTTGTATTAATATAGAAAAAAAACTAAATAGAAGCATTTCTTGTAATGCTGCCATATTTTTGGACCTGTTAGGTTTCTTGTATATTAAAATAAATGAATAAATGTTGGTCACATACTTGTGTAAAAAGAGCATGTTGAGGGCATTAATTGCTGTCTAGTACTCAGATTAAACAACATTATTTATCTTCACAATCATGCTCGAAGGGTGAATAAAGCAAGTAACCCTGTATTGGATTAGTTACAGATGGTGTGATAATGAACTTTTAACAAATAATGGGATGTGTGGAATGTTAATTACGCATTGGACATCTGTGCATGAGATTTCTGTCTGCCTGTCTGTCCGTATTACATCATTTTCTGTAACGCAGCAGGACTGCATATTAAAGTTTATACTCACAGAAGATGCCCCATAGCTTTTAACAAGCAACCGAGAAACCGTGTATATATAGTAAAACCCTATTGATTTATCCGTCTACCTGTGTCCCATGGTAATTCTTAAGAACTGTGCTGTAAAATATCCTGTAAAAGAAGCCTTGATAAAAGACAACCATTAAAATCGCGGGATGGTTATAAAATGAATGGATGTTTTATGTGAACACAAGGATTATTACAGTCATTATGGATATGTACAGTGTTTGAGTTTGTTTAAACATGCACATGGTGAAGACCTTTATAGTATTACTTTATAGTATACATTTTATATTTGGGAATTATATATTTGGGAGTTATTCTGCATCAATGAGTGACCATCTGACCATCCCAGCTCCAGCTCAGCCTATTCTATCACCAACCATGAGCAAAGACGGACTACTTGTCACCTTAATGCTAAATTTACAATGATTAGCATTAAATGCTAAACTTACATCACATTTGAAGTTATAGCTGCACTAAGTAGCAATATGCCATTATTATTTTCCCTGCTTATAACATTCCTCTGTTGCCTGATATTGAATAAAAAAAGGAAGACAAATTAAACCCAAAGAGTTTCAACAAATGAAACTTCCTAAATCACAACTAATAAACTCTCCCTTTTCTTTATAAACATTTACTCCGTAACTTTAAATCAATGTAACTGAGTGCAGCTGTGACACGTCAGAGGAGATCTGGCCCTCCCGGCTGCGACTGGTTTCTCCCAAGTTTTTTCTCCATTTATTTATCATTGTAGTTTGGGTTCCTCGCCACAGGACATTGTTGGCTGGCTTGCTCACCGGGAGACTGCATTTATTAGATATTATTAGATATGATTTACTAGAATGATCTTGCTTGTTCTATAAACACCATGCACCGTGCTGTGTTTTACATGTTCTGTGTTTTTCTCCTGTTAAGCTGCTTTGGAACAATCCACATTGTGAAAAGCGCTATATAAATAAAATTGAATTGAATTGAATCAATGAGAAAAAAAGATTTTTCTGTAATCTGCGATCACTCTGATTCTGATTACAAATCTCCTTGAATAGGCTCCATTTTCCTTAAATTGTCTGAACTGGCATAGATTTCTCCATACAGACATAATTTACCATAAAAAGTAAAGTATATATTTTGTCTATTGTATCTCTCTGTCAATGAAAGATAAAAAGGAAAATGGCCTAGAGTCATTTAGTGGAGTTATTTCTTGGTTAATTTGTTTGTTATTTGTCGAGTCAGTCTTTTTGGTTGAACTATAGAAAACTTCCTTCATGTATGAATCTAATTGTTTAGCAGTTAACTGCGATCCATATGCATTTAGCCTCGTTCTTTTATTTAATAAACTGCCAGACTTCAGAATGGTTTATCCTTTTTTAAACTACACCTTGTTTCATGTTTTGAAGTTCTTGTTTGTACTGAAAATCAGTCTTCATCAAATTTGCCTTGGAGCGCTCCACTGAATGAGTAATTTTGTGGAGCCTGGTGAAGATGTTATGCTCTCTGATGTGTTTGCTGAAAGGTTTTTCAGCGTTTCTTTTTTATTCAACCTTTATTCAGCGCTGTCAAGCTTGTCTAAGGTAAGGTGAGAGGTGCATCATTGCTAGCCTGAGGGAAATCACAAACATAGCCACTATCAGAATTATGGGATGGCTCATTGGGTGCAGGCTCTTTTCTACGTGGGGTTGTTAGGGTGATGCAAATGAGATCTTGGATACGTTGGAAAGGATTTGGGTGAGTTTTATGCATTAACCCTTTCCTTTACAGTCTGTATATGTGAGATCATCTAAGATATACATTTAGGAAAAAATGGGACTCTTAGAAGGATTATTGTTCAGGTTGTAGGTCCAGGTTAATTTCTATGGAGTCTATTAAGACATTTTTCTGGTTGCTATTTTCTCATGCACAGCAATGTGTTACCAAAATGTTATGGCTCTGTTTTGAAATTTTCAGTACTTTTTGCAGGCTTTTGCCTGACAAACCTGACTCATTCTCCTATCTGTTCCATGACAGTTAATACTCAGTAACATATCATTTTAAAACTTTAGAACACTACATTATCTTTGAACAGGACACAGTGGTTCTTCAATAAGCATAGTCATATCTCAACTTTAAGGAAATCTTATATGTAGACGGTCTGTGAGCGTCTTCAAAGAATCTCAGATGAACTTCCTCCACTGAAATTTTAAACCTTCAGAATCATCTCTTATCATCTGCACACATCTAAGTGTTCCTGAACTGTGTCATATTGTCCAGCCAGAGAGACTAGGGCCTGCTTGGACCCCTGTGGAGACCCATCCACATCCAAAATGTAGCTCTTTTTTCCTTGGATCATTGCATAAATCCTGGCGCAACTCTTCTTCAAAGCTGTCTTTGAATTGATCTCACTCCAGAAAGTTTCAAACAAGCCCTGTATACATAATTCTGAGTCTGTTCCCCCCTTTGGCTATGCCGCAGTTTAAAGTTCTGAGAAAAGAAGTTTGGAGATGATGAGAACAGGGGCTCATTAAAGCAGACCACATACTGTAGTCGCGACCAAGAACGCTCATTTCCGAAGAAACTTCTTATGCCAAACTTTAGCTTTCCCTTCACGTGTGGGGTGCCAGACGGCTGTCGGAGACAAGTGGTAATAAACTAGAGACATTTTTATTTGGGGTTGCATACCATGTAAAGTATTAGAACCATCCACCTGTTTTCTTAAAAATTGCAGCTTGAGTCGTCCTCAACAGGCCGTAATAAATTCAATCTGTTCATATCATAAAGCAGACGAGCTACAATCAAGTGTATGTGTGCATTTGTTTATCCATATGTGCATTTGTGCATTCATAAGGTTAAAAGCATGTTAATAAAGGTATTGGTGTCAATGGTGCAGGCTGTTAGGTGATCTCATTGCATTGGACACAGCCGCAGTCTGTAGCGACGCCATATCATCTGCACGCTTCTAATTGCTCTGTTAGAACAGCAAGTGAAATCGTCTGTTCTGGCACTCTCGCACCTGCACCATCACACTTGATATTTAAAGTGTGCTGTTTTCTCTCTCTCGGCTAATTTAGTGGATGCTATTCCAAGCCATGGAAAATTATCACTTTCTCGTGATTAGTGATTCGATGATACAGGCTAGAAAGATGTTAGATGTTAGGTCACAGGCCAAGAACATGATGGGATAGGTTTTGATTAAGATCTCGATCGTGACCTACATCAGGGTTACCTTAACTGGGGTTTGCGAACCCCTGGTGGTTCACAAGAGAATTGCAAGTGGTTCGTGAGGGTACACTGTGGGGCCTATTTTCACGAACTAAGCGCATGGTCTAAAGCGCAGGGCGTAAGTGGACTCAGGGCGTGTCCTTTTTTATTTTGTAATCCATTTATTTGTATATTTGGCATGTTTGTGTGCTGTTGCGCTTCCCTCTGTGTAATAAATAAAGTGAAAGCATATTCTTCTAACGCACTCAAACAAAACAAAAAAATATTGATACTCAAACCTGGTCTAAAGTCAATGGCGCAGTCTATTTTCACTTCCTCAAAATAGCAACGCGCCAACAATGCGCCTGAAAACACCTCTTTTTTAGACCAACACGGGGCGCACAAATGAGCGCACAAATGAGCGCAACTGCATTTGCTGTTTAAACGACGAGCGCAGGACGGGAAAATGAGAACTGCGTCGGGCTGAAACTAGCAAAAACACTTGCGCTGCACCTTGCGCCGCATTGCGCGGGGTGTAGATTAGGGCCCTGTATGTCTA
Organism: Triplophysa siluroides; assembly: GCA_006030095.1. Taxonomy (NCBI): domain Eukaryota; kingdom Metazoa; phylum Chordata; class Actinopteri; order Cypriniformes; family Nemacheilidae; genus Triplophysa; species Triplophysa siluroides. The sequence goes on along the minus strand of VCII01000102.1, from coordinate 313,769 downwards.
CCTGTGCTTACACAAATTGCTTCCATTACTTTGAGAAAATGTAAAAAAAAAAGAAATAACAATAGTTTGGTAAAAAATAAAATCAATATATACATTTATATTAAAATAAATGTTTATGAAGTTAAACATGCAAATGTGGTATTCATTTATTGTAATATTTACTTCCTCAGGGGGAGTAGGCTACCTCTCAGGGGTACTTTAAGTATATGATTTAGGTCAAAGACTGACAAAAAATGTGAAAACCCCTGACCTACATGACCGAACCACGTCTGTTTTCATACACCCTCTTCTTATTTACTTTGTTTTAGAGATGCAAAACTCAGCCGAATCAGAAAGGAATGGGAAGAGATCGTATGTGTCCTCTCTAATGTGCTTGCTGTGTGTTTTATTGCACATATCGATTGCCCATTACAATGAAAACTATTTTTAATTGCATTTAAGTTTGGCTTTTGCTTTAGAATACCATGTTTTTTGTCAGATAGCATGTATTCATGTCTCATAGGTGCAGTATGGTCGTAGATGGACCATGAATTAATCACCAGTGAACTTTTGCAGAGTTAGGTTTCAGTTTGCTTTAATTAAAGACTTTACCTGTAATCTTATGTATGCATTGTGTACATGAGTATATAGATATATTTATCCAGAGGCATTTGTTCAATAATGCACTAGCAGTAACTGTCTGTTTTCTAATTAACAACTCTGCGACTATTGCAGCATGGGAAAACACTTTCATATGACCACAGGCACCCTGCTGTGATCTATTTCTGAGTCTGTGAAACTTGGGTTGTCTTTAAGAGACTCCTCCGTTACAAAACAAGTAGGTGGTGGTCTGCATATTTTCTCCCGTGGTGTTTTCATTGAGGTGGCACGGAGGACAGAAAAGATTGGAATTGGACCGGTCTTCATCTCTCTCTTATACTGAAGTGGCATCCTAAGAGAATATGTGTGGAAAGAAAACTAAATGTATTCTGATAAATGTGAAAAAAGCAGTCCTGTATGACTCACCTTTTTATACAGTTGATCGTGTCTCTGTGCAGAATCTGGGTACGGTTCGATTTGCTTATTAGTTTGACAGTGTAGAGTTTAATGCTCACGTTCTCACAGTTGTTGTTTACTTTGACTGCACTCTTATTTGATCACATTTATAAGACTTAGACCCCTAGTTAAATTCTTGTGCTTTTGTTGTATGTTATTAGCAGGAGAGATCAAAATTTTCTTTAATGTTTATAGCATTTTCCTATAGGTTTGTCTAGCTTCTTTTAGTATAGTTTTGATTTATTTATGGCTTATTAAGGTGAGCTGCACCACAGGGGGTCTTTGTAGCTCATTTTTGTCCAGATTTATAAAAGGACTAAAGACAATGCTTGTCCTAGAGCCCAGCCATCCCCTTGCCAATCGTAGGTAATGTGGTGTCAGGCTATGAAACAGTTGCGAGAGGCGGCTGTTATGCGGTTAAATAATTAAAAGTATTCAAAAGATGGCAACAGAGTGAGAGTTGCGAGACCTCTCTGAAGTGTGGATAAATTGCTTTTCTCCGAGTTAATTACAGGGTTGTGATTCTCAACCGATGCAAAGAGCTGCTTTTTTGAGCCTTATTATGATAATAAATTAGATTTTATGTGTTGCGTTGCCGAGGCATGATCATTTATGGAAATGAAGCCGAGGTAGTGTTTCCTGTTGCCTCAATTCTGCAGTTTAGCTCTCCGGCGATGAGCTCTTGCACTAAAGGGAAAACAGGGCTAAAAGAGTGAAAGAGACAGAGGGCGAATGGGTGTGCGTGGGGTGCGCATGCTTGATTGATGCTGTCTTATAAGTCTTGATTCTCAAGCTCTTTGCTCAAGCTTACAGTAATGGAGTGAACATTCATCTGAACACATGCCTCACTATCCTCTGTTGCTGAATAAACTTTGCACAGCTTGGAACATCTTTGCTTTCGGGAGTTGGGAGCGGCATTGTTCTGAGAGCTTCTGGCATCGTGCCAAATCCTGAATTGCCTCCCTCGACAGTATGGAAGCATTACATACAATAGTGAACTGTTTTACCCTCTACAAAACTTGAAACGGGGCATGATGTATTCAGTTTTCTTCATGCAACATAAAGTTGTTATACAGATTCTGCTACACAATAGGTAATTGATAACCAGGAAAGTAAAGTGTCTGAAATGATTGAAAAACTCTGTATCATAAAAGCAGTCCATATGAATCAAAACTGAAACAAAAATGTTAAAGCTCGTTTAGAGTCAAAGTCATTTATAATGATACAGTATTCACCGAAACCAAGCTGATTTTGCTTTAGACTATTTGATATATATTGCATTTAGTTGTACAGACTATTTTTATTTTTTTTAAGACTTAAATGCTGTTGTATAACAAGAGACTTTTTGTGTTCCTCAAAACAACATTTGAATTTCGAAACAAAATGCAATTAAATTGCAAAAATACATTTCTAGGTGCACTGCTCCTTATAAAGGCTAAACTTTTTTTACACAGATCTGTCATTTAGATCTTCTTCTTTGCCTACACGCATTTTCTACCCTGTAAAAGTGAACAAGAGTTTATTCTTTATAACTCTATAAACGACAACTATATGGCCCACATGGAGGTCCAGCTCTCACATGTGTGTGTGTACAGTATGTGATGGCTGTCAGAGGTTTGGAAACAGAGTGAGATGAATGAATGGTGAGCGTCAGTCTGAACTTTAACGAGCGCTTAATGGACAGGCGGGCAGAACGCACTGAGCCCGCAGAAGGGGTCTGATTCCCTATGAGTCTGACCACGGCTGATTGATGGCCCGACTTCCCCTGTTTATATTTCCTGCCTCCTTGTCACATTTGTTTCCTTTGTACAGCTCTTTCTGCCAATACGAACGGAAATATCTGCAGGGGTGACAATGGCAATTTGTTCCAGGCATGAGAGAGGAGGGGGACTCGGGAATCGACAGGGTTTTTCGGCAAAGCTGCGTTTCATCAACCTGTGCATCTCTCCGTGCTGATCTGGTGGCTGGCGGATGCACACATGGGAGATGAGTTGAGTTAAACCAGTGTGAATTAAAACCACAGAGAAAAAGAAAATCTCCAAATACGAACAATGCTTAGAAAGTGAAAGTCTACTTCTTTCTGTCCGTCCTGGAAGTGTAGCTGTGAGGAAAGGAATTTCTGAGGATGTTTGTGTTCACAAACTGCACTGGGATACTGTATTTCCAATTCCAGTGGTTTTAAGTACCGTCAGACGCAGGATATACAGTATCACGTCAGTGTCTGAAATTGTTCACTCATTTTCATTCACTTCTCCATATATTGGACTATTTAGCATCTGCTTTATATGGAATTCAGGGTGAACAAGTAAGCGAATTCAGTCGCAGCTAATGAGACAAGCCTGGATTTCACATGCAGGGTCACATATTTCACAACATTTATCAATTAAAAGTGTCTTTGCATTGTGTGACAAATCAGTCTTTATTTTTACAGTGTAATGTTGTCCTTTTAGTCAAGTTAAGTTTCTATAGCGATTTTCACAATTTTGCAAAGCAGCTGTACAGAAAACACTGTGGTAAACAGATGACAAAGGAAAAATAGAATGTGGAAATAGGGAAAGGAAATGTTTATATATTTGATTAAATATTAAATAATATTATATTTAGTAATATGTATAATTGTAAAAACATGCGGATATGTGACATTACTATTTTTGTTAACCAGAAACCATAATATTAACTGATAGCCATATAAAAGCACAGTTCAGGGTGTAAGGAAGGATTGCTTTCTCCTCATATAGTTCCATGCCATGGGCACGGGCTAGGAATAAGGGTTTAAGATGTTAGAGACGAGATGGCCAGAATGACACCCCTGCAGCAGAGATGATGTTTGCAGCTCTCCCCGGCTCTCTATTAAAAGCTAATGTGGAGAAAAGCACTTCTGGCCCCCAGGCCCTTCACATTGACACAAGTACATAAATATGCACAGCACCTCAGGCCCTCTCCAGACCTTCCATAGCATGAAAGGGTGAAAAGAGTACAAAGTATATGGAAAAAAGTGTCTTGAGGACATATTCCTGGTGGGGTGAGGAAAAGGACGGGTTAAAGTTGTGCAGTGGTGGGGGGTGTTTTCAGCAGCTGTACAGTAATGCCCACTTACCATGTGGAACCTCTATTGTGTCTTCATTATGGGACTACTGTTTGCTTTTGATTTAAATATGTGCATATTGTGTTTCTTATAAAAAGAGCTAAACACACAGTAACAGAATATAGAGGGGACAAGACATTTTTTGCATGCTAGATTATTTTTCCTGTCTTTTATTTTTAAATGCAATTGCCGTCTTGGAGATGTCCTTCCGAATTTGAACTGAAAGGAATGAATCGAAAGACACAATTTTCCAACGGAATTGTGCAGTATTAAACAACCAGCTAAAGCACGGCATGCCAATTAAATGATGATTAAAAATCGAAATCTAGTTGACCTCAGCATGCAGTGATGAACAAGTTCAACTAGTCTATTGTTACATGACTTGTCTCCCATCACTGTCCCCTATTCATTTGTTGTCTATGTGAACACATTTTACTATAAATGTGTTAAAGATGTGCATGGGAGGTTGAAATAAAGGTGACTTGTGTTTGTGTTTCGGTCCAGCTGTCAGGGGTATTAACAGCACAGTGTTGGATACAGAGACCTTAATGAGCTCCGCTGCCTAACAGCAACCGCACAGATGTTAAACACACATGCACAAACATGCAAATTGCTATAAGCTTGTAGTAGGTACAGGAATTCAACGCCATTGGTGGTCGCATGCGTCTTAAACAACTGTTGTAAGAGTCCCGCTACAGTAGCAAAAACAATATCACAGTACATAAAACAGTAGACCCATGATGCTCGGCAATAAGATTAATGACAAAGGTATGCTCACGGTTGGCCACATACACTTGACTCATTTTTATGGAAAGAAATTGGATGCTGGTGAGTGTCGGTCCAAACCACACTCGAATGCTGACAAATAACTATTTTCTTCTATATTATGTCACTTTAAAATCAAACCACTGACCCTAATTCCAAAGTTTGATGGCGAGTAAAAAAGTAAGACAATTAACAGAGTCTGCAGCTACATATAATACCTTTCATTTTGCCCCGTCCAATATGGTGGTGACGTTGACGTACCACAGCAATGCAATACATTTTAACATTGCGTATTCATACCGTTGTGTACATTCATGTCTATAAAACCCAACATGTCACACAACGTTATTTATAGTCATTGGGTTGATGTGTTTCTCTGTCTGTAAGATTGCGCGATGACAACGCACGCCTACATGAACCGCAGCTTTGATTGCGGGTGAAAAGTCTTTGACAGCTTATTTGAAGTAATTAGCACGTATCGTTATAGATAACATATTAATTTGCATAATGCGTTTTTAATGACACACTAATGACATTGAGAGGGAGCTAATAGAGTGCGTAGACCGAAGAAGTATTGTCATAGAAAGAGTTTTGGTACGAAACATATGATCCAGTGAGTAGGCCACTCCCCTTTTCCAATACGCCTTTTGAGTTTCGCTAACTCTCTGATTAATGGCGTCGTAAAACGTCTGATAAACATATTCAAGAAATGAAATATCCATTTGTTTTAATGTCAGAATGAATTGCCAGTTCATCTAAATCTTTTAGAGTGTGCTGTCAAATTGAAATGAAGTGTTGCTGTGGCGCTGCTCAGCAGACCAACTACAAACCCACCCAAAAAGTCGATGGCTTGTGCGTGTGTACGCGTGTGTTTATTTGTACGTGTCAATAGAGCACCGAAAAATATACTGTGGAGAAAATGCTGATGGTGTGTGTAAATGCCTATGTATTGACTCGGGTGTACTGTATTTTTTTATTTTTATTATTTTTATATTTGAGGAAATGTCACACTCTAACGACTTTTGTATTTTTGTTCCTCTAACACCGGTATGTGTCCCCGTACGCCTGCGAATCGGATTTGCCCCCAAACAAAGCTGTTCCCTTTTTTCCCAACCGCATAAAAGAAACTCCAGCAGCTATTGACTGCATTTATAGCCTTTGTGACACACTCCGGGCCTAAAAAGATTTCTCTAACAAATGCCAGCTGATTTTACAGCAGATTTACAAACTGTTCGCTAGTGCGTCTGATGCGGGATGTGGGGTATTTGTACCCAGCGCAGCGTGATGGTAATCTCATGCTAGCTTGTTTCCGAGACGCAGGATTGTCCTCATGAATCAGACAACATTTCCCTAGGATGTACTGTGATAGAATGTTGATAAGCTAGAATGGGTGTGGGAAATGTGTTTTGCTGTCGGAAAGAAAAAAATATCAAGTCTAATAGCTTTTGAGAGCACTGCAGTTGTGAAATCATTTTTCATTTTGGGATTTTGGACAGCACGCAATTGTGTTTGAGTTGGAGGACCGGTTTAGCCTTTAGTGTGGGAACACAATGTCCCCACAACGGTAGTAAAAACTACATAGGCTACATTGTGGGAACCTAAGTTGTCTCACAACAGACAAAGTGGTTTATGGGTTTCTTGCATTAAAGTTTTACCTTATAGTTAGCTATCGAGTTTGGGGAGTCGTAACAAAATGTTCCCGGGTTCTGACCCAGGTTCTGGCATCTTGTATGTGTCTATAAATTAGGATGGATCACGTTGTTATATTACTTTATTTAATCTTATATTTAATAAGGCAGGGGTTTTCATAGTGGGGTCCTACTGAAAACACTACTTGACGTGACTACTGTTTCACTTCTTAGAGTTTATATCTTCTTTTTTGCAACATGCATAGTTTCCAGAATGTTTATATTTGTATCTTTCTAGTAAGTTTTTCTCACTATAGTTAATTTTTTTAAACTCAAATAGAAAGTTTCTATAGTACAAATAGATTTAAACTGAGAATATTTATCTTCAGGTTTATACATCCAACAAGTGTAGCCAACTATTTAAGTTCTGAAACAATATATTGTATTTATAATCTCACATTTAATATTTACCCCACAAAGTTCTAATGGATCTTTATACATAGTAATTTATAGATGGATATGTATTTTAAAAAAGGTGGTCCCTCACAAAAGATGAATCTTATTTTGGGGTCATTGGCATCATAAGGTTTGAATGGAATGTTATTATGGCAATGCAAGATGGATTGCAAGCAGTATACGGTCGCTCTTTGTTTGCTAGTTCTGTTTTTGCTTTAGTGAGCAACTCTATCTCAATTTTTTTGAACCCCTCCGGATAGAAAATAGAAACTTTGTCGGTTGTGTGAATGTTTGTGTTCTTTTGGGAGAGGTATCTTGGAGTCAGCAAGATATTTTCGAAAATAAAATCCCCCCTCCTCTGTTTCCAAAGTGTCTCCCTGGTTTTCCTGAAAGCAGATGAGTTGCAGTTCTTGGCATTTCGTTCGGTGTGTTTTCACCTTATTGAGTCTGCAAATCAGAAACCAGTGACACGATCTCAGATGAGACTTTGACGCAACCACGACTGCGTTTCTTATCCAATCAGAAGACACACGCACACAGTCATACATACACATGCTTATGTGTACTGGAGGTCATCAATAGCTTAACCAATTACAAACCGGCTCATTGCTCTTTGAGATGTTGCTTCAGGTCATTTATCACGAGGGTACTCCTACGCAGAAGCTACACGTTCCAGTGGCTCTCCCTGCCCCATTTTTTCATATTTCACTTTCATGTGACCTTCCCGATAACCCAGCTATAGACTGTAGTGTTAACGCTTGGGGTGATGTTGCTTAATGGTTGCTTAGCTGAAAGGTTGAAGGTACCAATGCAACAAGAAGTAATCCATGAGCTGTCAGCATTGTGCCCTTGTGTAAGGCACTTAACCACAGTTTGCTCCAGGGAGTCTGTCCCTGTGAGTATTGCGATAGATGCACGGTGTCCCGCTTTGTGCCACACAGTAACAGGCTCAATATGATTGGGGGTAGGATTTGGTTTAGTCATCACCCTGTCATGCACAAAGCGGCACCTTCTACAAACTGCCAATAAGTTGCTTTCTGTTAAATGTAACAGTGTCTAATCAGGAAAATGTGAACTTTTTTTTTTGTTTTTACACAACTTGAGTAATGGTCATGATGTGTGTGCCCTCCAGGTTTGCCGTGTTGAGAGACCCGGCTGATTGGCTGAGCGTGAACCCATTCAAAGGCAACGTCACCACCAAGGCCATACTGGACCGCGAGTCTCCACATGTTCACCACAACCAGTACACAGCTCTCTTCATTGCCACAGATAACGGTAAGCCATTGTGTGTAGTTTTCCTGTAGCTCAGTGGTAAGAGCATAGCGTTAACAACACCAAGGTCGTGGGTTCGATCCAAGGGGATTGCACATACTTAGAAACAAATGTATAGGATAATGCAATGCTTTGGAGAAAAGCGTCTGCCAAATGCGTAAATGTAAATGTAAATGTATATGGAGGTCATATGTGATTTTAAAACTTCTGTTGTAACATAATGAAATGAAGGTTCCTAATATTTATTGGGAAGAAATTGTTAAGGGTGAATCTCAGGATGGTTGGCCGAAATATGCTTGGGTCATATTTTGCCTCAAAATGAAACAAAGAGCAAATTTTTTTTTTTTAAAGAAATAATCTTTATTTTTATGTACAGTGCAGCTAATGAAAAAGTGATATATTTGAAGTAAAGTATTATTTATACATCATAATATAGGAGGAGATGGTGGTCTAGTGGGTTAAACCACTGAACTGGTAAATCAAAAGGTTGCTGGTTCGATCCCAGCAGCCACCACCAGTGTATCCTTGAGCAAGACACTTTACTCCACGTTGCTCCAGGGGGATTGTCCCTGTAATAAGTGCAATGTAAGTCAAAGCGTCTGCCAAATGCCTAAAATGTAAATGTAAATGTAATATTTGTTGTTCTGCCTTAAAATGCTGATGCTCATCTTGATAAAAATCCCCATTGCGTCCACACAGGATGATTTTCATTACTGTATTACAGTAATGAGAATATAATGAGAATCATCTCGGAGAATAAAGAAAATAACAAACAAACAAAGTAATGAAATTGCATTATAGTCATGAGAATAAGGGCTTCTTGAGGGACAATGTGCTTAATTGTCATGAAAATAAATCATAAACTTGCTTTTAAAGTAAGTTTCATTTTACTGACTGTAATTTAATTTTTTTGTCATATAACATCAGGATAAAATACAACCCTTCGCATGTCTTTGTCACAACTGTGCTTCAAAAATGCGTTGTACTACTGTGGCAGTGTCAACATGAGGAGCTCGGCACACTGAAATGTTTTTAAGAGTTTAGGTAAAACTCTATGATATTACATGCATCACTAAAACATCATTTCACTGTAGTTGATGATGTGTCTAAAAGAGGGTCGGCCACTAAAGTGGCTAACTGCCTGTGTTCATAATTGGCCTTGAACATTTATAAATGGCGTAGAAAGACTGTGAATACTAAGCGATTTATTCTTTTGTCACCTCAATTGCCTGAGAACCTACGCCAATATAACGGCTAGGTCTATTTCTAGTCTTTTAATGCAAGTCATCAGCCGCGCTTTAAATGGCTGCGATGGCGTGGCAGTGGATTATTCTCTCGCCACAGAAAATGACACGCTTGTGCAGGTCACAGAACGCAGTCTTTGCGTTTGTGCTCTCTGGGTAGTGTAGTAATTTCTCTCACTTGGCATAAACAACATTTAATTAACCTCTGAGAGACTCATTTCTCAGTGTCACATCTTTAGACAGGTACGCTTGGAGACATCAGAGAAGAAATGTTTTAGAGACCAAACGCTCTCTCTCTCTCTCTCTCTCTCGCTCTCGCTCTCGCTCTCGCTCTCTCTCGCTCTCGCTCTCGCTCTCTCTCGCTCTCGCTCTCGCTCTCTCTCGCGCTCTCTCTCTCTCTCGCGCTCTCTCTCTCGCTCGCGCTCTCTCTCTCGCTCGCGCTCGCTCTCGCTCTCGCGCTCGCGCTCGCTCTCTCTTTCACAGACAAAGGTTCGATTTGGCATTCGAAAAGTGACAGATCTATTGACAGAAACAAAACCACCAATCAACTCATGGCTCAAAATTGGCCATAGCTTTTTTATTATTTGATTTCATACTGTGATAATTCATAGACTTCAACCCATAAATTGAACTTAAATTGGACACAATTCCGCAAAGCTCGCCCTAGAAAAATACTGTTTATACCGTTTCAATCACAGACGAAGCGTGAGAACATTACCTTATTATCTCTGCATTGTCGATGCTAAAACACACTACAAGACTTTTGCTCAGATTTTGACCAAATTTTCAGTCTGGTCTTGTTGCAGAAAGTCTGTGCCAGTCTACAGATTTGATCAGTTAGTGTGTTTCAAGTGTATGATGTCTAGTTAAAAAAATCGTGTAGTGAATTCCAGCCATAAGTTGTTGAAAGGGTATTTCAGTGTGTGTATATCCAGAACCTTTCTCAATTCTCGCATTCTCTCTCTCTTTCTCTCTCTCTCTCTCTCTCTCTCTGTTTCACATGAGGCAATTGGGGCGTGCGAAAGATGATGATTTACGCTGAACTACTCATGTGTTCATGAGGAAAGATAGATTTTGTATTGTGAGGTCATGTAAGTGTAAGTGGCTTTAAATCAAAGGTAGATGAACTTTATAGTGAGGTATAAATAGCGAGCTGTAAATGTTAAAAAATACATTAAAAACAGAGCGCCATGCCCAGACATCTATCAGTGTAAATATGCAAATCTGACCTGAACTCAAGATCGATGAGTGTTTGTGTTTCGTACTTACAATGCATTATTAATCATAGTTTGCTGAGGTTTTGAAAAGGTTAAGGGGACCTCAGCCATATGTCAAATCTTCGAGTTATTATTTTTGAATTGAGATGCAGACATTTCAGATACAGTCCGGAGGCTTATTTCAATAAATGTCAAATGGCCAAAATAAAGTTTGCTTTGAGTTCACTTCCTGCATTAACTTTCTCTATCTGCCTTTTCAGTGGAGTTCACTGATGTCAGATGGAAAACGTTGTCTTATTTTTAGTTTAGAATGTCTTAATATATTTCTTCCCTACGGAAATGCATTACTGTATATGGTGCATGGTAGTTTGTGATTCTCCATGCCATCAAAGAGATGGTTCACCAAAAAATGAAAATGCTGTCATCATTTACTCACCCTCTTGTCATTTCAAACCTGTTTGACTTTCTTTCTTCTGCCGAACACAAAAGAAGATTTTTTTGGAGAATGTTGGTAACCGAACAAACGCGGTGCCCATTAACATGCATTGGTTTCGTGTCCATACAATAGAAGTGCATGCGTACCGCTCTTGTTTCTTTAAAATATCTCCTTTTGTGTTTATACAGGTTAAAAATGATAAGAGAGTGAGTAAATTGTGGCCGAATTTTCATTTTTAGGTGAACTATCCCTTTAACAGCATAAGATTTAGATTTAGCATTTTATCCTCCTTGAGTGTTTGTGGACATGTGTACAGTGCTGGATTTCTTCTGCCCATGTTTCCCTGATATCCCAGGCAGATCTAGTCTATCACAGACTCTCTGTTCCGTGACAATCTGTCCGATGATTGCATGACACGAGTGTCACACTGGTCACTAAGAGGCTATCGATCTGATCTGGAGTCTTATGTCTTTATTTCGAGGGCTCAGATGAGCGCTGCCACTCTCTCTCTCTCTGACCGCTGACCACAGAGAAGATGAAAGTGTTGATTGAACAAGAATGATGAAGGAGAGAAGAAAAATGAGAAGATGGTGAACTGGTAGAGACGAGTGCAGAAAGCACTAGCTGGAGGGTTACGTACTGTAATAAATGAGTGCATTCTTATAAGGGAGCTGCTAATTTAGCTTTCTGCGTCCAATGATGTGTTAACACACCTGACCACCACGCACTATGAGTTTATATGTGAAATGCATGTTCTCTAAATTCCTTATTTTTAGGAACATTGATTGTTGTACATTCTCCTATTCCAGTTCATTATGGAGAGACAGCTACTTTAGAAAAACCTGTTTGTGGGTTTGTGATGCTGCCAAAACATTGTTTTAATGAACATCCCAACCATACCTGCATATGCAGCCTGCAGCAACCAATAGTTTGAGTTTGGGCGGGATTATGTTGGGGCCAATAGCGATGTGGGGCCAAAAATGAAGATGCTGTCATCTTTTACTCACCTTTGAGTTGTTCCAAATGTGTATACATTTCTTTGTTCTGATGAACACAGGGAAAGATATTTGGAAGAATGCTTATAAAGAAACAGATCTCAACCATTTTTTTTTGTTCTGTTGAACACAAATGAAGACATTTTTTAAGAATGTAGGACAGCAAACAGTTCTGGGGAACTTTTGACTAACATTGTTTTTTTCTTCTATGGTTGTCAATGGTTGTTGAGATCTGTTTGGTTATAAGCATTATTCCAAATATCTTTCTCTGTGTTCATCAGAACAAAGAAATGTATACACATTTGGAACAATTTGAACGTGAGTAAATGATGACAGAATTTTCATTTTCGGGTAAAGTATCCCTTTAAGCATTTGTGGGCAGATTTTGGTCAGTGTTGAAGTCTTTGTCTGTGAGCAACATTTTGTTTTTTTAACATTTTAATTGTACTTTGTCGCATTTATCACACAAGTTTCCAGCTTTTGGGTTTTTGTGTTCCTTTGAGAGACAAAGATGACTTCGGCAGTTAACGTGGACTGTGTGTACTGTTTGTACTTTTATTATGTACTTAATGGAAATATGCAGCCTACAGTGAAAAAAAGAAATTTTGCAACTGTCCAATTTAAGTTAATTGAACCCAATTAAAAAACAACATGATTTTTTTTCATGTGCATTAATTTAATTTAATTCATTCAACTTGGGGCTACATGAATAATTTGTAAAACTGGGCAGAGGATTTCCAGTTCTCTGCATGCTTTGTTTAAGACTGCATTTGGAGAGTCATTTTTTAATTAAGTGTTCTTTTATGTGATCTCTTTTTTTACTAAATAGAAACTCTTGTCAGTGTTTAATGTTAATTTCTCTTTGAGATTTATAAGAGTTTGTTATATTTTTTAATATTATTGTTTTTTTGGTTACCATTGTTCAGAAGAGTAGTGCCTTTGCTTAAGCTCATACATAAAGCTCATGGGAGGTTATAAACTTAAATGTCTATTAAGCTCTTTTTAACTCAATAAGTTTTGAAATGAAAATGGTTTTATTAATATTGATATCAAATTAGCTAAAAGTATTTGAGTTAAGAACTTGAAATCACAATCATTTTTACAAAAATTGTACTTATAAAAACCATGTTTGATTATCGAACATAAAATGAATAAATGAATGAATGTGGCATTTATATAGCGCTTTGTAGTGTATTGCTTAACACCCAAAGCAAAATTGGGAATATAGATAAATTATGCTAAGTAATCATAGCTATAATATTTATATTTTTAATATTGATAAATGTTATATATTTTTATGTGCAACCAATGTACATATTTTGTATGTTAATCCAACATATGTTTTTCCGATGTACAGTTTACCATCATTTCTTCCCCTAATTTTTAGATGACATTTTTAAGGAAACGTATCTTTTCATCGCTGTCCTTCTGAAACCTTGTATGTCCAAATTTGCTGCTTTTCATAAAAAAAAAACACTGTACTTTTTAAATGATTACATACTCAGTTGTCAGCATTGATAAACACTTTAAAAAACGTTTTATTAGTGAGATATTTTACAAACATAAAGGGTGACTAATAATAACAATATTCATGGAAAAAAATTATGAATCACGAAATATGGAGATATTAGGTTTCAGAAGGCCAGCAGTGATTTGTAAATTCTGGAATGGGCAAAAAAACATCATACTGCTTTATAGCACTCAGGAACGGGTCGACGTGTTGAAAATCTGAAGAAGCGAGATGGAAAAATGAATCCATTTTGCAGCTCCCAGTGTGTGAAGCTGCAGATTCACTGGGGTGGTTGGGAACTGTTGGAGTGAAACACAGTTCTGAGCCTGGTGTGCTTAGTCTAGTCTGTGAGCCCGAGGTTAATGACTCAAGTCCTTCCGACACCTTCTGGAGCTGCACTGTGCCCAGAGCCATGGAGATGGAGGTGCTTCCGGAGGGTTTGACGTTTAGAGAGACTAATCAGTTATTGCTGTGTGTGACACAGGCAGATTTTTTCGTGTGCTGTCATTCCCCATTGCGCCAGCAGATGTTCCACCGTTCCATCACTCTATAGGGAATGTGTCCGTACTTGGCGTTTGAGTTTGTTTAGATCTGCCTAACGCATACATTCTAGTCCGGCTGGAAAGTTAGACACATACGATTTTCATTGTGTCTTCTGTCTAGGACACTTCTTTCTTCCTCTAGACATACAGTAGCATCATTAATATCACCTTGAAATTCAAATCCTATCTACAGCATCTGGTTGCCGCATGCTGTGCTTTTATGCAATGTCGCAAGCGTTCACCGTGTTGACTGCTACCCATCTTTGCATTTAATTTCAATCTTCAACTCACCATTCGCTGTTTAAGGCGACCAGTGTATGAGATGTTCCTGCTAAAAGGCTCTTTAAGTATGCGTTAGAGGTTTGTTTGAAACGCTACAAATGGCAATGAGACTTTTAAAAATACGTTCATAGTTCTCTAGCTCTTATGTACTTGTTTGGATAACATTTTGAGTCAAGATTGTTTTGTACCCATGGGTAAAAGAATATGATAAATGAGATGTCTATATTGCTGCAGTTGTTTCTAGACAGCAATGAGATTAAATAGAGAGCAAGTGAAGACCTTTGCTCTTTGTTATTGCCTGAGACAAAGACCCTAGTAATCTCACGTTTCCTCAGTTTTATAAGAGAGATGTCTCAACAATGTCTCAAACACTGCTCACATTTGGAAAAGTCAGAGATATATAAATGAACAAGCTAATGTTATTTCCTTTTTATATATTTGGCTTGTTTTCAGATATAATCTACAGGCCCTCTATTCTTTGTGGACTGTGGACTGAAAGTTATGTTTGCGCCACAAAAAAGTTCAGCAACGCTTGTTTATGGTATTGCTTTGAAACCATCTACTGTATACCTACCCTATGTACTATATTCCTCATTATGGCCTTTTTTATATTTCTATTAAAGAATTTGAAGAGAAACATCTGAGACAAAGTTGAAGCTTCAATTAAGCGTAATTGAGATCTTCATGAAGTCTAGAACTAGAACGATCACAAGAACATTTTTAATGTTAACCATCATATCACCACGAGTACTGGGTAAAATGATATTTGTTGTGTTTTTGAATTTCTGGATTTCTATATTTTAGTCTTTCTTCGCTTTAGGTGTATATTTGCTTTCCCCATTGGTTCACAGAAGAAGAGCGGTGAGCTAAAACAGCCCTATGGCATCGCATGTATCTTATCCATAATTGGCCCTCTCCAGTTTGGATGCCTTTCCTCTGGAGGAGAGCTGAGTGAGGGAGATGTGTCAGCGGAGATGATTTCCTCCCAGCAGATCCACTCCGGCTCTGTATGTACTTTGAAGTGACGTTTTTATGGGTAGGAGAAGGGTCCGCTGGAGTTACAACCAAGAAAGGGTGTCGTAATGAGATCTACCCGAAGAGCCAAGGACATCACGGTTCTTATCTATCTCCAGTTTCGGTTCCTCAGTACTTCCCTTGTTAACCTCACTCTGCAGTCCCTAAACAACCAAAACAAGTCTCCGGTTCTTAAGGATGGGAGAAGGGTTTGCTCGTGTATAGGAGGGCATAAAGCATGTACTTTGAGACGGAAGGGTAACAAGAGATGTTTTGGCGGCTATAGACAGAGACATTGAAATAGGTTTTTCTTTCAGGGTTGGTGGGAAACCAAGCGCTGCAGTTGGTTTCTTTAACCAAGCTATTCAAAGAATGTGCTAGAAGAACACTTAAAAGCACTACACATTTGAATTGTCGACTAAATTGATGCTGATTGGTTTCTGCGGACCCTGCAGGATCTGTTTTTGTCTCTTAACTTTGAAGTTTGAAAGCCATTAGAAGAGCACCCTACAACGCACCTTGTGTCACATCCCCGTGTTCAGCTTTAAAAGAGGAAACTTCATCTTTGTGAATTAGAGGATTTCGGCTTTAAAAAACAATGTCAGGCCCTGATTCAATATTATAGACCGATGAAAGGATGATCTAGGTATCGTCAAAGCAAAGTTAGGAAAATAGCGAGAGCGAGAATGTTCCCTGCTAGTTTCTCATTAAAGAGAACCCATGAGGCTAATCAGAGGGTTTTGTTCTAGAGGGACTCGCAGGTTTAATCGGCTCCTCATTGTCAGGTTCCAGCTAAGCCTCCTGTGAAGCTGGAGGGTCTGACTTTAATTGCATATCAATTTTCTCCCTTGTTAAGTTGACTGAGTGTCGACTGCTTGACGTGGTCGTCTGTTGGATTGTTTCTCTATGGTTCCTCTACAGTACTCATTGTGAAAAAAGGGGTTTCTGGAAGGAAAGAATATCAGATTTGGCTCTCAGATACTAAGTGCATGTTTAATTATTTTCATGTTTTGTTTACAGTGAACCTTAAAGGGACAGTTCACCCAAAAATAGCAGTTTTGTCATCATTTACTCACCCTGGAGTTGTTCCAGATCTGTTAAAATGTCTTTGTTCTGATGAACACAGAGAAAGATATTTGGAAGAATGCTTCTAACTTCTAACAGTTCTAGGCCACCATTGACTACCATAGTGGGAAAAATGACAATGGTAGTCAAAAGTGCCACAGCACTGTTTGCTTGCCTACATTCTTCAAAATATCTTCTTTTGTGTTCAACAGGACAAAGAAATTTGTAAAGCAATTTTTCCTAACAATTGTGGGCAAGAACTGTTTGGTTACAAGCATTCTTCCAAATATGTTTATCTGTGTTCATCAGAATAAAGACAATTATACAGGTTTGAATCAACTTGAGGGTAAGTAAATAATAAAATTTTGGAGTGAACCGTGCCTTTAATGAACATTCATAATAGGGCTTTAGAATATAACCTCCCTTGTGAGATCATTAGTTTTATGTAAGTTGTTTTGTGCTAACTGTCCTCATATCTCTTTTTAATTGCATCATTACTGGTGCATATTGCCACAGTAAAAATCTGGATTGTTGAGGAAAAAATGAGTTTGAAAATGTAAATAAAACAGAAATAAAAGTTATGACGTAAAATGAAAGGATTCTTTTTTTCTAGGTCACGGATGAAAAGTAAGCAAGTTTTGTGACCTTGATCATGTTTTTTTGGACGAAAGATCAGATTTTCATCCTCACACGGAAGCACACAACACATTCTTGAATGATGTTGTGAATTGTAAAGTCTTGTTTTGTTTTAGGAGAGCTAGAGTAATTTCTAGGGGATGTTTCTAAAAATTCATGATAATTAAAAATAAATATTTTTCTATGAAAAATCTTATGTTTCACGTTTAACATAATAGAATAACAAGAAGCATTAATGATTTGAATGAGCATATTATGCATTTCCTTGTTTCGGTATCCTGGTGCATTTTATTCCTGGAAGTTTTTTATGCAGTAAAAAGTCATTTTCTGAAGTGAGCGACCGCAGACTTTATTGAAGTTCTGCACCTTTATTGTTTCCCCAAGTGTTTTCTGCCGGCTATTTAATACATTTCTGTTCCTAATATTTCACCATCTTTAATAGTCATCAGTGCATGACATTCTGCATAACTTTTTTGTTTTATGCTCTGCCATTAGGCATAACCTTTAGAAATAGAGATGTTTCTTTTTGATATGATATTGCAGGCAAGTGGAAAACTTGGGAGACTTGGCAACCTCTTGTCATGTTATCATTGTCAGCGTAAATGCCTCTTAAAGGGTTCTTAAATTTAAATGATGTCATAATTTACTCACCATTTCATTCCATTTATTATTATTTTTTGTTTTAGTAATCAGTGTAACACCATACTTGACTAGACTTAAGAGGCAAGCTTTGACTTGACATTGCTAGGGGTGTGAAAATCATTTTGACCTATTGTATGACTATTGGTTTCCATAGAACGTCAAAAGATGTTTTGTCTTTAATCATATCCGTCAGACAGTGATAGTAGATGAAAGAGAGAGAACGACACGAGACTGAATTGGACAAACATACGAATGGGGCAACACGTGGTATCAACCCAAGCCGCTGTAGTCAATAGGTCTGTCTTGCATGAAACCAACATGTTAAATAAAGCACCATGGACCAGTGGGTCTGTACCAAAACACCCAGTGAACCGAGGGATAGACTTAGAGGTCTGGTGGGCTGAGATAGAGTCCTGGGCTGTCACAAAATCATTACTACAACCAATAAACATCACCCTCCGCAACGCCTCCCAAAACTTTAACACGGATGCTACATTATAGATTTCTTAACAACCTCACAACTAAACTTTTCAACTATGGGCACACTTTTGAAACTCTCACATGCTCATTGATTTATTACAGTTGTACTTTAACGATTTCTAACATTGTTTATAAATGCGACCTTAATATAAAAAGAAAAAGTTGAAATATGTTAGTTTTAATAAAAATGTTACCGCTGGAACTGTAGCACGAATAAAACCGAATCAGTTTTCACAGCCACAGTGAAAATGTATTTTTAATGCAGAGGGAGACAGTTTTACATGTCTAACCTGCTCACAGACAGCTGTGAGGCTCAAAGCTGTCTAACCCCTAAATATCAACAATGTTTAGCGAGGTAATTAGGAGAAAGGCGAGAGAAATCGTGTTCTTGCAGAGCGAAACATAAGGAATGAGTAAGGAATTACACACTCATTATGTAAAGAAGAAAAGACAACCCCAAGCTCCATTAATGCTGTATATCTTAAAAACATATTGATGCAGACAGCATGCAAAATGTATCACGAGTTACCTTTATATCAGCATGTTAAGCAAAACAGTGTTTAAATGAAGTATTTATGCGTGCTATATCCTTCTTCGGTTTTGTGAATCAAAAATGATGTTACAGGGCTAGAAGGTTTCAAAGATGAGCGATATTAAATGATAAAGTGCATCATGAAGTGCCCGGCTCGGATCTGCAGCACATTTTATGGCGCATCTAAATGTGCGTAATAGACCTTCAATGTGACTTAGAGGATGAGGAAGATTATAGTGCTACAGCGGATAATTATGATGATGATGATGAAGATGAAGACGAAGATGGTAAATACGTAGGGGAGAATGTGTCCTTTGAAGGCTCAGTGAAGACAAACAACTTTAATGTTTCCAACCACGTTCAGCAACCAGATGCTTGTGTAAATGGAACATATTTGCAATTCTTCATGCATGTCTAGTGTGATCCACGACAAACACAGGAGGAGAGACAGAGAGGGGTGTTCATAAAGCCTGTCTGATTTGTGGAGTTTATCTTCATTTCATGCCTTGTTGAAAAGTTTGATATTTACTATTTAAGTGATAACTGTTTGTAAAGCCTCAAATAAGAGTTTTGTGATTTCATTACGTGTTATGAAGGCTGTATATAACAAAGTTTGAATATGTGTGAATATGCACATTTCTATATAATGTGGTCACAGCTTCAATATTTTATTGGATTGTTCATCATTGCCTTGGATGACAAAATATAGAATTTCCAGAAGAGTAAATCGGTAGATTAAGGAGATTGAGAACTGGTGTGATGATGACGGAAGCAATATGCGCTAGTCTCAAAATGCACTATTAAATCACCCACGTCTGTTTTTCAAGAGTAACGTTTTTTTCCAGTCCTCTGGAAAAGAAGTCACACTTCAGAGAAGATATTGTGAGCTCAGTGGCAATATACGAAGAGCCAGCGATGTTTGTTTTAACCAGACTGAAACTTATCGTAATTGAACCTTTTCATATTGACGATTTTGGAAAGGTTGGGGGCGTTTGCTTTTCATCTTCTATTTAGATTCAGAAGAGTGTGTTTGTTTTTCTTTGAAATCAATCAAAATGTTGGCGACTCTATATATCTCAATATAAATGTATTGCATGCTTATGTAAGCTCAATATCTATCTAATATAAACTACACTGTTTTCATGTATAAACTTCAGCATGCTCATGATGGCTGATTTATTAAACATGCATGTGAGTATTTCCCTCAAAGACTTATCTTGTGTTTTAAGATGTCGCTTGTTTGGGTCAGAATAGCATCGGTCAGGGTGTCTTCTCGACCAAGAGCAGAAAGTACATCCAGTTATTTCTGAGTGCTCCATACACCATAACAGCTGGCTGTATTTGCAGTGACAGTATTAGCCTTGCCTTTGACATCTTTCAGCTGTTGTTTTACCCGAAGTGAAGCAAATATGTATTTACCAGTGCACACATGCAGTGTTTTTTAGAAGGTCATCATTCATAAGAAGTCCATTATCACACAACACAGTATGGCAGAATATATGTAAACCTGTATAACATAAGAGCATTGCTCTAAACACTGAAAAGCTATCATGTCTGCTGTCTTTAATAGAACATACAGTATTACTTATTTTGTATATTCATGATCAACGTCATTTCTGGGACGTCTGTCCACCACCTTCAATGAGCTTAGTTTTTTCATGATCACTTTCTTTGTGAAGGATTGACGCAGTGCTGACTTTGGCAAAAGCAAGGCAACAAAGTTAGGTTGAAAATCATTGGGAAATTCTTTGTATCTGGAGACATTAAAATAAAAAATATATAATTCTGAAAAAAAATATAATTAAGTTGAATATCATTTGGAAAATCCTTTGTATCAGGATACATTAAAATGACAAAAGACTTTTATCAAGACTATAGATGCAATTACGGTGTTAGGCGAGACATTTATTTTATGTATGCCATTACACATTGTAATTGCCATTGTTTTTGGAGATATGTTGAAAAATGTTCTTTATACAGTAGCTGATGACATCACATAACCGTTTTTATGAGTAGAAAATCAATAAAGCATGACAAGGGCGACTTTGTTCTGCTTCTAAAAGCTGTCTGCAGTCATACAGGATTGATGCTGTTGGAACGGACCCCATTTCTCTTTCTAGCGAGACGTTAGTTGGACTGCTGTTTTGACACCAAGCCTTTTCTCCTTTCCTTTCATGCCCGAGCGTTCCTGGCAACATGAGGACAAAATGGTTCTGTAATTACTGATCCTGTCGTCTGATGTTAATTGCGAATGACCTCCAGGGCTGTTTGTAATTATGAAGTCTTGCAATAGCCGCTAATCTCCTAGAAACAGAATATTTCAAAAGCCTTGAATAATACTTTTTTCCCTCTGCAGTATTCAATAACGTCCAATTTGATATCAATTGAAGCATCTTTTCTTTCAATTCAAGATGATTTTTGTTTGCTCCAAGTCAACAAGTATCTGAAGGGTCATTTTCTCTTCAAACGGACAAAAACACTCGTCGTTTTTTCAACCGCTGTATTTGTTAGTGAATTTACAGATGGCATTCTATTTATCTGTATGCTTTTCAGTCAGTTTGCAAGACTGAGCCCAGTGATAAGTGTAAGCCCAATATTTCTGTGTATTTAAAAGAAAATTGACATGGCATATAAAGCCAGAAAGCTTTAGTCAAGCCACAAGTCTTTGAAGTCGACATGAAATAAAAAAAGACCCTATCTTCTTCCTAAATACACATTTCCTGGTCTTATTGTGAATGATGAATACATGGAAAAAAAGGTTTGAAGGCAGAAGCCAGTCACTCTTTGATGTTTTAAGTAGGTGAAGACTTGAACCACTTTAAGCTCATTGGATAACGCGAGAAAATGAAGTGTGCAATTTTTTAATCATAAAAGACTTTCTCCTATCCACATGTATGAGTTGTGCTGGGATGTTGCGTTTTGCAGTGTGAATCTACAGTGGCTTTTTAAAACATTGCTCTGTTGTTGCGATTTTTCCTTTGATAGTACAGATACATTTCATATACACCCTTATCTCTTGCCCCACTAGGCAGTCCACCCGCCACGGGCACAGGTACGCTGATAATAACGCTGGAGGACGAGAATGACAACGCGCCCTACATCTTCCCTTCTGTGGTCCGCGTGTGCGAGGACGCTAAAGACATGAACGTGGTGGTGATCGGGGGACGAGACAAGGACATTTATCCTAATACGGACCCTTTCAAGATCGAGCTTGGCAAACAGCCAGGCCTGGAGAAAACATGGAAGATATCCAGGATCAATGGTAAGTTAGTTCTCAGATGGCAATGAAATGGGCATCTGCCACCTATATAAGGCACCAGGTTGACACAATTATGTAGTTGGATAAATTCCAATTGGATTAACGTTGGGATGAAAACCTAAATGACACGGGTAATCTACAGCATCATCTGTTTAAGGAAATATAGAAGGTGTTTTATAGGAGAACCTGTTGAAAACTTGAGCATTAAAATGTGTGTTTTAGATGCTGATAAGCTACCTTAAAGGAACAGTGCACCCAAAAAAAACAAATCTGTGATTATTTTGGTTTGTTCTATTGACACCAGGAGGAAAATCTAAATTGGTCTATTCATATGCGTCAGATGGGCTGTATATGTTGGTGTGGTACTGAGAAAGAGGGTTGGTTTTAAGTTACGAACAGTAGGTGTCTATCAGTAGATATCACACAGACCAAATAACTCTGTGTATTTTGGGTTTATCTTAGCAGACTCTCGATTACCCATCTCTCCTGAGGACAGGCATTCAAATATAGAAAGCCGATGAATCTCCAGACTTCTGTTTGCTATTTGAAAAGAGAATCAGTGGAAGATGCTGTGATACAGAGCAAAGAGACCGATGATGTGACTTCAAAGGAACAGTACACCCACATTTTTTGTGGGAGACGAATCATTTTAAAGGATGTTCTCTTCCTTATAATTAAAGTGAAAGGGGATTGGTGCTGACTTCATCCAATTTCATTCTGTTCCTAATGCAAAGCTATTGGTTGGCTTCAGAAGACTTCAAATATAGCTTAGGATATTTGATCCTATACATTTTAAAATGCTTTTTTGTGTGTTTTAGTCATTTTGGAGCTTGAAAGCCCTACTCTCCATTCACTTTTCATTATTTGGAAAACCTAGGCCAGGATATGTTTAATCATCACCTTTTGTGTTCCACAAGAAGCCTAAATGTTTAAAACGATGTAGATTTTCAATTTAAGTCAATTTAAGGTCAGGGTAAGAGTTTTGACATCTTCGCCCAGACATCAATTAACCTTTTCTTTTGTCGTCTGCAGGTACCCACTCGCAGATCATGTTGCTGCACAGTCTTAAAAAGGCCAACTACAACCTGCCTCTGGTTCTGACCGACTCTGGCATCCCTCCCATATCCAACAACACAGATCTTAAAGTACAGGTGTGCACCTGTAAGAAAAACAGAATGGACTGCAGCGGCGCCGGCTCGGTCCAAACAAACCTTTTGCTGCTGCTCGGCCTGGTTCTGCTCTCCGTCCTCTGTGAGTACCACCCCTTTCCAACCCTTGACAACATTCATCCATCCTTACAGAAATGCTGGAAAATTCCAGGTGATTTGCTTTTATAGGAAGTTTAAAATGTTGATGGCTTCTAATAAAGTGCAAATAAATATAGCAAGTGTTCCGAAGGCGCGATTCTGCCTGACAGCAAAAATACATGGAAATTCAGAACCTTTGCAGCTTTCTACAAAAGCCATTAACTTTCTTAATCCTTGAACTTGGAACCTCGCTTATTCTGTTCGGCACCAGCACATCTGAACAGACTTCTCCGGGCGTCTTTTAAAGGATTTTCAACCTGTTTAGATTCAGGTGGCTGTACAGTCCAGTTCCCAAACTGCTTGCAGACCCGCTTATATTTATTCTATCTGTTTATGTGCCACATTATTGAAGCCTAAAGGCTAAATAAGCTGCTCTGTGCACCTTAATGTAAATCTCAATACATTTCCATGGAGGTATTAAGTTTTGTGTGGGATGAATGAAATGACTCAGAAAATAGCTTCAGTTTTGCAGTCTTAAAATATCGAGGGAGAGTGTGTGACTGTAGTTACATGAAGTGTCTATGTGCCAGCTTGAGTTTTACGTTCGAGACACGGGCCTATTTATCTGGTAGGATCTGTTCAGGACAAATGACCTCATTAGTCTTTTAACAGTTGCTTGAATCCAAAGTCTGTACTTCAGTCAGCTTGGAAAGCTGAAATGATCTAATTCCAATTTGAAAAACTGGAATAGATTCATGGAACCAGTTTAATTTCAGACTCAAGAAATCAAGTGCTGTCGTGACACATACATGTTTTTGGTCTTGGCGGAACAGATCTGCTACGCTGCTGCTGCGGCGGAGCAAGTACGGAGACTTACTATTGCCAATACATCCACAACATGCTGCCGTGTGCATATAAGGAATGCTTCTGCACATATAACATATATGAATAAACCCCGTAGCTATCGTGATCACCTTGTAGCAGATCTATACAAGTGGAGCTGGGGAAGGAGGAGGGTTTCTGAACCGCGCTGCACTGCTATGGCAATCACTAGCCGAGATTGAAACGTAGAGCAGCAAGCTCATTGGCTGCTGATACGGAGGGAACCAATCACTTCACCGTGTAGTAAGTTATTATGACAGATTGGTTTAGACTTTAGGACTGCGCCATCTAGAGTTTCATGCCAGAACTACTGTGTCATTTTGTCGTTGTGTGACTTCAACCCATATTTAGATCGCACATGAAGTCAAAGAAGTATGTGAGATTACCTGCAATTTTATGCCGATATAGAGACAAAAGTTACCGATTATAAAAATAACATAACAAAAATAAAAATGCTTTTTAAGGGAAAATGTGTCTTTAAATATGTTTCTACTGCATAATGAGAAAGAGTCATTGATTTTTGCAGATTATTGTTTATGCAATGTCCCTTTAACACAATGCTTGAGAACAGGACGTCATCCATGGTTGCATCTTTAGCTCGGTGTTAATTCTAATGAGTAACACTCTGTATACCTTGCTGTCAAGTTTGGCAGGAGTTTGGCCTTTTCCCCAGAAGTCTTTAGTGGCCCTGTGTCTGTTTACTATGGTAAATCCTCTAACTGCATTAGGAGTTGATCCATATCTGGCCAGATTTACAGCATAGAAAGAGGCGGCGTTATGGCCACAAGAGATACATAGAGCATTTGAAATAATATGCACAGATTAAAGGCTAGTTTACAACAGGTTTTAAACGTCCTCGTACTCTGTGTGTGTGTGTTTGGCGTTGTGTTATGTGTTGGTCCCACAGTTAATCTCCCGTCCAAACCTGCACACGGTCCCTTGGCGACTGTTTCCCCCAGCAATAACATTAATAATTCACTCCTTCAGTGAGGGTGGAACATAATGGAGCTTTTTACAGCCATTCTAAAATGGAAAAAGAGTGAAAAATAAATCTGAGATTTCAGCTTCCCTCTCCATTCAGAAGGGATGTGTTCTGCTCAGATATGCATGCGTGTATGTGGGTCTATGGCTGGGTTCCATGCCCAAGGCCCAGTTTGGATAGAGGGTAGATCCATCTGTAATGCATGGCACAGTGGAGCAAAAAAGAAGTCTGTGTGAATCATGTGTTGTCAGATCAGCTCATTCTCGGTCGTTCTCTCCTCATTACTCTGTTGTTTGTTATCTCTCTGCATATATTATGCGCATGCATATTTTGGCTTCATATATTTTAATGTTTATTTTTTTTTTAAGTTTTATCGACAACATCTGCCAGAAAACAAACAAAAACTGGGTTTACATAAATGCAGTCTATGGTAAATGTATTTCACAAGAATTGTTTCGGAACGTTGTTGAAGAGACCATTTCAAAATTATTTTCAGCTTTTTTGAATGAACTATTTACATAGCCAGGTGTTTAGGTTCATTCTGTGAACTACCAAAAATATTTCTCCCAAATTAAAAAAAATATATATATTTTTGGATGTATTTGCAGAAAATGAAAATTAGCGAAACAGCACCTGAAATACTGCGAGAAAAACAAGTTCCAATTTACTTTATGCAATAAAAAAGTAATATTTGTGCATGTATTTAGAAAAAGTTGATCTTTTCATGCTGTCAGTCTTTCACATTGCTGTTGGATGACTACAGTACGTCACAAAATTTGGTCTCTTCATTTTTTCTTCTGCTGTACAGTATATATATTTATTTAAAAAAAAAAAATGTTTTATTTCCCTTAAATAAAACCAGAAGCCAAAAGGACCCCGCTTTGTATGTCTGATCTAAATATAGCTTTATGTATGCATGTGTTTGCTACGTTCGCTCAGTGATGTATTGAGGCAGATTGTACTGAGACAGGCAGAATGAAATGGTGTGCATGTTTTGGTACCTCATGTGACACCACAGAGTTGGAACACGCGGGTCCCTGCAGCATCAGGACCGGTACAGCACTACATGCACTCTAATGACTCCAGCAAGAGCGTGTTTGACAATCACATGAGACGACACAGCCAGGAGGGGCCGTGCCACTGTGTCACATACTGATTGAGTGGGAGGGAGAGAGTGTCTGACTTCAATTTCCTTATCACCTTAATGAACCCTGACCCCAGCTGACAGAGACCCAGTGAGCTCAGACAGATAAGAGCAGGAGCTCAGTAGAACACCGGCTGAAAGATTAGACAGCCTTCCGCTTCATCTATCAGCTCTACAGGAGACACATACCCACACTCTCATTACTGTCATACATACATTGTTCTGTGTCAAGACGAACATTTCATTTCTTTGTGGGTAGATGACATGAAATGCACAACGTGTGGTGTGGCTTGCTTTACTTCAACTGGAAATGTTGACTGTATGTGCTGTTTATACAGTCACGGAAAAAATAAGGAGACCATTATAAAGACCGTTTTCAGTTTTTCCTGAATTTACCATGTATATGTGTTTAGGTAAATTATCATTTTTGTTTCATTCTGTGAACTGCTAACAATATTTCTCCCAAATTTTAAACAAACACAGTTTCAATTTGCATTTATTTGCAGAAAATAAAAATGCAAAAAAGTATTAGATACAGTAATAGTTATAAAATAACAGAAAAGATGCTCTGTATTTTTTCAGACCCCAAATACTGCAAAGAAAACAAGTTTGCGTTCACATTTATGTATTTTGGAAAAGTTCAAATATAATTTTGACAACCTCGATTTTATCACGTGTCTTGCCATGCTGTCAGTCTTTCACATTGCTGATGGCTGATTTTGTCACTCCTGTGGTTTGTCACTCTGGTGACTTCAGAAGACTTGAAATATAGCACAGGATCCAACATTTCTATTTTCGTGTTACAAGAAATACATTTGGAGTTTGAAACAACACAATGGTGTGTAAATGGTTGTGACATCATCTTAATTTTAAAGGATTGTTTAGTTGTTGTAGCTACACATGTGTGTATTTTTAGCTTGCGTGTCTCTAACCTTCCGCTCCACGGACAGAATAATCTATACTCTGTGTTCTTTCTTCATTCTCAAGGATCAAGGACTGTGGCAGACTTGCTTTAGCGGCCCCTTAAATAATGTATGAAAGCCTTTGGGAAGCACACAAACAGATCTTCTGGGAAATCCACACAAGTTCAGCTCCCATTAAAGTTGTTAGATACCGCACCAAATTCCGTAGCTTACCGGCACGTGCCACTCTTTCTCCAGCGGTACCATGGCCACGGCTGGCACCTTTTCAGACACGTTCATTAATCTCAACACTTTCAGTCCCGCAGGAGCCATTGTTACAGTTCTTGATGACAGTTTGCCAAACGTGCTGATTTGCCCTTTGAGTCCATTGATTTTGTTTGTCCTTGGAAATGTGGCGCCATCGAATTTGTGTATCTGATTACACCGGCCTGTAAAAACAACACATTTTCAACACAATGCAAGGCGGGATTCTGAAATGTCGTGAAGAAAATGATCTCTTACACTGACAAAAGGCTTTGATGTAGAAATTGAGCCTTAAACCAGGGCACGCAGGACAATGTTAGGTACAGATGTTACACAGAGAAATGTATGCCAAGAGGTCCATACTGCCCCCTGTATGTGATGTTTTAAACTGCACTCTCAGGAAAGTTCCCGAAATTAGTTATTTTTATATCTAAATTGTTTTCGGGGGTATGGAGACTTAATTATAAGGATTGAAAATGCTTATTATGTTTTAACTTGTTTCTAAAAGGGATACTTCATCCTAAAATGAAAATTCTGTCATTGTTCATTCACCTTCGAGTTCTCTATACATTTCTTTGTTCTGATGAACACAGATAAAGATATTTGGAGGAATGCTTATAACCAAACAGATCTTACCCCCCCATTGACTCCCATAGTAGGAAAAATTACTTACAAGATATTTGAAGAATGTAGGACAGCAAACATTCCAGGGCACTTTTGTCTACCATTGTATTTTTTTCTACTATGGTAGTCAATGGGGGCATAATCTGTCAGGTTGTAAGCATTCTTCCAAATATCTTTCTCTGTGTTCATTATAACAAAGAAATGTATACAGATTTCTAACAACTCGAAGGCGAGTAAATAATGACAGAATTTTCATTTTTGGGTGTGGTGTCCCTTTCATATTTTCAACTGAAGATGTTAGTAAACTTGTTTGTTTCCTTTCAGAAAAAATGTAAATAATGTTTTTTTTTTAAACTGTACTCTTATTATAATGTATGTCAACTGTTGTCTAAATTATCTTTTTGTTTTTCACATATAATTGTACAACATATGAGAAAAATGTACTTTAATGAAACAAAAAATACACAATTGAGTCCTCGGTTATGAATAATATAAATCTTCTAAGCTATGATATGACGACCTCAATCTGATCTCGCTCATAGTGCAGATTTTCAGAAACGATTTCAACCAAAATCAGCAATATGATGCCCAATCTTTTGGTGTCAAACCTTATGCATAAAGTCAGTGCATTAGTAGGATAAGTAAAATGAATATAAAATGAGAAAACATATTATATTCGCTGCTTCGAGATTATAGAATCACTTGCATTTGTGAAGTAGATAAGCAGCAAAGATATCAGTTGCTGTTGCTCTTAAAATATTCCAGTGTCACTGTGCTGGTGACATAAACACAAATCTCACAAATTGAAAGCCTCAAATAGCTCTTTTCCCTGCTGATAACAGAAGCAGTTCAGACCGTAAGCAGTTGGATTTCAAATGTCAATCAAAGTTGTAGTTAATAATTACAGTAATTGGAAATGACATATGAGACAGCGGCGATGAGTGTTTCTAGCATGATATTTTTGCTCCAAATGAAGAACGGCGATATTCTCAGCAGACCTCTGAAACGTTTCTGTAATCTGATGAAAGATTCCCTAAAGCAATGAAATATAATTAATTCACAAACAGGGAAGTAAGGCTGAGCTGTGTCCACCATGCAGCTAACAGCCCGACCAACTGAAGTTTAAATCCCCTTTTCTGCCAAGACGGACTCTTTTTCTCTTTAATCCACTCTGGGTCCTGGTGTGGCCTGTCTCGAGGGAAAGATAAATTTCAACAGCATCGACCTGTTATTTTTTAGCTCTCCTACCCACTTGTTTTTTGACATAACGTTCACGGTGCAGCTAGAAGATAAAGCATCACCTTTTCCTGCTAATTAATTTCATAACCAGAAATATACTTCATGCTTCTAGCCATGCAAGCTCTGCTTTACACGCCATTGCATTGAGGATCTAATTTATAATGGAAAGCAAGTACACACATTCTCGTTGTAGAGAGACTGCTGGTCTATTTTGGATGCAAGTTGGTGTACTTGTGTCTTTTTTGTAGTAAATACATTAAACACTTGTGTCGACATGTTTACAGCCAACCACCTTAATTGTGAATCTTTGGCTTTAAAGGGAAAGTTCACCCAAAAATGAAAATTACGTCACCATTTACTCACCTTCAAGTTGTTTCAAATCTGTATAATTTCTTTGTTCCGATAAACACAGAGAAAGATATTTGGAAGAATGCTTGTAACCAAACAGTTCTTGGCTACCATTGACTACCATAGTAGAAAAAATTACAATGGCAGTCAAAATTGCCCCAGAACGGGTCGCTTTCCAACATTCTTCAAAATATCTTCTTTTGTGTTCAAGAGAAAAAAAGACATTTATAAAGCAATTTTTCCTGCTATGGTAGTCAATGGTGGCCAAGAACTGTTTGATTGCAGGCGTTCTTCCAAATATCTTTCTCTGTGTTCATTAGAACAAAGATATTTATACAGATTTGGATCAACTGAAATATTTTTGGGTGAACTGTTCCTTTAATTTGCATCTCCTGCTCCCTTGAGAACTGAGGTTTGTTATCAGCATTGGCCCAACGTTTTGTGTTTATACGTACATACCCAGACTATGTTTCTGACCTAATTGTTAAATTTTGAGAAATAATTTCATATTTGTAGTTGAATTTCTGCAAGTATAGTGTGTTATCTGCCTAAAACAGATTTGATTATTTATATAGCAAAGCTTTGGCGCATTATGTAAACTGAAGTTACGTAATGTTTAGAGAGAGAACGAGTGTACTTAAGTTTTTAATTATGTCTCCGGTCCATTAAGTCTGCGCGGCTTGAAGTTATTAGGACTCTATCGAGCTGGTCTCGTGGCTCTAAACTTAATTCCCATCACCAGTAACTTTCCTTCTTGACTGATGGAAAGACAAATTAAGGCAGGGAATGAGGAGGGTTGTGGAGGTGATGGATACAGCTGGGGAGCGCAGGGGTCACGTGTTATTGTGCTTGCCTCAACTCCAGCTGACTGCTGCCACAACTACTTTCCTCCAATCAGGGTGATGATAATTAGATCAAACAATCCTCCATCTTGCTCACTGCATTGCGGCTTCCTTCTGCACTTATATGCCACTGGACTTGAGGGTCCCCAGCATTCCCTTTTATTAGGATGGAGCATTTTATGCACGTTGAGGTGAAGTGGGTGAACAGCATTTTACATGCCCCTCGTTTGACTGTATTGCATCTTAGTTGTGTTTGTCGGATGAATACATCCAGTTCGCCTGAGGGGGGAGAAGTATCCGGCGTTTTCGACGTTTTTTTTGCATGAATGAAGGAAGGGCTGCCGTCTCATTATAATTTGGAAACCGAACGTCTACCCTAATCTTAAGTGCTGTTTGAATCTTATTTCTCTTTTCCTCTGCCATGAGCAAGCAATACAAATGTGTGGAAAAAAACAACAAGCACCAAATATACAAAATCAATAGTCCCCCATTTAATATTCTCTCACATCTGATCTGGCGCTGTTCGATCGCTTAGACTTACGCAAGCCAATTAATTTCGCTCAAGTCTTCTGAAATTACACCTTGCATTTTTCAAAACTACATTTTAATCTTATTTTATGATGATCATGGCGAAGAAAATAGGGAAAAATTGTTTTTGCCCAAAATTTCAATGAGGTTTCATTCATTGAGTGCTTTCATTGATTAGCTGCATATCCTGTACTCGCTTTTTTGCTTCATAAACATGAAAGCAAATAAATCATGATGCTCTCAAAAAATCAAAAGAATTTTGTTAGTTTTTTTAGTTACTTATCAACGTAAAGCTTTGCTCAGACAGGCAGCAAACATTGTTTTGGTGCGTCTAACTGAGTTTCCATTATTGTTTGTGGTCTAAACAGCCTGAATGCAAATGCAATTTTGAAAACAATATTTATTCTAAATAGCCAGATCGGATTTGAAATAGTTTTGTGTTATTATGGATGTGATGGAGATCTGAAGTTTTCATTTTCATACATTCACTGAATGGCAAATAAGTAAACATGAGCGGTGGCTATTTTCTATCTCTAGGCGTCTTGTCCTACGCTTAAATCATTACCATGGCAACTGATATTGATATTACGAGACACTGACTACACTGTGTAAACAAATGGATCCAATATCATTAGTTGCCCAATGACAGTGTGGACACTTAATCCTAAATATTGGATTTGAAAATCAAATCAGATTTATTTGAAGCGTGACCTCAAAATGTTTAACAGCCGGGAATTCTGTATTTTTCACATTTGCTCTTTTCTCTTCTCTTTCTCAGGCTTGTAAGTTCTGCTGATTCTTTCTGAAGAAACCATTCTTCTCTTCTCCACCCACAGACCAGGCTGAGAAGAGAGAAGACCTCTCCTGAAAGACACCTTGCACCCTTGACTTATCATGTCAGCTGTCCCATGGCCTTTGTTTCTCTGTTCCCAACCGCTCCCTCCACCCTTTCACCAGGATCACTTCATCTGTCTCTTTCTCCCCACCCTCCCTGCACTTCCTGTCCTCTCACACAGTACCTCTGGAAAACATCATGGATGCGACCACTCGATGAACTCTCTCACTGGAACAAGGATGTATTGGATGGGGCCAAAGCGATTGGACATTTTGATGTACTTAAGTTTCCTCTGGTTAAAGACTACTGTATTTGATCTTGTCTACTAATGTAAGCGAAGGACACAAGGCCTCTTTAGTCTGCAGTGGTTGTGTTTTCTTAGGGCAGGGTGGTAGCCAGAAGCCTTCAAAGTCAAAAAAAACGTCTTGCGTCCTTATTTTTGTTTTCGGTTTGATTAGTTGTTATGGAGTGGAACACAATATATCTTTATAGTAATGTGTGAAATAGTGGGAGGGAAATGTACACTATATATATTTTATTTTTTACCAATGTACAAATCTATTCATTAAATTATGTACTGCTTTTTCTTTAAAGACCCCTCACAAAAAAAGAAAATAACTGTATGTTTTTTGCAAATTTAGGGACTATTTCTAATGCCATTGATGTTTTTTTCTTTATTTACGCTCCAGTTTTGGAATCTGGAGACCGAGTTGCAGACAAAAGTGTTTTGTGATCCTTGTTTTCGACGGTACGGCATTTTGTTTTTCTCCTTTCTCTTGGGTCAGTCGAAGTGGCCAAGGACAGCAGTTGATTTGGTGGTTTCTTTCTTTTTTCTTCTTTTTTTGCGCTTGTGAGAAGAAAATAAAAAGAGAGAACGAAAAAGATAAATACAGATAAAAAAAAATGTGTGTGTGGGTTTGCGCGAAAGACCCCATAAGTTCAGAAAATGCAAAGAAAAAAGATGACGTGGTGAATGAGTCTGTCTTTTGCACTAATTTAATAAAGCTGTTACTGTACTTCCCACTACTTTAACTGGTCATTTGTTTAAGGTTATTCGGCAGTCGAAAGATGGAAAAACAACAAGTATGATGAGATATGAAATGTTCACATTTTTATGGTTATAAATACAGTAAATACATCTAAAACACAGAATGATAATTAACTGTTCAGGGCTACAATTTCTTGGTGACCTTGGATTACTGTTTTTGGGCAGATGACAAATTTATATATTTTTTATTTGCAAAAAACGAATTCATAAAGATGAACCTTTTTAGCGTCTGAAACGTCTTTGATCCAGCGCCTGGATTCGTTTGGCCAACCAGAATCAAGATAACAGCATCATCTTTTTTTGTCCTTGGGCCAACCAGAATGAACGTAACAGCATGCACTTTTCCATGGACCAAGACAACTTTTCACGATACAACATGAGGTACATACTTCAAACTCGCCGCTTTTCAGCGAAATTCGCCGTTTTGAATCCCAATATGCCATTCTTGTCTACTCAGAGTGGGGGGAAATCCTTTATTTAATGTAAGTCCTCGGGTGCCATGAACATTCAATGCACAGATAAAGGCAACATCATAGCGCGGGCGTCAGTCGCCGATCGGGCAGGAAAAGCATGTTTTAAACGTCATTTTTGCGCAGTGAGAAGCATTGCCGAAAGAGACGAATGCATAGTGTCGCCTCGGATAAAGAGAAAATACCGTTGATATTTATTATTCAGTTCGCCCGTGTGATCGAAACAGTTATGTTATGAGAGACAGCCAATCTCCCTTTCGATTGTCCACTTCTAGAGCTCTGCCAGGCACTTGGGTGCGATTGATTTTCGTCCGAAGTTTCAGTCGCAGAAGCTGCTGTAGTTTACAGATGATATTTAATATTTATTTTAGAGACCGATCAATTCGCTTCATAATACATCGTTGTCAGAAGCCGCGAGGATTACTCTTGTATAGCTTGTATCTGCTTTTTGAACTTTCTTTTTTGTGAAAGCTCTTAATAACTCTTTTTTTTCTTTTCGAGCTCTTATCTCACTTAATAACTCACATTTTCTCAATCCTGCATGTTTAAAACCGAATCCAAAACATGCGACGCGCAAGAGCTTTGCCCATGATGGGCACGCAATCCTTTAATAAGACTTAGGAATATGCACCTCTCAGTAAACGTAGACAAATAAAGACCATTTTAGATGTTTAATTACGACTTCGGTCATTGAGATCGTGAGATGAGGGCAATGTACTTATTCTTATGAAAACCTCAAATTCGACCAAATTCCATATTTTTCGCTTCTTTTTCCTGTTGCTCAAAATTAGACCGTGCACATTCCGACTCATTATGCCAGCAGCATGGGTCTCGCTCGCGTATTAGCTTCACCTAGTTCATGCGTCATTAGCTGCAGCTCCATAGGTGTCGTGTGGTGCTCTTGAAAAACTTGTGCAGGCCAAAAGACAGAAGAAATACATTTTGACCAGCAAATTGTGGCTGGTCTGACAGTTATTTTAATTTAAGCACATATTGAGTGTGCCAGAATGCATCATTTATATGTTAACATTAGAACAATTTTCTAATGGTAAGGATACCCTCAGATCCATTCCACTTCACCCAACAATACATACCCCAACTCGGCTACACACATTCTAAGATAACCAACGCTCAAATGACTTTTACATCGACTGTGAAAGCTGTTCTGTTTAATACACTGATATTGTGTTTGTGTGCGCATACCTCTAAAACACTTCTATGAAAAGTCCTGCTTGCAGTCTACTTGTCAATCTGCTTGTTTTATTTTCCAACTCGGGTCCAATATAAAAAGGCAAAACTACGCTTCTGTTATTAGGGATAATATAACAGGTCTGACCCAGCCGGTCTGTCGTCATTTCCCTCGCCATAGTAGAAAAAAACGCGATCTCTAACAAAGATTGACGTTTGCACATGCACTAGCAGACCTCCGTTACACTTCGATCGATCCGCATGTGTTTAACTGATGAAGTTTAGTTGACGCCATTGTTACTGTTTATGGCTAAAAGCAAAAGCTTATGAATACAGAGAGGGACACCGACCAATCACAACAGCCTGAGAAACGGAAGCTCGCTGATATGGTATGGGTGGGACATCTTCAGACACACGCTCTCAGTGGGTAACCAATTAAGACAGACCTGGTCAGCTTTACCAATCAGAGCTCTTCAGAAGGAGGGATTTTATATAGACCGGAAGAAATCCAGTCGTTTTGTGAGAAGAGAGGTGAACAATAGACTTGAAATATCAAGGTTTTTTTAAACTAGAAACATGAACATCCATTGTTAAACACCCAAAAAACACAATCAAAGCTTCGAAAACAGGGAAGAAACGGGGCTTTTAATATGTGGTATTTCTCTTTTTTTTTTTGAGTCCATCTTGAATGGAAACAATGCAATCCATAATAATCGATATTGTTCTAACATGGCCCGTTACAGTTTGTTCATTGACAATGGTGCACAGTATTTTCCTTCAATCTTGATATCATTGAGTTCCAGATTTTTATAAAAATACAGCATAAACCGTTGTCCAATTTTAATTTCAATTTTGATCATTTTAACACTGTAATAAGTGAGTAAAATAAGATATCTTAATATTTTATTTTACTCAATTACACAATGTTTTAGGGTCTAAAAATACATTATTGTCTGTCTTGTTCAGTGTAACTGCAAAAGTGTCTTGGTTTGAAGGTCAAGGTACACATGGATAGTAATTAGGATTTAATGAACTAGCTCAGCTTAACTAGCTTTGCACTAATTGTGGACTAGGAAAATGTACTTGAGCTATATTGAGTCATCGTGGTAAATAACCCCAGATCATTTCTGCCTCATTTGATTAACAGAAATAATAAGCTCATGAAACACCATTTAACATTTCCCCTGGAAATGCCAAAGTAGAGTGGAAGAGACTCATGGCATATGTTATCCAAAAAACTGCTTCTAGTTTTATAGCCATGCTTAAAGTTAGAAAGAACAGTAACCTTGTTTATGAAACTTTTGCAACTCAGTTTTTTTGTGAATTGCTCGATTTGAAGTCTGAACAACAAGCAGCCTTGATTGTACTTTATTTCATCTTTTATTGCTGCAACAATAAAAACAGAATAATGGAAAAGGGAGCATTGTAATCAGCAACCGTCTCCATGCCGAATACATTGCAATCTCATTGTAATTTCATATTCAGTTTTTTTTGGCTCACATCATTCCTTAAATCACACTATATAAATAGTAGAGCCATCGTCCTGCCAGAAGTGTGTAAAGTCACGAGCTTGTCGGAAAAAATACTTTTCGTGTAGGGACAAATGTGTGAGACGCAGGTGAGGAGGTTGAAATCAATACATGATCGTGCTTTGCCATTCGGATCAAGGTAAATGAAATGTAATTTGAACATGGATTTGGATGAATGAGTGAGTACAGGTCATGAAATGTTCATGTGCTTTGTTGAGTGAAGCCACTGAGGATGTGATGACGGTTTCCCGTCACCATATACTCAAAAAATAAACATGTTACCAAAATGCTCATTTGAAATGTATAGTATTTTTTCTGTTGAATTGGACCTGAATTTTGGACCTTTAATGAGATTCATTCATTACGGACCATTAAAGTACATGAATGTGTAGAATCATGCTTGGATCTTTGAATGTTTAATCTGTTTCATTCATCACAGTCAAATTTGTTTCAATAAAATGGCCATTGAAGTCCCAAGCTGACATACGGTAGGCCGGCAAGTGAGCTTCATGTTCTCTGTTTATTCTACACACACACTTTATTTATTTGGAGGATAGATGCAGCTTTCATCTTCTCACCCTCTCTCACAGGTGACATGTGGGATTTGTACTCATAAATTCCGATGACTTCTAAATCCTTAGGGACTCTCTTTGAAACAGCAGCCAGATTGAGGAAAGGAGCTGTATACTTCCAGACTCAAACTGCTGTGTTCTCATAACCAAGGATATAACAGAAAAACAAGGTGAAAAGGGGACAAATATGGAAAGTTTAGTCATTGAACATATCTAAATATTTGGTCCATCTCAATGTTAATACCCTGCTATTAGACACCTTCATGCGTGATGCCTGTAATTGCAGAATGACATGAGATATTTTTTACTACATTTCAGTTTTACATTTAGCTAGAATTGCTATTTATAGGAATTAAATTGATATATATGCCATCACCAAAATGCCAAAGTCCCTGGATGACTATTGCTGTTGTTGCATTTTAGAGAGACTGTGTAGGCAGCTATTACTTTGGACCAGTGTTGGGCCATGATTTTTTTAGAGCCGCATGGTCATTTGTCATTTTTTAGGTAATCATGCAGGTATTGTATGATAGTTTGGTTATAATATACTTCATACTGAAAGTTGCTATGTTGACGAAAATAACTTTGTTTAGAAAAAAACTGTTTTTGTTGTGTAGTTACATAATAATCCTGGCGCCATATTTTGACTTGAAAGAACATGAATGCATTATGTACAGGAAGGAAAAACAAACTTGACTAACGAGAGACTAATATAAAATTGGACCAAACATGAATTCAGTTTATTTTTACAGCTCACTCATAATAATTCTGTGTAAATGTGGTCCGATGATTCTCATGAGAAAGACAGCGTATTAAAGTAAATAAAGAATTCACAAAATTGTCAATATGTTTAGAAGTGGTGGAATAGAAAATCGTTAGGTTAATAAAACACTTGGTAAACTTGGAAACCAATGCAAAATTTCCACCATGATAGAAAAAAAGACATGTGATGTGTTTTTATTTTGGTCGACTGAAGACTAGCAAATAGAATTTAGCTTATCCGAAGCACAAAGAAGTAAGAATGTAAAACTATTGCATATGTTTCGTTTTTCAGATTGTCTCACTCTCTCTGTTCTCCTGCTCATCCGTCACATCCTCTAAACCTGTTACATGTCAAACTGTCTCATCTGCTTATGATGTATTTTTAGTGATGCCACTTGTTTTTGTCGCAATCCTAGGATGTAGGATGGTTGTACTGGCACACATACATAGCGTGTAAGTGTTAGGCAGGTTTTTGTGCTCCGAATGCTGTGTGCATGCTTATAGGTGTGTGTGTGTGTGTTTGTTTGTGTGCGTGATGGATGTGGCAGGTAAGAGCCCTGGGGGCAGATTCCACCTCACGCCAGAAGAGAAACCGAGCTGTCAGAGACCTAATTGTCCCTCAGAGCTCCTGATTGGATAAAACAGAAGACACAGAAAAAGCCTGGAGTCTGCCTAGTGGGAAGAAAGAGCATAATATACCAACAGACTGAAAGCATTCGAGTGTGTGTGTGTCAATACGTGCATGACAGTTATTTCATGAGTTTGTGCCGGGGAGCACTGAGGTCTGTCTGCCTTGGCCCGTGTTTGTAGACATGCACCTTCTGTCTGAGAGCAGTTGTGTATTAATCCTGTTGGTTGCCCGCAGGACTGGTTTGTCTCTGAGTTGAGCTTTGTATGCAGGTGCGTGCATCTGACATACTGATGTACTTCACCAGCCCATCTGTAGCTTTATACACCACCATGACCCTTTGTTTTTATTTTTTGACATTTGCTTATTGTTAGATTTTAAAAATGAATACCAGCTCGATACTATTTTTATATTTTATGATGCATGTACACCCGTAAGCCATGCTTGCTGCGGTAGCTTGCTGCTGTAATGCTAGGGAGCTGTGGGTGGTTGCCAGGGCATTGCTATGTGGTTGCTATGGTGTTGTTGCGGTTGCTAGGGGCATTGCTACGGTGCTCTTGGTTGTTTTCTAGCCCAAGTCTCTGTGATATTCTTGTCTACATGTATATTTCTCACATCCCGCCTGCAATGTATGTCTTATGGGGTCTATAAATTGCTGCAGGTCAAGATCGCCAGCATACTAACCATTTTTATTACATTTACATTTATGCATTTGGCAGACGGTTTTATCCAAATTGACTTACATTGCATTATACTATACCTTTGTATCAGGGTATGTGCAAACCCTTGGATCGAACCCAGGACCTTGGCGTTGCTAGCGCCATGCTCTAACCACTGAGCTACAGGAAAAGCTGTAACCCTGTTCTTTTTCTTAGGAACACTGCTATCATTCAACCGTACCTTAGTCACTTTATACAATCTGGAAGTATGAAATGAATCAAGGCAGAACCTCACACCTCTTGTTAACGTATTTTAATAGCCTGTAGGGATTCCATTCTCACTATTGAGGGTGTAAAGAAACTCAACACTGAGTTTGAATCACAACCCCCAAAAAATGGATGCGGACGTCGTATCGGCCACCCAGATTACTGTGATATGTGTGAAAGCTGAAAGGATAGAAGACTTCCAGCGAAATCTACCCGCGTTGCTGTACACAAGCAAGAGCACCGCTGGGGGCGACGGTGGTACGTGTTTCCTTTGGCTGTTTTGTGTCGCTGTGTTTTGCAGAAAGGTAGTGTGCAGCAATGTTAACTCATGAATTATTGACGGCCGCCCATCACCTGAGCCATCTCATTATCGACTTCCCAGCAGAGGAGCCAGCCAATCACGCCGCCAACACTATTGCGGCTAGCACATCTCCACTGCAATTACCTGCAATTCAAAACAGGTTCACACACACACAGGCTTACCTTGTGTTTACTCTCATGCATGTGGGAAGAGCAAGACATACAGTCACACAGAGACAAAATAAACGTGTGATCAATACTGACTTGTCTGTGACAAGCATTGACACACACATGCAATCATCACCTTGCCAAGGACGCCTACTTTTTAATCAATACCTGCCTGTAATGAGTCTATCAAGACGAGAAGTCTGAATACGCACACACACGCAGTTAACAACACACCTCCATCAAGCAAGCTTATACTATCAGCCCATCAATACTCATCAGCACAGGATTAAAGCGCTTCACAAAGATGGCCGATTGCAGGGGAGATCAGTGCTTAATCACACGTACACTCTTAAAAATGCCGGGTTATTTTTATCCCATGGTTGAGTTAAATAGGAACATTTTCTGGGTTAATTTTCCAACATTTGAGTTTGTCCCTTTTTGACCCAACGCTGGGCTGGCATTTTTTAATGTGGCTATTTTTATAAGAGATGTACAAGAGCACACATACCCTTCAGAGAAATATGTAGAAATAACACTCTTATGATATTCTATTTGTATGATATCAAAAATAGGTTCTTAGGATATGAACTAGAGATGCACCAATATTAAATTTCTTCACCGATAACTGATTGTTCAGAGTGGTATCTGTCGATGCCGATACCAATTCTGAAGATTACATTAATATTTATTAACTTTCTAAATGTTATTAATTTATATAATGGCTTAATATTGAGCATAAAAATTTTGTTTCTTAACATTTTCTATATACAGAGCACAAATTCATTGTATTTTCTGTCCTCTATTGATTGGGCAGGATATATCGGACCTGATCATCAGCTTTTTTTAAACCATCAGCCGATCGTGTGAAAAATGGCGTTTTTGTACCCTCATGTGGGGGGTTGGGGGGTTTAGTAAATGATGAAAGAATTGATGTTTTTGGGTGGACTATCCCTATAAGATCTATTTTTATAATTTGGCTCTGGAAACTGATTTAGAAAGTGAAAAGTGGGTGATCATTCTTTTTTGCCACATATGTTATTGGATGACTGCAGTTGTGGTTTATTGCTGTAATTATCATTGTCCAGTGCTCTGGTGTACAGTAGCTGTATCTTATAATGCGCTCTAAATATAAATATTATTTATAAATTTAAATAAATGTCTTTGTTTAAAGTTCTAAAGATCTTTTAGTTATTTTTTTTAAACTTGTTTGAATATTTTCTTTGCCGAAGGAGATAACGGGTTTACCAAACACGTTTTGTAGAGCAGTTTGTCCGTTCAGGGCTACTGTAGATAGAAATAGCTCATTCTAAGACAAACATAACGCATCATTATGTAAGGTCTTTATACACCTCTGAAGACGTAGTTGTTTATATCATATGCATGTCTGTCAATAGATCCTTCAAAAAATTACACACAGCACCTTTAAACTCTGACTTTATCAACCCATGTGTTGATCTAGACTTTGGAAACAACCTGTTCCGCCTGTAATGATTTCACACAAGCTGAGTATTAATAGACATGATTTTGTCAGTCATAGGTGGATACTATTTGTGTTTCTAGACTAGTACTGATGGGAACATTGCGTGATGATTCATTAAGGGCTATTTGAATGTATCACAGAGGTTAAATACCTCACACACATACTGTACAGCACATAATAGCTGTCAAATGATATTGGTCATGGAAATGTGATGAACTTTACTTCAGATTCGACTCATTTACAAAAAATCACTTAATAGAAAAATCCAAGTTTTCTCCTTGAATGTGTTATGAGGTGTAATTTTCTAAAGCAAAATTTTCACACAGGGTATATGTCCCATGTTTGAAGTGCTTTACTGCAGCCACACTTTGTTGTGTTCATGTTCTTTTTATGAACATTTTATTATTGTGATTTTCACAATTTGCTTTGCAGAGGACAAACAAAAAACGTTTTACAGGAATGGATACCAGCAACTGTTTGAAACTTCATGCTTACAAAATTGCAACCTTCAACTCTCACAGGAACAATAAATAACTTTTAGATTTTACCTTTTTTAAACGTTTACTCACAAGAACAGGTATTAGACTGAAGTACTTTGAACTGTGTCATTAATATTTTCTTTTTTTACTAATGTTGAATTAGAAAATTGTATATGTTTACTTTCTCAATTGATGAAAATGATCATATGAACTCATGATGTTTGAGTGCATGTAGTTCTGTACCAATAATTATCATATTGCATTTTTGACCGTTCAGTAATGATGACCCTATATATATAGGCAAAATATGTTCCGGATTAAATTAATCTAGCATCTCTTAATCACACTCCCATCCCCGATAAAACCTTCCCAGGTACCTGTCCTGTGAAAGGAGCATCTTACATTAGATGACCACAGGCAGAGAACATCTGGTACTTTAAAGACGACACCAGAAACATGTTGTTTACCTATTCAAGGTTTATATTTATTAATTTTGACCCAAAATGACTATTCATATTCACTCAAACTGCAATATTGTAGATGACAAAAAACACAAAGCAAAATTAGTTTTTAACAACAGTCAGTGTTTTGTGTAATATTCAAGAGCTAATTTTGTAGCCGGTCCCTGTTTCACAAAATGTTCTTAAATCCTCAGCTTGGCATTTGCGGAAGTGAAAACCAATCAGATGAAACTCCTGAGACAGGAACCATTAGCTGCCTAATAATGGCATTGACTCAATTTGCATGAAAACGGAGGCTCTCGTTTCTAATCTCTTCAGAGGTAAATGCACCATTTTCATTCCATGGTATCTAACAAGTGACCATGTTTTATGCTCGACTGATAATGGTGTTGAGGAACATTTAAAATGGCCTTTTACATTGGCAGCTGGCGAACGTTCTGTTAAGCACCGGTCAACCTGAGACCTCTTAAAGTGAAGCTCAGTTAAGCAAAGTGCATATCCATCCCTGCTTTACATTCTAATACGCGGCCCAATCACCCTTTTGTAAACATGATCATGCTGGCAAAAAGTGTAGTTGTTTCATTTACTTGTTGAAAATGTAGTGGAC
This sequence comes from Triplophysa siluroides, assembly GCA_006030095.1. Taxonomy (NCBI): domain Eukaryota; kingdom Metazoa; phylum Chordata; class Actinopteri; order Cypriniformes; family Nemacheilidae; genus Triplophysa; species Triplophysa siluroides. The sequence goes on along the minus strand of VCII01000102.1, from coordinate 271,219 downwards.
TGGGAAAACTAAACCATCCACAGCCTGGGAAATGAGAATGGTGTTCATTTCTTGCAGTGATTGTTTACAGCATTTACATTTTTTGCTTCCACCCCATTGATAAAAGTATGGGTTTGGATTTTTGGGAGTTAACAAGAAATTGTAGTTCAAATTGAACCTGCTGTCTACATTCCTTTGAGCATTCACGCAAATAAGTATGTTGGCAAACTTAGGTGTGCAAAAAATGTTTGGCTAAATTCATTAAATGAATAGAAACGGTTGAAATATGCAATATGATAATGGTTGAGAAGAGCATAATCACCATAATGTTTGTAATCAATGTCATTTATTGTTCATACCTGAACAAACAGGAGAACGTAGGCCTACTTAATGTAATTGTTTTTTATGCCTATTTATGCAAATAAATAGACATAAAATGCCTATGAAACAATTGGAATATATGTTAAATATTAATTAACACGTAGTAGGTTTATTTTGCCCATATTTCTCTGTGCTGCTGAAGTTTTAGCACGATTTTATTAGCCTTTGTTGGTATACAGCCTTACACAACCTCAGTATCATTGGTGGCATCTAAACGATAAACTAATTTAAGGATGTAAATGTTTATTAAAATATTTTAATGTTTCTAGAATATTAAATGAATAGAATTCATACTTGTCTATTATCTATGATGTTAATAAGTTTGACCGGATGGTGTGTCCTTGTCTGTGTTGTGACATCACTTATACACACAAATCATAAAATTGATAAAACATGTTGATGTTACATTTCATACTTGGTACACCAGGATTTTTTTTAGTTTCTCCATCATTCCGTTATAAAAAAAGACATTCTCAGGATTTTTTGTTTTAGTCCTCTGAACTCAGATCTGTGGCTACCTTTACATTTCAGAAATGTATATTATCTATCCAAACACACAAAAATATACTCATGTAGAAATATGTATGGATGCAATTGAGATGATCCCTGTTTTTTTTTTTTTAATGGATCAATATGCTCTAAAAGTGCTAGTTTTTCCACGTACTCTAGTTACCGTATTTGTCGAATTCATGGTTCTATTATGGTATGGTACATTTTCTATACGTCACTATTCCAAATTGGACGCTTAAAGTGCTCCCATAATGTGTTTGCCTTTAGGTAAAGCAATATGCAAGAACGTTGATGTTCATGTCTCCCAAATTGCAGGTGTTCCTCGAAGCACATCAATATATTCCCTGAAACATTCCTGTAACCTTAGTGCTTAACATGAGCAAAAGGTTCTAAGGAGAGGACAAGAGGTTATTAAATAAATGTTGTCTTTCATGGCCCTCATTGTGCTGGCTCTGGGTGATATAGATTGTTTTCAACTAACGGCCGGTGAAGATAGTTGCCTCATTATTTTTAATGGGGATTTCAGATCGCTCCATTTCAGCAGCGCGCTGTCATTTAGTTGGCCAAGCATACCGTGGGATTAAAGCGGAAATGTTTGAGTTGCCGGGGGAAATGGGTCTAATTTAACATTATGCTGTGCCCCTACACTTCTAATATTGGGCCAGTGCCTAATGCGGTCGTCCTGAGAATGTTTTAATTTGTTTATGTTGATCGCCGGTTCTTCATTCGAGGGGAGGGAAGCGGAGAGAGGGAAAAGTTTGCTAGAACCTAATGGTGTTGGTGTTCGGTTCTGACCCAAGTGGGTATCACAGACTAATTGTTATTATTTTTCAATTTACATTAGGCAGTTTTTTAGCGAATCCCCAAGTCGTACAACTTCCCTAGATTCTGTGTTTCCCAACTACACCGCGGCCCCAACAAATGACATTTTCCCTGCATTTTCAATCAAGGTGAGATTTTAATTAGGCTCTTCTCCTCTCTTGTGGGCTTTCTAATCAAATCAGGGGAATCAAATGTTTTCCTCAGCTGTCTTTTAGAAAGATCACCCAGCATCTGTTTGATTTCGTTGCATTATTTTCTCACAATAGGAGGATGCGTTTGGATGGACATGACAGCAGCCATCGTATATGAGCTGAATCTCAATGAATGGTTTTGCTTTGACGTTTCACTCGTGCTTTCTCACTACCTGTTCATCATGACCCGTGACACATAATGTGACAAAATCGGCTGTGTCTCATGTTCACGTTTATTTCTATCTCTGCTTCACATCTCCAGTTAATAGAAGCAGACCTGAACTGTGGCTGTTCAGTTAGTGTGAAGACAACTTCTCAGACACCAGTTCAGACACATTTGATAGCGTGTTCTATCTTTACCTGAAAAGTAACAAGGTGCTATTGAAAAAAGTATGTGATTTGGCATAATTTGATAAACACATTGGATTGTTGCAATTTATTCGACTGTTGCATGTATAAATTCAGATTTTCATTCGCAGATTCTGTTTTAGTTAAAATAGCTATATATTGCTTTTATACATTATGTTGCTTACTGTGTGTAGAGTACATGCATGATGATAATATACTGATTGGATATGGTCACACTAATGGAAACTGGATCTTTACGGCATAGATTTTCATACGTATTATGGGATTTTGAAATCATTTACTTTGACAAATTTCACTTACTGTTTAATGTTTCTAATTGACCCTTCCATAAAACCATTACAGATTTATTATTCATAAGCGGTCCTTAGCAATTGCTGTCATTTGCCGTTTTATCAGATGTTATCGACCTGGTATCTTGTAATTAAAGCCAGTTTCCAGGTTGTGTGATACAAGTCACCTTTACTTCAGAATATTGATATACAGTCATTTGAGGAGATCTGCTTGGACCTTGCAGTTTCATAATTTTGTGTTTACATCCTAAAGCAATTTGTAAAAAAATAAATCGTTCCAAAAAATGCTTTTTAGTGTGTCATGACGCTTTAATGGAGAAAATGCCTGTGTTTTTTTAATATAAGGCATCAATAATCACATTTTTAATAATAAATCAACTGAATAAATAAATGACAATATTGAATAATTCTGTTTTTTACAGTGCTGTGGACCGGTCAGACTAGATTTCCATTTTTTACAGAGCATTCTGTAAATGATAATGACAGTCCTTTATAGTTCAGTAAATGATAATGATCTGTGTTTTAAGATGTAATTTTCTTAATGAAGTGTTAGCGATGCTTCTCATTACCATCAGCTGAACTGCCTCATAAACAGCCCCACAAATATTCTCAAGATGCCACAAAATTCTTATTTGCTGAAGCCCATCAGTGGCATTTTATACAAACTAAAATGACAGAACCAGATGAAATGGAAGATTATACATTCTGCTGTGTGAAGGCCTTGCTAAAGCAGTCTATAAATATGTGAGAAACAAATGCTTTAAAATAAATCTATGCTGTATTTTGTAAGCTTTGGATCTGGCCCAATATGTCATACGCTACTTTACAAGATTACATGCATCGCATTTTTTCAGAACAGCAGCCGTATGGAGAAAGCAGGTATCTCTTGGCATGCACGCTTTGTCCAAAGACACTCCACGCTGACTGGATTACACTGCCTGTTAGAAAACAGAGGCATGCAAATGGAGATGCTAATCGTCTTAGCTGTCGAATGAATAAAAGAGTTAGCCCTGAAAGAATGTTACTAACAAAAAGGATCTGTGCTACGAGGAGGATAACTCCCATTCAGCTTCAGTATCTTCTGTACTGCAGCATCAATATACTAAGGTGTTATTGGGACATTTGGAATTCAGTGTATTTTATAATCTAACATGACTCATCGCTCAATACCTTTTGAATCATTTGAAAGCCCAACACGGAAAAACAATATGTCAGAGTTTATTTGTGATAGATGTGGAAACCTCTCTGATGGTGCTGTTGTTTCTTATTGTTTACTGTCTATTTTTATTCATTACTTAAGGGCTTTTGTGAGAGATTGTGAAATGGCAGGATTGTGTCAAAACAATATATATTGGAAAAAACTCACATGGAAATCTGATATATATTTGTTGAATAGGTTTGCCATATCATTAAAAAAAACATTGCACAAGTCCATCAACATTAACATACAAATCAGAATTCACAATTGCTTAAAGTACCCAGAGAATAAAATGAGATGACCTGTTCCAATGTGACCATGTATACTTGAATCTATTTATTTTGTTAGACAGCTTTAAAGGTCAGTGGTTTAACAACAGGACATGTTGATCTGATTTTCTTTGGCTCAAGGGCATTGACTTCTAAGGCACCAGATGGAGAAATTCAAATATTTCTGCCTGAACTAGCAAATGAATCAGAGACAATATAGAAAGATTAAATTATAGTAAGCACCGATATACTAGTACTATGCAAGGAAACGTTTGAACATGGTACAGAGCTGGGATTTGGGGACTGCGATACTCAAAGGAGACTTCTTTCCAATCCCCCAAACCAGTGCAACCCCAGAATGAGAAGTTTTCTGAATGAAAAGCTTGTAAACTCATACACGTATAGGCCACAGAAGCCCTGTGAAGTGTTCTTGTCTGTTCTTGGGAAAAGAGCAATGTGGGAAACACAAAGGCATACTGAATTTCTTAAATTGCCTTCTTAAATCAAAAATGCTCTTTGATACATGTTTCCAAGATCCTTAAGCGGCTGTCTGAATGCTCAGGTGTTCTTGCTTAGAGACCTACCGTGACTCTGAACAGTTGGTTGCAATATTTCATTGCTGGCAGTGATAGATTTGCTTTGTAACCCATGCATGGTACACGGACAATATCTGATGTCAGTATATTGCCCCCAGTGACACTGTGACTGCATGTCGGTAGAATAAACCCTGATATGTTTCAGGATGTATTTGTCTGCTTGACAAGGTAGACAGACAGAAAAAGGATATTAAAATGCCTCAGGATGGTGCGGTTGCTTTGTATTTTGATGGTTGCACGGGTTGCTATTCATTGCAAGAATCTGCATCTTTAGTTTCGCAAAACCATACAACAACCAAACCATATAGTTAATTTGTCCCCTCCCTCAAACCCAGCAGTACAGTACGTGCAGGGGACGATGAAGGGGGTTTGAGCACCTGCCCAATTGCCCAAAGTGCTCTTTTTCATGCCCAAAGTGGTCTTTTCGCAAACATACGAAGCAGCACTCCCCAGTTGGCGATTGCAACGGGTCACGATTGTGAGTGGGCGGACCTTTTTGTGACATTAACTTAAGTTGACAAGTTTCTTTAATTGCACTGAAATGTATTGGTTTTAATGGTGATTATACAAGAAGTGCATTTTACTGTTATAATTAGATGAGTTTGTGTGGAAATGTGGAAAAAATAATCAAATAAAAGTATTTCACCAAAACCCAACCATTAATCCTGTTAGACCATTACTACTACGATTAAGTTTTTGTTTATTTATGTCTTTATTCAATCATTTACTGTATGTTTATGTGTATTTTCTCTGCGCCGGTAACTGGAGGGCTATAAATGGCCATCTGTTCTGAAACTCTTCTTTCTCTATAGGGCGTTGGACAATCTCAAAGCACCATCATCACCGTTAAAATTATAAACCATAAAAAAGTAAAATATCAGAGTATTTGTTGTGTGCATGCAGTCCTGGAGCCTGTTACCGCTCTAATTTTGGCGTAATTGCGGGCGTGTCGTCTCTCTTAATGTCAAGTGATTGCTGTGAAAGTGGTTGATAACTGCAGCGTTACGCCTTGCTACCCAGGACATTACACGCCCGCGCCTGTAAAGTAATGGAAATGTGTGATTGTATCAAAGGCGTCAGATGTGCGACACTATCCTTCACAGACAGCCAGCAGCGTGATTTCCGTGTTGGTCTTTATCCCGCATGCTGCTAAATTAAACTAGGTATGGATCATGTGGAGCCATTGTGGATCAAGGAACACAACGTCTTACCCGTATGCTTGATCTGGCCCAATCTTTTGTAAATGGAATGAGGTTGAAGAGTCCATCAACGCCTTGCAGAAGATATGCAGTTATGTGTGCAAATGTATGTGTGGATGTTTGCATGTTTAGTGTAAATGACTGCAAAAGGGGTTATGGGTAAAGTTCGGCTGGATATGTAAAGACAAGCCCCTCCAATCCTGTTTGCACCCAACAACCCCCCTGCACTGGCCTGAAACACATTGGAATTCTACAAGAACATACAATCCATCAAGCCTTTTTTATGCTAGACCAAGACACACTAGGAAGAGGAATAAGTGAGAGAGTGTATGTGTGTTTCTCGGGGTACCTGATTAGAATTACAGCGTGACAACAGTGTAGATCCCTGATCTGTGGCTCAGCCCTGTCACAGCAGAAGATAAATTGCTCCGCCATAATACCAGCTTCAATGCAAATCCATACTTTGCACGTCTCAGAGCTTAAAGGAAAAGTTCACACAAATATGAAAACTTGCCATTATGTACTCAGGTTTGTGTGAAACCAAACCCGTATATGCTGGTTTTCATGTAAGACAAGCGTAGAAATTTCTGAAAGAATCTTCGTGCACCTCTTTCCATCCAGCGATGCTCATAGCTTGACAGATATTGTCACCTGTTGGAGGGCAAGGGCTGCGTGGACATTCTTTATTCTTTAAAAAAAATCTGCTTTCGTGATGCAATGTTCCTGTTGGCTTATTTGGTCGAGCATTGCACAAAGATCATCGCACTCTAAAAACAACGCAATGTGCCTTTAAAGGGACAGTTCATCCAAAAATAAAATTTCTGTCATCATTTAATCACCCAAAAGTTGTTCCAAATCTGCATACATTTCTTTGTTCTGATGAACGCAGAGAAAAATATTTGGAAGAATGCTTTTAACCCAACAGTTCTTGGCCAATATTGACTACCATAATTGGAAAAATGACAATGACAAAGGTGCCCCAGAACAATTGCTTTGATACATTTTTTCAAAATATATTCTTTTGTGTTCAACAGAACAAAGACATTTTCGTTTTTGGGTGAATACTTCTTTTAACTGAACACATCTTTAGGTCTGGTTAAGGACACACATTTTGTATTACTTTTAACTTAATCTTTGTGTTAATGCAATGTGTTAAAAATGATGTAACAGTGATCACACTGTCAGGGTTCAAACAACATAATGTATACTAAAAATGTATGAATGCACAGTACTTCACTTTGGAAAAAGCATCTGCCAAACTAAAACTATTCCGGTTAAAACTGACAGAATTGTCATTGTGGGGTGAACTATTCCTCCCCACCATCAGGACACAGGCATCAACTTGACAACCATTTGAATCGCCCACGTGAGAAGTTACACAGTAACACGGTGCTTGCTGCTGGTGGATTTGGTTGACGTGAAGCTGGCATGCACAGCGTTCGATACTGTAATGACGGCCGTCCAGCCAAGAGCAACTGCAGAAATGACTTAATGGTAAAATCAGCAGTGTGACGATTAGAGCAGTCATCGGGCCGGCTGTAGTGCTGTATGACGCCCGAGAGCACTCAACGTGTTAGACGAGAACATGACAGTCTGGTGATGAGGAACAAGGCACCGTGGTGTTTTTCCTTTATTTCAACCTGGTGGAATTAAAGAGAAACCGCACAATTTTGTCAACTGTCAAAAGTGACTCCATGCTAAATCCAACTGCTTTTTACGTCTGCATGAATTCCAAATGCACGTTGTTAACTTTCTAAATACACATCCTGGTTTTATGTGCCAAATTTCCGCACACATTATTCCAAAGAGAAAATTGCTTGTCTTTATAATCTTTCGTCAAAAAATAATAACTTGCTTCCTTTCAGTTGACTTCACAAATCACTTTTTTATTAAACCATCTCCTCCAATCTGGTATGGAATGCCCACTTTATCTTTACATTTTCTGTTCCAAAAGAAGAAAAGTCATAAACAGCGTAAAGGCGAATAAACGATGACAGAATCTTGCATTTCTGTTTCATTTTGTTTCTAAAGCACAGGCTGTTAAACTGCTATCATGTTTACCACAAATTATGAGTTCCTTTTATTTCACACCTCAGAGATTTTTCATAAGCTTTTTTCGAAAGAACTCGGGACATTATTGCCCTGTTCTAACATCCACCCAACTTCCGAAATCCTTTTAGATTTCATACGAGTTGAAGAGAGCGCTTCCACTTTCTACTTGAGAGGCAGTGGATTGTGGGTAGTCTCTAGATATGTGCAATGCGAGATTATGCAGACGAGAAAAACTCATTTTGAGGTCTGCTCAGGGGTTAGCTGCTTCACTGTTTACGCTGTAATAACTATGTTGGACCTCTCTCCTCGAGTGTTTATATGTGTATGCGTCAGGTTCGACTGGTTCTGAGAAGACTTGTGTCGAAGCTGTTGGCCGGCACGGCGATAAACGCGCGTTCCAGCAAGGGCCCTTGCTATCTTTAAAGCCCAGACGTGGAGAAAGACAGACAACACAGTGGAAAACATTTATTCTCATTATCCTCTCTGCTAAATTATTCACACCATGCATGCCCGCTATCTCCCAACAGCACCATACTAGTCTGTGCTGCCCTTTAACCATAATAAAGAAGCTAAAGACCTGCCTTCTCTCTCCTCGCGCTCGCTCTCGTTCTCCATAGACGTCCATTTTTCTTCACCCATTGTTTTTCTGACATTGAGCTTCACAATAGAGGTTTACCTCTTCACTTTCTTTAAGGTTCCTGTGAGTCTGATCATTAGCGCTGGTGTGCGGTGCGAGAACAGGTTAGGGGATTTCGAGGAGGTGTCAGAGCAGGACCCTCAAGCAGGGCGGACCAGAAGGCCTTTGCGAGTCACTGATGGAGACCAACCTGCGGTTAACTGAATGTCACTACATATCAATCACACGGACCACAGGGACGACGCAGTCCACGCGTGTGACAGCGACACTCTCACAGGTGCGGATGTTTACGTTTGGCAAGCTGTGATTTTTTTTTTGGTGATGTTCATTTCTAATACTAATGAATGAATGAAATGAATGATTTAATAAGATAAAGAAAATTTTATCAAGCCCTATTAGTGTAATGAATCTGATAATAAGTCTAATTGTGTAATTAGATTATTGTTTGTTTAAAGATCATAAACAGGCAGCTGTGCCAGAGATTGGGGTGAAAAGATAAGGGGAAGTCTACGAAAGAAACCATTATGAGCGTTTTATTGTGTGTAATGGCCTGTGAACAAAAGACATGCGAAATGTTAACATCAGTGATGTAGCTTTTGCTTGGCTTAGCGTCTGTTTGACTTTTTTATTTAGTTTCAATGCAAGCAGGTAAACAAATCAACTTCCTTTGAGGAAATTATCCGCTGTGAAATGATGAAATGATGCTCTTATTGCGAGCCGCTTTTACTGACATAGAGAGATGCATCTGTGTCCTACGCATGTGTGTCCTACGCATCCTGGAGATGGAGCAGGTCACAGCTTAAGTCTCTCAGGCATTGCCTAATTGCTCTCTTTTCGACTCTGGCTGTAAGCCACTGGAAGCTGTGGCTAATCCACAGTTAATGAAGTTTAAATGAAGCGCTCTTTACAGAAAAAGAGGAGTCATCCAGACAAATTCATATATTCTGTGCTACATCCTTAACACTGCAGCTTTTCTCTCTAAATCCACCAGCCTGCAGTTATGTCGTGCTCTCATGGGCTGGTTTTAGGTTTTGTAGTTTTCTCATATTGACTGATGAATAATGATGGTCACATAGCATACCTATACATCAATGTATAGGTTGCTGACAAAAGGTCTGGTGCTTTCTACAAAAATTAGTTGCTTATTATTTTATCTTTTGAAAGTCTTGATTTCTTCAAAAATGTATGCTTAAAACAACAAATAAATAGAAATATCTGCCAGCTGGGTAAGAAAAATAAACTTGAATTATGTTGAAACTTGAATTAAGTTTATTTGTTTCAACCCATTGGCAGATGTTTTTTCTTGTTTTAAACTTATTTTCACTTATTTCAGATTTTTGTAATTTAACATTTTACAAGACATACTTTTAATTTCTTAAAACAAAACAAAACACTTAGAAATATTTTTTTGCAGTCTATAAGCAGATGGAGCAAGCCAAAAAACTGTCTCTGTGGACAGTTATTTTAAACTAGATATATCTGTGTGTATTCTGTTAATAAACAGATGTTTTATTTTACTATAGTAAAATATCTTTCAGCGCCATTTTTAAGGTCTCTTAAAATAATCAAATGTATTAAGTCATAGAGGATCGTTCTGGTTATGATTTGGGTTTTCATTTATGCTATGAATTGCAAAAAAAGCTAATTTATTCCACAGCTGTTTTTTCTGTTTCGGATACATCTGCATCTGAAAATGTATTCTTGGGCTTGCTTGCAGGATTAGACAGAAAACATGGAAATTCAGATCTTTTTCAGTGCTGTACTCCAGCAACTTCAGTGAACAGTTGTTGCTTGGAGTGACATGTAGCTGTTTATTGAAGAAGGAATCATTCCCGTCATGTTATTCTACAGATGGCATTGCTGGACATTGGCTTTCGGTTTGGTGAGATAATGATCCAGTGTTGGGGGTTGCTAGGAGCGTGAGGAGATTACACCAAACCCTGCGGCTGGGTTCTGTCCAAAGGTCCTGCTTCTCTGGGGCTCCGTATCTTTTCTCCATCTGTCCGCTGAGCTTCTGTAGAGTTCCCAGCCAAGGACACAGCTGATGGATTCTCACAGATTAGGTAAAAGGTTATCTGAATGTTTTGCTCAAGTGGGCCTGAGAGGGCAATCGGGTAGGCGATACTACTGCACAACTTTACTGCTCTTGGGCTTATGCTGAGCCTTGTCTGCCTACCTTGAAGGAACTAGAAATCAAAATATTTCTCAGTTTTTGTTTATATTTACAATGAATGTTCATCCCTAGAATATTTTGTTGAGTAGAAACTGTAAATAAGAGGCCTTCAGCTATTGTTGTGGATAATGGCGATGCGATGCAATCATAGTGCTTTAAAAGGAAAGGGGTGGAGTGAGACATCGGTTGCAATTCATAACCTTGCCGCTAGGTGCCGCTAAAATCTCCACATTGCTCCTTTAAAGTGTTTAGGGGAAAAGGTTTTGAACATATTTATAATTGTAAGATGTGATATTGTAATGCTACAGAATTTATTTAGCATGAAACTGGATCCAGGTTCGAATCCCAACCTGACATCCATTTATTTTCAACCAAACCTTTTAAAAAAGTAAATGCTTTATTCACAAGTAGCACATTGCACACCTCACCTTTTTATTACCTGTTTTATGCATTATGTGTTGCTAGGGACCTTCAAGTACTTGTATCAACAAAGAGTTCATTTTTTCTTCTATTCAGGACGTGAAATTATTTCTCATTATTTCACTGTTTCCTGCTATGACCATTTTCCCCTACTGTTACAGAAGCTCAGGTCTCAATAGAACCTACATTTACTCACTCAATTTGTGTCGGAGAGAGAAAGGGTGAATGAGATCAGAGAGAAAGAGAGACTTCATAACAGATGTAAAAGAAAGGGCCAGAGTCTGTTTTAATTGACTTTGCCACTGTGTTAATAAGGTAGACGTAACTACACGTCTACCTTATTACCTGACGTAACTAATAAGGTAGAAATGTAACTACATTTCGTTACACTGTACTTGTATATGTGTAATGACAATAAAGTTGAATCTCATCTAATCTAATCTAATCTAATCTAGATGTTCTGTGGGCAGACAGACAGCAGGCAGAGCTCCTGGACATAATAGGACACTGAAGATCACTTCCTCTATGAGAGAACAAACACAGACCTCATCCTACCATCTGTCCTTCAGTCTGTGCACATGCTGAGTAAATTACGCCACGTATAATGGACTGGAGTGAAAAATAGGCCTCTGTTAGAGGCTGAGTGCTGGGTTTAATACTGGGGTTACACCACCGATCGGAAGATACTTGGCTGCAAATTGCTGAAATATTCTAATGTCACCACTCATGAATGAATCCATCTGTGATGTGTCCTAATGGCATGTAAAGTGAGTAAATATTATTGAGAACGGGCCCCATCGTTTCAGATCTTATTTCAGAGTGGATTTGATTAATCCAATGGCAATTTGATCTTGTTCCTATAGGAAATCGTCAGAAAATGACTTTCATTCTGTGATAAATTATGCCTCCCACTGCCCGCATATGTGTTTGACATTGGCACAGATTTGTAAATTGAGCAAGATGGAGGCAGAACGGGACAAGAGCATGCGACTGCTCTTCAGGAGACTTTTGAAATGACAGATAATGCACTGCTCTGTGGAATACTAAACAAGCAGGGCGTAATTGTATAGCACTGTTTGGCTTAATTTAGAGAATGTTTTGCTTAAAGAATTATAATTTTGCCTTAAACGTCTTTTGAAATGTCTGCCTTAAGCGTGTCGATTAATTTGACCACTTGAGTCAGATAAGATTAAGTATACAGACCTATGGTATTTTTTATCTCATTCTGGGCTGCATAACAGTAAAAGTTCAGTAAAATATATATTTTAAAAGTCTAATGTAAGCCAATGTTGTCTGAATTCTGAAATTCGGTCATCATTTACTCACCCTTTTGTCATTTCAAACCTTAATGACTTTCTTTCTTGCGCAAGACACAAAAGAAGAAACTTTGAAGAAAGTTAGTAGCCAAACAGCACTGGCCCCCCTTCACTTATATTGTATGGACACAAAACCATTGCAAGTGAATGGATGCCAGTTAACAACATTCTTCAAAATATCTTCTTTTGTGCTATGCATAAGGTAAAGGTTTGAAATGACAAGAGGGTGAGTCAATGATGACAGAATTTCCATTTTATGGTGAACTATCCCTGAGCAACTGAGCAAAACAATCTATGGATAGTATTTTTGGAGCTTTGGTGTGCTGATTTTTCATACATTTTGTAATTTGAAAAGCAGTTAACCAATAGGTGGCGCTGTCACCAAACTGATATAGTGCAGTCATTGTGTGCTGATAATGGCACAAAATGTACTAGTTTCAATACACCAAAGTATGAATAAGGCTAATTCAATATCACCATCACCCAGTGAATCTGTGAAGTGCAGTCGCAAGTTTTAAGCTTTTTCAGAAACGTTTTTGACAGAAAAGTTATAATAATTATTTAAACTCCACCACCTTGTGATTGCACCAGTCAATACAATCCTATTGACCCCATGTGATTATCAACATAGTCAAGCAGAATAAAACGTGTTCTTATATCAAAACAAGCATGATGTAAAACGAAGGACAAACTTCTCCGCTGCTGAGTTGGTTGCTTTTCTGTGATTTTGCGGTGCCTGGAAACAAGACTGATGTAGTTTTGCGGTGTGAAAAACACCAACTGTGCTCTTTTTGAGGAGTGTCACACACACACCTCAGCTTGATCTTACCGAGCTTGTTTATGCACATGTGAAAGCTCGCTAACACATGCTCATTTTTTCACGGTCGCGTGGGAAGTGGATTATGCCACAGAAAATGTCTTGGGGATTTTTCAAAGCTCTTCGGCTTTCATTTTTCAAGAGTGTGATTTGTTATTGTTTGTGAGTGTGTGTGTGTTTTGAGTGGCAGAGGAAGCGAGAGAGGAAGAGGGTTTTCTTGCATCTTTGTCAAAAGAGAAAGGAAAACATGGCAAAGCTTGAGGAGAAGAGAAGGGGATAAACAGTGGTGCATCACAGATCCATAGGGCCCCGGGAACCATGAGATTTGAAGTGATGTCATGCATGACCATTTGTATAGTAGAGACTGAATGAACCGTTTTTAAATACTTTCTTTTGATTGCTGATAAAGTGCAGAGCAGAAGAGGCATTATGTTTTGTTGGAAGAATGAACAATCCACTTCTGTATTTAATATCATATCTAGCGATGAAAATATGTTCCCTCCAAGCTGGCCGGTGTGGACAGAAGTCTTACAGATAAGACCCAAACAGGTTGAGATTGGCGTCACAGGGAGCCAAACGGATGCCGCTGGCAGGATTCATGAAACTTAATTAGCACTGTTGATTCTCCATCAAACATGCTTTTTTCGTTGGAGGTATTACAGTACTTACCCTCCACGAGATCAGGTCTGATATTCAAAGCTCCTTCGGTCTTCATGGATGGGTTTCAACTGCTAATTGAGATCAAAAGTTCATCTCTGGGTTGTTTTTCTGGTATGGATAAGTTGGAAAGCATTAGCGTTATCAAATGTGTTCAGATAAGAAGAGTGCAGCAATTAAGATTCAGATTCATCTGTGCCTGTCATTTAATGTTATTCATCCTAACGTCACTTTTTAAAGTGCGTGGTGAAAAGAAAAGCAGGTGCACGTGTCCTGAACATCTGAAGAACCAAATCATGATCATCACCTTGAAAAATCTGCTTGCAGTAGTTTACTGAGCATTTAAGATCTTTATTATCATCTGTACCATTGGTCAAACATTTCAAACGTTTTATGCAAATCGACCAACAAAATGTCTTACTTATAGATATCTCATATAAGCGTAGATAGGAGAAAGTATTTTAACACTGAATAAAAAATACCTGCTTCACATTTAATTGACAGCTTTCCCTATTCATGAAAGAAGCCTTTCATAGCTCTTCCCAAAAGAGTCGCACAACTTTTCAAGTGTCTGATGATCAGAGAATTTCACTTCCTCTGCTTTTCATGTCCTTGACAAGCGAAAAGACAGAGAATATATTATGATGTGCTATTATGTGTGGATATGTGTGTTTATGACCCTGCCCAGCCGTGTATGCACTTAGCAGAAAATTAAATTAGTTTACAAAGTGTAATCAAAAAACGGCAAAAAAAAAACCCTTTGCCTCGGGCTAAAAGCACATGGTTTTGTAGAATCATAAATCATTATGTAAGTCTTTTAGTCTCTAAGCGCAACACAGCATTACAGACGCCAAATGAAAAACAACTTAGACCAGTGGACCTCTCCACAAGATGATGACTGAAAATGATTTTTCAAGTTTCAAGACTTCCAACATAGTATTTCACACTGTCTCGTGTATTGGCCGTCTACACAGGATGTCTGCCTGCATTCAAAAACAGATAGATGCTGTGGAATGGAATATAAATTACTGTTTTAAAGCACATTTACTCTTTTTAAATTGACATGTCTTAAAGAGTGGTTAAACTAAATTAGTACTTTTTAATTTTAATGATGGGTTCCTGTTGGAAAACGTCTCTTTTTAACTGAGGAGATCTGATGGAATTGTCAGTTGTGTTTTATTTACGTATCTTTTTTTTATGTTTGGGAGAAAAAGAATCAAATGAGACAATTTTTCTAATATGTTATATAATGTAAAGTGAATGAAGATTGTATGGGTGCCCAGGTGTAACAAATGCACTAAAAGTCACTTGAATATACTTAAAGTGCTATATTTTCACGCACTTTAGTATTCATTACTTCTAAAGATAAACTTAAAAAGGTCCTTTAATGTGCTATTTTAAGACACCATAAATAGAAGTAGAAGTGTATATAAGCTATATTCTTTGTAAATTAAGTATAAAATGAATGTGTGACAATAAAGCACTTTAAGTATGTTATGGAAGTGTACTTAAATAAAGTGTACTTAGTGCACTTTTATACCTGGGTGAAATAATCTGGATTTGGGTAAATTTGATGCAAAATGTTTAAATTCATAATAACATTTTCAATAATATTGACTTTTGACTGCAGACTTTGCAAATCTCAGCTCGGTTTGTGAGCTTCCTGAGTCTTCATCTCGGTTCAAAAATGTGAGATAAATGTCATTGATGTCTATAAAAAATAATTAAAACAAAAAGAGATCTAAAATAAGATTTTTCTTTTTTCTGGGTTGTTTTTTAAATTAACAAGAATACAAATATCAATAACTGAGTCCCTCGGGTATATAAATACATTTGCTAATCGGATTAGAGTTTGCTAGACTGTGAAGTTTTATGTGAATCATATATCTGACCGTTGATGAATTGGTGTGTATGTTGTGGGCGTATGTTCCTCACGTCCATATGCTTTAAACAGTATCTTACACGTTCAAAAGTACTTCCGTGACCATACTTCATGTTCACGGTATAAAAATGCAAATTGAGACACTCACTGACATCAGATGTCAATCTGAAGTCCATCTCTCTTCCTCTCTCGGTGGTTAATTATTTAGATCTATAGGGTTGTTTTTCAAGCACACTAACCTTGAGCACTCGGGAAACGCCTAATTAAATCGTCTAATTCTGCCCACCATGTGCGAGGAGATGATATGTAATTTAAAAGAGCAGCAGATGGTCACGCCTTAAAGGGCGCCCCCTTTTTCTCCAGGCGGATGGAGGAGGACCCAGACAGGCACATTAGACATCTTTAAATGCCTTTAATTTATCCGACAGGCCGCGGCGTGGAAGTTAAAAGTAGGAGAGCGTGAAACAACCGTTAATAGAAATCCAGAGGATTTTTATCTCTGAGAGGAAAGAAATGTGCTATGAAACAGGATTGCGTAGTATACGTTGTTGCTCTTTGTCGACGTGGGCAGGTGTCAGCTCGGTGTATTCGCTAGTGTGTGTTTTATAATCTGCTTCAGTTTAAATCTTAACCTTGATCAAAATGAATGAGATGGGGGTTAAGTCTTCATAAATATAGTTAATTGGTTGTAATTATGCACATCACTTGTTTCATGTTGAAAGAGGTTCTGCTTCCATTGCAGAGGCTCTCTTATATTGTGTTCTCACACTTATGGTTGGTGCACATTTCACAAATCTGTAATGAAGGAATGGCTGAATCAAACAGGACCATTCATGTATTTTTAAGAGCTATCTGTGTTGTCTCCAAACAGATTTTGTGTCGTGCATGTTTAAAGAGGAAGAGAAGAATATCTTTCCCTACGCAGGTTTTTTTTAATTCAGCCTCTTTATTTATTGATGCTATATTGGTTTTGTGTTTGCTACAGACTTACTCTTAGTCAGAATACAACAAATGCATCCAATATATCGAATTGTATTTTTACAGTATGTATAATGGAGAATACAAACAAATTTTGCATTTTCCACAGCAGAGTGATTTCTTGTGTGTTCTTCATGATTGCATGATTTATGATTGCTAGGCCAAGTTTAAAAAAGACCCACCTCCAGGTCTCCTAAAACTTGAAAAAGGAAAATTAAATACAGCCACTGCCTTTGATCACCACTTCTGCATGTTTTGTGGCGATTCCAGTCCAGTGTCTGTTAAATGACATAAAGCCACCCAACAACAGCATTGAGAAAGACTGAGAGAATGCAAAGACAAAGTGGTGAAAAAAATCAGGTATTAATTGTTAAAATACGTGTAAAGTTTAAACTTTTGTTTTGTTTAAACATGAATATGAACTTTGCAGTATATATTCAAGATCTGCAAACATTGCACCAAACTGCCGTTTAAATTTTCTGCTAATTAAAACATGAAAAAATATTTTTATTTCAAATTTGTCAAAAGTTCACTGAATGAAACAAAAATAATTATTTTACTTAAACACATGTCTTTAACATTTTGCTCATTGTGTTTCGCAGCAGAAAGTCATGGGATTGGAACAACATGAGAGTGAGTTGCTGATGGCAGCATCTTCATTTAAAGTGAACTCTTGCTTTAAAGCGGCCCTGCAACGGTGTTTCATGCATTCTGACTTCTTCACAATGTTTAACGTGCTGTCATCTCATGCATATCATGGTCAACTTGTCAAAAAACGAGGTGGGCGTATTACGTAGTATTTCTGTGCTCGATACAGTCCCCCAGCGATCCTACAGGTTTCGGAACGTTTTTTTCGAACATATAAAACTGTTTCGTAACAATTTTTTTTTAGTCCCTTATTGGACAATTCTCCCGGAAGAGCACGCGGCCGCAAGGAGAGCAGGAGCATGCGCAGACGTCACTTTCAGTAGTAAGCAGGAGAGAGAGCATACGTTCGCGAAGTTCAGGTGTTTGTTTTTTCACTACGTTTGGGTGGTGAATATTATATAAACTGTGGATAATAACGCTGGATTTGGAGATCGTTTGAAACTGATATATGGAGCCGTCCCAGCGTTAAAATATACCGGACATGAACCGCATGCAATGAGTGAAACTCATGTCTGTGTTTTGTTGACAATGGGTCCGCACGTGCTTTGGTTCAGCCTACCCCTCCCCCCCGCACGCGCCGTATGTTTCTGAGGCAATCGTAAAGCTGTGTCTATATTTTATTAATGTGATCAAACTAAATACTCTTTGAAGATACGAAGTATGCACTATAGATACTCAAGATTAATACGAGATTGGCAGAAACCCTGTGTGTTACGCCCGCTTTAATGCTCAGTTCTTGGCATTTGAAAGAGATGCTTTCCCAGACTGATATTCTTGAAGCTGTATGCTTTTGCTTGGCTCGGATCAAATTCAGTTCTGACATGGAGGGCTGCGCTCTCTGACACTCTGGTCTGTAATTTGCGCAGATCAGCCCTTTGTGTGACAAAACCCGGCAATCACCAGATCCAATTAGACAAGCAAGCAGGCCAGAGCGCATACACAGTAGCTCTGAGAGCATTACAGCGTGAAGAGAGGCGCATGCACGGTGAATGCTAAACGAAACACTTCCTGTTCACCGTATCACATTGCACGGCACACAACCCTTCCAAACGGCCTGTATTGATGAATTGATTCTTTTGTTTATGAACTCATTCATTTTTATTTCGAAGCAATGAGATGCATAGTTGTAATTGCCTATGAGTTTATTCGTTGCCTTTTATACGAACCGACGAACATAGACGTGCTTTATGGTCCCAGAGGCCTGCAGCACAATTATGTGAATGATCGTTTCGAATGACACGTTTTTGTGACATTCTTTTGTGTTCATTGTTCTGTCATGGTAATAAGGCTCACAGATGTTCTAACAGAAATGACAGAGTTATTGTAAAATGCCATGTTGGATAATTACATCGCATCAGGTTGCTTTTAATAAAAGGCTAGGGCGTGCGTTAGTTGACCTGATGGCGATTGGTAGCAGGCGGCGTCTTTCAGCTGCATTTCGAATAGCTTAGGAAAATAAAGGTTGCGTTTGTTAACAATATTACAACAATAATAATGTAGCACCATTAGACCGAGTGAAGGTGTTTTCTTAGCTAGGTGTTTGACTAGTGGCCAGAAAATGCCCGGTTAGACAGTATTGTGGTTGTCTGAATGAAGCTGGCACCGTTTTGTTTTCAGGTTTATAGAAAAAAATATCCATACCTTTTATTTCGGCATGCCTTAAATGGTACAACTGTTCTTTATTCCAGGCAACGTTGCGTTGTAAATACACAAAAGGTTGGGTACATTTTCAAGTCTTTTTCTCTGCCCCTCAGCGTCACAGTTGGAGCTCTTCGGGCTGTCTCTAAGAAGAGTCGAGTGAGCACTTATCTTGCCCTTTTAAGAAGAGCTTCTGGGTTTTGTGGGGGGGGGGGGAGACAGGCATTAGTTAATATCTTCTTTTTGTCTCTTTCAGACGTGGTTTGTTTTCTGTTTGGCTGTGACTGGGCGGAGAGCAGTGGGCGTTGGGGACCCGGCGAGCTAATTGGCCCCGAGCATAGTGCTTAATCCCCATCTAACTCATTAGGCAGGGAAACAAACAGGGCAGCTCAGAGACAGCCTATAATTAAGAGAGATCTGTGACATCAAACCCTGTGTGGCACTCATCTGATCCAAACACGTCTGTCAAAACAATCCGCTTTTTGTTTTTTTACTTTATTCTCTTTTTTTCACAGCTCTCTTCATACCACCCCACCCAAGTTCTCTCTCTCTCCATTCCGCAGCAGAAGAGTGACATATTGACTAATGAATCCCCAAAGCACTTTGCTAATGCCATCTCAAATGTGTAATTTAATGATCGCACACCAACACGCACACGCTCTGTCAGTCCTCTCCTCCACCATCATAATCCCCTTTTCTTTCACCAGTTCTCTTTCTTTTCTCAATTTCAATCGCGCGTGATAAGACCCGACATTAATCCTGACTGTCGGGGAGCCACAGGCACCTCCCATTCAACCCTCAGCGACGCGACTTGCAATATTTACACACGGCAATCAGCGTGCGCAGCCTCTGTTCTCTGCAGGGCTACAGATTGTATCATTACAGTGCAACATCACACATCCATCAGTTTATGATGCCAAATTACTGTTTGCAAACATCAGCCATGCCCTCTGGTCGAATATGTGCTCCGCGAGTCACGGCTTGTGAAGGGATTAAATTCGCACATGCTGATAAAAACACGGGCACACTTACACACACATAGGCTACACACCTGATCGGGACTTGGTCATCAGAACTGCCGAAAACCAGATCTATAACACACAATTTTAGATGTAAAGCATACACATTTGTTTACGAAAGTGTGAGGACACTAGTGAAAATGCTTGTGCTTTACATTTTTTATAGTTGAATATAAAATATGAAAAAATTCATCATACGAACAGAATAAAAATGTTAATCAGATTGATTTATTTATTTGAAAATTTAATTTGACAAAATCCAGATTTACAATGTGAAGTAAAAATATTCTGCTTTAAGCGGTCCTGAAAAAGTCAGTTGTGCCATTGTTCAGCAAAGTTTTTTCTGCTTTATTTATTTATTTATATAATTTTGTGTATCTTGTTCAGAGACAGTGCCGGCCTCCAGGAATGGTCAGATAGCATAAATTCATGGTGTATCTTTAGACAGAGTTTGAGCTGCCACAGGGCTGCAGTTCAGCTCTCTCCGCATCTGCTTTTGTATTATACAGCAGTACACGATCGGATGACACAGAGATCAAGGCTGGAACACAATTATTAATTCAATAGTACTGTAATCGCCCTGAGAAATGCACTCAACTTTCTCCTACTAATGTTCAAACCATTATAGCCCAATGTTTGTAAGTCAGGTGTGTACACAATGTTTTTTTTTTTTTGCCTTAGTAGATTTTATGAAAAGAAATTATCAAAATATACTTAATATAACTATGTTCCTGTTTTTACAAAAAATAAAATAAAAAAAATAACGTAAGAATTTTGGGAATAAAATCTACTAATTTTGGTCGTTTAGATTTTAATTATATTTTGTTTGAGTAATTTTAATTGAACAAATTATTAGGTAAATCCAACTCAATTGTATTATGTTAAACCCATTTAGATTGGTCAAATTAAGTTTACTTATTTATTTTGTGTTGAGACTACATACATTTTTTAAGTTGTTACCGTTGTTCAGAAGAGCGGTGCTTGTGTCTAGGCTGAGGGAGGCACAATATTAGTCATGAAGTGTGTTATGACACTTATTTAGCCGTAACTTTGCTAATGCCAGTACAGAGACCACCAGTCTCTTCTTACTTGACCATCTACGTTGTAAAAAAGTAGTATATTTCAATATGAAAGTAAGTGATCGGTGAAGTTTGAGTTAGACACATGATTTTGATCAGCATCATTTTTGAGTTTACTTTAAGTAACATTTACTTAACATAAAAAAACCACTGAATGTATTTAATAAGTAGAATGTACTTTATTCTAGTAAGTAAGTCATACTTAAATTACAGTAGCATATTTACTTTAAAAAAAGTTTGTGCAAATTTTTACGAGGATTTTATTAAGTAAATATATTACTTTAAAGTTATTTTTTTTCAGTGTATGGTGATGCCTATAGATTGTATTTGGATCCGTGATGTATATTAATATATATTTGACATATATTTTGGACATGAAGTATATAAAAAAAGTACAATAGTATGTGAAAAAAAATCACATTTACATTTTTTTATCCAAAGCGACTTACAGAGAGTTCAGGGAGCAAGCGATATGTCATAAAGGAGCAATAATACAAAAGGTGCTAATACAAAGTTACTAGTTTCAGCAAAAGCTAGACCAATACCTGTTGAAAGAAAGATAGAGGGTTAGTGTTTTGTTTTCATTTGTCAAGTATTCACAGAAGAGATGCGTTTTAAGTCTTTTTTTTTGTATGTTGTGAGAGATGTGGTTGACTGTACTGAGTTAGGAAGCATGTTCCACCAGGAAGGAGTTGTGAAGGAGAATGAGCGGGAAAGCGAGTTACTGCCCTTTGAGAAGGCAATACAAGACGCCGCTCGTTTGCTGAACGCAGGGATCTTGATAGGTTGTAGGAGTGTAGGAGGGGGTGAAAATATGCCGGTGCAGATACAGTGATAGTCCTGTAGGCAAGCATTAGTGACTTGAATCAGATACGGACTTCAACCGGTAGCCAGAGAGATGAAAGGGGGTGTCACATGAGCCCTTTTGGGCTGTTGGAAGCATGGCGCGCTGCTGCATTCTGAACCAGTTGGAGTGGTTTGATAGCCTTTGCAGGAAGACCAGCAAGCAATTTAGGTGCAATATAAATTATAAGGTGCAACTTAAGGAATAGTTCATACAAAAATGAAAGATCTTTCAGTAAAGTTCTCAACCTTATTTCATACCAAACCTGTATGCCTTTCATTTTTTTCAGTAGGACACAAAAGCAGACATTTAAAGAAAACTGGTAACCAAACACCATTGGACCCTATTGACTCCCATGGACACAAACCCATTGAGACATTTCTCAAAATATCAAGAAAGTCATATCATGACTGTCATTCTAAAAACTTGTATCTCTATGTTTCAAGTTTATAAGTACAATGGTACATTTAAAATAATCCTAAAAATAAGCATGATAAGGTTTTTAAACATTTTTAAAATATCGTTTTACAGGACGTTTTAAGGCAGAGTGGTACTGATAGAAGATGTGTCTTCAACTGTGTCTAAAAGGTTGTGATGGTCTCAAGCTGTTCAAGTAAAGTATTTAATAACATTTTACTAAATGAATACACCTTTTGACATTTTATATCCTCAAATATACGAAACCAACATGATTACGAAGATTACATTCCAAAGAACTTGATGTGTGCTTTTTAACATTCTTTTTGTCATTGGCCTCTTTACATAGTGTCTATTAAATTATGTAAAGCACTTAGGCCTATATCAAATCAAAAAATGTCAATATCCTAATCCCAGAACAATTCCCAGAATCTGAATTCTTACAGTGCCCTGATCGTTTCTACCAGGTAAGCGCTTTGGCACGGTATAACCTTAATCAGCCTAAGGAATGAATAAATTACCAGACCGTTTGCCTCCATTAGCCTATGCAGATGAGCCTGAGAGAGAAATAGCACCTGACCTGCTCTGGGGAAGCAGCTGCCATTGATGGAGGACAATCCAGCTTCATTTAACTTCAAATTACCCCGAGAACTATAACATCCACGACCACCTTCAATGTGCTTGATTCCCTTCCCGCATTCAGCCAATCACAAAAGACCTTATATTTCTGATATCATTTCTCTCTGGTTATTCCCTCAATAACTGCAATTTTATGGTCAGTTGACTGGTAGTAATGGTATCTTATAAGACTGATTAAGTTCATTAGATTCTGCGCTCAGGACACACAGTGCAGCATGGGAAATTTCCATCCCGCCCTCTCAATCCTTTCTTTGGTACATTGCTCATGTCCTCTCTACCGGGCCAACATCTGCCAGTAATCATCGCGATATTGATAAAAATGAGACTTGCAGTTTGAAAAAGGCTTTTTAATGGATCCTCAGTGAAGCAGACAAACTGAATCTTTTGTAGCAGTTCGTCATACGGTTACAGAGTGAAACGGAGCAAACGTTTTTAATTAGGGAAGAGTGGGGAAGTGCGCTGTGACGTCTCTTTAATCTAGTAAACTGAGCACAGTTTTGGTCACATGACCACACTGTATTTAGGATAGGGTCTTTTAAATTCATCTGCCTTTGAGATTAAAATATGTCATGCTTGTTAGTGAATCTATACAACTATGTACTATTGGGTAAAAGATCAGACATGATTTATCGGATGAAACATCGCAATCCAAAATAGTAAAGAGTCGCATTCAGAACAAGTACATTCGTCTTCCATAAAAGCGTAATGTGGGGAGCAGAGTTCTTTGATGTATCTGATGGAGCATACATGGAACCCACCATTCAAAGGAAGTTATCGAGAATGTTTCCCACAAAGTGTGAAATGTATATATATATATATATGATATATTTGTGGATAATACACACAAAGAAATTCTAGTCAGCAATCTATAGGTCGGCACTTCTAATGTTTAGTATTGGGATGCAGACCTAAAGTGTTGAGATAAAAACCTTTAAAACTGAGTTACAACGCTCTTGAAATTTCACACGCCACTTTGCACAATGTAAGTCATTTTTTCTGGACGTTTAAATGAATGAAGAGACACTTTTACCTTTCCTTTCATTTCCTTTACACACATGAGCGGTTCTATAGTCTTATCAAAAGACAGTAAAATCACCTTTTCCAACTCACTACCCTCCCTTCCCTTTCTTTTTCAGACTAAGCCGTCTTTCAAGCTAACCTTTTCAGTAAAACCCTCTGCATGCCTCAAAGACTTATTGTATTTATTCACAGAAGTATTAAACACATATTTGCTCATTTCAACACATGCTCATATTCCTCGTTTTACATGCATTTTTATGAGCAGCCTGCAAGCTACTGTGTCTCAATTAAAATGGTTCTCAAGACATCGGGAAGCACAATATCAATATGGGAAAATGAGAATTTCCTTATTTTGGGGTTTTGGGGTCTATAAGAATGACAATCAAACAGTAAAGTGATTAATGTGCCACTGGAAACTTTGCAAGGAGGCAATATGACATTGTTCAGCATGTGCTTTACTTAATGGCAAGATCACCACTATTAAAAATGGTGTAAAGAGCCTCCAAATCCATCCAGCCTGTAATTGCGTATTAACAAATTGGCCCTAAAACGTTAATGTTGTTGGCTAGCAGCCGCAGCTGTGTTGATTAACATGTTGTGCTTAATCTTCCAGGTCACTGAGTTATGCTCTTTGAGGTCTGATGGTCTGGTTTAGATCCAGTATGTCAGTCTGTCAGAACAAATTGACTTTTTGTTTCTTTCACAAGTGACCTGTTGTGCATTAAAACCTATTAATAACGTTAACAAATATGCTGGACAAATCATTAACCGATTGTGCTCCGAAACTTTAATTTGTGTAATTTATATATCATATAAATTATTATATATATTTTTTACATTGACATAACTTTTGCTGATGACTAGAGATTTTCAACAATAGTTTATTAAAAAATGTGCTCTAATATTCTATGCACGTTCTCAGTGAGTGTGTCTATAAGCCAGCCATGTGATGTGAATGGCAAGTGGCTGATACTTATTTGTGACACTCCAGAACAAATGTATCTGTGATGAGCGACACCTTTAGTAATCCACGAGTGGCCCCGTAAATCCCCAAATCTCACAATCTTTATCAAGTAGCGCTACCAGGACAGTAAACACATTTATTAGGCCATAATCCCTAGCTGAATTCATGTGTGCTACGATTTGTACCAAATAACAATGGTGGAGCTTCATTTTACCTTTAGAGGAAAGTCCACTCTTGAATGGTTAAAAATATCAAGACTCTTTACACTTCATTTGATGCTCCATTACAGTGTTTTGAGAGTGTAAAAACGAGAGGCCATCCAATTGAACCGAGCGTCGCTTCACATATCCCAATATCACTGAATAATGCAGGACTGGTTCGGGAAGCCTCGGATTCAGGCAAAACTAATCCGTCCAGGACAAACAAACTCTATTTGAACCTCAGCGTGGATGCTATTCTAAGTCGCTATGGCAACCCCATGCATTTCATTCAAAGCAAAGCAGGAAGGCGATCCAGCTTTGAGCATGCGACGTAACGTGTTTTAGCTCACCACTCATTGTAGGAGGAGTTTCTCAAGGGCATCCTTTAAGTGTTGTCCGCTTTGTTCCATTTCCACTCCATGGTCTTTCTAAGTGAACATCGTAAATTTATCATCAATTAATTTTAACTTCATTTAAAATGTTCCCGCTTCATTAGTTTCTGGGGCACGATGCAGAGGAGGGGTGGAAGATGTGCGTCACCCATGGGAATAAAAATGCAATTTAACAGTCAACTAACATCAATATATTTTACACAACAATAGAGAAAAAATAAAGGGTGCTTATTTGAACATGGCAGTCTGTTATCAGACACTAGAGAGAGCAGTCGTAGAGGAATAAAGTGTTTGTTGGAGAGCGCTACATCTTAAAACACTGCCAGTAAATCCGCCAGGGAACGGATCTGGCCAAATGTGATAGCATACTGTTCTGTGTATTTTTGAAAGATGTTTGAACATTTTCCATCGCTCGAAAGTAATCAAACCGCATTGTCCAGAGATTGTAGCATGCTGTACGGAGATAGCGCATCATGTTCACAACAAAAACAATCAGTTTTGGAAGGTAAGCTCAATTTTATTCCAAACTTCACCCCAATAAATAAATAACATTTGTGCATTTGTACAGGCACGTGTGAACAGTTTCACAGAGAATCAGATCACACTAATGAAGGAATCAAAACATAATTTATTACAGCAGCTTCGACTCGCACGCTTTCTTACATACACACGCTGAGAAGGCAAAGACATGACAGGGTCTGATAGATTCTTCCCGCTTCATTACTTTCTGTCTTTCAAAGTGTAACCTAAGTCCCCATCAGAATCAGCTAGCAGCTTTTCAAACGCTGCTGGCGCTCTCCAGAAGAAAAGGACTAAAGAAAATAGACTCGTTTGGACAATTATCCCTTCATTAAAAATGAGTGGATATTTGGCACACCTCAAAAACGACAAAAGATCTTTGACATCACCAAAGTGGCATGCTGGGTAACAGAAATATATCACACTAACGTTGGACTTTTATTGTCTTTCAGAAAGGCAGAATGGAACTGTCCGTCTCCAAATGAACCCGCCATTAAAAAGCTGGTCTAGTTCTGTCCTCGCCAGTTTATTGCATTTGTCTGGTAACTGCAGATTTAACAAATCTGTCCACAAACCCAGAATAACATCAGAGTTTGCTGTTCTTCTGAAATTGTGACACCAGGCCCATCACCTGCTCCGAAGACTTGATGACTTTATTCTGCAAGTAGACGGCGCTGTTTGTGCTAGTCTCTTGCAGGAAGTAGCGATAGTTAACCATTATGCCGCAGGAGTTGGCGATTCCCCGCGGGCTGGTGTCCGCTTGCCAGTTCAGCCTCCACATGGTGGCGCCGTTCTGAAGATGAAAGTTAGCCACCGGGTTTAGGGCGTAGCCCCGTCGTTTCTCTCCGTACAGGTACCAAGCGCAAAGCCGCATTAGCACAGGTTCGAGGGCGCGGACCAAGCGCTCTGAACGTATCCACTCGCTGGTGCTGATGAGCCTGCGCAGGGCCTCCACAGCCGGGGCACCGGGGGCGGCTCCCGTCACGTCCTCCACCTGCATCCACTCCTGCTCGGAGAGGAGCTCTGTAGCACGTCCTTCTTTCTTGTGCTGGGCCAGAGCTCCATGAAGCCACATGGTGAAGCCGGGTATGGGAGACAGACTGGAGAACTGGGCCATGTGGGGAAACTCGCTCTGCACAGGAAGGTAAACAAAGACATGTAATATACAAAACTGCTTAAAACTTCCAATGTGTCATTTTGCTGGAGGATGTATTGACAGAAATGCAATATAATATACACAACTATGTCTCCAGAGGTGTATGAAGACTTCACACAATGAAGCGTTATGTTATTACTTTAGAATGATCTATTTCCACTACGTACACCGCTGGTCCCCTTACATGGATATTCGCCAAGATGTTTCTACAGTGCCCTAAAGGAAAAAAATCCTTTACAACGTTATCACCTTCGGCAAAAAAACTCAAACGTGACGACATCTTAGTTCTGTGTTGGGAGGCGTGGAGTGAGTCGTTGGTTGCAATTCACAACTAAATTTAGTGTATATATAAATTTAGTGTATGTTATATAACATAGTATAAATCTTCAAGTATACTCTCTCTCATCATTCTTTTTCTTCCCAATTTATTTCCTATCCCCCACACTCCATTTGTACCAATTTAAAAGCCTTGTTGAACAAGTCCACTGTGTCTCTTTCTCTTGTCCCCACAAGGGCAAGGACACACTCATTTTCTCTCTCTTCTGTCCACATTCAACTAGGAGGAAGCACTGAACAAACCGAACGTGTCAGACTGGCCCCAGAGGACCAGAGATTTTAAGTCTTTCACATCTCAAGTCCATCACACTTCCCCTCTCTCTCGCTCTCGTTCTTTGCCATGCATCATTCCTTCAGACAGCCAGAAGTGAAGGAAGATAAGCATGTCCAAGGGTCACTTTTCATTCATCAACTCAATTTACTGTAAAACATTGGTCAGCAACTTTAAAGCTGCGCAAAGTGAGAGAACAGAACGTAAGGATGAGGACGGAGCGAGTGTGCGATAAAAAGTGAGTGCGGAAAAGGCCCCTTGAGTATTCTGCTGAAAGACAACCTACCCTCCTCCTGTTCTCCTAAATCACACTGTGACCTTTCTCCACCTCTTTTTCTCATCTATCATCCATCCATCACACCGATCGTCCCCTGTGGCACGATGAGTCACCTTCCTTCACCTTCCGTCTTCAGCAACAGGATAAGCTCTGCTCTCACAGGTACTTAATACTTCTTTCAGAGCATCTTTAAGACAAAGAACTATCCACGTATCCAAGATACTCTATATCTCTTTACAATGTACAATGATAACTACAGTTACTCTTGATATTGTTACTATAAAAATAAAATGGCATTTTGCCGAAAATTGGTACATTTTTGTAAGCATTCTATACCTTGCACAAACACAAGCCCACAACATCATCATGTACAATTTGCATGAAATAATATCTATCCGCCCTCCATTTCTATCTCATACCCATTTCCACTCAACAACATTCATTCTCACATCTGCGTAAATCAGCCACAGCCCTCGACAGAGAGCTCTTTACCGGAGTTAACCTCTATTACAGAAGCAGCCACCTAGCACTTTGTTTCAGTAGCATTTCCACTGAAGCAAAACTCATCTGAATCTATAAACCCGAGAGGCTCTTGGTTTTTTTCTCTCTGTTTAATTCAGGCTTCATCTAGTAAAGAGGCGAGAGCGCTGTGACATGCCATGTGTCCTCTCTCTTCGTATTATTGAGGGTGACAGATGAAATTGTATTAGTTTGCCTTCCTTTTTTTCACCTTTCCACCCTCCAGCTAGAAAGATTTGCTAAAGGACCATATTTGGCTCTAGGTGGCACTGTGTGGCAAAAGAGATAATAGGGTATTAAAAGGAATAGTTCACCAAAAAAAGAAAATTCTGTTGTTATTTACTTGCCCTTATGTTGTTCATAATCCATATGACTTTCTTGTTTCAGATAAATAAATTATGTTTGGCACAGCATGAAAGACAGTTACCATTCACTTCCTTGTATGAACAAGAGATGCAATAATAGTAAAGGGGACTGAGGCTGATAATATTTAACGTTCTGTCTTTTGTTTTCCACAACAAAAAAGCTGTATGCCATGAACAACATGAAGATGAGTAAATATTTTTTTTATAATGATAAATCTATTATAACAAAATCACTAAATACGTTGTTATTTATTTATGAATTGTTTATATTTAATAAAACTAATTTATTGTTGTTATTATTAGTAGTATTTTAAATTATTTTATTTATTTATTACTATTTTATTAGTATTAATTATTCAATTTTAAAATACTTTTTATTATTAATTAGTTCTACACTGAGTTTTCTACATAAAAAATAATGTTATTTATACAGCAAAGAAAATTTGTCTCAACAGATATTTCATTTATTAAACTGTATTCTCATTTATTTTGATCTCTATGCGTGTGCTTACCTGCAGCTCTAGGACCACCCTCTTGATGAGGTAATTTCCAAGCTCCACCCCCTGCAGCCCCGCCTGAGTGGAGGAAATGGAATAGAAGATTGCCGCATTGATCTTGTTCACATCCTCATCCGCGTCCAGAGTGGCAAACTCTCTCACAATGCTCTGGGAAAACAAGAGGCACACCGTAAATTAATAGACTGTCCCTGGACTCACTAGAGGCTGAGGAGAAGCCCAATAGAATGGTCGCAGAATTGGGGACCATAATAAATAATTGTGTGCCTTCTGGGCACAGTCTGGGCACATTTTTGGAGCAACTTTATTCCCTTTTACTTCATCTTGGTGCTTTAAAGAGTGCCTGTTGGGGACCCCGCATGCCTAAATCATTAAGAGAAAACAGAATCTGTCTTCTTAAGTGCCTGCATCATCTTTAATGCTGGTAGCTACAATAATAAGCAGGTAGTGGAAGTTGTGAGCAATTTATTGATCCTCTTTACAAATCTGATTCTGGTTCAGATTCTGTTTCACCTTAAAGGGATAGTTAATTCATTTTCACTCAAGTTGTTTAAAACCTGTATGACTTTATTTTAAGAAGTGGATCTGTGTCCATACAATGTAAGCCAATGAGGGCCAATGTTCTTTAAAAGGTTTGCTGTTGTGTTGTGAGAAAATCGTGAAAGAATGTTCATTTTGGAGTGAACTATCCCTTTAAGGATTCATGGTTCAGATGTTTTCTCCGATTCGCTCCCTAACAATTTGATTAATGGCTATATTAGTGTCCTTTACAATTTAGCACAGCCCTGTCAGCTCCAGCACTTTTTATTAAGCTCCAGTACTTTAAAAAATAATAATGTAAAGTCACATTTCCCATTCACACACCCAATAATGCATTTATTTTGCGCATTTAACTGCCACACTCTATGATTTGTTCTGCTAAGTTTTAGTGCACCAAGTTTATGTACCATGGTGTTTACTTTACAATTGATGTTACCGTTGTTTTCGCACCTGAATTTCACCTCAGGGATAAACAGTCTGAGTTTAAAGATCATCAAGTCATCATCCATTCTTCTTGATAACATATGCAGTTTCTATTAGCATTTACCTGGATGTTATTTGCTATCTCCTCAGTGAGGGCGACGTGCAGCACCACCAGCGGTTCTCCAGGCATGGAAGCGTGGGTGAAGGCGTAGCATCTCCTGTACGGCCCAACCCTGCGTTTGAGATCCGTCCAGTTCCGCACCGGGTGAACCGCTTCATACCTGTAAGAATAGGTGGTGAACAGGTGTCCGAGGGAACAACACTGCATATATATGCATGAGATATCTCTTACTGGCTGATCTTCTGAAGGATCTCGCATGGGGACTGCCACGTAATCCTTTCGAGACGGAGCAACCCAACCGAGAACCATTCTGAGAGAAGGCTTTTCAGAGTGCCGTTTAGGTCCTAACAAACAAAGGTACACAAACACAGAAGTGTGAACAAAAAAACAACATACACAGCACGTAGAAAAGAAGTTCCCTGCAGAAATTAAAGTGCAGAAATATGCTTTCAGAAAATAACATATGGAACTGCATAGAGCCAACATAAGTCTTAAAGGTACAGTAGCAATAAAAGCTGTAATTCTAAAGGTCAGATGGAGCACTGAAAATGGTCATAAAACTAAATTATTATGGTTTTGGCACAAGAACTGTTCAATTATGTTATAAGTGGCCTTCATAGAAAGAAGAAAAGTGCGAAGAGGTGTGAAACGTGCTCACTTTTATATAATTTTGTGCAAAACAATGATTTTCAAAAGTACAGCCGTGATCATAATTGTGCCCAATTACAAACTGTGCGACTTCCATCATTCACAAGCACTCTCACATAACCGGTGAACCAACGGGACAAACTCCCATTTTCTGACATTTCAGAGCACATTCAGAAAGCTCTCATGTCCCTCTACAGTTCTTAGCATTTGTTTATGTGCCCACATTAGAGTTTAGGGATCATTATTAGCATCCATAAGAGGACGGGGAAAGATTTCTGTGGTAAACATGGTTCCATTTCATCAAAGGGATGTTCCTCCCACATGAGATATGATACTCTGCTGTCTCCAGAAGGGCAGATTTCTTTCATAATGGTGATGAGGAACACAGCATGCATACAAATTTCTACATATAGTCGCAGTCGGTGCACTTACACGGTAGCTGCTTTAAAAATTCGACCTGTGTCCACAGTAGCCTGTCTAGATGCATGCGATTAAAGTAATTGTGCCCCGTCGATCAAACCTTCACAAAAACATCCGTGCAACCCCAGGCCACACCTACAGGCAATGCACATGAAGACTGAGCTTACTGTACCGCAAAAGATTTTGCATATGCATTTAATGGCATAGATACAATGCATGCATAAATGCTTAAATGTCGCCTGCTAAGTGATGTTACGTAAAAGAGGTCTCAGCAACCCTGGTGCAACAATAAATTAACAAAGTTAAAATTGTAGTGTTTAGTGTCTGACCAGGATAGTTGTTGAGGAAAGCAGCCCAGCAGGGACTGAAGTAGAGATGTAGTCTATGCCTTTTGGTTTTCTGTCTATCTCAGCTATACGAAGTGCAATCCGCAGCCCACAGCCGCCCCAGCAGTCACAGTTACACTTAACTTTAAACTCATCAAATCCTCTCCGGTCTGGGAAATTACTTCTAAGCATTTATTCGATGTTCTACCTTCAAATTCAGTGCAGCCTAAAGCATTTATAAGTCTTCGCCCAGTAGAGGTTTGTATTTGCTTACACGGCTGAATTTACTCTGAGGCCAAGCAAACTAAGTGGAATCCAACTTAGAAATGTGCGTTGGTGCTCCAGGCCAAAACTCAAAAGTGACACACTTTTCTCTTTCATATTTTCTTGCGTGTATAAGAGAGGGCAAGATATCGAACTTACGCCAAACTGAGCGTCAAGGCAGATGCAGAGATCAAACATGCCCATGCTGGAACTTCAAAAAGGAAGCGAATGGGGCTCACTGTGGCAGGAGTGCACAATTTCATCACACAAAAGGAGTAAAAATGTCAAGGATGTGTCAATGACTTCACCCGAACTGAGCCTAAAATTGGGTGTTTGACATTCTCCGATTTTACAGACGTGACTGAGAAGAAAAGGCAGACACGTGCAAATGGAAGAAATCTGACATTAAAGTCATTGCTTTCGAATATTTCTGTTAGCAATTTCAAAAACTGTTTTTACATTTGGAGCATTTCTGTGACCTGTCATATCTAAATATAACTTGCTCAAAACTATTTTAAAATATATCAGTGCCATTGTTTTGTCTGGAGATGCACACCAGTAATGTATTCTTCCAAGTTATTTTTATAAAAGCGACATAAATATCTTAATTCAACGAAGGCATAGTCCTAGCCCAAGCTAAGTCGTGTCTGTGAAACCGGGCCTTAGGATGTTAAATGTGGCTTATCAAAATGGCCTGCAAGAATAAAATAGAATGAAAATGCTTTAAAGCTTTTCAAAATGCATTCGAGTTCAGGCAACACAAGACTTCAGAGCCCCTTTTTGCTATGTACGATAAACTGATAACACATGAATACCTGTAACAAATAGAACATGTTCAGATTATATTTCACAGCAAAAGAAAAATAAATTACAAAATGATGCCAATTTTCAGGTCCATTGAGAAATTATTTATAACAAAAAATATGCACATCCCATGCTCCATTCCCATCACTGTAATGCATCCAGGTATGCTCGCAAATGCTCGTGATTATTCTTATCAATGTTTCTCATTAGATTTTCATTATTGTAAAACAGCAGAAAAGTTCATTCTGTCCAGACACAATTATTGTTTGAATGTCAAACTATTAATATGTATAAATACTTTACCATTTTATTTTTACATAATGAGAACTGAATTCCCATTAAAAATGCAAAAAGTAAATATGATCTTTAAACAACTTTTCCTTTTGATCTTTATTAGGTATAATCTGACCCAGACACGTTCCTGACAGGTGTAATCAGATTAATCTGTATTACTAAATAATGAACATAAGAAATTATAATACGAGTCATTAATAGTCCAATATTGCACTTCTCGTCACTGTAAAATAGCATAATGTATATCTGAGTGCAAGTGCTAAATCACTCTGTTGAAACCACTAGAAGCTTCCTGAGTGTCAATGCAGACTTTTAGAAGTTCTGCAGGTCACCTGTTTAAGCCCAGACAGGCTATGTCTGTTCATCGATTATATATCTAGAGATACACCTGGCCAGGGATTTGAACTGACGTTTCTTCAGGAGTCTGATAATTCTTCTCAGGAGAGCTCAGGACGTGTGATTTAATTTTACTGCAATGCTCAGCGCTTTAGCTGTTCTCTGTCTTGACCCATTATTGTCACTTTAATACATTTTACTCCTCAGCACTCTGGCTGGTAAAGGTGAGCTCGGTCAGACATAGCAGTTGGTGGTTCAAAGCATTGATGCTGGTTTAGGCATTAGTCAATGAACAATACCTTGTTAGAGCATTTATGAATCTAGATTTATGTTAATAGATATACAGTACACAAATGTAATTTTTAACATTAGTCTAGATACGGTCTGAAAGACTAGGCTAAGAAAATAATCTTTATTCACATTACATTATAGCCATAGGCTGTGTGTCTTTGCCTCTTTTCTTAAGTATACTATTGTTTTTGTTAAAGAGTACAGGGATAGGGATTTTTAAGGTCCCGCTTTGGTCTATGGAGTGTCCAACAACAAGTTTATGTACATAGAAGGTGTAAAAACACAATTGTTTCGTAATAATAGGCAGTTATTCTTACCTTACTTCTTGACTGACACTCATTCATTTATTCGTTCCGCGATTCATCTGTCTAATCCCCTCCTTTCTGCTAGCCTAGTCTGATGTGATCGGTCAGATGGTCTAGTCTGCTGTTCTAGTCTGCCGAATGAGGATCACGAGCTACAGTGTTTGGGGGAGAAGAGTGAAGTTTTCACAGGCAGTCCTAGCAAAAAGTAGGCGGGGACTATATGTAGTGACGTAAATCCACAGCGGTTCGTAAATCGGACTAGGGACGACTCGTTTGCGTAATTCACAGTCGACTCCCTTTTTCCAAGCCAACAACTTTGTTATTCATTCACCTTCGTATTTACAACTTTGCAGACTGCTTATTTTCAAACATGGCAACATTACACACTGCATGAAATGTCATTTTCATGATCTCATCATGTTATGTACTCTTTAATTCATGACAGTCAACTTCGATGTTTCGAAATACTTCCATATATATGTAGGAATAACCATTAGCCAAGAATAATAAGTTCTGTGAAAATGTTTTTTAACATATATCTTCAAGTATCTTTAATAAAGTATACATTTGTTCATTCGAAGATTCATTATTTGGACAGTAATGTGCATTGTTAGTTTTTGCACACAATCTGATTCTCAGAATCAGCAAAGTTCCATATCATGTCCTTCAGAGGGGAAATCAGTTACGCTGAGCAAGCACTTTCTATTCAATGTCCATTACAATTTTTGGGAAACAGTAAAAGATTCTCACTAGAAATCTGGATATTTGACCCACTGTCAATAACTCAGACGTGTAAAGGACGAAAAGACAATGCTGACGAGGCCCAGTGTGCTGGAGATGAGCCAGGCCATCTCTTTGAAGCAGGGATGTGCTTTAATACAATATTATGGAGAAAGTGAGGCGTGGTAAGGCACACAGGGAGCTGTGCTAAAACTCACTAAAGGTTAAAAACGCTTTAAAAAAAAGGGCAGAAAATACAATGATAATGATACCAAATAATTGCTTGGAAGGAGTTCAGAATAGCATTCTATCATACTATTAATATTTATTCATTTGTTTGACATTAAACCATTTCAAGGTTGGAATAAAAATGCGATATAGTAAGGTAAATCAGGTAAACATTCAGTTAGTCTGTTTTTTTTTTCAAATCAACAGTTTAATTATTTATTCGTAAGATAAATATCAGTGACATTGAAGTCTCCTCATAAAAGCAGATCACATTAGCCCTGCTGCCATGAAGACCAAGAAGCTGCTTGTGGTACTTTGAGATAACGATTAAAGCTTGAAAAGCTATAAAAGGATTGTCAAAACTTCAACTTTGCAGGAAGCACTTGGAAGTCTGTGAAAAAGGAGACAGTACCACCAGGCATTGAGACTTGAGTGCCTACAAAATGAGAATCAGGACAAGAGATGGTGTGAAAGTGACCCAGACGTCAGCTACAACACCAAAGAGAGTTGCACATTTCTTTGGTTGAAATGGAAAACAGTCCAAACTTCAACAATCACTTTGAACTTCACAGATTCAACCTTTCTTAAGGAGTCAGAGAAAGGCCAATGGTGTCACACCTGGAGTTTTCTAGACTTCACGCGACAAACCCAAATACTGGGCTAAACTAGAACAAGTGTTATAATTAAGGGTAACGCAGATGTGGCCAAATACTGAAAAAACCTCGAGGAAAAACTGAGGAAAGAACTTTGTTCCTGGTATGAAGAGTTGTTTTCCAATAAAACAATGTCCCGAAGCAGTTAAAACGTCATTTAAAAGGTTTATGTTCTGAAGTGGCTTCACCGAAATCCAAACTTGGATCGAATCTACAATTCTGAATTCTGAAAGCAAGGTAACAATCCAAGTACACAAACTGGGGATAAATAAAACAGAAATAACTAAATTGTTAATAATATTTAATTTGTTTTACTGACAGGTTTAGAAACAGTTATAATTGGATGTAACAGAACTAAATATAACAAGGCACAGGTGTACAGCATGTGATTTAGATCTTAATCACATGTCATAAATAAAAATATGCTTATATTTGAAACCTGAGCAATACGATTTGCGTCACAGATTGAAAAAACCAATATGGGATAAAGGTCACCTGGCTCCATACACTACTGCCCTGTGAAACCAAAGACAGATAATATCTAAACTAGGGGAAAGGGCACATCACAAGACCTCGTGCCATCTCACAATCCAAAGCCATGGAAGGAATGCAGTATTCACACTGACAGCATCCGACATTTGACAACAGATCATGATACAATAAAAATATGAGTATTTACCCTCATGTGTGGGCTGTCACTCATTTTTGAAGATGCAAATTCGATGAGATCTGCCCGGAGGTCCACCAGAAACTTCACCCCTCCATGAGCCTTACTTATGTGCGCGAGCAGATGTCGGTACCGGGGTGTTAGACTGTATCGTAGCCTGTCTTCTACCTGCAGGATGGTGGCTGGATCTCGCACCTGAATGTCCAGCAACTTTCCAGCCAGATCAGAGACCCCTCTGTGATCCACTCCGAAATCATGAGACAGTTTCTCTAAAAACTCTAGTCTCTGTTCTTTCTCCAGGCATTTGTAAAAGTGCATGAACTCCAGACTGTTTGATTCAGGTGGAGGTGGAGATTTGTCTCTCATCTCGTAAGTGGGCAACGGGACAACTGTCTTTCTCAAGATCGCTTCCATGCTACGGTGCTTTGCGATGGAGGAGCACGAAGAACTGCTTCTTAACTCCCACGCCCTGAGCCCCAGAACCGTCTTTGAAACAGCCCCGTGTCGATAAGACTTTAGGAAAGCGCGCACGGGTATATATATGTGGAATAGTGTCATTGCGCGCCGAAAGCAATTGGAAAACGCGTACCAAAATAAACCCTGTATACAATGTTACAATGCACGACCACTTCCGGTATCTCTTAAAGGAGCCGCGCACCGATCAAATGCGCAACACAAAAAGACAGCATTACTTGGTTTAAAAATACTACGTAGTCTCACAAAAATAATATAATAAAGGAATATTTAGTTATTACGCAGCCTGGATGATTAGTTCAAAGGGATAAAATGTAATCTACGAAAAGCAGCAGTGGGGTTTTCATTATATTAATTAAATTTCAAGTTATTCCATGTTGTTCTGTGATTTCTACAAGTACACATATGAATGGATTATATTTATAGTAAAAATATGTCCACCCAGCTCAACCAAGCTGAGTTCAAGACGCAAAGCAAAGATTTGCAGGGACGTATCTAATGTTTGTAAATATGGAATATAAAATCCACATTTTATTGAATACTAATAATTCATCATACACAATTGTGAGGCCATGCAATTACAAGAAAGGCATATCAAATAAGTGGTTTGCAGCATAAAAAAGGGTATTGTAAGAGCTCTTTTAAAATATTATTCATAAATATTAAAAAATAGTAAAAACGTTATATATGATGAAGCATTAAAAACCTTAATAAAGTAGTGAGATGACTCAAAACCATCTCTTATTTAGAAATATTGAGTTGAAACGTTCTTATGTGGTAAATAATATACTTTGATTGAAATTCTATATTCATTAATGTAATTTTTTAAAGTCTAGGTTAATTGTCTTTCAAGAGGAGTTTTCTTTATATGTTAATTGTTTAAAAGAGGTAAATAGTACAAACGCTAAATATTTATATTCTTTGTTGATGGATTTTGGTTTCCCAGTGTGATTTTTACAGCGTTAACTATCCAGCTTTTTTTCTTTTGTTTGTTTGTTTATGTAATAAATGTGGAATTATGATGTACAATTCACTACAGATTGTGCAGGATGAATGTTCATTTTGCCTTTCGGTTGTTAATCATAAATCTTTATAAAGGATAAAAAAACCTGAACATATTAACCAACCATTAAAGTCAGAGAGGAATTTCAACCAATGAGGTGAGGTTGAGGCGGGATTACATTGTCCTCCGACCAATGGCAGGCGGGAAGAGAGTGTCTGCGAGGCCTACTTTGCGACACTTCGGTTTGGGGTGTTGGTTGATGTAGAAGTTAAAGCAGAAAAATATAGCGTTAAAGAAATTTCGCAGTCACGTCCAATTTTAAATACTTGTTTTATGTGACTGTTTAGTGAACACTCTATTAGTGAACCTCACAAATAAATTAGATCCTTAAAAAATTTGATTTGAACGTCATTCGGAGCAATCTTTCGTAACTGGGGGTTCATGAATGTAAGCAATAAACACACAAAAGCCTAAAACTTAGTAAAATCTGCTTAATTTTGCAAATTTGTTTTAAATGGTAGATGTTTTCTAACTAACTTAGTTCTCAGCGATCACTGTACTTGGTTTCACGAGCTACATTTGCATGTTTAAAACCACGTGGTTAGAAGTTGCAACATGCTTCGCATATTTAATTCATTTGAGTGATTTTGATGACGTTTGCTAATATATCTAACGATAGATAACCTGTTTTCCGTGCTGTTGTAAATGACATGAAACTGCATGATCCTGTTGCATTGCTTGACGTTAGATTTCAGAGATGGCAGACGACTCCAGCTCTCCAAAAGCCACGGGAAAAGAGCTGCGAGATGATCCCTGCTCGAATGGAGATGCACTTGTGTGAGTACAGCTGTTAGTGAAATTGCAACACACCCCAGAGCTCTTACAGAGGACTGTTTTATACATCATACACAAATGTTACATTACATAAACACTTGTCCAAATAGTTGAGATAGATGCCCGATCTTGACTTACAGCCACCCTGTAATTGTGCTGTTGCTGGCACACATTGCATTCAAATGAATTGTCTATGTGAGCGTACACGTGAACTAAATATTTGTTATTCATCGGAGAACAAGCACCATTTAATAGCAACACAAACAACAGCTGCACAATATTATACACTGCGCTGCACTTTGCAGCAGGAAACGCCTTTCGTGTTGCTGCGAAAGATGGAGACAAATGGAGCCAACAAATGATGCGCACCAGAAACCGTAAATCTAACGAAGTGTGAAGTGAGCGCGATAGAGCTGGCATTCATTATTCAGAGAGTCGTACTCCATCTTCTTCTTTATGAATAAATTATTTTACTTTGATATCTAATGCATTATATCGACGCTGTAATGCCGGGACATCCATCCGTTTCTGGCATTTGTAATTAATCTAATGAAAGACACCTGTAACTGATGCTGACAGCAGCCTGTTGTGAGGAGGCCTGCTGCCACGCTGTCACACAGTCCAGTGAAGGGAGACGTCTGTTTGGGAACAGATAATGCAGATTAAGAACTCATGAGAACTAATGGCCTTTCTTTTGGTAATCTCCTCTCTCGTGTATTCCCACCCGTCCTTTCTTTTCATCCCATGTTCTCGTCATCTTCTCTGTGTTCTGCAGCTTGAAGCCCAAGAAAAAGAAAGCAAAGGAGAAGTCCCTGCCGTACGGGAATGCGAAAACACACAAAAAGGTAGTTTTTCAATGTCACCGTTCATTTTCCTTTCGTTGTG
Source organism: Triplophysa siluroides (assembly GCA_006030095.1). NCBI lineage: Eukaryota > Metazoa > Chordata > Actinopteri > Cypriniformes > Nemacheilidae > Triplophysa > Triplophysa siluroides. The sequence goes on along the minus strand of VCII01000102.1, from coordinate 231,429 downwards.
CCCCTGGGATTCTCACTTCAAGTCTGGCTTAATTAAGAGGCGCTGTTAGCTTTGGTGCGAAGGGATATTTAGATATTTATGCAGACGTATCATTCAGAGCTTTCAGCCCATTGAAATAGGTTACAGAAAGAGACCCAGATATAACAAGAAAAGACTGTAACACTGAGCATAATCTTAAACCGTTTAGTCAGTGGCCAATTTGCATGCAAAGTTGCCACTTCCAAGCAAAGTTCTACTTTACTTGGGTTCAGTTGAGGTGTAACCTCGATTCTATTGAAACCATATAAACAATTATTCAGTAGCGGTGAGTTGATCCTTCTCTGACAGAGCCTAAAATCATCAGAGTAATAAAATACCGGCTCCTCTTTGCCATCAACATTGTAAGGTTTGTGCTGGTTGAAAGGAAATCCTTGATCAGGATGTCAAATCCTCCTTTAAACAGTGTAATCTTAACTATTCTGGACTGTACGATTGTCCTTATTAGGTATCATTATGTGTAAAATCGACTTGTTGTACTTTACGATTATGTAGGTCTGTTCTTTAATTCAAAACACTTCTGCCATGCAGATTTGTTTTGTAGTGGAATGTTCTTGACACCTCCGGGCTCTGGCTTGGCCTCATGTGATGTAGACAGCTTTCTCTGATAGCAGGTTGTGAGCCATTGATGAGATTGGGCAACCGACAAATACCCATGCTTTCCCCCTGCACTTTTACATTAGCGTTATGCAGCTTGAGTTCTATCTCTTTGAACGAAGGCGGTAAAATGGTCTATGGAAAATCAGTGTTTTTCTATCTGCTCAGGTAAAAGATGAAATGAATGTACTGGTCAAGTCAAGCTTGTAGTTCGTTCTCTGAATCAGTTTGCTCTGACATATTTATTTTTAATCCAAGGGTTTAGTGATGGACCGATGTCAGCTGGGCTAATAATAGTTTTTTGGCCATTTGAACGTATTAATAGTTCCCCATAAAAGAAACATAATGGTTTCGCAGACATGGATTAGATTAAGCCATGAGTCTAGGTCCTAGTTAAATTAAAGCGTTTAAGTAGTTTTTACAAACATACCTTAAAACATTGCTTGTGTGCCTTTTGAGAAAAACCGGTGACACTGCTGTATTTTAAGGTTATGTCAGTGCAAGTTGTTTTCAGTTTAGATGGCTGTAACATTTATATTAGAAACCACAGCTATATGTTTGGATAAAGCTGTGTATGATGTGTTTAAGCTGGGCACTTACATTTTTGTGTTTGTTTCCTTTGCCGTGGTATAACAGTATGTGTCCCTAAGGATTATATATGCCCTAGGCCACTCTGCTTTTGAGATAATGGTATTGGTTAAAGCAATTGAAAAATCTATATTACTGGTGGCTTGAGTTATTGCTAAAACAGTGACCGCACCCACGAGATCAAGCCAATAGTGTCACTAAATGTATTTGCCGGAAGAAAAGTTCAGCCCTCAGCTTGTGCCGGTTTGTTTATCTTTCAGATGAAAACGAGTAAAAAGGAGAGCATGGACTTTGAAGACAGCGGTGACAGAAGGTACATTGAGACTGCCGTCCCATGCGATGGTATTTTTAGTAGCAACTTCTGCACATGTAATATCCAGATCCAGGTTTGATTTAGAGAAATGACCTCAGTGCCAGCAGCTGCACTTGGAAATGAGTTTTAATCCATTTACGATTCAAATATGCAATCACATGGTTTTTTCTTGCCTTTGGGGTTGATGAAAATTAATTCTGATGATTTGGACGTGCACGATTCTGGACAATATCCATTCTGATTTTCTCGCCGCGTTGGCTGTCTTTCAGGAAATTAATTTATTTATTGGAAAGAAAGCTGTGGCGTGTCCGTAAAGTAATAAGTGAAAAGCTCTCGTAACGGCCGAGATGCGTGAGGATGCTGGGGTGGGGGGGTATAGATTGGAGCCTGGGGCTCTAGCCATTAATCTGCAAAAGCAAACATTTAACATAAAAAAATGATGGAAGCACGCTCATCTGATTTTCCATCTGTCTTCTCCAAGCTGCTTTGCAAAAGTTGGAGCGTCTCGTTGACTAAGGTTCCGCGTCTGTCTGGCGATAGAAACGGCACGTCTCTAATCAAGGACTGTGACAATCAGACGCTTTGTAAATCAGGTCCGGTGATTGCTAGGGGGAAGCTGATTTATGTGACGCAGGTCATGCTTAAAACCGCTAAAGGTGCCCGAGTGCTGTTCTTAACACTTAATCTCTTTGAAAGTTCGGCACTGGATTGAATCGTTTGTTATGGTAATTGTAATTAATTGATTTGGTCCGCTCACCTCCCACCGTATCTGAATCATGCTTTATGAAAATGGAAGCTCACATCTCTCCGCAATTATCCTTGTGTGTAATTACTGTAATTATATAATTATCATCAGCAGCCATTAAGCAATATTGTGTAATCACAGTAATTTAGTCATTGTCATTGGTCAATGAATGTTTGTCCTTTTAGTGTTTTTATAGGCTTTCAAATGTGTTTTTTGGCTTTTTGTCTCTGTAAGGCTCCAGCTGGATGTGAAGGAAGAGCTAAAGGAAGATCCAGATTTTGTAGTGCAGGGGAAAGGGAAAAAAAGGAAGAGAAAAACAGATCACACTGATGGACCTTCATCCACTTCAGAAGCTCCTTTGTAAGTGTTTGCCAGTTGTGTGTGGAATGAGTAATGTTGAGACAAGCCTAGTATATTTTTAATATATATTTCAATATATAACGTATTCTGTTAGTGTCTTTCTAACACAGTATGTTTGTAGATGCAAAATCTAAATCCAGAGACTTCATTGATATAGACTTGAATTCTTCATTTATGTGCAGTGTTATTGGAAACGGGGGTGAAAATTAAACTCTTTACATTTACTGTCTACTTTTGTTTATGAAAGGCCGAAAAAAAAGAAGAACGTTATGAAAGAGGAGGGCCAGATGAACTTGGCAACAGTGAAGAAGGAAAAGAAAGAAGCAAAAGACAAGGTGGGTTTTACTTGGAATGCATTAACGTTTTTTGACTACATAGAAAATAATGGCTGACAGAAGACGGAAATATCAGTCATTTTAAGATAATAGATTAAAGAGGATTTCTTGTTTAAAAAAGCAAAAGCTACATTTCTAAAACACATTGGAAAATTAAGGTTGATTTTGTACCATGCAGCTTGGCTTTTATATTAACGTATTCATCAAGTTATTTAGTTTCGTAAGAGTCTTTATTAAAACTTTAAATGTGACGTTTAGGCAGTGAATAGGTATGTTAGCACTTGGTGTGTTTTTTTTTTCTCTCATTTACTGTATGCTTTGGTAAGAGCATGGCGCTAACAACGCCAAGGTCACGGGTCCGATCCCAGGGGATTGCACATACTTAGAAACAAATGTGTAGGATAATGCAATGTAAGTCGCTTTGGATAAAAGCGTCTGCCAAATGCATAAATGTAAATGTATTCAACTTGACTTGCACGTGCAGGTCAACATCAACTTTGCCTTCACAATTACCCTTCAATGTGATGGATTTAAAAGACCATGCCAGGAAAGGGATTGCATGTGCTGAAAGCCATCATTCTGTTCAACAATTGTTACTCTCCCCTCTTGATAGTCATTTTACTGCTGCAGAGTGCAGTTTTTGGGAACATCTCATGCAGAGCTAGAAATCTTATTCTCAGGGGAGACAGCTTTTGTTTCTAGCGTACTGTGAAAAGGTGACGTCTACACTGCCCTTCAGGACTTCTTTTAGGTCGGGTGTTGCCTATTGTGAGATTGCAATTTTTCCAAGTAATTTTATCTTCGCAAAAATGAATGTTTTGTCACCACCGTCCAAACCAGAACAATTGTTAATGAAAAGCGAAATAACATCAGTCACAATTACCTGTAAGCATCACTGTAAGAACTTTGAAAATCAAGACTTGCGCTCAAAATTTAAATGGCTGGATTCAGATTATCACACATCCTGTTTTGACAGTTTCACAATGTTACGTGTTCACCTGAGAATCTTATTTCTACCATCACAAACATTGATTTGGGATGTCATGTTTCTTCTGCTAGGTGCTCTGGAGGTGATATGTTCAATTAGTGTTGTACCAGCATTTAAGTCTTGGAAGTTGAAGCTAAAAATATATTTTATTTGGAGTTTTTATTTGGATTTATTAAAGGTAGAAGAAAATTACATTTCAATATTGGAACTATTGCTGGTTCTTTTTATGCAGTTATCATAAACTGACCACCGATTTGCAGTTCAAACAGCTACAAACCCAAACCCTACAAAGTTAATGGCCTCTCTTTTTTTCAAAGGTAAAAAAAGAAAAGGGAGACCGTCCTGTGTCTGTAAAGAAGAAGAAAAGCAAGGAAGAGATCGAGGCAGCCAGGGCCCTGAAGTTAAAGAAGAAAGAAGAGGAGGAGAAACAGCGGTGGAGATGGTGGGTTCTCTGAAATCCCCTTTCTCGAGTTTGGAAGCTAAACACTTATTTATTTTCACCACTTTTTGACACTCTGAAAGGTGGGAGGAAGAGAAGTATGAGCATGGGATTAAATGGAAGTTTCTGGAACACAAAGGGCCATATTTTCCACCCGAGTATCAACCTCTTCCAGATGATGTGAAGTTTTACTATAATGGTAAGTGTTCAGAGCACACAAACAAAAAAACATTGTCTAACCATTAGAGATGGTTTGTAAAGGTCGACCAGACCCACAAACATTGGTTGGATCAAGAGTTGATGCATATTTTATTATCTTTTTTTAATATTTTGGTAAACTGAACAAAAGTCTCTTCACATCCTAATAGGAATCAATCTTAATACTTATTCAGAAAACATTTGTCCAATCATTGCATTTGGTCTGGATGTCCAGGATTGCAATTGTGTGTTTCGTTAAAGGTGTGGCTTTGAACACTAAAGGGATCAATGCTTTTTTATAAGGAAAAGTACATCAGTAAAGAATTTCACAGAAAAATATAATTTGCAAAGTGACCAATTGAGAGAGCTGGTCCGAGAACAAGGTCAGCCACTGAGTTCAGGGGTTAACACTGTTCCTCTTAAATTTCCAATTCTGGCACACAGCCCAGCTCGAGCGTGGCTTTTCGGCTAGTGTTGAGAGCGCGGGTGTCTTTAAACTCGTAACTTGAAGGTCAGAGTCCTCCATTAATATACATTCAGTCATGTGTAGTAGAGAGGCGTTTCCGTAATTCAAACATGTTTTTGAAGGCCCAGGCCATTCATCTTTTTACAATAACCCAGGGGGAATATTTGGTTTTGAGACCTCTGAACGTTAAGCTATAAATGCAGTTTTGATTATATCTGCTCGAGGTCATGACTCTCCGTGGTGCATTTAAAACCTTATATCGCAGGGTGGACAGGTGAAACGTGATGACTTGCCTTAACGTGGTTACAAAACCAAAAACATTTGCCCTTCTGTGGGAAGTCTGTTGAAACATGATGCAATTTACTGTATCTCTGCACTTTGCTGAATTGTCTTTGCAAATATACACATTGTTTCAATTATTTTCTACTTTACTGTACTATTTGCTGAGGACTACAACACTAGGCTAAGCACTAAGTATCACTATTTCTTTTGTTCATATTTAGAGTTAGAAAGTACAAAAGTATCAAACGCGTAACTTAAACTGCATCTGTGTGCTTTGTAGATATTAAGGCCAGTTTGTGATGCTTCAAATCATGCAGCTTATTGAGGAGAGATGTTTTTTTTTGCTCTTTCTTTGATTTAAAAATAGACAAAACTATTCTCTTCACACTCGTGCGTGCGTGTGTGTGTACGAGAGAGCCTAGTCAAATGTGATTGTACAGATTTCTAGGTTTAAGCCACAAAATTGTCAAATTACTTTTGTTTGGTTTTTCACACAGATGTGCCTTTAATAAGTAAACGTGAATGTCATTTCAGGAAAAGCAGTGAAGCTCAACCCGCCGGCAGAGGAAGGGGCTCTTTTCTTCGCTCAGATGCTGGATCACGAATACACAACGAAAGAGGTCTTCCGCAATAACTTCTTCAGGGACTGGAGGAAGGTAAACTGCTCATACACTTGTAAGCCCGGCTCTATTCTTAACCAGCTCTCTGTAGTCTACATGAAGAAAAACATGACCCATTTCAATTCCAACCGTGTTTACTACCTTTGTGAAGACCATGGCAGTTTATTGGATGCCCGGGACTTGATCTTCTCTCTTTGGTACTTCACTGCAAGCAATTACATTTTTGACCTGCTCACAACAAGCACGAAAAAGCTGTTTCTGCTGCCTGAAACATCAAATATCATCCGATTTGTTGATATTGTGTCATGTCCCACATTTAAAAAAATTTGGACCGAGTGATTGTTTTCGCTAAAACGCTTGTTTAGGGCACAGAGTCATGGTTTTATGCAACACAATTATTTTCTCCATTAAACTTGACGTATTTGTCTTGGTTGAAGTATTAGTGTTAATTGAAAAAAAATCTCATTTTAAAGGAACATTGCTCTCAGCTGTAAACGTATTAAAAATGAATTGTTCTACCTCAGACTAATGTTTAGACAAAAGTTTTACGGTCACACGTTTATGGTCCCTCTAGGAGGGGCGGGTGTCAGGTTGTAAGTATGAGACGGTTATGAAGGGATGGCTCTGCTTACAGCATCCCAGCAGGCCTCGGGGCGTATCATGCAGAATTAATTTCGTGCTGCTTAGTGCTCAATGCTCTTGAAAATACGATTTGTGTAAAGGCATTGATATGCTAATCCAGACAACTCGCTTCCCGCATATGAACAAATCCAATTTAACTGTTTTATTATAACACGGAAGCCCCTGCTCGCTTCACTGAGCACAGTCTCCGCCCCGTGCCCAGCTGTCAATCACAACATCGAGCGAGAGAGGAACTCGAGTGACGCTGAGACACCAGCTCTATAATTATAGGACTTGGAGGAAGTGTTTGTTTCGGCGTGTGTGCTCTTTGCTTTCGTCTGAAATGCAGCACATGTGGCAATCGCAAAGTATGCACATCGTGCCCACGACCCATTTAATATTTACTAATGGAGACTAATCTGTCGAATGCCACCGAGATTTCACCGGATAATGAATTCTGCGCGTTTCAATATAAGGCTTCTCGTGCTTGCGGGCACATTCGTTGACTGTAGTACACCAATTAGGAATAGAGGTCAAGGGAAAGTTTTTACTCTGGTTTACCGTGAGGGAAGAAATGTGTTTAAGTAGTTCTTGGTGTTGGGTAGGGCAACACTTAGGAGGGAAAAGTGGAAAGAAATAAAAATGCAATGATTCAGCCATAAGTTGCGAGTTGGAAACATCATTAGTGGTGTTTTCTAAGGCAATTGTGTTATTGTTCTTTAAAACATCTAACCTTAGGCATTAAGCGTAAATGCATTACCCGTACCGCACCGTTTGTGCTACAGAATTGCAGCTTCCAATCATGTGGCTTGTTGCGAATGGGTGTGCTTTTACTTTTCGAAGTGGACTGACTTATGATTTGCATCTGACGGAAGAAGAATTACAGATTTACTTTAAGGCCTGGGTGATTCTAATAAAAACTTTGGTTTCAAAGATGTCAAACATGGTTAAAAAAATATATGTGCATCAACGACTTGCCTTTTTAAAAACGGGGTCTGACATGTTTAAAAACGTTTCACACTTTTTTTTAACAAAATTGCCTAAAGATGCCATAGTGTTGTTAATATCACTGTGTAAACACTACGACGAGAGAATATTACACTTTAAACTACAGATATAAAGTAATCTGATCCCGCTCGCACATGCGCCAGGTTTAAACAGTCCTTGTTAGAGGATGAAAATGTTTTTCACATTTTTTTTTAAATTAATATTAATTTAATGAATATTTTCATCAATGTTTTGCTTTTTCTGTCATTTAAGAACATCTAGTTGAATATCGAATTAGATTTTCTTTAAATTACAGCAAATAATGCACTCATAGCCATGTTACGGTAATGAGATTTTCAGCAAAAAATTAATCAAACACAAAGACCCGATGTTGAAATTATTATTTTATTGATAATTTATTATCAATTATCTTTATTATGATCATATTTGTTACTAAATGTTTAATATTTTAAATCTACTGCCATGATATTTCAATGATTTTGTGAGTGACCCATCAAGTAACCAAATTATCATAGAAGCTAGACTTGGATCAGTAGAAAACCACATAGCAACAACTAAAAGCACCTTAGCAACCACATACTGTAGCAATGCGCTGGAAACCCTTATGTTTAACTGGCTTTCCATTTGATGCAACTAGCGCTGTAGAAATTGCACACTTTACCTTTAAATATGTTTTTCTTAGAATGCCAGTTTTTCCTCTAACTGGCTTTTGTAAATTAGATGTATTCAACGGTACAGATTCATGAAGCATCCTGCGCTCATTTCTGGTGTAATTGATTTGTTACTTTGTGGTCTGAGCAGAAACAAAAATTCTAAAATATATTGAATCCTCTCTCAGTTCTGCTGTCATTTTGCTCTTTCTCTCTCCTCTGCGCTGGGCTCCGCTCCCTGGGTAATGACCCAGGGGTGCCATTTGTGTAAAGTGTGTATGTGACAGCACAGGGAAAATGGAGGGGGGACAGGTCAGTTGAAATTGCTTGTGTGAGGTCCCATGGTGGCGCTCCTCTTCACTAGCCCCAGGAGGAGAGATTAGAGTAAATCAGTGTTAGTGTGACATTTAGCACCGCAAAAACTATAAGTCACGCGCAGACAGAGGAGAAACGGCGTACGGCAGTCGTGACCTCTGCGTCCGAACCTTGCTTTACTTTTGGTCTGTCTTATCTTTATTCTGTACCCTGTGGAAGGTGGTTATCATTACAGGTGAAGAGGTCTTTGTGTCTTGGGTCATTTGTATTATCTTGAGTGTCTTTTAAAGTATGCTGTAGTTATTTCGTTTGCTCTTGTCAACAATATCCCATAGAAATGTCAGTGCGAAGGGTTGTCTGACTTTTTCGTATTGATTATGTACTGTGGGAAATAAAAAACAGAAACAACACATTTGAGTTTAACTTTTAAGTCACAGTTATGAATGCAGTACCAGGGTGGAATCACGTTCGGTTGATACGGTGTCTATTGTAAAGTATTCTTGAGAGTAATGTTAAAATGCATTTTTAAAGCAACACAAGACAACTAACGCAAATACAAAACAGTCAACAAAGGCATTATGAAATAGCGGTTGTTCCAAGTATTGGATGTGTTCGAGACAATTCTCAAAAATAACTTGCATTTGGAGAAATTCTCGTTTTCCTTGTAAAAATGTTAAAGAATGTTGCAATTTGACGGGAGTTATGTTTAAGTTGACATCTTCTATGTAGCCCATGTATGTTACTATCTGCAGGAGATGACTCTGGAGGAGAAACAACTGATCACAGATCTGAACAAGTGTGATTTTGGAGAACTTCTTGTCATGCACAAACAGAGAGTGGAAGCTAGGAAAAACATGAGCAAAGAGGAGAAGCAGGTGAGTGGTCTTCCCTAACATCTCAATGTTTGGAGCATTCCGGATGCAGGGAATATTCTCGATGGAATTCACCATGTAGTTTCTTCAGTAGCCCTAAACAGGCAAACTGCTCTACAGAGCGCGTTTCGTAAATTCGGTATCTCCTTCAGCAAAGAAGCCACAATGTGACGGCATCTTAGTTCTGTATCAGCCTCCATAGTGCTGTGAAAGGGAGGGGTAGAGTGAGCCATTGGTTGCATTTCGCAACCTCACCACTAGATGTCGCTAAATCTCATACACTGGACCTGTCGCTTGCCAAAATAATCGGGGTACCACTGTACAAACCAAACAAAAGCTTTCCTCAATGGATGGCCCAAACACTTCCATTTAGCTTTTGTGAATGTCCTGCCTCGTTTTTTTATTTCATCTCACCAACATGTTTTTGAATTGTTGAATGTTCTCCAGGTTATAAAAGAAGCAAATCAAAAGATTGTTGAGGAATACGGGTTCTGTGTGTTGGACCACCATCGCGAGCGCATTGGGAACTTTAAGATAGAACCTCCAGCCCTGTTTCGAGGCAGAGGAGATCACCCCAAACAGGGAATGCTGAAAAAGAGGATTCAGCCCGAAGACGTTATCATCAACTGCAGCAAGTGAGACTTCATAACAGTCCACGTCAGCAGTTATTTCACGCTGGCCTTTACATTCTGTAGGGGTTTGAAAAATGAATGAATACAGGGCCTTCAGAAGCACATCGCAGATGTATTCATTAGATATTTTATATATAAATGGATAAGAAGTATTTTTGCTTAAGAGCTATGAAAAAACATGCACTGTATAGGCAATGACAGATTACAAAACCCTGATTATAGCAATTTTCTAAGGTTTTCTAAGGGAGTACAAGGTATGAATTTTCCTCACAGGGACTCTCATATCCCAGAACCCCCAGCTGGTCACCGCTGGAAAGAAGTTCGTCATGACGACACCGTAACATGGCTAGCCAGCTGGACAGAGAACGTACAAGGCTCTTGTAAATATGTGATGCTTAACGCCAACTCCAAACTTAAGGTAGATATCTTTCACACACACACAAAAAAAGAGCTTCTCTCTCTCTCCCTGTTTTTAAACCATCTTCACGTCCTCATCACTCCACGATCGCTCATGTCACCTTGTTAGTAATAAATGTGATCTGATGTCTCGTTTTAGCGCTTGGCCCAGACCAGTCAAACAGCCATCGCATATTCTCGCGTTCTGCCAAATCACGCTCACTTAGTTTCAGCTCAGCACCTCATCTTCGCCCCGTTCCGCTCACTTCCTATCGCTAATTAAATTAGAAAGCAGGAGCAAAGCAATCCTTTTCGTCATTACCGAGTGATGGACACATCTCAGGAAGCCAAATCATACTTGAAGGTGAGCAGATTGTGAAAACCGTTTCCCAGGTGCCTCCGGCCAAGTTTTTCGTTTCCTTTGAATGGTCGTACTTCAGTCCATTCATCCGTCTGCTTCCTGTCAGGCCTTTTATGTGCTGTATTATGAAAGGTTAAGTTATTCTGCGCTGTTTGTGACTATGCTGTTGCCATGGTAACACAAGGTATAGCAGGCACTTTGTGTTTTTGACCAATTAAAGTGCTGGTGGCTGGAATCAGACGAAGCTGACCTCCCGGGCGTAACATGCCGAAATGGGTTTTTAGGAGATGTATTTTCATGCAAAGGTCACACTCATGTTTTTTTTCTTTGTGTGTTTAATGCATTTGATATGTATGATATTAGGTTGTTTTTCCCCACGTGTTTCTTTTTCTTTCCATGCATTTACCATGAAATTGAGGTCTTGTCCCTGTCTGTTAGCTGCTTTGAGGTCACCTACTACTTTCGAGTGAAAAACGTAGTCAGTTTGAATACCAATTGCTTATGTGGAATACAAGAGCGTGTGCTATATTTGACCAAAATAATAAGCGGTCACACTTTATTTTAATGTCCAATTCTGGGTATTAATAAACAATTAACTATGACTTTTGCCTCAGTAAACTACTTATCTTTTGCTTATTAATAGTTAGTAAGTAGGATTAGGTAAGTAGAATGTGGTCATGTTGAATAAAGTGCTATATAAGGACTGATAAACAGCCAAAATGCTAAAAATAGGCATCTTATGAGCAACTAGTTAATGGTGAGAATTGGTCCCTATACTAAAGTGTTACCGAATAAGCTTATACGAATGGTAAATCATTTAAAATAAAGGTAAGCTCAATGCAGTGCTCAAGTTTTTGGGCACCTTCCAGTACAATAAAGTAAGAATAAGAACGAGGCGATACTTCACACCAAAAAAGCTCAAGGTGAGGTAGGTTAAGCTGTCACACGTCAGATCATTCTGGTTGTTGTATGATAATATGTTGCTTTGCTCGTCTTACTTAGGGTGAGAAGGATTGGGAAAAGTACGAGGTGGCTCGAAGACTGAAGTTGTGCGTGGATGCCATCCGAGCTCAGTACCTTGAAGACCTTAAGTCCAAACAGATGGGTACACGCCAGAGAGCAGTAGCCCTCTACTTCATTGACAAGGTCAGGCCTGCCCAGACCTCATTTTGTGTACTTCTGCTACATTAAAAGGCTTTCAAGTAGGGCTGGAACGATATTTTATGCAGTGACTTATGCTCAGTTTCTCAATGAATTGCGGTTAAATGCAGCCACATCCGAAAACCAGAGGGCGCTCTCGCGCAGAAACTCCAAATCCGGGTAAGAGAAGTACGAGGTTCCAGGAAATGCCAATGGGCATATTCCATCTCTGTTCTTGAAACCTTTTCAGGTATTTTCATGATAACAAAGTATATTTATAATGATGATGATTGACGAGTGTTGCTTTTTCAACAAAACCTCATATTAACGACTCGTATGCTTAATAACGTAGTGATTTTAGATCGAGCAGTACTTCCTACTCATCAAAGAGCCGTAGTTCACAGAAGAGCTGTGCATGAAACACATAATCGAAGCCTTGCGATTTCAGAATCGCCCTAGTCATGTCTAATTATTGTGAATCACAATATATATCGTTCCAGCCCTACTTTCAACCATGATCAGATCATTTCAACTTCATTGTGCATTTCTCAGAGAACTTTGTGCAGATTGTAACGGCCAGAAAAGAAGAGTCATTACTCGCATTCCCATCATGTAGATCAGAATCTGTATTCTGTTATTTACCCTGTGTGACGCACAAAATGCACTTTTGAAGAGTCATTTGCATAGCTCTTCAAACAGCTATGGTTTATACCGACTATGGGCTGTCAAACTTTAGACATGACAACACGCAGCCAAAAGAAAGTAATCCAGAAAGCTTTTGTGCTGTTCTCGTAAGCCATACAAAAGCTTAAAACTCAAATTTAACTCGCATTTTACTGATAGTCCTCACGTCCACTGTAGCAGGTTAGATTCTTTAAAATTCTTTTGTGTTTTAGGGAAAAAAATGTATAAGAGCTTTCACAGCTTTTTTCTACTTTCGTGTGGAGATACTGGATCAATGGTTAAATCCAATATCAAAGGTTTTACATGTTAACTAGGTTAACCTTCTGGTGTCTGAGACGGCATCAATGCATGTCGGAAACACGTTCAAAAACATCTTCAGTGGTGTTTCTTTGTTTGTATGAACCCTGCAGCTGGCTCTGAGAGCAGGTAATGAAAAGGAAGAGGGCGAGACGGCAGACACCGTGGGTTGCTGCTCTTTGCGCGTGGAGCACATCACCTTACACGACACACTGGATGGTGAGAAGTGTGTGGTGGAGTTCGACTTCCTGGGTAAAGATTGCATCCGATACTACAACAAGGTCCCTGTGATCAAAAGGGTAAGACCGTTTCGAAAGAGGAGATTGTGCTGTTTTCAGTTGCCTTAAAGGGGAAGTGTGTAATATACACCATTACTCAGACAAAATAGATGGTGTTGTCCCAAACTGGGGCGCCTGAACAAACAGGATGCAATTCCATTCGGTGGTGCAATATTATTACCCACTTCAGCTGTAATTACAGTGTTTGCAAGATAGGAAACCACTGATATTTCTCAACGTTATGTTTTTCCTTCACAAACTTGCCATTAATTCAGTAAAACCGTTTAATAGTTGGTTAGTTTTCTATTTTATTGTTGTTTGACATAAAATGTATTAAATAGAGGGCTGCCAAAAGATTAATCGTGATTAATCGCATGCAGAATAAAAGTTTGTGTTTACATAATATATATCTTTGTGCTGTGCATAATAATTTTATATTTATTAACGCATACACATCCATGCATATATTTAAGAAAAATAAAAAAATTATTAAACAACTATATATAATTTCAATTGTTGGTAAATATAAATAAATACATGTAAATATTTCCTAAATATGTATACATGTGTTTGTGTTTGTATTTATAAAGTACATACATAGACATATATTATGTAAACACAAACTTTTATTCTGGATGCAATTAATCGCGATTAATATTTTGACAGACCTTAAATACGTATACATTTATAAATTTTTTATATATACATATATTTATATATTTTTCTTTTATTAATGAATTAGTGTATTTGTATAAAAAGTATATAGAATATTTTTTTCAGCATATATATTATTTACATCTTTGATCTCGCTGTCTAAAGCCATAGTTGCTCACGAATTTAGTCATTAACGGTTAAGTTTTAATACAGTGTGTATATATGTTGGAAGTCGGAGGGGTGGAAATGTCTGCTGGCAGATCTTGTTTGCTTGCCTAGATTTCATAATGTAAATGAGAACATTTGAAAGAAGCCCATCAAGTGAAATTTAATTAGTTTCTGAATATCTTAGTTTATTTGGCGACAGACGGCCTTTGCGGAAATGTCAGATATAATTGCAGGTATCGTCTAGCACCGACACACACTTCCTGCTCGCACTGTTTTAGTCCTAATGAATAACAATTAAATCCTTTGGAGGTCACATGTCGTGAGCCATCCAATCAAATACAGTTTAAGTTTCACTACTTTGTGCAAGTTTGGATTTCTTTGCCTCCATTGAAACACACAAGATGCTTTTAGGAAGCATTGCTGGGATAAAATGCACATGTGTCAAGTGTATTCTCATGAAAGCAAATACAAATGCTAAAAAATTCAGCTTGTTTCTCATAGGTATGCTAAATATAATTTCAAGAGTTGTTTAAGACTTTTAAACCTTATTGTAGACATATCTAGACACATTAAGGTAAATGTTAAAGTGACGGTTCACCCAAAAATGAAACTTTACTCGCCTTCTTGTCATTTCAAACCTGTATGACTTTCTTCCGCAGAACACAAAAAAATATATTTTGAAGAATGTTGTTAACTGGCACCCATTAACTTGGGTTTTGTGTCCATACAATAGAAGTGAATGGGTGCCAGGGCTGTTCCAATAGCTTCTTTTGTGTTTCCCGGAAGTAAGTAAGTCATACAGGTTTAAAATGATAAGGGGTGAGTAAATGATGACAGAATTTTCAATTTAGGGTGAACCATCACTTTAAACATGTGCGATCATGTTAATTGCCCCATTGAGAGAATTACTGTGATTATTGAAAAGATATTCAATCACTTTTGCATATTAAATTGGGGAAAATCTGTCATTGCCCGGCGTGCGGTCTGTTTACTTTTTGTTCATGCATTTGGCTCAAGGATAAATTGTTATTCAAATGAGTCTGATTTAAAAGCATCACATCTGCTACCATTAATTAGTTCCATGCATATTTTAGTCGGTTTATTTCGTAGGACTGAAGCAAGACAGGACTTCTGCGAAATGTCAAATATAATTGAAAGTGTCTCTCTCTCTTTCTGCCAGCCTGTGTTCTGTGCATATGATAAACACGTGTTTTCCGTTTTAGGTTTTCAAAAACCTCAAGCTTTTCATGGAAAGTAAGCAAGGAGGAGACGACCTCTTTGATCGACTGAATGTGAGTGTAATGTTCTGAAACTGAGGCAAAGAGTCAAAGATTTTTCATTCCGAGTGATTCGGTACTCGGGAGACTTGCATCATAAAAGCATGTGGTAAAGGATGCTGCTTTTTTCTTTTAGCCTGTTTTTCACTTTTTAGTCTTAATTTTTACAGTGGAGGTATTCTGGATCGTAGAACCTTGGAGAGAGAAAAACTGTTTGTGAGCGGAAGGGTGGGAGGGTTTGCATGAGGTCAGGTTGGTAATGGTGGGCCGTTATGGAGGGGGGAATGCTAATCTGCACTCTGGGCTTTTCCGATTGACACGGCAAAGGCCGAGTGAAGGGGTGAGCGAGGGAGGATGCGGTAGAGACTAATGCTGGCCCACTTCCACAAAGTACTGCAAATCTTATTATATGCCACTGTGCTTAAGCTCGAGCATGTGTGTGTGTGGAAGTGTGCATATGCCGTTTAGAAAAATAAATGTCTTGATCTTGGCTAAAATCCTAACCATCCTAACAGAATCTGTTTAGACAGGAAGAGGAAAGATGCCTCATGATGAAATTGATGACATCATTTCTATACGAACATTTAAAAAGCTGTCTTCTGCTTAACTGATTCCTAAAATACAACCATAGAAATGAAAGACATGTTTTGGTTTCTAATGAACAATTCTTTTTGGGATGAGGGATTTGTTTGAGTAATACGGTCTCTAAAAGTAAAGCTATGTTGAAACCACACACACAGACAGACTCTCAGTTGATTCTGGGTGTTCTAACCCGAATGTCACTGTGTTCCTCAGTGACCCACTGCATGGTGAACAGACCAACATGTTCAGCATGTGCCATCAGACAACAGAGCGTGTGCCTGCCAAACATTAGCATCAGCTGACCCGCTAGGACACAGCTGCTGTCATTAACATTTAGCATCCTTAACAATAGCGCACATGGTATTTTAGCTTCAGTTAGGTAGCCATTTATCTATCAGCTTCTAGTGTACATAACGCTTGGGATCACTAAGTGCAGAAAAGTGGAGTCATTGTTTCCACATATTCCGAACTTTTAGTTAATTTAGTTAACAGAAAAGTTAGAAAGGGCTTTTTGAAAGTTTTTGAAGGAGCCTGATGTGGGTGAACATGTTTGCATAGCACATCTGAAAGCTCTTTTTTAAGACATGCATTTCTGCTGTAGATGTAGCATTAGAGGCAGATTTAATGGAAATGTTTTCTTTATGCCTGGAATATACAACCCACACTCCGCCACTCACAAATCCATTAAAGCTGGAACGCACGTCTGATGTCTTTGGGGAGAAAAGGAACTTGTTCTTTTGAGACTGCTCATAGATGTCTCTTTCTGTCCATTTTTGACTATAAGTGCAACAGCGCCATCTAGTGTCGTGCAGCGAGACAAAAAATAACCGTTTTTATGGAAATACTTGTCTTAACGTTTTGTTTTTTGTCTTGACAGACCCAATTGCTGAACAAACATCTGAGCTCTCTGATGGAGGGCCTGACTGCAAAGGTTTTTAGGACATACAACGCCTCCATAACCCTGCAGCAGCAACTCCAGAAACTGACCAACAGTGAGCATCTTTTTGTCTCTTGTCTGATCTTTCTTTTCGTTTTTGTCTGGTCTCCCCTCTAGCACTCGATCAGTCAAGTAAACATAAAAATCATGACTACCAGCACAGATGTTCAGTCATGCCGTCATTCAGGATATGCATTGCAACACTTGGTTAAGTGATGCCGATATGGATTGCTGTCAGAGATTTGTACATTCCGTGGTGCATTTTGACAACTGCGATATGGATTTTGTTAGTATGATGGTGTGTCTTCGCTGTCAGCGAGCAACGTTAAAATCAACAAAGCTGTCGACAGCGAAAGGCTCGACGGTACTGTCACGCACCGCTTGCTGCAGTTTCACATGATGCGAGCTATACACATGAATAGTTTGGGTCTATTGCGAACGCTTCAGTCAACAAAGGTAGCTGTGTTTGTAAAGCTTTGTATATACGCCGTTAAAAAGAGGATTTATCAGTCAAGAGTGCTAGTGTACTGAATATGCTGTTACTTTAACACAGCAGCCCTACATTTACATGTATGCATTTTGCTTTTATCTAAGCGACTTGAAGTGCATTCAAGATCTATATGTTTTATCAGTTCTGCATTCCCTAGGATTCAAACCCATGACCTGTACCAACTGGTAATTTATATTTGAGTAACTATTTTATTTATTTTGCTCCACAAGCAAAGAAAAATGTGCAAAAGCGGTATTAAGCATTGGGATGCCACATAGTGAACAGAGACACTCCGGCTTGCAGCGTTTTACTGCGGAAAAAATATTTACTTATTTGTTTTCTTTTTAGAAAGTAGGATTTTTATTATAATGAATTTGTTTGAATTTGGTATGTTAAACTATGTTTTTATATACCATAATTGCATAAAACTGGTTTTGTGGGTTATAATTATGCCCCCACTTCTTTCGAGTCATTCTGTGATCCATACACACATGGCATAGCATCAAAGTTTAAGAAACGTCTGTCTGAAAAGCTCAAAAACGGCATGTTACTAGTTAGTTTCAAGGGGAATAATGTTCAAAAATTGTTCTATTTTGTTGGACAAATAACCCTGCGTATGTGTGTCTACTCTCGCAACCCCGCAAAAAAGGTTCAGGATTTTTGTTTTGCTTTAACCCCTGCGTGACAAGTGCTGAACATTTTTGCTGTAGATGTGGTGTTAAACATCAGTGACATGTGTTTGTGTTAATGCGCCTGCTGTATGTTTGTGTGCGAGTCATGTGACTGTGAGTGTCATGAACACTGAGATCTGTTGCTCTCTGTGTGAAATGAGTGTAATGGTTTGGTGGAGGTGTCAGATCGCCACTGAGGAACATTTGCTACAAGCCCTAATTTAATGAGCTATGTGCTCGCCTCTCGGGTGTCTTGCGCTGGGCTCGTTGAGATCTTGGAATTGTAAACTTTGCCTGATGAAAACCGCTGAAATGCACATGGCCATGGTAAGAACCTTGCAAAAGAATTTCACAACAGCATAAATAAAAAATACAATTTGCCTCAGTAAAACGCCAAGAGCATTAAATTCTCCTAATTGTTATTCATTTTTATTGTAGTTATTTGCTGTACTGCCTGATAATTCCATTAAGAAAGAATGGTTCTGATAATTATACTACAGTACTATCATAGATTTCTCTCTCTTCATTTTATGTACATGTGTGTCTTTGCCTCATTATTCCTACAGAGAGACTGATAATGTGGCGGAGAAGATGCTCTCATATAACAGAGCAAATCGTGCGGTTGCAATTCTATGTAACCATCAGCGGGCGCCGCCAAAGACCTTCGATCAGTCTATGGCAAATCTGCAGGCAAAGGTGCGATGACCAGAGATGTTCAGATAGTAAATGAAACGAATAGGTCTGGATGGATTTTAAGACTTTTCCTTCATTTCACGCTCCATTAGATTGACAGCAGGAAGGAGCAGTTGGCCCTGGCTAAGAAAGAGCTAAAACAGGCCAAGAAAGATGGCAAAGGGAGCTCAGACAACAAGCTGTTGACGTCAGTATCTCATTCCAGGCCTTTACAAAGGGCCATTTATTTCTTCTCCCAGCCTTTAAAAACTTCTGATGTGAACGTGATTGCTGTTTGTTTGTTTAGTTTGGTGGAGAAGAAGAAAAAGGCTGTACAGAGGTGTGAGGAACAGCTACTGAGGATGGAGGTTCAGGCTACAGACAAAGAAGAGAACAAACAGATTGCCCTGAGCACCTCCAAGCTTAACTACTTGGACCCACGCATCAGCGTGGCCTGGTGAGTTTCACATTCAGACACTGGCTTGTTTTATCTTGGAAATAGAGATTTAGATTTTTTGACAGTTTATCTTTGTTGTCTTCCGCACTTAGGTGTAAGAACATAGAGGTGCCACTGGATAAAATTTACAACAAAACGCTACGAGACAAGTTTGCCTGGGCAATCGACATGACTGAAAATGACTTTGTGTTCTAATAGCGGTTTGATTCTTTTGCAGTTCATCACAACAGTTTTATCAACATCTATATTTTAAGTGAAATTGCTGACTTTAGATTTTATAGCAGTTTGTTGTATGGTGGTATTGTTGGTACTTTTATATTGTTTGTTTTTGTGTGTTTCATCAAATTTGGATGTTTTATGAAGGTTCAATAAATGTTCATTGTATTATAGGGAAACTTTTATAGGGTATTTTTTATGTAAAGGACCAGTTAAGGTGCTTTGCTTTTTGGGCGAATCACAAAGAAACCGCAGGGTTATATTGTAATTCACCACAAACTTAAAGAAATACTAATATTAAGATATTAACAATATTAATAGCAGATTTGGTAAGATTCACCTGCTTAACCAGCAGTACAATCTGCCACCATTGGATAACAAGTATACATGAAATCTTTCCTTAATTTTTAATTCCAGGTCGGATTACTAGGTTGTTTAATACATGTTTAGCTATGTACTGCCTATTTCAACAGAACTTTCATAGCCTTACAAAACTTTCATCGTAACAGTACTACTTTTTAGATAGGAAACCGTAAATATTGTGGTGTTAACAGTAAAGGATACCAGTTAAAGGAGGAGACACGTTTTATGAAACAACTTTATTTCTACAACACATTCAACTGTTTTGGAATGGTGTTAGGTTGGCACTTGGGGTAGTGCTGTTACAATAACACAAAAATTCAGTTCTACAGTTGGTTGTTATAGTGGATTTAAAAAGTTTTCAGCAATGCATTACGGAAATAGGGAAAAGGCTAGAATAGTCACATTATTAGGACTGACTAAACTTTTAGTTAAAAAAAGCATCAAATCAAAACATGTTGGTCACCATAGAGATAAACTTGCTGCTCCTGAAGAGTGTCTTTAGTTTCGGCATAGTTTCTTCCTGTGGAAGACACCAGTAGATCAGGACACAGCATTTTACCACAGAAATCCAGAGGAAATTCACGTCGAATTAATTCAATCAAACGTCAATAGTGTCAAGTCAATATACCTCTACTAGGAGGCTTCTCCTCCCTCTTTGACCTTGTTCTCTCCTCCTTCAATCTCTTCCACTCCTGCCTGAGTCATCAGGTCTGCAATATTCTTCTCCAGGTCATCAATACGTGTGCTCATTTCATCAAGTGATTCTTGTTAAGGAATACAGTGACGGCACACAATACATATCTAATGGGTTATGACGAAACTGAATACAATGTGTAGATCGGAGTCTGACAACAGAGTTGTGGGATGTTGATAAACGTGTGGGTGAAAAAATTGAAATTCATCATGTACTTGCCCTCATGTCATTCCAAAGCTGTATGAGTTTTAGCAGAACACAAAATAAGATACTCTGAAGTATATCGGTAGCCAACCCGTATGGACACAATCACGTAGAAGAAGGGATGATGAATAAATGCCAATAAATTATATTAAATGTTTCTTCGGCAATACTTCAATGAGATTAAAGGATATTTCTCCCGATGATCTGATCTGACATGGTCTGGAACTTGTCCTGCATCTGCTGCAGCAAAGTCTGCACCTGTTAAGGACGCAGATGATCATGATACACATGTAAAAGATTTACCGACTAAAACTTTGTTGAAAACACAGATTTGTCTCTGATAATGTTGCTAAGTGTAATGTTATCTCTTGGCGTAGCGACATTCGTGTATTTTTAAGAATATTTGGGTTTGTAATAGAGTGAAAACGAATGTGATATGCGCATCAAAACAAACCAGTTAAAAAATATAAACAGGACTAGCATTAGCCTAGCTTAGCAAAACACCCAGCTATCGTTTCTTTCCAACTTACCACTGCCGTGAGATCCTGCACCGATTTGGGGTCTGTCTCTGCCATTATTTCTTTAAATAAATAGATATGTACAGTCACAAATTATGTTTCTTCTTAAATGCTTTATCTCCCTAGCTCTGCTATCTAATGACCAGCTGGTGGCGAAATCACGAACGAATATCGCGAGACTACGAAAATCCCCAAATCGGCATTCCCGCTGCTGCAGGTACGCGAATATACCCCTCGCATGAGCCGAGCTCAGCCGACAGGCTGCAGCAAAGTGCTTGTGCAAACAAGCTGTCACTCTACTGACATTATTTGCATTTTGAGGCGTGCTGTATGGTTTTAAACATTGCAGTGGGATTATTTAATAAAGTTAGCAGGTTATTTTTTATTAAATTATAAATTACACATCAAACAGATTATTAATGTTTTTAGCGCAAAATCCATTTGGTGTATGTTTATGTTAAAACTTAAACAGACACACAGTGTTGCATACGCAATAACTGGATTTTATTTACTGTCATTAAAAATCATGCTTTGTGTGAATCTTTGTCTAGTTAATTTACATGCAGAAGTTAATCTTTACTAGGGAGTAGACGTCCTTTCTCCATAATTTGGTTTGATACGATCTTGTGGTATGGTTTTCCCTTTTCTTCTTCCCTGTGTAATATTAGACTCGGTCTTGAAAGCTGTGCGGTCAAACCCACATCTCCAAACTGCATCAGCCTGATTTAGACTAGATGAGAAGTAACGTTACATGAGACAGCATGTGATCACGAGAGCCTGTGCTGCTATTATACTTGTCAAACGAGTCTTCGCCCGAAACAAGGTACGAACGTGAGGTTTCTACCTTCTTTCTTTACTTCGTGTTCTGTAATGCAAAGTTGTCTGTTAATATCGTAAGTCGTATCTTGAGGCATGAAGCTAGTGTAAGTTACGAGTAAACGTTGTTTAATTTGTTGCTTAAAGTGAAAATTATTTCGTGACGTTCTGCTACTGTTGCGGTTTTCCCCACGGTACGTTATTAATAATTCATGTTCCGAGCTCTTAGACGTCACGTAACAGTCCATTAATCTCACTCTGATTTATCGAGTTTGCTTGATATTGAACAAGACAAGCAGCCAATAAAACATGCGCATAACTTATTTATGCATCCGGCTTCGTGTATCCCCAAGTGTTTCTAACGTTATATCCTAAATGATAGGCGGTCAGAGGACGCGAGCTCGCATTTACACAGCTATGCGGAACTTATCATGTTTTTTACCACAGTAAGTTGACCATGGAATAGTTATTAGTAAAACGATGATACCAATTGTAACCAATCCTCTAAAAACCCGAAGGAAAGGAATAGAGCTGAGCGCAGGAGTCTCGAGGTGCATTCTTGGGTATGTTTTCTGCCAAGGGATTTTGTGTAAGTGTAATTTACTGTATCTGATTTCCAAAGTTCAATAACAACATGCACGTGATGGGTTTACATGCCTAAAGCTGGTCTTGTTTGCGTGCAGGCTCAACGATTGTCTTTTTATTCAGGAAAGCAGACATCTGTTTATTGTGGGTGTGGATGTACAGTGAACGTGTGGTATTGTCGGATACAAAGAGTGTGTATAAGGCGTGTACGTAGGAAAAGCCCAACCCCCATGGAATGCAAAAGCGACGCATTACCTCTAGTGTACAGTAGCATTTCTCAGAAAATATACCTCCACTAAAGAGGGCTGGGAAATGTATATGCCTAAAGTGCATGGCTACATTTAACCTCAACATACAGTGCAACACGAATCCTATATGCAGCCACTAAAATCCCCATGTATAGTGTTTAGTGACTTACATTTACATTTAGTCATTTGGCAGATGCTTTTATCCAAACAGATGGGGTAAACAATTGAAGCAATTCGGACAACGTAAGTAGAACAAAAAGCATAAGTGCCATCAATAAAACTGGCTTCATTAAGCCTACCACAGTAGGCTATACAGTGCTAAGTATTTTTTTTATTTTTTTATTAAGAGTAGAAAAGACTTGTGATGTTTTCCAGTATAGTAGATCACCCATGTGATGCTTATGTACCTTTTCCTTTATTCTTTAAATAAAACTCATCCACTAGGAAATGTGCCGAGTGCACACCGTACGTCCGAGTGTTGTCCTGAGTTGGAAAAAGGATGCTTTAATTGGGGCTCATGATCATTATTTTATACAATTTATGACTGCCGGCCGTTTGCAGGAGACGGATCTTTGGTCGACGACAAAGAAGCTAGAAGCCTTATCTTCAGGAGCACAGGCCTGTTGAGCGCAAACTTCCTGTTTAGTTCAGAGAACGTTGAGTGGGAGGGAACCTTTGAGAGGACAGTTGCTGATGGCTTTTGTGACAATTTTCCCTCATTTCATGCCCAGAAAGGTTCACACGAATCACGTAGATTTTATATTTTATGTTGTAGGTTATGGAAAGTGATACTGTGGCTTGAATAAGTGCTTTAGAAGCTTGTAGTAACACACCTTTTTTACTTGCTTTTGCACTTTTTAGGGAAAATCTGTGATCAAGTGTGCTGTCGTACAGAGGATGCGAGTGTAGAGACGGCGTGTTTGTGAGAACCGAGCGATGGAGCAGGCACCAGAGGAGGACATGGAAAGCTCGTGGACTCTGCTCTCCTGGCTGGCCTCCGGCGTGATGGTGTTCGGGGGCGCTGTGCCCTACATCCCCCAGTACCAGGAGATCCAGAGGACCAATAACGCAGAGGGTTTCTCCACAAGAGTCTGTCTGGTGCTGCTTCTTGCCAACATACTGCGCATTTTCTTCTGGTGAGTGGAAGAGATGCAGTGCTGCAGCAGCAGGCGGAGTTGATTGAGTGCTTAGGAGCATGTGTGTAATTCATTTCAGTATGTGTGTCGGTTTGTATCTGTAATCATTTTAGCTTACTTGCATTTTAGTTTACTTTGAATGCTTTGTTTGTCTTGTAGGATAGGGAAGCAGTTTGAGATGCCCTTGCTCCTGCAGAGCGTGGTGATGATTCTTACCATGCTGGGTATGCTGCATTTGTGCTGTTCCATTCAGGCCAGTAACCGTGTCAGTACCAAACAACACCACATCACAGGTAATCTCAATTAAAAGCAACTGTCCCCTCAGTTGTAAAGTACAGTAAATTATATACTGTAAGTATATTGTTCCGTGACAGTATATTGTATATTTTACAACTAATATGAAAAGTTGTATAAAAATACACAAAGTTGCCAGTATACTGTTTAAGAAGTTTATTTGCAAAAATGTTTTTTTTTCAGATATCATGTTTTTTATTGTGTTACAGTAGTTATCTTTTCTGGCAACCAACTGCAGTTTGATTTATATATTAATTAAAAAAAATGATTTGTTTTTTTAAATTTGTTTTTACATTTACATTTGTGCATTTGGCAGACGGTTTTATCTAAAGTGACTTAAATTGCATTATACTATACATTCGTTTCTGAGTATGTGCAGTCCCGGTGTTCGAACCCATGGCCTTGGCATTGATAGTGCCATGCTCTTACCACTGAGCTACAGGAAAGCAGTTTTTGCAAATAATCTCTTATTTAACAGTATACCGGCAGCTTTGTATATATATTTTTCACGTATTCACAAATAAAATTGCAGAAACGAACGAGTTATGTGTAGTGATGCCATTGAAGAACCATTTTTTACTTCCTTCAGTTACCAACAACCTTTTTGCAACAGAAAAGTTTGTGGGTGTTAAAGGGTCTTTACGGATCCATGCAACCTGAAAAAGACTTTTAGAAACCTTTATTTTTAATTGTATAACTCTATGTAGCTCTTATTTATAAGTTCTTATATTTTCCTGGTGTTTTTGTTTTGTTTATTTGGTACAGCCGGTTCCACACTGATGCTGAAACCAACTGAGGTTTATTATCTTACATGTCAATCAGTCTCTTCCTGTCTTAGATGGCGGAATAAATTGCAATGGACATTATGCCAATATTCATAACCGTAGCACTAAGAGACAATTTCTATCCCACTCAACTGAATTTGTAGCATCCTGTTTTTGCCAAAAGAGGGAGCCAATGGGAAAGCCATTTTTAATGTTGTATCTTCCCCTTTTAAGAAGCAATAGAGGAGAAAGGCATATTAAGGCATTGTTGATAAGTAACTACAATCTCTGGAGTGAATGTCGAGATATCTTAAAGTGACGGTTACAATGATTGCTACAGCAATATCCTGCATTAATGCCTGAGGTGATGTGAATGTTATATAAACTTAAGTGTGCGAGAACAGTTGTAACAGATATCACTTCTGTCCCTGCTGTCATGTATGTGTGATTAAAACAGCATGAATGTTACTCATGGCCTGGGGAGGCTTTCATTTATAATGACGATGTTAAGTGTCAAGTGTCTCACAATATCAGCATCACATGGACCAGGGTGCAAACGGCGTGTCATGTCTTTTTTTTTGTCCGCCACATTGATTTATGATATATTTAGGCACCAGTTGATTGGCTTTTTCTGGGCGTGCAGTAGGAAACTCAATCTAAGTCATGGTTTTTGTGAGATCACTTGCCTGGAAGGGAGTTTGAATGATCAGAATTTGCTGTGTTGTAATAATTTAAAATGAATTTGAAATCAGACATGGTCCTTATATAGCTGTCATGTAGATTGATTAAACTTACACTTACACTTACTTTATACATTTATAAAGTTCTGGTATTATAAAATGTCGGCCTGCAAGAATGCATAATACACAATATCACTGCTGACTCTCTTATTCTAATATATTCTAACAATAAACCTATAAAAGATAGACCAAAACAACTCTTTGCAACACAATTTCCCCTTGTTCTGTGCATTAATGATGTCATAGCTTGTGGGCGGGGCCTCATCTCGTTTCACAGAGTGCCTGCAGATGAACTGTACGCACCTGTGTAACCTTCTTAATTCCTTTTGTTTTTTATATTTATTTAATATTTTTATGACTCAATCAATGATCCACATTATGAACTTGTCCTAATAAATCTGGCATTCTGTTAATAGCTAGTTACACTACCATATTAAATGTCATTACCAGAACAGCAGGTCTGTCCTGAGAACAGGGTCAGGGGGTTTGCCTGAATGAAAGTTACGTTTGGGACAGCAGGGTGGGTGTGCAAGACCCAAAATAGTGTGGACATCGGGTCCTCCCTCTGAAAGTTAGACGCCATCTGAGAGCGGTTTAATCACTGACTAACCCATTGGCAATATACGACCTACTGTCCACCTGTCCTGAATAACTTCACACGTACAGTACACACACACACAAGCTGTCGTGGTCACATAGCGTTCCTTCCTAACAAATTATGCAAGCATAAAAATACTCTTCACATTCAGGATATACTGAAAGTGGCAAATAAACTTTGTATATGACATCTAGTTAAAGATTTATCTCGTCATTTGTGAGTCACATGTAAGGTTATGTCTCATGTGATGCTCAGGTCTGTTTAACGCTGCGAGCTATGAATGACTTTGCATTAGCACACACTCAGTACCCTCAGGATGTTTTTTAGACTTTTGCCTTTGTTCTGCTTGTTTGGAGAACTGAGATGTTGTGACTTATAATAGACCATCGGATTAAGAGAAAGAAGACATAATATCGGTTTTATCTGTTATTTTACATTATAATTATTTTAATGTCACCTAGATTTACTGCTAGAGTTTGTGTCAGTTTGTTTCATGCAATGAGCTGTTTTGCCCAGTGGCCTTTTCACAGTATATCTGTGCATATTTTAGTATTTTCTTAATAATTTATAGTTTTATTACTGTCATTTTGACATTTACCCTCTGGTTATGAGTGTCAATATTTGACCTTAAACTCGTAGACATGCACCTCAGGTTATTTTTTATTTAAATATTATTTATTTAGTAATTTTGTTTTTCGAGGATAAAGCTGAATCCCTGAGGATTAGATGTTTTATAGGAAATGAAAGCAATAAGACTTTGAAACGGCTACAACAGAGCCCTCTTGTGGATAAATGTGGTATATAACTTCAGTATTTAGATGCTTAAAGGGATAGACCTAAAAAAACCTGTCATCATTTATTCATCCTCATGTCAAACCTGTATAGGGTTCTTTAATTTGTGGAACCCACACCAAAAATGGTTTTGTGTCCATGCAGTGGAAGTCAGTGGGGTCCAATGTTGTTTGGATACCAACGTTTTTCAAAATAATTTTGTGTTCTGCATAAGAAAATCTTACAGATTTGGTAAAACATGATGGTGAGTAACTTTTCCTCTTACTATAACTATAAATTGAGATAACACAATATCAAATAGTGAAGAAAGGTGACTTCAAAAGTCATTAAAAACATGCAAATGACATTTGCAAATGACATTTGGTTTGTTATTTAACGATTTCCATCCAAATCAAGTGGGGCTTAAGTGACCCAAAATCTTTTAGAGACTGCCGTAGACAGAGCATTTCCTCTCTATTGAAATGGATGTTTTTTGAGCATGCCCAGTAGACATGTTGTGATCTGGGCAGTGGAATGGCAGGTGGTGTTGTCTAAGTCTCACAGAACTGCATATTGTCCAGTGGAGTGTGACCATTTCTGGGGCGTCAGGAGCTGTGATGCTCTCTTTCATTACCACTGTGCTGTGTGCCCAATTAAATCACATTGTAATTTAATTAGTACATGCAACCAAGTGACACCATCTGTTATAAACAAAACGTTTGGCCAGCAAAATTTTTTACATAAGGCAAAAATTTGAAAAATTGTGTATCAAGGGTGTGCTTAGTTATTTTTCTTTGTGTGTGTGTAGGGTTCCTACGCTTGTAACAACTACGTTTGTTTCTTTTAAAAAATGTAATATACATTAAATGTTCCAAATGGGCCAAATTATACTTTCTTATCTAATAATCTCAATTGAAGAATCACCTTTAGAGATTGTGGATATTAAATAATATCATTATCTTAGTACGTGTCTTCAAGAGGTCCTTACTAATACTAATACGAATGTGTGTGTGTGTGTGTGTGTGTGTGTGTGTGTGTGTGAAAGCACTTTGTTGTGAATGGAAAAAAACAAGCAAATGAAAATCGAACACTTCTTCTGTGAAATTGCTTGATTAATTATTAAAAGAACATGAAATATGTCATGGATGCATAATGGTTCTGTTTCCCTCCCACCAAATGTGCTTTGATGTTTTTCATTAGTTCCTGTGCAAAGTAAATATCAGGATATTTGACATATGTGTCATCAGGCAACAGATGTAAAACAGTTCAGATTTTTATTGGTGCTTTTCAAAGCATTTTTAAACAATGTCAACAACAATTTTAACAAACCCTATGTATTATGCTACAGGCATAAATTGGTCCTCAAATTGTGTCGTTTTTATAAGTATGTGCCAAACACAGCACTTACTTCTAAGTGGTTTCTAAGCTATCTACATTTTCATGAGAAAATTTAGTGTGAAATAAACATTTCCGTCCCTTGTGGTTTGTGTTCATACAGTATATCAGTCGCACTTTATTTTGGGTCAGGAGAGAAGTCATAAAATCCATTAGCTTGTGAAAGCTCTTTAGTATCTGACTGTGGCTGCCGGTTATTTGTGAGGTCCCTTTATAAATTCATGAGTTCATCTCTGACCCTCAGTTCTCAAGAGAAGTTTGAATCAGCGCTGGATGCTGACAGGCACGGCCCTCTTCAGCTCTCCATCACTCTATCTGTCCAGGGCTCTGACAGAACAGTCAATGCCTCCTAACAAGGTGAAAACTCAGTGAGGGGATGGTCGCAGAGAGCTCTTCTTATGGTCCATATCCCAAAGCTTTTCAAAGTCTTTCTCTTTCAATCTCTCTCGTCCTTCACTTCTCCGCTGTGTTTTCGCCACTCTTCCCGACCCGATCTCCAAAATTCCCTGAGCTCGCTCTCCACGTCCCTTTTATTATATGAAGTGTACCCCCCAGCTTTCTTTCATGCGGTCTCTCTGCGATGATTTTATCCATTTATACTTAAGCCACTTAGGGGCTCATGCCTGCGAGATCATGCAAGATTTGATTCTAAATATTCCACATCCTAACCGATGATGGATGAACAGGAATACATTTAACACACAGTGTACAATGCATACTGCTTAAACACTCTCTCTTTTGCTTTCTCTCTCTTTCTCACCGTTGATGTAAAAGCTCGGTGACAAGAGTCCAGATGGATGATTGATGAATGTGCTGGTTAGCAACGCTGGCCCTCAAGGGCTTCAATTCCTCATGTTGCCTGCTTCATTTCTATTATTAATGAGAGTTCACTTAGACTCCAGTCATCAGAATCATCATCTCAACTTTGCGGGATGTTGTTATGAAGTTTGGAGTTTTCGCAGCTCGGTTGGACGTTTGATCTGTGAGTGTCCGTATCATATTCTGCTTCCTGGACCTCTGCTCCCTGGCTGCCTCATTAAAAATGACATCAGCATCAGATACAGTAAGAGCTTTCGGATGCCCTGTTGGACCGTGAAGTCTGCATATATCCAATACTGAATCCCCACTGGTTCCTTTTTCATTTTGTTTTCTCAAGTGACCTCTGATTCATTTTTCGATTGCACCCTCTCATTCTCTCCCCAACTCTTTATCTGTATCTCTCTCTTGGCCTGTCTAGTTCTCTCTCTCCGTTTCTCATTTTCTCAGTCTCTCGCTCTCTGTCTTTCTCATTGCCTTTCCTTTTCTCTCTCAAGGCCCATTTAAAGCAGATCTGTATCATCCATCACACTCCGTGTGGACAGATTCCACCTATTTCATTAGGTGAGAAATAAAAGGCGCCCACTGCTCATTTTTTTACACTAAAGTGCATCACCAGAGTTTTGTTTGTGTACTAGTAAAGTTTTGTTGTATATCTGTATAGTTTTGTCTTTCCTTGGAGGTTTAGTGATGATGCAGTTTTGAATGGTGCGTTTGGTTTGTTCTTGTTCCCGTGCACACTTGTTTTGATGGCTATAAATGTCTAATCACAACAGACAGCCTTCATCTCAAGAGAACTCAAACAAATTTGTCGTCCTCTTCCTCCAGCACATTAAAACTTAACCAGTGTCATTGTTTTCTGGAGACTAACAACCTCTAGTCATTATATATTTCTGTTGCATAACACTTCCAGAGAAAAAAGAAAGTCATACAGGCTTTTCAGGTGAAGTATTCGGTGAACAATGACCAAACAGATCTTGTCTAAGTCTAATCAATTTTTTTCTTTGTCACCTCTTTGTTCTTTGTCATATATATATATATATATTATTCTAATGTCATGTAAATGGCTCTTTCTTCTGTAAAACACAAAAGAAGATATATTTCGAGAAATGCTATAGTGGTTTTGTGACCATACAGTGGATGTCAATGGGGGTCAGTGTCGTTCAGTTACCAACGCTTTTCATAATATAATCCTTGTGTTTCACACAGGTTTGGAATGACATGAGGATGAGTAATGATGACAGAATTTTCATTTTTGTGTACACTTTCCCTTTAATGTACTTGAAGATCTTTGACCCTTCAGATGTGGTGAGAGATGAGAGTAAACCGTCAACAGTAAATATGAATGATGGTGAAATGCATTTGCTAAAGAAGAGTTACAGGCTTTTCAAGAATGAGAAACCAGTTGAAATGTTAAAGTGACAGGTCACCCAAAAATGAAAACGCTGTCATCCTTTACTCACGCTCAGGGTTGTTTCAAACCAAACCTGTATACATTTCTATGTTCCGATGAACACAGAGAAAGATATTTGGAAGAATGTTAGCATTTTTTTTAATTCTGGGACATCATCCACTACAATAGTAGGAAAAAAAGATTGGATTTTCTTTTGTTGAACACAAAATGACATATTTTGAAGAATTTAGGAAAACAAATAGTTCTTAGGCACCTTTGACTACCATTTACTTTTTCATACTATGGTAGTCAATGATGTCCCGGTACTGAAATTTCTGAACCTTCTTCCAAATATCGTTCTCTGTGTTCACTGTTCATCACAACAAAGTCATTTATACAGGTATAAAATGACATGAGGGTGAGTAAATGATGACAGAATTTTCATTTTTGGGTGAACTATCCCTTTAAATGTAACAGTGTGTCTCTTCCTATATGTGTATGCGGTGGTGTGCGTCCTGCCCGGCTCTGTGGTTCTGCCCATTGGTTTGTCTATGTTTTATGGGCACACCTATCAGAGAGAGGGTCTCTCTCTCTCCACCATGCTGCTGTCTCTCCACAATTGTATTTTGCTCTCTCTCACCTTCAACTCTTTGTCCATCTGCCTGCACACTGTCTGTTTTTATCTCTCCTCCACGTTTTCCTCTTTCCATTAACATTGAAGTTTCACACCTTCGGTCATTGACTGAGTTTGCAAAGCGCATTCTATATCCTGCTGTCTTTGCATAGTCACAGTGCATATTCAATCTAACATCGGCACAGCCTCATTGTTTGGGGAATCCCTCCTGTGTGTGCGTTCTGTGCGGTGTCCTTGACTCACCGAGATTTTCGTAGTCTTATCTGAGTTTCTTTTAATGCCGTCTCTTTCTCTGTCTCGCTCGCTGTCATATCCAATGTGGCCTCGTAACTCCAGAATCCCTGATGAAACACCGGTCGGCGCTGACAGGCTGTCTGCTGTGTTTTTTGCCCGGGTAAATACTGACAGAGCGAGAAGCGAGCAGTGAGACTGTACCGTTTCATCCTAAAGCAGAGTCTTTGCTTAGACACCAGTAAATTTTGTGTTTTATATCTTGACTGTGATTTGGTATCAAGGTTTGAGTTATAGTTTTGTCCCTCTTATTTGAACTCTGGACAGGGCTTGCTTCTTTATTTTTAAAGGGGTAGTTCACCCAAAAATAAAATTCACCCTCATTCATTAACCCTCATGTCATTCAAAAGATGTATACTGTATACTAAAGTGGAACATAAAACAAGATATTTTGAGTGGTTTGGTGCCCATACAATGGAAGTCAATGTCCAGTGGTGTTGGTTACCAACATTTTTCAAAATATCTTCTTTTTTGTTTCACAGAAGTAAGTTATACGAGTTTGAAATGACATTAGGGTGAGAAAATGATGAAAACCGATACATTTTTGGGTGAACTATATTATGGAAATGAGTTGGAGTAGGTGACCTCTTCATGTTGACTTGCTAGTCGATACTGTGTTTTTGGACTTTTATTAGTAAAACCTTTTCACAAAAACTTGGACGTTTGTAAGAGCAACCCCTGTTGAAAAACAGCATATATGTAGGTTTTGAAGCATGGCAGCTAGTTTGTGCTGGTTTAAGATGGAAATGTGCTGGTCATGTCCTGATCCTTAGCTGGTCATGTGCTGGTTTAAGCTGGTCCTGAACTGATTTAAGATGGTCCTAAACCAGCTCAGGACCATTTTAGGACCAGCACATGACCAGGTTAGGACCAGCTTAAACCAGCAAATGACCATCTTAAACCTGCACAAACCAGCTACCATTCTTCAAAACCTACCTAACCAGCATATGCTTGTTTTTTCAACAGGGACCACAACATTTTATATTAAACAAAGCTTGCCAGCTCAAACTGATCTATTCTATTCTTTTTACATATTCAGTGATTACATTAAAGTGAAAAAAGAGCTGAGTTTCAAAAACCACAACCCCAATTTAAGTCCCAAAGGGTATACTTGGTTAATGTCTTTGTCCTTTAAACAGCTATGTGTTTGTTACAAACAGGGCCGGCGGGCATGTGCCGTGTAGTTAAACTCTTCTATCAGCACAGTTGGCTGAAGTGATAGGGCTTTCTGCCACAACCCCTTCATCCACGGCCACCTGCTTTCTTAGCTGGAGGATGACTGCACAGGTGGGCTTGAAGGATTGCCTTGTCGCGGTGTTCTTTGTGTTATCGCCGGAGGTTCGATTTGAGATGGAGCAGATCTGAGACAATGGTTTGATTTCCAAACACCTAATCTCTCTTCTCCCTTCATTTAATGAACACTTAGATTTATGATAGTAGTGATTAAGATTTTGTAGGATAATCCAAACACACATCGGAAAGGTGATCTGGATGTCCATCAAAAGCCAAGCAGCTGCACAGAGGGGAATTTGCGATAAGCGGAGATGGACAAAAGAAAATTAGGCCTCTGTTCAATAATGGCTTTAAATATTGACCAGGACACAGCATCAACAAGGGAGCTTGAAGGGAGATAAGATACATTAAATGATTGATAATCCTTGAGGAACGTGCTGTCTGATGACTGGCGGTGAGGTCCATCCTCCATACGTTTGGTTGATGATGATGCAAGGTCACTTTGGATGTGGCTGTCGTTTGACTGATCACAGCACTGACTAAAAAGCTGGTGTAGGTCACTTTGAAAGGAAGGACCCTGGGGGAAGTTCACTGAGAATTAATTGCAGCCCTGATAGCATAGATTGTTTGCACGTTGTGTTGTGTTGTTGGTTTTATTGCCCATTTCACTAAAGGAATTATGCTAGTTTGCGGTGGTCGCAGCAGATTACCTCTATCCAAATACCTCAATTGGCTCTGTAAAATGATAAAATTGTGCTCGTCTAGACCACCATTTCCCCGCTGTCCTTCTGCAACCTTGTTTTCAGGTGAAAATTCTTCATTAAAGGTATAGTTCACCTGGCCCTGATTGACTTGGCCATAGTCATTTTTATTCCTACTATGGAAAGTCAACGGGGACCATTTTTGGGTGAACTATTTATTTAGAAACACTGTTTCTTAAGAAACGTCCAAGGGGGCAGCAAGATGACTTGAAATGATTTAAAGTTAGACAAAACCAGCATTAAAAAAAATTACAAATCAAAATGTTTCTTAATGATTGTTTCTTTTTTAACACATATACTTCTTTTTATTTATGCCAATTGGGAGTGACTGAGCCTTCAAATATTTTTTGAAGTTTATGAACTTCTACAAACACAAATGAAAGTGATTATATTAAATGGTTATATGACATCAGATGTATTTAAAATGAACATTACGTTTTTGTTGAAATTACCCAGCAGTAGAATAATTGCAGATCATCACTTCATCTGGATCTTGATGTGTGGATTTCTAAGTTTGATTTGTCTATTTCCTCTATTTTGTACAGTGTTGTTTTATATATGTTGACTTTTATGCAACGCTTATTTTTTAACTGTTGCCCTCATTCTAAGATTTAAGATTCTTTATTGCATCACAGCTTGTTGTGATGTTCATGCAAATGCAGTGAGCAGAGATTAATGGAGGCATTAATATCAGTACAGCGCCATAAATTGCAGCATGAAGAAAATTTATAGAGGGCATAGATGTGTAGAGAACATAAGCAGAGCAGAACATACAACAAATTGTATGATATTAATATTGTGAGTTGGCTAGTGTGCAATCTTCATCCGCTTAGATTGTTAATCACTTGATAGCAAGTGATGTTCGTCTGAAGGTCTGAGTTCATCCGCTTGGGTGTGACCCTCTTTGGATCATGTCTGCTTTGTAACAGAACTAACCTTCATGGGTCGCAAAAGTTCACACTTCAGTGCCATGAAAATTCATTGGGGCACTACTAAGATTGCGTTAATCGTTTGAGTTTGTCAGGAGGTCAAACCCTTAGTGGCATCTCTTTGGCATCCTCACGTACATTTCAGAACTCCAGATGCAGTAGCTGAAGTCTGTTTAATCCATACTTCCTAATTACTCCTCCTGGTCCCCTGGCTAATTATCTGTTTTCATCTCATTTAAAGTTACTTCTTGAATGGGATGTTCGATAATCTATTTTCTTCAAAAAATGTTATTCAGCCAAGAGCAAACCTTGAGGCAGCTCATCACAATATCAAACAGAATTTTCACAATCTTCTCTCCAACTGCCCCACAATGATGTATTGCTGTAAAGTTGCGTCAGGGCTGTGCTGTCAAAGCTCACCAAGGTTAACTGAAGGTTGTGGAGACGTTTGGGTTGGAAAGCAGAGAAATGGGACTTTCTACCTTGCTCAATGCCTGTGTTCCAGATGTTTCCTCGTATTCCCAGTATCCACCAAACATTTCAGGTATACGACACATGCATTTAAAAAAGCTTTTCACCTTGATAAACAGCTTCGGTAATTGACCCACGGGTTCCCAATTAAAATTCACTCCTAAATGGATTTTAATGTGGATAGACTGGTCACAATTGGCAGGAAATGCATGCTATGGGGGTGCATGAAATCCAACGCAACATAATGTGTGTATTACTGTATTGTATTAATATTCATGGGCTGTATCAGCTCACAGTTGTTTTAATTTTGTCATTTAAAAAGACAGAACGAGAAGATTCATTTGCACTCATTAAAACACCCTTCAAGCTAAACTAAACATGGCTTTTTCTGAACATGCTATCTTCATCATGAATTATTCAGTAGTGCTGGATATCAGTGCATGCCTGCTTTAATTATAGTGTTCTCAAAACCTAGAAACTACTGCAGTGGTGCCATTTTAGATGGTGTGCACATATTTAGACCCCTATGGGTCAAGAATATTAAGTACAGTATGAGATTTTCAACATAACTAATACCAACATACAGTAACTGTGGGGTTATAGTTACTGAACAGGGCACTAAATTATCCTTGGATCTTTTATACTAGAGTGGCACCGATTCTAAATTTCTCCACGGTAATGATATTCAGAGTGATATCTGCCGACAACGATTCTGAAGATAAAATACATTCAAATGTCTTAACTTTCTGAATGTTATTCATTCATATAATGACAATTAATATTGAACATCAAACTGGTGATGTTTCTTAAAGTCCCAGTGAAATAAAAAAATTACAATTCCTATTTTTTCATGAAATATTGCAGCATTTATTGGAAATAGCTTACCAACGCAAAACGAAATAAATGGGTGCAGCAGGAGTTTCAAAGCAACAGAGTTCACTGTGCACTTTTATTCAAAAGACATAGACATGTACATAGCAAAACGTAATAGATTAAACATTTAAGTGTCCCTATAATGCCCCCGTGGTGCTTTTAACGTGTATCAGTAATGCAGTAATACTCAAATCTGGCTCGCAAGATCCATTTTCCTGCCGAGTTAAGCCCCAACTCTGATAAAACACACCTGAACAAGCTAATGAAAGTGTTCAAGAACATGTCGAGTTCGACTTAATGCGGGGCTGTGCAGATTGCTTGGCGTTTGACATTAAAGAACCGCCAGTTGCTAGTTCAGGTGTGTTTTATCAGAGTTGGGGCTGAACTCGAAAGGATCTCTCGAGATTTGAGTATCACTGCAATAAAGGAACGGATAGCATTCCTGACCTGCACTATCCTGATGTCTAACGTTTCAACTTCCTCATCAACTTTCCATCGTCCTACTCCGGAGACTCTTTAAAAAGCCTACAAAAGCCTGGAGAGGTACAAATGGAAGCAGTCTAATTTTGTGATAAATATTCAATTTGGAGTATGCCGGCTAAAACCTGCTTTGTCTTTATTGATAGGGTAAGTCAACTGTGTTGTTAGCTAACGTAATCGACTCTAAACTGTCCTTGTTTGTATAGCCAGCATAGCTAAATCGCTGTGAGTAACTTTACAGTGGACATCATTCATGAAATCAAAATAAAATGATTTCCCCTTCGTTTCCCCCGGCTGTGCTGTTATCCTGGTGCACAGCAACTGCACACCATGTTGAAATAGTAAGGACTAAACAGTCTGGTTTTAAATTATTGTTCAGCCACTGTCGACATAAGCTACAGCCGCTCTAGCGCTCTCCTGAATGCCTGCCAAAACGGTGGACTTTATATTGCGTGATGTAAACCTCCTGAGCTCTATAGCCGATAGTGTGAAAAATTGGTTGACATATCGGTGCATCTCTAATTTTGACATGTAAATAGGGATGTTAATCCTAATAAAATATTGCATCATGTGATACGATACAATGTGATACACGATAACAGATTTGTTTCCAAAATACGAACTTCAGAATTTCCGTTTTGTGATTTCAGTAACATTTGTAGGTTAAAGAGTTAGTATCATTTAAGGTTTAATTAAACCATTTGTATGTAGATTTCTAAAAATTGAAAAGATCTGTCACAGAAGAATAAAACATTTTTTAGCCAGAGAGCCAACGTGAACTTGTGATAGTTCACCCAAAAATGAAAATTCTGTCATCGCACTCTTATGACTTTCTTTCTTCTGCAAAACACAAAATAATGTTGGTATCCTAACAACGTACAGACACAAAATCAAATGTCAATCCTGCCGTGGTTTGGTTACCAATAATTCTTTAAAATATCTTACTTTGTGATTCCAGAAGTCATAAAGGTTTGAAATGAGAATTGGGTTAGTTAATGGTGAAAATCTATTTTAATTTTTGTGTGTACTATTCCTTTAAAGCAGCAAAAGCACAACAAAAAACATTTGAAGCGGTCTATATGTTGATGCAGGTCAGATGTTGGTTTAACTATGAGGCAGTTTTTTTATTTTTTGTATTGCAATATGCAATATATCAATATATTGTCTCAATAGTTGTTATTATTTGGGTTTTTATAGAAATGTGTGTATGTACAATATACATACATTTGACATTAGCATGTAGGGCTATTATTTTTGTGGCAGGCATGAAAATCACTGAGCATTTGTAGAGGCATACTGGAGGTCACTCTTTTATTTTTGAATAAGCAGTAATGAACTTGTGTATAATTAAACACACATGGGGTTTTTCAAGCTGGGCTATTTTCTCAGTGTAGCTTTGATTGGCTTTGAGTTTTAGAGCGCAGCTGATGAGTAGGTCACAGTTGGAGCTCATCGCGCCCAAAAGACTTACTGATCCTGGGCAAACATCTGCCATAGAGCCCCATGGCCTTCATCCAGGCACGAACAGGACAGGAGAAAAGGCCCATAAGGCCGTAAATATGGCCGCCTCCATGAGGCAGACTTTTTTGCACGGGTATCCTTATCGGTTTCCACCATTGCCAAAGATGTCAGCCTGATGTTATTGACTAAAGCAGCGGGGATCTAAGACCTTTCATGCCTGGCAGATGCTGTGGCCTGACAGGATGTCTGATGTGGGTTGAGACCACGGATGTTTTTTATTTTTCTGGAGATTAGAGCCACAACAGCAGAGGTTAAGACACACTCCCCACTTTGAGGTGGGATATTTGTTGGTAATTGAAATGTTTGATCTGCGGACAGTCGAGCAGAAAAGACTCTCCTCCGTGTCTTATCCTGCACCCTTATCTGCAGCTTTGAAGTGTGACCCATTAGCCGTGTTCAGTGCTCTGATTGGCCGGTTTGAAGAGAATGCCACCGGTGGGGGAACGCATGGATCTCCGGACCACCAGGGGTCAAAGCTTCCACACCAACCTTTGCAAAGAAAAAACTGGAGAGACTGATGTGGAAGAATACGTCCCGGAGCCTTCCATCTGAAAGGAGAGAGATACATAAGTATATACATTAATAATGCAGTGCAAGATTGAGAATAGATGCTAAGTATGCTGACTATGCGGAAAGATCTTAAGAATGTATGAAGTAATAATAGACAGAGATTTACAATGAGCCTGGGTTTCTGCCCCCGGCATTTTGGGCTTCATGTATAAAACAAAGTGTAGTTGTGGACCGAGATGATAGATGCCAGGGTAGAGGGCCATTGGGCTGAGGGGTGAGGTTCATTTTCTTGTTGGGTTCAGTGGCCAGATGAAAAATGGCTTTATTTGTATAATGGTTCTTCATGTGAATTGACTGTCAGTGTTTGTTATTGTGCACCATGTGAATGTGCTGACAAAGGACTCGCAGCCTGGGCTGTACTGGTTATATTTCGAACCTGGTTTAATCTACAAAATGAGTTTTACTGTTGCTGTCAGTTATTGTCTATTCTATGGTCAAGTTAAGAAATTCAGCTTTTGCATTGGCATGTAAATAAAACACTAGTTTGCTGGTAACTTGAAACATAGTTTAAGTCAAATTGTAAAAAACAAATTAAATTAAATATAAAAAAAGAAAATCTACAACAAAACAAATGTAACATAAAATCAAATAAAGTATCAAATAAAATCTTTATTATAAAAAATATTAATCAAGTTTAATACAAAATAGTGTGGCATAGGAGAAAATATATATTTAATAAATGTACAGTATGGCTTGGTGTAATAATACAAATGAAACTTAATAAAGGTTGCAATTCAGATGTCTTTCTCCTCGTTTCGTTATTTCGTAATTATTTAATTAGTTAAATAATGAACTTTAAATGCATTTTTTCCTTTTTTTTATTTTCAAAGCCTTCCTATTCCTGATCTTATCTTGTCTTCCAATTCTCACTTTGTGCTTTCGTATAATAAGAGACATCAATCAAATAAACTCACATTTCAAGATGTCTGGATCTTCGCTTCAAAAGCGGCGCAGACTCGCTTCCGACGCGTAATCAGATTGTAAAACCTACTAAATGACACAGCTTGGAACTTGGGCAGAGCATGACTCGCCGGTCAGCGATGTAACAAATGGGCTATTATTTAGCTATCAATTGTGCCGAGCTGATGTCAGCTCATTTCAGAACCCTTTGCCATCAGTTTAGGTGAGGGCCAGGTGCTCATTGATCATGTCAGAATGTCTTGCACGGTGCATGAGCTCTAATGTAGAGATGACCTGTGACAAATAGGCCTGTCTTTACTTTTCTGTTTTATTCCTTTATTTGCAGATTTCTTTGTTCCTGACGTCGGTTGTGGTTTTTTGTCTTATTTTGATGTGAGTGCTTAATCCTCGCTGCTGAGTGTTTGCCTGTGTTTCCCCGGAGGCCTTGGTCATTTATTTCATAGCACTCAGGAAAATGGTACAGTAGATGAAATGTAGAGTTGTCGGAAATGGGTTTCTGTATATAATAGAGATTTGCTGAAAGAGGCACAGGTTTGAAAGCTCATTTAACTTTGCATACAGCGCGGAGAGAAATTGTGTTCAGTGTGTTGAATACGCCTTAATGCTACAGCCTATTTTCTCTGTTATATAAAGAGATGTTTAAAGAATTTTATTGTTTATAAATGAAATACTGTACTTATACACTTTGATTCTCTTTCTCATAGATTTGGACTTTAGGTATTTCTGGAGCTGGAGTTCATTTGAAGACTACCTGATCTTCTGTTTCGGCTTCACGCTGCTTTGTGCTTTTATAACGTTCGTCTTTCTGGACTGGGTTCTGTTTGTGGAGGCTTTGGGCTCTTTGGCTGTGATGTTTGAAGCCATGCTGGGCCTTCCTCAACTGCTTCAGAACTACAACAACAGATCTACTCGGGGCATGAGGTGAGATGAATTCCATTTTGGCTTTATTTAAGCTTTCGTATTTATTTACCAATTTTTATGCACTTTATACACACAAATATTTCTGGCCTGTCTTGGCGATGGATATCTTCCACTCATACATGTTGAAGGACGGCGTTGATAACATGCTGAAACGTGTCTCCAAAGGATGCACCGACAATACATTTACACACAAACACAGATGGCAGTAATTGGTCGAGGGCTGCTGACGCCTGCAGACACTATGAAATCGCATGAGGGGCGAGAGCATTACACACACGACACATTCGCTCATAAAAAGATGGATTTGGAGAGGAACGCCATTAACATTAGATTCCATTTCGCCTCTTTCAGCTTAAACTGTGCTCACAATGTTTAATTTGGCTCATAAAGGGACGCCTAGAGCATGTTTCACACTGAGCTCTGTGGAGCAGACCAAAAGATGGAGAGTGGGTACAGAAAGGAAAAGATATTGTGCTGTGATTATTACGCAGGCTGAGACCTGGGCTAAAGATATTAGATTTGCTTTAAATTCTATCTGGGTATTATTTTAAGTATATTTTGAGATTCCATTAAGGTCAACTTTTCTTTCTCAGCAAGGAGACTTTGGGTTCAAGCAGATTGGGCTGTAACATTAATTAACAAGCTCATTACGCTGTCTAATATTAATTGTCATCATTATATGAATGTAATGAAGGGTGTCTCTGGTGGAGCGTGTCCTGCGAACGATTACTGCGTGTGAATTTAACCTCGTCACCTTCTTGCCTGCCGTGGCACAGATGACATTAACACGCATTAGTCAACCAATGAGCAGAGACTACTGCGGTATGTTGTCTCATATGACACTGTATAGGCTGTACCAGGTTTTTGAGCTGTCAATGCCTTATTAAAAGTAAGGGTGCTTGAAAGGTTCTTTACAGCGATGCCATAGAATAATTTTTGGTTCCATAAAGAAACATCAAGTCAAGGGTTCT
Source organism: Triplophysa siluroides (assembly GCA_006030095.1). Taxonomy (NCBI): domain Eukaryota; kingdom Metazoa; phylum Chordata; class Actinopteri; order Cypriniformes; family Nemacheilidae; genus Triplophysa; species Triplophysa siluroides. The sequence goes on along the minus strand of VCII01000102.1, from coordinate 190,173 downwards.
TTAAAGAACCATCTCTTTCTTACCTTTTTGTAATTGGAGGCTCACTCCGTGTCTACTCCGGGCGTGGCGCGACATGATTGAAGACAACAGAACACATTAGAGCCCATTATATTTTGTTCACACTGGATGTGGCGCGACACGACAAACCCATTAAGAAAAAGCCGTTGTCGTGCCAGGTGCGTCCGATGTAGACACGGTGTAATGGTTCTATAAGGAACCATTTAGACAAAAAGGTTCTTCTATGGCATCGTGAAGCGCCTTTATTTTTGATGTACAGTATAGGTTGAATTCCCCATAAATCACATTCATCTTCTTTAAAAGTATATTAGCATGCATACAGTTACGAGGAAAAAATGTATTTATGTATTTCCATCTTATGCTTGAAATGTTTTCAAACCTGATAATACCTGATAATATTTTTTTTTAAATCGCACTTTATTTTAACTTTTTGTTATATCGCAAGTCATGAATTCAAACGTTTCAGAAAAGAGTTTGTTTAAACTCAAAAAGTGACATCAAAATTGTTCAACCGGCTCAGTTATAGTTCTGTAAACTTAAGCAACGGACTGCTGCCAAAAGAGATAGATACAAACAATCATTACAAAATTTTGCGTTGAGGCCAAATGTTTTTAACAGTGTTCCTGATTTTACAATTTAAGTGGTGAAATGTGGTCTTAGACTTTTGGACCTCACTGTATCTATAGGACTCTTTGAATGCATTCCAGTCCTCATATGCATTCTCTCACACTGTTCCTCAAACCTAATGAGCTGCCTTTTTAGGCAACGTCTTTGAAAGGGTCCTCATAAATGACTGATATGGGATGCTGTACATAGACAGCAGCTTTGTGCCCCACACATGAAGCACAGAGGACACTTCTAAATGGCAAAATCAGTTTGCATTTCAATAAGTTGTAACTAACATTTCGGCATTGAATGTAATATTAGGCTATATTTATAGACATATCTCTCATTGCATCTGCCGACTTTGGTGGAATAAGCTTAATGCAGTGCATTATGGGACTGCCTACTGGTTACATGTGCATACATTTGATGCAACCTTCGATTTTGGCCAAAATTAAATTTACAAGTAGGACCTTTTAAAGGAATGTGTTTCCTGTGCTGTTAAGTACTTCAATAGATTTTGGAGCAGTGTTTTGAGTTGTTGTGACCTTGTAAAGAGATGTTTACAGCATATGAGCAAAGATATTAATATTAACAAGATGCGTCACTGCCATTGAAATGAATGCAGAGGAACGCAACGCTCAATATGGCCGCTCTAGCGAAGCTATGCACATGCGTAGTATCAAAAGAAACATTAAATATGTTTTTAACTGCAATTTGATCATAGGAAACAAACGTTATGGTACATTTTATGTCATTTTTAAATGTCGTTTTTAAATATGTCGTTTAATTAGGATTTTAGCTGTCGATTGTAGGAATATCAGTATTCCCGTTCACTTAGATATGAGGTTATATGGTTGTCTACACATCAGTACCTTCTCAAGTGACGCATACAAGACCATCCACAGCCCCCCACAGTCTTTATTATGGGCCACTGAAGATGGGCGGATCCAAACTGTGTCCTTAAGCCAGACACTTATTGAACCTGAAGGATTTAAATGGTCCTTCGTCTATTTGACCTTCTTTTCTCCTCATTTGAACTTCTTGTTAAGCCTTTGTTCACTTTTGCTAAATAATTTTGAAATTCTTGTTTCTCTAGTATACACACAGTTGTAAGCACAGGGTATAGTGAGAAGTCTGTGTATCTGTGTGAGCTTCAGACTGTGACAGACAGTAATGGACCGAGCATTTGGAGACATGCTGTGTCCCCTGTCCCATGAGGCCTTGCTCCATATTTCAAGCTCTGAAAAGCCCTCAGACTTTTTGACAAGGTCTTTTTTGTGACTTGACATTTGTATTTTTACAGAAATTGATGTTTTTGAACCATGCGCACACCAAAAGGAGCTGACCCTTTTTTATTTAAAGTTTCAACCCATAATGTGTGTGTCTGACAGTTATATCTGGTGTGAATAACATTACAAATTGGTGTGAATATGTGTGGGTATGTTCTTTAATGATGCTTCTAATTATGAAGATATTATGACTCAGAGTCTCATGGCAACACACAGACATAGTCATTATGCTTGTTTTAGGATATCTTTATCCTCCATCTGATACAAGCAAAGACCCCAGTTTCTAGATAGATGATGGATGGATGGATGGATGGATGGTTGGTTGGATGGATAGATAGATGCGCATGAGATCATATTAATTTACACAAATTAACCACCTTGTAAAATAGTTATGAATTGCTATGATATTGTGTTGTGTACAGTATACGCTTTATATGCATATGAATGTTTTGCAAGCGCTGTTATTAATCACTTAAATTAGAAACCAAACAGGCATTACACTGCTGCGGCTGTCTGTCACCTCAATTTCAAGTTCAGTCACCTCCACTGGAGTTTCCAAAAAAAATGTTAAGGAAAAAGTTTGAGACACTCAGCACCAGCGAGGGTGAAAGCAAGTTTCTGGGGTTTGGGCTTCGTGCTAAGTCAAGGATGTAGTTAGCATCGGGACCCCGCTGTGTTGATGAAGCCGAGAGCGCTGTAATCTGTCTCCTTAACAAGCAGTGACACGCAGCCAGATGCTCCCATGAGACCGAGCTTCGCCATGGGCCTCGCTGCTCACACAGAGCCCTGATCGGCCCTGATTACCCCTGGGAGTTTTACGCTCGTAGGAAACATTTTTTCGTATTTATAAAAGATAAGGAAGCTGTGGATGTAACTCACCTAAACAGGGTATCTGGGGCATCGAAATTCACACTTTTAGCCAAGACGCTGGTGAACTTTTCTGATTAGTTTTGGCCACCGTTGTAGCAACTGGTGAAAGCTATTTATCTTTTTGTTTTCCGTGGGTGCATGAGATTTAACGTTATCAAACAGTGCTGACTTATGATAGATAGTGAATGCATGCATGCTCAAAGCAAGAAATTCATTATTAACATAACATTTTGCAGTTATACTGATGGATGCTGCGATACTAATGTGATACTTTTTCCTGGGTACATGTCAACATGCCAAGAATATACATTATATTTTGGACCTGTAACTATTGTTTGAGAGCAGTATGTCAAACAGGATTATGCGAAAATGAATGTAGTATGAATCATTTTTGGGTACACTTTATTTCAGTCGTCACTTTATACATTGTACTATGAGTAACTGTAAATACATGTCGGTTTATTCTCATTACAGTACAGGTAGACCTTAGAGTTAGGGGTTGGGGAAAATAATTATTATATTTGTGAAAACCCAGCTTAAGTCATTTTAACATAAATCATGCTACATAATGTAAAGAACATTCTCTAAAAATATGACCTTGATATTTTTAATATTGATATGGCCATTGTAGATATCAATGGTTAGAATTAATGATTGATATCAAACTTGGATGCTTCTAATCTTAATTACATTTTCAGACTTTAACTTGGTTTTCACAGGCGGGGTCACATTTAAAGTCAACAGAATGTCTTTTGGGGGACTATCAAAATAAAGGGTTACCAATTTTTGTCAAAGACGTCATAATGTTTGTCTCATGACCTCGTAACGGCTGGAATACACTACAAGATCTTAAACATGACATCATACACACTAACTGCTCAAATCTGGACACTGACACAGACTTTCTGCAAACAAATCCAGCCTGAAAACAGTGTTTTTACGTGAAATACTGGTCAGCCGATCGAGGTCACAGGTTCGAACCTTGCTCAAATAACATTTTTTTTCTTTTAAACCAATTATAAGTATGTCAAACCACAGCATCTCACAGTCTGGAAACTGCAAGACTCAACCTCCCCGAGGCTGAAATCAGCCCTGCAATGAATATCACCGTAATGGACATTTCTTATTTCATTTCAAAGCCACACAACATATTGACTGCTATAAAGAGTGTAAGTTATGACGGTTCAGACCTTTCCTTGGAAGTAAAATGTAGAGACCGGAGCTCATGTAACTTTAATTGAATACCTCCTGCCCGGAGGCACTCAAACAAACAGAAGTTTGTGAGCACAGCTGCTGGTCTGCAGTTGTTGGCTGTCGTGTCTGGGTTAATTAGAGAAGAAAAAGCCATTGGAGTGCATCCCCAGATGACCCAAGGTGAGAGGCGGTACGCCGGCTTCCTGCACAGCCCCCATTGATCAGGCAGAGCTGTGAGATTGAATTAGAGAACCCGTTAGCTGCCATGGCTTGCCAGGACGGGTAGAGCAACAGATTTATTTACATTCCCTTCCGGGCAAGGCACAGAGTAGAAGAACGAGGAGGATAAGAGAATGTACGACAGGTTTCTAGATGAACCATCTGTTTTTCTGGTTGATTTGCGTATTTATATGACTTAGCGCACCTCCTAATCTCCTAATGGGTGTGTGAGCTACACCATCCATACCAAATGTACTGTATCACTTCTCATGTACCACTGGGACTTTTTTAGTGTCCAACCCTGCTGATTTATTGGGCTCTCGAACACTCCAAGCTATCCAAAGCACATCACGGATGCACTCTGTGTATTTCCCAACTGTTCAGATTGGGCACTTTTTGATCTAAATCCAATGATCTGTGTGAGGTTGTTTGTGAGCCATATGGTCGAGAAACATATAACTGGGTTTGAGGGCGTACTTGCTTTTTCATTTGTATTTTTCTTTCACTTGCTCTTGAAGCATTAGTTTAAGAATTCTGGGTTTGGGCCGTTTCCTTTTTGTTCAGTGGAAACAGATTCCGTTCAGTATGTTTGCAAACTCCCTTGGGTTTGAGCCGACTGGATCGATCTTCATGCATATATAGATATTTTTTGTAGAGGATGGCATCTTTTTTCCTCTAGACCAGTGGTTCTCAAACTTTTTTGGCTTAAGTACCCTTTTTATGATTTTTTCAAGCCAAGTACCCCTTGACCAGACAACAACATTTTACCTTAAAATTCAGTGAAATGAGAGTCAAACAGTTATTATATCTACATTTTTTTTTTAATGCATCTTTGTGTAGTCCTTATTTCATATAAAAATACTATTATCATAATTTATTGATTTTCATTATTTAATCCTAAATGTCAGTTTCTCTCACGTACCCCCTGCAGTACCCCAAAGTACGCGTACCCCCATTTGAGAACCACTGCTCTAGAC